>OX030935.1:5000000-7500000 GCA_943735885.1 Stelis phaeoptera | reverse complement strand
GTAATATGTTCGACGCTTCAAGATCGCGAACGCATAATGAAATTACATATTAGAAAAAAAAATCCATGATCCTTGGGATCTATCGTGCGTGTCCGTGTGACAGAATTGCGTAACACCATTGCTGATTGCACAACCACAATAAAAATTATGCAATGCTCCAGTGAAATATCTCTTCTGCGTTCGTTTTCGAAGATGTGCGCGTATCGCGTAACTTCCAACCACGTTCACGCGATTATTACAGAAAATTATTCACAGGATTCGTTCGAACGCTTAGAGAAACATTGTATACATATATGTCTGTCTACGAACGAATCGAAATAATCAACATTTCTTCCAGCACGACTGCTGAATTCAAATGAATTAACCCTTTTACTTCATTAAGACCAGTAATGAAAAATTCCTTTCTCTGCACTTCTCCTTAATCAACAACTTGGCTGACACAGTGGGAACGAACTTGTATAGCAAGACACATTAAAACACTAGAAATTATTAAGGATGTAATCGATTAAGTTTCAAATTTGAACTTGCCATCTTACGTTTTGAAACATTTGAGAAAAATGGAAATTCATTATTTGGAGCAGTTAGGATAAATAAATTAAGGTACTTTTATAATAATTTTTAAAAATGAAAACATAGTAGATAGGATAATTTAGTTAAGCAGATAAGGTTAGCGATTTAACCGTCTCCTGTACGAACAGCATACTGATGGTAACCTCCACGAAAGGGTTAAAAATTGTCGAAAACGGGCCGAATATTCGTGGACAAGTTGCGGGCTAGGGTGCGGTGCAATGGGTGCGCACAAGTGCACGCGATGCATGCAGGCGCAGCCACGTAAGGCCTTGTTGTTCCGTGACGAGAGACGTCGACGATGTCGCGTTTCCGACAAGCACCGGCAATATGCGTGTCTACGCAAGATTAGCGGAATGAACGTGCACACACACACGCACACCCATGTACACGATGCGTGTACGTGCTCGAAACGGTCGGGCTTCTTGAAGAATCACGGAGGCCCGCGTTCGAAATAATTATCATCTGCCGGCACTGAGCGCGGAACGGGAACAAAATAATTGCAGGTACCGAGTCGACGCTCAACCTGCTCGTTTATACTCGCTCCGAGGCTTCGATATCGAGATTAGAAGCGGGACGAGCGTGTGCGTTTGTCGGCTTTGAGAGCTGAGATTTGATCATGTTGCGTTGGCTGAATTCGAACAGGAGTTCCTGCTTTGAGTTTATCTTGGTTTTCAAGGTTCCTTCGATAGAAGATTAATTTGCAATTGGTGCTGGTGGAAAAGTTATAACGATGCAGAAAATCTGGAATGTTTATACGAAGGAAATACAATTTATGTAATAAGATTTCAAGCAATATAGGCTCTATTGAATTTATTTCGTGTATTTTGGAGAATGCTTAGTGGATTGATCTGATTTTTTTACTACATACTATAAATTATGTTCTATTTGGTTTATTTCGACTCGGTGTTCACTGTTTTGCTCATCATTTATACTAGTTTTTGTTGGATATTGAGTACCCGGTGACGGATGACTATGATCATTGCTGATAAAGAGTTCAGTATTGAAAGATTATTCACTATGCTGGTTTGAACGATGCTCCATACCCTATACTGTGAATTTGATTCTATTCCATTCCTTTCGATCCTATCTAGACTTTTTTATTCATCATTGGTTACTTTTTCTTGAATATCGAGCGAACAGCCACAGGTGACCATGATTCACCGCTGCTGAGTGGTGACGTCTGGTGAATTACTCACTGTATTGGCCAGATTACTGCTCCATATCGTGAATTTTATCCCATTACATTCTTTTCTATTCTATCTTGACCTTTTCATTCATCGTTTATTACTTTTTCTTGGATGTCGAGTGTTCAGCCACAGGTGACTATGGTCGTTGCTGACAGAAGGCCATACCACACCATAAATCTCATACTATTTTACTGCCTTTCGCTCTGTCCTGATTATTTCATTCATCATTTCTAACATCAGCGACGAACAACTATGATCGCCCGTTATTTTCATAATCTGAGCTCCGCCGTTCTTCCATCGTATTAGCGACAGCTGCAATCAGCATGGATTTGCCGACAGATCGTTAATCGATCGAAAACACGCACGATTGCGCACCGCCGACGTTCCTGCTTCCCGATAAATATTCCTCTGAATCCTGTATATCCCCCCTCCTCCTTTCGAACAATTAGGGATTCACGTATCTAGACAAATTGACAGAACGGATGAAGATACGTGGATTCAGTTTACAATGGGCTACGTAGCTTCTTTGGAAACGGTGACGCGCGACTATCGAAACGATTTGCTTAAAGTTTCACGGGTCCTGTGTTCTTTTGGTAACCGAAATGATATTCAACGCTTCTGGCTCGTTTTTGTCGAGCCTGGAATTGCTTTCTAGCGTGTGTGCGATAACGTCTTATGCCAAAGCCACGAATATACGGTTCTATTAATTTGAAACTGCATCCTTTTGAATTCTGTGTACGTTAAACTCTGTAATTCTGAACGAATTCGGAGTATTATGTACATACGATCGATTTTACTCCATTGTAGTGAATTGGAAATACTTCATTTGTATTCACCGTTTTTCTGAAACTCTGTCATTTAATCACATGTTGTTTAATTTAATTGTACGAGGTCGTTAATAATACTTTTCACAAATTTTCTATCAAAGGAGCTACGAATATTATATTCCTGTTATAACATAGTATTATAATAATAATTTTTTAAATGGACCTAAGTGACTTCACACGAACGACGCCAATTTAAATAAAATAAATCAGCCTTCAAAACGTATACTCAATTATTCGATTAAAAAAGGTCTGTAATAAAAGAAATACCTATCGATAATACAACGAATCGATCAGGTTGACGTGAAGTTGGGATTAAATTGTTTGCCGTGCAATTTTATCTGCGTTCAACGCCGGGTCGAAATACCGCGCGTGAAACAACGGCGGTCAGGGGTTATTCAACGGGTTCGGTCGTATTTCGAAAACTCGGTGAAATTCAAAAGTCACCGCTGACGATTCCGACCGTCGAGCCAACGGCAGCCGAAGAAAAGAAACGCCGTTGAATTAATCTCAATGGCCGGTGTTTAATAGGTGAAACGATTAATTTCCGTGCGCGAAAACGATTCGCTTATTGAATTTGCCCGGCTGACTTTGCGTTTAATGGACTCGGATTAAGCGTCGAAGGAAAAACTGAGCGCAGGATAATTCTTCAGAAATACCCAGTCGAATCGACAATTAGCGACCGACATTCGCCCCCTTTCTTCTCCTTCAGGCCAGTTTACATGTGAACGTTCCCATTCGAACGGAATATTAGACAGTAATTAGAAATAACTGTGTTCTAAATTTTCCGAACCAGACTAAAGACCGATACATAATAGCTTTGCGTTAAGAACATTACATAAGAATATAGACTTTAAGCTTCAAATTAATGTAGCATATGTGCCATTTTATGATACTTTTATGTCATGATATTATGTTAAATGAATGAAAATATCAAAAATACTAATTTCTGGCAAAAAGTTTTTCGCCATTAATAATAACATAATTAAAAAAATTTTAATCTACGTTTTTCGTGCAATTTGATCCCATGATATTATGCCCATTTATAATACGAAAACTTGAGGCAATTAACATTTTGAAAATTTTTCATTATTCGGCTCATGTTGTTATTAATCCCAAGAACTGATATACAAGTTTTGTTTCCAATTTCCTTCAACGATCTGCCGGTGCCATCTATATTCCCGAAAATGCCCTGTCCCAGCCAACAAACGGAGTGTTAAGTTTTAATTTGAAAAGTTAGTCACACAGATCGCAAACTCCGGCTGATCGGGTCGGAAATTTTTAAGTAGCCACGCACACTGATTGCTCGGTGAGGGATGGTCCCGTCTCGTTTACGATTGTAATTCTAATCAAGGTTTACGCTTCGACCCTGATTACCATTTTCGATAGGTGATGCAAATCCAGCAGACGTGGCCCTAAAGTTTTCCTGAGCTATCGTGAGAAGCTAGCACGTAGGGACTAACTGGGAACACGAGCGCCATAGGAATGTACGTCAGGAATATAACGTCCGTCGAGGTATTTTGAATCTTGGCCCGAGGCACTTTCGGATCGTTAATCGGACAGTTTTCGAATATCTCGCTAGACGGTATTCACATTGCTTGCCACGCGTGTCCTAAGTGAGGGCTACGCCATCTTCTTGCTGTATTAATTACGTTTACCGTTGGAAACCGAAATTAAGCTCGTCGGGGACGTTTCGTTGATACTAATTCCTTTTTTGTAAAGTTACTTTGAAGTTTGATTTGGTATTATTGAGTAAAAAGCATTGAAAATGAAGTTCAAAAATTAACCTACACTAGGGAAAATAGTAATGTAGAGGAAGGATTTCTCGACATTGAAAATTGGCTACAATTATTAATTTACATGATTTCAGATTTGCAACAAGAAACTCTGTACTCCTCGATTTCTCTGGAAAACAAACGTGTATTTTGCTTTATACCAGAACTGTCGATCGTCAATTCTAACGTGTTAGAGAGTTTAATGAATTCTAACGTCTTAACGACTTCTAGATGCGTTCTTTACGAGGTTTCAACGAGTTCTGATGTGTTCTTTGCGAGGCCTCTCGGAGTCATATTGCAATTTAACTTGAACATTTCCTTGCTTATTAATTATTACCGATGGATATGAAGAAGGTTGCTGATAGTATTAACCTTTTGCTCTCGTGTACTACGCGTCGCAAAATTATTTTATATATTTATTATTCCAAATTATAACTCTATGGAGTTGCAAAGGATATTTTACAAGATTTTTTTATGGGCGTTATTATATTAATTACGTTAAATATAGAATAATTGCAAGTGCAAATGCAACTATAAAGGATTGATAAAAGTTAATTCAACAACGACAGACATAATATAATAAATGACGTTTGTGATAGTTCTTCAAGGTATTAGCGTGCGCTTCGAGTTTCTTAAGAAACGATCTCTGATTTTCAGAATGATCAACGTCGGAAGTCTGTGTTTCCCGTGATCGATACTAATTACGCGATCTGTCCAGAAAACAAGGACGAGTTTGCAATTTTTATGGGTTAATGTCTGAGCAACGATCCGACGGCGAGTTTCAACCGCGCAGAATTTTCAAAAAGTGCACCGGATCGATGCTCACCGTGTTTCAAAAGGGTCCATCGATATTCTGAAATGAACTATCCGGCTCGCAGTCAACGAAGAAAGAAGTTCTGATTCATAATTCGTGAATTTGAAAGTGATTAAACACTCGAAAATGATTTAAACGTTAATTACACAAATAATCGATTTATAAAGCTTCACTCATGTTTCACAATTTTTAAAGAAAAAGGTATGAAACATTAGGGAATCATATTTAAGGTAATAGTAAACAGTTTGGAAAATGGAAATAAAATAAAGCAAAAAGGTAAATTAAAATTACCAGAGGTTTAAAATTTCAGATAAATAAATTTCTCGTTTCTGTATTTAAATTTTCTATACTTGATATAGGAATTCGCTACTTTTGTAGGGTGCTGTAGCCCTACCACGGACATAAGTCCTTTCTATTCTCGTGACACTAATGGCGAGGCCAGTCCGAGCAGATAGGATCTTCTTTGCTTCTTTTCCCCGCATCTTCAGCGAGCTGCGTGACAGTGGGCCGACTCACGCACTCGCGCGTGCACGCACGAATTCTCGCGATGCGATGCAGCTAACGTTTCGTTTCTTTCCTTTGTAACACGAACGATCGTTTGATCCTTCCCGCCGTGGATAGTTGGCAATTTTGTGCCAGCCACGTTTCCAACCGCCTCGAATCGCAGTCACATTCTGAACACATTTTGGATAATACGTTGTCTCGCAAGAAAAGACCACTTACGCGTGTTAAAGAAGCAAGGACGAGATATTTTGCTATAGTAATTAGGGAAATACATCGAATGCATATGTGGTTCGGATGTTATTTCATTTTGCAAAGGAATGTAATTTAAATACTCAAGACGCTTTGAGGTTGTATTTCAATTTGTAAGATAATTTAATGATAGTGCAGCGAGCTGTCTGCAATACTTGTTATAATTTTTAAAAACGTATTAAATATACAGTTTAATTTTTTCGTTATTTGAAGAAAGTGAAAGGTCATTTGCCGTAGCTATGCCATCAAATTTAAATTCTTATAACTTCCAAAATAAGTATAATATTGAATTGTGATTTTATTTATTGTAGTTACAATAGTCACTTATTATACCTCAATACTTGAATTTCATATAATGGTTTATGTTGTCTGTGCAATGTATCGATATCAGCTCAGAGAAATCTTGCATTATTATACCGGCACACGAAATTTTTTGCAATCAAATAATTAATAAAATTAATGCTGAAATATACCTCAAATAGCGTTAATATTAAACTCAAAATGCTGGCTGTCAAATTAAGAGGTTAAATATTAAAATTAATCGACCGTATCCTTAATAATTAGGGTTTCGATGTGTCTGACCACATACGTCCGATTTCACTGCGCCAGTGAACGCGTCAACGCTACTCAAGCTTTATTATACACCTTCTTTCGTTAATCATTCGATTATATGAAACTGTAACTGTTGGCTACCATAATAGTCATAATCATTATATTATTACAATCAAAAATATACGAAAGGTTCGAATTCTGAACGAACCGGTACCCCTTTGGATCTCGATCAAAAGCGATCCCTTTGATCATCGATCGATCGACAACCACGCGTGCAGCGAATTAACGTAACCGGCTGGGAAGTAATAAATCAAAATAAGCAGATGGGAAATCCTGCAATGTGTCATCCCGTTGTAAACGGCGTCCATTCGGTGTTACGTTTCTAGTTTATTGCCGGGCCGGGCGACTGGTAATAAAATATATAGACGGTGGCGGACGGGAGGAAACATTTCCCTGGGTATTGGCGGAAAATATTAAACGTTACAATGGAAACTTGTTAAGAGATGGACGCGGCATGCTCGATTAAGTTTGATCCGATTTCGGCTTCTCGTGCAGGCCGATTATTCGGCTCGATAAAACCGTTACCTGGATCCGAACGCTGCGCGAGATTCGACGGGACAATATAGAAATCGTTGACCTGCAGCTTCTAATCGGATTTCCTTAGTTTTTTTTTTTTCTTATGTGTGTTATTTTAACCCGTCCGATGCACTGGTGCAGACATTGTCGTAACTAGGATTTTTATCTGGGTTCAGCCAGGTTTCCTGATTTTTACAAAATTTTAGAATAAATACGTTTCGATAAAATTTCAGCAACCGTATTTTAATATCTGTAAACGCGATTAATCAATAATTCTATCATTAAAGAGTTTCACCGAAATAATGTTTGAAAGATCCTTCTTCGGCATGTAATGTAATTAATTGCATCGGGACGAGGTTAAAAATCATTTTCCAGTTTATCAATGGATTTTCTATTAATCAATTAGCAAACTCGACGTGTGCTCAATTAATTTTAATTAATACAATTGCACATCATGGTATCGCGCTTGTCGAGTAAATTTTTCCGACATAAACATCGACAATTTCGTATTCCATCCGCCTTTATCATATCAGATTCATATAAATTTCCCCGCTCTTCCATTAATATTTTCATCGACGCGCTAATTGTTCACGTAGCACGTAGAAATTTAATCGCAGCTTCGATCGGTTCGCCGCGCAGCTTTTAAACGAGTATCAATTAATTAGTAAACCTCCGTCTTGCCCGGTGCTCCGAGAGGAAATTATTTCATCCGCGCGGAAACAATAGAAATAATTAACGAACAGTCGATCACCAGACACTTTATGCAAATAGCTTTATCACAAAAAGTCTACTCTACCTGACCAAAATTAACCCCTTCATACATATGTATTGTAATTCAAACTTTTATTTTTTTTTTTCTTATATTAATTTTTTCATATGGCACATTTCAATCTTCTTAATAAATAAGGGCTTGAAGAATTGTTTAATATTTTTCGTATAAACTGTGGTCCTTTCTATGCATAGGATATTCTTTTTTGAGCAAAATGAAAGACTCGAGGGTGAAGGGGTTAAAATGCAGCACAATTCTATCATGGTATTAAAATTTTACATCTTTTAATATTGGAATTGTCAAATATTTAAATTTAATTTTAATATTAAATAATAAATTTAATTACCTGATTTTGCTTGGAATATCGTGGTATACCTTTAGTAAATTGGGTCACGATGGACTCAGCATCCCCCTATAAATAAGTATACACGAAACGCTAGTAACTTCAGTAATAAAACCACTTTAGGAGCATTTATTCATAAAATTTCTATTTCTTATAAAAAGTCAATGCATCCTAAGATATCCAGTTAAGTGCTTCCTGTCTCTGTAACATCCTCTTTTTATGTTTTTCGTTTCAACCTAAAATTTCAACTTATTTTCCCTGCGAACTTACGGTTCAAACCTGATGTCACTTAGACTAGAAAATTTCAAATTTTACAGTGCGCATCTTCATTGCACGCTACATTTCATGATCCTCAACGCTACGCTATTATTTTTCAAGATATCATCAGATAAAATAAAAAATTTTTCATCTGTCAAACGTGTGCGCACGCACACAAGCTTTTCTTCTCCCTTCCTACACTTGAACCATTACCGGGCACGCGAAAAACAAGCAACAAAGTTCTCGTTGAAGTATGTAATTCTCGTTAAAGTCCTCATCAATCAACCGGCTAATTCGTCCATAATTCAGGCCCTAATCGTATCAGGTCGAGCATTAGCGGCAAACGTGCGATTACTTACAAACGATGCGAGCTAAGTATAGCTGTCCGGTAAAGGATCTGGCTGTGCCGATTTGCACGCGCTGCGAAGAATCAACCGGACAGAAGTGTCGAACCGGAATGGAAACATTAGAAAAGGCGCGGCGAGAAGGATCCGGTGTGCACGATTAAACGGTCGTGTAACTGCTGTTAAACGGTAGCCGTAGCCTCGACCACTCGAGGAAGAAATGAAAGAAGAGGGGAATGAAAAAAAGATTGGACAGAGGGAAACAGATTGCGAGGAAGGAATGTAGAAGGACGAGTACCCCGGCCACGGAAAGAAGGTACGCGAGATACCGGTGATTTATAGACCCTGATGTTTGTAATATTCAAGCGACTGGCTTGCAATTAAGACGGGCCTGTACTTGTGGTGGGAAAAACAATCAAACATATGTTAACGAGTTCACTTGGCATCGCGAAAACGAACGCTGACCAATTTTCCTAGAATACCTACTGCTTGAAAATTAATATTTTCTCAGTTAAATTTCTCCCTGCTATTATCACTATAAGGCATATTAACACTTTCAACGCCATACGAAGGATTGAGGAATAACTGGATTTTGAGACTTAAAGAAAGATATGACATTTCTTTAAAATCGAAAGTAGTGCTGCGATTTGAAGAAAATTATTTTTGTTACGTTTTGTTAAAAATTTACTATGAAAAATGTGACTGGACGTTCACTGGCAAAGGGTTAATAAAATTTCAGTCCTCAACGATTCATTCGTAACCGAATCTCGGAATAATAAAATTTAGGCGTGGTACAATTAAGAGGATCTTGATAACAGAGATTACTTATCAGGTTTCAGCAATCGATTTACGACTTCTGCACACCGGCCGCTGCAGCAAAGGGGTTAATAAGCAAAAAAATCACCTGCGTGGCCGACTAATTACGGTATCGTGATGTTTCTTACCAACGGCGTGAATCAGCGATCTCGCCAGACCCTTTATTATTTCGAGCTTGAGAAACGAGAATGAAATGTACTCGTGTTCGTTGTTCACTGGTAAATAACAATTTTAGGTAATTTGAATATTTTCGCGAAGGCGCCCCGGTTAGAAGTGAAATTATCGATAAAGGAGCTTGCACGAAATGGGTAATAGAGGTGGTAATTAGGCCATGATGCTAACTATATGAAGAGTCAATGCCACTTAAGAGAAAGTAGATACCAGTTTATAGAAGAAACTGTCGGGTTTAATTATTTGAGTATCTAATATAATTTAAAGAAAATCTAGTAGATTATTATTTAAAAATTTCTGGGACGATAAACCCATATACGACTTCACAGAAAATTATCATTCCGACAAAAAAATTTAGGTACACATTTGACAAATATTCTATGATTTTTACATGAATCAAAAAGATTTTCTTATCGATCAAACAATATCATTGATTACGATCTTACCAAAATTGATTGTAACGAAGCAACAACTTCTCCTCACCTTTTCAGAAAATGAATTTAAGCAATCAATTCACGAAAAAACTTCACGCGTCATTTAAGAAATAAATGCATCGATACACCCAAGAAGAAGAAGAAAAGAAAAAGATTTACACCGCCAGAAGCCGGAGCTCATCAAAAGTACGCACATTTCTCTTCCGTGTAATACAATCCTTCTCTACCTTACTTCGTCCCGGTTATTAAAATCACCCCGTACAAAGATGCCACTCATTCAGATCGTAATCGGCACCAGGAGGCGAACGGTCGGCAACCGGCATCGGAACAGGTGTTACGAAACCGATCGTCTTCGCACCGATCCACAACACGATTACTCTCTCCCAATCAGCGCGTCTGTTCACGGCTGTCGACCTGCTGACAGACGAATCGCACGAATCGCACGAATCGCAGAAAATTCTCAGTGGCACGCATCCGACCACCCTCGCGACTGTCGTTATTAGGGCTGGGATCGAGTTCGATACGTATTTCCAAATCCGAGTCTTAACTTGATTTCGTACGTTTTGATTGTTATTCGAAAATAATAAAATTTCTATGAATGCATTTGCTATGTAATTATACCACACGAGTAAATTGGTCGATATTATTTGTATTATACCATTGGTGGTCCAAGTCTATCATATTAATACGGGTATTTAAAAACTTTAGCAGTGTACTACTCAACATAATTTATTACATTATTCTTTTCCATTTGGTTCGCGAAGGGTTAATAAAGGTATCCTCTGGTTAAACTTTAAAATAACGCGCGAGAAAATTAAAAGGAAGAGTAACGAATATACTGAACTAACAATTTTCTATAACTAAATATTGCAACTGAATTTGTCGACCTTTTCTTTAAATATTTGTCCTAATACTTAACATACGATGCTGAAGGTATCAGTGTGCCTCGGTTGTTGAAAACTGAGAAATTAATTAAAAACTAAAGGCTATAGGGTGTGATGACGATCTATAAGAATGTGATGATTATAATATATTTTGCTCCATTCTTAATCATTACCCCGGTTGTCTCAGAAAAATTCTCAGAGATCAGGTAAAGAACGAAATAGAAACTTCAGCTGTAAGCAAGAAAAGGACACGGTACAAAGAGTAAGACGAAGCTGGCAGATGGGTGGAAACAGGAAGAGGTTAATAGTAAGCAAAAACAGAAGAAGGTAAAAAGAGAGTGGTAATGATAGTTAGAATACGGACACTTCTGGCGACCAAGAATAGTTGTTATTAAGCCTGCGTCGATCGTATAATGTCTGGAAAGTTAATAATTGTCATTGGACCTTGGGGTGTCGGTTAATGATCGACTACCGGTCGTAGTTTATAAGGAGAAGGTTTTTACTAAGAAAACAGAGGAACATCGACGAAGATTATCGATTAATTGTATAGAATTTCAAATTCATTATTATAATAATTGGTTAAAATGGATGGTGATGCAATCTTTATCGTTCTTGTGAAAATGTTCAATGATATTCTGAATTTCCATTCTTTTGGACAATTTTACATCGATTTAACACTACAGTGACGATAACCAATCAAACCCTCAAAAACCTGGTATATTTAGGAAAATAATATTGAAAGAAATAGTATAAAATTTAGAAAATGGAAAGTGAAATAAATTTTACTCCATCGTGCAACAGTTATAAATAAGAACTATAATAATTGTGGACAATAGAAAATAGTCGGTTAAAATATGATAAATATTTAATCCTTTCAATTTTATTACTCTAAAAAGTTCTCTAAAAAGGAAATACATTAAAACTAATAATAATTACACGTTGAATCGGAAACATTATTGAGTTACTAATGACACGTTGCTCGTCTCTTGTTCAGAGGGATGCATTAAGCAAGGCAAGAAAGGGATCAGCAAGAAAGAAAAATGAAAAACTAGACGGTTGTTCCGGTGGAAACCGAGGAACAGTAAGAAACCGAGGAAAAGCGCCAACAGAGGGAAAAATACGGGAAAAAAGAAGTTATGAAGGGCTGGTCTCTCCAGAAGATAACGATAATCCTACCGCAAATGCGCTTGGTAACCGAGAAACCTTGGAGTTTTTTTTTTATCAAATCGTTCTTAATGCTACAATGTAACATTTCCACTTTCTCGACCGTATATTGCAAAAAGCAAAAATTTGATCAATCATAAAATTATTAATAAACATACCGTTGTCTATCGCTCGGGGCAAACAGACGAAAAACGTAGCGAATTAATGTGCCGAATTGAAATTTCCAGGATTTTACATTAAACATTTTTGCAACAAAATAAAAAGTTGATTGACTCCATTTTTTGCTTGATATTTCGTCTTTGTGCGCATTTTCTGTGACTGGAACGAGATTGGTGGCTTTTTTTGCTCACGCTTGATTGGATGACCCTTTGGTTCTGCTCGCAAAACTGAACGTCAGCTTTGTACTCGCCTAAAGCCGAGTTCTTTCTCGGCCATTGTTCATAAATCCAGCTGGTCATAGATGTCAAGTGTTTGATCGCCATGCATATCACTACAAACCGTTAACGCATTTCATTCCTTTGGGAGATATGCTGTTACGGATTGTAAACCGTGACCAATTAAATATTCTTTTCTAACACCATCGAAATTAGATGGTAACATAAACATTAGAACGCCATTCGTTTTAATTTGCAAGTTCATCATTTCAACTTAGAATAAACATTGCAATCAAAAGAAACGACTTTCCCGTGGTGTATAATATTTAATATGACTACCGTTGCATAACAAAATATTTTATTTCATTTGAATTATAATTCAATGTATATATACACGTATTTCTATTTTTGTGATTCCGATTGGAATTATTAAATTACTAGGTATGTGTAACTTTGAAGCTTCCTTATGGTACCATGTTCTATAATTTCATCATATGCTATTAATTAATATCAATTTTCAATATATCGTTTAATAATTACTAAATGCTAAAGTGAAACTACAATAACACAAAATCGAAGATTTCCCAAAAATTATAGAAAAAGGTTACACGACTTTTCTCTTTGTTGAAATATTTCACTTTCGGATCTAAAGTATTTCAAAAACTGTTGATCTTTTCAAGAAAATAAAGCCGAAGGTGAAGAAAAGAAGAAAAGCGATGAATCTCGAGGAGAAATAGAATTCTGACTGAAGAGGCAAGATTGCCAGAGAAGGAAGGAGAACGCACGAAAGGGAAGGAAGTTATGAAAGGGCGAATCCTCCGCAGCGGATAATGACAGCCTGGCTGTTGTTATTAAACTTATTCCACGGCGAGGGTGGTCATCTCGCTGAAGCCGCCACTGGACGAATCATTCTCTTCTTCGCGTGTCCCCGTCCGACAATTATTTAAATGAAACACGAACTATCGTTTCTCTGGGAGACTTCGTAATACCTCGACGATCCCCTGGTCTAATTAATTTTTCATTAATCTACTTAAGAATGATTCATTTTTCTGGGAGAAATTTAATGAAACGATTGATTTACAAACAAGCTGTTTTTGTATTCGAAATTTGGAGAAACGGACCGCAAACTTGCATCGAGATTATCGAACTTTGATATGAACCGGGGAGGTTTGTCTCTCTTTGTTTTTTGAAGAAATATAGCTGAGAAAAAAGTAGGAGAGGAAATTGTGGAAGATTGATTAAAGGGAATCGTTTTTCGATACTGATCGATTTTTCCTTCGCTTGGTTCCTTCTCTTTGGTAGATACAGTTTAATATGACATTGCATACTGTGTGGTAATATTGTTTAAGAAAAGAAGCATCCTTTTTTCATTGAATATTTGGACGAGATAATATTACAAGACGATGAAGGTTTCCAAAATTTGTTACACTTGGGGTACTATTTTCTCTTATGAAAATTATATGGTAAATTTTCTATCAAAATTATCTGAGAAAGTTTGTATAGTAAATTTTCTATCAAAATTATGTAGCAAAATTTTTAAGAAAATTATACAGTAAATTTTCGTTTTCTATGAAAATTACATAATAGCCTTTCTGTGAAAATGATATATCAAGTTTTCTATGAAAATTACACAGTATGTTTAAAAATTCTTCAATTCATAAAAGCCAGTGTATTAATTTAAAATTAAAATTTATCATTTTGGTACACTTTCCATTTGCTAACAACGAGATCGAAATTAGAATTACACATAAAAAATAATTGCGATAGAAAATAAAGTCCGTGGAGCTGAAAGCTGTGTTAAACAATTCGTATAATTAGGCTGACAAACAAAACGCAGGTAGCCAGGAATGAAACGCGCCTCGATAATTATGTTATTATAGAAGGTAAAGAAACGAAATTCGCAGGATAATTGCAGTCATTTCGTGTCACAATTTCTAATTAATTGTCTACATTATTCGCCATTAACATTACAATAAAATGTTCGTGTAATCTTTCGTAACCAGTTTGATTAATTACTGACGTCCTCTGCCACTTGCGTTAGCTTGTGCTATTAAACTTCGTCGTATCAATAAAGATCGAGATAACCTTATTTGCATATTATTATTCGTTATACCCAGAGGAGTGATTAAGCACGATGAAACTGCAACGCGAATTGATACCATCGGAACAATTTACGTCGGTATCAATGGATCGAAACCGTAATGAAGCGATCCCAAAATCGTGTCGATCTGAATTTAATAACCTCCTAACATTAATTAACTTTCTTGTTGAATCGTTAGATGGACGTGATAACACGTCCATTTTTGCCAAATTGATCAATATTTAAACTCTCGTCGAGTATCTTCAAATTTTATAAGTGACATAAAGTCACTTACGAAAGTATTCGAACATTTTTCTAAACAGTTAATGTTTTAATTAGAATTTTTCAATATTGTCGAGTTCAGGCTTTCAGCAAACCAAAGTTTTATTTTTGTAAGGTATCATTTCATATACTTATGAAATTATTTATTTATTTCTTCTTCCTTCGTTAATTCACTATATCCTGATATAATTAAAACTTTAACAAATTATGTATGCTTCTATAACAGTGCCAAAAAGGTGCAAATGATCAACAAATAAAATTCACCCATTAAATTCATATTTTCTAAATAATAGATAAGTAATTAACACCAAAGATGGTTCAATTAACATAAATTATATAATACACAAATATTTGTTTCCGTAAGAGATTTTTTACACCATACTTACGTCCCCAGCTTTTCTGCCAATTCTTCGCCCAACAAATACCAAATTCAATTCCCGGACCATCTCCATCACGGTTCACCAGACATCCCGTTAATTATACTTCATCGAAATTACCTTTTGATCATATGTAAAAGGAACAGCAAAGGGAAGCATGGCGGATTAACGAAGGTAATTAGCAAAAATTCAACGAAACATTCAGCCGGTTCGGGTCCACAGGATGGATCCTTGCCCTTTCGACGGGCGCATCCTTTTCTCCGGAACGTTTACCGGAGCCAGCTGGGAAAAACTCATGTTATTAAGCCACCGGGGGAGTACTTCTTCGTCCCTTGTCCTTTCTTCATGCTGGCTCGTCTTCGTTCCCCATGGCTGGACGTGCTTCCTAGATTGGTTCATTACTAGCATGCCGTGTCTTGCGTTTTTACATCACGTGGAAATAGATTTGTTGCAAGATCACCTTTGGTGTTCTTCCGTACACAGAATTTCACATTTTTGTCGATGTGAACAATTATCGCGTGAGTTCCAACTATTTCAAGTCGAATTCTGAGTAACATTCTACTAACAGCTTGATGTTTAATGGGAAAACTCGCAAAACTTCTAAAATACTATTAATTTCCTTTCATTGTTGTAAGAATTCAACGAATCTCTTAACGAAGTGCTTATACTCATATTTATTTATATCCAAATACTTTAAGTAACTACTAATAAAACCACCGCTCGGAATTGAAACAAAACAGCCCGAAAACGGAACACGCTTTTCGAAATAGACCGTAATCGCTCGTCCACGCAATCTTTTCATTTCGGCCACGTATTTCAAGCTAAAATAAAGCACTCGAAACAAACGTTTCGTGCGAAACAAACGGCACGCGTATCGTGTGTGGCTATCGGCGGTCATTGATCATTTTCGTAACCATTTTTCCCGACACGATAATCGGAGCAGAAATATTACTTAGAAACTTTTCCCTTCATCCTCGGGCCCGGTGATGAGGGGGCCACCTATCGGAATCCAACGGCTGCGACGATAGAATAGGAACGCTCTTAACGAGCATCGTCCGTTGTTCTCGCAGCGCGAGAAGTTATGCAAATTTCTAATTACTGATAACGGCCCGCTGTAACCCAACGTTTCTTTCGTCAGCGATAAGATCGCCGCGTTGCGTGTTTGAAATAACAATAATTGCGTTACGTTTCGCTAAAACGCGTGCCTAATCGGGCTTTTCATCGTGGCCCCTTGAGCGGCGCGCAAGGAAACAGGATTGACGAACGACTTCAGGTACCGTGGCAATACAAGTGTACAAAATTGCGTTCATCAATCTGACGAAAAATTATATTAATCCTGTGTATTCCAAGTATTTTTTAATACGCCTCAGATTAGCCTGATAATGCTGTTGAAGAAAAAAGGTCAATTTTGAAAAGAAAACGTTAGCAGTCTATTTATTTATATGGGTAAAGATATGGATTAAGCTTGAATTTTGCACTTTGGAATTTTTTAGCAAATTATAGATGTCGCCGTAGTGGCATCAATGCAAAGAGTTAAATTTGTCAGAACAATTTCCTATCGATCACGTCTTATACCCGAAATCCTCAGATAGTATTAATTGTAAGACACTAGAACCTGAAGAGTGGCACAGTGAAAACGGACGTACGTAGCCAGACACGATAAAATCCTAATTATTAAGGATGCAGTCGATTAATTTTCAAATATAACCTTTCAATTCGATAGCCAACATTATTAGCTTAATATTAACGTTATCCGCGGTTTATTTCATAGTTATTTTTCTCAATTATCTAATTGTAAAAAATGTCGGGTGTCTGTCACCAATAACATACGTGGTGCTTAACGTGTTTAGAATTGGTATAAATATCTTTTCCTGTTCCTAACAATGTACCAAAAAATTATAGAATTGCAGCTTCATGGTTTTGCCATGAAAATAATCAGAATAAAGATCATCAACGTTGCAAAATGTGTAAAATCGAAAGAGGCCAGAATTCCACTCGCCAAGCCTGAAATCGTCGATGGTGAACTAGGTTCAGCAGTCAGCAAGTTTTCAAAGCTCTAGCAAAGCCTGGGCCGCGCGTCTGGTCGATGTGTGCGAAGCGGGCAGAAGCGGTTGTAAGCGTCGAATCGTCGGCGGGCGCTGGGCCATTATGCGCCGACAAAACTGACACCGGTTTCTCGTTAAATTGTAATACGGTTATCAGCCGGAACGTTCGACGCGTTTCGCTTCTATTCCCACGGGATAGGCAGCTGAAGGGTGGACGTGCAACACGGGAAGGGGGAGGAGGAGGGGTACGTCGGTGGTAGTAAAGCGGAGGCTCGACGTTGCAAGTCGTCGTTGCCTGATGGCGGACGCCATTTTTGTCGAGTGCGTATCATTATCGATTCACTTTTATCCATAGTGAACGCGAGCGTGTATATAGCTTGGCTCTCTTTACGGGAACAGGAAGTCGGAGGTTATTACACGGTACGGCACGGATAAAATGGAGTACGCGTACAGGTCTTTAAAATATAATACCGCGAGGCTCGGCTTGTTGTACGCTTTGGTGTTTGCTACCCTTCTCCGTTGTAACGGTGATTAGAGCGGTTTTTATGGTAATGCATTTCACCAAGCCGACCCGATCGTAAATTGCACCGATGACCCTTTACTTGTTTTGCGGATGATCCCGCGTCGGTTTTACCTCGACCGACGAGTAATTATGAAATTTCCATCGCGGTCCCTTCCCGGCTTCCACGCTTCTCCCCCCCAACTTCGTTATTAATTGCCGGCAAAGTTTTCGACTCCCTTTTTTCTTCGACAACGCTCGCGATGGTGTTCTTCTTTCTTGGTGAATCTGGATCTTTGGATCATGAAATGTGGTATTCTTAGGATTTTGCAATTTTTAAAGTCGGTTGCCATGCTCCTGTATCTCCCATAATTAACTCTCTATAGGATCGTCTGATTTTGAAGTAGTATATCAAATTTCTGTCGTAAATTGTAACTGAAAGTCGTAGGCCAAATATTGAAATCGAGTATTTTTATCTTACAATTAGTTACTTAACCATAACAAATTCTGCCGGGTAATTTAACAAAAATAGTAGACTAGGTTTACCACGATCATAAGTAATGTCTATAATGGTTTTTAAAAAATCTTATTTCTGATTTTAATCAAATTTAATGATTTCTGAGAAATAGAAGGCAAAATAATTATTCCACGGTATAGAAATTAAATTCTACGATTTTGATTTGAGCCATAAATTGACCTTTCCATGAAATCAAGGTTTCAAAAATGGCACCGATGCAATGTAAAATAGTAATGAAACGTGACATCGAGGAACTTTACATCCTCTTTATTTCGGCAGATCGAAGCCTCGCGAAATATGTTTTCTTGCTAAGTTGATCTGTAATGTTGTATAAAGTTGAACACGGCCACGTTTAGGGAACCGTGGCATCAAACGATCGATCGTACCATGAGTTCTGCATTATTCTTATAGTCACGAGGATCGTGATCGCGGACGAGTTTCTTGGACGTTTGAACAAGATTGTAGCTATAAGAACGAATCTAGGTTTCGAAAGTTTCAGCTGTACTTCTGTGTAAGTTCCACAGATAAGCGCTATCTGTAAATTACATTCGTTCCGAGCACTTCTTGCGTGACGTGTAAGGTTCAATGATTATGGAACTAAATCTTTTTATCTGAAACTCACACCTGACCCCCTGCTGACTATTAGTGTTATTGTCGTTGATAAAAATATCATTAGATAACCATACGATTGCTATTATGCGTAGTTTAATTAACACATCCGATGACTGTGACAGTGACTGCGTTAATTATTAACTATTCTTGTATATAAAATTACTATTACTGGTGAAATAAAAAATATAATACTGTAGTAATACTGATACTGTAGTAATCAGAGATATCATGATTTAATATTCTTGAAATAGAGCTTTAAATAGTTATACTACTTATCAAGGTTACTATTTTAATAATATGTATTTTAATATATCGTGTATTTTAATTAATTAAATTTTTATCATACAATCCTTTTATCAGAAAAGTTAACTCATTATATTAATTAAGAAATTTCAGAAGTTTCGATGCATTTTTGTTGCAATTCTATAATCTTTCAAAACTGAGTGTACATTACTCATGATGAAGTATCCTTTGCTTAATGTTCATCATTGCTAAAATTTTGGAGCCGAAGCAGTCTGAAGTGCTTCGTTTCTGTGTTTTCAAGTACGCAATATATGCAAACCGGTAATACTCTCGTGAACTAATATGTTAGAGGGAATCAAAGTTCGTTCTGAAAAATTAATTAACATGCAGATTTCATCAATTTCGCGTTTAATCATGGGCTAATTAATTTTCGAATTACTCTCGGGCGCTTCAAAAATTTTCACCCACATCCCTATATATTGCAACACCGAAGAGCATTTACTTGCTATTAATTTATATTATTAATTACTATCATCAATATTTCAAGAATTTCAATTTCTCATTTCGACGACATCGATATGTATCACTTTAATTAACGATAAATCACTTGAAACTGCTTTTCATTGCAATCTGAACAAAATCTTTATTCAACATAAAATATAGAGTGGTGTGCTAAGAAGTTATATTAACAGGCAATTGAAGCTTGTGTCTTAAAACTTCTGCAAACTACCCTCTACGTTCCTAAGCACCATCGAAACCCTATATTTTACCTACGATTCGATTAAAAACCTAATAATCGCGACGTTAATGTCCACAGAAGATATACTTCCAGCTTCCATAGATCATCGTCTAGTAATCGTGCCATAATTCTGCGTGCATGGAATCAATTAATCGTAAATCCTATCCAACGACTTTATCATCTGACCCCGTGTTCGATCGTGCATCGATTCCCGCCGAGGAAAAAATTCCGCCGGCACGACGTTCGTGAATTAAATGCGAACCTAGGATACACCGAACGCGAACTTTATAGCTGTTTCTAGCTATTTGCGATTTGTTAGCCGTGCCGATGTTACGTGTACACGGTTATGTACGCTTAACTTGGCTGTAACTTTGCCACGGGAATAATATTTCTTCATTGGTACCAACTTCTAAGGGTACACGGCATTCTTATATCGATGTACACGTGTCGGACAGTATTGATTATCACGTGTTACCCGCTCGAAAATATTGATCATTTGTAAATAAGTGTTTGGACGTGGCTGGTACGATGATTTAATTTTAATTAGCTACTTAAAATTGGACTTCCATCTTTTAGTTCCAAAATTCAGCGGATCAGATAAGAACAGAGAATAAAAATCTTATGAAATAGAACAATGGATGATTTTACAATTTTAAATTGGTATAATATTAGAAATAATAGTCTGGAAATGAAGAATACAACTCGTGCTTTGTTTCGTTCAATAATTTTCAATTCTACTGTAAATAATGTTTTGCTGTATTTGAAATGGAAGGCTTTCACGTAATTAACGTATACCACTTGTGAAGTATTCCTTATTATCATAGAAACCGATAAGTATTTCCTTAACCCTCGAATGGCGAAGCCGGGTCAATCATGACTCAGACCTAGAAAACGTGTACTACGGTATTTCGAATGTTAACATCACAATTCTTTACATTTCTACATTATTAAATGAATGTTTTGCAATTTCAAACGTGAAAATGAAAAATAATTCAGAATTCTATCCAAATTATTAGCTCTCTCCATGGTCCGTTCACCTGAGATTAATATTGTGCCTCAAATATTGAACTTGAAAGACGATCGGTATTAAGTTTCGACAGTATTTTGTTACCTGCAAGAAATTAATCAAAGTCGATCGATACGTAGGCGCTCGTCCCTTTCTTTGAAAATCTCTCGTTCGTTTCACTTGTCGTTCGTCTTTCGTAGCGCTATCCAGACCCACGTGTATGTAAATGAGAACAGATACAGCTCGCCACCGGCGGATTGATTAAATTTCAAGGTGTGATAACGGGAAGCATGTAATAATGCAGTAGGCCATGCAACACATCATTACAATGCGGCATTATATTTTTAATTACTGCGCCAAATCGATGGAAACGCGGTTGACAAATTTTGCCGTGAACGGTGATACACATCACTGGTAATATATGCTCTAGTTCAAATCACTTATAGTAGAAATTAATTGATTCAACTTATTTATTATACTTCTTTTTTGCAAAAATGATGATACTGCTTGAAACTCGAACTTTTTAACTAATTTAACGAATCCTCAGGAAGAATATGAATGATTCTACCTTTACTATTTTACGCCCTTCGTCGGCAGTTGGTCAATTTTCATAAGGAATTTAAATAATATTTACTTCAGACGACAAATGCAATTGTTGTAGGTTTACCGCAAAGTGTAACACTTTGCTACTTCACTTCTTTTTTACATCTTAATATTCGAAATTCTCAAAACACTAGTGTAGCCTGATTCCTCAATATACCATTAATAAAACAAATTTCTATGTAAATTAATTAACTGCATCTCATTGTATTATTAGTTTCCTTTTATTTCTAATCGACAGACCACAAAATCGGAACTTTTCAATTAAACGTAAACACTGCAGCTGACTTTGCAAACTTCCGATCAAGCCAGCTCATAACTTTGCCTTCGGAGTTTCTGTTTTGAACTCGAAGGGACAGGGTACCGTGCGCTGGCGTCTTAATTGCTGCCTGGACGAACGTGATTTTGGTAGCTAGAACTGTCACTAACTGGTGTACGTTTCAACGGCATCGAAATTGCGCACGATGACGGCGGCCATTCAAATTATTGGATTGGAAAATCCAAGGAAATACGAAGACGCCCGATTATGATTTATTTTTATTCTTTCGTGGGATTAAGATCGTGTCACTAGGAACAGATGTATTTAAAGTAAGAATAAAAAGTGTCAAAAAATGACAGGCTATTTTCAATTATAATTGATTGGAAAAATTATATTTTAAATTATTTTTCTTACATAAATCACTTAAGTGTCCCAATTTTCTTAGAAAAAATTAACAAACAATGTATTTTTAACATTTTTCAGAACTGTCCCAAATCTGTTTTTTAAACATTACTGATACTTTTCAAAATTAATTTTTTAAATTACTTCTACTCACTGCTTGTATTTTATACTTTTCCTTATTTTTTGGATGCATTTGCATTCGTTCTCCTTCTCAATCTAGTTCCTGTCGTTAAGAAGATGACAGTGCAAGACATATCATCTGCTTTGCACTGACTTTCTCATTTCACTTTTTTTTTTTTCACGTATCCAAAGGAAATCACTCGGTGAATATGCAAATGAATCCACTTAGCGTTGATTAGTTGAATTCACGAATGATAAAGTCGAGTTTCCGGGCATGTTTGTTAAATTTATTCAAGAAAAAAACGGAGCGCGTTGAAAGATATAACACAGTATGGTCCGATTATGCTTCCAGTTCAACGAAATTTTAGGTGAAATAATTTTTTAAAATGATAAATTATAGTCAGAAATCATGACAAAAAAATTATAACTCTGAAATAATAACTTTTTGTTAACCCTTTATTTTCGTATACACCTATGAACCTTTACATTTTTATGAGAGACTTTCTGATATTTCATTGGAATTCAATATTCAATATTATGATCGTCCGCTATTCAATATTGCCCTCAATTATTTAATTATTCAATATTTTTAATAATATAATGAAGAATGCACTATATTCCACTATTTTTATTAAAAGCACAAAGAATCGTAAGAAAAGTTTACTCTGACAAAAGCATGATAGACGTATCTTAAATTGTAATCGTCCTACTGGATATATGGGAAGCAAAAACAATTTTATTATTTCCAAAAATTTAACATGAAAGGTTCAATCGATTGGGAAAATAAGAGAAGTGAATTGTGTCTAATTATTAATGACGAATTATTTAATTAATAAAATTCAATTGAGAAGTTTCAAACAAAGCTTAACACGGACAATTCAAAAAGGTTCAAAGATTTTAAGATTATATTTTCTATACTAATTATTCTATTTTTTTTACTTTTTCACACTTTCTTAACCATTGCTTAACCTATTTCTTGAAGAAAATTAGTAAGGAAAATTTTATGTTTTTATTAGCTTGGAAACTTAGGAATATCAAATTTTTGGAAACTTGGAAACTTTAAAATGTATTTTTAATGTACTTAGTTCTCAAGGACGTATATATACGTTCTTCGGGATGGAAGGGTTGAAATAATCAACGTCAGGAGTATCAACGGACTTTTTTCTAGTTTCTCTCGCGAAAAGGCGTCGATACATAAGCGAATGTGTGATATCTTGCCAATCGATCGATCGAACAGACACGAACGTTCGATAACGACAACGTTTGACGTGCTTCCTCGGCTATAGAAAGGTCTTTGGCAGAGGTTGTTGCAAGTGTGCGTTAAATAGGACGTTTAACCTTTCACAAGGTATAAGCGGGTCGCATATTCGCGGTTCCCACGCGACCGATCTTCCGTTTTAGGATGGGATAAAAGAAGATAGCCAGTGATCAATTTTTAGCATTAAAATAAAAAAAAATCTGAAATAACAATTACTTATTCGAAGCTCCGTTATTGAGAAAATTGAACGAATGATTACTAATTCATTCTTGATTTAATCTTGATGCATTAACACAAAATACAAATAAGCATCTAATTTTAGTTGATTTCTACGAACTGCTTTTAAAAGTATTACTGCAATTTTAGTAATATTTAGAATTTTCTTTATTTCTTTATTTTTTAAATACTTGACAAAAATTAAAGGTATATCAGTTTATACTGCTGTATTAGTTTTTTCTTTTTCTTCCCCTTTTTTATTATGAAGTTTGGAATTTTATTTCAGTTTTTATATATCAAGATATTGTTGCAATGCGTTTTCTACAATGCTGCCACTAACAACTAGATGATTTGCTCTAAAAAATATTGAGAAACAACGTGATCTACTTAATTCCACAAAGGAAATATAAAACACCTGCTCCATCGACTTAATCAGTCTCTGCTTTCGCAACCGTTTCATGCATGGCTTTCTTTTTATCTTCATTTACCATGGAACTAACATGATGTGCCAACAGTATAAAACGAAAACCTCAAACGTACAATCTTCCAATTTCATTATTCATCATTCCCTCTACCCCTATTATATTAAAGAACAAAAGACCAACTTCGCCTGCAATTCCAAATCAGTGATTCCTATCTTTCAAAATAGAAAGGTAAATTATCTTTTTTGAGGGTTCTGTTTACGAAATAAAAACTTTTCAAAAAGAAAACGACAATTCGTCGAAGCACTGTCGTTCGTCGCAACGTAAAAGTAAAAACTATACCGGGATCAAGCATTTTTTTGTTCTATTTCAACGACGTCGACCCACTTCCAATAATATTGCACGCCAAACGAAAATCAACAAAGAATAAAATCTGACGGACAACACCGCCAATTGAGGCTCGACATTCGTATCCTACCGCTCGCCCTTTTCCTTTTTTTTGGGTCGCGCGTGAACATTTTTTCGATATCAAACAGACAGCATACGAAAATTCGATCGAAAAGCAGAGCATGAAAAGCAGAGGGAAAATATTTTATAGTTACACGCGATCGTTGGGTGGGAATAGGGGTGGGAGAGACAGGGAATGCAACGAATTTGACGCATTCATCGACCTTTCTATCAAATTTCATTCATCGACGCATCGAGCGCCGATAAAAATAATTCTTTGAAAAAAATACTTCCGTGCCATGGAATCCGATGGATCCTTCATCGGAGGATAACGAGCTCGCTGCTTTTTATTCTTTTCTTTTTTTTCCTTTCTATTTTCGCTACAATTTATCGGACAAAAGAAACCCGAACTCGTTATAGAAAATAGAGAAGGGAACGGCAATTATTGGAATTTGAGAAATTTCTTTCGAATAAAATTCGTGAAACTTTCATCGATGAAGAATTATTGTTGATGAAAAATTGGGTTTGAGTTAAAATTCAATCCTGCACTCATGAATGGTCCAGGAGACACTTTAAATAACACTTTGATAAAAATTCGTTATCTTTTAAATTGCGATTGGACAAATACACAGATCAAAAATTTACTTCAATATCTTGTCAAACGAATATTAAAATATTGATTTTCAAATAACTGCATCGATAACAATTATTCTCGCAGAATTTGATCACTCCAATGTAGTTCAGCAATTGTGTCACTAATTTGAACTAATTTGTCTATCTGCAACTATTTTGATTCAAAATAGATGTTCCTGCAAACGTCTTTATGTTCTAATGAACCTCTATTAACCCGAATATCAACCTTCAAGTGAAGTAGGTTTTTATACTCTAACCGCTAGAAATGGTACTCTTCTCAACAATAATAATTATTAAATTGCAATTCGCAATACGAATTTGATTCTCGTTTTAAAGGGTGTTGAGACAAACTTCGACGTTCAGTTGCACCGACTCGAAGACTGAAATACCAAACTGTCGCGGGTGTAACCCGTCGTGTAACCAAAACGGACGTTAGTTCCCGCACCCCTTAGAACAATGTTACCACTGCCACGTAATTTGCAACTTCCTCGCCCAATACACGTTTTGAGTATTTCTTGACGGTTCCTGTTACCGTCACCGCCACGTCAATCCGATCGAACGAAGTTTCGAACCGCAGAACTGTAACAATTACAACAGCCTTCTACCGGCAAAAGGAACACAATTAATTTTGTCATCCACGCTCATGACTTTTAGTCACCCCCGCAGCTACGCGATTTGATTGTTGTTTAACCATTCGACTACCAACAGCGATTACAATCGTCCGTTACGAGCGAGTATATTCGTCTAACGAAAAGCATTCAACCCTTAATACATGCACATTGCAGATCGAAAGTTCGAAAATTACTTGCTGCTGTTCGCCAAAATCGAATGTCCAGATCAATTTTATATAATTGTGAACTTTTGTAAGGACAATAGGGTACCTGAGTATTTTTACAATTTTATTGCATAAAAACAAAGTTTGTTATAAAATAACGAGCGCCAAATAAGATTTAGTCAAGTAAAAACGATACAAATTTTCAGTATGGATTAGAAATGGCTCGCAGCCGTCTTCCATGCTTATTCGAGGGTTAATCGCACGAAACCGAGTGGCCAGGTGGCACACCTACGAGCATACACACGTACACACGCCGCACGTGTGTATCGCACCCAGTGCACGTCAGCTCTACCAAGCAAGAATACGAGGGTGACCGAAAGGGATGGTGGGAGAATGGTGGTGGGCGGATCGATATTAAAATAGTGACCGAATTCCAGAGTACCGCAACCTACCCTAACATCCTCGACTCTCACCCTTAAACTTGCCTTCTTTCGTGGACGCAGCTTTTCCGTGTTCCCGTTTCGCGCCCACCCCTCTTTACCCCCGTCTGGCGGGATACGCGTTGCAACGTGGCCCGTTCGTTGGAAAAGTTTCCTCGTTGCGGGGAGGAGGGAAAGAAAAACAGCCCCATAAACTGGTAACCGAAATTCCGTGGTAGGGAAGCCTCAAGACTGTTCGGTTGAAAAACAACTCTTCGAGAAATATTTTTTTTTAACCCTTTGAGTACCGGATTTCATTCGGGGGAGTTTTCCACGCGAACCCGATTTAACTTTTCTTTTTTAAATAGCCGAATAATCGATAAACATTGATTCGGATCGATTGGATTATAATTTTGTTATCCTTTGTGATCGTATTTGCCTAATTGTAAGATGTGGGTACACTGCATTAAAGGAACTAACTATTCTATCCGAGGGGTCGATTCGGAATAACAAAAATATTCACAATAGTATAGTGACTGAAAGCGAACGATTGCAAAGAGTTAGATGCAACCATGGGGTTAAATTCGACCGATTCTTAATGATGTTTCAGTGCGCCCAACCCTTAAATGAAACTAACCGTGGACAAATTTGTCGCCTAAAACACAATTTATGCACAGGAACTTTAACCAAGTATGAAAAATTGGACTATGAAAGTTTCAACATTCTTAAATGGACAGAAAGTTTCAAGGCTTCAGCTTAAGTAAACTGAATATTGTGCCTGAAAACTTTTTACTGTCGGTTTAAGTAGGTATGAAGATTACTTTTATTATTATATGAATTAATATTATTTTCCTCATTAACAAAGTTAAACGTACAAAATTCCACCTTTAATTACGATTGTAAAATAAATTTTTTTGAATTTGTAGATTATTAGTTGAAAGAACACAAGTATGTAAAATATTTCTCAAGAATGAAAGTAAAAATTAGGATCGCTCCTTCAATAAACATTATTCCTTAATTTTCATGATTTTTGCATTCTACCCTCCTGAATAGCAGGACCGAACTCAACTGTAACCAGGACTTTTGAAATCCATTGTGCAACAATGTATTAACTATCAGATACACCTATCCCCCGATTTGCACGGTGCTTTGTTCACACGATTTCACTTTTCGTGTAAATCGAAATCGAAATTTTATTTTTAAATAACTGTAGGAATTATTTATTTATTTTAATCCCATATTTTAAAAACCGTGTAAAAGTGAAATCGTGTAAATAGAATGCCGCGTAAATGGGGGGATAAGTGTACTTAACTTTTTACACAAAAGATGTTCACAAATTAAGGAACAAACAATAAATGTAGAAAATGGGAACGAGAAAAATGAGATGTAAAATGAAATGTTACTTTTGAAACGTACATTGAGCTAGCAAAATGCTGGTTCAGTTGCTCGGAATTTAAGACAGCTCATTATTTCATATTCTTATCTTAATAATACTTCTTAGTCGTATTAAAACGATGGTGTACATGCGCACAATTTAATATGTACCGCACGCACATCAAAATTATACGTTACTGTTGGTCTTCAATCCAGATCCGTCGGACCTTTCCCAACAGAAATGCCACTACATCGTTGCAAAAGCATGCAACATCATTTTTCTACGTTAAATGCCATGTTACAGGGAACGAAACGCAATATGTGTGTGTGTGTGTGTGTGTGTGTGCAGTGAGATTAAGTTGCACCATGCTTACGGCAGAAAGTAACTAACGATTCTCGTCGGAGAAGCGGATCTACGAGCTGTAGAACCTTTACGCTTGCTTTGAAAGCGCAAAAAGAAATAATCTTTGTATCGTGTTAATCGTTAAAACGTATTATTAGGAATGCTAACGAGCATGTGTTTCGTTTTTTTTTTTCCTTTCAAATCCTCGAAAGCAAGGCTATAAAATAAAGGGAAGCTACTGTTAATTTTTTGCGTGGTTAAACTTTGTTCGTTTGTCTATTCTAATGCTCGCGCAGCCTCTGAAGTACGACTAATTAATCGTTAGCCTAATCGTTCGCAATAACCGACAAGGGAAATGCTTGTAGCTACGTAAGGAATGATGTGTTACTACCACTTTGCGTTAATTAATTGTTCGTCGAAATAAGAATTTTGTATGAGGAAATATAGGACAGTATAGAAGGGGTGTAAATTATTAATTTCCGTGATAATGAGTAAAATATTGATTAAAATGTGGCCTTTTTTGTGTTGAAAGTGAAATGCGAATTTTTTTATTTTTAACTATAGATTTTCAGCTGAAACTTTTTTATAATTTGACTATTTGCGAGTGTGGCAAGAAAATTAGAAAATTTAATATTATGTAATTACACTTAGTATTGGCAGAAATATTAAAAACTTGAAAAACGCTTTCAATGAATTTCCAAGAAAATCTTACTTTTATAAGTTCATAGATTGTAATTTTACAAATTATATAAAAAACAAAGAATCTTAATAATTTAGTTTGTATTCATCTTCTCAGAGGTTATCCTACTACCTATGGGATATGCCTCATAATTTGACTACGTTATATGATTATTTTAAACGAGTTAACAAAGGAACAGCAATTTCAAGTATTTATTTCTGTAACACAGCTCTATCTTTGACGTTAATAAAAAGAATCGCATAAGATTGAAATTTGGAGCGTTACGAGCTCAATGAGCATTTCACGCAAAAGACGTTCACCTTCGAAACGAGGAATTGAAATTTCACGTACAAAGGAAAGAAAGAGTTGAAAAATAAAAAAGAAAACGTACCCGCGAACGTACGGTAGCCAGCGATCACGAGCAAGCGGTTGAATCGCGAAACCACGGTGCATGCAAAATGAAATCATGAGCTAAAACGGTGGTTACAGCTCCTGGCCATAATGCCTCGAAGAATTAAAAAATGATGAACTAGGTACGCTCGAAAAAACGATGATAATAAAAACTTAATCGCCGTCGGATTTTTCTACTGTCTATGTGCTGCAGCTTATACATTTTAATCGACATCTCGTCGAATGCTACACGCTCGTTAATTGACTTATTCGAATAGTAAACATATAAAATGTGGAGATTTATGATATCTTCAAGATCTGTCGATTTTTTCATTTTCAAAAAAGCAAGTATATCTTGTTATTTTTAAATAAATTCCTAATGCTGTATATGTAGTGCTGTGTTTCTCGTATTTAATTATAATCAGTTATCCCAATTACAGGAGAGAGGTTTCTTCGAAGATTGTTCATTAAAATCTTCAATTAGCATTCATATTCTTTTCAACTTCTTGTAAGCTTTCTTCCCGACCCAAAACTTATGAAAATCTAAAAGTTCGTTTGCAGTGATTATTATTTCTATACTCATAAACTTATAAGGAATAAAAAGAATTTCTGTTTATATTATTTAAAAATGTCCCTCAGAAGGTCGTTCAATGAAATCCTTACCCTTCAAAATTCTTAATCCATCGCAAACCTCATCCTTAACCCCCCGAAATGTTTAAAAGATCTACTATTTTCCAAAACATACGACGTCGCCACTTTTCCTGCCAGTCGACGGGTACACTCTCGGCCACCATAGTTTTCCCTAGTGAAAATGGCGTCGTAAGAGAAGGTATCCCCACCATACTAAAGAATGACCACCCATTATGCCTAATCGTCTCAAGCAAAAGCTTTTCCAAGTAAATTCATTCGTCACCGAGTGCCGGAACAAGTAAACCAAGCATTAAGATTCGCGGTAACTTTTCCTATATCGCCATTTTCCCTATGGAAGCCTGGGCATGCTCGACAATGCACGCCGTGGCGCTGCGTCTATTCCCATCGCGATAATCGTGGTCCGTGGAACAGCGGCGGCACACCGGTCGAATAGGTAGGAAAAGTTGCATGTTAAGCCTGATAAACGAAACATAAAAGCAGCACGGGGGTGGCCGAATGGGGTTCTAGGGGTAGTGGTGGGGGCCGGTGGTCGGAACGGGGGTTGGAGGCAAACACGTTCGTGTGTATCCAAGCCTGCGGTGGTAGCGTGAGCTTCGAACACACACGGCAAGCGGGCCGCGTGTGCCTGGCGTCGACCAGTTTTCTTTCTTTTTGCCCGGACCGATCGATACCGGCGACTTATTTTGGATTATTTTCAGTAGCCAGAGTGTGCGCGCCTTTTCTAAGCAAAGGACAGAAAGAAAAAAGAAGAAGGCGAAAAAAAAAATGGGAATTCTCGCGGACCGGTGCATGCACGGGAGCTTTCTGGTAAATTTTGCTGCGACCGGCGTTCTCCAATGAGCACGACACGAAAAAACGTATTAGAGCGTGTAACCGGCAATTTTTGTTGCGGCTCTCCTCGTCGAGGAAAAAGAGGAGCAACGGGTATAGGCTGTTTCAGAAATGGCTGGTGAAATTTGAGGATCGTATCGCTTCTTGGCATTGATACTGATATAGAAGTTAAAATTGTAGATAATCCTTCCAGTTATCCACTGCATTTCTAATCAATTTTATGACGTTAAGCTTTTTCAATTCGGAGAATTGTCAGGTATTTGCTAAAATTACTTTGCCACCAAAATAAATAATAAACCCATACGAAACTTTATGCGTTATACTTATAAGGGTGGTATTACAGGTCAATGACACATTTTGACTTGTACCTATCAAACTTGCTAGAATTGAAATATTATATTGACTGAGAAATAATTGTTTAAAACGGGTATTGTTGTTCTTGTACAACGATAGAAGCAACAACAAATCCGTCTAGAGCTTACGGTTCGCAGCAACAACGTGTGTTGCCTCGTGTCGCGCGGGGTAACCGTGATCGGGAAGTGGCGGTCGTGCTATTTAAACCGCGACGTATCAATAACGGAGTAGTTTTTGGCGGATTTCATTGATTTCCGATGAAGCTGCGCTGATGTGCAGGGACGCCAGCAGGTAGGATACATGCACAACATTGTAATTGATTGGACCTGTGGCCTGATAACCGCTCGGCGACCTCACCACCCGTTCGATACGTGTACTCGGTCATGGAATAATTATTTCTTCTTCCTCTGGCCCGGACTCCATCTCCCGTGGAACGTTTTCGATCGAGTGCCTCCAACGATCGTTCGTTTTCTTCTCTTTTCTTTTTTCTCTAACCGAGGTCATCGACCATTTTGAGACGTCGGGGAATACTATCAGGTATTCCATAGGGAAAATGTTGCCGTGGGGAAAGAACGTCTCACCACTCGATATTCGAGAATTTCAGTTAGTTAATTATTCTAAAGAGAAGCGATTGATTTGATAACGAAGTGAAATGGATGATGGGCTAGGTAAATTATCGTATTCCTAATAATTTTTAAGTATAATCTTGTTGTATCTTTTTGTGTTATTAATTGTTCTGAACGTATATCTGGAGAATAACTAATGTTGAATCTGGTGAGATTAAATGGGAAGTTGGTGGCGTTATAGTAGTATTTGCAAGAGTAATGGGAGATTATCAATCTAAAGTGTTAATCGGATGATTTCACGTTTAATGAAGAACCGCAGTTTAGAAAATAGACAAACAAGGAAGTTAATTCGCTTTAAAGATTTAAAGATTCCTTGATAAATATTATGTTCTAATTATTTTATTCACTTAACACTATTTTTCAAAATTAATACTGTTCAATGAAAATCCAGAATATTCTTTACTAGAAATGTAACTTACTATATTTATATAATAATCAAAACCTAATTCAAGCAATTTGTATTACAGAATTGACTAACTAGCTATCAAATTGAAGTCAACTGAAAACTTTCTTGTTTATTTAAAGAAAAACTTAAATTGCAAATTACAAGATCATCAAAACCATTAACGAATTGTTAAGAAATCACACACCAGTCACCAGCGTCGAGGTAATTAGACGCGTTTCCGATCGGACACAAACATCGAATAAAACGTGCAATGTTTCTTAACGAACCAACATTGCGCTCGCGTGCAGTATTGTGTCGGTCATAATTTTGCATCAGTGAATAAATTCTGAATTTCTTCGAATCGTCCCTCAACCACATTAAACGCACGCATGAGAAAATCTCGAGCAACAAAGTGTGCCCGTGTACCGTTGTGAAAGCATAATTCTTTTCGTTTCTTTTAATCTTCTCCAATCGACTCGCCTGCCATTTTAAAATTATGCACGAACGTGCACCCCGTGTAACATTGTGCGCCCGTGTACCGTTGTTCAATTTCACGTTCGCGAAGAAACTTTTTAATTCCTCGAATCGAGTCTTGGCCGATTAAAATCGAGCGCACGCGAACAGTGCGTGAGCAAACATCTATCCCGGGAGTTATAAAATGAATCGAAGAAGATACGCATCGTTCGCGAAGTACAGGAAGAATATAATTCCTCGGACCCAGCAACCGAGTCTACCATCTTCGGCTAATTCCACGCGATGAAGGAACATCTCGGCTCGACTTCCGGTATTATCATCGATGATCGATATTCGAAGACGCTCGAGGAGATTACTCGATTCTCTTATGGAGTTATTGTAAAAAAGAGCGCTTTGTATAGCCATATTGTATTATTTTAAAGTAGATTTTTTAGGAAATTGTAAAGTAGATTTTTTTTCGGTGAAAAATTGTTAGATCGGCAGCTAAATTAGTAACCTTCGTATAACTATTTTGTAAAATTGTTTATTAACACGTTGGCTACCACGGGGGTCACCGGTGACTGGCACCCGAAATTTTTTACAAATAAATTACCAACATTAAGCTAATAATGCTAGCTATCGAATTGAAAAGTTAAATTTGAAAATTAGTTGATTGTATTGTTAATAATTAGGATTTCAGCGTGTCTGACTACCCACGTCCGTTTTCACTGTGGCAGTCAACGTGTTAAAAGTTTCTATTCTAATTTATAAAATTTGTCGTTTATCTATAATTATAGCCATTTTTATAACATACAATTATAGCCTCAAATTGCTATAAATTTGTGATAATTTGCAGACCGTATTGCGGTCAAAATCTGATCGGTTTAGAAGGAAACAAATTCAGGGAAATATTCCATTATTTTTTTCCAAAAAAAGATTCAACAAACAGGCGGAAAATATCTCGAGTTTCATTCGGAGAAAATCGTCGGAAACAACGCGTACCAACATCGAACGGAGGAATTTGCAAGTAAACCGAAAAGCGAACTACCCGAGCATCCTTCCACGTTCGCGAGCAGCCTAGTTCCTGATTGTTTGAAGAAATAATCAGACCCGGAGGAAGCGAGCTGTCAGTGCCGAGATTGCGGCCCGTTCCACGAAACCGGGGGATCCCCTTGTATTTATCACTTAACACCCGGCATTAGCGAAACAACTACATCGTACGTAGGACAATTTTCATCCGGCGACCTCCTAATGGACACAGATTACACGGGCCGTCATTCGCTGTCATTAGGGTCGAGAAAACGGCCGATGCGGCTTCTAAACTCGTTGCAGAGCGAAGGCTTCGTTTACGGGATACGAGCCGGTAAATGACTTAACCGTTAGTAAAAACTCGCGTGAGACGTGGCATTCCCATTCGCGGGAAAGGAGAAAGAGATGGAAACGATGGCAAGAAACACTGTTTGCGAGCCAGGTACGAAATTGCACCTGTGATTCACGAGGTTCGATATGGTGACTTTCGATACACGCATTGGATTGTTATACGAATGGTTTAAGTTAATAGCGATATAACTCGTGTTATTAAGTTTTATTTCTCGAAATTATATGAATTTAAAATTGTCTGGAATATGCACGCGGTATAGTTTTGTTTTCAATCTCTAGGTACCAGGGCAGAATCAAATTCAATCCTATCAAAATTAAATCTAGTTTTTCTGCTTTAAAATAAATAGTGATATTTGTTCTTCAGTGTACTATTACTTTTTTTTTACGTGAAATGCATTTTAACAGATATTTATGTAAAAAGATAAAAATAAAAGGTATAGGGTAAATTTTTAGTTTTTAAGCAATGGTGATTAAAGGTTAATAAGATTGGAGTAATATCATTGATATTCTGAGTGACACCTTATCGTTTTCGAATATAAACGACCGGAAATTAGATAATCGCTAGTAGATGATGCTAACAATAAACCGTAAGATAATCGATTCGTTGACAGTTCCAATAAGGAAGCTGTCACTTTGTATTAAAAATGTCAATAAAATGGTTTACGCGGATATTTCGTTCGAAGTTTAAGCTTCAATTTTCTATATCTTAAGTGGTATTTTATAGTTCTTTTTTATCATCAAATTATACTAGAAAAACGAGAAAATTCTAATGCAAATAATTGAGATTTATTATATCTAATAATTCTGGTATCTGATATTTGTTTGTAGTTCAAAGAATAATGAATTTATTCTATAGAAAAATAATGAAAGACGTATAATCGCTTGATCGTATTGAAGAAAATTAGGGATATTGTAAAAACTCACCGGAAACGATGTATCTGCCTATCAGATGTCCGTGATTCACGCCTGACAATTTCCACGATCACTAATTATCACACTTCACTACCGATCGCACTAACCGACGTCTTATCTGGAAATATAAAAATATTTACAATTATTTAAAATGCTACAGTTTTATTTTTTAATATAAGCTTTACGTAATTCATATGATATTAACACAACTTCAAATTTCTTTCATTCTTTTTATACTGAATTTTTACTACAGATCGCAAACGCCCCAATTTGCCTAAATTACTATTTTGATGCTTAAATTGTTGTAGAGCAAACAAAAAATTACCACAAATTTTAGTACCTAATTCTACAGAAAAAATAATTTAATAGTCACCGGATGACAAAGAAAATGACAGCCAATATTACACAACAATTACAACGCACACCGGCCTTCCGCATCACGAGGAACAATGTGGAAAATTACAATGAAAAGAAGTGGTTTAACATCTGCTTATAAAATCAAGCGTGCATTCTCTTCGCGGTTTTCCGTGAACTCGAAGTCGTAACAGCTTTTGACGAGCGGAAAATTCGAGTTCGACGAGGAGATACCGGATGGAAATGCGATCGAACAAGACGGAGCAGGAGAGTTCCTTAGCCGGAGGCAGAGGAGATCATCGTGCAACAATGAGCGAGGCATTTCGCACGAGTGTCAGGATTTCGATCTCCGGTTCGTAAATCGCGGGGCCTCGTGATTAGCGGGCAAGAGTCGAGCGTTCCGAGCGGAGAGCAGCGTTCGTTTACAACCTGGTAGCTTGTAAACGATTTAACGGTTGGCAAAGGATCGCGAGCGGCGCGGAACACAAGCGGAAAAGGGGATCCCGGGCTCTTTCAGTAGTTGTCGTACAACATCGACAACTCGTATACTTCTGGAAGTTGTGCCTCGAGCAAAAAGGCCGGCCGATCATTATGGTATGCGCGTTAGCAAGGCTGCTGGAATTTCCTCCGCGAAAAGCAATAGCCACGAAGACCCCCCGTCTGTAAATCCCGCACGAAATTGCCAGCCTCGACTTCGGTCTGGGCTTCTTGAAACCCGGCCAGTCGACTCGTTTTTCAGCTCCGATCTGTTGATAAATCGAACGAATTTCCAGCGTCGATTTTGGTCACGGTTCGCGCGCAAAGCTCACCGAATCGAGCCTTCTAATTTCGAGATTATGGCGAAACGTGAGCAGACTGGGAAATGCTGCTATGTTCTTTGATGACGAATTACTGGGGATGTTGGCGAAGGAGATGGAAGATTTAGGAATTGATGGGAATTTTCTCCTGTTTCCCGAAGAAGGTGGATTTGTTGTGAAACGTTTAAATTTATAAATAATTTTATCGACTAGTCGCCAATTTTAAGCTTTTATATTGATAACATCAAGAAGCAAACAAAATTGGCAGATATTTTTGACACGTTGATTGCTGAAGTAGAAACAGACGTGTCTGGTATATAATAAGGTTTAATGAAAGTTATTAATATTGATTCTGTCAACGAGTTATCTAATATATTGCACGTTCTTTTCATGTAATCTTCGTTGCAACAGTGTTTGCAATTTTCCAGGAATTTGAGGTAGTTTAATCGTGGTAAGTTAATAATTAATTACAGCATCGTTTGTAATAAAAAAGTAAGTATGCTTCAACTGTTTGAGTAATATTGCGTCTTACTATTATTTCTGAAAAGTTGGCTCTTAATTCGCAAATAGTAAATTATAAAACAAATATTAAATAATCTTCTGAATATTTATACAATTAAATTATAATACTATAGGTGTCTCGTTATGAAATTTTATATTTTTAATAAAAATTTACTATAATGAAACATGTGTGAGTCTTCAAAATTATACCTAAACTGAATTAATTATTTAACTTTGATCTATTCTGGGAGATAATCTGATAATAAGATAACAATTTACAAAACAATTACGTGTTTACGGCCAATACATCGATCATGTAATCATCTTCAATATTTCTAATAGCAACGTGAAATCAACGTGTATCGTTCGCCTCGCAACATTAATATTTAATTTATTCATTGAAAACATGCAATTTGTAATCTCGCACGAACTCAATTCCACGAAGTAGCACAATCTGGCTTCTTCCATACACGAAGAACAACCGCGGATGCAGCGACTAACGCTGACGCTTCGAAGCAGCGAGTTCACCGGTGTGATACGACTTCCGGTTATTTTTATTAAATTGAAGGAAGACGGAACCTAGGTGATAAAAGTATGATGCAAACGCCGTCTACCGTTGCATCTCGCCCACGAATGCACGCGTGCGTGCATCTGCACACGAGGACGGATGCGTTTCGAACCGTAACCATCTTTCTTCGTCCAACACCCGATGCATATTCTTATTTTATTTCATTCGGAGATACCCTAAATGTGTCTTCCGTAATCTACTTTAACCTCAGAACAATAGATTCTTACTTTAACGCGTTGCCAGTCATGGCGGAAGCGACCCGTGATTGTAATTATTCAGAATAGAATTGTATTATTAAATTAGATTAAGTTTTCCACTTGCTAACTTGTATAATTAACATTGGAATAAAATAATTACTAGAGAAATATCTATTTGGTGGTTTTATTACTCACTGTTTTGCCAGATGTATCGCTCGGTGGTTCGAAGGTGACTGGACTGCCCTACTTATTACGTTGAACATTCGGCGTTCCTTTTTCGACTGCCACAGTGAAAACAGACGTATGTAATCAGACACGCTGAATCAATTAATTTTCAAATTTAACCTTTCAAACCGATAGCTAGCATTATCAACTTAGCATTTTGTTAGTTATTTGATTGTAAAAAATTTCGAGTGTCGGTCACCTGTGATCACCGTGGCAGTCAACGTGTTTATGATTCGTGTCGTCTCGTTCTTCGCCTCAGGTGTTTATACTGAACGGTGATCAGCGTTTGTTTATATCGTGGCCGTCACGGGCCACTTGAGAGATCAATAACAGATACTCTTATTCAGAAATTGCAATTCGTATTATGTCAACTAATTTGACCCATTAATTTTTTAAGGATAATTTTACTTATGTTCGATGAAATTTATTATGTTAATTTTTATGTTAATACAAGTAATAATAATAAATTATTTTTGATAAACAATATAATCAGAGTAATTCATTTGCATTACAACATCATCGTTTTATTTTCAATCGATATTCTTAATATATGATTTATGTAACGCGATTAAATGATTCTGCCTTAAATACCTTTTCAAATTACTGTCGAGCTTCGAATAAAAATGAAGATGAATTAAATATGCTCCTTTCATCCAATCATCTATGTTCGAGTAGAATCATAGAATATCAAAAAGATGCGCGAATACTCGTCACATGATAGTTGAGCTTTTCTTTTTTTCTTTACTCTCGATAATTCACGTCGAAACGAAATGAATCGAAAATGCATTCTTCCCGTTCTACGATCGGTTTGACTGGAGCTTTCGTCATTGATATGCATATAAGCAGAACGCTGGATGAATTGCAAGATCGATATCCGAGGGGTGAAAATGACAAGCAACAAGAAAGAAAAAAGAAAGGGAGAAAGTGCCGGGTTGCTCTTTCCCTTCGAAAGCTTTTATTGTTCGGGGAATGAAATTCCAGAAGAGGACAAATTCTATCGAGTCGTCTTCTGAAAACGGTTACCCGTTACATCGTGACCACTTGAGCGATCATTCGACGTTATTAAGATGGAAATCTTGATTTCAATCCGATCGAGAGAAGAAAAAAAATTATACTTGCGCCATTATGAACGCGACAACTCTCAATAGAATGAAATTTTCTTTGTCACCTGCTGCGAACAGTCTCATTGTATCGACTTATAACGAACGTAAAAACGCTTTTCTATTGGCAGAATTCTTCTTTGAGCCTGACTGTATACCTACGATTAATCTTTCATGACGATCGATCGGTTTTCTTGAATCGCGAAACTGTAGAAGAATTGCAGATTGATACGTGAAAGTTAAAATAATTTCTTTCATACGAATTTTAAGGGAAGTTTTATAAAACCTCTGTGTGACAAATATTGTCAAAGATCTAACAAATGTTGTACTTCAACCTTGTAATAACAAGGCAATTTTTTAACATGACCAAGAAAGTACAGTAACTTTATAATTTGAATGTTGAGTTTGTAATAAATCAATAAAGTGTATTGTAGGCGAACAATTTTCAAAGCTATGAAAACTAAACATTTTTAAGTACCCAAACTGCCCTTCCATTGGTAGTTCAAGGATTCACCTCCTAAGATCCACTAATCTAATAAATTAAATTTTGTTACCCTTGTAATATTCCATTTATATTTTCCAATATTAGTAATATTATTTGTGAAGAGTTTTATTCTAAAATCTGACAAGTTCTTAAGGGTTAATGTTTTCGGCTCATAAACGCCGCGTTCTCTCGTAAAAGTTGCGTTCTCGCAAATCCTGGCCGGAGAAAAAGATCGCAAAGGAATAAAACGTTCGCAAAGGCGCGTCGAATGTAACGACAGAAAGAAGTTGCAAAAATGGCCGGAAAAATAGAAGCAAAAAGAACGAAGATAAAGGCGTCCACGCGAAGAGGAAAGGGAAAAGTTGAGACGCATCCACCGACTCGCGACACAAAACGAACTCGAGTTGAAGTTACTACCCCACGGTCGTTGCTCGATGCCGTCGTCGTGGATTCAGATTTAAAGCGATGTTTATCCACCGATCTGTGTGTTTCACCCCCCGCGATGCAACTAATGCGAACTGCATCGTTGCCCACGCGAGTCCCTCAGCTCCCACGTTGCTTCCCCGTAGTACTTAAATGATTGCCAGAAGCTTTAAACATTTTTAACTACCGTTGCTGATGATTCTGTTATCTCGAACAATATTGAGATGTTCAAAATTATAATGTGGTTAATGATACTCCTAGAAATTCTAAGTTAAAATGCATAGAGTTGGAGGATTAAATTCATTTTTGTGAAATAAAAAGTTGAGAAAGTTGATGGTACCATACAGACTGGAAAGAAATAAAACACTATCGGCCATTATAGACTTTTCTATAATTACGGCAATTATTTAGCTCACAATCAGTAATTATTTCAAAAGAGGTTAGCTAATTTAGTAACGAGATAAAATGAACGTTGGACTGGATTAAACATCGTATCCAGTAACTTTTCTTACAAAAAAAAATGCATCTAGCAAAATTTTTATGAACCGATTCGTTGTCGAACTAGCCAACGGCGATTTGTTCAGACGAATATTTCACCGCGACGATGAATGGGTAGGTCGATTAAAGGCGATCGTCGATCGCCAGACTCACACCTGCATTCTCGATAATAGACGGTTGTCCGTCCCTGCGAACAAGACCGGTAGCCGTACACGCCCATCGTATGAACGCCGGTATCCTGGTGATGCAACACGCCGTGTACACGGCGCCACGGCGATTGGGAGGCGAGCGAGACAACCTCACGCTTTATGCATGCTCGCAGCATCTGTTGCTACAAGACAAACGTTTCCCGGCATTACGTTACGATCCCGTAACCGTACGGTGGGCCACATATGCCGCCCGTCGAGCACGTGTACCTGTACTCGGTTGATCGGGCTCACGAGCTCCTGCCACTTTATCGTAGGCACCCCCCAACTTAACCTTTCAACTGCGGAATTCAGTTTCAAAAATCCCCCACAGGGTGCGGAATTAAAATACATAGCAGTTGTATTGGTGATATAAAAGAAACGTACTGCTAACTAATATTCTTGTTACATTTTATTCAAATTTTGTGTTTTTATAGTCAATGGTAATTTTTTATTTTGCACGGCGTGTATACACGTTCGCATACCAGGTTTCTTTGGTGCCATTCGTTAAATGTTAAAAGTAGATTGTCAGTGACTTTTTCTATGAGTCGATATTAATTTCGACAGGTGAACGATCGATAAGATTAAACCTATTTTATGCCAAAATGAATGTTCAAACTTAGAATTCGAATTTTTCGAGTTGAGGATTTCATAATTATGGAAAAGAGGAAATCCTTACACATAATAAATTTCAATGAGTAAATCAAACACGAAGTGTTATAAAGTTTAAGTATCATAGTTCTTCAGGGACCGTTGTTGAAATCCTAATTTCAGAGTTACAATTCTAAGCACTCCAATAATTCTTGGAGTCTTGATATCCTCAAATAACTAATGCTCTATTTGGGTCTGTGAGATAGCAAAAGAAGAAATTATCAAAGGAATGGATAAGTGATGAAGGGGGCGTGAGGGAGGAGAGTTGATTAAAGAGGTGATTTGGAGTCTAAAGGGTAACATAAAGGTGGGGTTATGCAAATACGCCAAAGAATTTGTAAGGGAAGCCAAAGAATTTACATATTCGGACGAAGAAAAAGCGAGGAAAAAAGAAAGAAGTGAAGGTACGTATTACAATTTTTGATAAATATGTGATTTATGTTTTATTAAGAGTTCATACATCGGTGCTGACCCTAAAATAAATGAGATTCATAAAATTTGATAATTTTGACGAAACTCGAGCGTTTCTTTATGTTGTACAATCGACAACGATGAAATAGAAGATTATTGTCACGCTTTATTTAAAACTTGAAAAGTAAAAGTTGCAACGTAATTGTTAGTGCATCGGCTTTGTCGAACGTCGATTTCGATGCTGGAATACGATGCTCTGACAGTCATCCTCGTTCGTTTCTACTTTCGCCCTTATCGTGTACTCGTCAGGCAGCATAGGGCGTCGTTTACGACGTACGTACATACTTACGCGAAATGCCACGACGTCGAGCCGAGCAATCAACGAATCTCATTCTACTTAATGCGTTTTAAATACACCCACCAGCCGCAGTTTCTGTCGGCTGATAACGATGCTGCACGACTTGTAATGGTTCGAGTCGCTGCCGTGAACTCGGTTTGCTGTTTTAACAGCATGCAGCGTCGGTCGATCCAAATAAGGCGATGCGCGAATTAGAATTATCGAAAGGCAAGCAATTCTTTACGTTTATTACTGACTGTCTGAATCGATAATGTCACACTTGTGATGCACTCTCTTACATATTTTTAGTATAATTAATCTTAAAGATTCATTTTAGTTGTAATTTGCACAGCTGAGAATCGTTAAATCTAAATTTCAATTTTCTTTATAAAATATTTGGCTGATAAATATTAATTTCAACTACATATTTCAAAAATTGTTCACGTTCTTATGAAAATATCTTAAAATCAACGTTTAGACACTAATTAAATCGTCCACGTCAATTCGAGTATTCAAAATAAAATTTTATACGAAACACTTGAAACACTTATGAAATTATTGAAACGTTTCAGGATTTCTATAAATTTGTTATATCTTTTGGAAAAATAATCCTTACTTTTGGATAGTGTGTTTATCTTGATACGAAATTAGGGTCTAGTTTTTCGTAATAAAAAATTAAACCGTGAAAATCGTACGTGATTTGTATTCATTTTTCATTGGTATAATTGTTCATGATAGTGTTTATCGAAATCGATACCAATAAAATGACGAAAACACCGGTAGAAAAGCACACAGTGCCTCGGTCCGCTGAAAATACGTTCCTTTGTCGGGATATTTTTCTTGGTTTTATAGACTGCCGAGTCCGCTGTTATTAAACGGAACGTTGGAACGGCGTATGTGTTAATTCGTTCTTAATTGCCCCGTTACGCGCCCCCGAAAAAAAGAACGAATGAAAGAGATTTTGATGAATCGAGAACGGAGGGAAAAAATGAACTACACGAGGTATAATTGGTATAATCGAGAAGCTGATGCGAGTATTCGATGGATAACGAAGTCGGTTAGGTAGATGGGTCTGTTAATACTGCAGCCAAGATATTTTTCGTCGTTATCTTGTATGCGTAAAGCGGAAATATTTTATAACTCCGTTCAAGGCAGCTTAATCAACCGAACGATGATTATATACAGCAAAATTGATTGAGAAAAAGGGTATCCGAGCATGAATATTATTTGGTTCACGAAGCAACGATCGAACGTGTGTCTTCGCATGCTTTTATTCTTGTTTTCTCTTGTATTTTTGACGATAACTCGCCATCTGTGGTTTGAAATAGTTACATCATCACAATTTATTTGCAATATGATTATTTAACGAATTTCAAGAGTTTGTAGGTTTTGCAAAATCAACTAAAAATTATTAACATAATTTACAGTGTGAACAAATTATATAAAATAAGATAAATTCGAATTTTAATTCCAAGGTTTTAGTATAAATTGCAAAAGTATCTAATCCTCTTCTACGCTTAATATACTGTTAAGTCCTATAATCACAAAGAATATCAAAAATTCAATCAAATGATCAAAGTTTCGTATAATAATTATCATGTCACAGTGACTCGATATTCGAACGACTATCTTAAACGAATACCTTAATATCCTTGTAAGGAAGGGCGAAGTTTCATGGCACTTTGTTCCCGTTTCGAGAAGACGCTCCCAAATCGTCGCGTTTTTCATTCCTTTTACTTCGAAATACGTTTAATTCCATTTCACTCGGTGTTTTACTGTTCCATAACCGCGAAAGACAATTAAAGCGAGTCGGTGCGAGGCGAGCGAACACGAAATAATTTTACCTGAGGAACGAGTGGCGAGGCATCGAGCGGAGCTGAATTCCGAAAAAGCAGCTATATCGGGGTTGGTTTCGTGTCTTCACGCTGTCGAATATCGTCTTGAATCCCAAAGTTTGTTCCCGTATACGCGTACACGTATGCGGTGGCACGATTTACAAGTGTAAAACACAATTTAGCCTCAACCAGTTAACGTAATAATAATAAGGGCACAGCTGAGCCCGGCTTTTCGCATTTTACACGGACCTCTGTACACACGCTGTACTAAGAAGCTTACCGTACGTTTGGCCAAAAATGGTTGAATGCATTCACGGTACATCTCTCGGGGAAGTTTTACGAGTTTTAGGGGGATCAGTCAAAATACTATACCTATGAACTTTCACCTATACCATTCGACCATTACCATCGAAACGTTTCTGGATAATTATTATTTATATTCCTTGACCCTTCGTTTCATTTGCTGAGAAACGTGTAGAAAGGAAACACTAATTCTTAAGGTTCGTGTGACATTTAATACTTTGACTGTCATGATGGTCATAAATTTCATATAATCTAATAAAAAGAAAGGATGTATGAAGATAATAGTATAAGATGGCAACGCGAAGTGTTACATTTGAAATGAGAAATAAAATTTTAAATCGGACACGTATTTTGAAATTAAGTGTAATAATTCAGAATGCGCTTTGGCGACAGACAATTAAATTTTCTACCCAATGAGAATCTGCATTAATTCTGCTAAAAATCAATATCTAATAAATATCTTCCATCGACCACTTATATAACACCCTTTTCACGAACCAAACTCTTTACCCTCGACTCAATCCCCCCAAACTTTCTTATTCTCCTCGCTACCCCACCCTCCGGAAGGAAAAGAAAGCAAGACCAAACTGAACTAAACGAAGAGGAAAGAAAAATTACATCCAGTCGGTTCATCCTGATAAAAGGAACCAAACGGGCCGATTCCGGGGTCCCAGCCGAATTCGTCGAAATAAAAGAGGGAAACGAATGCTTTCTATCACGCGAAGAGGAAAAGCTCGGGCACTCGTAACGACGAAGAGAAAAGGGGAGATGGGGTGTAGGGGATAGGAAAGAAAGCAACAAAGAACAAAAGAGCGGAGAGCGTGAACGAGGAGTTTAACCATCGTCCCGTAATATTCCGTCGCTGTGCCATGCAGACGAGAAAGGACGGCTGATGGCGGTGACAAAAAATGGAAACTATTTGATCGTGAACCACCCTCTCGCTCTTCCAACACCCCTCCAACGTCTGCCTGTGATAGCGATACACACGCGACACGACGAGAAAGATAGAGGTGAAAAAGCGGTTGTGCTCGTTCCGGCGGCCACGCGGGTGAAGAGGGGTTGAAAGGTGTACGGAGAGGCTGGGCCCAGGCTACCCTGTCCACAAGCGAGCGACTGTGCACACGCCTAAAAGGGTTTTCGTTAGATTTCATTTCACACCCAATTACCTGGCACACATTGGCCAGAGAGGGAGAGAGGGCGGACGAGGAGAGTCGAAGAGACAGGGTTGCAGCGCACGCGGTTATGATGTAAAAATATACAAAATGTGGAAGACCAGGCTAGATCACGAGGTACTATTCGCCATTCTGTTCAACCCCTCTCGGATTCTGCGATAGCCTGTTGTATGTATTCTTTTTTCTTTCTGCCTCCCCCTTTCTTCTACTCTTTCATGATGATGCGTTCAATGGTATAATATTTCAGGATGGTTCGTTTCGATTTAAATTGTCTGTTATGCGAGCGAATATTGAATTCGTATTGTGCGCCCGCGATGCAAAGTATTTCTGCAATAATTGATATGCGAATTAATGACTCGGTGGTTGGGTCCATCGAAACGTATGTTTGATGGTTCAATTGAGGAATAATGAGATTTTTGAAAAATCACGGCACAATTTTTGGCAATCACTTACTTTTAACCGTGGGGTTTTGACGAAAAAAATACTTTATACCTAATTTTGAACTGACTGCTTTTCGACAACTTGTATTGGCGCTATTACAATAACGCGTATTATTTTTTATTCAAAGATAAACTCACCGTTCAAGGATAACGCGTGGGTTCACACAGTAACGTTTGCTTAAAATAAAAATAAACATTTTCACGGATGGCACGAAATAGCAAACATACAATTTTACGGTGGTTTTAACGTCGACATTCGTTTATTTCGTACCAGGGAAAAAGGGTGTATCCAAAACTTGGGATTATGCTACGGAACCAGTTGCCTGGAAATAACTGAACGAAACATTCAGTGACGTGAATATTTGGAAAATCTGGCCTTCAGGTTTCGTTCTACCCGGCATTCTCAAAAAAATAGAAAACAGAAGCAATTGTAGAATTTTGCCGTTTGCTTTCGCGTATACGCATTTGTTCCTCAAGCTTGTTCCTTTATGTTCAACGTGTCGTTAGCTTAAACCCCACAATGTATCTTACAGCAACTATGAAATTCATTGCAGAAATTTTATAATAAAAAACGTGGAACCATTATTAATTAATAATTCTACAAGGTTCAGAAGATAATTTAAAAACAGAAATTTATACAAATCTGTAAGAATGAAACTGATTCAAGGAACAGAAGGTGCAAATTATTGGTTCGAGGTGTCAGTTACCAGATTGTGTAACAAATCTTCATAGAAATCGGGTATGAGATTCTTGTTGCAAGATTTAATCAACGATCCGACGAGGTGACCCGTTGCCATCGGTACCAAAGATCGAAATCGTTTAGATAAATGGCCAGATATTAACAGAGCAAATACCGGCGATCAATTAATTACCGATTAATATTAAACCCAGCAGACGCTAATTAGCGATTAATATTAGGCCCGGCTAAATGTCAGGGCCAATTTGCGGTAATTACTTAATCGTCGCGCACCAGACACCTATGCGACACGGGTGTCTTTCGATCGGCACAACCGAGTCAAACCTGTTTCTCCAGCGAACGAGCCTCCGGTATCGTTCGAATCGCCTGTTCCGTTACGTATTCCTCAAGTTCACGACTGCAATAAAGCCTGGCGCGAACTTACTCTTTGAATTAATTAAACTCCAACTCTTAGCGGCGATTACGGGACCGTATAATCATTCGTGGTCGTAATTTCGAAGACGTCACGATTTAAACGATGACACTGTTTCTTATTGAATTGGATAAATAAGATCTTGACTTTATATCTTGTCGAGTGTTGATCAATTTTAGTTGAGTCGTGATCGTGCCCTACGAATTTCGATATTACTTCCATATTTTATTATAAATGGTAATCCTGATATTGTGTTAAAATGTTACATTAAGAAAACTATAATATTCAAATCCGACAACTTCAATCGACATCTGAATCTGCAACCGTCCAAGTATTAAAAATGAACAGCCATCTTGTGTAATGACTAATGACAACGCATTGTCAGTGAAAACACACAACCCTTTTATCTCTATTCAACACTTGAAGCAAGAATTATTGAACAGAGTACTTGATGGCCAAAATTGGTGTCAGATAGTTAATAGAAAGAATCCAATCGAATAAATTCTAGCACCAACAAGTAATCAAATTCCCAGACACGTAACTTGGACGAAAGTCAAGATCAAACTCAATATCGAAGAAACGATGAAACCTGTCTAGGTTCTGCGATTCGGAGGAGCGGCATCCTGGTAGCATAAAGGTAAGGAAGAAGCAACGACGAGAAGATGGCAGGGAGAAGAAAAGAGCAACGGCAGCATCGGTGGCAATAGCAGGAACAGCAGCAAAGGAATAATTCTCCGTGTTTCCGAGGAACGCGTTTCGAATTACCGGCGGATCGTGTTACATTCTGTTCGTCGCGCTTGGCTAGCACCGAGCAAATCTAATTCCTTTCGGACTCTTGGTACCGATCGGTTGCCTCTTTTCTTCGCCATCGCTGTTTCGTTGTTTTTCCGATTCTGTTTTACCGTCTATCCTGCTTCATTCACTTCCGTTTCCATCGTTTTCTACACCTTCTGCACGCGTCCTTTGTTCCATGATAATCCTTTCTCTCCTCTGTCTTTTTCTGTCCCGTTCCCTGGTCCCTTCGATCGTTTCCCCATCCATCCCCCTTCGGCTGGTTTTGCTGGCCAGATTTCCCGGATTCCCTGGAGAGAAGACGTCGAATCTACGGACCGATCGGCGTGTACCTTTTAGCGTTGAACGCGCTCCTTCCTCCCGGGAAATCCGCGCCCCGAATGCTCGATATTATCTCCATCGTAGAATTCTAAGAACGAGCCTAGACCCCGATTTTCCCGCTCCCTTTCCGAAACGAGGTCCTGGCGTTGCACGCTCGCCTGCCTCGTCGGCAAATCCGCTCCGGGGTCTCGACTTCTCTCGTCGCTAGACCTCGACGATTTACGAGCGGGCAGAATTGAAAGCGGCGTCCGCGCGGACCGCATTCATTTCGAAATTGCACCACCACCAAACCCCCTCTTTCGACGAGTAGAGGGGTAACCGAACCGTACGATTTCAAATCGACGACGACGATCGGAATCGATGAGGATTGATTACTCGTTCGCGGGGAATGTAGGTTAAACGTTAATGAAAGGATTCATCGTGACACGCAGTTTGGCGCTGAACCCGTGAATCTTGCGAAATTGTCACGATCGTGTCAATTATAGTATTGGACGTTTGTATTGTTTCGAAATACTTGAAATTTTAGTATCTGTTCAGTCGAATTATTGTCAACGCGTTCGCTTTCAGCGTCACGTGCGCGCCGTTTGTTACGAAAGTGGGGCAATCACATTTTTGGATAGAATATGATTTCATATTATTCTAATTTCGAAATCGTTATTCCCGTGCATGCTAAATATTCCACTGCCCCTATTGTCGCAGGTCGGAAATAGATTCATAATATAACTCACCCTATGGAGATCTATCAACATAATTTATGTTAAAACAAATTCATAAAAATATTCTAAAAAATGCACTATTCGCCACAGGGATTTAGTCAACTGACTATGCATGCACCTACATGCACTTACCAGAATTGAGCCTGACACCTGAACCCTGAGAATAAATATGACTATTTTAAAGTAAATAAGTGATAGAAATCATCGATCGATAATAACCGTGGCTCTCCTCTAAAAAATACTTTACCACCCCTTTGGGGGCCAGGACCCACGGGATGGGAATCACTAAGCTAGAGGGTTATACAAAACAGAAGTAACCACTGTTTGCAAGTAGAATAACCTGAAATATTTTCCCACCACGACGCGATGCACCAAGTGTCAGGCTGACGTTGCAGATAATCTCGATCTCACGGGGCGCAGCCGCGTTTTCGTAAAGATTCCCCTTCCCCCCCTTCTTTGCAATCAATCTGTTCCATCTTATCCTTCCTCTTTTTTTTACCCTCTCCACCGGATAAGTAAACGGACGCCCCGGAACGGCATGTTCCCAGACTGCCGTCTCGACTACGCAGAGACGCAACGGCGCCAAGGAGACGCACTCCTTCGATCGGATTCCTCGTCTCCACTTACGTTGCAGGAATTCCTTCTGCTTGTGCAGCTCGTGGTGGCCCTCCCGGTAGCTTGCTTTCGGGGAATTCGAACGGGTCTTGAAGCCCCAGAAAATGCATGGCTGGCTTAATTGCCGTTTCAGACCGAATTCATCCAGCGTCCCTTCGGCTACCTAATCGGGCCAACGATTTCTTCCTCCCCCCCCCCCCCAACCCTCTTGCTTCTTTCTTTTTCTATCATCCCTTCCTACCCTCCCCCCTCCCCCCCCTTCTTTTTATGCTATTTGGACGGAGTTACTGAATCAACGGGAACGGTCCAGAGGGGTTCGCTCGTTTTTTACGTCTCAACGAGGAAACTGTTCGTCGACAGAGACGTCATTCGGTACTGTTCCGCTTGGAAATCTTTGAATCACCTTTGAAAGCTACAGATATTCTCGGTAGAATTTATTGTTCCATGATTTTGACTTCACAGACGGTCCGTACACTTCGTTAAACTTCATACAGAATTATGTGCACGGTAAAATCCCTCATATCCGAGTATTCTACGATCTGAAGTTCTATTGTCTGAACAGAGTGTCCTCTGTTAAATGCGATTCAACTACGAAAAGGATATGAAACTTTAAATTATATCAAACTTCTTTTGTTGGTTCTTGTGCAAACAAAATTTGTACACTTTTAATTTTTGATACATTTTTTATTCGTTCGTTCAGATTTTAGTTATAGTGTGTATCAGTTTAATGTTAGGAAAGTAATTGTTCTATTTTAAATAATGCGTGAATTTAAAAATTATCGCGAGAAGTATTTGTCACAGCACAATGTAACAGCCTTGAAGTACCGTGACAATCAAACGAAGAAGAAGAAAAAGTTGAAGAAGGAATCGGTAGAAACCTAAGTTGTGCAAGCGTATAATTGCATTTAGTTATTAAAGAAGCAGCTACAGAGCTGGCTGGTTTTAAAGGTAACAGCCATTCGAAAAAGTTTCAAAAAAAGAAAAAGGATAGAAAAGAAAGGGACTCGTAATAAAGGAAAAGGGAACGTTTAAAGTAAAAAAAAAGAAATTGCTATAAGAAAGGTTTCAATAGAACAAAATCCACTTTTCTCTTCGTTCGCTGCTAGATGAAATCGACTTTTGAAAGTGAATCATTTCAGGGGGAAAAAATCTTTATTCCGCGTAATTGCACCAAAGTGGCGTCGTCAAGGGACCACTGTAAAGATTTGAAAATAATAATTGGAGAAAGCCGGCCTAGACAAAAGAACGTATTAATTGGTCATAAAGGGGAACAATACTTCATTGATCGAAGACTAATAAAAGTCAAACAAGTTATTTTCACGTACAACAATACTAATATCTTTTGCAAATTTCTCAGACACTTCATTACAAAATAATTCTACTTAACTTCTTTTCTATCTCTTTTTTTCTATAACTTTTATACGATAGGAATTGAAAAGATTTGAACAAGTTTACGCATAAAAAATATTAATATATACATTTAAAAGTAATATTTGTAAGTTTCTAAAAATATAATATTCTGAAGCTTCACAATTCCTAAGAACATAATATTCTTTGTTTTTAATTTCTATTAAGAAATATAATATTTTCAGGTGAATTGAAAGCTTCCACAATTAATTAATAGTCGTTTATTAATAATTTGATTTGATACTTCAACAAATATCTAAAACATACAGCTATAACTTAAATGTTTGTACTAACAAGTTCATAAATACTACAAACAAGACCTGTGATTGTTATTGCAAATTCCAGCTCTGCAATAAATTCTTGTTAGGAATTGTACCATAGAATTATTAACGTGTTATAATTGAAATTCATCATACAGTTTCGGGGAATTTCATTTACACCACTTCTTGATTCACGAAATTGAAAATAAGTAATTATTAAACAATATACGTAATTCTTTTCGGCTTTCGTCGACCAAAGTTTCAGAATCTAAGAAATTATTGTATTAGAACTATAAAAATGATAATATCTATATTTTTTTCCATTACATTCAGAAAAAATTCAATTTCTAATTATAGATTTGTAGTATCCCCCATTAATCCAAAAATGTATATCAGTTACTTATTGATTGTAAATACAATAAGAACACATCCATGGATACAATGATTCATAACTAAAATCGTACACCCCTTAACACTTTGCCCGCCACGTCACCCATATGGAAGGACCCTTTTTCCATAAATTCGAATCACACAACTCGATACCTACGAAATAAAAAACACGAAGTAATTCCAATCAGAATATGTTGTTCAAAAGATCGAATGGATAAGTATTAGTTAAAAATGAAAAGCTTAAAAAGAAATGATTAGGAATATGTGACATTCTACCAAACAGGACATATTTCATGGTCCACCTGCTCAAGATCTCTGGAACTGATGAAATTAGCAAAACAAAAGTATCTTTTTATCATACTTAGTCATTATTCCCTGAAGAATAATGAATTTGAAACATTAACCCTTTGGAGTCGTGTATCTGTTCTCCATATCATTTTAAATATTTATTGTTCTGAAAAAATTCTTCACTTTCATCTAGTGTACTTTACTTGGCTTTCTAAGTTTTATTCTAAAAGTAAAATAAATACTTAGTTCCATTATCAAAAATTTGGACCATCAAGTGTATCCGTACCATAAATACCTACGACCACAAAGGGTTAAGTTGTCCGTTAGTCATTCTCTTTTGCTTCGCATTACTATAAAAAAAAGTCGCACGATTCAAAGCGGGTACTTATAACCCCGCATTTTCAAACGGACGCTGAAAGGTTAAAATTTGCAACGCAAACGTTCGTGTACGACTTCACGCAAGATTCCACGAAGTAGACGTCGATGTCGCAATCGGAGCAATTCTAAGCATAAATTCGCCTCCTGGAACGCGACTTTACATTTGTCGTCAGCGGGCCAACCTGAGCCTATCCTCAGGTAATGCACGTCGCTGGTATCTGTACACGTTATACCGTGCTGTTGCACCGTGCGTAGCCGGAACTCGCGCCTCTTCCCGGAACTGAACCGCGCCATTCTGCTGGCGGGGCGTTTTGCTTGGGAGCACGCTTGAGCAGAGATCTGGTATCTAATAACGCGATGCCTGTTCCCCTTTCCTTCCCTTCCCTTTCCACGACAACGTCCACCCTGTGTTCCTTTGGCCGACAGATCCTTTCTCACGACGGCGACGCTCGATTTTTCGATGCTTCCTTCTGCACGCGTTTCCTCTTACCCTCGTCGAAAACGATTTTCGAAAGGTCTGACAAGCTTCAGAAATAGGGACAGACTCGCGCTTTGAATCCGAAAACGTACTGGTCGACCCATGCATTGATATCAGTATTAACAAGATGCACAATTGTACAATGTTGTCCAAAATTTACGTAATTGTGAATTTTTGAGTACTATTTCAAAATAAGAGAGGAATTGCGATTTGATTGGATTGGGAATGGTTTTTTTATGAAATCAGAGCCAAGACATTCTAGTACGAATATTCTTACTGAAATTTATTTAACACGTTGACTGCCACAGTGAAAACGGACGTGGGTAGTCAGACACGCTGAAATCCTAATTATTAACAATACAATCAACTAATTTTCAAATTTAACTTTTTAATTCGATAGCTGGCATTATTAGCTCAATGTTAACGCTATCCGTGGTTTATTTTATCATTTCTGTTGGTAATTCTTTGACTGTAAAAAATTTCGGGTGCCGATCACCGGTGACCCCCGTGGCAGCCAACGTGTTAAAATAAGTACAGTATCTGAAATACTGGATACGTCCTGGCTTGTTCCAAGAACCAAGATTAAAATAATATTGTAATAAAAATTTTCCTCGCCGAAAAATTGTCTTCCTCACATCATATGATTTTTGTAATTTTCCAACGCATTAGGGATAGAGATGGACACCCTATATGTACACCTTTCACGATCAAAGTTAATTTAATTCGATCTATTAACCTACTAATACGGTCGTTTCCATGATAAAATAAATTCAGACAAACTATTGGATGATCCACGAAAGTTTCGAGTGTCCTAATGCTTATGGACGACGGCGTACATCGTGTACGTACAGTAAAGGAGAACGTAAATTTTATCGGTCGAATAAGAGCGAACTTGTAGGGAAAACTCGTAAAGATACTTTACTGTATATTTACATCCCGCCATAATACATTACGTGAGTTAATACCGTCCGTTAAGTGAATCGAAAGACGGTTCGATTGCGTTTCCGGCCGGCGCGGCGCGGTGGTTCGTTCGAGGGAAACGAAACGAAAAAAAGAAAGGAAGAAAGAAAGAAAGAGTTATCGAGCTCGTATATCGAGGATTGGAGTGTCGGTGATACGCTGCCGTCCGCGCTCCTTTTTCCACTCGGAGAAGCGTGGAAAAAGACGATCACGTTGCTCGTTCGGCGGGACTTGAAATAGGAAAATTATCAGCGGTCGATTAATCGCGACGATTCGTTGAATATTGAAACGAAGAATCTAGCCCGGGACAGGCTGTTGCGAACGTGTTTGCACTGTCTGACGTTTCATCGCGTTAGATTTAACGCGATATTTGAACGGATAAAATTAATCTTAGAACGATAACTACATTTTCGGCTGGTGTGACGTTGTGGGCTGTTCAAATGAAAATATAAATATCTTCGATTTAACACATCGACAAATTAAGTTCTGTCGCTTATTTATAAGCCATTCAGACTTCGTCAGATTTTGTAATAAAATCCACCGCCTATACTATTAATACTAATACCAGAAAATAATATTTGAATAGTAGTAAAGTAAATGCACTTTTCAAAAAGTGAAATATTACAAAGGTAAGAATGTTTAATTAGTACACGACGGATGTAATATTATTTAAGTATTTTAAGTGGACCTTATGGCGATGATACGATATTATACTCAAAATTAACTATTTCGTAGTTGTTCAAATTAGCATCTAAAAATTTAACAAGTCGAAAAATTAAGTACAGAAATTGCTATATAATACATTAATTAAACTTCAACACACTATTCTTAATAGAATATAATAAAAAATATAATTTAAAGCTTCGGAGCACGCTATGCCGACTTGAGTGTATTATACAAATATTATATTTTTATTATTTCGCAATTAACGAGGATTTATTCTCTATAAAGATGTTATCGGATTGATAAAATACTCCGCGGAGTGCTATCGAACTATTTTCCAGCCTTATCCGTCCACTAAAGAGAACTTAATCTGGATTAGAAAGTTCAATCCAACGCGCATATTTCACCCGTTAGAAGTTTTAAGTAAGAACAGTTTATAAGTAAATGACGTTTTATGGAAATTTATAGTAACGGAATAGTATCGCTTAATTTCTCTCCTGAGTAATTGTACGTCGAAGACACTTTATGGAAATTTATAGTAACAGGAATTAAAATGGTATCGCTTAACTTCCTGAGAAAGTTATTCCTCTTAAAAACGGGACAGAAGAAAAAAAAAAAGGGGGAGAGAATGGAACGGTGAAAAATGAGAGAATGCAGAATACTTTAGAATCTCGTTCGCCGCAACATCGATTGCTAGTGTGAACTTCTTTTCAACGAGTGCACTTGCATCGAGAAATCAATGACCGACCTCGTTATTAACCGTGACTGTTTGATGCGATATAACTGGCACACACGATCGGAGAAAAGAGTCGTATCACTTGGACATGCACAGATATCGAAAACTGATCCTGATGCGTTTCATTTGTGCCGGGCCGCATAATCGAGTGAATTGATCATGAAAATTGCATTTCCTTTAATCGTTTAAATAGACTGTTTCAGTGTTGAAAAAGTAACACCTGGTATTTGAACATCAAATAGCGCATCGTTGGTTTTAATACATGTACCTTTCTTCTTTTTACAAGAATGTGTCTGTGATGGTTTTATGGTATTTGAAAGGAATCTGGGAGTTTCTTATCGATGTCCCATTTTCAATAAGTAAAACCATTATTAAATACTGGTATATTTCATTTAATATAATTCATAAAGTTGGAATTATTGTAATTTTTTCATACTTAGGAGTATGAAAGCATTTTTTTATTTTTCAATGTATATTGCCACCTCGTTTGAATTTTTTGCACGGATCAGAAATATTTTATTTATATTTCAGAAGTGACTATAGGTGAATGTATATTAAGATAACAGACGTTTTCTTATTGCTGAAAGTTTGCTTATCTATGCACAAAATATCACATTTCTCTGCCTTGTCTAATTCTATGCTAAAATTCTATGAAATTATTTATAAAATTCAATCCTACTTTTATTTTCTCTACACTGTGCATATTAATTCAATTTTACAACTGCAGCATCCAATTTATTACAAAAAGCTCCGTTACCACTACCATCATTCTTCCCTATTTCCGATTCCGATGAAACTCTCCCTGTCCAACGCACACAGCCTACAGGCACATCGCACAAGACAGCCTATTCCGAAGAATGCGGGTAAAAACGAGCGGTTGAAACGTTTTAAAAATAAAACGACGGGACATCGACCAATGGAAGAGATCATATCCACGACGATAGATTCGTCGGCCTCAAATTATTTTGCGTTACGTTTTCCCGATGGAACGTTCGATTATAAATATATCCGGTCCGCACGTTGACCGCGCGTCGTTGGTCTGATCACCGGTGCTGAACGGAAATACAATTATCGGCGAGATAAAACGAGGCGAAACGGTGACAGGGTTGGAAATCGGATGGTTGAAATATGCAACGCGGCCCGGGGTAATGGTGGAAACGGCGGATAAAGGGTGTGGGACGGACAGAATGCAGAAATCGGAATGTACCCCGCGGGATACTCGACGATGGAACAGATCGACTCGCTATTTAATTACGTATTTCGCGAAGTTACGTCAACGACGACGAACGTTCCAGCCAACCGACCACCCACCCTCCTGCAATCCGCCTGGACGACTGCTCTTTTCCAGCTCTGTTTATTCCTGTGAATTTTTTAACGCCGCGCTTTCGAATCTTGACAGGAACACCGCCAGCTTGAGAGCTCTTCATTTCGGTGATTTGTTGCCTGCTTCGAAGCTCTCTTACCCGTGCGCCGTGGTACCGATACCGGGTCACTTTAGATTGATACTTTAAAGATGACACGACTGAGGGAATTGAACATTTTTACTTGAAGACAGAAGATTAGACTAATAGTCTCACTGTTTAGAGGATCCTTAATTTTCAATATTTTAATACTGATATCTTTAAAGAATTAGCACTGTAAAATTTGTCTCTTTACTTTTTTCAACATACAACTGATACAGTTATTTCACATATCCCTTTCGAATAAAAATTGTAACTCGAATGATTACACATTACGCGAACGCTCTTCGTTTCGATCAACCGTTTCAAAACAACACTCCATCGAGCTCCCTATTGAAACGGATAACTATCTCGGTCAATCGTTGGAATCAAGTTGAATTAAACCATCGTCCAGTCGAGGGAATTGCGAATGCAGCTTCTACAACGCGAAATCATCGATTCCCTGAAAACAGAGGGAATAGGAATACCGGTCATCGAGCGATCGAAACGAAACTATCAATTTCCCGCATGGCGGCTGATACCCCGAACATAAACGAAGAAACCGAGGGGAAAAAGCTCGGGCCAAAGGGCAAGGGAAATTAATTGCAGCTCGGTCAATTTGGCATTCGTGTTTCGCGACCGTGCAAAGCCACGAATCCTCGGCTCGCTTCTGGGGTCTGGCTTCTGAAAATGCGGCGGCCACGCTCGCAAGCAGGCGACGAGCAAGAGAGATATCGGAACGGACCACATTCCCGAAAAGCATTTGGCGACGTTGGGGGCGAGCGGCTCGATATTCGGGGTGCGGTTCCTAGGTCCGTAGGTCCTGGGTTTGCGTGAGCATTGGAGCAAAGGAGCTCGAGCCGAAGCGGAAAAGGGACGGACGCGGAAAAGGGAGAAGGAGGCGGCGGAGGAGGAGACAACGGGTTGGAAAGAGGACATGTGTGTGCGTGTTACTCAGCGCAACTGTGCAACTTTACGTGCGTGCTGGCCGAACGTGTATGCGGCTACGTCCCTCGCGTACGGACGCACGTGTTTGGCCCGGTTGTGTACGTGTGTCGTAACTGGTAGAAGAGGGTCGAAGAGGCGACGGGGTGGCGGTGAGACTAGCTAGAGTAAGGCAGAAAGAGGGGCAAAAGGGAGAGGGCCGGCAAGAGAAGCGTGAGTCAGAGACGCGGGAACATCGAGGGAGGGGTGAGGTTGGTGGGTGGTTGAGGCGGATTGCACGCGTTGTGCAGTGCGGTTAACGGCGTGTGCGTTGCGCCGACGGCCAACGACGTTGCTTTTCGAAAAGGGAAGAGCGGAATAGGAGGAGGTGGCTGTGGAGGAGATGACGTAGGGAGAGAGGAAAGGAGAGGCGAGGAGGGGTTAGGCAGCTCCGACGGTAGCTAGCAGAAGCATCAGCATCAGCGTCAGCAGCACGAATGAAAGCACGGAGGACGAAACTGGGCAGAAAGAGAGACGGAGAACGTGTAAGATAGGTAGGGAAGAGGGTAGTCGAAGAGAAGAGAGTAGAGAGAAGGAAGGAAGGAAGGAAGGAAGGACGCGGGCGTCTCGGCGTTCTGGCAGACGAACGCATCGATCCCAGGCGGGTCAAGCACGGAATCTGTCTCCTTCTCTCTCTTTCTATTACACTACTTCTCTGCCTTTCCTTCTTTCTCTTTCTCTTTCTCTTGCCCCTTCTGAGCCTTCGTTCCATCACTCTCCTACTACCCTCAAACCCCTTTTCCGCTCTTCTCGCCACGAAACTCCTCCACCCATCAACCCGCTCGCCCATCCAACCACCCATACCCTCCGCCTAACTCCTCTGCCACCCTTCACTCTTCTCCTGAGGCCACCCTTCTCGCCGTTACTGCGCGCTCGCCCCCGCCAGACAAAGACAAATTACGCTGCATTTTCAGAGCCCCAAAGAGCCCCACCGTCCTCTACCTCTTTCTCTACCTGCCTCCTTCTCCGTCACCCTCGATCCTCGTCTTCCTCCTTCCACCCGTAACCCACCCCATTGCTACCACCCTCGCGCCACTTTCGTCCCTTCCCAGACCATCCCGACCCAACCACCCTCTACGGCCACCGAGACTCTTCGCTATGTAGGCCATCAAATGGGTGCTCAACCCCTACGCACTTCTAAAGGCGTCTTGCCTATCAACTGCGACTTGCTTCTTCCTCCTCGATGCTTCCGCTTTTACGACTGTACCGGATGATACCACCTCGAGGCAGACGCGACGCCATTCAGACAAGCCGACTGAGCGTTCAACGAATCGTGCCCTCTGCTTCGTCGAATGGTCAAGACAATGGCTAACCGAGATAATGCTCTTAACCCTTTTTTTTTTTAATGAATCGCAGGTGACGCTCTACCATTCAGATTCCTATAAACGGTATATATGTATGTCAAGTTTGTTTGAAGTTGTTTATTTTTATTTTTTTTACGGGGGCGTTAGAAAAAACGTCTTTGAAAAAGTTTAGATACTCCGAAGTAACGGTGTTGAAAAAATAGTAACGTGGTAAAAAATCACCGCAGGTGGATATTCAGTTCGGAGGAACATGTTGGGAAATTACTGAAATTACGGATCTTAGTCGGTCGCTTTATGGTCGAATACGTATCACGAAACCATAATGTTCTCCTTTAATGATATCTGCACCATCTTCCTTTCTTTCTACTACTGACGTTTTTTAAAACTAGCTTTTGAAATAAAATGATGCCACTTGATAATACCATAGAAATTGAAACGTTTTCAATTATTCAATTAAGAAGGAAAGCATTTGTTATCGCGAATATCAACGTCACGGGGTGTCTTCGTTCGTGACATCTTAACGACAGTATCAATAGTGGTGATTCGAGCAGCTGCTCGAGCCCTACGCGTTCTCAGGGCATCTTATTCGCGGAGGACTTCTCCTTAGATCAGTGGAATTGCCGATAATGCAGAGTAGTTGTATCGGGACGTCAATAGGGGATGAGAGGTTTCTAAGAGCATCTTGTCCAGGAGAAACGATGCACGCTGGCTTTCTCCTTAGGTCATCGCTTCTGATAAGAGAATACATTAGGTCGATGACAGTGGACGAGGGTTGAAACACAGCACGGCAAGATAATATACCCTTGATCACATTTTAACCGTAATTTCGTTCCCTTTGTGATAAGATGCAAATATTCGTGAATATTTTCGATACATTTGAAAGTGAAGTAACTCAAGTTTTCATTAAAGAAATTATTTAAATTCTATATGCATAAAAATATAATTTATTTGTGAGATAAATGTTAAAGTAAATTGAACTTTCAGCTTTAAGTGCAATCACTTTCTTGGAAGAAGTTGCCAGCATGAAATTTTGCTCTGATAAGAGTCAGTCAACTGGACATTAAAGAAACTGAACAGTCTTTGATGCCACGAGAGACGCTTCATGGCAGAAAAATGTCAACAGTGGATAAGGGTCAAAGTGCGTTAATTAAACATTGCTTGGGAGGTAAGTCGAGGGGGTTGAATGTCGGCTGACCTGAGTTCAACAGCGAAAGGTGGATGCAAACCACCCTTCGAGTCCATTGCCACATAACCACCACCTCGAACAACGGAGTTTTAATACCGCAACCGAATGTACTTTAAATTTGCAATTTACACGATCCTGGATTAGTACCAATAAACTGTGAATCAATAGATTCTGCAAGCGCGAATGGGCATCTTTAATTAATGAATTCCATTATAAATTTTCCGATCAATTGATCAAATAAAAAGTAATCAGATAATCAAATTGCGAGCAATTGCCAGAACGCCCAATATAAATGTCCAGTGATATCAATGATCATTAAAAATGAACGCTAATTGTCAATTGATTGACAATTGATTGATTGCTAATTGTCAATTGATTGACAATTAGAGCAACATCGGTTAATTTAAAATCACCCAGTTATTTTCAAAACGATCCTATTTCTCTTAGAATTGACGCAGTTACAAGTTAATGTGTTCTGTGAGCGTTTCGCCGGAATACAAATTTGAATCGAGGCATTAACGAATTAACCTTGACAGTCAACGGTTTAAGGAGTTGCTCGAAAAGTTTTCAAGTATCCGTGTGCGGCGAGTAGTTGCAGACGTTAAAACACAGATATCCGCAACGGGGTTGTATAGTATCTTAACCCGTGCGACTGTCTTAAAAGTTTCCTGTAAACGAAACTTGGTAAACAATGTTTACGACGTTTTAGAACTTACTAATCTCGTTATACGTCATTATACGTCACACCCACGCACAACACGTCTAGACGACCTAAGGCTACTCTGTCTCGGTGTCGCGCTTCAACCCCTTGCCGCTTTCAGTTCTGCTTCTAATCGCATTGTCACCCAGCGCAAACACGGTTATGGTATTAGCAACGATATGTTCCCGCGAAAATACCAGCCGTCTGGGCCGTCGCGGTTAACAATTTTGGAAAACGTCGACCGTGTAACGTACGTAATGAAACACACGATGCATTCGTTGGTCCGTTTTGATAATTTCCCGTTCTGAATGATAACAGTATCAAATCTTGAAATTTAAGGGAATGATTCGATTTAGAGCAATCATTTCTTTCAGACGATTTTTAGACCAAAAACTTAAAAATCTATATTTGGTATTAATCAAACTGTTACATGTTACTTGCAATAAACACAAGTTCTTTAGAGTATTAATTTTTAGTTACAAAAATCGTTTGGCGATTTTGTTTCCGTGTAGGTTTGAATGAAATGATAACGACACTTAAGATGTTAATTTTTATGTAATGAAATTGAAATAGCTTGCAATAAGGTCGTAACAATAATTCCTAGGAAGAAATTTTAACAATCGCGTTCGTTGTCCCAAAATAACCAAATCGACGTGTCGGTATCGCGTTCGAAAACTGCTTGACTCGGAAGAAAAAGAAAAATGTTCCTCGCGAAGGTTTACTATCGATCCAACAGATTCTACAACCATCGTATTTACAGCAATTAGAACAATGCAAACAAAACTTGAAGATCATTAATCCGGACGATAGGCTAAATTATTGGACCAATTGCGGTAATGCCAAACCAGTTACTTGAAAGCTAATTCCACCTCATCGATGGACGGGGGTGGATTCGCGAACGCGGAATTCCTAAACAGCCCGAAAGCCCCGGTAATTTGGCGCGGTACGGAGGGGTATTTGAACGGTCGAAAACATTAAGATTTTTCAGGATTGGCCTAGGTTGCGGAGGAATCACAGGAAGGCAGTGGGAGCTTGGGGGGGGGGGGGGGGGGAGTAGACATCGAACAGGACGAAGTTCTGAGTGCGTGTAAGTGTGTCGGCGCCGAGTTGAGAAGGTTGTAAGCGGGGTGGTTTGAGGGGGGGGGGGGGGGGCGAAGGACGGAGGCAGGAGTACGAGAAGCGATAGGTGGAAGAAGAGCGGTAGGTAGCAGTGGGTGGCAAGCTGAGGGTGGCAAAGGAGCCAGAGGATGAGAAGTAGGAAGAGGTGGAGAAGTAGTAAGCGGAGTAGGAGTAGAAGGAGGAGGGCGGTTGGTTGAGACGCGGAGGTGCAGGCGAAGGAGAGAGAGTCCGTTGGGTTGGGTTGGGTTGGTTTGCACCAGCACCACCAGCACCGACATGGCTCCAAGCGAAGGAGAGGATGGGGTAGGATGGCCGGGCCTCTGCTCGCTCGATAGAGGCGCGTCCCGTCGTCCCATGATTGGAAACCAAATCGCCGCACATCCATCCCCCACCTCCTGCCACCAACCCATCCTCTACCTCGGTGATTCTCTTCCACCCCCGAGGGTCCCCTGGCCACCGACTATCCACCCTTACTCTCAGTCCTCGCAACCCTATCCAGAGCTTACTCCCTGAAACTATCTCTCTCTCTTTCTCCCTATGCTTCTCCCTTTACCACGTCCTTCGATCGTCCCTCTCTCTCTCTCTCTCTCTTTTCTGTATCTCCTACACGTAATCCTCGTCCCTTTCTATCGTCTCTCTTTATCCTGTCCCGCTCTTTCTCACGGCGCAAACTAACTTCACCTTTGTCTACGGCCACCTTCGCATCCACGTCCACCTCCACCATCCCTCCTAGCTCACCCTCAGGGACGCTAATGTCGAGCTAAGTCCTTAAAACCCCTCAGCCGGAGGCCGGCAAGCCCGCAGACCGGAATGGCCTCCATAAGTAACCGGGTTTACACACCCCGAGACCCTATTTCTCACCGTGGAAAAACTGCAGTCAGCTCCGTTGCGAACGCCCACCCCCAACCACCCACCGTACCCCATCGTCCTACTCGAACGATCCTGGCCTGGATCGCCGATGGCGGATTGCAGATTCCGACAGCGGACCACGGTATCGACGACTCCCGAGACCGAGCGATGCTCTCAAAGAAGATTAGGAAGATGAGCGCGGTGAAAAACGTTGTAAATCTTCCGGAGCAACTGGCCCGGATTCCAGAAGTCGGTTTCTGATCGGACGAAACCGTGCTTGGTCGTAGGCTCGGATATTCTGGATTATTTAGTAATAATATAATACGTTTCTATTGTTATTTGTCCATTCTAATGGGAGTAGAGATTAACAGAACAGTACTATGAAATTTTAAATAGTATCCTAGCATATATGTACACGTTACTGCACATGAACAGAGCGATGTCCATAGAAGTTCGTCCGTTTTCATTTCACTTTCGTCTTAAAAGCTGTTTCGCGTAGTATTCACGTCGTAACTTAAAGAGGCTATACCGTAAAAGTAGTTCCCGTGATCTTAAACTAAGCAGTTTAAGCAAATCTGCATATTATTGTTTAATACTCTATTTACTGTATTAAATTTGCGACTAAGTTTGTTATCATTTCGTATATTTTGCCTTAAAATCGTCTAAAATCTATCTAAAAAATAACCACAAACAAGACAGAAGAATATTGATTCGTATGCAAATTATTTGTTAAGTTGGAAAAAAATTAGATGATCGATGGTTTGATTATCAAAATTTAATTGGTTGAAAAAGAAACTACTGGCCCCAAAATTACAAATGCATCATAATTTATTTTAATCGCACAAACGTAATTGATACACGATGAAACCCTATGGTAGGAATTTCAAACGAGGGTGCAAGTACTACTGTCCTACCACGCGATGAAACTTTCCTTTAGTGACGCTGCTGCTTTCACTTTTGCTCGTAATGTTTATGCAGAACAGCGAAGAAACTTTCTTGAGGTGCAAGTGTACCGGTAACTGCAATGGCCGATGGGGCGCGGGAGGGACGAGGGAGGATGAAACGGGCGCACCGTGGGTATACATAGTAGCGGAGGAAAGTTTGAATCGAATATCCGTAAAAGAGGCATTAAATCGATAAGCTTGACACGCGTGTCGTCACTTTCGATACTCGCCGACTCATCTGTTTCGATCGCGAAGATGAATTGCTGTTTATAGAAATTGATTTGTAAGAGGAAAGTTATTAACATCGCTACTGAAGAAACGATAATTTCATTGGACTACATTTTGTTTGTTTTGATGAACCATTCATGCAGCAAGGAATTTTGGACTTGGTGTTATCTTTCTTAATTTAATTATGAAGATTTTGGGTCCTTGATAATTTACGTACTTACAAATTCCGTGTTTAAATTAATGGTTCGACCAAACTTGTCAAGTTCCAAGCTTTTAGAGTGTCATCTACATTTTTTGTCAAGCGCTTGGTTAAACTAAATATGCCTGCTAATTAATTAAGAAATTTCACCAATATTCCAGCTAAATTTTCAAAACCTCTGCTTCCTTTATCATACTCCACCCTGTCCCGGTCATTTCACAATAATCTTATGACCACCGAACGTGCCCCCCGGCTAAATCGATTTCCATAAATTACATCAAAAGCACACCTTCCCAAAGAACTTAATTAAGCAAAAAACGAGGAGAAAACAAATTCAAACGTCCTACTTTGAAATTAATGTACCGTATCAGGGGACGAGGAACGGTTTAATACAAGCCGCTTCCGAGCAGCCATTAAAATGCTCAGAGACGCGTGCGAGGCCAGCCAGCGTTGCCTTGCGTCCCGTACCCTTTGAGATCCAAAGGGAAGAGAGAGGATGGTTGCTTTATACCCGTAAGGGAGATCCCACGAATTCGTGCGACAGCGTGAAATGCGGTTCTCCTTAAGGATACCAGCAAGCGATACCAATATGTCCGTCGTCGTTAGTGACGTTACTGGATGAACAAGCACGAAGAGGAACAGAGAGGGAGAGGTAGAACCATCCCGGAGGCGTTGAATGCCCTGAGGCCCGTAGGATATGAGACTCCGTTGGCCGCAGGATCCTCCGCAAGGAGCCAGGAACCAACTCGATGGAACGCTCCTCTACCTTCGGCAAAGTGTATTGACGGCTAAAGCGACGTTCCAGCTTGCACTAAGCGGTTGTCCTCTCCTCTCTATCCCCCCCCCCCCCCCGTTCGCTCCCTGTCACCGTCCCGTTCTCCTTCTCCCTTGCAGCGTCTTTCTCTGTTTCTCCCGACCGTGCACTCGAATCTTGGAACGTCGGATGCGTGGTCCATGCATGTGTCCGAGTACGTGGGTGCGCTATTCCAGAAACACACTCACACAGACACACAATGTAGTTGGACACGAAGGAGGATCGCGTACACCCACACATACACGCGAGGGCACGTACACGAACGCGTGCATCCGTCTGGTAGGTCTCATAGGTCGCACCTCCTAGGTTCGTGCTGGAATTACGTCACGCTGTGCCGTGGAGGATAGGGCACGGCGAAGTGGAGATAGAACGGGTCAAGACGCTCCTATCGCCTCGGATGGCTTCGAAAGGGTTAAAGCGCTGTCGTGACCTCCTTCCCCCGTGCCTCTTCGTTCGACGAACTTGCGCGAGTTTCTGCCTAGCAAGAGAAACTTCGCCCAGTTGGCCCCGGATTTTGTTTGAACTGACGGCTTCTAGGAACGACGATAGCCCAGCCTTACCTGAGCGATTCTGATGGAAGGCCAGATAGGTTTATTTATAAAGAAACTGATACAGGTGATTGGTGATGTTCTCAAGTGTAGCACTTGGACTCCGAAAACTTCAGTTGTTTATACTTAGATTTCATTTTAAACACTTGCTGACTTCTAAATTACTTTAATCATTAACACTTATAATTATTATATAAAATATTGATAAACAACCAAATTGTCAATAATTAATGATAAACAAACAGCCAACGATCCTTTCCATGTCTCCTGTCCCAAGCGAGTAAGGTGCAATTTTGAAAACAGACTCGTTCCATTTCGAGCGGGATAACTCAAAAGGAACAAATATGTAACGAAGCGATTATCGTTTCGGCACAACGGAGCTGTCAGAGGCAGTTTCCGCGCTTCGCAGCGTGCGGGCGAGGAGAGCGAGCGCTCGTAGCAAAAGGTCAGCGTGTGTTAGCCGGATGAAGCCTAGCGTTCGTGCGGTTTCCATTAATGGCATCGTACGCGCGGCCACCTTAGCGAAAAGGCACGCACGATGCAGCGTGGGGAAGCGTGAACGAGGACGAGGAGAAGGGAACGCACAAAGGTCGAGAGGAGCGCAAAGTTGGCTATTCTGTCTCTCTACAATGAGCAGCAAGGTGGCCCTCGTTGTCGAAGCCAAGAAAAGCGGGAGGGAGGGGTCGTGAGGCAGAATCAGAGGGGTTGGCCCGGTAAAAGTGTGTCTCTGTGACACGAGGGGTGACGTTTTGTTGCTGCCTCGAGCTCTCCCCTTCCCCTTCGCGTTACCCGGTCCCCTTTCAACCCGCCCCAACGTCAGCCAGACGTTGAGGCAGGTTAGGATTGTCTGGTAGGGCGGTAGGACGAGTCAGTCGATGTATAGGGGATTTTACGACCCTCTACTCGTCGCCCTGGACGGGGTCCCCTTTTGTCCCTTTCCCCTCCAACATTTATCCTATCGCCGCTACCCTCTTCGTCGACGCCGCGTGTTCCATTGGGGTAGGTCATGCTGCTGCCCCCATTATTATATTACATGAGGAATGGAGTTCCCGTGAAGAACTCCTGACGCTGGTTATGGCTGATGCGATCGTACGATTTTTCATCCGGTTTTACGAATCGTGACATTGAACCAAGCTGACGTTCGGAAGATTTGATTTCTTCGAGATAGCAGTTGGGGTATCGTAACTTTCGTCGAACTTGTTCATTGTAGCTTTGTAATGTTAGCTGTCAGCTGTTTGTTTAAATTGTATAAATCGAAAAGGCATATAAATAATACCGATCTTAAGGATAAAGAGACATGAATTAATAATTAATTAATTTAAGGTCTTTAAGTACTTTGCTAGCAAATTACGACAGAAGTCCCTCCTACAGTCTCAGGTAAAAATAAAGAATCCCTCGTGCGTAGATCACGTACTTCCCGTCGCTGCAGCGGGACGCGTTCCATTTCAGCGTCAAAGCGGACAAAACTTGATCGAAGAAAAATCGTGCGAGCATCGAGTGTGTCGACCCTGTTTCTTCCAGCGGAATTTCAAGAACGCCGCATCGAACGTGCCAGTTCGCGACTCGAGGTGGAGGAGTCGTACAGAGGCGAAGGAAGAAAAAAATGTTTCGGACATCTTTGCCGAGCTTTCACGACTAAATTGCCGACGACAGGGGATAAAAGTTTTGGCGTAGCGGGCAGAAAACTCTGACTGGTAACGAGACGTGGAACAACGAATTCCGATGCAGAGTGATACACGGACCTGGCCCAACGCCAGGGTTTACGCTGCAAAATTGCACTTCCCCACCCGTCGGCCCTCCGACGACCCTCTTTTTCACTCTTCGCCCTCTGTTTCGCCGCCACCGTCTCCTCGATAATACAACCTGCCGAGTTTCCGCTTATCTACGACACCGACACGCTTCGTAGGCCGGCTGTTCGGCACCGTTTCGACGCGGTCGCACGAAATTCGGGCATTATCTCATCCCCTTCTGCCGCCCCTCTTTGTTCGCGATTCGCTAACACGACGAAGATAGATCGCGTTTGAGCCAAGCTGCGCGAACCGAGCCGCTGCTCAGCGACAAATTCGGAACTTTTCGAGGCAGCCTTGGGTGATAAATTGCGAACGATCGAAGGCCGCTTTCTATGGAACACCTCGAAGCTCGAGGGGCGTCGCGTTTAAACGTTCTTGATGGTTCGTGCCGTCACACCGTTGGAAACAGTGTCCTTTAATTTAGTGTCTTGGTAGTCATTATGTCTGGATAAACTATATCTTTATTCAATGGCAGCGATCGGAGATTACGTATTGGTATTCAAAATAATTAGCATTAACTCAAAATTATTAGAACATATGGACTCGGTAGTCTTTCAGGCCATACTCAATAACTTTTTAAATTTAGACTGTATTTTTCTTGTATTTCCTATATTCTGGACTATTTCTTTAGATATTATTTACCAATACGTAACATTCTTCCGTTACAAAATTTATATGCTTAATTTTAAACCTGAGTCATGACGTTCCAGAATTAATCGACAAGAACGTCTCGCTCAAGACATAAACGCGATCTGAAGTAATTGAACTCCACGTAGGTGTAAAAGATGCAAAGAAAAGTACTGGATGAATCAGCTTCTCGGACGAAGGAAGGTTCAGAGCCACACGGAGCTGCGAACTTATCCAGCTGCGAGGGAAAAAATGGCACGCAAACGTAAAAGTTGCATGAGGCACGCAGGATTGTGTGTTGCGCGCATTATCGATAGGGAAGGCGGAGTGTAATGCTCCCGTGCGGTCTAAGGCTTCCCCTTCGTTTTCACTGTGTTCCACTGGCAGGTTCCGATGTGGCATGTTGCAACAGAGAAACCACCCCTCGGGTTTTCCCCGTGGTAAACGCCATTTTAGAAATGGCAGCATCGCGCCAATTCGAAATGCATCGGGAATAATTGATGTGTTCCTTCTATGTTACACCGCCAGCGCGTAGAATGATCGTCTGTTCAAGGTGATACAGTAACGTCACTAACCGTATCACATACAAAGCAATTTCAAAATCCTTAGAAAATTAAAAAAGAAAGTTCGGAGTTCAAGAAAATTGAAAAAAAGAGATAGTAGCACTAATTTAATTGTTACGAAAAGCCAACTAAGAATCTTTCCAAAGAACTCGAGGAAAATTTGGATATCAAATATTTTCGAAAATCCAAGTTTTGAATCTTATAAATACTACTAAAGATTTCAAAACGATTAAAAAGAAGCGCTATACCGAAGGACTATAAGGTAAACACTGAATATATGCAGCGATTCAGCACATTGGGATATTAAATTTTCATGAAAATCGGACAAGTGAAAAATACGTTCGATAGAAGGTCATGGAAAACTCGACGGGTTTTCCCGTCGCGCAGTAGGCTCGCATTGTTAAGTAATCCGAATCTTATCGCAGTAAGATTAAGTTGCCGATAGAGAGGAAGGAGAATCATGGAGGTAGGACGCCGTCGAGGGTATGCTAATGCAGGAGTAGCCTTCTGGACCCTCGAAGCCAGAACCAACACGCGTTCCTGACCCGACGCTGTCACGACTTTAGAACAATGGCGTCGATATACATGTCTCATTTATATACACGTATTCCTTCGAACTGCGCTGCAGAACGCTCGCAACACCACGTTCCGAAGATCTTCCTCGGACCCTCTGCCCGATAAAATCCCGGGAATGGAAATCAATTCGGCGAGAGCCGGGTCATACATGATTTAACGCGCCGCCTCTACCGAACGTTTCGAATTGTTTCGTTCCAACGTCTTTCCTGCTCTGGATGCATCAGCATATCGGACTAATCTTGTGCAGGAAACGTAGTGCTTCGTTTCTTCATTCGATAGATAATTGATGACAAATTTATTGAATCGCATAACATGTGACGTCAACAAGTCACATTCGTTTCGAGGATACAAAAAAGTCAAATCTGTTTAATTTTTTTAGGGAGTTCAAGTTAAAATCTGATATCGTAAGTATTGTTTGAAATAGCTGGAAAAATTACTTTAAACTAATTGGACGAAGTAATTTATTTTTTGGTAGAAGTATCTGGGCATTGAACGATATTGGATACATAGGAAATAAATGTTTTCATTTAACATTGGTCACATGTCATAATGACAGTGTCACGTATGCTTGTAGAATTTCGAAGAATTTAGCTGGCAATTAATTTTCATAAATATTGATTTAATTAACGTATACTATTGGAAATATATCGAAAATAAATGATATTGAATTGCATTCGATTCGATGGATTAATAAGTGCATAGTAATCGGAGGAAAGAACTGCGTTAAGCTGTATTCGTAACGTTTTCTTTTATATTTAATATTAAGCCTCATACATCACTGCATAATTTTAAATTAAAACAATGAATTTTCAAGCTATAAAACGATTGGAATTCCAAATTTATTTTTCGCCACCAACTTATGCCACAAGCTAATAACGTTTATTTTCTTATTTCTACCAATATAACATACTGTTTAATTTCGAGACACCCTGTATATCGATATTGGTCCAATCACTAGTAATCGTTATCGGCAAGTGTCCTAATTTCAACGTCGCAAGGAAACGCAATGTCAAAGTTGCCGTGGAAATTTTAATAAGCGTAGCCCCGATAAGGCAATCCTGCGAAGTTAGACAAGTACGTATTGATTCGATCGATGGCGAAGTTTCCTTAAAATGAGGAGGGTAAGGACGGACAGGAGAAGAGAAAAACTGTTCGTCAGACTGAGAAACTGGAACGTGCGATCAGCTTATTATAAGTCAACCGAAGAAGGCCGCGACTAAAAAGTTTGAATTCCTTGCTAAGAACGTTTCTGGGACAAGGGACTCTTGAGCAAACTCAGCCAACAAGGAACTACCGGTTCCCGAACCAACCGCGATGTTTAACGAGCCTGTGCACCGATCAATTCGACGATGGACTCTCGTTTCGAATTTAATAAAGGTCGGCTTCATTTCTTTCTTTTTATTAAGCATCCCGATCGCGATCAAAGATGGAGCATCCTTAAATTTGCGTAGCCTTTTTGACGTTCCGTTGACCTCGCTGGCTGGATCTTTATCGTGATTTCATTTTGCAACATCCATTAGAATAAATAGCTAGGACAGATTTATGATATTTAAGCGATCGATTCGTTATTTTTGCGATATTTATGCTGATTTATCTTTTACTGGATTGATTATTATTGGAAGAAGAAATTAAATTTTCGAATGCTATGAACGTTTTCAGCTAGATATTTATGATTCTTGTGCTGAAGACTTATGAAATGATACTGTTTCTGTTTATTTAATTAAAAGAACGAATAGATACTTCAGATAATTCAGCCGCGATGAAATTAAGAAATCACCAAAAATAAGGCAAAGGATTATTGATTCAAATGGTGTCTATTTGAATTGTAGATTATTATTTTCTAAGTTTTTTTTAAATCTTAAGATTCGTAATTTTTTTTTAAACTAACTATTCATCACAACCCTTAAATAGAATTCTGCGAATACTCTTCTGTTAGGCACAAAAAAGAACCTGAAATTCCAAGAATCAGACACTCCATGAAACATGCGACCCATAAAGCGTTAATAAAAATTTACTTACAACATTCTTCATCAACTATTACAAATTTAATCACAAACTGACTGCGCCGAAATTCAGCTTTCAGATTTAATTATTTATCTTCCAATTAAATTTCATCGATCAGTGTATGACTATGAACCACGTTCATTTATTGAATCATCAGTTTCGAAAAGTAATTTGAACCTCGTCTAAGATTTTAATTTATCCGAACAACATCCGCAGACTTAATCTGTCTGGTATAAGTACAACTGTACGATCGGTTTGTCGCAGAAAATGGCAAACGAGTTCGACGATTTTTGGCAACGCTATTCCTTCGAAAATATCAGCGCCGTGTGCCAGAAGAAAATACACTTGGCTTGGGGATCCTAAACCCAGGGCGCGTAGATAAAAGAAGCGAACGGATACGAAAGCAGGATAAAACGAAACGAGGAAATATGAGGGACAGAGAAACTGTGAGAGAAGTGGGTAAATTTCGGGGGTGGAAGACAGAGAAGGGAGTAGAATGCACGGGGTATATGAGTCTTAAGGGGAACGCACTAGTCGTGGGTCGGATGCAGTGAGATAGAAGCGAAATAAACAGCTGGGAAACCACTTCGAAAGATAGGCAACGCACATAAAAAGACGAGGGAGGACGAGCTAAGGGAAGAAAAATGAAAATTTAAGATATACATGAAAAGAAATTGCTTTCGAAGCGGAAACGCCGGGAACACTTTCAGTTTGAAATACACCGAATTCGGAACTTGTTAAATCACGACGGTGTATATTGAATGCAATTATCTTAGTAACTATTTGATAACCCAAGAAATTAACAACTACCCAAACAAGTTTCAAATTGTTCCCAAACATTAATAATTGCCTAACAACGTAAAATCCTCGAAACGAAAGCAAATAAGGTATAACTTTTCAGCCACCTTCCAGTAGCAAAGAAGAGAACTGCATCAAGATCAAATGTATTTCATAACTTGTTAAATATTTTCTGCTGGTATCAAACTCGACTTCATTCAGACTTTTATGACTGAAACTTTCAAAGCGAAACTTTCCTACGGGTGTTGTTCATACCGATCGAATCAAAGGCGCGCAAGCTCGCTCTAATGTTGTCCAAGTTCTTAAACTCTATAAACGTACAAGTGAATGTTTTCTTTTTCTCAGTGAATTGAAAAGTGTTTTTTAATAATCCCGCTCAGGGGAAGATCGGCCGAGAGCTCGCTGTCAGCAGCAACGCTCTTCAGATTCCTGATGAAGTCAGCTGCAATGCTAGAGAGATTACGGAGCCGTTTTCACAAAGAACGCGATTTACGGCCACGAGCCTCTGGCAATTTTAACACATTTTCCGTCCTGTCAGTCATCGGTGATTGACACGAAACATTTCATGCCGTACCAGTTATGAATGATCAGCATTGCCCGCATTGAAACATTTGCATTCGCTGCGCGAACGATGGTGATGAGGATTTCCGAACGAGGGTAGCGTTGCCGATGATTAGCCTGGTAATTAGACTTAAGTTGACAGGTCTGTTGCTTAGTATCTCAGTCTCAAAGGATATCTGATCATCAGTGATTTATCGAATGTTAAGTTATGATCGTTGAATTGTAAAGAAAATGAAGTTCGGATATTTTTATCACGGTGGCAACGAAATTTACGATCGTCTCGTGTAGTTTGCTCTTAAATTCTGTCTTATATCAACGGTTTAATAAAAGATCAGAGTTAATCAACATTATTAACAGTGATACTGAATTCTGTCAGTTATTAAAAATAGAAAAGAATACTAATTCTATCAATTATTTTACTATTCTATTCCTACATCAATACACCATGTAAACTGTGGCTAATAGAAGTATCTCAAAACTTAAGTACCTATTATAACCATAACTGGAAACAACCACCGTTCAATATTGCAACTGATTTCGAAATTAAAGCGTCAAATCGGAAGGGTTAATATTCTAAACTCGTCCATCGATGGGATGACATGGTTCCATCCGAAGCAAAAGTAACACGATCGAGTTGCATGGCGTTTAAAAGACTCGTCCGACTAAATAAATAAAACGACTAAATAAAAGACGAAAAAAATGGACACATCGCCGCAGCAATTCGATCGGTGGCGTCACGGCGACGGTACATACATATAAGCTGGTGCACGTTAGGTAGGCAGACGGAGGGCGGGGGGTCAGTCGCACGTACGCGAGGCGCAACGGTTCAAATGGTCGGGCTATGGTCCAAGGAGAGAGATATATAAGAGGGGTAATTTATTAGGGCCGGAGGCGTGCTTCCATGGAACCAGTACGCGTATGTGTGTGTGGTGTGTACCGGGCACCGGTGCTGGCTGGCTACGGCACTGCATGGCACCGTAGTACGATCTCGCGTGTACGAAACCTGGTGCCCGTTTGGTGAACATTGGTGTTGGTGGTCGAGACGACGATGGTTGCGACCGGGGGAGAGATCTCGTTACGTGCGAGAGTTCACGGGTCACGCGAGAATCGTGAACCTCCGGTACGGTCAGAAACGGCCTGGCCACCGAAGGGACACGCGGTCCCTAACGATACGTCGTCGAACCCCCTTTTAACCCTTCGAAGCCGGAAGCTTTTCGCTCAAAAATTAACTAACATATCGCACTTGCGTTTCGAAAGCGACGCGACCCAAGAGAGTATGCTTCTCAGGAAATTTTTCACGCTATTTTTACTCAACTATTTCATGGCTGTAATACAAAAGTTGCAGTTTCTTTATATGTGTCGTTTCTGAAATACATGTACGATTATGGTTGTTATTTCTAATAGAATTCTGAGTAATACAGACGTTCAATCAACGTTTACTATGAAAGGTTTGAGAAACTCGATTCTTGACGTATACGAAAGAAAGAAATAATTATCGAAACAAATAAATTGTTGAAGTTTGTTCTTCAAATATCGTATACGTTACGAGCCTTCAAAGCCGATTTTCTTGTTTCTTAGATTCTCGTTCTTGCTCCAGTTTCGTTGCGTAACACGACGTCTATCTTTTTCTAGGAACTAATTTCTTTTGATCACTAAGAATCAACTGTTTCATGGAAACGATTTGATGCTGAAGCTAGGAAGTATTCTAATAACAAGGACTTTCGGTTAATATGTTTCTAGTCATGTAAAAACAATCTGAGACACTTAGGTTTCATCAAAAATTGAAACAGTATTCTTTAATTGTTCTTAAAGGGTGAGTGGGTAGAAACGAGTTCAAATATGTAGACTAAAAAAAAAAAAGATAATGTATTTCAAAAGTTTATAATTTTCTAAAAATATAATATTTCCAAATTTCTAAATCTCTAAAAATATAATACTCAAAAAGTTCTGAATTCCTAAAAATATAATATCTCAAGTTTTTAGGTTCCCAAAGTTATAATACTCTAAAGCTTCTAAGTTCCTAAAACGAAATATAATATTCCGAAGTTCCTAAATTTCTAAAATTATAATACCTCTCAATTTCTATTATAAAAAAAATATGATATTTCTAACCGGAAATAAAGGGTTAAAATACAGGAGATTGAAGAGCGTCTATATTCACGGAATCCGCCTCTTCGCCGAGGCATATAGAACGTCCCGAGGCGTATCCGCCTAATCAGCATTATCTAACTTCGTGGCAGAGATTTACGCGATCGTTTGCTACTTTTACGAGCCTTTCCTTCCGTTTTTTCCTCCGCTCATTAAAGCAAACCGTTATTAGATTCCATTAACAGTTCGCTGGAATTCATTCTAGGTATAAAGAATCTTTTCTCAATGCTGTTTATCCACCGATGGTATGAAAACGTTTCAAGCTATCCCTGAATTGAAAACGATCGAGGATTGTTAAGAATGAGAACCATTGATCTCTTAGTTTTATTTATGGACTACAAAACTATGGTAGTAGATCCCAGTTAAAGTACTCGGTTTATTAATTTTTGCGAAATAGCCAAAACAGTTTAACGTTCTTTTTCTATTGACTGAATTTTGAAGTCTTTCGCGTATCTATTTTAGATGATTCGATCATTTCTTATTGATGCGATATATTTTTATTTATTGCGTATATAATACTTCCGACTAATTATTTACGTGAAGAGGAATGAGATATTTATGTTAGAATGAATACGATCTTGACCCTCTTAACTCTAAAATACTTTATTAAGCTTTATAACTTTCCATGCAGAAACCATGAAGCTTCCGAAACTTTGTATACTTTGCAAACTTTCTGTTGATAATCAAAATTAGCTGTTGAAACAATGAATTTACTAACATTATTTCCAAGTTTTGCTCTATGATCATATCTGGTCTTAATAATTGTATTCATAACAAAGATTTCTTGTTAATATTTCGGGAGCTACTTAGTTACTAAAGGAGCTAATTAATTTCTCATAAAAGATTCATTATCTTTCGACCGCTATTTTTTCAAACAAAGTGAGACAATTAACACGTTCAATCAATTACATCAAAGAATGACTGACTCCGGTATGGGTCAGAATATTCAATCGCGAAGGGCTTCGATATCATCCCTCGAATCAAATGCAGGAGTACACAAAATCCCACGAGCTCCAAAATAAAAAATCCACCGCGAAATCATAAAATTTTACCACTTGATCCGGTAGCAGTAACGATCTAGATGCTCCCGCGTGATCCCACGCTACACTATCCTCGCTACGTTGCATAATCCTCTTGGCCGCGCTTTGAAAGCGAGGATCGTTCATCCCAAAGACGACAGCATCACGTGTGGCAAACGTCGAGCGGATAGACTGTTCGCCAAACGAGCCGTCTCTAATCTCAGCGAGCGTACCGCGTTCTGGCTCGCGGATGCTGAAATCAGAGGCCGTGCGTGCACCTGTTCTTCGGCCGGAATTCCATCGACCGCGTTCTCGCGGTCGCAGCGAGGAATCGTCGACTCGACTCGAACTGGCGAACGGGAAAGCAGGAAAGCGACAGGGGGGAGGGGGGTGCATGGAGGTGGGCAAGGGATTACCCGTTAGCCCGGGTCGACGTAAACGTCGAACCACTTTATTCGGCGTCGGTAACTAGACGAGAAGATAGCCTCCCTCGGCGTAGGAGCAGCAAAGTTCGAGGACGAAGAAGGAGGCTCGGTGGCGGGGGGCGGAACAAGAGAGGACAGAGGTTGGTAGAAGCAGTTGAAGGCAGACAGCAGGATATGGAAGACGACGAGAGAGCAGAGGACGGGTCGTACGAACAGACGATGCTGAAGGTGGTTCGCTAATGTCACGCCGCGTTCCTAGAACCCTCCGCACGCTGAAATTAGATTACCGCGAGATTGCTGCCCTTCTACTCGCCCCTGCCCCTTCTTAGCCTTCCTAGCTAGGCTGCTCGCCTTCCTTCTCAGCCACCTCCACCATTTCACAGAGTGTTCTCCTTCCTCGGCTTCCTCCGATCTCCTCGTCCACCTTCTCCGCGTCGCGTTCCCAGAGTCCTAACTCCTCGTTCGCATCGCCTGCATCGCCACTGACGGCAGAACCTACCTGGTGGGCTCTTTTACCTGTGTTGCCAACTCTGCTGTCCCTTTCTTCTCCCTCGTCACCATTTCGACCTCTTATCTTCCTCTTTTTCTTTGCTACGCTTTTGACTTTTGTTTTCTGCGTTTCTTTGTGGCTCAGTTCTTCTTGGTTCTTCGGTTTGGCAATGGGTTCTTTCATTTTGTTATTTTTCTTCCTGAACCACTCAACGGACACGCACACGCGAACGAGCGTGGAAACGTGCGTGTCTGCATCACCTACGCAACTGATGGCATGCAGGATGGAACGGGATGATACCGCACGCCATTTCTAAGAACTCATCCTGACTGAATCCTCATCGCACGCACGCACGCACGCACGCACGCACGTGGAAGAAAAAGGTGACGAAGGTACGTGATTCGCAAGGATTTATGCTCGCAGGATCAGGTTCGAGAATATACGATGGAAAAACTTCATGTGTTTTTAACAGGCAATCGAAATACTCGAGGTCGTAACATTGTCAAAGAAATTAACACCTCGGGGAGCAGGGAATACTCAATATTTTTGAAGATTGAGACGCCAATCTTCAAAGCATTAACTTGCAACTTTTAATGGAATATACAAAGTCTTTTCGTCGTCGAAACCGGCTTTACAGGCTTTACAGAAACATTTCTTCCAAATTATAATCATTCGGAATATTAGTTCGTAGTATTAAGTACTGTTATCGAGAGCAACTATGATTGGCCATAACAGAACGATTTCTGAACGCTAAGAGATAGATCGGTCGTTTATAACGGGACGATTTCCGAATAATAGCAGTAATGGGAGTAACAGGATTTCTGAATAATAGGAGTTATGGTCACTCACCACAAAAGGATCTCCCCCATGTTATATGAAATTACAATCACGCGTAGCTAAACGATTTCTCGATACCAACAGCAATCATTTACTAACAATATTTCAACTGGGCTGACTTTCTTCTTTTGTCTCATAATCTATGATCTATATTTGAATCGCTCGAGCGTATCAATCATGAGATGTATCACATTTTCATTCAATCTAATAAAATTAACAATATCTAATAATCAATCAATTAAATTTAAAGTATCAGAGATTTCTAATGAAGAAAAGATAGAAGACATTATTTTCACCCCAACTCTCGTATATTCAAGTTTCTTGTTTATTGATACCATTAGATGTATAATTTGAGACTTGAAGATAAACAAGTTGAAAAGTGAAGACATTGCCAGTCAGTACAATTGAAAAATATATTCACACACACGATTGTAGGTTGCGTTTCGATTCTCCTGTAGAGAAAGCGAGAGGCAACGAGTTAACGTTTGCGGTAACGTTCTGCGGTAGGAACAACCAACATCCGGGACGAACTATTAATTTCCTTTCGGTCTCGCCGATTTCCGCGGGCACCCGCCGCGTAATCTTCTCGCTGATTTAGATACGAGTTTTGTCGCGACCCTGACAACTCAGGGATTCCAATGCAAGAAGTAGCATTATGAGATATTAACCCATCGCATCGAAGATAAACATCCCTAAAAAAAGAAGGTTCGCGTATCACGAATATCATGGGTACATTAAAAAATTTTAATTTCTAAAAATTAAAGTTTCAAAGTTTTTAAAAATCTAATATTTTGCAATTTCTAAGCGTGTAAAAAATATAGTATTCCTATTCTTAATTTTTACTTTAAATAAATATAATATTTCCGACTGAGACGAAAGGGTTAAGGCTTTTATCGAAAAGTAGCGTTTCAATAAAAATTTCATAATCTAGAGTACTACTTCTTTTTATTTAAATTTATTAATACGAACATGGTACATATAGAGAAATATTTTATTTTTTATATATGTTTAATTATGACTACTGGATTTAAAAAAGAAGTTTTATTTAAAGTGTTTTTATTGCAATATATTTTATTCAAAAGACCTTTACGCGGTAATATTTTTGCCAATACGAAGAATTATTTCATTTTTATTCTTTCGCTTATTTGATTATATTTAATTCATATGTTAAGCATTCATATGTTAACGAGTGAACTTACTACTGCAATATTCATGGTATTCAAAATTTTCATTCTTTTCTCGTTTTCTCTAATTACATGAATAAATTAAATTCGTAACGCCGACACCTGCAGCTCCCATGGCAGTCAATGCGTTAATCTTAACGTTTTATCTGTTCCCTTGTACAATTATAGATTAACATCGACGTTGTGTTTCTATTTAACACCATGACTGCAGTTGTGATCACCGATTAATGCCAATACAGCTACGATATGCACAAATAATTAAGAAAATGAGAAGAAGGAGAAACTATATTGAGTAATGTGATTATATTATAACTATTTTTAATATGCTTTGTGAAGAATAATCGTTTCGTACGACATTGCAGAATAAAAATATTTTTTCCAAAATAATTCTTAAAATAATGTACAAATTACTAAAATAGTTTGTTAAACCCTTTGGGGAGGTCAAAAAAATAAGAAATGTTTAATTAAACAAAAAGGATTATGATCCCCTATATAACACGGCAAAGAAAGTTATAAATAATGAAATAATTTGTTTAGGAGCCAACACTGTAAATGTCAATTTTTCCCATTTTCTTAGCTGACAAATACACGAAAAAAGATTTAATAAGCATGTACCTCATTTTATATTAGGAACACAAAGTTTTACAAAAAATTGGAATATAGTTAATGATATTTATATGAAATGATATCATGCAAAATATATTGTACAAATAAACAAATTTAACCTGGTATAGTTTATCACAACTTGCTTCCCCAGAAAATTTCTCACTTCTGACATTCGCATCGTTTATCATATCACAGCTCATCGATTGTGTCTTGCCACACACGTCTAACTTAACTGTCCCAATCAGCGTGTTAACGCATCCTTTAACGAGTCCAAACCGAACGTACAGTTATGCCTGTCGTTAAATTAATTCCATCGTTTAATTACCAACATAAGCAATTCCACGATACTTATCGGGCCGACGAATCTGCAAGTCAACGGCGTCCGAATGCCGATAGAACCATTCCCGTTCTAGTTCGAATTAAAAATAATGATTTTCCAGAAGCGACGGTAGAAAGGCATTCCGAAGCGTAAAGCAGAAAGTCAGCCCATAAAAAGACAAAAACAAAGAAGAACAAAAACGATGAAAAGGTGCGTGCGCTCGTCGGAAGATAAGGATGTGGGGAACGGTGAAAAGCGTTTAATATCTTCGGATATCTCATTTACGAAGGGCAACATATCGAGCCCGAACCGCGGATATCTTCTTGGGGGCCGCTCGTCGAGTAATTTAAGCGTGAAAGCAGGAAATTTATCGTGTTTGCGCCTGAAGATACTATTTTACAGCGTACCGTTTCCGGCGCGGCTACGCCGCCACGTTTGTATTATGCGTGCGTTATCGTTTCACGTTTCTGAAATGCGAACTGCTTAGTTAACTCGGTATATAACACGCGAGTGAGTTACGACGAACCCCGTGGCTTCATTTCCTAATACACGCGATCATAGCCGTTCCTTTTCCCCCGGCCAGGATCCAACGAAGCACACTCTTAATAACAAAAGTTTGCCCCGTGCACGACGCGGAATTCCGCCGCGATCCACGGTTCTGGCCTCATCAGCCGCGGGTATCATCTTACCGGCTCGCGAGGATCCGACGCTTGTAACTCGCTCCTGTGAACCAACCGACGTCGCCCCCACCTTTGCCAAACACTTTTGCACTTTCTTTCGTCGTTTCTCAAAGGTTCAACCTATTGCTCGCGAGATATCGCGGGAACCGAACGCGTTTCATCGAACACCGTACCCCTTTGGGAAAAGGTTGATCTTGATGTTGGTCCGTGGCAAAATTGAAAGTGACTACCTTCCTTCTTCATTTTTAACGGGAATGTTTTATGAGTCATTTGCTTAATTTCATGATGTTGCTTTTATTTTTAAAGTTCTCGACAGAGCTGAATGCATTGTTCTACAGTGTAGGACATTTTATTAACAGAGATCCTGTTGAATGCAAATTTGGATGATTTTTTGGGACCATTGTTTCAAGTTTGATAGTGTATAAATTGTCATATAATTATATTACCATTGTTCTTAGTCTGAAGATTGAGGGGTGGTTAGAACCCTCATAGTCTGACGAAGAGTTAAACGATATTCTGTACGTATATGTTAAATTTGTTAGAAGAATAAAAAAACTTCTAAATATACTGTGATATCAAATCAGTCATTTACATAAAATTATTATACCGTATTTAAGTATTCTTCAAAAAGTATTATAATAACAATATGCCACGGTTGCTCAATTCCTTCCAAAAACAAACCAAGCTTCGTCGCGAATAATATCTCCATTTTTATTACCCACAACTGTATCGTCCCATTCGTTTCTGTATCTCCCCGTCCAATCATCAAACAAAATCCATTTTCCCGACGCTATATCCAACTCGAAAGGAGAAATTTGTTTCGCTCCCGTGACCGCCGACACAAATTCATCCCGTGCCGTTAATGAGTCCCGGCTAGGTGCAGCAGTCGGCCAAAATATCGAGCCGAAACGATCAAAGCTCGATCACGGTTAATTAATCCTCGCAGGATCGCGATTGTCGATGGAAAGATTTATCAGACGTCCCGCAGGAGCATCGATGACTGGCGGGGTATCGAATGAGTTTCTGTGTTGGTTCGCGGTCACAGCGAAATCGGTGTGCGTCTGTCGCCCACTGTCGCAGAAAATCTATTCGTCAGGACAAAAAAATATTTACCAACAGCCCCGGGGTTGGCACAGGAGCATGGCGTGCATCCAATAACCGTTTCGCGAGGGACCAACCAGTCAGGCAGTCAGGCAGGCCTGGGTTGTCCGGCCAGGCTCAGTTTTCAACTCGACGCCGTATAACAGCACATATCCATTTACTGCTTCAGAGGATTGTTTATAGCGCACGTGTCATAGGTCAACGGTTCTGCTCGCTCGAAAGGACCACACGCTCCCATCCACTATTTATACGTGGGTGTCGTCCTCTTAGCATTTGCACCTTCTGACGTGTTCCGCGGTTCAACGTAATTCAAAACCGTAAATTGTCGCCGTATCTATATCTGCCGGGGACCCGTATCACGCCTGAATTAAACAGGATGCTTATTTACGGCCCGTTTTCGCGGACGGAAACGATGCAACTTCCACTTCCTACCCGCTACTTTTACGCGTTGTATTCTCGAACGGGTACCCGCTACCGTATCGTGAATAATGTTTCTATTAGGCTGCTGAATATCGAATAGACGATTTTCAGATGTATCGGGTTGCTGCTGGGTAATTACATCCACTGTGGCGTGTCTGAGCTATGGGAATTTTTGGAATTCTTTCTTGGGAAGTGGAGACAAATGGGAATCGATGGAAAAGACTTATACACTTAATACACTTAAGGAATCTAAAGCTGGTCTAACAATTTAGGGTATTAATAGGAGACGGTTAGGCTGTATTGGACACAGATTTCCAAACGATGATTAAGTCTTTGTAGTACAAAAGTAGCTAAAGCGAGTTTATTAAAAAATTAAAGTCTGTCCCTTTGTAAAAAAAAAAGACTTATGGCAGTACGTAATTTTTCTTGAAAACATATTACAGAAAGTTCTTGAGTAATAAAAAACAGTTTCTCTAATCGAAATTAAACTTTGAGCACTTCACCTAACCCTAACTTGCAATTTTATTCATTCTAATTATTATTTAAACCAACTACCTCCAAAAACTATATCTGTAGCAGAAAATTCTTTACAGAATAAAGTTGAATATTTCAGAAGAAGAAAAAATCGATTATGATCATTCTTTTCATCGGATTGCAAAATCAGAGTTTACATAATAGGTTACAATATTCTCTAAAAACTGGAGAGTTTTCTAACAAATCTTAGTTTCGATCCAATGCACACGGAGTAATGTTTTATTGCTTCATTCGCCAGGGCAATAAAGCTTTACGTCCAATTATTTCGTACGGACGATTTAATACGACCAGGCTCGAGGTGCATTAACACGTCGACTGGCGTGCTGTAATTGACGTGTCTAACCCCGCCAGTCCTTAACTACTTGAACGTTATGCGACAAGAAATATACGTACGTTAATATAGCATTTTTCTCTTGACTGGTCAGGGGGAAACGAGTTTTTGGCTGGAATAAAATTCAATCATATTTTAGTTCCTTTTTTTTGCCAATTTTACTGAACCACAGAACCACAATTATTGGATAGAAATTTTAATTGAATATAAAGCTATATACCAGGAGGATACTAATATTTTAATATAGCTGTTAATATTTCATAGATAGTACCTGCCCCTTTTTACCATCTTTCAAACAAAAGAAAACTAAACGACTCCCAAAATTTCTTTAAAATTGCTATAATATAGCATACCTCTAATATTCGTTAAATCTCTTAGAAAGTTTTACCGTTCATTCTATTAAAATATATAGAAACAACATTCAAGATTTGTATAAACAACTAATAAATACCTCTTAAAACCCCTCGAAAAACTCAAAAAAAAGAAAATTAGAAAATCATTCAAACTCGATCGGATACAATTTGCAATTAGTACTTTAGTTTTTCTCCGAATTTCTTCGGTAGATTGGAGAGGGAGTTTCTCATTGACCGATCGAGGGAAAGACGGACATTTTTAAAATTAAAATTTCGCAGTATGTATGCGTGTAGGCGGCTGATGCTGCGTAACATAAAATATAAATCGTGGGAAATCTGCTGAACTCGCGTGTACGAGCGTGATAATTAACACCGATAATGCGTGCTATCGAAGGTTGAAGCTTGGTGGTGTATCGCTTGGACGGGCAATAGATTGCACAACGATCTCTTTGCTTAAACGAAAGTTTAAAGCGTGAACGCTTTCTGCCATTTATACGTGAAATTAATAAATACGCGTAACTATCAATTTACACGGTACACGAATCCCGCGATTTCGATCGGCAGAGAAAAAGCAACGGAATTTCTTTTAACTAATGTGTTATTGAATGTAAACTGAACTGACTATAAAAATAAATTGTTTAATGTTGTGCTACATTCGTCGATTTTATTCTGTATATGAATATTTACCTTCGATCCACGTTTCCCTAAAATTGCTTACATATTTGGGGTACTGGATCAAATTGGCCCTATCCAATTTTTCCCTTACGTATCATTTTTAACGAATATTCTTCTTCTTTTTTTTTAGTTTTCCCATAGAAAAGAAGGAGTTAATATCATATTACGTATGATATTTGTCAAAGGACGTATTATAATAAAATTAATCATTCAAATTCCTCGGGTTATTTTCCATTAAGGACAAGCGGTTAATAAAGCCCAGAATGCACTTTCTTTCACTGGAATCTGGCTTTGAAACCGAGACATTGGTTAATGATCGACGTCGATGAATAATCAAGTCGGTGTAGATTGTTGAAAGGAAATTCTATGATCGTTCCAAAACGAGATCGAGGAAGGAACGTGGAAAGAGACGGGCACGGTAGCAAAGAAAATATAACGTAAAAGAAGAAACTGGTCGGGAGTGCAAGAGATACAGAAGAGATTGCACGGTTGACTGATTACTCCGCGACTCTCGTAAAGATCTTCATTACACGAAGAATGTTTATTTCATACCTGTTTAGTAAGTATGCACTGTGCGTCACGATGCAGCGATGGTAATTTCTCATCGACAGCTTCGGGCTAAACGCAGGTAACTGGACTTCGTGCGAGTTATTCGAATCCTAAACAAAAGGAAAAAAAAAGTTGTTAATATTCTGTTCTTCTAATCGATAAGGATAAGTTGTGGACGAGTAAAGAGACCCAGTTGTATTTTGCTATGTTTTGGACCTTTATTTTGGCCCTTTTGAGACAACTAGCGAATATTATAAGTGAATTCCAAAGTGACTAATTCCAGAGTGATTAAATTTAATTTTTGTATATTCACAAGCAGCATTCGACTTCTCGTCAAATTTGTATTTTTACTGTTAAAAGTTTAAAACATTTGACATGACGAGTAATTTGGTAACATAAGAGACATTTTTATGAGTATCTCAGAATTGTTTAAGACCTCCTTACAGCTTAAAACAGTAAAAAGAAATTAATTAGAGTATGAAGCGTGGAAATTATTTGTGTACTTTGGATCAAATTTATTCGAAATCTGTCACACAAATATTTAAAAAATTATCACAAATATTGCAAATAATTAATTTGAATGATTTGTTGCAAATTTTTATTCGTTGAGTTTCAATAAATAATTCTATAAGTAAGGATTTAGTTGTCAACTTAATATATTATCAGTTTTTAAATTTCGTACACCTGGAGAACCGAATTCTCGAAAATTTGCAAAATAGAAAAAATTAAATATTCTAAAAATAATGTACCTACGATATTGATCGGAAATAAAATTGCAAATTCGAAGGATTTTCTACGACTCAAGCATAACACTTAAAATACTTATTATTACATTATCCAATCGATATATTAATTCATCAAATGGGCCACGTATCAGAATGATTGTTCGAATTGAATAAAAATTTGCTACAGCATAATGCAGTTACTTTTTCATTAGAACCCTACAAACTCGGAAAGATCATAAAACGATACGAGGTGCTTAAGGACGCGATTTAATGCGGAATGGCTGGTACGGGAGGATCTTTCATTGAAAATCGTACGGTAAACACGGTGTAAAGGCTCAGCTAAAAAGAAACAGCAGTAAAAGGAACTCGTGTGAGAGAACCTTGAGCATCAATTTCATGTATGAGTGCACGTTACTATCGTACATGCTAGAAACACAGTTAAGCACATCCATGAATCACGAATATCTTTCGTTATTAAAATAATCTTCGAATACAAATTACAAACAAAATTATTCATTACTCGCGAGCAACATATTATTATTCAAATAGAAAATTATTTTGTATTCCTGAATTTTGGTTGTTATCGACATTCGATTTTCTGGATTCTCAACAGAAAAAAAAAAATTGTTCGCAACCAGTGCTTGAATCGATCGTTCTATCGGATTTCAGTTCTGCCAAACTGAGTTGGCCGAACTTCTCATGGAATTTTTTCGTTGCATCCGGTTATATAGATAGAGATTCTACGGTTACTGAAAGTAAGCAAATAGGGAATACGCGATGAAACCATTTGGCTTTGCTTGAGTTCCTGCGGATGGAACTCTGGACTTCGTGCAATGCTCGTTTCCTTTCTGAATTATAGATTAAAGTTTCATTGAGACAGTATGAATATCGCTTAAGAATAGCATGGAGTAAATATTAGATTACTTTTATAATACCGCTTCCGGTTTCAAAAAGTGTTCCGCGAGAAATATGTATTGATATACTGTGTCAATAATAATTTTATCAATTTAGCAGTTTATATATTCGTCTCTCACGAATTTTGATGACAGAGTAACAGGAACGTGAATATGATTAACTGAATTAAGCTGTTGTTTTTAGATACAAAAAGCTATTTTAACTTTTCTTTCCATAACTGTTACAATACATTGCTAAAAAAATAATTAAAACTGTGCCATACACCAAAGCCATGTCATGAAGCCTTTTGGCTAAAATTGCAGAGCCTATTGTAAGATACAACACCCGTCAAACGCCAATTCAAATAAAATATTAAATGGTTAAAGCTATAATTTGGATTTTATCCAAACAGATTTGGACGAATTCTAACAAAGTTATGAAACATTGAAACTCGCAATCGATGCAATGAATTCTCCATTGATGTAAATACGGTGAGCCCCTTATGGTATGTAGGATACATTCCGTGTTATCTGAATCCGTGTTCTAGAGGAATTTCCCATATACACCAACAACAAAATCTATGTCGAATTTTCACTGAGTGAGCTTGCAACGATGCATCTCGATTTTCAGAATGGTGAAAAATCAAATATTTAATTTACAAAATGACACAGGATTCTTCGATCTCCGTCGCCGCGAGGGATTAACAATTTTCATAGTACGCAGCCTGTGTCCGTGGAAATTTAATTTGCGGCAAGGAAAAAGCACGGCCAGATATCGTGCATCGCATCGAAGCGTATCCAGGCCGATAAGGAATTTATAATATCGTCCCATCGATATTATCGGCTCGCTTGTTGCCGATCGGTAAATAGCCGTTTAAATATCGTCCTGTAAAGATGAGCGCACGGACGGCGGGCAGTTCCGCGGAGCAAACGCGAGCGAAAAAGGGGGATGGACGGGAGGGGATGGGGCAGGGTAAATGAATCGCCGTCCGAGCGAAGAGAAAAGGCAGGCAACGAGCACGAAGCTTATCCAGGGAACATGCAATAGCACCGGTACGGTATTAAAAGTCGGCTAATTTAAAATCGAGCGAAGATCTGCGCGAGGGCCGCGAACCGAACGCGTACTCGCAAGTCCGGGGCTGGCTGATTCACGATCGCGATCCTCATTGGTGTGGGCCGAAGGGGAAATTATCTGCGACGCGATCGGTCGCTGGAATTCTCCAACTTCCCGACCGTGGAACGATTTGGTGCCGGCATTTCGAAGGAAACGTGTACGTAACAGCGTGCGAAACAGCGACAAGATATACGGAAATGCTACGGCGATCGATACGCGCGAAACCCCCGGGCCCCGGTAAAACATGTCCGCGGGAAATTATGCGTGAAAATAGGCGCACCGCGTGGGATTGTGAAATTTATCTCGTTGTTGCGTACCGAATGGCCGATTTCGAAACGTAAACATTGATTTGATCAGATTAGGCGGTATTCCATCGATTGGCAGATTTCGACACACGGAAAGTCCGACACTATATGATGACATAAAAGTACCGCGAAACGACACTCGTGCCACATCAATTTCAAGCTTACGGTTTAATGGCAATGACTGCATGACCGTTTCACCGATATTGCAATGACGTTTTAACGTTAAGAATATTGATGGAACGTTTGTGTAGTTATTTTCATCAAGCCTTAAGCTTTACGTTGGCACGCCATGAATGGTATTCAGGGATCAACGATTTTTAAAAAATTTAACCCTCCTGATACTCGGATTCCCGGTATTTCGTATTTACTGAAAAAAATCAATAAATTCCATCAAATTCTCATTATTCAGTGAATTCCATACCACCTCACAATTTTCGAAACAGAAATATGTAAAAAGTTGAATCAAATTAGGGGTTGAAACTGAATATGTATAGTTGAGTATTTTAGCAATTTTTAAGAATCTCCTTGATAAAACGAATGTCGACAGTAATTTAGCCGCAGATATTATGACTTACGGGCTTTAATATGAGTACAATCTTGCATGGACAGCTCGTTGATCTATGGCTTCATAATGGAGGAACAGAGTCAGATACACGCGCATTATCGAACTATATCGACTGATCGTTTCGCGTCACGTCTTCATCCACCATGGTCGATCTTAAACTCGTACAACATCTGACCTTGATTAACTCCCGATATTGAAGAACAAGAACGATTCTTGGAAGTTCGAAGATATTTTCTTACGCGCACAGCCACCCAGCGATACGATGGTGGCCTGGATGCTTTGCAAATGACTGAGATCCCATAAATCAGCGGCATAAATCGATAGTTCAACTTACGGGGGCCCCATTAAGTCGGTGCGGTAATAAAGCTGTATCGGTAACGTTATTGGTGTCCTCTTAATAACAACCTGATCGAGACTGAATAACAGAGAAGAGGTTGAATTATCGGTGTGAACCGGGCTCCACCTCTTTCTCGCCCCGGATCTTCACACGTGGCATCGATATAACTTTGCAACACCGTGGACAAACTTTCTTCGCCATTTTATGCATTTAAAATCATACTCTCTGTGAGATTTGTGATGTTTGGCGTCACACTTTATGGTGAAATACCAGATTAATTGTGATCCAGCCTGTCAAATGCGTACAAGGATACTTCGACAAATTTTTTAACAAAGGACCTATGTATCTATGAAACCATACGTAATTTAAAAATATTTGACCCAAACAGAATAGCTGGATATAGTTAGCAATAAAACCCACTGGATATAGTTAGCAATAAAATGTCGAATCCATAGTGTGTTAATGACGCGCTGATATTAGGATTTCACACTCGAATGGTTAATATTCAAAACCTGGCATCATTATTCTGAAATGTTGACCACTATTTGTACTATAGTGTACATTAACACCTTCCGGGGCAAAATATCCGTTATTGAGTCCAGATCGAATGCAAGGGACTGCTTTTCTCGGTTAGCCACGAGCTGGGCGAAATAAAAATGTAGAAAGAAAGAAAGAAAGAAAAGAAGAAGAGCGGCATCAGATACGTTCGTGGAATGTTCGTTCTGTACGTGGCTCGGCGAGGATATAATAATAATATCGGCAGACGAGGAGGGGGATATAGTCGTCACGACGGATCACGTCGAAGTCGTGATCTTCCGCGGCGTCCAGGGACGGCAAGATCGCGCTTGTGATCAGTTCGCGAGGGAGCCGAACGAGCAGATCCCCGACAACCTCCGCAGAAAGTTCTGGTGCGTGCAATGCGAAACGTGACAGAACCCGCCCGCCCTTCATCCACCTTCCTAACAATACCCTCGTCTTTTACCACGCTCTTCTAGCTCTCCTTCTCTGGTCGACCGCTTCGTGTCCGCTGGCTCTTTCTTGCGTTCACCGCCTCTTCTCTTAACCTCTGTGTCCGCCTTTCTTCTTCCTCCTCGTTGCCTACCGGCTTCCACCGATTCCCTTTTACCTCTCCCAGGACCGATCTTCTTCTTCTTCTTCTTCTTCGTTTGCCAAGGCATTTTCTCGCCGGGACCAAGGATAACCGGAATCTGTTAACGCGACGTCCAATTTCTACACGGTGCTGTACAGTTGTAAATCGGCGGTAAATGGCGCGTAAAACGTTCCCGTCGGAGGGATATTAACCGGCCTGGACTGACAGAGTTCACGTGGACCACGGTAGCTTACTTGCCGGCCCGTGTTCCTTTTATTTATCGCCCGTGGATTTGTCAGGTATTATTCGATGATTTACGCGCCAACCCGTAATTCATCTACGCGTAAACAAAGGAACGGGTCGAAGGTTCCGTGTGCATCTTCGAACCTTACTTAAATCGTGTCCCTGTTTGGATAGAGATGCGTTGGATGAAGAGAATTCCGTTCTCGTTGCGTCTATCTTCAAGCAAATTGAATACTGCTGGTATTTTTCAAATTGTTAGTCATGTTACGAAACATCTTCTCACTTGTTGTAAGACGAGCCTTACACTGATTCATCCAGTTAGTCCACATTCCAAGTGACTTTTTTCAAGTTCCCACCTATACATAATAATTTCTATTATTACCTCTAGGCCTACAGAGCCTAAAAATATCTAAAATCTAGCCGTTTACGAGAAATGTGCTCTAAGTCGTGATTTATTTAGCGATTTACCGCAGACCGTGAGATTTGGACCAACCCGTAGAACACACGAGAGGCTTATGATGGCGACCCAGGTATCTCGCTTCACGATCCTGATCACGATCACGCACGCACGCCGAACCGCCCACTGTGCCTCTCGTCCCTTTACCCGCTTTACCCGCTGCCCCTCATTGTCTCAGATTTCTGTGTTCACCTCTGAACGCACGTGCGTGAGCTCGTATAGCGAAATCATTTCAACGGCTTATCACACCCCCGCCTTGTCACCTGAAAACTCGTTACGTAACGTGTGTTCCTTTCTCAAACCGCGTGTGGGAGATCCCATATCGTACAGAGAAAGTGGATTCCCTGTTTCATTGCACGCATATCGAGATTCGATGGGTTTTTTCTATCGCTTCTAATGCAATTACGGAGCAGCGGCTCGAATCTCGAAAGGTAATCTTAATGGGGGCGTGAAGAATTTTTCTTACGACTAAAGTGCTTTGATTGAGTTATCACTGAAAAATTGTATAATGACGATATGTATATTATTCGTTGGAAAATCAAATGATTATAAAATTGGCGTGATTTTGTTGAAATATAGTAGAGGGTAATTGATGCAGAAGCGAAGAATGTTGGCCTTCTTTTTGTAATTAAACGAAGTACGATTATTGTGTAATAGATAAGTTTAATTAATAGTTGAAAATTTCACAAATTTAATCGGATAGATTTTTTCAAATTCAAGATACCCTATTAAAAGTTGTTTGAATTTTAAGATAAAAGCTGGAATAAAAGAGCCTTTGTCAGAGGAAAATAAACGTCGATACGAATGACTGTCTCATGAACAGTTCATGAATACCTGTAGACGTTTTATGAGCTATTTCGCCTACGTACCCTGAAAAGCGCACGATACTCGAGGAATAGTCGATAAATGGACAACATTTGAAACAACCACTAAACTAGTATTTAAGTTACGATTTTCTCCCTAATATTTTTCTGAGACAAATGACTTGAATAAATATTCTTGAAGAAAAATCCATACGTCATTTCTTATCAAAAATGTAGAACACCCTTTTATTTTCCAATATTTCAAAATAATCTAACATCTAACATACATAACAAATTGATTCGTATATGTCTTTTAATCATTTTTTCGGAAATAGTAAATAAATATTTCTCAATTTTAAAGGCATTTCAAAACTGAAGAAATAGTCAATAGTCCAAACACAGAATTTCGTCTTTTTATCACTTTACACATTCTTGGGCTACTATTTCAATCCTTTTTATTTAATGTCAACGATTCGCAACCTAATCTTCAGTAACTATAACGTTGCCGTAAATCAGTGTTCTACAAACACTTTTCAAGGATGTGTGTTTCCGAATTAATTATACGATGCAGAATAATTTCTATTCTATGAAACGATTAGAAAGCCGTGTTACAATGTAAATTGTTTGAAATGCCTAGCAGACGCAGAATAGCGAAGCATACATCAAATCATCGAGTACGTCCTACGCTTTCTTTTCTTTCTTCGAAGATCACATTATTCCTCTACTCTCCATGTTTGTGTGTGGGTGAGTGTGCCTATGCGTGAAGTCGGCTAAGAATAGGGAATAATTTGTTATCACCCATCGGAATTGCTTCCGTGGTATCGTCTCCTCGCATGATTTCCTGTTCCCTTACACGCAGGAATTTATTATGTAAATAATGCATATGACGCATAATTTAACACGCCATAAGCTTGAAAACGTATTTATTGAAAATGCGATAAAGTGTGGAAAATTCATTGTGTCACTTTAATTTTCCATGTGAAATTTTATTCTAATCGTGAACTCAGTATGTGACCAGTTTTTCCGTTTCAACCCTCGGACATAGAAAAAGTATTCTATGGTATTTCGATTGTTAGACCATAATATCACTTCTATAAGAGAATTCGTGTTCTTCTTCCAAAAACAGGAATTAATCGATCCTATCTTTAATACACAATTCTGACTAAACTATGTTATGCTATGCAGGCACGTTTTCACTGTGAGAGTCGACGTATTAGATTGGTAAACAGCAACAGCAGATCATTATACTTTAAAAAATATATAATACAATCACTCAGCAAATGTATAAATATAACATGATCGCAGAAGCGTATAAACCGTACGAAACAGCGAGTAAATTATGACGTTAAAATTGACGGCAAATATTGACAGAGTCGACTGTACCGGCAATACCTTGGCAAACACAAAGTATCTCTTATTTCGCTACTGATATTTACCAGCATCCGGAAACGCGTCCATCTCTCGAGAATAAAGACAAATCGAACAGGAGCTGCAAGAAATTCACGACGGTATCCTCGATAACGGTAAAGAATACACACGATTCCGCTTCAGAATCCCTGTGTTTTCCGCACCGAAAAGTTACGCTCCTCCCGCCAACGTCGACCGCAAGCCTCGTACCCACCAGGAGCAAAAGCGTTTCGCCCAGCATGGAGAGCAGCGAAGTTCCTCAACACGTCGCGCCGCTAAACTCTGTAAGCTTAATGAACGACAGAATTATTCCAAAGCGAGGGCTTGTTGAACGCGGGCGTCTCGCAGTCGGGAGAAGGCAAAAGGAGAACGTTATCGCCGGCAAACAAAGGACATTACTTATCCGCTAGTCACACGTTTCCATCACCCACGCGTGCACGCGTACACGCGTGACCGGCTGGCTCCTCTCGAGCGATTAACGGTGCCGGGGTCGATTTTTCGATTTCGTTTGCTTCCAACCTGGCTCGGTCTGGCCCCGCGTGGGAGGAAATTGCACGGACGTCGCCATGACCTGTCGTAACCTCTGAACGAAGCTGCCGGATCCGATATCTCGGATCGACGCGATGCGAAGTTCCCGATTAAGTGGTTTCACCGTCGTGTCCCCTCGTAACTTCATCTCTCTCTCTCTCTCTCTCAACCCTTCGGTCGAAACGTTTTCTTGTCCGCCACGGCAACCGGAGTCGTTCTGGTTGCCATCAATCGAACACCATCGATTCCCTTGTGATCTGTTTTCCTGAGAACACTACGTCCCCCAGCGGTGCTGAAGCAACGGCGAACCTTTATACATCAGCGTACAGTTCTCTGTTTGACCTCCGTTGACCTCGCAGGACCGACGTGTGTACAGGGTGTTAAGAAAATAGCAGTCGAAGTTCTATTAGTGTCTATAAAATTTAATTGCAAGGAACTGAATACTAATACATTGTTACTTGATAACGGGACCAACTTCCTCCATTAACGATTATAGTCCAGCACCATCTTTCTAATTTTTCAAAATATAATACATGTGACGACCTCTATATTTGTCAAGTACCATATATTAGAGTTCTTAATTCAAAAATACGTTTTCTTTAAACTTGTGTGTGTTTTACGCACCAATCATTCGAGGAAGTTTCAGTGATATCATTTCGAAATATGGAACTTATAAATAAATTCTTAGAAATTTGGGAAGATAATAGGCTAATGCTTCAATTTTGCTACAAATATTCAAGTTACACTAACGTTTGCTATAATAATTTCCTTCTAAATTCTGTATCATTGGCAAATTTTAAGCTTTCAAATACTAACTTATAAGAAATATCCAGAGATTAAAGCAATTTTTAATCTATGATTTTAAGGGTCCTAATTAATTATGGTGCTGAATGTGAAAAATCGTGGCGATCATTTTCTTAACACCCTGTATTGAATCGTACGTATTTACACGGCACGATGCATCTCGTCCTCCTGGTGGTTGTCGGTCTCCTCGTCGTTGTCCTCTTCTTCCACTCGTCCCCGTGCTCTTCATCGTCGTTGTGGTGGATGGTAGCGGCTGTGTGCGCTTGTTTGTTGCCCCCAGGATGGCAGGATGCACCTCGAAACGAACTGGACGAGGTCGTCCTACGTTCATAATTATTGCCTGCTTCCTCGCCCCCGCATTGTCGCTCTACTCGGCGTATCCGTCGTTGCTTAATTAGGTGTCTCGTGAAAATTTACTGTCGATCGCAGGGGGACGCGACCCGTCCCGTCAACCTCGTACGAATGTAGAATTGTATTCAGATGAGGGATCGAAGATTTACCACGTTGAGATACGCTCCAGGCTCCTGAAGGTCTTAATTCATTACCGTTTACTTCCGCTCGACCGTTAACCCTCTTTCAATGCCGCGAATTGAAGAAGATACACACGACAAATTTGAGAATCTCGAATATAGGCGCTTGAGAAGAATAATTTGGAAAAATACTTTTGCTTGAAAAGGTAAATTTGTGATGTTCCTTAATGAGAAATTTCATTGCATTATGAAAACACCACTAATGTTTATTAGATATTTAAACACACGAAAGATATTGAATACCGAGGCAACGTCCGATCGTTAGCTCCGTTAGCAGGTACTTTAGCGGTGAGTTACATATCTCCGGGGATGAAAAAGTCGCGGTGAGAATCAATCATCCGGCATCGCAAATAATTCGCACGCAACGGCTCGCCGCTAGTGGAATCCATTAATATGAGGAGCGATCTGGTCGGTACAAGCCACGAAGTTCCGTATACACCTAATATATCTGGTTAATCGCAGAACGCGAGAGAGAGTAGGTTAAAAGCAACAACCCGGCCTCCGTGGTAATTAGAAGCAACGAGGAAAGACTCTGTCTGTGGGAGTGGACGAGTTTTGCTTTGTCATAGGCCTGGCCAACGATGACTAACAGGAGAGGGATATAGAGAACCAACTTGGATACTTTAGTCTGGACGGTATAAGGCACGGTAACTGCAAAGATACAGCCAGATCATTAGCCATGATTTGTTGTCGAGCAGCCTGCCCAATGACCCCGCTGGCTGGAGCGTGAACTCCGGGCGTGTCGAGATCCCCGCACGATGATCTTGTACGCTTATAACCATCGACTTCTCCTTGTCGAAGCACATTGTATGGAATGCACGTTGCGTGGATGAATATTATGTATACGCGTTAACAGGGTATCGCTTCTGTGAAGGCAATCTGCGTGGCCTTGAGTTTTCACCCTTTCGCCATGATCGTTTCTGCTAAAAACTGTTCTGTAGTGACGAATCCAAATCCTTGCCAATTCAAGGTATAATTCAGAACTGAATTTTAAATTTCAATGGTTTTCGATCCCCGTTTTTTAAACTTTATACGATAGTATCTAAGGAAATAGTAATTTCCTGAGATATTAGCTTTTGATCACATGAAGGTCTCTCGTTTGGAATATTTAGATATTTAAGATTAATTTAAGCTTAGTTATACGCGTTCCGTAGATCTGGGTCACGATTGATCTAGTCGCAATCGTTCTGTGAAAATCTTGGTATTCGCGGACATAAGTTCTAAGATCCGCGGATACTTACAACCGTGAATGGTAGTTACACTGTACGTGGGAATATACTTATCGTAAAAATTAATTTATCGAGTATTAAATTTTATTAGTAATAACTAGTAATATTTTTAATGATTAATAGTATTATTTATAACAGTAATAATAGTAATGGTAACTTAATAATAATTATTATTTTATAGTAGTAATATTTAATTGAAGAATTTTCTATAAATTCTTCAAATTCATAAATATTGGATTTATTTTTGTTAAATTAAAAGGATCGAGCGTTTGGCGTTTAAAATTTAATCATTTATATACAGCAAAAAACACTAGACAATTATAGTTCTGGTTTCCCTTTATCGCTTCTTCGGATGTTTGTTAATAATCATCTTCGTTTTTGTTACTAGCAGTCCGCGGACACTTAGAAATACTTTTATTCATAAATCATGTAATTGATTATACAAAACTAATTAGAGGAAATGGAAACAGACTGTTTTGCGGGATGTAAGATATTTATCTACAGGAAGTGCTAGTTTTTATTTAGAACAGGTATTCAAGAAGACCATTTATTTTCTCACAGATGAATATATGAATTTCATTTAAATACATGAATCCATCAAGCTTCGAACTGAACTGAATTTTAAAAATAACACTAAAAACGGAACCGGTTTTACTTCGTTTTAACGAGAAATTGCTTCAAATTACCGCAATCATTAATTGCCGCAGAGATAAATAAATTCGAAGTTAGTTTATGATAATCAATATCATTAAGAATCAATTTACAATGATACAGTCTAGATTGAAACATAAATATCTCTGAATTAACTTTCAAACGTATGTATCATTTTGTGGTCGATTTTATCTAAAAAATAAATGTTTAATTATATTCCAAATCAGATCGTATCGCGATCGTATTGCTCTAAGTAGTTTTTAAGAAAAACGGTAGCAATTTATTTGTTATTTTATATTGTCAACAACGTGCTTGCGTGGCATCGATTTCTTTACGGTTCCCGTGCGAAAGATTTTGATATTTAAATCACCGTCCGTTGTAACTGTTTAATCGTTGTAAATATTCAAAGGCCTCTGCCTGGTCCACACTATTTCCATTTTATTGGATAAAATTGTTTTCGTTGCTGGATATTGAAATATTGATAAGCTTCTACTTCCTGTCAATAAAACACTGAAATATCCACCCCGGCGATTTTGGCACGGTAAAATAATCCGATGCATACATGCATACACTAACACTGAAATATCTTAGGATGCGACCCTACGCGTAAATCTACCTAGCAAATGATGACAAAGTGAAGCTATTTAAAAGTAACAGAAAGTGGAAATTTATAGTCAATAATGCGATAAAAATTAGATATATCATACTATTATACTATCACCATACTGTACTGTTAAATATTAAATATACCATACTATTATACCATAATACTTAATTAATATTTAATTTAGTTGAATATTCTGTGCTACTACTGTAGTGTACTATTAAGTATTAAATGTACCATAATACTTAATCCCAATTTATGTTAGTGACAAAATTATATTATTGCTGAAGCAGAAATACCTGTTATTCACAATGTTAGTTGTACTTAACTTTTACATATCTTTCCTATGTATTTAGAATAAAATTCTTACTAATTAGTCACTCTCTATTCATAGCACTCTCGTTCTGGATAAAAATAGCTCACTTTTACAGTTAATTTATACAGATATTGCAGAAGTACCTAACAATTTTCCAGTAAAAATCAACGATACGAAGTAGCAAGTTAATTGCACCTTGCATGGTTTTACCAGATGTGTTGATAAAACAACTTTTAATATCTAACAGTTGTTTTCATTATTTTATCCGACATCTTGTACACCTCTGGCCAGCCCAAAGAACACAGAACACCGCTCGAACGTTATTTATTTCACGAATTAGATTTTCTCGCTACCATAACGGAGTGCAACGAGCTTCGGAGAATGCAACCGGAAGCCTCGCCTGGCGCTTTCATTTAAATATTTATTTACGCTCACGTTTGCCCCGAGAAACGGTATCCTGTATCTTCCTTTATCGCCGCTCCTTTATCGTCGGAATCCCGACCGTTCCACGTGTTTTTCACGTAATTAGGACGCAACTGCTTTAATGGAAATACAACTTCGATTTCGAGAGCCTGCGATCGTTCGTCACTTTGTTCTATCATCTTTTAATTTCGTGCAAACAGATTGAGCCGAAGAATACGAGTTCTCTTATTCTATTTTATAATTGATATGGTTGTGCTTAAAATGACTTCCTTCAGTTCCCTTAGTTTTAATATTCGCACATTGAATGCTATGGTCATCTGCGTCCGGTGCCCCAAATTTCCTATAATCGAATAATTAGTAAAATAGTGGAAAAACAAACCGTCGATAGCGTTAATATTTACTTAACAAAAGACCAAACATAAGGCCGAAATTTAAAAATTAATCGATAGTATGTTGAATAATTGAGATTTTAGTGCGTCTTGCTGCGTGCATTCCGTATTCACTATGACAGTCACGGTGTTAATTATCTACGGCAGTAAAAGATAGGTTTTTTCGTCGAGTATCTTCTGACATAAATAGATGTTTCTATAATAGGATAATTACTCATAGGAAATGAGAAAATGTGAATAGTATTGGGAATTTCACTATCATTACTTTTGAGTACCATTTGCTCAACGCAGCATCAAAATACCGATACTTTCTTTTTTACAAAACACGGCATTTGATTATTCCCGGTATTTGAAATTCCGGGGCTCTCTAGCGGATACGTTGTTACGAGACAAGACGGCACGATCAGTCGGGGCTACACAAAGAAACGCATCATTAATTGAGACTTTTTGATCGGCCGTTCAAACGATCAACAATGTTGGATCGCAGCTGGTTGCATGTGTTAGGCGATACGGTGTTTCCCGTTATCGATGCACGACGGGCCTCGATGGAATCCAAGACGCGGTCCAGGGCATAGAGCGTCGAAGCGGATGCTGGATTCGCTGGTACACCTATACATATTTCCAGCAGGCCAACCGGTGAATTTACGTTACTACCGTTCACCGATCGCCAATAAAAAGGAGCGCAATGCGTAATGGAGGCACGGCATAACGGGCACCAGGCAAGAAAGGTCAGGGGTTCGCTCGCGTTTCAGGAGCGAGCGTACGCGAACGAAACTCGCCGCGCTAGCCTCGTCGAGGAATTAATATACCTGAATATTTGCACAAGATACTTATGTTTTCATTGCTTAACCATTCCTGATTCGGTGGCTATTTTCAGCTACGCGCTGTTTATGCGTCGAAATGATAAATTTCGATGTTCATGAATCATTGACGGATCCTCTGTGTTACGAGTGAGCTTCCTTATACACGATGTTGTAATGTTACCTTCGTAATTTGCGTATCGTAGCACGCAAGTTGATAATAAATCCAGCATTACAGAAAACAAGCACCTACGATTTATTTGTCAAAATATTTCCAAATTAAACCACTCGAAACTCGTTTAACGAGGTACAAAAGAGTAGAATTTGTCCCCGGAACAGAGTAAACACAGCACTATCTATCGTGAAACTTGCGCATCCCAGAGTCGGGTATAATCGCGTCGATTTAGCCGGCAGCAAAATTAGCGCCATTAAGTTGCCACGTGAGCCGAAGAGGTGGTATTAACTGGAAGAAATTGAAGGATCAGGATTACACGACACCCGGGACAAAGAATCGTGGCCGTTCACGGAGCTAAACCGAAAGTGCTGGCCGCGAAGCACGAGAGTTCAAAGGGGAGGGTTCTCGTAACGAGGCTACGATAGAAGACGAAGAGGACGAAGGAACGGGGACGAGGAAGAATCAGAGTGCGTGAGTTCACGAGGTGTCTCGGTCCAGCGAGCATCCCAACGAATCGACGGCGGGAAAGAGACCCAAGGATGAACGACGAACGAACGTGGAACGGAGAAGGAATCAACGGACAGGAACGAGGAGGAACTAACGTGGTGGCCTCAGGGTGGCGTTAGTGTGCTCGTAGTGGTGAAACGTACACGCGGGCACCGAGCATCAGGAACCAAGTAGTCAGCCTGGGAAGCGGATGGAAAGGGGAAACGGATTAGGAGAAAATGGGACGGAAGAAGCTGGGAAATGTAAAGGAATGGAAAATTCAGTGTACTTAATGCACGAGGACAATGGAAGAAAGAGACAAAAAATTGAACGAAACTGGAATAGTGATACGAAGGTTGTAATGTATTCTCTAAATAAAACGCATCTTACTATAGTGTACCTTTCATTAAATATTTTATATACGAAATAAAAAGATATTTTGAAGACCTTCTGACCAAGTCTATTTATTACTTGTTCCTATAAAGATATTTTACACGAACATCCACAAAGTCCGAGTCTCTTTACTTAATCGCTCTAATTACCCGGAAGATTCACAAGTCCGGTGTAAATTGGAGAACAGTTATCAGTATAATAGATGACGAAAGGAAGGAGGCAAGAAGGTCAGACGCTTGGATGGAGAGAGGCAAGAAAATAAAGAATAGAATCAAAGAAGAGGCGAGCATATTCGAGCAGATCGAAGCGAGTCGAGCAGGCAGTCAACGAAGGAGGCGAGTAAGCGAGCGAGCAAGCAGGTACCCCGTTTTGCTCGCGATACGCGCTCTCGATGGGACCGAGGGCCTGCGCGCCGCGGGTTCTTCGGCTCACGCGGGACCGCTGATCTGTGACCCGGATCCTCCCTACCTCACCAACCCCGGGTACGAGTTTCACCTTAACTCAGGACGCTCACCCACATCCACTCGCAGCCAGGAACGTACGGACGGTTCGCATACATCCTCGGCCAGGATCCTCGCAGAGCGCACACCTATATGAATACATTCACGAGGGGCACAGGGTGGCGGGGAAGCAGGAGGGGCGGCAATGCACGCCGCACGCATCGCCCGTAAAAAAGCCCTCGCCTCTTCCTCACGAGTAGGAGGGGAATTTTTTACCGAATACGTAATTCTACGGTCAGGGTTCAGCCAATAATCTGGTTCATTCCGGGGGAACGTACACCGCGGAGGAGAAGAGATCCTCGGCGTGGCATGTACTATCGAGCCGGAATCTCCGTCTTCCTTCTTCTCCACCGTGGCTCTCTTCTTTTCCTTCCACCCTGTTTTTTCCCTTCTACCTTTCTCCGTAAGCGGCAATCTATGCCTTCCAGCACACTTACTGCCCGTTCCAGTATCCTACGTGTATCCCCGTGGATAGTTGTGCCAGCACAATCTCCTACGTTCCCTCCTCGTTCTTCCTTCGATCACGCTTCCACTTCTGTCCGCGACGTTGATCGCTCCTCTCTGTATACGCATCCCGGCCCGATCCGTCTTCCCCCCCTTTTACACGAAGCTCCTCCACGGCTTTTGCTCCTTTTCCCTTAACCGAGCCTGATCGAGCCTTCGAGTGCGTGCCACTCTTCGACTTCTCGCGCTCTACGCCCCCTCACCCTCCCACGTCGCTCTTTGCCCGTTAGATATCACGTTCTTTGGCAGTCTGCGGTTCCGCTTGTCTTCTTCTGACGCCGCTTCTTCGGCGCATTCTTCGCGAGAGTAATCGAACTGTTTCGCGCCGGATAGACTATCGAAGCTGCCGCGTAAGGTTTTAGATCGTCGCCGAACGCTTCTTTCTTATTCTTAATGGGCTTTTTACGAAACATCTGTAAGGATATTTCAATTGTTGAATAAATTTCTAAAGTAATTGAATAGCTTCATGGTGGATAGGTAGCCAATGTTGTTGCAGGTGGTTTCAGAAAACGTTGCTGAAGACAGCTTCATCGACGGAACGTGCAAAGATATTTCAATTGTTCAGGATTGAATAAATTCCTAAAGTAATCGAACAATTTTAAGATGGGTAGATTCTTGAAGTTTTCAGGTGGGACTGATAGAAGCCTCTTTACTTCTATCGTTTTCTTGCATTTCTTCGTGTTTAAATATTAAATAAATCTCGTTTTCCCGCTCGTGTCTGATTGTAATTACACTAATACGTTCGGTACATTTATCGTTTGGCGTTTCGCCGTTTTTCTTTCACCGACTTGGCTTAATGAAGCCATCAAGCTTCAAATCGACGATTCCCAAAGAGGTTAAATAGCGAGGTCCTTGATTTTCTCGCTTTTCTTCCCCTGTTTCCTTTAATCACCGCTAAAGCGCAATTCTATTAATTCGTCGTCCCCGTTCCCCTTCGTCGCTTGTTGCGAGAGCTTCCGGCTTAAGGGACGATTTCCAAGATAATGTGAGAAACTTCTTTTATCGGGTCCTATAATACGTTCAACATTTTTCAAACAATATTCCTGTGGTTCTAAAATTTAACCACTTTCTTCTCCCCATTTTCTTCGCGGTCGAACTAATTCCCGGAGGAATTTAATTTCGAATTTCAACCGTGGTTACGAAAGACAATAACCCAGTGAATTCAGCTAATTGAATTAACAGTTGAGGACACTTGGCTATATGGACCAAGGAATTTGCTGTTTATAAGTCAAGCTATAACGAATAGTTTCATCAAAAGTCTTTAGTGATTTGTAATTGAAATATAAACTATACAGAGCAATGGAATTTTCCTAATTTTTCCATATAGATTGATTAAATTCCACGATAAAACTGAAAGTGTATAACAAGATATACCAAGAATTGCAATTTAAGCTCTTAATTTCTTTCTAACGTTAGAAAAATGGTCTCTTTTTACTTTCATTAATTATTCGCGCAATCAGTGACGTCACAACAGTCGACACGTCAATTAAACATTAATAACAAGACAGAATATTAAATAATACGAAGCTATATACGACAATCTGAATCCTTCTTATAAATATCATCATTACTTATTTCAAATTAAATATATTATCACGTGCAAAGCATATTCTTAAATTCGACTATAAATAAACGATGAAAACCGACGTACAGATGTCAGTTTCCCAGCTATTGAATTAAAATAACAGTAACTGTCTGGAAGGTGTCAAACGAAGAATATATGAGTAGTCTATAATTGCTTCCAGACTTGTTTTCTTTATTAGACAAATTTTTCTTGTTTTAAATAGGAAATGTTTTTAGGACGATAAAAACGGGCGCATAAGTATTTCGAAAGTCTCGGATAAAGGTGAAAAATCACGATAAACCGCATTACTCAGTGAACAAGCGTGCAGGACAGCGGCCGACGTTCTCGCTTCCGGTATCTTCTTTTGCTTCAATCTCTTTGGTCTGCAATTAAAACGAGGCTTTCCCCCATCTATCTTCCCGCTCTGGCTCGCGTGTACGCTTCTTCTTCATCCTGGTACGCTTAATCGAGCGAGCAAGCTCAAATCACCGATTTCTGTGCGGTGCAACATCCGCGTAATTGCGAATACTCGGTGCGCGCATAATTGCCCGCTCCTCGATCTTCCACCGCCTTCCCTTTTCCTTCTATTCTGTTCGCCGTCTTTGTCCTTCGCGCGTATACACGCGTACACAACAGGACGTGTAACACGTGGCCCAACACAACTTTACATACACGCAGGATAACTTTGATGCTACCTTTCTTGCATCGCTCGCTTGTTTTCGCGTGATTTTGATCTGTTTCCGAGCACCGTTATCGCGAACTTAATTGTACAAGATCTATGAGAATTGCTCGTTAGATAACCCTCCGTGCGCTCGTGCAATTTTCTGTCATGAATTCAAGATCAATCATCCTTTGCCATACGTACCGTTGTGATTTATACATACTGTAACAAGTTAATTACGATGTAATGAAATAAATACTTAAAATAGGTACTACTACAGATACTTCATTATTTCATTTAATACAAGTTGAACATTTGGGTTACGGAGGGATAACAAGGTGTTAAAAATGAAATCAATGAAATAGCTGTTCGAAACGAATAAAATCGCTCATAGTTTGCGAAACCTGGGGCTGAAATGAACAATACAATAACTGTTAGTACATAAATGCGGTAATTCTCAAGATATTACAAAAATTTGATTCCTCGGGTATGATACAGGTGATTCGATTAATTTGCTTTAAGAAACATGGGACTTTGCAAGTAAAATAATTCGAAGCGAATTAATTTTCATAAGATATTTAAGAAGTTATAGTGATCAATTCACTAATGTTCCACGGTACAATAAAATACTCAAAGAATCTTCTTAGATACCAACAAAATCAAATATCCGCTGTAACTATTAATTCCACCGCATAACGTTATCAAAACCTCTTTTGACACGTTCACCCTTACAATTTCCAGCATCAGTCATTCGCGTTCGGCGTTATACTTGGACGCATTTTGCATGGGAGGACATTTTCTAAACAGCTTTGACGCTCGCATTCGGCTAACCTTTCATGTCGATGGCTTTACCCGCTGGCACGACGCACAGAAAGATTTTTGATAGTCGCGGTTGGTTGAATGAAAAGCAAGCTGCCACTATTAACCTGCATTCTTCCAACTACACGGTTCACCAATATATGTATGTGTGTGTGTGTATGTGTCCCTTCATCAGCCTCGAAAATGCATGGCACGCTAATATAACAGGCAACGCTCGTGTATTAATTCCCCCGGAATTATCGTATTCTTGAAAAAAACGAATAGCGTGCGAGCAGGCATCGCAAAAGGAATTCCAGCTCATAAGGCGGAAACGGCAGAGAGGATGGGTCAAAAATCCGTAGTTAATCCATGTAAATCTAAATTAAGTCCTGCGAGCCTGAACCCGTACACCACTGCTAGGATAATTAGCTTCACTGTGAATCCGACTAATCTGTGCGCTGCGATCCGCGCGGAAACGCTCCAGAATTTGACCATGCCAAAGCTGATCCGTCTTTTCCGCTTCATTATACGTTACCCCGGACCCTGTACACTGTACACCGCGCGTCCAATTTTTCATCATTATTTGTTTCCTTCTCGTAATTTCGTCAAGAAAACAGATATCTAGTTAAACGATTTCTGAGTTGGAAACAGAACTGAAATATTCTTCTACGTTGTATATTTCTTTATTTTGTTTAAAACTGTGATTTAAGGTTTGAAATTGTGACGAATCGATAACAATGGTTTTTAATATTATTTATAAAAAATTCAAAAGCTTATTCTGTTCCTTTTATTAATCTTGTATCATACGAGTTTACTTTTCCCCAAGAAGTCGACGTAATTGAGTACTTAAGAAAAGATCACATCGTACCTCTTGGAATCTTAATCCTGTTTACCAGGTTCACCTAACTTCATTACGTAGGGGTTTTAGATAATCGAGGATGCGCATGGAACACCCTCGGCGTAATCTAATTTTTTTGAACACACGATACCGAACCGTATCATTCATCAGATTATCTATTCGCCCTTTGAATGACTAAAGAATCAAATGCAAACGTACACAAGTAAAAATATTTTTGCAAAAATATAATACAAGACACCAAAAGTCTTAAACTCTTTACAGATAGCCTCGCCGTCTTCGAATCGAAAAGCAACGTTCACTTGAAGCTAAACACGAATTCTCCTTAGACTTCTAGTTAACAAAGACAAAATCAAGTAACAAGGACAATTCCCCGCGATCAATTTGACTGCAGCCAACCAAGGCAATACTTCCCCGATCTCACCTACGGAGAAGGTTTTAAGGTGGGAAGAGATTCGTCAGGAAAAATCGGCCGACTCACGTCAAGGTGTGAGAGAGGGCCTGTATGGATTACGGGATCGATATCCGTCTGGTGAAAAGCAATGTTGAAGAAAGGAGACAAAAGTGAAAGAACAGAGAAAGAAGGAGCTTGAATAGAGAGGAAGTAGAGGGATCGAAGAAGGAAATCAGAGGATGAGAACGAGGGTGAGATCGCAGAAAACGGGAAGCACGAACGACGGTCAGACACTGGCCCGGTTATAAATGAGGAAAGCAATTTCCAAGTTGGTGACTTGACGAGCTCGAGGCCCATGGTTGTGCTACTCGATGCGGAAAGAGGAACGTTAAAGAAGGTGGTACGGGGGTGGTAAGAGAATTCGTGGGGTGGGTTTCTACGGGCACCGAACGCAAGGTGCTGAAACCGACGGCGGAGGAGTCAGGAAGGGATGACTAGACGAGGTAGGCAATATGGCCGGCGATTAATGGCTTTAGTTACTGCCGACCTGGCCCTGTCCTTCTCAACGCGTCATTCCCGTGCCTTGCCAGACTGTCTCCAGACGTTTCTCATTACGATCGGCCAGTTAATAGCGCGAACAATGATCGTTCGGTTGAATGGTTCCTAAAAGGAGTTGGAAAATTTATTGTCCCGTTTGGTAACGCGTCTTATCTTCTGATTTCAACGCTTTCACTACGAAAGACGTGTATGTACGTCTTCGAAAAATAAACGGAAATTTGTTAAGAATTATTATTTCCTGAATTTTAATAAATAACTTTGCAGATACAAGGCGTGAAAGTTACGAATTTCGTTGCCAACCTGATATAATGTTTCTAAGTGTCTGAAAATATATTTCGAAGTTTTCAAGGTCCCACAAGTGTTCCTTAAACACGTTCATTTCATTTGTAAATTGTAAGTAATGGTAAATTCAAGCAGAAGGTATCGTCCGCCATAATAAATCTTATCCAAAGAGAATCCGGTAGCGAGGCAACCGGTAGCACAATTTTAATCCGCGCCCAATCTTAATCGTGGGTGTGGCGGACCCGCGTAATCAGCTCTTTAATTCCTGTAAAATCAGGGATAACGAGCAGCTTCGTTCGTTTCCACGTCGTCGGTTCCGCGTCTCTCTTTCTCACCTTTGCCTGCGCTTCTTTTCGTTCCTTTTGTCAGCCTGGCAGACCCTAACTCAAGCGCCACGTTCACGGATATATAGGCGATCGTTACGCCGAAAGATCATCAATCACTACCGCGTCGGTTTAACTCGGCTACACGCAAAAGAGCCAGCTCGTGCACCGACCGATCTACTTTCCTTTTTTACACTCGGTTACGCGGAAATGAAAAAAGGGAGAAAAAGGAAAAAGAACCGAGAGCTCGAAGAGGATCAGCGTCAAAATGTAAAACTCGCAGTCACTGGTGTTTTTCGTGGTAACCACGAAACATGATTTTCGATGAAACCTGGTTTTTAAATAATTGGATCGATACTCTGGATAGTTTATTTCCTTACGAATGAAAATTAAAAACGTATGCTGATGCTCGAATTCGTTTTAATTAAGAATCTAAATATATCTTAAATTATTCGCTACTCATGCTCAATTAATAAGAGAAGTACATATAGTATCTGCGGGCCTTTGTGTCTGAAAGATTCAGGTATTGTTCATCCCGCATTTTCGTCAATTCCAGCTATGAAATCGGGATCCGGACAGTTACTAGCCGGTCAATTAAGAGAGAAATCCGGGAATACCTCGGAGTCGAAATATGCACGCGTCCGCCATCAAGGCAAGTGGTGGAAGGTCCACAAAGAAAAGCGCGAGACGTCGCGATGAATGTATCCATGAGATTCGAGCCTGAAGCTCCCAACTATTCCCGGTATTCGGTATTCGTGGCGCATATGAGGAGACAACGACAGGGCTGTCCTGTACGCGATGACAAAAGGCGAAATATGGGTTGGATCATCCAAATGTTCTGGCTGCCTCGACATACCCGCCCCCTCTTTCCAATCCCCCCGTTCCTTCTGCCGGTAATCTCCGCTCGTGCCTTCGTAATAAATATAAAAGTACCCCAGCGGGATAGCTGATAGTAACGCGACTGTTGCCTCGTCAGGAAAGACCCGACGAAGGGCGGGGGTTGGACAGGGTGCCGGTATATTATTTGGCGGGCCTCCAGCCGGCCGCGAGGCTCACTTCGTGCTTTTCATCTAAGGCATAGTTTTTCTTTTTTCCCTCATTTTTTTCTTTTTTTTTATACATTGAACAAAAGGGATACGTTGCTCTCTTCAGGTGAACCGACGGGTATCGATGACGTGCCGTGCCGTTCTGTTCTCTTGATTTTACATTTTTTCCACGTACGTTGATTTGACATTTTCGTCCGCGCATTGTGGACCAACGGCTGAAAAGGCTGAATGCTCCAGGAATAAAGGGCTCGGCAAACGTTGCCCGAGGAAAAGGATGCGCCACGATTCTCTGATACCGACAATCGTTGCTCCATATGCCTTCGAATACCAACGACCATGTTCTCTGTTAAAGATTTCTTCGCACAGACGAATTACTTGAACCCGGTATCGTAATTCATGCACCATGAAAAGAACATAAGCCTTAGCAATTGCAGTTTTTTTAATCAATATCCAAAGTACTTACGACAGCTGATCGATACAAAGTTACATTATTCAGAATATTTTGATTCTGTTTTCGATAATGGTACGATGCAAATGCGTGATAACAGTGCATAGACACAAAATGCATCGTATGACTAGCATTGGCGAACGCTTAGAGAGTTGCATAGCCCGGCCGCGTGGGAACTGGAGCACTCTGCATACGGGGAACGCTCCGGTGCGCCACGGTACCGCGTGTAAAGACGACGAAGACAACGACGTAAGAGAGGATAGGACCTGGACGATGCGGTGCAGCACGAGGCACCAGATCCTCTCTATAAATCACAGCGCGGCGCAGTTTCTCTCCGTGCAGGAGGTGGAACAATATCCTTTCCTAAGGTCTTTACCTACCGTGCGCCTACCGTGCTCACCCGGTGCCACCGCCACAATAGCATCCGCGAAGGATTCGCGATGCTCGAGCAAAGTCTGATTAAGTACAAATAGAAAGAACGAAGTGGAACGCTCCGTAGACTACGCGTTGCGTCTTGATTTCTATCGCGACAAGAGTCGTGCCGGGGTGAACAAGACTTCTGTTTTTGATGCTCAGGTTTTTGCAAATAACGAAGATTAAGGAAAAGTGTATCGTATTAAACTTGAAATTTTTGCTTCGATGCTGTGAACTTCTGATATCGATAACAACGGTTGTAATACCAAATAGGTATCGGAAAAAGATACTCGTAAAGTATATTTAGAGATGACGATTATAATTTGTGATAAATTTTATTTCTTTTCGAATACTATCTTCGGTTGCAATACCTTCCTTCGCAATAAAAATAGGAACAGAGATAATTGAATTCGATTTTTTGTAAAACTGAGAGGACTTTTTTCTAATAAAAACAGAATAGTATACATGATCCTTCCATAATAGCAAGTATATGTATATGTATCGATATCAAGAGCAAACACATGCTCACAATCAGGCGAAACAAAACGCAACGGTGATTTATGACACTCGATCATGAACGCATCGTTAAAGAGTCGGTCTCTTCAAAGCAATGATGTAGAATCGCTCAAATCACCCTCCGCTGTTCAGCAGATACTTTCATCGAAGTGGTACCGATGTTTTCATAAAAGTATCAAGCAAGTACCGATACTTTCGCATAAGTATCGAGGATCAAAATCAAAATACACAGACTGGTATCGGTCCCTAGCACTACCGACGAACGAGCCGCATCCGATACGGGGCGTTTATCGGCTCACGTCGGCGGCACAGGATAAAACACGGTTGCAATAGACAGTTGCACACACATAGTGTCGAGGCAGTGTCTGCTGCCGGTTTCGTAGTTACCCCGATACGTTCAGCCGGTCGTTCGCTCTCCTCCCACCCCCAAGGGGCCGGTATTTTTTCGCACGGCTCGCCGCCTCGAGGCAGCATTATTAATGACCGCGGAAACCGCGTCAAAGATCTCACGAGCGTGCGCGAGCGTGATCCGTCCGCGTGTACGATACGCGTTTTTAAAGCACCACGACGCGACGCCGCCGCAGCCGTGGCCACGTGATGAATGGCGGCTAACCAGAGTCGGAATGTTCTTGTCCCGGCGCGAGGATCGGCCAGAACCGAGGATGAAGCAGCTAGACGCATCGTGATTTAACGCGGCTGCCGCATATGACGTGCCATTGTGATTTAGGTGTTTAGATATTAACGGTTCCGCCGTCCGATATACGCGAACCGCTTTCCCAGAAGCCGGGTATTCTACGCTTTCCTTTTTCAGCGACACGAACTAGCTGATACGACGAGTAAAGATCGCATCGTAAGCAGTGTCCTTCGCGGTCAATTCGCGATATGTATCCGGGAAACGTATAAAGTGTAATGAGAATTCGAATATTCAAAGTACACTCCTACATAAAAATTAATGATTCTGACTTATATTTACTCTTTTGCTAGCCCACCAGAGTATTTTGAATTTGTGACGCATAAACATATACAAAGTTATAAAGATTTCAATTTTTAACGAGTTCGATAGAGGATTTTTAGTAATCATTTTTATTATTCATAGTATTACGAACTTGAATCTTTGATTACATATCAAAGTGTTTAATGAAGATACAAAAATATAACACCCCCAAGCTGATACATGGACTTAAAGGGTTGAAACGACAGAGAAAAATGATTATGTGCGATTACTGTTTCAATTTCTTCAACGACTCAACATCTGCTCGCAAATCGGCAAGTTTCATAGTCAATTCACGAACCTGTTCGTTCAATCCAGCCACGCTGTAGGGCAACGTGTCGGAGGACCCCACCTTGCGATCGACGCATTTGTTCAAAATGTTGTCATCCGTCTCTGCACCCGGCTCGTGAGCCAAGCATTCCTCGATCAGCAGATCACTGATGCTCCAATCCTTGATGAAACGAATGTGGTTGCTGCCGAGATACCAGGTCATCGACGAGCGGCACCGATAAGACCAAGGATTGCCGGCGATTAAGATTCTTCGGAGTTTCTTCAACTTTTTCAGCAGCTCTGGCGACAGACACGTGTTCAAGTCGTTGTACGCGATATCCCAGACCTGCAGTTCCGGCAGAAGATCGTAGATCGCTGGATCTATATCGGCGATGCGATTACGCCATAAGATCAACTGCTTCAGATTCGACAAATCTTTGATCCAGGACGCATCGACCCTGCGGATCTTGTTGTTGACCAATCCAAGGATTTGTAACTTGGGCAGACCTCTAAATGCATTCGGCTCGATTTCTTCAACACCGCAACCAGTTATGTTCAGTTCCAGCAGCGAATCGGAGAATTTTGAAAAGGCATCCGCAGTTAGTTTACTGATATTTGAGTTGATGATGTTGATGCCGGCAGCGCCTGATGGAATCTGTAACTGTATGTTCGATGTCTTTCTTTCCTGGTTCTTTTCTTCGTGATATTGAGTATTTAGCAAGTTGGTGAGTTTTAGAGACGCTAGGGAATTTCTATTGAGTCGAATATCGTAATAAACTGGTGATTAGTTCGATTATAAGAAAATCTAAGAATTGTCATTAAAAAGTAATCAGAAATGATAATTACAAATAATAATCATTAGTACATCAAATAAGCAAGTGATTTAATAATTTAGTATTCTAAGGCAAATATAATTAGAAGCAGTATACGGTAATTAGATAAATAAATTTTTTTATTTTCCGAATGGAAATCAATGAAATAGCGATATAAATAAGAGGACAATATATTTGATAGAATGGTCAAGAATTACGTTCAAATCCCTTAGTCCCTCGCATTGGTACCAATCATCGCGTCCATTCAGTCCCGGACGACAATCAGCGAAACAGACAGCCAGACACGTGGTGAAAATCGCGATTCCGAGGAAGCCCCTCATCTTGTGCGAAATTTGACCGACAACTATCCTCGTACGGTTGGAGATTCGCCTTTTATACCGATTCGAATCGGCTGCCACAGAGATTTTAACGTCACGGTCATCGTCAAGGAAAATATAAAACCGGGGAAGTACAACGAGTCGAAAGTAAGGACAGATGAGACACAAACATATACATACAGGGTGTTCGAAAAGAACTCAAGACTTTCAAACCGGAATTGTTCAGCATAATCCTATATTAATCGTAAAATTAATTCTTTCAGTTACAAAATGTACTTTGCACAACATTATGAAGAAGACTTTCTTTAGGTAAGTTCTGAACAAATAACAAGATTTGTTCGTTTAAAATCCTTGGTTTTCATTCTTCGACATCCGGTACACGCGCGCACGGGGATGTCATTTCATCCTTACGAGTCGTGTTAAAGGTAAACACGCAATAACGAAACGATCCAAGATTTTTGGATGTGGCTCGCTTTGTAAAAAATATTTCCCCGACAAACGACTCGGCTCATTGTCGAAGATGTCGATTATTGGGGCCACGCACGCGATTTCTCGAACGAACACCACAGGCGGAGACGAAGCGAGATTCCGATTGAATAATTAGGATTCCTCGTTCGTCCCTCTTGGTCGCTCGTGTCACCGATGTTAATGTCGTGTAAGAGGCGAGGGGAACCGGTTTCGTTGCAAACCAGACGCAAAATCGATTGCAATGCCTGCAATTTGACACCCATCGCCTTAAGTCGGCCGGAAACCACGCGCACAGCACAGTATTAAATTGTTCCAGATAATAACTGTATGATTTTGCGTTTAACAATGATCAACTACCCGGTATTCAGAGCCACGGTGATAATCGACCTGTCGATTAACTTTCTTTAACCCTTTGAGAAATGGAACGCTTTGAAACATAACACCGCGTATCCATAGAATACTCTTTATTCAGGCTTAACTGGATGACACTTCGATTTCTTTAAGCTTACGGTGTAATAACTATGCCTGTACTCACCCTTCGAAATTGCGAACAGACTTGTGGTTCTATATGGGTTGAGGACAGAAACAGGGGTGAGATTTGTGAGAAGGGTGTTGGAGACTGTAACTAAAACGAGATTGATTTTGAAGGATCGATATTTTTGTTATTTTTGTAAGAATATGTGAAGCTTCAAAATTTCTCAGTTTTCAAATACAATCACTATTTAATCCTTAGGTGTTGGAGTCGCTTCAGCCCTATTAAACTTTAAACTAATAATTCGTAATATTTTCTCCTATGAAAACAATCGTTGTTTGAAATAAACTAAGATCAGAAATCTACTTAAGGATTGATCAAAGTTTAGTTCTGTTTCTCTAGTTGTAAACGTGTATAGCCTCTCAAATATCGAACTTTTCAAAAAATAAACCAGAAACCCGATTTTCTAGGAACGGTAATCTCTGAAGAAGCTTCAACAGTATCGATGAAACGCCAGGGACGTTCGTCGCTGAATAATTCAGCGGCAATTTTGAATTTCAGAGTATAATTACCGAAAGAATTCGACAGGGTGTCCGACACCATCCGAATTCCCATCACCATCCCCTATAAAATATCGAATGATACCGTTTCGTGATAGGGGCTACGTGTTTCACAGGCATTAAGCCCGATGCAAAGTGTGCACGGCACATAATAATAAAGCGCGTTGCTCTTCGATCGTGCTGTAATCACCCGAATAAAGCCGCCTGACGATGCTACGGCCCCGGTTGCATTTGTCACTCTCGTGCGAGCGAATAAAGTGTTTGCATACTCTTATAAAACGATGGAGCACCGTGATAACAGGCTCGGAACGATAAAGCCGCGACGTATCTGGCATGCACATCGAGATAACGGCAAACCGGGCTACAAAGCGATTCGAAACGGAGTAAAAGTGCGTTAACCATACGTTACCGTAACGCTCGGACTTTCTGGATAACAGCGGAAGCAAACGCGAATTCAACGTTACAAAACTTTATGAGAAAGGTTAAACAGAGGTTTCCAGGATTTCTTTCTTCTTCTTTCGCCGGTACTTCGAGTGTCTGAGTTAAAGTTGTACCTATTTTTTACAGTGTTATTTTCTAAACTTCAAACTCTTTTGATACCCGATACAAAATTTCAATAACTTGTATTACCAATTTTCTTAAAATTCAAGAAGTTTCCCTGTGACATGTGAACCATTAAGTGCCATTTTTAATATTAGTTAATCGTAGAGGTGAGAAAGTTATTGGGGTTGAAATATGAATTTTATATTTTTAATCGGCATCAATGGAGTGCAATGGATTAAAAGTCAGAAACACGAACCGGACTGGTGTGAATTCGTCTGGGATCTTTCCATACCCTCGAAATACACACATCAGGATAACCATTGACCCTGTACAAATTGCCTTATCAAAACGAAATTTCGCGTTTGCACGTAATTACTCCATCCACGAACAAACGCATTCACCACTTTACATTTTATCAGTCACACCGATAAACGGGAAACGCCGACGACCACCTTACTCGCTGGCTCGCCCCCCGGACCATTTCCGTTGTTCACCGTCGTGAAGAAATTCTTCGCCGTGTATTTAAGTTTTTAACATATGTATGTACATTTGAAACACGTTGTACACGCACGGAAGGGAATACGAGGGGTCTGCATATATGTTTAAGCGGGATGCACGTGGTGCCGCGGCAAATCGTAATGCTGTAATAATGGATGCACTAGCAGCAACAGTTGTCCAGCAGCACGATGGGACGAGGATATGGAGATCGGAAAGACCACGGGCCAGACAGAGAAAGGAGGAGCTGAATAAGCAGAAGAGGAGTCGGCTCGTGCGTGTTTCGCGCGTTCGAACGACCACATCGCCGTCTAAATGTTTACGCTTCCTTTAAGAACGGATGCTGCTTTCCCCGGTGTTGTCCCTAACAACTTATTCTTCTGATTCCGGCATTATGCATGCAACCGAGGATAATAGTGATGCAGCTCCAATTTTATTGAAAATAATATCGTACCGTATACATGTTCAAAATCATTTTTAACACAGAAACCTGTTTTTCTTGAAAAATTATTAACGGGAGTTAGGTAACTATCACTCGAAAATCCAGTCGAGTAGAAGACGCCCTGTTCAAATAATAGAACTTTTATTAGTAGAACGTTTTGTCAAACAAAATAGAATTTTAGAAAAAAACTGGGTTATTATATTTTGCCACCACTCGATTAGAAATTTACTACTATCAATGCTGCAAATTGAAATTCTTAAAAGTGCACAACCTCATAAAAATAATTTCATCATCAACGAGAATCATTTAACGTTCGGAAAAGCCGGCAATCGCGGGAATTCCCTGCTGATAACGAATCGGCAAATAAACATAAGCTAACAACGTCTTCAGAAATCACGATGCGGTTGCATCAGCTATAAGGTAGTTAAAAAAAAAATATAAAACGAAATTAAAAGCAGTGTTACGTATAAACGGTCTCGTATTTTCCCAACATACTGTGCAGATACGTTTATATCGTTACACAGGCCAGTATCGTGGTTTTAACGGGGAAAATAGGTAGCCCAGTATGTCGGCCTCGTAAAATGATAAGAGTTATAAATCAAATTACGAATTCGATTGTGAAACGTGTCGCGTGGCTAAAGTAAATACATTAGTCGGTTTCGTGATCCGGGAAAACTTGCGTCTCAGGCTTGACGGTATTAAGGAATCCATTAAGAGTTACGAAAAAGTCCCTGTTTATCGAAAGCATCTAATATCTAATGCAAAACCGAATAAACGCTTATGCTTGAAATTTATGATGGAAAATTCGATGTTCAACGTTCTTGTAAGGTGGTCGCGTGCCGGACCGGAATAATATTAACGCGGCATGCTATCGTGGGATAAATGTTTGACCGATAACGACATCCTTTTTTGTTTCTTTCTACTCGCATCTTTAATGTTCACACGAAAGGTGAGGAAACGGACAAGTTATCTGGTGCTTCGTGAAAGATAAACAGATTGCGATCACATCGATTCTTATAATAGTAACTATACCGCAATGTAGCAATGTATTTTTTAATGAAATCTGGAAGCGTAGAAGCGTATTTTTAAGCTCCTTACACAAATGGAGTAAATGCGTTAAATTTTGGGACTTCGTATAATTTTTTGAAGGTGAGATTTAAAATTAGGAAATTAGAGCTGATATATTAAATCATGTTACTAAATGGCGAACGATTTAATTATGAAAAGTTCCATTCAGTAGCTTCGCCGTATTATACTCTTAACCATCTTATAGGTAATTCTCGTGTTTATTAATAAATTTTGGAACATTAAACCTCGAAATATATTGTAATATTAAGATTTATTATTTAAACGGGGATCGATTTGAAAAATTGATTCGTGCCTGCAACTCACGTGTTAGGATAGAGGGAACGGCTGTATTTCAATCCAGCGACTCAGCATGAATGAACAGTTACCTAAGGATATATGGATGCAATAAACTGCCCTACGTTGCGGCAAAGTGTGAATCGGCTTTTAAACTGATACCCGTTAAAATACAGGGCGAACAACGACGTTGTACTGCATCGTAAACGAGTCTCAACGAGAAACATTAAACTATAAGCATTCGTGACGTGCACGTGTAAAGAATGCACTTGCATATTGTTCCGTTTCAAAATTAGGTCAAATCCCACGTCATTTCTTCATAACCACAATTAATACTCGAAAAAATATATTCAAATACAATACTTTTAATCCTACAGTGGATTAAACTAATAAATTTACAACTGTAAAGGATATTAAGAACAACCTGCTAATCTTAAAAAAGTTAATTAACAGAGTTAATATTTGAGAACGTGAAATAGTAGCAAAGGATTCTGATGACTAATGTGTCGTTCGATAATTCGTTAGAAAATCTAGTATCAGAAAAAAATTATTCCATTGTCGTGCCTTCAAAGCTAACTAAAAATGAAAATTTATAAACTAACGAAACGAGATAATATAAAATGAGTTTTACTGTTTTTGAATTATTGAATTAATAAAACTTTGTTTTGTAACTTAATAATTCATTAAGAAGAAACAATCTAAAAGCAATCATGAAAATAATATCTTAACGAACGTTATTTAATCCAATATATATTTTATAATTTTGTGAGAAGTAAAAGAAGGAGTATCAGGAAAAGGAACGTAGATGAGCTTCACTTTGTCCCGACGGTACATCCTAGAGGATTTCTCGATGGTCGTATGACAAGGGCCAGGATAACGATGGATCTTTAACGTTGAGAATACTCGTTGCGGTGAAGATAAAACATGGATAAGAGTGGCGTAACGACGGTGAACTAACGTCGTAAGTCCTGTCTTTACGAGGTACCTGGATGGCTTGCAAATTATCAGGAGCAGTTCTAAATAGCGACGAGATAAAGTCTACCCTCTCTGTTCGTACAATTCGATCATGGAAAATATCTACAAGAAGATTACGAGGTTTGTGTTTTCACGAAACCTTGGACATTTTCTGATTTCATTGTTACGACGTAGCATGAAAACGAGATCTGGATTTCTTTTCATCCGAAGCTTGTTCGACCTTCTGAAGTGACAGTATCATTAAAAAATATGATTTTTATTCAATAATTTGCAGAGTGATAAAATTTATTATTTTATTATCTAATTAACGTAATTATTTGTAATCATACTGGATGTTTAATTTTACTCATACCGAATAAAATTGAATAAATATCAAACTAAAATTCTAAGTTTTCTTATTTCAAACGACAGAATTCATCAAAATGTTTTCATGAAAATATAAGTTGATTTTCCTTGAAATAGGAGAGTATCGTATACACTAATTTATTTTTCACCCATTATTTGTTTATATTTCCATTTTATTTTCATTATATCTATAACTAATCGTAAGTATACATTCAACATCGGTAGTTCTAGTCTAGTTTTACGGCCGTCGTTGTCTAACCATCGGTCACCATCTACTTGCTACTCGTCTGTGTCTGACTATCGACCACTATCTACTTATCTCGTTCGAATGATCCACGGCTTCTTGTCTTTAACATTATGTAGATCTATAACGTTCAATGTACCCTTTCTAATGTTATGTTATTCAAGATACAATTCTACGAACTCTAACTCGATAAAAATCGAACAGTGACTAGTAGCAACGTGTCAAGGGGTGTCCACCTTTTCCCTCAAACGAATCGCGGTGGAGAGTAATTACACTGGGTGTTAATTAGTTAGCTGATATATGAGTTCAGTATATGGGAAAAGGCGGTCTAAAGTGTTGATCATTAACAGCTCGTACACGTTGGCTTGCGTTATATCTGCTTGCATCTGTGTGCAACACAAGCCAGGTACAGATTATCTTTCATTTCTTTTTTCGCTCGTGATGAAAAACGTCGAGGTGCGAAAATTCATTAAGGATAACACCGCTAGTATGAAAACCCATGAATCATAGACAAATGATAAATATACAACTACTCGGGAGAATAATTCTGTTAAATGATCCGAGGTGGTACGGAAAAATGAACTGTGTCGGAAACTATAATAATTCTACCTGTATTTTTATCGAATTTATTTGAAACGTGTTTAAAATTAAAAAAAGTATCGGAATATTAAGTGACTTTGCGCGAGATAAAATCATTTTGATAAACGACCCGGTGATTATTTTCAATGGTACGTTGTTAAGGGATTCTAAATGGTTTCTCGCAACGCCTTTTACACATTGATTTTATTCCTTGGAAGGTGTAACATCGAAAACTAAAGTATTATACGCAACGTTACTTTACGAATACATTAGCATAGTTTTGTTGTTATCTGCGCCAGTACAATTCCCCGTGTTGACGTGTAAACTACACTTTTGAAGGTACATTTTACAATTAAAATATTAAGAATAAAGTCTATTGTAAGCTTTAGAAGCTCGATATCTTGAAATTAGAATCAAACTCTTGACTTTTTCGATTGAAACTTCAAATATAAATATTACACACAATCATTGTCCACTAATTTATGGAAAAATATTTTATATATTTTAATATCATATTATGAGAAATTTACTAATATCTATGCTGAAAAATTAAATGAAATAATGTTTATATTTCCACGCGTGATATTTTTACCTTAACCTATTAAAGTAGGGAATTCATCCTGTGCGATCTAATATTATAATATATTCTATTTTGAATACTTTTTTCAAATATCATTCAATTACAGTTCAAAAGGACCGTTTCATTCCGCCAATTCTTCTCCCCTAAAGTATCGAAAAATAATACCTAATAACCGAGACTATTCCGTTAAGAAGATATTAATTAACAAAGGCCACTTTAAAAACACTGAAAACTTTTTGCCCATCCCCGGACACGATATGTACACGTTTCTTTTTCCCCATCCTCGTGCATTTTCTCTCTCTCTCTCTCGTTTCGCTTCGTTTCAGTGGTGCACGGCGTTACCTCGATCCTCGTGGAATCACAGCACGCCACGAGTGCTGTAAACAACTTGGCTGCCCTCGGAAACATCCCCATAAAGTACGTTTTATCTATCGTAAATCGATGCCGCGGCGTATTTCACCGGAGCCCTGTTATACAATGCAGCTCAATTAATGCCAAACTGTTGGCCTGATTTATTTCTTAACTCAGACAGGCCGCCGCCGCCGACGTGGCCGTAGTCCGTAGCCGCGAACCGCGGCCGCGGCCGCATCGCGATAATCGCCGATCCGTATACGGCTAACGTGGTGTTTGGCCGTAAGTGCGTGGCTATGCTTACCGGTGAATCACCGGTATGCGGTGTGCAGATTAAACTGCCGGTTTCTGCCACATTAAAATACACCTCTGCCAGGACCCCCTGGCTCTCCAGTCCCGCGAACACTCGTTGCTTTAGCGCGCGGAAGATTCGCCGCTAAGATATCTTTCGCTCTGATGCGAATAATAGTCGATTGTAGTGTCCACCCTGGGAAGCAAGGAGACGAGGGAGAAGGAACGGAACTACCTCGAGTCTGTGCCGCCCCTTGCTGTTTTGTTTGCTAAAACTTGTCACTGTGACCAAAGCACCGAACGGTTTTAGTGCATAAGTCTTGGCGTTTATTGTTTGCTAAACGTTTCAACGCGGCCAATGTAGCCGCGTTCAACTGTGGCCGGGTGTAACAGATACGGTGCTCAGCCCTCCTTCGGGAAAATGACGATAAAGGGGAACGAAAGTCCAGCTGATACTCAGGAATTACTACGCATTAAATCTGAGCTAAGGGGTTAGGTCACTCCAGGATTTTGAAAAAATCGAAATTTCGTTTTGGCTTAAGAGGTAGCGAAATGTCTTAAAAATGATATGACAAAAGATTAGGGGTGGGAATAAGTGCTCGAACCTGCGAACGTCTTTCACTGAAGCTGCTAAACAGACACGGATCAACTTGAAGACGCAACTTGAAGGCCAATTGTATGGTACAGGCATCGCAGATTAAAAGTATACATATAAGAGTTATCTATAATTTTTACTACTGAAAACTTTACATGCGTTTTTCTCGAAACCGCATTTTTCAAACTGGGCGAACTCGTAAATCAAACAAATATTTACCAATCTACTTAAAAATGTAACTGTATACTCAAAACTAAATTCTCTGCCGAACTACGTAGGATTTTTTCATTATATTGCATAGTTCTTTTGTTATAAATAATTTTCTGGCGACTTTTTCTTGAAATTCTGAACTTAAAAAAAAACGCACCATTTTTGCAAAAATCAATATATAAAGAAAATCCTACGTACCTCGGTAGCTATTTTTATATGTAATCGACAAATTTTTGGTTCTTTATCCTAAGTTAAAAATGGCAGAAGCTGCTAATTCGCCCGTTTACCCTTGAAAAAAAAGGACGTCATCGAAGGAATGCTGTACGGCCCCCATTTTGACTTAAATCATTTCACAAAAATTATTTTTCGAAGTTTATTAGTTGTACAATAAAGGCCTGCTTACAGAATTTTGATTTTCTTCCATCATTTTGCCAAAAAGAACTCCTAAAATATGCCTATTTTTTCTTGCCGTAGAGTCACCTAACCCCTTAAGTCTGAATTACATTTTATGTTTTATATCATCGGTGCGTCATTCGTTTTTGGAATTCAATGTTACAAAACCGACATAATGACCTATCGTATAGGTTCACCAGTGTTAAACATGGATTGCGCGAGTTTCTAGCTATCAACGTTCAACCATCAAACGTGCATTACATTTGACGTTCGCTTTTGTTTGCTAGCAACACCACATATCCGCAAGAATCGTGCCTCGTCATGCGATCCTTCTTATTCGTCCAGGATATTCAACGGTCAAGCAACTCGAATCCACGTTTTAATCGGAAACAAGCTTTGTTCGCGCATAATTATTCCTCCGCCGCCGTTTCAATTAATTTAATTAAATTACGCCTGACGCAAGACATTTTTCTGTGTCGCGTCGCGCTTCATTCTTAGTAATTAAATCCATCGTCTTCCGTAAAACGGCCTTCGTGTTTTGCGTTTAACTACACGCTACACGACTTACGGGAATTAACTTAGCACCTTGAAAAATTGCTTTAATATTGATATTACAAAGTAAGTTTCTTCGAAGAAGTATCGACTCAATAATAATTTGTAAGTTAATTCAAAGACCAGTGTCGTGGGAAAAATTTTAGTCCAAATATTCCCACTGAAAAATAGACTGTTTCGCAAATTAATCGATAGTAACTTGAGTGATTCAAGTTATTTGAAGTGATTTGAAAATTTCAAATATTTTACTTCGAAATTGCTTAAAATAGCAAAGCAACGTGTCACTAAATTTATTTTTGCATCTTAACAGAATATAATACACACAAAACGATCATTTTCCATCAAACCTTTTGTTTGTAATACCAATACTATCAATGAAGCGATTGCTTAAGGTGTTAAATGATAGTGACTCGTATCGCAAACCCCGCTGTACAAAAATGTCGTAATAAACACGTCCACGAAATTTGAACCTTCAAATTGCAGTCGTTCCGATGAGTTGCAATCGATTCACAGAACAGAAGAACAATGATGGACAATGGGCAAACAGTACATCGAAAGTGAATTCTTTCAACGACTGATACGATAGCAATATATTTAGTTCATTATATTATTTCAACGTCGGAACGTCATTGTTTTAATTATTCCGCTGTCGACAATTTGTGTAGAGCACACGCGACAGGTAAGTCGAGAATGCGAAAGCCATTGTGTTCTTAGAAATCAAAGTACGTCGAAGATAACAGGTACGAACTTTGAGTTAGTGGTATTTAACGCTAGGCTTTGTTCGAAGACTCTACGTGACAAATTTAATCGTGCAATTTATTTTTCCTTGGATGCTTAAATAAATACCGCAGCTATACCAGGGAATTTGAACTTATTTTGATAATTAAGAAATAAACGTAATAAATAATAAACGACGACGCACTATGGTTTTTACTTTATTCAATGGTAGTGGTATTTCGATTTACTCCTAATGCCGAAATAAGGAATCTCACTAGTTGCAAATTTGACGAAACTCGAATAATTTTATCGATAATAAGGTTATAAGAGTGTGAAAATATTCATTGAATACAGAGAGTTAATTAATTTGAAGCCTATAGTACTCAAAATTGTTGTAATAACTTTGAGGACAATCGTCGAAAACAGACCGAACGTTTACAAGGTAGGATGTAACCTTTTGCTGCAGCTGTAACGACATACAATCACCCTAACTGCATCGAAGCATTTCCACCGTTTCCACAGGCGGTGTCAGTCACAGATGCAGTTGCGATGCGACGTCTTTCACGGTGAACGCATAGACGCTCCTTTCACGTGATAATAACTCACTAGCGACAGCGTTACCTATCTACCTAACAAGCTGCTGCCTCGTCAGAAATTAATTTAATTCACCTGAAGAACAGTGTAGTAATAACCGAATGCCAAACGCGGTATCGAGGATCGTCAACATTTTTTGTCCCCATATTAATACAACAAAAAAAGAAGAAAATTTGTAAACGATACTACTATTATAGTTGCAACATAAATGAAATGGTAAAGTGAAGGCTTAAATTTGAAAATTATTTATACGTAGTCTGAATAATTAAAATTTGAATATGTCTTTCTACACACGTCCATTTCTACTGCGACAGTAGAAGATAGCAACACCTGGTGCGAGATGAAATAATTATAAACTTTCTACTTGCTATTTCACGAAATTATTATCCAATCCCCTAATTGATGGGATACATGCAAACAAATACATTGGATAAAAATATTTTGTTTTGATTAATCAAGAACAGATCGCACGATTATCTTGAAACAAAAACCAGAGCAGTTGAAGTTAGGAGCGATCAAATCAATCCGTATCACCGTTGCAATAAATACTTAACACGTTAGTGGCATTGTATCAAGCCTCGATACGATTGCCGTTTAATCTCGATCAGAAATCTCTCCCACCCTCGCGAGACTTCGTGTTCTCTGAAAACACTCTTCCCCGGCGATCGGGCAAGGCGAGCTGCGTGGGAAATCGTGGCCGGCTGGTAATTTCTCTGTCCTGATTCTGCCGACGGTACGAATTATCTGCAGCATCCCAGTTTCAGATACGGGATCTCCTAAAACGGGTAGTACATACCTAACTTGAATGATTTTACAGAAATATTGCACCTTAACACTTGAAAGACGGAGAGAAATTTCAATTTCTCATAAATGAAACGATCTACTTGGAAATATAAAAAGTAATACTTGTACCACGTTAATTTAAACTTTAAAGATTAATATAAAAGGTACTATATAATTTTTGTATCGATTGATATTTTCAGTGGGAACGGTAGCATCGACCAGGATAATGCATTCAAAGCGGACACAGATAGTTTATGCACGGTCTTTGACGTTTTTTGGCTGGTTCTATCTCAGCCACTTTTTTGAGAAAACTCGCCCTGGATGGAAGGTCACGATCTCGAGCGACCGGGGGATTGGTATCCCGCTGTTGTTGCACGCTCGAGAAGGTGTCTCGTATCTACGTCCATCGCTAAACAGCCCGAGCGTGAAATCAGACCAGTGATCTCCGTCTCTCTTCTTCGTTACCCTTTCTCTACCATTTCTCTTTCGACTCGCTTTCTTTCTCATTTTCTCTCTCTCTCTCTTTCCCTTACATTCTCGTCTCCCTCTTTAATTTTCACTGGAAACCCAGAACGACTGGCATTATCCGTACGAAGGAGGATTTTAAACGTGATCCTGGTCGAAAATCGTATTTCAGGAGCCAAATCTTCTGGCCATTCTGTACATTCAAATGGTCGGAATTTCGAGGGGGACACCGAATTCCAAGATAAATTTACTTTCACGAGAAAACGCGTTCGTCTGAGGAAACTTGACTTATAATTGCGTGGTCCTGTTAATCGAGCAACTAAAGATTTGCTATACACTTGCGAGTGGGATTAAATTTAATACAACAGCATAATGAAACTAGAAGGTTTTGTCAAAATTTTCTTATCGATTGAATGATTAAGTTTTTATTTCGCTCGTAATGATTTATCGCTTAGCAGCAAATAAAAATATCATCAGTACCTAATATATTAAGAAATCTTACAAAAGCGTGCCGAAATATTCCTCGTCGATTATAAAATCAAGCAGCTCGATCCGATAAACCGGTAAATGGGCCAAATCTTCCTGGAAGTATTCCTAAAGTCAAACTACGTCCGGTACACGAAAGACACCCAAGTTAGCCATAGATCCAAAAATCAACAAGAATGCTGCTGCAAAAGTAGGGCGTTGGCTGCTGGTTTCACGACGTTTCGCCTTAAGTCAGGATTTATAATATAAAAAAGCATCGCATCTCCTTGGAGCTGAGCCGTATGACGAGCAGCGTCACGTTTGCGGCAAACGACGCACATGGCGCAGCTGGAGTCTCTGCATAGAGACTCTACGTGCCTTCTATCGTGGCATATGCGTTGCATCGTATCCTCGTCCCTTACCTTGCACCCTTCGTGTCCCCCCGTCGTAAAGCCACGTAATACTCTTCGGATCCTCGGGAACTGCCGAACGGGCAAATGGGACACGTTCGTGGACGCGTAGCCCGCAATTGTCGCGGTTGCAGCGGGCAACCAACTGCGCTCGCACACTCGCCAGCATATGCCCGTCACGTACATAGGGCCGTACACGTTTTCTGCGTGTATAGGTGAACGAGTCAATGTTGGCCACGTAAGGCAGAGGTATGTATTTCCGTGGGGGTGCTACGTTTCGTGAAGATCTCGAGGATACATCATCTTCCCGTCGTAACAGCAATTATCGAGGATACGATTCAATTTGGTATCTGAAATCAGTAGTGCAACACTGTTTCTTTTGTTGTCTTAATTACCGAGTGAAAGCCAACGTGTTAATCATCTCAAATGTAACTCGGGTCTCGTCTGTTTTTCCATGTAACGAGCAACTGTATCGAAAGACGATCTTCATTTACAGAGAATCAACATCTCTCGAAGATCCAATCAGTCTTTCGTCACAGTTACCTCCGAAACCGCGGCTCCTCGGCGGTCGACCGTATCAGAGTATCAACTACCTGCACCGTTCCTATGTATACACACGTATATCCATACAGAAAGCGTGCTAGATGCGAAACAGGGAATGTTTACGAGGCAAAGAGGGAAGGTCCCTCTTGCTCCCGCTGCGTGGTTCTCGATCCAACGACAGGGAGGAACGAGAGTAAGGCAGGGTAGATAACCCTGCATCCTAGTGCTAAGATAACCCGACTTGACCCGCGGGTCCTCCTTGCTGAATAATTACGGGGAAGCCTCCTATTCCCATCCTCTTCCCTCCTAACTACCTTAACCTTTCTGTTTCATCTCTGTCTCTGTCCTGTTCATCGACGTCCTTCTCACCCTGTCTCTCTCTTACCCTCTCACTTTTCGTCCTCACGTTCTCTGTTCCTCTTATTGGTGCATAGAAGCAGCGGGAGACCTGAACCTGGTGGCTCTTAGCGATGGTATCGACCTGCGGAGAGTCTTTGCCTCCCTCCTGACCCTCCTCTTTCCAAACCGTCGACCCTCTTGCCCACCTCTTCGCCACTTGCCATCTTCCCTTCCCCTCTCCTTTCCTTCTGATGCCATCCTAGTCCTCCTTTACAACCTCGCCCGTCCCCCTCTGGGCATTCTAACGCCCGCTACAGCAAGGGTTGCTCCGTGACTGCTCCTTAGAGCCGCAAGATCGAAGACGAAGGAGCATAGAAGGATCGGGCATACTGTTAACGTTACCCAGCGCTCGGTTTGCGCCCGGGTGGGAGACGATGAAGAGAACGGACCAAGACTGGCCCAACGTGGCCTCAGCTAGGCCCGACCCAAGTCACGAACACGCACGGATGAGGATAGATCGTGTGCCTCGGCTCCGTCTTGCTTTACCTCCGCCTCCGGGGGCGGTTGCTTCTCGGCAGTTCTCGACCTTTTCTACGAGGATGTAGATTACCGTTTACGTAGCCTTTTGTTGCACGCTCCTCTGCCGTTTCCTTATCTGCTGATTATGGGAATAATTCATTGGTCGATGTGTACTTCGAAAATCCCTTCGCTGCGCTCGAGTATCGCTTAAAAATGTAAACGTGCTGGCAAACAGTGCTTCGTCGATATGTATATTATGCTATAGCTTCTACGTCGAACAGGATTAGTATAATCATCAAAAGAAATTGTGAAAGGAACAAAATTTTATCATCACCAAATCATGGTGTAATTAATTATTTTCCCAAGAATCGAAAGATCAATAAAATATTTCATAATGTTAACTGAAAAGTTATATCGTAATTGCGCGAAGCAAAGATAACATTCTTGCATAATCCTAGAAAACAATGGGCGGAGATGGGTATAGCCGTACAAAGTAACCGCATTTCATGGCTTTGCACGTAATTTCATAAAGTAGTTGAAACACGAACAATTTCCTGGGCCAGTGGCCGAATCAGTATTACAAATGGCACTGATAATGCAACGCGACACGAGTCGTCACGAAAGTTTTACGCGATCACCGTAACTGTGCGTTTAGCATTTCATTACGAGCGGAAAAGCTGTCCCATCCTTTGTATCTCCGACACGCACACGATCCTTAATTCCCGACTGATACGAGTGAAACGCGATTTTTCGTTACACCCGTCGCGATGATCCGAGGAACGTTTCATATCGGCCGAAATAAGTTGTGCTTAATTTCTTGTATTCGATGCTGAATCCGTATTTTCCATTCCTCCCGGTTCCAACTCCCCTGGCAACATGATAAATTAAAGCTTCGAAACTTCTCGTGTCCAGTGCATTAACGAAACTAGAAATTCGAATTTACAATCGTGAAAAGCGTAATGGCGGATGCGGAGATAGGGAAACAAGAAACTCGTGCGCGCACAGTCTTCGTCGCTGGTGTTTGCATATGCGCGCGTAATTCTAGCAATTAATGAATGAACACCTTTTATGCCTCGCGATAATACTGGAACTAAAATAATTGATGGATTTACAGAGTTTTCAGGGGGATAATGGATATATATTTAATTCGTAATCGTAGAGTTGGGATTAATATGTATTTCTATAATGATACCTAGTGTGAACAGCTGTAACGAGCGCAATTATCAGCCATTATGTGACGATGAATATGTTTTGTGCAATTAACAGTGTTATGTTTTTCTTAGTATATTGACAGACGTAATTAACAGAACTTCTAAACAACTCTCGTACCTATTTCTCCTAATTAATGAAGAAGCATCAGAGAACGGTGTCAAAAGTAATTAGACAATTAGTATCTCCTTACACAGAATGTCAAACGTATACTCGTGCCTTGGTCTGTGAAACGAACTTCCTGTACGATTAATTAATTAAACGCAATAAAAACGTATTTAATTCGAAATAATTAGGTTTAACGTTTAAAGAAATTTACCCTGTCGCATGATAAACAAACCCACAAAACAACTGAAGATAACAGAAGCGTACCTAATTCGCAATTGCTGGTAGTTTAATGAAAGTTCTTCGAGAAGAAACTATTAAAGTGAGCCGTACCAATTCCCAGTACGCAAGGAACGGGTAAACGAACTTCTTCGACAAATAATGCATTTGCATGTGCAACAAACGTTTTACCTTGCGATACGATAGAAGGATAATGAAGTAATTAATCGTCTAACACTAGAATTGATATTAGATGCACACAATAATTGGAACGATGTTAATTAATTAGTACCTTTGTTAGATACTTGAAAGTACACCCAATTACAAAAGATAAATATAACGAAATATATTGCGAAATAAAAATAGTACAAGGATTTTCGATGATTTTAGTATTTACTATCTATATTTGTAGTTGTCTTCTGTCCCATGAACACGGCACAATATTTGTCAAACGTGTCTATAAATTTATAATTATCTCCGCAGAGGGTTAAAACTCAGAAGTTCTAACAATAAGCTGAGTTTAAAACGCGTCCGAATGCAACCAAGCGATTACATCGATCCATTCAAAAAGAACAGTTCAAATAATCGTCATAAACGACGAGGGTTCGAGCGTCCCGGAAGTGGTTACTGTATCGTCTCCGTGTAAACACAGAAACCAGCCAACCGCTGTCACCGTTCAGCCCCGTTATTACTAAACTTGCAGCCCTGAATATTCACGAGACGTTACGGTCCCAACGAAAGAAAGAAGCAAAGAAAAGAGAAGAAGGAAAAAAGGAAACGAGCCCTATGTAATTAAACGCTAATGGAGAGTCCTGTTAGATCCCGAAAGGAGCTTTACAACGAAGCGTCAAAGTGCAAACATTAAATATGCCACGAACGATTTTTAAGGATGCGTTACGGGGCTTGGGCTTACACCGTTAATGGAAGGATAAGAGGGATAGCGGGAGGGTGGCTATGGGGTGGATTTGAAGGATGCGAGAGGACACGAGTATGAAAAGGGTGAAAGGGTCAAGGACCGGAAGTTCACGAATAAGGCTGATGTACATGCCAGAACGAGAGGATAGGAAGCGGAGGAACAAGGAGTCACAAGGGTGAAGAGCGGTTTAACGCGTTTCCGCGGTAGAGCGGTTTAACGCGCACATACCACGGTTTCGTGTGTGCTAACACAAGGCCGAAGCATCTGTGGGTGTGTATGTGCGTGTTAATGCACACGTATGGTGATGCACATACTACGAACCACGTGTATTTCGCCGAGGATTTTAACAATCGTGAATTAGATACGTTTCTGTTGTCTTTAATTGCTACGTACGCTTGTTTATTGTCCATCTTGCCGTTATTGGGACGGTGTGATGTATTTGCTATTGATTTGTTTCGTAACACAGCCAACCCTCCTGCAACACGGCTAATTCGTTTCGTGTTGCGTTCGAATCGTGTTAAGCGAAACTTACTAGGGGAACACGTGATATTCGGGACATTGGATTTGTTCAAACTTTACAGAATTATGGAATTTTGTTTAAAAGCATTTAAAAATGGTTAAACGATTAAATTCCTATGAGACCAATTATATTATGTAAACTTTGCAAGAATTTTAAATGTAAATCTCTGTTTTATTTTACATAAGTGCGCCCTGTTTTGCACGGTTATCATTTTTAGTGCCCTTGCAAAGTTCGGTTACATTGGATAAAAGACTGTGTAAAGAATCTAATTATATTTCTTCCCTTTAATCACCCCAATGTTTATAATTTAATATTATCTTCATTAAGACTTCTAACAAGAAAATTTTCTTAAATTCGAAATAATACAAAATTGCAAACATAATGTTGCAAAGCAATGTTTCTTTCACATTTTAATAATAGAATTATACAATAAATAGTTTACTGTATCCGGTTTCAAAGGAATGAAAATATTTACCTGCTGTAAAAGTGTTAACTGCTTGAATATTTTTACAAGAACAATCGCGTGAGCCATGAAAAACTAATTTCGCATAATCATCATGACCGGGAATGAAACGATCGTAATAAAAGTAACATTGTAACGGAATGTACCAAATTTGCATACTACTTGGAACATAAACAACGTTGCATGTGCAACAGTACAGCACAATATGTTAACAGTTGTAATTCCGTCGAATAGATATCATTTTACGACACGATTTACGATAAAGTTATGTCAATCAGCTCGTGTTTATATCAATTTTATCAGTTACATCAAATACTGTGTTGAATAATAATAATCAGTGAATTGCAAAAAAGAATTCAAACTGTAGAATTATTTTGTTATATTACTTAAAGTTTACTGAATGTTGACTGAAAAATATATTTTCAAGTACCTGTGTTATTAACTCTTTCTTTGCGATAAAATTCAGCGCAAGACGCACACTGTACACAATAGATTTATGCTGGCGGCAAACAGCTTTTGATAAATAATACAATAACTATTCGTTTTGAAGGGAAAAAGATGGAAGTTGCACTTAAAGAAGCTAAAGAGTTACCAATAACACGTGTTAACCGAATTCTGTCGAGAATTTGAAAACGAAAATAGTTTATAATTAACAAAATTAGTTGGACGGCTAAAGTCGCCTTTAGTACAGAACGAACGTCTTTCTAGGGCGTCTATAGGATTAAATATCTAATTCGATAACTGAGAATAATCGATCGAACATTTGTTCGACCGTAATTTGCATCTGTAATCTATCCCGAAGCGGACTTCACGGATAATAAAAGCCAAAGGTGAACCGAAGTACGAAAAGAAAAGAAGAAGGATAATACTTTCGTGATGCCCGGGTCATCGAGACCGAAGGCAAACAGGGATCGGTTCTTGATCGCGATAGATAGGACCTTCGTGAACATTTCCAGCTGGGGTCATCATAACGAGGTCTTGTGTCACGCGCTTGCTATACTACAGAGAGGAAAAAAGAAGGGAAAGGAGTAGGGAACCGTGAAAAAAGAAGCAGCCAGAAGACGAAGGGAAAAAGAGAAGGCGGAAGATAAAAGGAGGTCGAGGAGGACGTACTCATAATGGGATCCCATGAGAGAACCATGGAAGATCAAAATGAGTGGAGCCATTTACGCAAAACGTATACCTACATTTACTTTGTGAGTTGCGTTAGCCTTATGACTTTGCAACTGAAAGAAAAATTTTAGAAAGAAAAATTATTCTGCTAATAATTTAGAATTGAAGTTATTCTTTAAATAACAAGATTTTATGAAGGTAGTTTCATTTTACTCAATTTGTGGTAAATTAATCGACAGAAAATATTTTAGAGGGAAAAGAATTTTCGTCGATTGATGTACTTTTGTTAAATATACTCAACTGTTACTATTTACTAAACGTCAGCTACACCTGAAATGTCCCATTTAAATTTTAGAGATATTACTCCTTTTTTATTAGGTGGGAGTTGAAATTTCGTGGAGGCTTCACGACACATACCTAAGAAATACTTCAGGGTACCGAAAAACCTACTTAGGACATAATAGGCACAGTTACCTTATTCATTTTCTTATAGGTACCAATTTACATATTTTTTGTATAAGTGTACAAAGCTCTGCATTCATCACCATCACTATGTCAATTTATCAAATTAGAAGCAATGAAGATGTAACACCGAAACACCAAGAACCGCTTTGTGCAGTCATAGGTGGTCCCAGATGTCGACGAATTCTTTCAACGCAAACGAATCAACACCTTGCTGTCAGTCCATGCACATTGTTGCAACGTATACGTGCAGGTACGTGTAAACGTTCAGCGAAGCGGATTCGAAGCGAGCGTATGCATATCCGTATGGAAAGGAGTTCCCGTATCTCACCGGTCTGAGCCACTTAATTGACACGCGGCGCGTCCCTAACACGCGGCGACCTCCCATCCGGTGACTGTGATCCTCTTCCCTTTTTTTTCCCCCCTTTTTTATTTTCTCCTCTGTCTCTCCCTCTCTATCTGCCGCTTCCCTCTTGCTATTTTCTCTTTCTTCCGAGCGTTCCTCTGGTGCACGCGGAATCACGAATCTCCATCTGTCGCGGCGGTGCACACCGGCCGCCAATTCCTCGTCGGTCCAATCATGGAAATGGAAATACTTCATACGCGTATAACCCGGCGACGACTACCACGGCCGACGGCATAATTAACGGTTCGCTGCTGGCAGATATTGCTTTTTTGACTGCAGCGTTACTGCACTTTCAGAAGATTCTTTGAGATGAAAGGTGAAATTAACGAGAAACCGTATCGATGGGGCGGGAACGCGACCGAATAGAAACCTCGTGGCGTGTATTCGTGACACAGGTAAATTTCATCCACGAACGCCTCTCGCGCGTAATTGTGTTTATAATTGGCGTGCTGACTGCGTAACGAGGCGAGCGTTGCGTTCGAGCGTTGTTATCGGAGAGAAAATAGGCTGCCGTGTACGCAAAACTGTTTTTATGATAAGCTGCGGTTGTTGATTTAACGCTGAAATGATCGAACTAAATTTTGAATAGCTTAGTTCTCCTATGTCAGATCAATCGTGACCCAATACACTAAATATTTTTAATACATTTGGAAAAATATATCCGTGACTTTTGTCCCTAATTGTTGGTCTAATGTAAGTAAATTGAAGTAAAACATTTAGTTCCTTTTTGAAAAGGAAGAGATATTGGAAAGTAAAATTCCTTCGCAAGACTGACTCGTAATTCGTTGAACTATCTGGCTGATTATCGTCGAATCGATGGGTCTGAGTGGAGGGATAGTTAGTTACCGGGCACCATAGACGAGCAGCCGAAGAAATTGCATTGCCCGTAAAGGTAAGTTCGTGCCGAGACGAAGCGATTTGCCTTATAAGCGACAGTACGTGAATGCGACTGAACGTGGCACCTTTTAAGTGCGTCCCGTGCAGTACCTTTAAACGGCACAAAAGTCGAGATTCTACACGCAAATTCTGATTAGGTATGCGCGCAAAACTAACTGCGACGCACGTACTCGGATGAATCTTCGCATTTTCCCATGCCGCTTGTTAATCTTGCCCCGACAAAGTTCTCACGACGGGGTTTTAAACATTTCAGAGGATTTCAACTTAACGGCATCCCAGGTACCCTTTACGATTACGAAATTTAATGAAATTCAAGATTACTGTTAAACAACCGAACTAAAATGCACGATGTAACCTGACACATTGCTCGCCACAGTGAAAATTCGCGTGTATGGTCAGACGTATTTTAGTATTACGTCTCCACGTTTTCCTTTTTTTTATTTATAAAATTATTATATAAAAATCTGAAAATTTGTCTGATCTGACTCTGAAAAATCTAACTCTATATTCGATACTAACAATAAACTCTTCTTATAAATATTTAATTTATCTGAATTTATAACGCCGGTCACCGGTGACCAACCTGTGACAAAAAACCTATGGCGATCAACCTGTTGACAAAATGTGAAATTTCCCACGCCAGTCCAATTAATGAGGAAATTTTAATTAACGTTTGACAATGTTCTTGCAACCAACAGCAGCGACAAAAACTTTCAAAAAACAAATCAATCGTATCGAATGACAGCGGATAATCACGGAATCGATACCAGGCTATTTACCTACGACAGTTGTGGAACCATCAGCTCCTCTCCTCTGGAGATCAATTTACGTCCTAACAGTCTCATCCTGGTCGTCCAGGAAGATCGGCTGGCAATGACGTGGAAGACGCGAATTTCACGTGAATGTTCCACGGTATCGTCAGAAGGAGATGGACACGTTTTACCTGATCCTTCTCTATCGAAGGATCAACACGACGGAGGGAAGGTGAAGGGTTATACGAAGAACCGATGGTATATGTATAGGCTTCTTACTTGGTATCGAAGAAAAAGAAGATCACGAAGAAGAAGAAGAAGAAGAAGAAGAAGACGAAAATACGTGGAGGGCAAGCAGGTAGGTGGGTAGGTAGGCAAGCAGGCGGTCAAACAAGAGGGATCTTAGGAGGAAAGAGGGAAAGAGGTATGGGGAGGGAAAACGAAGGAGGGGATAGTTTGCTCTGGATTCCAAGCGTGACCCCGTGCTGACCTGGCGAGAACATCTCCGCGCATCTTTCTTTCGCCCTCGCAAACACACGTACACGTTTACGTGTCCGTCTGCGTACACGCACACTCTGCTTTTCTCTCCATTTGCCCTCTGCAATTATATACCCCCTTTCACCCCCTGCGAACCTTCCTACCACGGGCTATCTTATCTCATACACTGTACGCAGCCACGGCTACGTACATGGTTGCAAGGTAATACATGGACGTGAGTTACTCCCTGCAAATATGTGCTTGCTACGCAGCTCGCGGAGAACATCTTCCGGGCTCGATATCACGTTGTGACAGTTATCTTTGATTCACCGTAATTTCTACCTCGAAGAGATACCAATTTTTAGAACGGTATTGTGGTACGGGATACGAAACTTAACGTTGTGTTTACGTACTGTAAATAATGGTACATGGAAGCAAGAGTATATGAGGTTACAAAATGAATTTTCTTAAAAAGACTCGTGCGAACGAATCAATTTATATTTTAGAAACTTGAACACTACTTATAAGAAATGATATTATTATCCAAGTAATATATTTTAAATTCTTTATGATCATATTCATCAGTTTGACATTGCAGTGATTTTTTTACATACTTTCTTGTTTTACTTTCCTTTTGTAATATTTGGTTTAAAATATGCGAAACATAGTATTGGAAAATGATAGAAATTCCATTATCCACATACTATTATTTATTACACTATGCATCTCCTGAAATAGTCCTCACTATACATCACCAAAACAAAATATCATCAATGATTCAAATAAAACAAATTCCCAGATCTATCAATCATTTCTTTACAATTCTGTATACAAAATATCGAGGAAAAAGGATACTGACAAAATTAAAGGTAACATGGCCGAGATATTAAAACTTCGATCATTTCTCAATGTTTTCCAGATCTTGGCCGAAGCAGAACCGATAAGTCAACGACAAAGATTTTTCGGAAGGATTGTTAAAAAGTGGGGAAAAAGCAAGACAATAATCTATCGATCAGCGGAGAGAACAGTGACAGGGATAGCTCGCCATTTGTTAGGAGCCAGGAAGCCGGGAAAAACGGAGGACGCGACGGGTATCTTGAGGCTCCTTAAAGTGGGTCTATTAATGTCGGCTGCATTTTTCTTGCCGCCTAATCACAGGGTGTTCTCTATGTCTGCCCTCTTTCTGTCGGGTTTTTCCACCGCGCTTCCTCCACTTTGAAAGAGTCAAACAATTTCCGGACGCGACGGAACCTTCTCTCCGACTTGGTTTTTTCGTCGGTCGTCAGCCAGCAACCGAGGCGCCGCGCCGCGATGCTTTTTGCTAGTTTCGAACAAGCCACCGTCCTGCCGATTTAAACATGGTCGTGCTACCCAAACGACCCGGACGTTGTGTATCTGAACGGATGGATCTTCTTGCGTGAAATTGTTTCAGAGTGAAAGATCTGAACTTCGCGAAACTATAAACGCCTCAACTTGCAACAAGACAAAAGAAAGGTTTGTATGCATCTCGTTAAAACTTTACCTAACCTTTGAATTATCATTTCATCAAATTATGAAGTTTATTGACAATGCAGCAGTGATATGTATTTATGCAGCTGAAGAAAGCTTCGAAAAAATATAATAAGTTCATATTCAAAGTTGATTAAAACAAACTGTAACCGTCGTCCAGAAAGACAGTTGATTACAGAAGGCGTTAAATGCGACACGACGAAGCTGCGTCCAGTTAGGAAAATGCTTTCACGGCAGATTTATTCACGTCCGAGCCCTCGACTTTCCTGTCGCATAGAAATGCTCGTAGGGAATTAGCGGAATCCAACAGGAGGGAATACACGATTGGAGGCAGGTGCGGACGTCTGGCCAAAGTCTGGACGGTTTTCAGACCGGTATAGGTAGCAGTCAGGCTGCCAGAATGGGATGAGACGGAGGTAACGAGCTGGCCCGCCATAAAGTCCTAATGCATTTGTTGTCGTCGACGATGCACGAGCTCGGCAATGTTGGCCCCCCGACTATGGCACCCCTGGCAAAGCCGTGGAATTTACGCAGTGCTCGTAAAACCCGAGGACGGATTGACACGTCGACGGTAGTAAACATTGCCTCTTGCTACCCTCCGACAATGCAAACTGCTGCATTACCAACTGCATCGGCTAGCGAATCTGGTGTAATTTTGTCGTCAGCGATTTACTCTCGTCGACGAATCCGCGTGTCCTTTCCGTTGGACACCCATCTTGTCTTTCATCCTCCTTCGCTGCTCGCTGCGTCTTATCTACCTTATCGCCACCGTCCCCTGGTCCCCCTTTATTCACCCTTTTACCCCGTGAAACACTGCAAGCGTTTGCTCTTGTTCACCGATCGCCCTATCTTTACGGCATCGAGTGGAATTGCTAGCTAATGAAACGGTTTATCGCTTTTCGTTCGGTGAGACGTGTCTGTAGACAGCTTTACGAGTTCATGTGTGCCTGTTTTATTTTCAGGTGAATTTATTCCTTGATCTTGTCGAGGAATAATGCATTTTGGCCCGAAAGGATCTTGTATTGTGTTATATTGTAACCCTCGAATAGCGAAGCTGGATCAATCATAAGCCAGACTTGGAAAACATACACCATAGTTTATTTATTAATTTAATTAATAATTTCTTAGCAAAACGTTCTGTTTCCGTGAAATCTGCTTATTTCTGACGGAGGTGACACATGACACATGATGGTGTAAAAATATCAACAAAGAAGATAAACGACAGATATTTTCGCATACTCCTAATAATCCGATTTCCTTTAGAATTCCACGGGATGAAATGACAAATATCTCAATAAAATGGAATAGAAGTCGTCTAAACAGGTGCGCGGGACAGTTTGATGTTCGCGTCCCGTGAGAAGCACAAACGTCTGGGGGATGTTATTCGAACGCAAGGGGTTAACGAGATAATCCAAACAAGCTCTCAGCCAAACATTTCGAATACGTCGTCAACCGAACAGTACGTCGAAACGACGATCGTCGGCTGCGTGCAGATTGCGTGTGCGTGTCACCGCATCAGACAAAACGTACTACGTCTATTCGCGTGCGATCGTGAATATGCGCCCTTGCGTGCGTGCGTGCATAAATTCGTTCCAGTAAATACGTATGTGTGTATACGTGTGCACGAATATTGGTCGATTCTTGGCCCGCGTGCAATCGAATACGTGTGTGCGTGTATCGAAGTCGGAGTTAGGGGCAACGGGAAAAGGTAGTAGGGGGACAATAACAGAGCCGCGTTTTCGGGTAACGACCCGTCGCCATCCCTTCAACCTCCAACCCTCCCCTTATTCCGTGTTCCAAACCAACCGGCAATCTACCCCTTGGCTCCTTCATCTCTTTCTCTTCTTTAGTTCTTCCTCCTCACGCCTCACTTGTCGAGGCATTATGGCTCTCTCGCCGACAGGACAAAGACGTAAATTAACGAATTCTTGCCCCAGACGAACCTGGACTAAGAAAGGATCCACAGATAGGGTCGCGTGATTATTAATTTCCCTATGAACTACCCCTTCGCCCCTGGTCTACTGTATAGGCCGTGCTAGTTCCTACAGATTGGTTTTATTTCGACGAAGAATGGTTAAATAATTGGAAAATGAGAACAATATACCGCGCTAATAATTTGAAATAGGGCACTGAATCATTATAACGGAAATTTAAGTTTTAATATGTTTAGTTATCCATATTACTATTTGTAGTACCGGATATAGGTATTTCTACTATGGCTGTTCTTTATTTTTATCATGATAAATATTATAAGAATAACTTATATTTTGTAAGATATGAAAAACGATAAGAATTACTGTAAAAGTTTGAATAACTGTGATTTTAATAATATATTTTTAAACATTTCAACGTACTTCATGCATATTACGTGTTTCCAAGCAAGCACAGTGGCAAAATATGCATGACTAGTGCAAAATCGGCAGTTGCACACAGTGATTTATTAAGGCCCAACCCCCAGATGAACGTCAAAGCATTAACGCCGAAACCATTATTTTCGTCGTGTATGCTGCTTTTAAAAGATATAATATGAAAGGGTTTTGCATGCGTCTCGTGTAAAATCTGATAACAACGGCTTGTGTACTAATATAAGATCCGAGGACAGATATCGAGCGAAAGAATTCCGCGAAGGTCTAAGCAATCAGGGAAACGCACACCGCGAATGTAATGGTGTAAAAATCGTCGAAGAGTAAGCATGGTGTCCAATCACAAATATATCAATCATATTCCACAACATAAATTGTAAAAATAATAATATCGAAATTAAATGCGCTTGTAGAAATCGAATAAATTTACCCCATGATACACAAAGATTATCTGAACAAGAGATGTGACGCTTTCAAAGATATAAGTTGACCATTTTATGAATATGTTTGGAGAAAATATTATACTATCTGTGGCGGTCAACGTATTAAGTAGCCATACTTTTTTATTTTCACAGTAATGTTTCTTGAACGGCGGGCCATTGCGACAGCAATAATTTAAATTTAACTCCCCACTTTATTTTATTTCCATTTTTCAAATTTTATATTATTACCCAATGCATGAAATCTTTTTATTCGACAATTTGTGTATCTAACTTCCTAGTTCCACCGTTCGAAGGTTAATAAAATCCTCTTGACCTGTAATTGCTTTAATTCAAGTATCACTCTAACACCTGCTCCGGGTTTCACAAAATTAAGTCAAACCGGACGTCACAGTTCGATCGTGGCGTAAGAAGAACGAATAAAACGAAGAGGTCTGTGACGTCGAAGAACAGAACGACGACTAGGAGGACGACAGTGACGTCGCAACGTCCAGGAGAATTTCTGAGGAGCCAATTATCTTTTTTCTTGGGGCGAAGTTTCACCCTCAATCCCGAATATTATCGTTCCTCGGCCCGTTGTCTGACGAGGGGTCGGTGTGAACGAACTCTGGTTCGGGGGTTTGTCCGTCCACACCCCCCTTCATCCAGTCCCTCTTCAAACCGGCGGCTGCTGGTAGTAAAGTTGGCCAGCCAGACGGATATTCGACGTCGTGCGTGCACGATGTCCCCAAGGAGGGGTTGACGGGGCAGCAGGCGGAAGGAGAGAAACGGCTGTCGAGGATGAGTTGCGTTTGCCGACAGAATTCGACCTCTTGCACCGGCCTGACAAAGGCCCGGCCACTCTGGATTAATTATTGTAATTATATCATCTCTCTTCTGCGAATGCTGTGTTCAACCTTGCTAGATACAGAGCTGGATAGTAATTGACCAGAGACGTGCACGATCCTCTGGAGAATGGAAAACAATATCTACGGACACGTCCAATAAATTCGATTTGACGTTTCTTTAACGAACTTTTTAGAAAGACACTTTGATAATCTGTAGGGTAACCAACCATCGAAATCAGGGTTGAAAATACAGGTTATTTAAAAAGAAATGTTGGTAACTGTAGTTAGGTGTTCAGTTATCGTCCTCGAAACTTCTCTTCAGCCATTAACGCTTTGATGATCGATACAAAATGAAGCCTTACGAAATAGATAACGAAGATTTGCGAATTTACATAAAGATCGAAATGGGGGAAATTTAGCTTTTTGTTAGAAAAAAAGAAAGTTAGAGTAAAAGATTGAAATATGGGGGATACAATTTTATTTACCCCCCACAGGGATCTAAGGAAAAGTGTACACATGTGACAAATACCGCGGCAATAATTCGAATAAAAGGGTGGACCTATTCCATCCTCGATTCCTGACACCGCCCCAGGACTTACGTTCAGGAACGAAATTCTGGACACGCTCTGGCGGCCATAGTGGACGAACGATAAAAAGCGAAGAACGTGGCGCGTTTTATTTCTCGGCTTGCGCGCATTGTGTTGTCCGTTCTTCAGAGCTTCGCGAAAAGCTCGAAGAAAATTCCGTTTACGGACAACGTGCTGTGTGAACAAAGTTAGAGAGCTTGCTCAGAGGCCGCGTATCCGTGGTGCGTGCGTGAAACCCCCGACAACGGACTGTCTGCCACCCCCTTAAAAGAAAGGAAGGACGGAAGTAACACCGGTAAACTCGAGGCGGACTGAGATTTAGACGGTGTATAAAAGTGGAGCATAAAAGTCGGCGCGAGGGAGGAGCATAAACAAACAGGGTATCCGGGAAAAATTGAAAACCTCTCAACGGCACGTATGTACGTTTATCATACAATGAAAAATGTATACTCGACCCTTTTATGGGACAGTTTATGCGAGTTTCAAACTCCCCATAAGGCTGCGTCGAAGACTATGGGAAAATTTGAAGACGACAAGCGTTTAAACTGTCCTTTCCAACTGTATGTCACCGTGGTCTTGTTCGAATAAGTAATCCGCTTACGCAATGATACCATTCCGGTAAAATATCGCCCACGATGTTAAGGGGATGAAAAACTCGTGAAACAGTATCGAGGATCGTTTGTCATGAACAGTTGGTGCGCGTGTTAAAAGTCGCGGCGTCGCGACCGCGGTATAAAGAATACTGGCATGGAGAGACGTAGATTTCGATCGAATCGAAAGTAGTGGAAACGCTTTTCGAATTACGACGCAATGTCTTGGAAACAATTAATATCATTATCCGTTTCTCGGGAAATAACATGATTACTTGGATAATTGTGGCGATGAAATAATAGGGCTTCGTCAGTTCCTTCCATCACGACAGGGACAATAAACGAATATTATAACAGAGATAAAAGAACCTTCTTCCTGGGAAGAAGACTCATTGATATTCTAAACAATTTTAGAGAAATTAGATTTTTCTTTTCAAAAACTGTTTTACTGTCAATAAATGAAAAAAGCAAGACTGCAACATAGATGTATTACAAAAATAGATATGGCACGTTTTTCCCTCGTATCCTCAATTGCAACCGAAACCGTTCATCCCCAAAAGCGAATCGATAACACGGTGGGCCACGAAATAATAAATCCTCGCTGACCATGATCGAAAAACAGGGGAAAATAGAGGACGGGAAAGCTGGTGATAAGTGGTGATCGGTAAAACGGTCGTCGGGGACGCATATTCGTAGTGCGTGCGTGAAAGGTTTCGTTGGATGGGTGACCACCGCCACCCCCTTGCGGCCAGAAGGAGGCAAAGGTAGAAGTGGGCAGAGGTTTGGATAGGACGTGGAGAAGGAAGAGGATGAGGAGGACGAAGGCAGGGGGTTGGCAGGGTCGTCTGGATGAGAGGGGCAGCGGGTAGGAGAGCGGGTTGCGTCTGGTAGCGCGACTTGACCCCGGTTGACCCGAGACTCCTCTTTCCTCTTCCTCCACCTCCTCTTCTTCCCACCATCCTACCTGACTCTCCCTCCCTCCCGTCGTTCCCTCTAGCCTCATCCACCCCTGACGTTACCCCCCTTCGGGTCTTGCCATCCCCTCACTGCCATGGGTAATTATTGATGTGTCCGCCGCCGTCGCTACCACCACCACCACTACCACCACCACTACCACTACTACCGCCTACGTGCTCTTCAGGATGGTACTACACACCGATGGAGGTGGAGAAACGTAGGGCGAGACAGAGTGCGTGCACGCATCCGGTCTGAATAAATGTGTACGCACCAACACCTCACCGACACGCGGAAACACATCAAGTTCAGGTATTTCCGGCCTCGGCGTATACGGCTGGGCTCTCCGGCAAACAGAGATAACACGCGGAGCGTGTTGCGTTCTCGCATTTAACTTTTTCGTCAGGATGCACGCGACTAACCCGCTTGAAACTGTACTCGAGTATTCGATTGTTCGGCTGGCTTTCACAACGCTTTTGTACATTAGAAAAAGAAAGCGACAAAAAATTCAGCTTTATAAATGAAATCCTTTCGAACCATTTTCCAAGCGTACTCTGCAATTTTTCTACTTTTTTTTGTACGTAATATATTCTTTGTTATTCGTTGAAGTTAATCGTTGGTAAACGAACAATTCGAACGGATGGTACTCTATTATGCGAGGATACAAGTTGTTTGCGTAAAATGTACGACTACCTATGTTTTCTCCCTCGGGTTTATCCGTGTGGATTCCTTTGAAAGAAGAGGAGAGGAAAAAAAGAAGCAATTGAAGGCTGCTTTGATGTTACACATAATTTTTTCTCGTTTCTTTTTGACTTTGCCCGCTAACAGTGCCGCCACGGTTGGCTAGGAAAGTGGAAACAAAGGTCTAGACTCGGGGCTAGACAGGGTGCGTGTACGCAATGATATGCACTCACCGTGAACGATTGCATGCACTTTAATACCTTTAAAGACAGAACACCGCGTTGTCGGCTGTTTATTCAAACTATTACCCTATCTTGAACACGATAGATAAGCGCCTAATAAATCTGCTTGAACAAACTTATTTAGCTTAACACATCAGCCCCGTACCGAGCCTCGACGGTGTGAGAGCTTTTAACCGGTTACACGAGTTCCACCTTTGGAAACGTTCGCGCAAACAAAGATTTATTTGATTCTTGAAATTACACGTACACCTGATCGCCCCATTCCTAGTCTATGTTACCTCTTAACCGCCACTTGTTCCACGCTGTTGCTTTTCACAAGGTTGAAATGTATGCACGCGCAATATATGTATCTCAAAAAAAAAAAGAAAAAATAAGTTTCAAGCCTGTATAAACCTCGAACGGCTATTTTCTGTCGCCACGAGTTTCGTCGTTCAGTTAATGTACCGTCATCTGATTCTAACGAAAGCTTTTTTTTTATAACAATATTGTTCCCCAAAATCTCAATAAAAATGTACTTTCAAAGATAAATCGATTGGCAACCTATCCTTCACTGTCGGTTCATGCAAAACTTGTATTGTCGTCGTCGACTGAAGAAGAGAATAATACAGGCTTCGCATCCGCGTAACGACGTGTCGGCCTTCGTGCTTGAAAAGCAAGATGTAGGCACGTAGTTATCGATCAAGTTAAGTCGACAAAATGGGTAGCCTCGTTAAGGAACTTCGTTACACCCCTTCACCCCTAACGCCACTTGCTCTCCTTACCTCGCGCTCTATAGTCAAAATAGCTTTCAAACTCGCAACTTTCCACTCTGCAGTAAGTAGTGTATATCAGTCAAGTGGCAAGGTTATTAGGCGCTGTAATCGGCTGTTACCTTGTAAAAGCTCTGTGTTCATCCCACTTTTACGAAGGCAATTTCAACGATTCTGAACTAAATGAATTTTGATACGCAAAAACAGAAAAGAAACAACAAAATCATCAAAACAATGTAATTTGTTATTATTAATTGTAATGCTTCAGCCCTTCGTCTTTCATCTTCATCAAACTTATAAATATCGTGAGCAATTATAATTTTAAAAGGTTGTCTATCTTTAATAAACCAATTTATAAGAATGTGTGAAATGTTACAGGATGTGCTCTAATAATAATTCATAAAATAGAGATTCAACATAATAGTATTTAATAATTTTCAGTGATGATAATTAAAAATATGAAGAAAGAAGTGAAATGATTTGAATATTTGCACAAGTTCGTTGAAGTTATATCAGTTTAATTTTGAAACGTGTACACACTCAATTAACCATCGATTCCAAAATCCCCAAAAATTCATTAAAACCAGTCTCAGACGATCTTTTAATTGAGTCAAACATACTTCGCTACTCTGATGATGAAAATTAGGCAAATTTCTGTACTAAAATCTCTCGCGGTACAATGCCGCGCCGAATATCGCATTCCATTCTTCGAAATTCGGAAAAGTGGATCTCTGTGTAAACCTGTCTCCCATTGTGTCATCCCCGTTGCGACCCGGCTAGAACGACGCGCCGTTTCTCGCGAGAAGATGTTTTAAGCGTACGGCATTAATGTTGCAAAACTTGGAAGATTCCCACGCTCTCGCGAAATTTCTGACACACGCTGTCGATTTGTCTCAATTTCACGTCCCCTCGCCGCTTGTACCCTTGAAACTGTACTCCTGTGTAAACTTTACCCCGTCCCGTTCTCGTCCCCGACTACCCGTCAAGGGTTGGATTACAAAAGCAGTACGACGGGCTGAGTTGGACACACGCGTCCATTCATCCCCGTGAATGCCAGGTTTACATGATTAATATACGCGACCGTAATGCGTTTACCGCGTCGAGCATGGAAAGAATTATGCTACTGTTGGAAATAAAAAGAGAGCAGCTCCGAGTGGCCATGTCGAAGAAAACCCACGATAAAGGAGAAAGAGAGCTGAGAGATAGGGTACAGGAGAGCCGCTGAAGATGGGGGTAGAACGTAGGTGGTTGAGAAGAGGGAAGAGAGGCAGGGAGAACAGCGTTAAATACCCACAGCCCGACGCGACCCACTGGCACACTGTTTCCATGCAAATTCTGTTTACTCTGTCTCCCCCCCCCCCTCCCGCCCGTCTGTCTCCTCCTCTTTCTCTTTCAACGGCACCCTCTCCCGTGAAAGCGGGCCGACGCACGTGTGCATATCCGGTTTACAGGATGCATACATCCCTTTCCTAACTCCCCAACCCTGCGGTTCATCCACATTATCCCCCGTTTCGTGTCGATTCCATCACCCCCGTCTACTCCATCAGTCTTACCAAAACAAACTTTGTATGAACGTTCGTTAATGACCCACCACGATGCAAACCGTTTAGCTGCGGGCTGCCAGACATTTTTCCTAACAAGGTTTCCCGTGTTTGGTATCGTGAAAAATTTTTATTTTTCATCGTAAGCATAGCAGACTGCCTTCCAGTGCGAGTTCTGTTACCTTTCCGTTTCAAAGTCTGATGAAAATTCTGACCCCGTTTCCAAATAGAAAACATCGTAATTCAATACCATTGACATTTGCTCGTCGTTCAAAGATCACCCACTACCAAGACCCACGTGTCCTCTTCGCACCCTTCGCGTTTCACACCTTTCTCCTCTCACAGGCTGCCACGAAACTCGATCGCATGACCCATATCGGTGTGGAACCGTCGCGAAACTATTCGCCGATTTACGCCCGTTTCCCGTCTACTTTCGGAACGTTTAAAACGCAATGGTGCAATTTTCTCGCGTGGTCGCTACAACCCTCTCGTAACGTCTTTCGTGCCGACCGCTCGTCGTATCGTCGACTCGAAGAGAAAGAGGCAGCAGAAACGGGATGGAAAGGGGGGCTGAAATGGCATGGTTAGGATGTAGAACCCGGGGTTGGTTCGGAAGGGGGAGGGGAACGAGACGGCGGGCCACGTTAGGTACCGTTTCGGCAGGGTTGCGTGAGAGCCGACGAGGCCTCTGCGTGCGTCGCTCCGACGCGAGGTGGTTGAACCCCCGCAAAAAGCTGGAAGTTCAAAGCTGCTGCTCGCTGGTGCGCCCGACGATGCTGGCAGAACGGTAGCGGGAAGGAGAAAGGTTGAAAGGGCCGAGAACGACGGCGGAGACGAAGGAGAAGAGGGAAAAGAGGAAGGCTGACGACTTTCTATCTTTCTTCGTTCACGTTTCTTCCTCTTGTCTGCTCTCTCTTTCTCCTCGTCGCCCGGTAGTGCTGGGTCATAGAAGTGGCTAGGATCTAACCTCATGGGACGGAGGATGAGGGTTTTGTGCGGTGCTTTCTACACGCACACACGTACACCGTCTCACGCACGTACGCACACCGGGTCAGAAGCGTTACTACCCAGTGGTGTAACAAGTACGTTCATTTTTGGGCGTTTTTCGTTCAAACCTTCTTTTCGAAAGGATGATTTCTTTGGAATGTTCCTTTGAATTCGTCATAGCGACATTGAAGAACATTGAATTACTACGATTCCAATACCATTCCCAATGTGGTATAAGTGTTCGTACATCACACAAATAGCCAGCAAACTTTGAATTGCCCTTCACAGCGTATGATGATAATAACTATTGATCCTTCAATTATATAATCTTGAATCGTGTGCTATCTGATTTCAGAATGGTATACTGTCTACTTAAATTATACACATCTGCAGAAAACTACCGTAGAAGAAATAATGGTAAATTCAAATCAACTACTTCTTGTCGAAACACCCTTCGTGTTCATGAATACGTAAATGTGACGCTATCTCCTATCAGTCGCATGATTTTAATATCTGCCGTTTCGATCCATCATCTATAAAGATCGTAACACGATCGTTAAAGTTGTCATTTAAAATGTTTCCTGATTTGTATCTGTATATTTCATTCTAGCATTCTGCCGCGCTTTCGAAGAAAGCAATGCGTTCGCGATCGAGCGTACGAAAGTTATCCCTTTGTCGTACAAATTCACGAATGACAAACGATGGTTACGACGAGCTCGGGGTCGAAAATCAAAGCTACCAGGTTACTTCACTGTAACCCAGAATCAGCCACTGGTTACGTCACTGTACATAGGAACAGGAACGGCTATTGTGCGCGTGTGTACGCGCGGATCTATACACACAAAGGGGAGGGCACACTTTTGCCCGTTCCTTTCGCCGATGTCCTTACGAAAAGGACATCTTTATCTTCGTCGTTAGGGGCGAGGCCCACGGTTCCAGCGTAAGGAACGAGCCACTATAGAAAAGGAGCAAGAAGGAGAAAGAAAAAATTACGACCAGAGCGAAAGGGGAAGTCGGCGAACCCGGTTCGTCGTTCTCATTACTGTCCCGGCTTCGATTGTTCCGTCTCGATGGATACAGGTGCAACCAGGTACACGCTCTATTCCGCTTCCGTTCGACTTTTCGAGATCTAAAGAACGTGTATGTACGTACGCGCACACATGCACGTGCTGCCATTCGTCTATGTCTCTCTGCGAGTCGGAGAAAGGTGTTGAAGAAAGAAAAAGAGCCACCAAGGTATGTCGGTCGATCTTTGATTACGTCGGACAGACAATCCGTGATATTAAAGACAATTACGGGTTGCTACAGGAGCAATCCATATTTTTCTCCCTTACCATCCTTGCCTTCACCTCGGCCATTTCTTTCGTAACTTGTGGATATGCGAGCAGACCAACAAAACAGCGTTATCCCTTAAATTTTTGGCATTTTTTGATAATTAAACTACAAAAAAAAACTGATTAAAAGCTGCCGCACTGAGGATATTGAAATTCCATTAATTAGTATTTTTACTTCCAAGAAATATTGTGAGTGACGTGGTAGTCAAAGTACTAATTTGAAAATTCATCATTTATACCTGAAATATTGCAATATTGCAGCTGAAGGAAGCAACTATCCAGTAATATATGGTATTTAAAATATTACTTTGAAAAAATAAAAGAAAACGATGGAAAGTTATGTTACAACCTAATATGGACATTTAAGAATGTAACATATGACCTCTTAACATACTATACATATATCTCGATGGCGGCAACAGATGACGCTTTTTTTAAAACGACATCAGTTACCGAGTCCGATAGTTTCGCATAGTTAACATTGTTAACTTACAACGTACAAACAATTGCGTCGAGCTTTTGGAAAATCACCGAGTCTGTTTTATTAAAGCACTCGATAAAAAAGATATAAGCGGAAAGTTATCGTACCTTGTATGCTCGCAGAACTACATATCCGTCTATAGATAACTACTTCAAAAGGGATATCACTTTAGTCTCTTTTTTTTTTATCCGCCACCCTCTTTGGAAACAAACTGCAACCAGCATACAACGGGATGGACAGTTTCCCAGCTGAAGATCAAAATTATGCATAGCACGGTCGTAGATGTACGGTCTACACCCACGTTTAGGTCGCAACGTTTCCATCTGCCACTTCAAGGTTGAAAGTTCTTCCGCGTGTGAATAAATGAACACCGTTTTGGACACGGTCTACCGAAACGACGCCGGCATACCTTTCGTATTTATAAATTTAAACTGGACTATATCCGGCCGTGTACTTGTCGGCTAGAAAAATTCGCGCGCGAAACGACGTTACGAATGTATAACACAATTTTCGGCGCATAGTTCAAAAAAAGGAAAAGAACTAGAGTGTTCGCAGTGTTTTTCGACGGGAAACGTGCCAACTTTGAATAAATGAAAAAACGTTCTTAAACCCCGGTTACGTCGACCGTGTACATGCTATCCGGGAAGCGTATTCAATACGCAGAGAAAAGAACCGGGATAAATTTTTATTTTCATCGCGCAGAGATAATCGCGAGTATCTTGTTTCTTGGTCGCGACAGAAGGAAACTTCCGCCTACTATTTCGTCGTTGGAGGTTCTTCCCACACGTGAATAAGTCAACAGCGTGGCACGTGTGTATACGTGGACTGCGTGTGCAGTTCATCGATGTACACGCAAGAGCACATAACCAAAGGGTATATAAGTGGCCACTTACGTATGTGTGTCAACGTTGGCAGAAGGCAGACCCAGTGAAACCGTGCTTAGGCTCATTAATAATGGAGACAATTCTATTATAATGGGAAAAAGGGGAGAAGGCATGTTTACCAGCAGCGCACGCTACCCTCGCCTGTTGTCCAGCGCGCGTGGCTGCTTGAATATCTAAATAGCTATGCGAACGAGGGCATAAAAAATACTGGCGATGATGCATGTGTCGTTGCTTTTCGCAGTGAAAATAAATTTCAGATGGGCGAAGAATTGACACTTTTTGAAGTCAAAAACCGAGTCCTTTAGAAATTTGGAACTTAACCCTTCGCATTCGGAGCAATTTTGAATACGATTGAATTTAGTTTGCCTTTCCACCAAAACTTCTAAAAACCAAATGCGCTTTTTTTGGAAGAAAGGAGATACAAATGATTATCAGTCTATTTATTTTTATTGCTTTCCTTAATTTTTTATATTCTAATATAAATAAACCTTTTTGAAAATTCATAATTTCAAACTGTAATTGTAATTCACAGAGCCCTCCCGAGATAATCTGGTAATAATTTTCCAATTAGATAAACCTAGTAGATCGGATATCTCTTTGAAATGCAAAAATTGCAATTCGAAGTTCGTGACACAGCTCGATCACGATATCAGGCGCGGAATCGATTCGAGGCGGATCGGTGAACTGAAAGAGGAGCTGTGCGTACGGTACGCAATCAAGAGGTATCTATTTATAAGGGGCCTGGGTTACGGGAGGTTAGATCATGGGCTGGCCGAGATGAGATAATTGCGTAATGCCGCCAATTTGAAGAAACCTTTTTGTACCGTGAACACGGGGCTAGATACCTGTGTATACGTGGATAGCCTGGCACATACCTATGTATAACTCGCGCGGGAGCTATCATCTTCTAGGTAAAGCAGCGTAAGCACTTGTACGCGCCGCGTTCATAAGATAATTGCGTAATCTACTCGTACGCTACAATCAATCCCCGTGGACGCCCCTATCCCTTCCCTTCAACGTCGTTGATTCTCTGTGTGTGTGTACCTGTTCACGGGTACACATTTATACGTCGAGCTGACACGTGAAACGCACGCAGGATCACGTTTCATAATGTGGAAAAAGCAGAAATTTACCGTTTTCATCGTATAAATGGTCCACGATTATGCATTCTATGACTGGCCGAGAGCTGAAGAAGCACCATGTTTCAGAAACGGACGAGAATATTTACGGAAACCGAAGGAACAATTTCCTGAGAGCGGATTATTACGTTCGTAGGTACTATCTGACCGACCAAGGTATCACGAGTAGCTGAGAACAAAATTTGACCTGATTTTTTAATAATTGGTAGACGAATGATACATAAAAGAAAATATAAAAAATCAAATGTCCAATACCTTGAACATCCGTTGATATCGTATCACTCATTTTATTCGTCCGAACGCTATGCTAGGTGAGTCACCCTATACCATATTCCGACTATTGTGAGTTCTTTCAATTTTGCTTTTATTGTTAGAAACGAACGAAGCTATTACAAATATTTAAGCTAAACTTATTTACAATTTTCTTAGTACCTAAAAGAGTGAACACCAGCTTTTAAGTTAATCTAACATTTTGACCCTTGTATCATTTGTTTAATGATATTCTTTGAAGTAGAATGCTGTACGAATTTCTTATGTACCTTCTTTGGTTTTATATAAAGCTATAGCAGAATTTGCTCACAACAACGTTAATTTACTACGGTTTTAATTACTGGACACGGAGATGATTCATACCTGAATGTGTCCCGTGAAATGTTCATTGAAAATCGATTAGTATTTTCTAATGGGAACCTAAAGATCGGCGTAAAGGTGGATCATTCAGCACGTTTCGAGGCCATCGTTATAAAGAACAGCGTGTTGCACATCGGCGAGAACTGCATGAAGAAATCGATTGGTTGCGCTCCTCGTGATCGGCCGATCCGCTCAAGTGCGTTCGGGCATTTCGACACGCGTATCTTGTGCGTTCCTCGTGGTACCGGTCTGCTTGTCGAACCATGAGAAACTCAAAAAGACAATGAAAAGGCCGCTCGCATCGATAAATCGTCTCGCACATTCGCTCTCACCTCTCTCTACCGTCTACCGTAGTTGAAATCACGTTCGCGTGGGTTCGATGAAACACAAAGATCGAAAAGAAAAGATCGAAGACCTGACCGTAAGGTGGTAAGCTGTATCAGTGTAATGGTATCAGGATCGGTACGATGATTGATGATCGGACAGAGAATACTTATATTATTCAACGAGATAATGATACTGTAATATAATACACATTAAACGTCGAACAAAAAGAACCTAAGTTTTGATTCTAGTAATTTTCCGTCTCTTTTTATACAAAATGAGCCAAAAGTCACGAAGGGGTTCATACAGCTAATATATCATTTGTTTTTACTTACAAGATTTAAGTCACCGAATGCGTACTGTTGGTTCGCGCCATATTAAAAGACAGGATTTGCAAGTTATATTGTTCCCAGTTTTCAAATTAGAAATCGTATATAGCACAGTAAGTAGAAATAAATTCAAAAATCTTGACAAATTGAAATAATACATAGCAGGACATATTCTGAACGGTACTCCTCACCCTATTATTCTACAGAGAACAATTGACTTATAACTTAACCCCTTGTCATACAAGTGATTACATTTCAAACGCAGCAAAATATATCCTATCAAGTTGTAACTTAGGGTTCAAATAGATCTCACCAAATTAAAGCCTACCGTAGGGACACTACATTCAACGCTCGACTTTCCTTTAACAACTAATTCGAACGTGTTCGATTTCCACAGAAATCATACAACTAGAAGTTAACCCAGTCACTGTTTCCGTGGCAGCGATACCAGAGACATGTTTTCCTCTGAAAATACGTTAGGACTGAAATCGTATTTTAATTAAATTAATAGTGTTCAGGGAAGAAGTTAAAAAAATGGTGCCCATCAAACTCCTGCAGTTTTCCACGAAATCTATGTGCACGCAAGCTCAAACGTGCGGTATATTCCCATCCTCTGAGAAGGGTCTTGAAGCCCGGAAACCCGAGAGCGAAGGCAGAAGTTGCACGATGTCTTACAACTCGCGGATCGTCGTCGGAGGCTGGGAGGCTGATGACGCCAACCGGACCCGGACCTAGGTGGCGTAACGGAAGGGAAGTGGAAGTCTGTGGAAGGAGGTGCGCACAGACGGTGGTATCGACCGCTCCGGACCTGCCCCACGCCACACTCTAACGCCGCCACATCGTCACCCGTCGCCATCCGCTGTGCTGCCCCACTACCACACTCCACTGTCTTGCCCTCCGTTGCACGCACCTTCTTCAGGACGCACTGCACGCGTTCTTACGTGAAATCGTTCAAGAACCATTTCACTCTCCTACACACGCGTCAAGAGTGCGTTGTTTATGTTAATGAAGATGACGACGATGATGATGAAGAAAAGTATATTTGATAGAAGCTTGATACTTTTTTGTGGTAAATTTTGAGATGCTTTGAACATTTAGGGCGTTCCAATTTATCCTGAAGATAAACTTACGAACAGCAAAAATAGAGGCAATAATAAGGGTAGAATAAATCCTCTTCCCTTCGTTTTTATATTTTCTGTTAAATGGTTCTACTTTTTATTTGAATCAACAATCATACCAGGTTACTCATCTTGTAAAATAAAACGGCTGCCACGAGGGTGAACTCTTGGACATGCCTGGTTCAGAAATTGTTAGAGGTGAAGGAATGAAAGGGTTGATTGATGTAGAAGTTTATTTATATTCATTCTGTTATGTTCAATTAAGGGAATAAATTAATTATGTTAATTAAGTTAAATTGATGACGTCGAGTCAATTATATTATCCTCCTATATTTCGTTTCATTATTATAGCAGTTGTTCCATCGAAAACTAATTTTTTGTGATAAAAACGAACCAACTTATTACTATTTATATTTCCATCAAAAATACGTATAAAATGGGAATAATTACTTTGGAACTGAGTAATTACCCAAATGTCAAAGTTAAAGATATTTCTGACCGTAGCCAGTAACCGACTTCGCGAATTTAATTTAATTAATTAATCTCTATGCTGTAAAAGGATAAGGCTTCCAAGTCACATTCGTATTTCACTCATAATGTAAGTCATCAAGTTACAATATTAAATTAAAAAATTACAGGCTCGTAATCCTTGATAATTCTTATTGAAGTATGTTCCACTAAGACACGGCTATTTTTGCGGCGGCAGCCCACATGTTAAAAAGTAATAACATTGTTTCAAGATATAATTTTCTCTTAGCAACGTACGTATCCCTTTTTTTCGCTGAATCACTTCTATCTTGCTGAGCTGCCAGTTTTGATTGCATAATTGCACAATACCCGGAAACGATGCACGTGTCACGGTATCATCAAGGGCGTGCATGAAATGCGTACACGCGTGTTGGTGAGAAAATTCATACACGCACAAGTACACACACACACACACACACAAGTGAGTGTGTCTTTCGCGTACCTGACGCGTTTACACGCTGACTAGCAGTGCGTTCGTACGTGTTCGAACTGTTCGCGTATAGTTACGTATTCATTGCGCGAATATCGATCTATATCCGGAATTATCAGACCGAAACGTTTCACGATAGTCACGATACTTGCGATGGTCTTTGTACAATGGAATTATTCCCTGTATTTATTGGATTGGCAATTAAATTCGCAACGTTGACGTTCCTTTTCCACGGATTATTATTTATTAACACTATTCCTACCGACATTTCGTGTATACCTATTCCTACCGTGAACGGTCAAATGACCGCTTTAAAAAGACAGGTATTTCTTAATATAGAGTGAACGTTACGAACAATTAGGTAATGAACAAAATATATTTTTATATTTAAAACTAAATAATATTTATTTCAATGCGTATATAAGAAAAGTCGTGAAGTTAAATAGCGATACAATAACAGAAAAATTTAACAGATATACTCTAATTTGCTACTTCAGAAGTTGATGAATTTGTTAGCTACCGTTCTGAATTCAAATCTCACACCTCCCTTCTACCACGTAACAAAATTTTAAATTCTTAAATTTCATACCACCCCAAAATTCAGCCAATCAACTGTCACCTTGCAGCTAAAGCACACTACTTCTAATCTAAATAAATGTATCTAGATTCTAGATACATTCTCTGAGTAATGTTTCAAAGTAAGTATCGTAGATATCAATCATCTTTTCCCATATTTCTAGTCACTCGGTAGACAAATATCTGGGCTATTTATGACCCCGTATTCGACGACCACACTACTGGCGATGACCGAAGCAGCCTGCAATTAAATATCGATGCGATGCGCGTCAACGCGGAACATCACAGAAACGTTACACATCCGGAAAGTAAATGGTAGCGTGGATCATAGTTCCGTGTAAAGTTTATTTAAATATTGACATCGTTAGAAACAATCGCTTCGTGCACGTGAACGAGTGAAACATTTCGACGCGAGCAAATAACAAGGTGCGTGATAGTTACACGCGAGTTTCAATCAAGTAATGACACCCCCGTTGTTACTCCCCTCGGAACACATAGTTTGAATCGTTCGAGCGTTACGATTCGAAGCAATTGCGTTTTATTGAAGCTCCGTTCTCTTTTCCTGATCATCCTTTGGTAAGGATGAAAATTAAAGGGAACAATGCGCCTTTGACGAGGAAATGCCCGACGTTAAATTTGGTTATTATAAAACGAGAGACAATTGAGCTTGAACGAGAACAGGAAGGGAGAGAGAAAGCAAAGGGCAGATAAATCTCTCCCTTTAAGACCGCGGTTAAATGAGTATCTTCCAGCCGTTCTAACCGGGGCCAACTTCATAAATGCAGTCCCCCCTTGGTCTAGACACACTTTCGGTATTATGTAAGATAATCAGTATCGTGTTAATTGCGGGGCAAACATTATAGCCACCGTTATGTATTTAACTGCACGTGGACGCAGAACAAATATAATGGCTATTGTGTCCTGTTCATCCGTTTTATCCCGCATTATGACACGTGCATCGTATCACCTTGTTGCATTATCTGTGCTAATAATTCAACCTCGAACAAGGTTTATATTAAAACATTCATTATAAAATTTTATTATTAAATATTATAAAGAATGCGAATTGATCATGATACAATATATTTTCTTCATAACACAAATCCGCTAAGTACACTTTTGTTTTTCCCCCTCGATACCGCCAAATCAGACCGCAACGTCGTCGTCTCGTCAACCTTGTAACACGTTGTCAAACTTTCCCGCGTTTCCCACGCCACATCGTAACCGAGCGTAAACACCGGAAGGGTGGAAAGAAACAGAAAATGGGACAAGGTCGAATAGCAGAAGGGCTGGAACGAGGTCGAATAATTTCCACTAAACAGAGGCAGTTAACCCCCGAAGGTGATATAAAAGCGTTACGAGTAAACTGTTAACCATTATCCGAGAAGACGGTCGTCAAATCTCAGGGTGGTGGCTGGTAGGAGGGCAGTTTCGGTTTCCTCTATCCTTGCGCGCACCTAAGTTTAAAGGGAACGGAATATCGGCGGCAACAAGGCAGTTAACGCTGCAACGACGTCGGCGGCGGCGGTGGCTGTCGTAAAGAGACGTAGTAAAAGGGGTGGTAGAGGGTACAGGCAGGTAAATTTCCCATCCCTCGATAGTCTGTCGTTAAACAGAACCTCCCCGCGATACGGGGCCAGGGTTGTGACGCAGTCTCTCCCTAGTCTAGACGCACTCTCTCTCCCTCGTTCAACGTTTCTCCCTCTGTCCTGGCTGTCGGTCTGCGCTCACCGACACGCATCCATAGTCATTCCGCCTCACTCACACCGGCGAAGATTTACTACCCTGTCCCGTTACCCTGTCCCTCCCGGCACCCTCCTTTCATCGTTTAATGCCGCGCCACGTACTCTCGAACTCGTACACGCGCATAAAGATACGGCCCGTAAACCCCAACAAGCGCGAAGACGTGCGTTTTGCTGTGCGCGCGCCGGCTCACCGACACGGCCAAACGATCATACACCACCACCGTTGCCACCACACCACGCGGGGATAGCTTCTACGAGCATAATGAAAAGCAGATTAAAAACTTTCGTCGGGAAACGGCCAAGAAAGGACGCGAGATGATTGGGGGATGAGAGAGCTTCCGGGCTTTCGGTTCGACCGCGAGCCGAACGAACCACGATAACGACGTCGGTTATCGAGTTGATGCGGGTCAGGTTTATGATACAACACGCTCGAATGCGACTGCGAGTAATAAGACTCTAAGAGATAGATTGTCAATCGACTTCATGACTTTTACATTCTTTTGCATACAGGATTGTTCGATCGAATTCGACCGAACTGATCTAACTCTTTCGATTTGATATAGGTACACTGTGCCGCCTGATGAATTCTTGAATATCACGTAAACTGTTATTTATACAATTGTAGATTTCGGGGTACGTGTGCGTGTAATAAAATTTCTATTGAGGAGTAAGGAACATAGAGTCAGAGGGATTGAACAACCTAAATTAAATTAAATTATCAATTTTATCAGTAAATATCGGAAATCCTATAGTATTTATGTAGAAACGTAAAATATTCCTCCTCTGTCATCCCTTAATTTAGCTAATAGCGTATGAAAATTCCTATACATTCAGATCAGTGCATTGTCTCTCAGCAGACAAACGATGTACCCGCCACAGGTTTATTAAATTAAAATCACGGATGTTTATTCGTTGCTAAAGCGTTATGCAAAGGAGCTATCCTATCTAATACCGGTAATGAATGAACGAGAGCTTATGAAAGAAGATAAACCATCAAGCACGGCTTAATGCAAACGAAGGGAAAGGAAGAAAAGTGCCGGCGAGAATGATTTTTTATTGTCAACTTCGATGCTGGTCTGCTTACGTCCACCTGCAAGTGGTTCCTGCCGCATCGGGCCGGGTATACACACAGAGTAGCTGTGGACTTTATTAAAACGGTATATCGGTTGTTTTATCTTATACCTACAGCCTTGTATTTAAGGTTTTGAAATTCAAATGAAGCGGCCCGGTGGCTGCCATCCGCTATTGATATGCGAAATATCGCGAGTCTACAGGGCCCGTCTGGTCTTCTATGAACGATGCTATAAAATCACAAAAGAATATACCTGCTGTGAAGAGGAGCAGTTCATGCCTCGATGAGGCAAAGGGTACACGAGCGATTTTGGCGATAAGCCTTTCATCTGCTTATATTTCTGGAGTTACGTTGCCCACTCATTGACTAATCGTTACTTTTTATTTACACTGTATCTTGCAACGATAAGAGAAAAATAAGGATTATTTTGGGAAATATCCATAAGAATTTTTATAGCTTTCGGTAGAGCTGGTTAATTTTGCAAACTTTATTTTCTTAACCCGTTAATTGAAATGTAAAGGTATCGAAAATGCACTGTATGCGCACAATTAAGTTATTTGCAAAAATAACTGTGCCCTTGCCGTCAGTGAATGCGAAATAATTAAAATCCTATTTGGTATAAAAATAATGAAGAGACGTCTATTTTGATTCCTATAACGAACAGACAAAAAGTCGAAAACTGTTTTATAAAAGTAGTTTGAAACTCGTAAAGGGTAAACGCAGAAGGGTTGAAAATGATCAAGATTACGAGACAGAGTTTTATTTCTTCCTTCTAACTTTCCACGGAACGATCGGATCTAAAAAAAAGCCTGACGTAAGCTAAGAAAAACCGTAGCACCCAAGACAATCGTGCTGCCACGCACAGGGTTTCTTTCCGTCTCGCAGACATAAACACTGAAAACACCCGGGTAGATCGAGTGAATTTCGCGCGCTCCCGTCTCGTCCGGTAATCCAAACAAACTCACACTGCAGCACGGACAAAAGGTATCCGTTGCCTTCGATTGATCGGGGATACTTTCATCGGGGAGATATCTTTCGGACACGTAGCCGCCTAACATCCCGGCAGACCGAATTTTCCTTCGTACGTGTGCTGCTACGACGCACGTGTACCATAGTGCCACACGTACGATGCACATGCATCAGTCGGTCGCATACAGTTGCGAGACCTTGCAAGAACGGAAAATTGTAAGAGTAAGAGGAAGAGAGGAGAGAGCAGAGGGTGGTAAAGGTAGGATAGGAAACGAAGAGAGAACGAAGCACGCAGACACTCGCGAAATTACGACCTTCGCTTACGTCTGGATACATCGCTCGAGTGAACGAGCTAGCGCCAACGGACGACCAGGGTTTATAGGGTTGCTAGAGGCACGATGAGGGGCAAGAGGAAAGGGTGGACAAGTGGCAAGAGGAAGACGACGAAAGAGGAGAAACGTTAAAGGGAAAGAGAAAGATGAAAGAAGGGGATGGGGGTTGGTTGGCGAACGCGGTACGATGGGTTAGAGTAGGATGGTGGTTACGGGGACGCACACACCGGCGTGGTTTTACTGTTTCGGAAGTCTAGCCACCCCCAGGCTATCCACCTCCTTTCCGGCAGTACCGGGGTCCCACCATCCACCCGACGGCCACCCTTCATCCTCCCGTAGGGTGGACCGCCCGTTTATACGACCTTCCACCCCCCCCCCCCCCCCCTTGGCCAGACTAGCACACACCGAAGTCGTAAACCTGCACCCTGCTCTCCTGCCTACCTTCTCTGTTTGTCTCGTTCGTTTACTACCTCTCTCCAACTCTTGCCTTTGCTCTTGCCTATCTCTGTCACCCGACCCCTTCCACCCTCTCGTCCGACCAGAGCCACCCCTACGCCCACCCGTCCTACCCGCGTCCCTTCAACCTCGCGCGGATACCTCGAATACACCAGCTCTTTCTCATCGTCTGTCTGACACGCACGCACGCCATCGCTACCGCCCGATGGATACAGACACGTATCACACACGATGTGTGTATCACACAGGTGTGCGAACGTGTGTCCCTGTTCGACCCGTGTATATACGATCTCTCGAAAGACGCACACAGAGGCGAGAGGAAAGGACGTAATTCCATCGACACCGGGGCGGTGCGGTGGTACGGCGCGAACCAACGAACCCCTTTCTCTTTTCGCCGCTTTCAGACCCGCGAGCGGCTGGATCACGAATTCGTTTCGGGGAAATTGTTCGAGTCCGCGTTCAGAATTATGGGACTCGACCAGTTAAACGGCAATCCCTCTCACTTCCTGACCAACGGAACCCCTCTATCCAGATCGGGGGTTGGTAGACAGAGTTTTATGATACCACCGGCAAACTCTGAACGATGCAAAGAATGCTCGTTTTCGAAACTAGACGATTATTGAGCCGCACGTTTGTCATGATTCTTAGATGAAAGAAGAGTTTGTTATTAAGATTGAGGAATGAAAAAGGTTTCTACATTGTTTTGGTCAAATATTCGCATAAAAATCACGGATATGTTCAAAATTGTAACTCGTCTTTTCTTATGTTTTAATGTTTCTCTGTTCAAAATGATAGAATATGATGATTCATAAAAATTTTTGTTAACTGTCAAGTACCTGAATTTTGCACCTTTTGATAAAAGGAAAGTAAAATAAAAATTAAATTTAAATAAGTTGTTAATTTTTCAAATTTCTGCGTAACTTTTACGCTCCTTTTTATTTTGAATTTGCCAAGTCTCTTTTTATATTTCATGATCTTCAATTTTTATTAGATTTTTACTTTCACGCTTCGTCTTCGAAATGCAGACGTAGCAATGACCGAAATTTAGTTGGTAATGACACAGGCACGTTCATAAAGGATTTTAGGTGTGTTTTCATGGAATTAATACAGAGTTTAGTTTTGCGGCTATAAACTAGATCCAGACGACAGTAAAACGAGCGAAATGGCCGGGGATAGTGGTGTCTCGTCGTGGGCCATTAATTAACTATAAATTGATAAGAGAACCTGACCTGCTCCATTAAGACTAAAACTTTCAAGCCTCTTGCTACTCTTCTTTCTTTTTTCTTTTTTTCTTTAACCTCCACATTTTTAGTTTTACCGTTCCACTTAAAGTTACAGCTGTAAAGTCGTTCGCTGACAGACGGAAGTAAGTAGAGTTTTAACGACCTTAAATAACGTTTATCCGTCTTAAGATTCAAGTTAACTTGTCAAAATGCTATACCCTTTGCAACGTTCAACTACGTTTTCTTATGACTCTGCGTGAAATGCGGTGGCAGTGAATACGATTAAATAATAATTGTTGATCGATATTTAATTAACCTTTTGTTTTCTCGATTACCGGCTGCCCGATTCAGGCTAACTTTTACAACCTTTCAAGCGACCCTCATCGCACTCGAATTTTTTAATATTGCGTCTGAAATTAAAGTAATTTAATTAAAAAAAAAAGCGAATCAAATCACATTCAGTATGTTGATGCAAAGATACTTTCGAATCGATCCTACAGATATCCTGAAAAGGATTAAAATGGTAGCAATTCTAACGCTACTATAATACAATAATGTTAAAGGCATTCTTTTAATTACCATAACCTGTGCCGGTTTTTATGAAAATGTCATTGCGAGATGAAAGTAAAAGAAGTTGCTCTCGCAATTACATCGTGCACGGCTGAAAAGCGTGCAACCGGCAAAGGAACTTCTTAATAAAAACTGTATGCCGCCGGGTAACAGAGCTATTTGCGTGAAGAATGTGGAAAACAAGAGGAATTTAAAGAACTTTACGATGCGACCTGGTTACATTTAATTATTGCGCCATCCAAGATTCGTTCGAAGGTCATCCTTTTTATACTCCACCATTGGCAACAAGTTCATTTACGTATAAACTGCTGTGCTCACCGTGATTCCGTCGCATAAATTCGCCCCGAAGTATTTGGAGCATCTCCGAACGATGCGAATCCAGTGGATTCTGTGGGTCGAGTGGCGTCTCGTTAATACGAGCCCGGAAGATGATAAACGACGCAAACTTATCAGCAGTCTACGGTCACGACCAAAAAGTTTCACGGACCAAAGTGGTGGCGCCACGACGACGGGTTGAACAGATATAGGAGAGACTGGGACAAACGGAAGTGGCAAAAGAGAGAGGAACGGGGGTGGAGAGTCGGTAAGTCGGTTTTCGACATTGACTAAACGAGACACGGAGACATGGCGTCCGAAGGAAGGATGGTAAGTACATCGACCACCACCACCCACCCGTTCCACCACCTGCACAAGCTACCTTCTCTTCGAGCTCACGTCAACCCCCTTTTAACTTCCCCTCGATTTCTCCTACCGTTCGCCAGGAGCTGTAGGCATGTAGCACCCTCTGCTCCAGGCTCCTGCCCACATTCAAAGGGCACTGCCTCGCACTGGAAAGGAGCCCTTCTTCCTCTGATGCCACCCCTCGGACCCTACCACTCTCTCAGCCTGTTCCGCGCTCGCGTTACTTCTAGACCCTTTCAACCGCCTCCGTCGTCCCTCTCTCGAACCCCATTGGCAATCATACTGCCATGGTATCTTCGTTGCAAAATGGCCACCTAACCTTCTGCCCTCTTGACATCTATCTAATCCTTGATTAAGAGGAAAAAAAATCGACTCCAATTATTATCTTTGATTACGTATTACCGTGACGTCGTGCTTACCTACCGGGCGGAAGTTAATTTTCTTATTTAACCCTTAAACCTAATTGAGTCAGCCGTCAACTAAATCTACGAGTGCTGGTAAAATAATTTGATATTTTGAAAATGGAAATCAGAAACAGTTTAGTATTAAATTTAAATTCTATGTTTCTCATGTTTGTTTTTATAATATTTTAACCATGAGAACTGGAAATAAATAAAATTTTGTGAGAGTTGAAAGAAATCCTTCCGATGCGATAAATCGAGGGTGAACGTTGTAAATACGATAGAAAACCTTGAACTCTCGTCGCAACTTCGAAATGGATCAAGCACAGGATTTACGCGCTCGTTTCCTTCCGAAAAAATTGATTTCCCCATTTGGCTGAACTTTTGCGACACAGATAAAACGCGTTGTAAAGCGCGCGAGGACGATCCCTCCCCGCGACCTCGATTCTACTCGCGACTCATCGTCGCCCTCGACGCCGACTTCTGGGGAGTAGATGGGGACGCCGGGATGGCGTTACGTGCCGTGAAAAAGGAATTTGTGGAAGAATTTCGGATTTCTTGGCACGACGAACGAATGTCAGCAGCCACTTCCTATCCCCCACCCACCCCCTCCTATATCCTCGATCTTTGCCGAAGAGTTGGTGCGTTAAGGGGGACGGTAAATCGTAAACGCATCGTGGACCAAATAATACAGCAAAATCGAACGTAAACTGATTTTTAAAAAAGAATCAATACTTTATAAAAAAAATTTGGTACTAAAGGCATACAGGTAAGTCTAACAATATTTCTGCAACGCAATTCTGGTCTAATATGGTTAAAGAATTGGGGTAATTCCCTTATAACAAGGTATTCCTAAAAAACAGATTTTATGGAAAAATGTTTAATTATTTACTGTTATTGTTACGTTTAATGACATTATTAGCTGTAAGAAGAAAATAATATAGTTTCCTTAATTCTCGGAATTTAACCCCATTCTCTGTACTAATTCCTCATTTCACAGAACACGAGCGTTGCTTGTATTTTTCATTTCTTCCATACCATGTAAATAAGTTAATAATAAACTAGAGCATACTTTGAATAAATAATTATCTTATTTGTATGCTTCTCATCTGCCTAAGGATAGTTATGCGATGATAACGTAATACTTTCTTGATGAACGACATTTTAATTTAAATGAAAAATGTGGTGTTTTACATTTTGTATGTTTAAAAAACATTGCTTTTATGATAGATCCGTACGATTCCGTGAACGCTTGAATTACCAATAAAATACGGACTGAACTGTCGCGTTTGGAAAGAGACAAGAGAACGAAGTGAATAAAACAAGTGGGGAAAAAGAATTCTCATAGATTTCATATTTCTTCGCACTTCGTACCAGTTTCAGAAACCGCGTCTCCTCCTCCTTCTATCGCATCGCTGTTTTCTTCAAGACAGCACTACTGAGGTCTTAGGGAGGAGTTCGCATAAATGCAACATAAACTGAACTGGATATTCGCAGAAGATACTTTTCTGTCTACAGCTGTTATAAAAAAATAAAGTAACTTTTGAAAAACACGCACATGTTCTAGATATTCATTGAAATCGTTTAACAATCACAATTTTTTTTTTTAATTAAAAAAGTGGAAACTGACGAAAATTAGTTTCTTAGTATTCGACGTTTTTTGGTACAAAGGAACTTGTCAGATTCAAGCATAATGAAATTATTTGAACGTAATTAATTACATAGTTGTTGTCGAAAGGTAATACTGCATTTAACTGTGTTGGCAATTTTCCAGTAGCTTTATCTAACTCGAGGACAAGAAGTCAAAAAAGCAAAGGACGGTGAAGAATTTAACAAACCCTGGACATTTGAATTTTATAAACCCTTTCTCTCCTTTTGTCGTGCCGTTCTGTCGTCATCCGGCGAATGCAAATAATTTACACTAACTGGTCAAAGATAATAAGTAGATAATTAAAATGAAATCAACCAGAAAGGTCGCAAAGCGCAATCGCAATCACATTTACAGCCAAAAGCGGAATTTTCAGATATTCCACACTTTACATCTAAACGGCGTCAAACGAGTTTACGCCGTTCTCAACGGTTCAATTACATTTGTCCCCGTTCGATTCAAGGCCTGATTGCATCTGCAATTCAATCGAAAGGAACGCGATCATCCGATCGATGCATCGCATCATTAATATCCTCGAATCGTCTGCAAAAAAGGGGACATCATTAACCCCTGTCAGTTGCTCAGGATTCACGTTTAAGATACAGGATCGATCATTTCTATCCCAAACAGAACATGATGTGACGCAACAGACCTATGCCGCATCCTGGATCGAATTACGTAACACGACAAGGATAATGACGGCCAGAGCCAGCAAAAGCATTTGGAAGGACTGGCTGAACGATGGATCGATGCGATCGATAAAAGTAAAAAGAAGAAAAAAAAAAGAAGAAGGAAAGCTCCTTTTCTCCACGTGTCTGGTGGACTTTTTGGTGTGCGGTGTAACCGTCAGCGTCATACCTTTTCTTCCTCCGGTTCCGTAACGTTCTTCTCCTAACATCGGTGTCGGCGTGACAAAGCAGAAGTGGGTGGACAGGGTGAGTGGAACGCGGTCCAAAATGTGGCTCCTTCTCGCAGGACGCTGAGGACGAGGACGAGGACGAGGACGACGAAGAGGGGTTCTAGGGACTAGCACGAGGGCGGATCAATACAATCGCTAATCCGGTGCATTGTGAGGCGAGGCGTGGCGTAGCAAAGAGGCGAGGTGAGGCGGTGGTGGTCTTGCTTGCCTTCTCATCCCCCCGCGTCTCAACCGGCGGTTTCAACCCTCTCCACCCACACTCACCCTGCCGCCCTCTACGTTTCAACCCCTCGACGAGCCTGCCTCTGCCTTCCTTCGTAGCCGTTCCTGTTCGGCCCACCCGCACCCCTACAACGTCCGTTGCCTTCCACCGCCGGCACCGTCTTGCCGCACTTCCGTTTCCAACCCTTAACCTAGCTGTCGACGAACCAACAACCCCCTTGGCGAGCAACGGTGTAGGATCAGCCAGTGCTACGCTACGAAAACGTAACTTACGCCGTGGAAGTAAATTCGTCTTTCGGCTTCCTCTTTCTTCCTTTTTTCTTCTTCTTCTTCTTCTTCCTCTTCTTCTTTTTCTTTTGCGTTTCTTACCGTTACGAGGCCAGAGCTAGCTCATTCTCTGGGCACCGACAACGAAATCGACGATTGGGGAATTGCGATGAATTAGAGGGACCAAGGATTTCGATCGTTCCGGAACTTTTCCTCGAGCGCAATTCTTTTCCCGGTGACTACTTGGTCCCTTTAAAGTATTTCGGGGATATTGCTTCTGTTTCATATTGGATTAGATCCTTTTTTTTTCGCTCAATACCGTCCATCGTCATTTCCAAATGTCCACGAGGGTCTCGTTCTAATGATCTTCGATAAGAGCAACTTTTCAAAGAATGAGAACTTTTGTCAGGAGGAACAAACTTACTGATTGTCTTCATTAATATACAGTAGGTAATAAGAAAAAGAAGAATCTATTGATTTTTGATAGTTGTTTGAAATAACCACTGTCAATTATTGGAGGAATGCAAAAATTTTAGTTTCTTTTATTTCCATGCCATGTATAAGGTGTAATTGAATTATCAAAGTATTTATTAGGTAAAGCGAAAAGAAATGTCACTTTTTTTTAAAGAGACATCGAGAAGTTGCGGCAAGATATTGTAAATAACCATGGAAATTATCAGTCGGAATAAATATTATGTATTTTTTTGGTAAATAAATTTTTTCGCATTTAAAAAACGACATTTCTTTTCGCTTTGCCTAATATTTCTATTGTTTGGGTACCGATAGCCCACTAATACAAAAGAGGTGAGAATTTATTTGAATTTAAAATGATTATATCAAAGTATTGAAATATTTGTACAAATCGAACATATGAAATATCGATTTTTCAAGAATTACTATTCTCAAATGTGAGATAAAGTAGAATACAATTTTTGGGTCTAGTAAATATAAAACTGTTGTACCGTATATTAAGGGTACGGGAGGTACAAGGCACTAAAAATTTTAAGAAGATTAAGGGCGAAGTAGGAGAAGGTAAGAATGGATAGCTGTAAATCCTGGTCCATAGGGAACTTGAAAGATAAATACTTTTCCGACTGCAACTCGAATATAGAATTACACGCACATTTCCTTATGAAAATAAAAAAATAACTGGAACTCCGTTTCACGTTCAACTTGTTCTACAGTTACGAATAAATTTCATGTTATCTAAATTTCTACTCGTATTTAACCGTTGTGCGATATTCAAATTTTTATTAAATTCGTATCATTCGATTCGCCATGTATCACAAGGAATGAAGCTAACTAATAATTTATTTGATCAATATGTTCTTCCACTATTTTTAACAAAAGTCAGTAGATTTTACAAAATAATGAAACACTAGATATTTGCATTTTGGGTCAATTTGAGAATTACTTTATCAGTATAAACTGAGTTTTAATTTCAACACGAGCTAAAAGTTCCCGAAGTTCGATATTTGAAAAATGACTGATTCATCGAAATTTTTGAAAAGCAAAAATTTACTTTTCTGTATAAAATGTGATTAAAATGTATTTTGCTAGCTATCGTGCAACTGTTGTAAAACATATTTACCCAGAAAATTCCCCGAATAAAACCCAGCCGACAATTAAAATGTAAATAAGAACTTGCGTCCACCTAAGGTAGCCGACTGTTGCTCATAAAAATTAATAGGAAGCGATTTACAAGCGAGCATCAAAAGATTCGTCGCGCTGTACGCCGGAAGAGCAACACTATGCTCCATAAATATGAAGAAAATATGAGAAAGGAGATGCTACGCCAGTGGAATCGTCCAACCCCGTGGTTCCAGCAATGCCACCCTCGCATCCTTCACAGGACCACCCACTCTTAAGCGAGATGGACCCAAACAAACTCGTTCACGAACATCCGAAACTGTGTTACTAGAATAAACTCTGGCCGACGCAAAAGCAATTTAACGGGCGTGCACGAGCGTGTTGCATGCACGCGCGTGAAACTTCCACCCGTGGATACGTTCACGTTTGTGTGTATGCGTGTATGTGCAAATGGTACACGTACAAGTTACAACGCGTTCGTGCGAGCCGACCCAGCCACACTCGGGGAATTCCCTTTCGGTTGGCATCAGAACTGAAAGAAAGTGCAATAAATTCGGCGTATAATACGACCGCCAGAACTGCCTCGACCTGGTGCACCCAACAGTCGGCGCTGGTTACGAGGAATAGAAGCAAGAACGGCGCAACAAGCGTCCGTTTTATTGTTCCTGAAAGATTTGCTTTTTATTGCGCCCAGAAACAGAGACGGAGTTTGTACTTTGCTAAGTAGACGAGAATTTGCGAAGATGTGTCTGATTACTCGCGGACTGTAACCACTTTCGTTCGGTGGAGAATTTTATGAATCTACTAGGGCAGGATGAAAATATTATTTCATGATCGTTGAGACGTTTAATCTACCTTATAATTTCGTTAGAGGTTAGAATCATTTGATTAGTAAAATAATTAACGTTGCGTTTACTTGTGCATAATGGTTTAGTTTCGACGGGGGGTCCAAAGCTTATCATAAATATGATAAAAATGTATTATTTCAAATGGTGGTTATTTCGATTGTAAATTGTTATTTATGGAATTTTAATCATTCTATGTAAAAACTGTTTGAAAGTCGACAATTCAGTTACCAAATTAATATTCATTCTATTTCGGATTATGTAGTTGCAATCGTTTCCCAAATTTTTTAATTGAGCGTACTGCAACTCACGTTGTTATGTTTATTTGAAAATTTATATAATCCTCTGTTATTTCATCAAATATTGCAAGACAAAATCGTTTATACCCATCATTCCGAAAACTTCCTAATTATTTTACATCACGACGCTCAAAGTGTTAATGACTCACTTGACCAGGTTTCCATTCTATGTAACAAATATTTAATCGTCTGTTTCAAATACAGACGACACTGTAAGCTCCAAAATTTCATTCAATTGACGCAGTAAGAAAATAAACGAAGCGGAAATAACAAGATATTCAACGACTGAGTAATTTTCATCCTTCGAATAGGATGGCCATCCGAGGACGTGCACGCCGACAGAGGATCATACGTGTGTGTGGTGGAGCCAGCCAATTATCAAGTGATTGCTCGCAGATTATAGGAAATGCAGTTCCACAAATGGGAGGCGTGCATCTGTAGATGTATGCGCGACTACCAACACGTACCTACTGATTCTCCACTTCCTCTGTCGTGTCCTTTGCGAATTGCCTATCGGTGTTTGCCGTCAGTCAAACAAGGCTCGAAAATCCTGTTCTTCTTCGTGGAATTTGAACTTTTAATCGATTCGATTCCAATTCCCTCGAAGCAAACGAATGAGAAACTTCTAACACCTAACAGATCCTTCGACGACGTTTTAAAACATAGTTGGAGCAAATAAATAGAATTTTGTTTAATATATTGAATGTTCAGGGAAATACTGGTGACTGACACCACAAATTCAATATACAAATTGTATAATGGAATGTCTGAAGAAAAGAATTAAAGAAAATTTTAGATAAGGGTCAATTACGAAAAGTGTTAAATGAACAGCTTAAATTGCCCAGTTTCGCTACGATATTCAACAAAAATAATTTTTCATATAAAAAATCGATTCTTTCCAGCCATAAGGAGTTACGTCTAGTTGGAATCGAGAAAATGACGTAATTTTCAAAATTTTTTTGACGTTCTAATTAAAGTAGCTGTAAGATTTTTTTTATGTGATCCTATTTTTGAGGTGATCAAATTTTGGTTTTATCGCAGCAAAAAAAAAAGAAATCATAAAACGGAATTAAAAATCTTTTGTTCAAGCCTTGTTCATTATGATAAAAAATAATCATGCAAAATTTGGAATCAATCGGTGTAGTACTTTTTGAAAAATTTTGATCACCGCAAAGGCCTTTTTTAAAAAACACTGTTTTGAGATAATCACGTGTAAAGTTTCAAGTTCACGTTTTTCATAGTTAAAATTATTTTCTTTCAACTTACATAGAGTCATCTATTCCAGGGCCATAAATGATTATTCCAGTAAACAGATAAATGTATCTACATTGTAGTAATGGATATAAACCAACGAATCGATATGCAATGAATATATCCGGCTGTAATAACTTTGAAGCGAGTGCTCCGATTCATATGAAATTTTGAGAAAATATTTTTAAGAATATGTATTTCAAGAAAATGCAAGAAACGAAAAATCGATTTTTCCGACCTATCCAACTAGGCGTAATCCCTTAAAGTTGAAAATGTCCATGATGGACTAGCAGGGTACTATAAATCTTCGACGATCCAGCTCGAAATCAGGCCAAAAACAAAAACGCAAAGAAAAGTAAACCCGAATTTTCCTGATCAATTTGTACCAGCTGTTTTCGGTAAAGGAATAAGACTGTTCCTGCTCGGAAAGAAAAGTATCGGCTATTAGACGACCCGATTTCAGGGAAGCACCGTGTCCAGCCTGTCCGCGCCAAGTTCTGCAATCGGTCCTCCCTTTTTCCATCTCTCTCGCGACACGGATGCTCTGTTCCTCGCCAGGAGTGCTCTTTTTCCACCCTCCCATCTCTCCCTTCTCGTCCTGTTTCTGCTCCGCTTCCGGGTTTACCTCTTTCCGTACGAACGGCCGCCGCCACGGCCCCTTCATCGCTCGCCACTCAGACTTCAATTAATTTCGCTGCTTCTGGACCAGCCGTTTTCCAATTTCGAATTTCTCCGGTGAACGCGAAACACGGCCCTCGATATGGTCTTCAGGAAAGATTCCCAGCAGGGACGAGAGGGCATGTATGACACGAAAAATTAATTACGTCGCGGTTTTCGGATATGCACCCCTGTAAACGGTACGAAAAGAAAGTGTTCGTGGTCGCGTTAACTTTTTAAGCACCGTGGCAGGGTCAGACGTAACTCTGTCAAAGGTAAATCAAGAATTTATTATTTTCTCAGATACATATTATCTGATTTATAATAGATGTTCGTTGTAAACAGAAAAGATATAAGTTGCACTCGGAGAATTGAAAGAATTATCGATATCTAAGAGAAGATTTAACCACAGAACACGATTTTGTAATCCTTATAAGAATAATTCATAAATTTCCCGATTATTACATTTCACCTGACAGAACATCCAACAGTTGTTTCGCGACTGAACAAATTTCAAAAATAACCCGCAAATCACGGTGCTTCGCTTTGTAATACAGCGGTCTTCGAAAAACAGATATAAAAACACGCGTACTGGAAGAAAGTCTGATCCATCTGCATCGAAGAGGACCGATTGATTTACAATGGACGAAGGTGTGGCAGAATCCGACACCAATATCACACCGATACTCGACGCGTGGACAATTATCCTGCCGGACAAAGGCTACGGGGGTGTACACGACTATCCCACACTTGTGCGCACGTCGCCGGCCTAAGGCTCTTTACGCAGCTGACGCGACTCGTATTAAGAATCGCGTGGGCCCCCGCGAGTGCGTGGGCAAACACCCGCACATCGCGGCACACGCAACTCTTGGAAGAAAACTCGAACGCTCCTCCAACGCGACTAGAGGAGGTGCAAGGACCTCCTGATATTTATCTGCCATTGAAAGCTGAACTCGGCTGCCTCGAACGAAACTTGCGAGGCTCGCTCGTCACTCCTATTTCGGACGAACGATTTACAGCAATGTCCGGATACAAGGCGCAAATTCTACCCTCTTTATCCGCTTCGCTGCTACGTCCATAAATACAGATTTTCCAAAGTATACGTATATAGTGTTATACCCGCAAATTATAGGACGTTTTTATAATACCACATTGTTCGGCTTGTTCCGTATAAATACACACTGTGTAGGGAAGTTAGGGAAATTGGAGACTAGGAAAAAGAAGATCTAGGTTAGGTAGACCTGGATTTGATAATTACTATGCATTATACTTAAATTAGGTAGAACTAAGTTTGAGAATTACTACGAATGGTATCTAGGTTAGGTAGACCTAGGTTTTAGAATTACTATGCATTATACCTAGGTTAGATTTAGTAATTACTTGAAATTAAGTTGGTTGATTTAGTAAAGAAGCAAACCGAATGATGGACTAGGTTAATTATCCTGCTTAAGCATAATATCTAGCAACTTTGGAGTATATAAGGATTAGTGAATATAAAGTTATGATAATTTATATTTAACGAAACTTCTATTGGACTTAGAAAGCGTCAAATCTGAAGAATTGACACGTCAATCGTCACACTGAAATGACCATATGTAGCAAGACTGTAATAAGACATTTTGGAATTGTAATAAACAATAATCTAAAACTTTGTGACACCATTACATCTGTTCATCTATTGGTATGAACCATTCGTTCTCAATTATAGATCATTTTTCTATCTCTATTGTTCTTCTAGTGATAATAAGCTCATAAATACTCGGCAATCATCGAACAAGGCGCAAGCATCGTACATTCTTCAGGTTGTACGTACACACAAATAACAACCAGAGTCGTCATGCCTTCGTTCATGACCGGCAGGCAGGTTTATGTCTTAGCTCGTCACGCCTCTACGTGCTGAACAAGACAAGACGACTCTTGCTTCCCTTCCTCTTCCTTCTCTTCCTCATTTCACAGTTTTCACCGGAAGAAGAGGATAAGGCGAGACGAATCTCAAACGAGCACACGTATATCCTATGTTCGAGACGTGTTGTGAGACAAGTTGCCGGGTAAATGGTTAATTAGCGTAGAAAATCGTAACGTGATCCATAATTAATGCATTGAACGTTATGGCTTCAATGATTAAGTAATTTCATTTCTTTTTATTCGTTATGTTTCACATTAGTGTAACATTTATGGTAGCCAACAAGTTATTTTCTGAGTTTTGTATTAAATCGTGTTTAAACTTTTAAACGCTATTTTTTGTAATGAATGTTTTCTTCTAATTTGTGATTTTGTAATTATTAGTGTACTTATGAAACGTAAGAAGATTTTTATTATTACTATTATATGACTCTAATTTTGAGAAATTAAAGGGATGTGGCGTAGAAATATCGTTTCAAAATATTTAATTTTATTAATATCATTACCATTAACGCGAATTAACTTTCATATTTACAACGAACCTTAATCCACTACCTTCACTCCAAATGTTTAATCCCACAATATAAAAGAAATATTTGAGTTCGAAGTGCAGCTAAAAATATTATAATTCTCGAAGAAATTTGAATTGCTTGTCAATTTTATACTACTTCTTAAAACCCAATGGGGTTCACAAAAAAAAAAAAGACTATTCAAAGATTATGGAACGGTATAAAGAGAAACGTTTTGCCTCAAAATTCTTCGAGGAAAAATCGATGTTTATTGGATCTTCTAGTTTCTCTCTGTGTATACGACTGAAAACGGATGGTAACACACGATCCATGCTACAACGAATCGGCTTATTCGAAAACTATTTTCCCCTTGAAAGACGCGAACAAATGCTACAATACTCTGTATCCTCGAAACTGCGCACACAGTATTGTCGTTACGATATCGTAGCAAATATCTCTACAGACGACACTAGACCGAGGCCCGAATAAATTTTAAGGTACGTACAAGGGGGATCGGTAACATCCAGCCTTACACCACGAGTTTCTCTCACCGGAGACAAGTTTGACACCTACGCGGAATCTCTTTGGCAAGAAAACGTTTACCCTTTTTGTCATCGTCGAACAATACCGTCCTTTATGTCTATCAAAGACTTGTTTATTGATGACGTTAAAAAAAAACCATGTTTGTACGAGTTTAAAATGTTACGTAGTTGAAAAAGCTCGCACAGCTGTTCTGTTGGATTTTATTTATTATCAATTTTTTTGAATGTGGTAAAACTACCATTGCATATTTTTGTATCGTGAAAAAGAATAACATAATGTTTGTTCCAAATTCGTGAAAAAACCGACATTTATTGATAGAAGGAATGTACCTTCTTTACACGACAAATCTAATGAATGTGTAAATTTCTAGATTGCAACTAAAAATTGGTACGAATATCATTTTGTGCTCCTTAATTTATATTAAGCAGCAATTAAATGATAATATTATAAGATGGTGTAGAATTATGGAGTTTAATGTTGGAACACTTAAAAATAGAACTGTCCATTCATTCGTTTGATGATGTCACTTCACATTACTTTCTTGACCCATAAAAAAAATAAACAACGCTGAAGGAAAAAATTTCTCACGTTCTTATAATTCAGATTCGTCTCTTTACTGACTGGTTATTTTTGTTTGTTTTATTTTATTATTCAGGTTCTACGTGCGCGTGTCTCTTTGGTACAGTTTCGAAACCGTAATCTAGTTTTGATTCGGGTTCATTCATATTTATAGATGTGAATGCAATGCACGGAGCGTGCTGCACCATCTATAAATGCAATATCGTATTTCCACGGATGCATTTACCGATATACAGTTAGTAGATTTCCTTCTTACACGTATGTCTTTTTATACCGTTTGCAGTTTATAGTTCCTACTTTATCGACTACCAATTTGGTTGGTTTGAAATTTTTGGACAAAAAATATAATTTTACATATAATAATTTCTACTTACCCAACATACTCGTACACCGTGGGCTGCCAACTCCGATCATTGTAGTGATTGAAAGATCGTAATTGCACCTCTGCTGTTTGTAGAGATCTGAAAAGAAAGTTTATTGTGTTAAATTAATCATAATTAAATTAATCAATGATTTTGACACTGAGAATAGTAATGAAATACACTTTAACAATTATAATAATTTAGTTAAGAAATGATTATTACGTAAAATTAATTTAAAAATCGAAGCACATTTGTAATTTACAACTATAATTATTATTACAAAAGTAAACTCATTGAAAAATGATATTTCTATTAAATACCAATATTTGTTTCGTACAATTAATATCATGTGAAAACGTGTATAATAATTGCAAAAAAAATTATAAATCCATTCACACGTAAAAATTATAAAAATAAAAAATATGATAATAATTTGATTAAAACATAGAAATAAAACTATACCAATTCGTCTAAAAGTATGCGTTGATTATTGAAAAAGAAACTCGAAATCCATTCACGGGTAAAAATTACAAAAACAATAAATATAATGAAGACTTGGTCGACGAATAAGGATGATGTCAAAAGTTGTACTGAAGTAAATTTGAATAGGGTGATCTCACGGTCGAGTTCAGGTAAGGGCATTCATGCGTGGCCAATAAGTCGATAAGGTAAACAGATCGCCGAGCGCCTCGATCCTTTTGTTATTATCGGCTCGAGGGTCAAATTAAACTAGTCTTGTTACGTCTGCCGAAGGGTTCACGTCTCCTTGAGAATCTTATATCGGTACGAATTTTCAGAACGTGTAATCGTGCATGTGATCATGTATGTGTTACTATGTGTGGTTGCGTGTATGTCTGATATGCATCCTCATGCTATTGCACATTTGTATGGGGGTGTAGTACTGCATTTCCTGGTGTGGGTTTCCGTAAGACTAAACATATGTACACCTGCATTCTACTGTGGTTGAACATGTATGCATGTATAGATTAGTATGTTTTATAATGTGGTTCCTTATATGATTTAACGTCTATTACTGAGTTTCTTTTTATATGGTTCTCTATGTGCTTTAGCATGAGTACACATATGCATTGCTGAGTTTTCTGGTGTAATTTATGCATGCTTATTTCATCAATTTATTTAGAGAGTAAATTATTTATAAAATTAGAATTGCTTGTTTGCATGTATGTGAATTCGTGAGTAGTTGCACATAAAATACCAAACAATTTACACGATTCAAAAATTAATTTAATGACAAAAGTTCGTTAACCTTTGCAATTATCAAATTTCAGAAGGGAGTTCGATCTGGATGGGCCTACTATCAATCACACGATGGACACTAATGGACAATGGTACCAGAAAAGCTGATGATCCTGATTCGTTCCTGAGTCATTCCTGGGTCAACTCAAAGACGCATAGCGGGTGCGGTGGTGCAAGTCAACGAACGGTGAGTCGCATGCTTTATGGTTCCTCCGATTCCCATCATGTCGTAGGACGAAAGGTCCGAAACGACACGGGGATCGGTTGTAATTTTTTATCGTTTGAAGCGAACATAGTGATCACGTATATCATTGTACGATAGTACAATGGTATTCGTAAAAATTGCTTTTCTCTGTTTTGTTTGTTAGCTGAGGCTAGGATTTTCTTGTACATCGCGAGTAGATTTTCATACAAAAGACATATGTTGAATAGAAAATTATAAAAAGAATTTTGCAGTAGTTCAAGTACTATTTCACTTGTATACGAGTATACATATGTGCAAGAAAACATTTCGCGACGAGTAAATTTTGATATCAAAGCGATAATTGCAAATGTTTTCCATCATATAGTGTTTTACTTTGATATTGGAATTTCTCGAAAATCAAACAGTCGATATATTATATATGCATCTATTCAATTATTCTTCCATGTTCAAAAGTAGAATTCATTTTTCATTATATGGCGAGCCTTACTTTGATATCAGTATTTTTCAAGAAGTTAACAGTTCCAATCAAGTTCCTATTAAAGTATTCTTTATTTTCAAACTTTAAATTCAGTTCTCATCAATGATCTCAAAAGTATATTTTGATCAATTATTAGTAGCGATACTTCTTAATTCAGGATTTTCAGCAAACACGAATAAAGGAGGCTATATGCCGAAGAGCCCCGGCTTTTGCCAAAGAAGAGGGGAACTACTAATGGCTGTCCATGTTCGCATGGAGAGTCATTTTTGACACTATGTTCGCTAATTTGTTGAGTATTTTGCATGTTTTATTCAGAACGGTACAAACAGTACCGTGAAACATTAAGCTCGAAGTTTCACGAGCTTTCCAAGAAAAAAAAAAAAACAAGAAAATAGTAAAGAACAGATTAAGAAAAATAGAATAATCGCAACTTGGTAATATTTAAACCAACGTACACGAGTAATTTTCAAATATAAAACGATAACAAAATTCAGTTACGCTTGAAATAAATAAATTGATATTAAAGAAGTTAATAATTATATTATAAATCAATAAATTAATAATATTATATCTTTAAAACCAGTTAAAAGCCAGAATGTATGTTAAAATACATAAGAAACGCGTATTAAAATTACTAAAAGTTCAAAGGGCTGCCAACAAAGTCCTGTTTCGAATTTCGGTATAACGTTAGATTCGTAAGAAAGTAGAACTCTTCCCCTTTAATTCGGTCTTTGATTTACATCGATATCTTTCTCCGTTCCTGAGATATCGTCGTGTGAAGACAAACGTAATTTTTGTAGAAATTCGCTGCCGCCGCACGCTTGGACCCAGACAGTGAGTGTCTAGCGTAGCGGTCACGTGGTCATTGTTTACGTTTAACCCCTTACTATTCCTGGAAATGCGTATATGAATTTCCTAGAAAAAAGTCTAGGTCGCGTCGCGCCCTTTCGGAATTACCCTCGTACGCGCCGGCCGCTATACAAACTTTGAAGCCCTATATCTCCGAAACTAATTAAGATATCGCGTTGCAACAAATTGCGTTATTAACTACACACTTTCCTCCATCTTTGGAGCTATTATTAAATAAAATTTCACTTGTCTTTCATACTTATTTCCACGTTATTGTATACTATTTAGGGCATTATAACATTATCTAAAGCACTTATATCGTAAACTTATCCTGACATTACGTTATTAATTACGTTTCTCGATTCTAGGGTTATATTTTATGTAATGTATGTTTGATATCATTTTTATTCTTTCAGAATAGAGATTTCTATCTGATTTTAATTTTGTCTCTTTACACAAATAATCGAATTTTTCGTGATTGATTTTTGGGTGGGCTTTAAACGAACAATCGTTCTATTAGCATTCTCAAATTTACATACTTGCATATTTTATTTCAAAGCATCTAATGATGCGAATAACACCTTCATACTAAATTAAAAGAACTACCACTTTATGAATTGTATTATGTTACGAAAAGGTACTTGCTGCTTTTCGATGCACAAGTTTTCCTTCCTCAGCTTTACCGGCTTTCCTATCTCCTATATTACTATGTTTATTATTGCAATAATTTACAGATAAGAATATCAAGATCTACAACTAGTTATAATTAATGGTCCAACTGACAAACCAACAAAAGTTTCAATTTACAAACTTATTTGTCTCCAAATCGTGACCATTTTATTGTTATTTCCTTGTTTCATCGCGTTAGCTAAATGCTAACACCTTAACAATAATACCACCCCAAAGTTTTATAAAACATCTCGATAATTTTAAATCAAATATCTTTGTTCACTATAAAAATCGAATATTCTGACTATCTATAAGCAATCATCTGATTCTATCGTCGAGGAATTTCACCGTGTTTCGTGCTAGTTTTCCACTAAGTTTAACGATATTGTACAAGACACCTTGCGCCTTGTAATAACTGACTGCAAATACGTGTATACCGTGCGTGGGAGGAAGGGAGGGCACGGGGTGCAAGTTCTTCACCACGATGCCTACATCGTGATGGAGAACTTGCGTCATCTGTAAGCACTTTTTATTCTAACTTATACCGATCTTTTCCGACTATATGTCAATCTTTTTACCCCGCCCGTTCAAGTAGTTTTAATTTTATATCGATCTGATGAATTTCATTCATTGATTTGCGTTCATTCGGTACCTTTCATGTCGTGTGTGTGGAAGATAGCCGTACCGTAGTCTATCTTTCTGTACGCGACTAAGTAGAGTCAAAACTCGTTTATCTGGTTGGTAACAACTTGATAAACGAGGTAATTCAATGGAGGGTGGTTGGGACTTTGTGGTTAGGGCGGGTCACTGTCGCAGTCACCTCCACGTGGTGTGACCTGGTAATCGGTATCCTTTTCAAATATTTTTTGGAAGCTAATATTTATAAAAACGATATCGAGCTGAGTACTGTGATTTACGTTTAAGCTCAAGTTTTAGTATATTTCCCAACCCCTTATTTTGCAGTAATGTCCATTTTTTAACCGACTTCGAAAAGGAGAAGGTTACTCAATTCCATCAGTATTTTTTTTTTTCATAATTTAATGAGCGAAGTATATAATTATTTATTAAAAAAAGTAGTTATAATTATTAACCCCTTAACTTGTGCGGAGCACGCTAAACAGGCCAAACTGTGCACACTCGAAATAATTCGAGCGGCGTTGTATTTTATGCTGCTATACAAATTTTGATTAATTTTGTATTTTTTATACTTTTTTTTTGCCAAGATAATGTTCGTGTTTTTTTTACATAAAAAAAATTGATTTTTTTGGCCGCTTTATTTTTTCAAAAAATCTGTGCGTTAAGGGGTTAATGCTTTAAAATGATTAGGGAATCAATATTTAAATTTCGTTCTACAATGGAAGACTAATATGGCTTATAAGAATGGGCGCCATCTTACATTTTTGAAACCATCCCTATTCTCCAATATCTAATATGCGTTGTATATTGTACCGATACTATTCACAGATTTCGTAATATATTGGTATCCATAACGGTAACATTGTTTCCAAACCTCTGATTTTACAATACTATGAAAAATAGACTCAAGAAGAAATGAAGAAAATCACTCACCGGCAAAAAGATGCAAAGGATGTTATTTCGTCGTTGTTTAATTTCTCCGTTGCTGTCTTTAAAAAGTACCGAAACATCCACTTATTATATTTAGACACAAGAACAGAATTAGTTTACTTTTAACACAATGGTATTATAACATAATTTCACTTTTAAAGCATCATTCTTCCTGTAACTGACAAAGCTACCGTGCACTAAAGAAATCGATTCGATTTGCGAGATTTATCGATTTGTACGAATCGATCGAATCAGTTTGAATGCGATAGGCGCGACATCTTGAATTGGTGCAACCAATAACTTCGAAACATTTAAATTTGAAAATATTAAACCAGACTGTATTTATGAATTTATAAAATACATAAAATTATTAATAAATCAGTAAGTAAAATATACATAATCGATTATCTGACAGGGTATATAAAAGAATAAAACTTTTTGTTCCATTTTTATTTTATCACAGTTAACATTAATGCAACAGATCTTTAATAAGTATATTAATAATTGTTAAGAAATATATATATACATATGTATGAATACGTAATTATATTTTAATATTGTAAGTTTCATAGGTACAATAATTATTACAAAATATGAACTTAACAATGCAAAGGCAATATGTCTGTGATTGTGTAAAAAGCTTATCTTTTAAGGTTACATATATACTTCCTACACTATACGTATAACTTTCGGTTAAATATTAATTTTTGGAAAATTTTAACAGTGCTATCACATTTTTATACCCCGAAACATTAGTGCGTTGTTATCCTAAAAAAAAAATGAGTAGTACACTTCTAATAATCATTCATATAATATAAAGAAACGTAAAATTCGTAAGATTAAATATTTTAAAGATGCACGAATATTGTATTGGGAAACAGTTTAATTTTTTATTATTATTATTATTATTATTCTTTTTTTATTACAAAGTTAAACATTAGGTTCTGTCTCGCTCAAAGTGATCTGCTTGGGAGGAGCGAAATCAGCTTTCCACACGTTTTCTTTGCAATGTTCAACAGCCTTAAAAAAAGAAACATAGAGATGTATAAATTGTTCACTATGTAAATGTATTAAATTTAAATTACATTTACTTACTTTACATTCCTGAGCTGTTTCATTGGTAGAGCACCAATACACTGGTCCCCATGTACAATGTTTTATATGGTTCTTCTCGTACGATCGTTTAATTCGTGAATTTTCCAGGGCCACTGATGTATAATCATTGGGTGCACAAACAGCTATTTTGCTACATATTTTATCCATATTTTCACGACGTGCGATAAGATTTATAATGCTTTGTCCATAGACGTCTATCAATGAAACACACTGCAAACAATCGATAATTAATTTTATATCAACCGTTGTTCAGATTAAGCAATTTATACACAAATGACATAGATTATAGATAACCGAATATTAATAACAAATTACCTTGCTCTGATTACTCGCTGGTATATATCTGCAAACTTTCGATATTATTTGCTTAATGTCGTTGTCAACTTTAGGATCGTCCAAAAATTTGTCGATTACCGATACGATTGATTTACACACAGCGCATTCGGTTACAGCCTCTATAAACACGAAAGAACTTGGTACGTGTAACTTTTATCACGAATGTGTATTAAATATGAACATTGAATTTTCATTTTGAAATACCTTTCATTTTCTTCTCAAAAAATGAACATAATCCCATCATGCTACAAACTTGTTTAGGACTGACGTCTTTTGTAATATAATCGATCACGACATCGGCATAGTTGCTGACAAAGTTATTACAATCACGAGAAAGCGTTTTCGGAAGATGGTTACAAACACCACGAACTATTTTTTCAACTCTTTCCTTGTCCTTTTTACTGCCAAGTTCTTTATCAACGTACTGCATGGCAAATTCACAAAGAGCACAAGTTGGACCTTTGACTTTGTCCGGTACCATAGGCACTGACGCACCCGGTATTTCATTAGTTACTGAAACAAACAATTTTTTTCAAATATCATATTATTCCTGTATATTTATTATGTTTAACAAAGACGATACAATTTTAAACATACAAATTTCATTATCTTTGTCAGTAATAAACCCATTCCTTGGACCAGGATTCTTGCTAGCATCACATAATTTTATGTAAACACATACTTCTTGAGGTGTCAGATCTGCAAGTAACAATTCTATAAGCTCTTTACTGTAACCTTTCACGAAATCTGTGCATTCTTCAGCTAAACTCTCTGGCAAATGTGAACACAATTTATTCAGCTGAGTCTCTATGTTTGCCTGTAATGAAATACATATCTTTAACAATGCTGTATTTTAAAACGTTTAAAACATAAATTAAGCAGATTATAACCTCAGTCTTGTTATTTTTTATAACATTATAAACTTGGGATACAGCAAGTAAGCACAGTGGACAATTAGGTTTAGCTTGTTCTTCTTCGAGCATGTATTTTGCTGGAACGCTATTCCAAAGTTTCATTAACCTTTCTGAGGGACATAACCGCAACATTGGGCATACCTGAAATTAACATATCATGTTTTCTTGAACAAATAATTTACAATAAATTATTGTTAATACTAACTTGTGAGGGATCAATTTCTTGAACCAATATCGCTACAACAGCATCCCCATAAGTATCTATGAATTCCGTACATTCGTCCTTAATGGATTCTGGTAACTTTGAGCATACTTTTCCTAGCGCTTGTTTTACTTTATCCTATATATGTATATAAAATATATATATACATTATTTTTATATTTTCTTTGTCGTTCAATTATACGAGGTAAATGTATTTCCACTTCTTACCTCCGTGGTAGGATTTGTTATAGAATCTTGTATATAATGCAAGATATACTCGCATAACGCACAGCTTTCTTTTCCGTTAACGCCCAAAGGACCCTCTGATAAGGGGAAAGGTACCAATCGTTCAATAGGTAATTGCATTGATTCCACTTCGGATTTACTTAATTCTGGGCTTTGTTTTTCGCCTTCCAAATTTTCCTTTGCATTCTGGAAAATACGTACGCCTATTTCGGCTGCATCTTTAGGTACTAAAGGCCAAATTGCTGGATTCTGTCCAAAATGAAGTTATTAGTTATTATTCTTTTCTGCGTGATACTGGCATAATTACATACTTAGAAAATACTAACTTCCATTGCTTTATCAGGACCAGGACATATTCCACTCATTTGACAAACGAAGTTACTATTTAACTGTTGTGTGAGATATTGATAGATTTGTGGATAGTATTGATCAACTATCGCGGTACACTTAAATAAAAAACACGTACATGATTAGTAAATTATTTGGTAAGCTGGTATACATATACAGTAACACCCTGAAAGATGATCGCCGTTCAATATTGAAGTGACCATCTTTCAAGAAATCACCTGATCACCTTTCACTGTCAGGTATTCACCATATTATTTATACAACCGTATAAAAATAAGTATTAAAATCCTTACTTCGCTTGAGAACGACTTTGTCTGTTTACATAATCCTTCCAAAACTACTTCAAATTCTGCTTCTGTGGTGTTAGCCACTAGAAGATCTCTTAAATGTCCAACAAGTTGTTCGCATAATTTACATGGAAGATCATCACCTACATCAACCATACCCACACTAGACAATGGCCTGATTTCCACTTTTAAGGTCTAAAATATATATAATATTATTAAGTTAACCGGAACATAGTGAACATGGTTACGTTGTAAATTTACCTTATCAGTATCTTCATGTTTGTGGAAATTATCACTGCATTGTCCAGATAAATGGCATATATTTGGAGCATTGAAATGTTCTTGCAAGTGACTATATATAGTATTAAAATAAGTTAAAATTGTTGCTGAGCACGCGTCGCTGAAGGTACCAAGTTCTCCACATAAGTTAAGCATTTGACGCAACATTTTGTCACGAGGAGTGTTATGTATTTTCTGCTCTATGTGTGCTGCAACCGTATAACATTTTGAACACTCGTCAGGTTCTAGCTCATCCTTTTCCAAAGAATGAGCTTTCAATTTATCAATCTGAAATGTTGACATATTATAACCACTAATGATGCAAATTCTATTATCGCTGAAAATAACAAATTAGTGAATTTTTTGTTTATTTTGTTTATTATAAAGTATCATATATAACTTTTATAGAAAAATATCTGTTAACAAAACATTTAGAAAGTAAAAATTTGTATCTTTTGGTTACCTTTGGCTTGGATTGTTCATATTCTAAAAGCAACTTATCTATACGAGCAGAATTGCAAAGTCCAGAAATAGAACAAACAACAGATGGATTCATCTGTGATGCCAGTGTTTCGACAAGTTCTGGGATAAATTGATCCACAATTGTTATACATTCATGTACAATTGTTTTTATGTGAATCAGTTTGCAACTTCCTTCAAAAACAGTTTTCAAATCCTGCTGTGTTTGATTGCTTTCTAATTGATCACGAGCTTGTTGTACCATATCTTTGCAAATGGTACAAACACTGTCATTGTCTTCCGGCACTTCCATATCTTCCCAAGTGGTTTTAATGCAATGTTTAGTTGCATTACATCCTGCTGCTGTTCTGTATTTACATTGGGTAAAATGCTTTAATATATGATACTGTGTTTAATACAAAATAATTTCAATTTATTCACATATCTAAATTAGGATTTTATGCAAAATAAGATTAATATTTCAATAATATGTTGTACATGAATTCTAATGCAATATACATTAATGCATAATGAACATAAAATACATCTGGTACAATATAAAATAATAATCCTTCCTATATTTAGTCTTATACATTTTAAAACTTACTTAATATTTTCACACCAGTATGAGGGTCCCCATGTGCATTCTTCTTCACCCAAAAGATGAGGATCAGTTGGATTATCAGCAGTAATTAATACTCTTGCTGTGGACACTAAAATAAACATATTTCTAATGTTTTTGTTACATATTAAAACATTATACAGTGCTATAATAATATAAAATCCTAGAAGCAATGAAATATGACATTGAACATCTGCACAAAGTTGTTAAATACAAATGCAAATAAAATTAGTTTTTCTCAAGTTGTATTCAACTTAATAATAAATAGAACAGTGCAATCAACAAATAATTTTATTTTGAAAAGAAGATGTACAGTTAACAGAATTATTGTGAATACAGGTTTAGAAATATCCTGGTATTCACAAACTATTCCACAGTAATTTGTTGACCACTGACTCATCCCATTCAACTGAATAAGCAATTCCTATCTTTTGTGACTAAGAAGAGTGCGATAATTAGATGCAAGAATATGTATATGATAACTTGTGCTGCTTTGTAAAATTCTACATCTGTAATAGGATATTGTTATTTAAACAAAGCAATTCGTATCATGTTGTGGTCTGAGAATACAATAACAATACTGCGTATTTTTTATAAGAATTTACAAATGACAGGATGAAAATTACTTCGTCCTGAATACGTGCAACTGTGAACTCAGAAAAATAAATAACATATTGCATAAAAGAAAAACTACGTCGTGAACGAACAAAGGGGCTACATTTGAGAGAGAATAATTGAGGTACGCACCAGCAAGAATCGCGCAAAGCGCGATGCAAATCTTCATTTTTGCTGTTTCACTTTCTGTTCTCGTTGGAACAAGTGTACCGACGAACAGAAAATGTTAAAAATCAATTACGTTGTTTCTTTGTTGCTTTTTTATTCGCGATGCTATCCAACGATGACGTGCAAATCACCCTTTTCACAGGTTCCGTAAGAGCGTAATTAAACAGAATATCGACGATTCGTTCGATGGCCTTCCACAAGGCGCTACTGTCAAGTGACTGTTCTTTGCGTTTATACGCATTCTTTGACTAATTCCTTCTCTTTTCTTCCCATTATGTTTTATCAAACAGCCAATGGTAAACGTTAGGGGCTCGTCACGTGATGTCTGCCTTCTCCTTTGCTCACAGTGCACAAGGAAATTGATGGTTCGCGCTGTTACATTCTTAAATTGTGAGACATCGCCGTATAAAATTTCGTTGAAAACGTAATAAAATTATGCATATCCTTTTTATAGAAAAATCTGGAATGATTTTGTTCGTCGATTGTCGTTAAATTGACTCCGGTCGTGGCAAGATTGTAATTGTGGTGTCATCTGTCGGTGTAACATGCGAAAAATTCACGGCACAAAAGGAGACACCGATTATTTCGCGGTGTCATGACTTCGTTTTTTTCTAATCACAAATTCATGTTCCCGTTGAACGAATGAAATTTATCACGATATAAATGAAAGAAAAAGGAACATTTATTTGTGTTTCCTACAACACGAATAAAATTATTATCGGCACGCATAATTACGTGTGGCACTAATGTGTCGATTACAGATAAATGAATATTTACTGATAAAATAAACGTTTGATCTAACAATCAAACTAACAAACTTCAATACTAACAAATGAAATCACAGTCCTTCGTTTCTTGCTGTTTTACATAACTGAAGAGAGTATAGGAATAGCTTTTATCTCACATCAGTTACATTCTTTTAGTATCGTAAATTGTAACATAAACATAATTTATCAGCCCGAACGAACTGTAATACAGTTCTTTTTGTTTGTTCGCAAAGTATATTTTTACAGTGATTTAGAAACTATTTTTAATTCAATTTATTTTTAAACATTTCCCACGTATTCATTTGTTTTCGCATCATCATTTGTTTAATATGTACTATTCATTTCGAAAATTTCCGTCCATAAAAAGAAACAGGATAAAAAAAGGAATTAATCACTAATGTAAAATTCTCACACTCGGTTTATCGTTTCACGATTCATCGCTGGAACAGCGGTTCTGTTGAAAAATGAAATATGTATCGCTGATATAATAATATCGCGTTCCAGTTTATTATTAAATATTGCAATGTTTTCAACACGAGCATCCGTCTATCGCGCATTTGATTGTCCGTTTAAAATTTTCAAATTCAAGGCCACGGCTTGAATCGCGCCCAAAATTAAGCCATGCACCCGTTATCGCATATCGGCTTGATTTGTCACTTAAAATACACGATCCAAGTGTTGGTAAATATCACCATTGTTATCACCGTGAAGTTGGTTCGGTTTCGGATAGCAGACGGTAATTTTAGAAGACACGGTGTTCCTGGAACATCCTGTTTTATGTTTTCAAAAGTTCACGCGATCAAGTGTCTTAATAATTTGAAGCGATATTAAAATTTACTTATTTGAATCGAACGAAGAACGCCGATTTGGCGTCGATCGTAATATGTTTAAATGTTAAACAAGATGAGGAAATGTCAAATCAAAATGTTGTTACAATGGATCATTATTAAAAAATATTTTAAAATTCCTTAAACAATGAAAAGAAATTGAGCATCATGCTGTTTAAGTTTGTAACTATATTATTTTTGAATTTTATTTATGAGAAGCTTAGATTTTTGAATTGAATTAAATTAGTTTTAATGGTAATTTAATACCTGAGGTTTCTAATGTTAATGTGTAATGGAACTTTAGAAGAGTTCTAGTTAAACTCATAATTAGTTTTAATTTTGTTTTCCTCGTAAATTATAATTTTTATTATTAACATTTTTATGAACTTTCTGGTTAAAAAATAATCGGTATAGCATATGTTAACATATTGAATTTATTAATTCGATTGATTTCTAACTCCGGTTAAAGTATTTTAGATCGTTACACAATTTGTGTATCTATATATAGCGCCATTTTTTTTTTTTTTTTTTTTTTTGTATACTTTGAGCATAATCTGAATAGTGATAAAAATACAGCCATTATAAAAATAGCGTTTCACGGTTATCTAACTTAACTTTCACTTAATTGAAATCAATCTTTTTAACATCAATTGTGATGCTGTGGACGAATTGAATTTAATATTAAAATACTGAAAAAAAAAAATGATTTCTACAATAGTTTAAAACACATATTAGTATAACATTATTCGCTTCAGTAGGGAGGAGTGTATTAGATTTATTCTACTTCATGATAAAATATACATTATTTGTATCAGTTTTAATTAATATTACCTAAGTAAATAATACACTGAGCTTGTTAAATTTTATTTTAAATGATTATTTTTAGGTATAAGTACGTTTAAAACTACTTGAAAAAAAAGTTGAATCAACAGTTTCCGTGGTGTAGTGGTTATCACATCCGCCTAACACGCGGAAGGTCCCCGGTTCGATCCCGGGCGGAAACATTTTGTTTTATTGCTGGACAATTCCCATTTTTTTTTAATGTATAATGAAATGAAATATGTTAATTACTTTATTTTAACGCTTTTGTTACAATTTTGAAGAATAATTCATTTCAGAAATCGTTAAATGCGTATTTGTAAATATACGCCCCATCAATGCAACAGCAATGAACATAATACATATACAATAATTTATACAACGTAATTTTCAAATAATATAATTGCGTTCTTTAAAACTCTTTTTCATTTTTTTATGAAACTAACTAAGTGCAATTATATTTATTATATTAAATAAATATTACCATTTCATTAAGCTGGTGTCCTTATAAAAGCAACTAGGTCTCTGTAACATAAGTAAATTTCTATTTTCTTTTCTAAATACATACAGGACATACTTTAAATAAATAGATACTTATTTTTATTACGTATATGTAATGATATGTATTATGTAATTGCTGTTTATCTTTGTAAAAATAAGTTTTGATAAAACTGAATCAGTGTTGCTCATTATACTTTATAATTTCAATTAATTATCATTTAAAGGAACAATAGGATAAAGGATTTCTGTTTTTTTGTTTGTTTGTTTATAGAAAAGAAAATATCCATACATGGCTATATGAACCCCAGCACTACAGGACACTTTAATAATAGTAAAAGCTTTTACAAAATTTAGCTTCTTAATATATTAAGAAATTTAACTTTCATAAATTAATAACAAAATATCTATAAAATATATCTAGTGAAACAGTATTTAATAATAAAAACATTTTTGAACACATGAACTTTTATCTCATTGACTTTTTTGCAATACATGTCCTTGGTGTGATAATACAGCTTGTGTTTATTGTAATGTATAATGTCTTTCAGTATTTATAATTAAGCGCAGAAGGCACAAACAGAATGCGTTTTGCAAGATAACTGCACTAGCCTGCGGATACTCGTTGCGACATCTAGCGGCGAGAGAAAAAACTAAACTTGGGGCGATGATGGTAATATACCCACGATGTTCTTATTATCGACTGTAACGTGTTACCGACATCGGTATGTTACCATCACCGACGAGCTAATAGTACCTCGTCGGTGATTCTGGGAACGATATCCATTAGTTCGAAGGTGCCACCGCTAGATGACGCAATTTGTACAGTTTTCGATAGCGTTGCAATTGAAATTGAAGAGATGACTAAAAATGAAGTGATTACAGTATTTTTAGTTTAGTGAATTACTTTAGTATCATTTATTCTCCCTTATGACTGCTTTACAAATTAAATAGTTGCTTTATTTTGTTTAATAATCTACAAAACAGTCGTAGCATTTGATCAAGCTTGATACCAAATAGAATATGAACATTCATTTATAACATCAAAACTACTACGGTTATTATTTGGTGAATAAAGTTATTTTATCCTGTGGCGACTGATTTTATACAGTTTTCTTATTAATTGTATAGATGTCGCGGAAGGTTTTAAAGCGAATGCGATAGAAGGGGGTTCGTTTTATTGATACCGTTTCCTTGGAAAATTCTATCGACTTAATTTTGCCTATTGAAAGTGCATAGCAGGTAGTGTCAAAGCTTTATAAAGAAAATTCATTGAATTTTCAATTTACTTCTGTTCATTTCAAAATTCAGTGGTTATAATATCCCATTGTTAATAAAGGGTACGTATACACTTAGCTCATTTTAATTTTCCGTCAAACTTGTCATTTATTTTACATTTGGCAATAATTACACAACACTTACAAAAAAATGAAACCCATTTATCAATTATGCCTGTATTTTTTAATTGAAGGATTCATTTTTAATGTCGGCCTTCCTCAAGGATGTTAATTAATGCTACGAATATTTAAATACAGGAATTCATATGGTTTAAAACTTTTGATATACAAGATTCCAATCAAAAGACACTCCTGTTTAACTAATTGTTAAAACATATTTTATTTCCTACTTTGTTAGGGAAAGGGTTAATTATATTCTATAAGGATCAACATCTGCATTTACAACCCTAGTACATCAAAGTAGTAACATTCGATATCCTTGCATTTTCCTCGACTGAACTTTGAGCGTAATCACGAGGAACAAGAGTGTACCTATCGCGGTAATAATATTCACGAGTCGAAACAAGTCCCACAGGTGATATGATCAAAGTTCAGCATCCACGTCGTTGCTCGTGGCTGTCGCCGTCAATTTCCACCTAATATGTCACGTGGAAAGTACGAAATCGGCCGGAGGGCGTCTTTGATCTCGCAAACCCTCCGAAACAAGCGTGTCTGTTTGTCCACCTTCCGAAAACTCACCCTTCGAAGTCGCACGCCACGTACACGGGCCGAGGGTTGGTAAATCCAATTTTATTGTTTGCACGCTCAGAAAAGACCGAATTACTTCGATTCGAACCGTGAAACGTAAATCGCTCTTTCGTCTCGATTTCTGTTGTTTATAACGCTTTTTGAATGACACGGTGAAATCGTAAAAAGTGTTTCCATTTAGTAACTTTGCCTTCGATAAATTTTAGTACACCATTCTTGTGACACTTGCATTTCACAGTAAAGTAAACCTTGAAATATTTAACAGAGTTAGTTGTAATCGAGCGGTAAATTCTTTACGAAATAGATTTATCCAGAAATCCGAATTTAATTGCAGATGAACCGAATTAAACAAAAATAATCCAAGTAAAGACTTCGTGAAGCTGAAAAATTTATTATTATTTCTTGCTCTGTAAATTATCAATGTACAAATTATAATTAAACAAGCTTCAAAAAAAGAACGATTCGTAGGGAATGGAGAAGGAATGAAAGTTTTGCAGTTAGATCGGTTCGAAAGACGAGCGAAAAAACGAAACAACATAAGGGCGAAAGACTGACTTGCCGATCTAAGCTTGCCACGATCATAGATCATTCCATTGTAACAAAGGGGGTGTGTATACACATTATGAAAGGAGCATAATGGCGCACCAATGTGTACACACAACGAGGACAACAACGACACAGAATGTGCGGTGTTTGGTCTCCATTAATATTGGATCGACTGGATGGTTACTGCAGGCCATCTCTTGTATCTCTCGCACTTTTTTTTTTATGGGGCCATATGTCTCTTGTGTATCGTGTCCCGTAGCGGGTCGCTCATTTGTCAGCACGCAATCTGCCACTGTCGCGATTTGATGCCAACAGTCAAAACGCGTACACCAGTTTCGTGCAACCTGGCAGTCGCTTTTTTAATGTTTTCCCGGTGAAAAATTCTTTACATCATTGATAGTATTATAGTTAAGAAAGATTTTCGATTAACGAATACGTTGGGATTCATCCTTTTCTTTACGAAGAGGGTGGTTAGTTGTGAGCTCGAATACTCGATTTATGTCGGTATTAATAATAAATAATGTTTGGTACGATGTAATTATTTTATCGTGCAGGATACATTTCTTGAAAGTTTCAAAAAATTTACCTAGATGACGATAAAAATTATTATTTCCTTGGGGAATGTAAGGGGAATATGTATGATTCATGAGTAATTTCATTAAATTATACTTTATTTAATAAATCGAACAGATTAATAAACTTATGGAAAACATTTATCAGTTTTTCACAATTACAATTTTTTGTTTCGTTTTTGCAAATTTGTAACGTTACATAATTTTTTATGACTTTTTTCTTAACAGAGTTCAAAAATGTTATTTCTTTTCTTTTTTTCAAAATCGAGAAAGTCATGCAACGAAGAATCAAGTTACATTTCAGTGTATTTTGTTTTAAGTTTAATTATCTTGATACGTTTGATGTATTCTTAACAGTAACACGTTTAAATTTGATTGTTTCGATGGTAATTAAAAATGTATTCAATGGGCAACGGGTGATAATCGCATCACATTAACAGCAATGCGTTCTATGAGCGGCCACCATCACCATGGCCCCGTTTGTACGCGCTTAGAACCCCAAAGCGTATATATTACGGGCTGAAAGTGTCACCCTAACTGCGGTGCCATGGTGTAAAATAAACGATACCTAATTATACGCATCCCGTCTGCGTGAAAGTCGAAGCAAAGTCCCCGCAGCAAGTGCGTGCAAAGGTGGCCTCCTGCTTAATGGGATTACGAAATTACAATTTAGATTGATTGTCTGCGCGCTACCGTCACCGTTCAACCCCATGATCTATTGTCAATGAAAAATATATTTTATCGAAGAGTTATTAATAGTATAATGGATTTAAAATTTCGGAATATTTTGTGTTGCAATTTAACCGATTATACCTCTACTTTGTTTATTAGTATTTATGTTTTAACAAATAATTTTACTTTATTAATCTCAAAAAAAGAAAATGAAAAATTCTAAAAGTCTGTAATGAAACTTCGGTTAATTTTGATAAAAGGATATTGTATTATTTGCTTTGAAAACGAAGCTTTTGTGGAAACGAATTTTATTTAAATCTTTCATTTAAAAGGATTTAAAATCATCTAGCAAAGAATATAAAAATACGAGAATTATCACAAAATATAAACGTTACGACGCGATCGAAAAGAAATCTTGAATGTAAAAAACCGTCAAAAAAATATCCCAATTTAATTAATAATTCTGCGAAAAAAGGAAGATCGAACACAGGGATCGAAATTTCGTGTCCCCGCGATCCGTGCTTCGTAATTTTCCGCGTAATCCAAACGGGTGCAATTTCGAGGGACGATAAATTTTTGTTATTCACCGCGTTCGTTTCCGATGTTGTCAATTCCGTTTAAAAATCTCGCCTCCCGTTGCCAGCTTCGACATCTGGATGTACCCGGTAATATATAGAGGTGTCTGCGATGCGGATCCCGTATTCCTCTCTTTTTTATTTATTTTTTTTATTTTTCTTCTTTTTTTTTTATTTCGTCGCTGGGTCTGCTCGCTGTGCCAAGAGGGTGGCTCGCAGTGGGTGTGCCTGGCGATGATTAATTAGCGTTTGATGAATATGTATGAGAGAAAGTCAACCAACTCCGGTACACCGTGCACACAGCGAAACAGAGGCACATCCCCTGCGTTACAATAACGTCCAACCCCCTTTCGGTATACCTCGTTTCAACCCTGATAGCTTTCTCTGTGTGTGCCTCACCTCCGACGGATTCTGCCGACTCCTCCGTGAGCTGTATAACAATGTGTTTTCGGGCAAAAATTTTTGTTACGGGGCCGACCATCTATTATGATTTACCGTGGAACCACGTACACCAAGGGTGCACGAAGAGTTTTGTTAAAATATGTTCAAAAATGACGAACATGGTTGGACAACGTTTAAGGTGATACTTGTATTCTGTCATTTCAATTCAATGACAATGATCGAGTCAGTCAAAATACAGATTGTTGATTCAAAAATGAGAACACAATTCTTTAACCAGTTATAACTTTTATTATAAATTGTGAGAAAAAGGTCAAGCAAATCAAGGGAGGATTATATTTTTATACGATACAAAATTAACAATGCATCGTTGAAAACGTTGTTATTGTTATTAAAAATTAAAAAATTGTTAAAAAACAAAAAATGTATAAACAAGCAAAAATACCTGAATATATTCGGTAGTTGAAACACATGAAGTTTCATTTGATGAACTTCCATAAGAACCCATGTTAAAATTCGAACTGTAATAACTTTTGAAGAGGCTTCGCAAACTTGTTCAAACTTTGCACAACACTTTATTAATACAATACTTATCGTCTGAGAAAATTTGAGGAATTTGGCATTCTTTTTCTTCTAAGGGGTCATACAACCTTCAGAGGTATTCTGTCATTAGAAAGAGAGTTAAAATTGCCACATCATTTTGATGACAAATTGATAGAAATTAAATTTTCCACGATAAATTATCAGTGGAATTTTTATAAATTCCCCGAATCGGCTGTGACTTTGACAGTTATCAATCCTTATTATATTCTTTAAGAAAGGCTACTATATTTCTAGCTACTCAGAGAGTTCGAGACAGTATATTTTCAGAAACTTTGGAAGGGTTGATACTTATTAATCATGAATTGCTCGAATCAAGTTTGAAAAGGGGCATACGGTAGTCGAAGCAATCGAAACGCATCAACCTTTCATGCCGTCAAACGTTTCACGACGGTATCCATCGGTATCTACATATATCGCGCAAACCGGCGTTGTATCGCCGGCAAAATATCACCTCGGGACGAGAGGGGTTTAGATTTTGCCAAAACGCAAAGCTGAAAGGCTGCCGTGCGGATTGTTCGCACTGCGAGGAGAACAATGCAAACAATGGCCGGGGACGAAGCGCTGCGGTGAGACCCGGCTTACGCGGTGAATACAATTACATTATGAACTCGATTACCATTTAAATGGAAACAAACGTGAAATGCTAAAATACACCGACGACTCTCCGCCCTCCGCCGACCGGCTTCCACACAACTCTCTGCGACACGCGCGAAAATGTGCAACCGTCTCGCTGAGCGCTCGATCATCGATATGTAAATTGCCTTTCAGAGACGTGGAATTGCTCGCGATGTGTTTGCCACGCGATATATCCAATACGAAAGTATGTAACTTCGAGAGAAAAAAATTTCTCTCCTAAAGTCGAACTGAATTTTGATATTGAAATTAAATCATCTGTTTATCGGTTTTGATTTTTGATAGACTTTCGTTTATTGACATGCCGATGTTGTAGTAAAAATGATCGTTTGTAGGATGACTGGGTAAAATTGTATATCTAATTATTCAGAATGTTGGAAATATTTCATTGAAAGAGAAATTCTTTATTCCTCTAAAAATGGGGAACAAACCCTTTTACAATTTAATTCACAAGGTATCAAAACTCACCGATATAAAAAGAGAAGTTTCTAGTTTTTTATTTATTTGTCTTCCTTGATGATTTTAACTTAAATATTTTATATACACGTAAAGAAGTGGTTCTTAATCTTTTCTGAAGTTAGGGAACATTTTTAACCGACTTCGAAAAAGAAGAGGTTATATGTTAAATTTTTTTTTTTGTATTTAAATTTTTTTGAGTAAACGAAAGAATCGTTAATAATGCGTGTGATAGATAAATATAATAATATTCTATTGTTAGAAGCAATTGAAAGTCAGAAACTATGTTAAACTGCATAAGAAACGCGTATTAAAATTACGAAAAGTTCAAAGGGCTGCCAACAAAGTTCTGTTTCGAATTTCGATATAAAGTTAGATTCGTAAGGAAGTAGAAATCTTCCCCTTTAATTCGGTTTTTGATTTACATCGATATCTTTATCCGTTCCTGAGATATCGTCGTGTGAAGACAAACGTAATTTTTGTAGAAATTCGCTGCCGCCTCACGCTTGGACCCAGACAGTGAGTGTCTAGCGTAGCGGTCACGTGGTCATTGTTTACGTTTAACCCCTTACTATTCCTGGAAATGCGTATATGAATTTCCTAGAAAAAAGTCTAGGTCGCGTCGCGCCCATTCAGGATTACCCTCGTACGCGCCGGCCGCTATACAAACTTTGAAGCCCTATATCTCAGGAACTAATTAAGATATCGCGTTGCAACAAATTGCGTTATTATCTACGCACTTTCCTCTATCTTCTGAGCTACCTACTGCGTAAAATTTAGCCATGTTTTTTTTATATTTATTGCCAGGAATTTCGCCGCCATTGAATGTTTCGCGTTGACCCGTGAGATCCTTAATGCGTCAAGTGTTTCCTGTTAATTTAGATTGAAATAACATTAGTTGATAGGAAAAGTAATATACAAACTTGAAGATTATATTTTTCTGTTCGGTAACGTGGTGACATCTGTTGGCGGAAGTTGAATATCCATAAAACTACTGTGCTGTGAATGCTTCAAAACTACGAAAATATTAAATGCTTGAAATATCATCGATCAGTTGAATTTTAATATATTTTGGTATATTTCTGTATATATTAATACATGTGACACGAAGGATTCGGTAATATGTTAACCGGACATTGATTCTCGTCTAGTATTTCTTCTCCCAAATATTTACAAAAATACAAAAGCTTACAAAACATCGACTACTATACAACAAACTCTCGTCTGAATCGTTTTCACCCTCCTCCCTTTCTCTACATATCAAAAAAAAAATTTTGGACAAAAAATACAACCGACTTCTACTTATCTGTGTTATAAAAATCATTTTTAAACAAAAATTCGGCTTTCATTATTTCACGGAACCACTGACGTAGAAAGTATATTACACACGTTTGTTTTCCTCTTAATGTATTTACACAATACCCTTCGTCGACACATTCTCGTGTGAAATCTGTACAGTTTCTGCCCCTACCGTGTAGCCGAACGAAAAAAGAGAGGAGCTCCGTTTAACGTGTCCCATCAGCACCCCAATACTAATTATTATACACTTAATTTCCTAATGAACCGTATCGAACGACAGGGTCGATGGTACGGCGGACTCGTGCACTGATTTCACGGGCCACCTGTCGCACTGCTGTCGTACCCTCCCCATTGGTTTCGTCGAATTGGACACGCAGGGTGTAAGACATTATTCTACACGAGGGATCATGAAAATTCGATGAAGACACGAGAATTTCTCAGGCCTCTCCTTCGATCCAGATACGATACTTCGTTAAAAAGTTCTCGAAAAATGTAATCGACTGTGAAATTTGGTGACAGAGGAGCGCTTGAGTAATGATGGCTGTTGTGCGAATATATTGGATCTTTGATGCTTAGTGACTTGGGTTGTAGATACATTTTTCCAAACGTAATGAAATATTTAAAAATTGCCAACTTACGATCGGTTCTTTTTTTTTTTTATCTGAACAATAGATTTACTGGAAATTGCAAATTGCGAACTAAATTTTGTGAAAACCATTTGGACACCTTGTGAATAAAAATCTTAACTATTTTCTTCATATCATATTTTTTTTAGTAATAATTAAATATTTTATTAAATACGTATGGTGATTTAAAAGTATCTAAGCTACAGATACAAATTGCAAAAGATATTTTATTGAAACCGAATTGCAAATTTAGTTTCGATAAAACATTTCTCTGCGTATCATTTAAATATTTTTCTGTATTTCGCAATACGTATTTCCAAACTTGTCTATTTTCGTTGAATTGTCGGGCAGAAATTTGAAATTTATTTCCAAAGGAAACGAACGGTTTTGGATTTTTCACACGTCATACGACACGTTCAACAATATCTGATATTGAATGATTCTGTGTAGAACGTGTTCTTCGATCTAGAATCCACAAAAGAATGGAAACGAGAGGCGTGTCGCTTGTACTGTTCTGTTTGGACGTTTTCGAACAAAGCAGTATCAATATTTCTTTCGTTTCTGTGGTCGTATGGTGTGATCTATACATTCTTGGCACCCTTCAAAATACGTAACATTTGAAAAGAACACATTTGTATGCTTTTTGGGTGTATTCTGTTGACAAAGTGTTATTATACAAAAAAGTAACCAATCCATATTTTAAATTATATTTCAATACAAATTTTATCCAATTTTGGCTTAATTTTTATATGATTTGTGCAAACATGTGTCATATATTATGATCATGTTATAATACGAAAATATATTTCTGGGTGTAAATATTACATTTCCTGGGCAAAATTATTACGTGAAAGATACTTCTGTTATAGCTAAAGACCCACCTCACGCAAGAGTTTTAATCGCGCCAACATTTGTTGCATTTCCTTTACAAATAAATCGCCCACATTATGCACACACTTTATTTTCATAATTCAGTCACAATAACTCCATATCCGGCCTTATCACGCGTTTCTCAGTTCATTTTCAGTCGATAATCGCTGAGACCGAAAGTATTATTAAAAAGTCACGTTAAGAAAAATATCGAGACAAAAGAAATGAAAGAAATTTTGAATGACTGGTGGTTAAAGTCGACTGCCATTCGATATTGAGGAACCAGCAGCGAACATACGGTACAGAAAAAAAGACCGAGCAGAGAATGGATCCCTTCCAGATAGATAGGTGCGGTCACTGTCACGAGGGTTGACAAAGGCTGACCAGGGGTAGAAACATTCAAATGGTAATCGGCGCGCGTCTAACATACATCGACCCTGCCGACCCCTGCGCTAGCGCTTAAAGGGGGTGCGAGCACCCCACCTATGCTATACACCCTGCACATTCGCACCAGAATCAAACCAAATATTGGCAATATCATCCCTGGCATTGGTCTCGGCGACCTGCCTCCTACACTTGGTGGGAAACGATGTTCATTTGAATCCACGATTCCATTACCGACGTCGATATATCGGCTCGAAGATATTATGGGATTAGGATTCCAAGAGAAATCTGAAGGAATATGGTGAAAAGAATATTGTCAGCATCAGTCCACTTCATAATTTTAATAACCATGACATTGTATTAGGTGTATCGAATAAAGTTCCATCGGTTTTACTGCTCTTCGGTAAAAAAGTTGACACGCGATAAAATGATGTATTTTAGGACAAATACCATCGACGAGTGATCGGTAGATAATGTTATGTAATTTTTTTTTTATAAAAATTGTTGCGTACATGTGGACGATATTAATTGGTGAGTAACTTCTTATTGTTTGTGTGTTATACCATTTGGATAATTATTTCCTTTATTATTATAGAGTGTTAGATTAGAATTAAGGAACAGATGTTTTATTTGTATAGGCTCTAGGGCAAGCTATGCGGTAATTAAAAAAAGTAAGAAAAGTAAAGTATTGTTGGTAAGTTATGAATAATATCCCACAATTTGTAAATTATTATTCCCATGCTCACAGGATTTAAAATCAAAATATGAACTTTTATTTTCTATAAATATCAACTTATTAGAGCCACGATCAAGCTTTTTTTAATTCGGTCCACTTATGCTCGTGAAACACCAGTAATCGACGAAATTTTTCTATATGAACGATTACTATGAATAGCTAATGTTTTTATTTCCGAGATTTTACTCGGCGAAAGGTCTTTACCCTTGCCCATGTTAAAAAAAATGTTGTATTAATAAAATAAATAGACTAATCATAAGTCTACGTTTATAAATCATCAGTATGCCAAACAAAATAATTACTTACGAATACAATGATCAAAATTTCATAATTTCTTCTGAAGTCATACATTTCTGTTCGAAACGCTTTCACGACTACAGCTATCGTTCTTCCGCTTAAACGGTCACTTATTCTCCGACCGAGCACAGTTACGGGAAATCAGCTCGTCGGAGCAATTATCTCGTAAAACGCTTGGCGAGGATTTGTCGTTCGTATTCACGAATGGGTCCGTGATTCGCGATCGTTGTTGATTCAGTGCGCTGAACGTCGCACGTGCGCCGATGTAGACGTACGCAAAGCTCCCGCAACCCGAACTTCAGCACGCGCCACGATTATGCGATTACGCGATTACGCGTGTCGTTGCCTGTTATATCGTAGCCAGGGTGTCGAAGAAGAGGTCCGTGGATGATACCGTGCCGCGAGCAACGACACGGAACATTCTTTCGTTCATCTCCTCCGAACATTACTGTCCCGCTGGAAAATAAATCTGAACCTCAGAGCCAGAGTTTTAAGTTAACTTGTATCAAATTTTTCAATCTTTTTGATGGCGTTCCAAGGATCCTATGCATTCGTGAATTTTGAAAATTGTGACTTGAAACATCGTGACTCTAGGGTCCAGAAATATATCCATCACCGATTCGTGGGAAAATTGAATTGTAATTAATGAAATCTCCGGTTTATAATATGGATATTTATCAGAAAAATATATTGTTACGAAGATGGTATTTATTATTAATATCACAATTAAGAACGAAGATCAAGGACCGTAGTTGTTTTGTTGAACCACAATCTCACGCAAAGATGAAAAGATAGATGAACCCGAATTTTCAACGATATTATAAATCACCCACAGTATTAGAGAACAATGCAGCGTATTCCTTGCTGGTAGTTGAGCAACATTTAAAATCATAGTAAAGCGTCCGTGCACGATCCTGCGTGTGTCGTCCTGTGAACCAGCTAGCAGCAAGAATTAAGGGAGGTAGGAGTGATACGTAGCGGGCGACACGAGCTGACACGTGGCAGTACCCGCTTTATACAAACAGCATTATGCACGATCGTGCTAACATAAATTACTGTGGGTTTAATATTGAACGTCGACGTTGGCCATGGCCGACCACCTCCTGAGCAAAACATGCTAAATGCGGGAAATCGGGCGCATTCGGTCACAATAAGCTTCCTTCGATTCTTCCTCATCAATCAGGTGTTCGATTTATACCGAACTGCATCCAGACATTCGAGTTTTTGTTTTATGTTTGTTAGCTGATAATAAAATTAATTTAATTTGTGAGTTACTGTTATAATAGTAATTCAAAAATTTAGCTTCTTAGCCATTGGTTACTCGACTAGGTAAATTATACTTAACTGAAGGTGTCATTTGTTCCTTTGAATTATTATGATACAAATTTCTATAAGTTTATTGGTTTTCTCCAGGTTTGCATAAATCGCACCTAGGGATGGCATTACTAGAGGTTAACACCTCTTTTTTGCCCAATAGGATTTACATCAGTTTTTTCTTATCGATACCCTTTTCTTTTTGTTCCCCTTTTAGTCGCCTCTTTACGACAAGCAAGGGCTACTGTGGGTGTATTCTGTTCCCCTCTCCACAGGGAGCAAATTTCTATAATTTTTTTTTTATATTAAAAATATATGTTTTGTGTCAGTGATTCTGAGAGAGTATTAGAAAAATTTAAATAATCACTGAACGGAGCTTGATACAAACAGCTGACTACGTTGAATGTAAATGAAAACAGAAAAGACGGTCGTGTATGAATGGCGACATTCGGGGAAAATCTTGGTTAAATTTCACAATAAGCTCTTTCACGGCTCTTAAACGTGAAAGCGCTTGTAAGCGACTTTGGGGAGCCTTACTAGACGCCCTTGGAAAGCAGCCTGAGCGTCTGTAAAGGCGAGAATGAACGAAAGTAGGGAATGGAATAGGCTCGATAAGTGGACACCCCGTGGAGATTGATGGAATGCAGACCGCTTGCATGAATTAAACACGTTCACGTTTTATGAATGAATCCAGATCGGAATTGAAATTCCTTAAAGAGAACGTCTGATCTGTCCGACACCGATCTTTTTCTAATCTTTTTGAAAAGGGAATCGAAACCGGATGTTAATCCTTGAGCGTAGCTATGCTTTGGTGAGATTAGTAAGGGTTGTGAGAAAAGAGGCGAAACGTATTCGTGAATGATAGATAATTGAGCCATTTATTGTAAAAACGGGGCAACTTAATATTTTTTAAATTTGATTTCATATCTTTTTGGTTTATTGTTTAATTCTTAAAAGTCCATATATATTTTCGTTCCGATTTTAATTTTATTTTAATGAAATACATTAGCCCTCATAATTCATTTTAAAAATAAAAATAATTTGACATAAGAATCAAAGTATCTGTATTTTTCTATTGAATATATTTTCAAAAAATTACATAAACAACTGTTGTATTCTTCAATGAATTGCATTGAAATCCTTCGACACAGTTCACGTTAAATCTTGCAAACCCATTTGTTTTACGTGTTTTTAATTACTGTAATTTCGTAACATCGTATGTAGTGTTTCAAAATTGAAATTCGACAAGCAAAAGTGTTGACGTTTATAGGACGTGCTAGTATGACGGAAGTGACTTACATTCGGAATCCTTATCCGGTGCCGGAAGTAACTCGTGAAGGAGTGTGGAAACAACGGCCTGTACTAGGTAATAAAGTTTCACCGAAGGATAAAGATTGGAGTACCAAGTTAAAACCCCACGAACGTCTCTTTGCACATCACACGCTAAACAGTATACGGAAAGATAATAGACTTATGAGATTGCAGGTAACACGTTGTGAGTTAACCTTGATCTTTCGTCATTTCTAACCTTTTATTTTACCTTTCGAATCTTTCGATACAATTCAATATTCTTCTATTTCGATATTGAGAATAAAACAAGATTTAAAATTTATACTCGTAATAATTTCATTTCTATCGATTTCATACATATTTGAAACGAAGGATATATTATAGTTATTATTGTCACTATTGTTATCAATTATATTAGGTTGTCCCAAAAGTTATCGAGTTACGTACGATTCACTTGAACCTATTATCTTTTTCCATTTCTCCAAAAGCTACACAAACATTAATTTTTTTAACACTTTCAGACAAATCGTCGTGTTTAGATAGAGAAAGAAGCTTTTAGGATAACCTAATATTATTAGTTATTACAGCTAACTTTGGTGGATTTCGTTATTTTAAGTATTCAAGATTTTGGATGTTTTTTTTTAAGGTTACAAACGATTTGCTAATATTTTGTTATTGTACTTTCTTCTTACTGTGTCTAATGGAGGTAAAAGAAAATGAAACTGAATCTAATATAATAAAACAAATTCTCAGGTTCCAAATGATGCTCTTGATTTAGCGCTTACGACCGTGTACGTCCACAGTAAGGATGCATTGGTACCTAAAGTGTACGTTACTATGCAACCTGAGTCCCTAGGAAAAAGGACTTGGCGGGTTTTAAAAAATGAAATTGAGGTAAATATTTTGCTATTTTAATATCGAAAGTATTTTTTCTTCTACTATTAAAAAGAGATAAGTTTCATGGTATAGGATAAAACAATCAAGTTTCTTTGTCTCTTCGATTAACAAAGGTTGACAAGGCTCCGATACTTTTCGAGAAAAAGGAAGAGGATCCGATATCGTTGTTCCTGAAGAGAGCCGAATGTTATCGTGGCCCGTTGCCAGAGAGAAGAGTCCACCCGAGCAACGTGAAATTAAATATCGCCGGTCCTCATGCAGTTCAATCTAATCCCGGATACAGTCGCAAAATTGACGGCACTTTTTACGGTATTTAAAGAGTATTTAAACACGGATTTTCACGATGTTTGAGATGAAAATCGGATAAATCGGATCTGTGCTAACAACGGTGTTTGAGGAAATTAAATCAACGATTTTATGATTATCATCGACGTCGCCAATCGCTTTTGTATGTTTATCGGTGCGCTTCAATTTCGTTTAATTTCATTGATAAATCTATACGATTTAATCGACGTGGCGGTTTAGTTTAGCCGGACACATTCTATATTCCTATCGAATTTTATCGAATGACGAAGATTATGGAAATTAATTGTACGCGTGAAGAGTAATGTATTATTTAAATTGCAATCGCGTGTTTGGCTTTTGTAATTTACGTTTTGATCGCTTCACGTGTGTGTTCCTTTGGAAACAGCAAAAACCATAAACCATGATGTCACGATTAAACTGTCACATATACATATATTTTAATAAATGTATAATTAATTAAATAGTATGACATGTACGGTTATTGTGGTTGGACAAAGACATAGCAATATGATATATGTATGCATACTGTTTCGATCCAAATTAAGGTACCTGTCCACGTGAAAGTAAAAATCACGAAAGAAGTTGTCGAGAACATTTGTCGCAAATGGACAATACATCAAAGAGTTTTACTTCTAAATTGATACCTACTTAAAGAATGGACTGTAGCAGTTTTAAAAAAGAACGTTGTCAGGTTTCATCAATGTTACCATTACTTCCATTTTGTTGATGAATCAAGGATATTACAACGAACGGAATTGGAAACGCGAAAGGGTTAACAAATCATTGCGATCGATCGAGATATCAAAACGACCCTCACGCAACACCCTTCGAGCCAATCTCGATCGCATCGGTACAAACGTGTTGACAAATTTGCCGGACAGATATCGACGACACAGTAATACAGTCTTCGAAATCTTGACCAGCGATCTCCCGGCTCGTGGTCTCGATTTTGTCCCTTCAGACATCGGAGACAATCGAGGAAGCAAAAGCGTGAGTCAGTGCACAGGATGGTTCTCACTGTCGAAGCAAGCCTGAAGGGACAGAATGTCCCATTACCCGGGTAATCCTTGTTTGTAATAAACCAGCACCCTGCTGCCAGAGGGGGGACGACAGGGCCACCCTAGCCGCATAACGTCGCGAAGGTGGAACCATCTCTGTACGCATATGCTCCTCATGGAATATCATTTATGTTTCACCCTGTGCAGACGTCTATCTTGCCCCCGTTTGACCTGCTCAGCCCCTTCTGGCACCCTCTTCCAGCCAGCCAACCTCGATCCTTATACATACGCCTAATCCTGCCATGATTGCCGCGGCGACCGCCTCGTCACGAAAACTCCTCCTCGGCTCGTGCTCGCTCACCCTTTTTCGCTGCCAGCAACCCCCTTATCTTTTTAACGACATTGGAAGGTGAATTGAAGGGGAGCCCGTAGTCAGATTATTGTTTCGTTGCCGACTTCGAGAAACTATTGTGCATTCTTCGAGATACGATGGAAATTGAACGCTTCGTTGCCTTGAAGATTATCCGGAATGCAAGCATTTTACGCTTGTCTCATACTATTACACTATTAGGTATTAATTGTTCCATTGTGCTATTTATATATTTGCCTTATATTATCATCATGAATATGGGAGGATTTTTTTTATGGTTTTACAGTTTATTTTGGCAATATTATTATAACACGAATTTTTCTACATTCGGCGATAACATAGGTTTCATCCTTAAGGAGTTATTTTCAAGGTGATATGAACAAAAGTACATGCTTTACGAATAGATAATAAGATTAATAAATATGTAGTAATTATAAATCCTTGATAAATACAGATAGCTGCATTATAGCATTTTACGAGATTTAGAAGAAAAGTTAATATACAAATCTGAAAGTAGTATTAGTGCATCATAATGAAATTGTAGAAACAGATTTATTATAGTATATGAAAATTACACCCCCAGTTCCATACAGTTTTGTACACCCGTTATATAAATATTCTGTTATTAAGTAAGCGCTACTTCCATGGTTAAGTAAACATCCCTCGTCGAGAACGAATCAAATAATTCCCCTCCGTGGATTACAACACGTCGAATGTCTATCGACGTGGATCCTCTTTTTTTTTTTCCTTCTCGATTGGGGTGTACAGAAAGTGGCGGGAATAAGGGTAGAGCGATCCTGAGACCGTCATGGGTAACGAGCGAGGTAACCAGCCAATTACTTGGCTGAACGATTTTATTTGTATTTAATTCTTATTTAATTTACTTTTTACGGTCGCCTTCGTCGGAGCTCCGTTAACGAAATGGAAGATTCCTTCGCCGTTGAAAACTCACAGAATCGTAGCAAGTTTTTCCTTACCATATCTGATTTATTTTCACTAACCGGAACGTATTAATCAACTATTAAGATTTGATGAACTTTCGCGAATCGTGTAACGATAAAATGTATTCGTCGATCGAATGGTAATGGAAAGGATGATCGATTTGCCATCCTCCCGATTCCTGAACGCATACGTTTACTGGAAAAGGAAATTCCGCGTAAAAGTCGCAGCAAAGTCTCATTGATCCTTTCGGGATGAAGTTGTTATTCCAGTGAACTTGTTACGTTATATTTATCAGCACCATGCACACTGCCACCACCCCCGTCGGGCTTTATCGTTCCTTCCGGTCCCATTTTTGCTCCCCCGACTTTATTCACCTACGTACTGCCAAGACAAAGCCGCAAACGACGTTATAAAGGACAGCCAGAAATAGGCTGTATTAGAACGAATGATGCGAGTGATTTTCCTCGACGTTTGCCATTATCAAAACGAAACATATGGTGAATGATTAACATAGAATTCTGTCAATGTCAATTTACATCCACCTTTTGATACGTCTGTTTGCTTGTATACATTATTTTTATATTTTTCAATAGAAATTAAAAGAGCTATCATATTGTCCGACAGAAATTAGGAAAGAAAATATCATACTTTTAGGAATTTAAAAATATTGAAATATTATATTTTTAGAAACTTTTAGAAGCTTAGATGTATTTTTTCAACAAATTACAAGGTTTAAATTATATTAAAATTTTATTGCAGTTATACGTAAAAATAATTACAATTCTATTGTCTCGAGGTGTAATTTCGTAAAATATCAATTTGTAAAAATTGAATCGAGTCCAAAGTCTTCGCGTATCGCAAGAATAAACACGAAAGAGCTTGCTGCGAGGGTACGTGCTTCATCAAATAGTAGAAGGTTCGCGGTCGGAAATTTACCCTCTATTCCGGTCGATCTGCTTTCTCAGCCCCTATAATACAGAGAGAAAGCCACCCTCTTTCTAGGAGGTCAGATCTGTGCGAGTGGTAGCTTATGAAGCTTATTTTTTAATTTCTGTTCAATATGTTGCCACGCCACCGGATTGTTTGTCTAACGTTTTAAAGTTATTTCAAAAACAACTCGCCACCAACGTGTCCCACCACCCAATGGGGGTTTCAACTTCAATTGTCTCTTCTATTACAACAGGGGCGAAGTGTAATCACGATCGGAGATTCTGTGAGAACTTACAACGACTTGATCCCTTTTTTTATTATTTAAATAAATACACTGGGTACGATTTCGAGGACCTCTTTTCGTTCCATTCTTCGTTTTAAAATCTAACAAGATTTTTTATTAACTTTTACTGTTTCTGTTTTTTTTTTTAATTACAAATCTTGAATTATTTTTTTTGGACATTGTTTAACATTATTTTTATTCCACTTCATACATTTTATTCTATCACTTTGATTATAATCATCCTTAGTAACGAAAATAATACACAATTCCAATAGAATTCCAAAAGTTCAACTTCTTTAATTTCTCGGTCCGTAAATTCGACAAAATCTCTAACGAGAAAGCCAGTGGGATCTCCAGCGCTCACCCCTCACCCCCATTCTATTTTCGTGAATACCTAAACACGAAAACCGGTGGCAATATTGCTCACCGTTCTCTTCTTTTTCGTCGGTCGGAAGGAAACCGGATTAAAAAGTGTAACGGCAGAGAGCGGAGGAAAAAAAAAAGGGAAAAGAAGGAAGACGGGTTCCTAAACGACGCTGGAAGGTCAAGCCCGAGATTACGAAAGGCTCGTGCGACATTTGCTCGTTAATTAGGGAGTTCTAATTATAGTAAATGCGTGAGCAGAGGCAAGGTACGCGGAGATCGTGCCACGGCAGAAGCTCCAGGGATCAAAATGCAACCCTCCGCGAACGAGCCAAGATTACCTTCGAGGGTCCTCACCACCCCCTTTTGCTAACACCGGGCCCAACCTGTGACGAGTCCTTCTCACAGTTACCTCCCTCTCTCAGCTACTCTCAAATATCACCTAAAATAACACCAGCGTGAAAACGCTCGTCTAGATAGATTCTGTTGCTCGCGGTGTAACAAATGGATTAGTATTTTGGTAGTCGCGGCTAATCCTCGTTTCGTTAACAGCTACAAAGATTATTACGACTATTTTATCTTATCTGTCGGCCAATCATAGACACTCTTCCCCGTCTGTGTCACCTGTGAATCTCGAAGAAGCGGTTCTTTCGTGTTACAACTTAGGGGTAAGCTGCGTATATATGATTCGATAAAATAATTTCTATCCCCAGGTGATTTGAAATATTATTAAATTTTTTAAATATATCTCGTGAAATTTCAACTGATTGTAATTTCAACCCTTGCCTGGGAAAGAAATTATAAAAATTTTCGAAGCTTAATACTAATACTGAATTATAAAAATCAAAACTGATTAGCGTTAAATGAAATATCAGTTAATAATTATGATAATTAATTTAATAGAAGAGAAGAAGTTACACATTTGATAAAATGGAACTTTATTATCAAATAAAGCGGTAAGATCAAATAGCTCGTGTTCCAACCGTGCGATAACGCATTAGATTTACAGAACAATTATTTTCGTTTCAAAAATTCATCTTAATTGCAGAAAAAACATGTATGCGTACAGATTAGAATCTGTACGCAAACAAGAGGGTATATCATTTCGTTGGACGTTTGTTTGCAGAAAATTTCCGAAATCTCCTTTATCTGGACCGTCCACTTACGGCTGCTATGTTCGCAAATATATGTTTTGCATTTGTACGAGTGGAAAATGTGACGCTGGGACACTCCGAATAGGGGTGCATTTCGACCCCCCGTGCGAAGATTCTGCAACATCGTCACGTGGGAATTCGGACACGCGTTTCTGTTCCCCGTCGATCGACCCTTTTGTACCCCCGTGTTGTAACTTGGCGTGTCATTGTTAACTTTTTTTCATCTTGTTGACGTTCGCGATACATTGCTATACCGAATGAAAAAATATTTCATGCGATAATTACTACAGAAAATGGACAAGAAACAAATTTACTTGGTTAGAATCGTATGAATATTAAATGAAAGCTAAACAGGTACTAATAATAAAAAAATACAATATTCAAAATTATTTGTAACGATTAAACATCAGGATTCTCTTAATTATCGTTGAATCGAAATTGTGATTTGTACATTTCATCCTTTTTGGCACATGAACCCCATAATTTTAAGAAAATTATCTTTGTGTGTACATTTTCTGCATAGTAAGTTAATGTTTATGAAAAAATCGAGTATTTTGATATTAGCATCACTGCATCCCTGTTTCATCCCCCTTGGTCCGTCAATCGAGGTTCTTTTTCTGCGACGTCGAATTAGACACGTGGAAAATATGGTGCGAACACGCACAACAGACATATAGGGAATGAATTTCAGTCGGAAATGTGTATGTAACAATTACCAGTGTAAAAGTGACTGACGTTTATGTCACGCTGGCCGGCTTATCCGGAGGGTTGGCAGCTATTCCTTATCTGACGATTTCGTGCTCCATGAAACAAATCAGGCAACGTTAATACGAGGTTCGTATCAAGCGGAAAATATGAAGGGATATGGACGGTGTGGGATATAATTGCTGATTGGTCCGTATTGAATTTGGAATAGGATATAGTTGTTTATTCACCCCAGGCTTGAATTATTGAATTGTGACTTCAAACGGGCCGTCTAACAATTATATGAATTTTATAACAAAAAATAAATCACATGCACTAATACAAAATAGTTTAATTAATAAGTGTATTTTTTACTCCTTAGGTAATTAGAAGAAGTGTTCTTTACACCTTTTACACATGTTACAACAAACATTTTTTTTAATTCATTTGTATACATTGTTCTATTTTCAATTAAACTTTACTCGTTGGCCAAGTTACGATTACACGCAAACGATCGACAACAATAAGATTACGAAGTCGATCGAGCGATTAGGTGACCAGTGGACGCACGTGTTCGAGCGGAATTTTGCAATGGAGAACGGGGCAAAGGAGCGCGACAAAGAGCAGGGCCGAAGGAGGGCGGGAATTTTCGTGGAGGTATGTTTTGGAGGCTGACAAAATCGGTCGCTTTTAATCGTTTCTTGTATTTGCGTAAACCGGAGCGGAGCGATAACGAGCGGGAGAAACCGCTCGTTTGCGTCTGAACAACACACGATAAGGTTTTATGGCCCGTCACTCATCGCCGGTACGAGCCGCGCGAGCCGAACCACCAAATTGATATCATCCAGCCAGCCCCGACCGATGTGAAATTCATCGTTTAACCGAAAGGCGAAAGAAAATTTACTTCGTAAATAACAGAAACACTGGGGGGGGGGGGGGGGAGAGGAAGGAGGAGAGAAACGGAACGAAGGCGTTACGATTTACTTACATACGTTGGACAAATAAGTCTGCGCTGATTCTACGCGAGCGAGAGATAACCAACGCTCGCGCTGATTGGTTTATTACCGGGCAAACTAATTTTGGCGATATTCAATTCGACGAGCATTAATCCTTTGGATACCGATTTAATTTGTAGGAGTTTCTCGTATGAATTTGATTCCATGTTTTCTTCTTTATTTAGATTTTATCGAGAAATTTATTTATTCGGTTAATCTTTAAACGGCGGAACGTTTAGATAGTAACAATTTTAATCGAATTGTAGACTTCTTTTATTTCGATAACATCATTTTTCTAATATTTAAAAATCCTTCAGATTCTTGACATTGACGGATTAAACTGTGATTCTGCGTTTTACCGTCAAGTATACGTAATGATGAGTCTAACTCGTCAACTGTACCAAAGAGGTTAACCGAACTATGTCATCCATATGGGAGTGAAACTTGAATTTCTCTATTAAGCCTTTGCATTTCAGTCATTTTTTTATACGAATGAACTCTGCATAACAGTTTTACAATGAAGCCTCGAAAAACCAAAATTTTGCGGAACATAACTGTAGCACTATCCTTCAAAATAGAACGTCTTTTTTTAAAATTACACCAAATGACTTGACTCTTCTTGTGAAGCTAGAAGAATTATTAGGGAACAACAAGGATAATGGCAACTTTAAATAAACATACATTTATTATATTAAAAGTTAATAATCAAGATAGGAATCAAGATAAGTACAAGTATCCTAAGTAATAATCGAAGCACAGTAGGTCACGTTTGACCCGGCTTCCCCACTCGAAGAATAATTACCTAATAAAACTACTTTTACATAGTTATATCAATTGTCCCTCCGGTTGTCCTCCGGTGTAATTAATTCAATGATTCAATTCGAAGTTCACAATGCCAAATTCAACCCATATTTCCCAACTATCCTCGTCCAATTCTATTTCTTCGATCGATCATCGGTTTTCAGATTTCGCTCGTATTTCCATCCAACGATTCGACCAATTATACGAGGCGAACGACCGGCTTGATTTTGATAAATGACGAAAAGCAGCGAAGGGGGATGCCGGTGTGTAAGAATTTAAGGAACCGATGGTTCGGTTCGCATGCCACGCGGGAAGAATTCAACCGTGAAGGCTCGTCTTTAACGGTGGGTTCGCGGCGAAAAGACGGCTATGCATCGAGGGATGGCGCGAAGAGTGTGTCGTTCATCATTTCATTGCGGAAGCAAGCCAGAATATTCATAGACTACACTTGCCAGCCCCTCGAATCTACCCCGTATCCTTCATCGGGGAGAAAGAGAAGAAAAAAAAGAGAGAAGGGAATAAGGAACGATCCGAGAACGGGTAAAAGGGGTCGTGATATATGACGGGCTAGCACGTGGCTCGTTTCACACCTTCTTACAATCTTTGTCCTCACTGTCTTCGTGGAAGGAACTTATCTTTATGTCGGGTCCTTGAGCGTACTCTCTGTACACGTATAGCTGCATAATACATACATATGTGTGTATACACCCATGTCTTCGAGTTCTTCTCGACCGAAGAAAATTATCGTCGTGTCGGTCCTTTTTATTTCTTCCCCATAGTCACATAACGCCGGTTAAATAACAGCGATACGGTAACCGTATCTTTGACTTCTTTTTACGATTTCGTGGTTTATATGTACGCTGTGTCCTCTTCTTTCTTCTGTTCAGATAAATTGTAATTCTTCGTTTCTTTAAGTTAAGCAGGCCTGTTACAAAGAGATTTTATGATGTTTGAAAAACAAAAAAATTGCGAGATCAACATTTCTTTTTTTAGAATTTAACCGGAATTAGTCAAGTTTGCCCGTGGCTTGTGTGGGATATTGACATTTTTTTTTAAATAAGTAGCGAATCATCTTGTTAAACTGTGTAATCAGTTGATGGAACTGTGAATAATAATATTCTACATATTCGCATTTAGCCACGTTAAAGCCTTAGAAAACCCTCGGAATTCACAATTTTATATTATTATATTATTAATATTTTATATTTAGATTATTATTTAATAGTACAGTACATGGGTTTTATGATATTTAGCTTATTCTATAGTTAAATTTATTTACAATCAGTTAAAATTGATAGTAGATACTTATGAAAATTTAGAGGAATTTTCCATAACAAAAGAAATTAATAATGAAGTTCTCTGAAAAGTAAGGGAAGTGGTATTCGAAGTGTGAATTTCAATTATTAATATTATCAATTATAGTGCCAAATTCAATTAATTTCAGAAGATATTAACAAAAGTTATAGTAAAAAATTATAATAAATTAATAAGACGAAAAATTGATTTACACACTGTACTTTTGTAGGTGGATTCACAATCGTGGTATCCTTGGCTTACGGTAACATTATTAGCTATAATCAGGGGGAGGGGGGCTAAGTTTAATCGGCAGCAAGGGTTGGTCAGACTCGGCTACAAGGATATATTTTTTAATGCTCTTTATAGGAATATTAAGATCGGTGTAAATAGGGTGGGGATAATTATTTTAGGTACAGGCTGTTTTTAATCCACGCCACGGTGGGCAAATTGTAATTTGCGGCATCACTTAAGCCCATTGTAACTTATGCGGAGCTTCAGGTTAAATGAATTTCTCCGGTCCATAGGCAGACGTACAATGCTTTTCCAGTCATTATTATCCACATAAGAGATTACTAGGGGGGGGGGGGGGGGGGGGGTACCATTACAAAACTGTTCCTGCAATCTTCCTTCAAATCCCGCGATGATATATTATTGTCTCACGGTATACTTATTCGAATAGAAATCTTTATTTTAATTGAGTTTGTTAAAAATATTTTTCAAACACATAGGTACAATGAAATTATTTATTTCCGTTAACTCCCCAACGTCGGAAAATTAGGAGATCTAATAATTTAAATTGAATTTTGAATTGTCTATTGTTTTTATTTTTGAAATTTCTAAGCATTCTTTTAAAGATTCTTCCATTCAATATACGGAAGTTCTAGGTTACAAGATAAGCGTATAATAAATATGTTTGTAGTAATTTTTGATTTTGTGGCAGCAGAGTATGTGAGGTTTTGAAAGAAAATATGCGAAAAGTTTGCAACTTTAGTTACTAAACCAATATACTCATATTTTGTATAATAATGTTTTAAATTCCTTAATTTTGATTAAATTTTTTAGATATTAATTAAACTTTGCAGTGATATTAATGTTGCAAATTTATAAAAAAATTTGATAATGGTTATGTTCGTTAAAAATTCCCAAAGAACATAAAATAAGATATTATTGTTTAATCTTTTTGCATAAAAAAAATACAAAGAATAGCTACATATGTCTTCCAGTAATGTCAAAACGTTTCATTTATTTTACCAAAAGCCAGTACGAAATTGATTAATATACCACTACTATAAATAAAGAGCCAATAGAACGTGATACCAACAATGTTTAACCGCGACAAACCACTAGTAAAATCAAATTTAGCCCCGTCAAACTTGAATCCATAGTTTCTCGATTCAAAAGTATATACATAATGGAAAACATTATTTGGTGTACTATTATATTTTATTACATAATAATAATAAAAATAAAAATTATAAGGCAGTGATATTCATTCATCGAACAAACACATGGTCATCTATCAATTTCCAAACCATGGTGATTAAAGGTTAGCAAACTTCTTCTAAAATAAGAAAGAAAGAAGAAACATCATCGGAAGTTAACACTTCCGATCCACCAGGAGTAATCATCCGTCAGGAAACGATCCATCAACCCCTTCCGTTTGATCGTTACTTTCACTCGCGGCTCGTTTTCCAAAAATTGGCGCGCTTCTTACTCGGAACGAAGACGTTTCCGGTCGCCGGAAGCTCGACTTCGAGAGTCGCCGAAATATGGACGGGAACACCGGTTACGATAACAACGGAAAGGAGCAGGAGTATCGACGAAAAGACGCGCGAAGCGGATCTCGTCCGTGTTGTGTGTTCGCCGGACAGAAGGCTGCCATGTTGGCTGTCGTTTGAGGCGCCGCCCCGAACTCGCTCTGCGATTGGTCACTGAGGTCACGTGACGCGTCGCCGCAGAGGGAGTAATCGGTTCGCCGCGACCCGCACACAGTCGCAGCGCATCCTTCGCACAGTGCTGTCAGACTTTCACACATTCGCAGATCTGATTCCCCGATGCGAGCTTGTGTGTGTCCAAAAGACAGAAAAAAAAGACATGCTCGCTCCGGCGCAACTGTAGAAACAACACTGTCCATAGAGAACCATGCATGTGTGTGTGAGTTGACCTATACACATACACACACACAGGCATGTGCGTGTGCACAACCACCCATGTCGAAGTAATTTCGTGAAGGACTCGAGGCTCTCCTCCCTTTCTCAGGGTCGAATCGAGGGCAAGAACGCGTTTTCAACTGGATAGATCGTATAATTTCAAGCATGCTTCGTGCTCCGCTTTCGCGGCCTGCTCGGAGGGAAGGTTTTTATATTTCGAATTGACGGTTTTTGATTCGATACGTTGTTTCAGAGTGACATCAACCACGCTGCGGGCAGAGGATGATGGACTGGAAGTCTTGCGTCGATGACTGAATCTGATGATCTTTGTAATGTGATATGTATGAAAGAATGAAATAAATGGTTGAGAATTTATGAAATTATAAAAAATTCTATGATACTTGACAATGTCTCTGTCACATTATATAATGTCTTGATATGTTGGATATTTTAAACTCTTAATAATAACAATAAAGATTTAAGAGTTTGCCCATAAAGAATCATTTTGAATCGTTTTATTACTATGTTATATTGAAATATTACAACGTAACAATGGTAATCCTAATATCCCCAAGATTTGATAAACACGTAATCTTAAAATAGATGAAACGTGTAAATCATTGTCCCAAACGACCCTTAATTCTTCAAGTTTATCAGGGCTTAACAAAGTTTCTTAACAATCAGTGCGCAGTTTTCGAATTACACACGTTTACAATATTATATCGATGGAATTATCATCGTTACCAATCACATTTCTATCCGGATAGGAAAATGATCGATCAATTTTTCCAGAACTTTGACACGAACACTATTGGTCATCGTTTAATTTAAGCAGTTGGTATGTGCCACCTCCAATCGAAACGTTTTAATCGTACTTCAAAAAATATGTCATCTTTAATTCTGATAAATCATAGTTATCGATTGTGATTCGTTCTAACTAAATCGTGCATATGTTAAGGTTACATTCGGCACGATTTGGAATTTGTTAATTCATCAAAACTTACATTTCAATATTACATGCTTAATAGTTTGATAATTAACCAAGTTAACTTATACTTTATATATATTTTATTTTTTTGAGTTGCAAAAATACAAAAGGTACTCGCTCGACAATGTAAAAGAGATACATTGTAATTCAAATTCTGAAAACTTGATTCAGTTTCATCGGTTGTCTATCGTGGGATTGAAACAAAAGCATACAATTATCGAAAGGAAAAATTTGATGGCTAGGTAACGTATCGATTTCGAAATCAATGAGTGCGTAGTTCGTTTCTTTTTTACACCAATATCAGTGTACAAGGTGTAATCGTTCAAATCAGTAATACTCGTGATTTGCGTACGTTTATCATCTATACTGACATTTACACGTAACCGACGTATACCGTACGTTTTCATTTGGATTAGTCACGTACCGAAGCTCGAACATTTGCCAATAATAAAAAACTTCCTTATCTTGAACGCCTCTTTTTATCCTTTCAATCTCGAACAGTGCTCGTCAATCTACCAATGCAATGGCTGTAATATTTTTTATCAACCATCAAAAAAGATTCGAGATATTCTATATATATGTATATGTTTCTTTTTAACTAAATTTTAAATGTTCGCTGTGTTTTTCCATTTCAATTATTTTTTGTTTCTTTATTTCTACAGAATATTAAACTCTTTCAATACTTTGGTTGTCATGGAATTACATAAGAATTTAATTTTGTTGAACCATTAAAAGTCGATGTTGTTGAAATAACAAAAGTGATTAATTTGTAAGACGATTTTCTTAATTTATATCTCAAATTTATTAATGTCTATTCATATTTCAACACATAGACTATTGGAGCTCGTACGGATTAATCATTTTAAAATTGAATACTTCAGTTTGGCATTTTGAATTACTAATATATTAATAATTTAACATTAGAACTACCGACGTTCAACGCACCCTTGCATTTCAATTGAACCTAAAATAGAAAGCAAGATAAATAAAGGATGAAACGCAAGCTAAAGTATACAGTAATCCTTTACCTTGATAAGAGCCAATGTATATTTTGATAAAAGCGTTTTAATTAATTTTGCAATTTAAAATAAGAAATTTGAAGTAAGTCATTTTGACCCCTTTGGTAGTTCTAGTGTTAATATCCTTAATACGTTGATTTTTGATAGAAATTATTTAAGTAAGCTCTAAACACTATTAAGTAATTCAGAATAGAAAATCATTGCTCATCATTCATCACCAATGTTTGTCTCTGAAAATTATGTTAAATTAACTGCTTCACACGATAGTAAAAGTATTAAAGTATTAAGTGTTTGTAACATTGAACCACTCGCATAAAATAAGAAATTAAGAAACTGAATGTCTGCATATAATGTGTCTTACCACGTACGCCAGTTTCTACTGCAATAGCCAACTTGCGAACGGGAAGAAAATTACGGAATAAGGGGCTTATTTAACATTAAAAATTAACTAAGTATCTGTTTTAGTCATTCATCGTTTGACTACAGTGAGTTAAAATTAACCCATACATGCGTTAAATTAAATATATAAGATTAAAATAAAATCAACCCACATATGGTTGTAAATGAAAATCTAACCATCCATTTCAATAATTTAACACTTATACTAAATTAAAATTAACGCTACACGTTCCAGTCTAGTTTACTTTCGCAGTGAAGCTTTCAACGATTAAAATCTCCACTTTAAAAACAAATAATCACATATGTTGATGAATCTACTTACATCCCTCACATTTATCAGTTTTCTATATTCTATACGAACAAAACTTAAGTTTCATAATTCAAAGATCCCCGGTAACTTACAAATATCAGCATAGAATTTGAAAATAATGAAAATTTGTGTATTTCTACTATAACAATCAATGTATCAACGAATGGAAAAGAAATATCATTCCCTCTGTTCCCGTACAGAACTCCATTAATTATACATTTTCTCGTTCAAGAGAGTATTGTTATTGAAAGGACCGTCGATATGCATGACACCATGCGGAAACAATTAGAATATTTAATTACAAGGAAAAATGAATGCAACTGAGAACGTGAAGACTGTTAAAGGAGGCAAGATATCCGCGGCGAAGGAGCAAAGACTGCTTTGTGATTGAAAATTGATGGAGTGGAATCAAGAGGGCTGAAAGAGGTCGGTTAAGGGGATGACGGAGCTCGCGGTTCATTTATCAAAACACGCAAAAGGGTGATGCCGTTTACACGTGCATGCAAAATTCTGAGATAAAAAGATGGATGACACCGGATAAAGAGCGATTCCGACGCTTAAGTACGGCGCACGGTGCTTAACATTAGCCATTATAGAAATTTCAAACTTGATGCAACGTTTATTGATTTGTATTCGATCGTACATCAACTCTGAACAATTATCACCGTAATTATTATTGTTTTGTTGAACGAAAGAAAAAATACAAAGTTATCGTTTATTTGGATAATTTATTTGTGTAAAATAGATGGACAATTATTGGAATTCGTTGGTGAAGCAACTACAATAATTTTAAATTTGCTTTTATTTAATACAGAGTCTACATTATGTTTCTATATTTTATCGTATAAAATCAAAAACCATAATAGTTAAAGTAATAATGAATAAAAGTATCAATTTTAAAAGATCTTCCCTCGAATTTACATTTTCTTGAGTTGTTCCACTATCTTATTTCTTCTACATATAGAAGTTGTTATTAAAATTTAAATTAAAAAATTTTTAATCAAAGCAAGCAAAATTCGATACAGAAATCTTTCATAATTTTTTCCTTTGTGGTAAAATTCAGGTGATTTATAAGAAAAATTCTCTAAAATGTCGCGAATTTAATTACCAACATAATCTACTTATGGTAGTTGTTAATAATTTCAGTTTTTACAATTTGTCTTTCCTTTTCCTAGCTCAATTTTCTCTAAAAAGTAATTCTTTCATGAAGGTCTACTTGGACACGTTTTATCACATCCTAATTTGGTTTGATTGATTGCGCTCATTTAAAAATTGCGTCTTTTTCTTTCGATGTATATCCATCGTAAAATGTTATCAAACATGATTTACGACCCTCCCGATTTTGTAAAAGCTGTTTAGTCATCGCAGAAAGATGGAACTGACGTTTATATTGTCGAACAAGATTCAATAAAAAGATAAGAGCAACAAATTTATACCTGAGAGATAGAATTACCGAACTCAAAAGTAGATATAAAAAAAATGTCTACAAAAATCATATACTAAAAATTTGACAGGATCATTGGTATCTATCATGGTACTTAACCCTTTGCGATAGGTTTGCGATAGGAAACACTTATAAATATGTAATTAATACGTGTTTAGTGAACGTTTTAAGTATCATTTTCGAAGCAGAAATAAAATATTAAATATTAGCTGACTGTACTTTGGAAACTTGACATTTGTATATAATTTAGTAACAAAAAATTATAATAATTATCTACTAAATAAGCACGATCTTCCTTCAAAATGTTAAGGGTTAAAATGCAATATGAACAGATCCCTATAATTCTTATGAAATGAAGAATGATTATGTTTAATATGATTCAATTTTAGAAAAAATGGATTTGGTTCAGTTTGGCTGTCGAATATAGAAACAATAATTGTGATCTGGCGATGAGCATAAAATTTACAGATATTTTTGAAGGGGTTCGTCGAGTTCCGGTGAAAATCAGCTCCATCGAAAGCTCGTTAACGAGATCGTTGACTCTAATGCCACTAAGCCTGTACTATCGTCGAAAGGCTGACCGAGTAAGAAGCCAAGTTTTCGCCTACTTTCCGTTCATCTTAAACAGGATTAACCTTAAACTGGGAATAATCCTTGCCGTATAATCGGCCCGGTGCAAGAATGGTCCCGAATCGACCGATTTATTCAACAGCACCACTGTATTTCCTTTCGTAATTAATGGAGCCTTTAACAAATTAAGCACATCCTCGAATCGATCCCATTAATTGTGCCAGCAGTGAGAAAAATTACTTTCCTTTCGGTCTTCGAAATAAATTTAACCCGATACCTTACGATTTTGCCAAAATTAATTATTTACCGTTTTGAATGTTAAGATAAATGATGGAAAATAAAAATTTCTTAAAACTTACAAGTCTTCAAGCTTATAAGCTTATGCTTGGAACTCGTTCGCTGTCGCAGTGGAAATGGACGTTTGTGGTACGGCACACTTTCGTTTGCTAAAGATACGACTGATTCATTTTTCGCATGACGGACCACGGGGAGAACTACTTTTTAAATCTCAAACCGTTCCTTCAAATATTCCCTCGTCTAATATACGAAGGTGTTGCGTGAAAATATTCTATTGTTTAATAATTGAAATACCGTAGAATACATTTTGTAGATCTGGATTATAGTTAACCCGACTTCGTCGTTCGAGGATTAGTATAATATCAACGCTATTCAGAATCATTCTTTTCTTTTGTATCTTATTCTTACGGTGCAAATAGCTAGTGAACCTCGAGTTGAGTATAAAAAAAAAAAAAATGATAAAGCGATTGGAGGAACTGTGTGGATAAGGAAAACTGCCAGCCAAATCTGAAACTTAAATTCCCAATTGCAATAATAATAACGATAATAACCGTACAAGTCTTACCGTACGTGAGAACGAAGGTGACTCGAGAGTATGCAAACGTGGTGGGGAATGAAATTTTCAGTTCAACGAGCGAAGTACCAGGGACGATTACGAAATTTTTAATAAGCCAAGACACGAAGAGAAGCGTTTCTTGATGGAGCCTGTCGTTGCTTGGTGTTTCACGAATGTCACCCCTTGCGTGCAACGTCATCCCTACCCCGACACATGCCACCCCTCCGTATTTCAGCCCCAAACCGGTAGCTGAGCGCGAGGGGGTTGAAAATCGCTCCGCCCAGCCACGTGACTGTCGAGCAGCTAGGGGTTAGCACGGTGGAGAGGGTAGCTCGGACCTACGAACAACCCCCACCGCCGTGGCTCGATTCTAACCCTCTTTACTCCTTGGTCGGCTTCTCGACGACTTTATGCCTCATAAAAATGATATAAAATTTGTAAAGACGGAGCGCCGTAACGACCGTACGGCTTCGTTGTATGGAGTGGGAGATGAGGGTTAAGGCTCAAGAAGAAAGAAGACTCGCCGTGGTGGAGGGGTTGGTGGCACGCTGGTGGCGAGTAACAAACGAAATCGAAGCTGAAAAAGAAGACCGTGTATCTACTGGTGTCCTTGACTGTAGTCGATGGGATCTCCCGCAGGTACATACAACGGTCGATCAAGCATAAACGAGACTTCTCGTATATCAACAAGAACGTAAAAGGGCGTAAAAAAAAATTCTTAGAAAAAAGTCCATCTGAATTCTTGAAATTACAATGTATTGTCTGTGGTTTGCAAACGAGATGATCAAGCGTCATTACTTTATACCTCAATAATTAAAAAATTTAACTCCTAGTTTCAATTTCTTCTTAGTTCTAGCAGAACAAATTTATATTACTTAAATTGAAGTGGTAGCACCAAAGATTTGTTAATTAATAGTAATAGATTTATTAACACATTAATTGCCAGGATGGTTACCGATAACTGGCGTTTGACATTCTGTATAATCGAATATTTAATAAAAGAAAGGTGAAATAAACCGTGGTTAGCGTTAATATTAAGCTAATACTGCAAGATATCAAAATTGATAGGTTAAATTTGAAAATTTAGCGTGTCTTACCACCTACGTCCATTTTCACTGTCACATTTAACACGTTAATAAGCTTCTGGTAGGCAAAGGGTTAAGACTTTCATTCCACAAATGATTATCAGGATGTAATCACGAATTCTCGAACATCGTGTGAAAATTCAATATTCACACGTTTTTATATGAAATATCTTCACAGATGTCTTATCAGTTTAATAAATTTTAATGTCCCTTTGCTTGTACCATCCATTAGACTCCCCTGTTTTTATCTGCACGAGCCTACATCCAGATTCGACAATTTGATCCACTCTTGACACTTTGACGGCCGCATATTTTATGGAGGCAATGGTTCTTACTAAAGGTATACGCTTATTAGTAAATGCATTCGTATCAAACTTTAAATAATGTTAATATTAGATTAACATGTAAAATGAGGTCCCGTATTACAAGTTTGAATTGTAAATTAATCGATGGTATTCTTAATAATCGGTGTTTCAATCGTTTTCATATTTAAATTTAACAGTTTTTATGTTCTTGTGAAGACATAGCAAAGAGTTTCCTATTTTTTCGATACTTTTATGTTGGTTTAGGTTTTCAAAATATAAATTTATGCACAAAAGAAGTATTGGATATTTGGTTGCTTGCGTAAGGGTTAACGTGTCTGACGACGTGCGTTTGAGATTGAATCGACCAATCTATACTTTAATATCTCCGTCAATACGTTTTTATCGCGGTGAACATTGTATTTTATAATTGTGCAATAAATTAAAGGTATGTTTTATCTGACGAACAAATAATTAAAAACAAAACAACGCGCAATGATTGTAAATTGTTCTGCCAATCTTATATCTTATATCAAATCGAGGTAATGAATCTTTGTCCCTTGCAATCGATTCCTCGAAATTATTGTTCATAAAAATAATAACGACAGAGCTAGAATATGATAAAATAAACAACCGTTTCAAATTTTATAAGAAGAATCATTTCTGTTTTTAATAATAATATCATAATTCTCCATATACGACATCGTTAAATATAACAATAATTTTTATTTAATAATAATAACATACGCGTTAAAATTTGATTTCCCACAGGAGTCATAAATTCAGTCATTTTCTATCACCAAGAAGTATTCAACCCTTTTCGAGGCTTGTCAATTCGACCGTCGCGTCAGTCCCACCAAGAACCCAAATATTCAATTACCTTACGATAAATGAATAATCGAGAATATACGTATCGTAACGCGAATAGAAACTAGGGAAAAGATGATGAACGACGATAAAAAGTCGCGAGGGCATTCGCTGTGCGGAGCAGCCATTAACCATCACCGGTACCAATGACGCCGAGGAAGGTTACGGTTACGTAGTCGGTTTCTTTGTTCGAATTCCGTGGCGGGAGAGGAGGCGACGAGAGAGCAGGTACATACAAGGAAACGTTATCGCGGCTCTGATACGAATCTCGAAAACGATATTACCAGCGAAATATCGATTGTTTGCCTTACGGACGCTTTACTATCGCTAATAAAACACGGCCGGCTCGTGTCGGCGGCAATTGATCTGCCGCGGCCATAGAACTGCTCTAGTACCGATAGATCCTTTATGGCACCCGTACCGCCCAGTCCCGGACCTGTTTACTCAGACTCTGGTATGTTAAATAGGCCACCGATAGATCCTCTTCATGGTTCGTGAAAACTGGGCTACGTCCATGAAATCATCCAGGAAGCGTGGCTTGTTCGACAGAATTTCAGTCAAAACTTCGTTTCGATTAGAGTCCGTGGTTTTATCGTCTTATCGTTACGGAATCGTTGATGTTGCGCTGATAAGTTATATTGTAAAATGACGTGCTGGTACTCGTGATAGCAATTTGCCTTTTTTTCTTTTTTTAAACAAAGGTTGCACGATGATACGGCGTTCGCTTGAAACTAGTTTATTTTCAACTTTGTAGGTCAATCGTTTTGCTAGATATTTTCTGTAGACTTAATAGCACTGTCTAATCTTAATCTTAAACTTAACTCTAATCTTAATCCTAAAATTATCATAAAGTTTTTCTAAATATATATTAAAGGGTATAATGTTTCCATCCGAAGCGCAAGGGTTAATACTGTTCATTACTTGAATGGAAATAGCTAACCCGAAGGATTAGTTTTCTGATCCTGCAATTTTGTTATTTATCCATGCAATTTTAAAACCTAACAGATAGGTACACCGTGGCAAAGTTTTTACACAGCGCCGTCTAACGACGGTAAAATGAATTTGGATCAAAATATTGAAAAAGTTATGAGACAGTTTTTTTGTTTTTATACAAGAAACCGTGGGTTTCTAGCAATCCATCTGTCGAATGAAACGTCAAAACATCGTAAGAGAGGTTCATGACAAGACACGAGATTTATGCCGTTCGAATCCGACAATTTGTCTCCTTAGGGCTCACTTTTATAAGGCTGTGCCTTGCCTCGATTCTTGTCGGCGTATTAGGAGAGATCAATGAAATTGAATTTGTTTCAACCTTGCTTCTCCGACCTGTTTTCCCGCCGTTTCGTAATATCTACTAAATGAAAAACACGATCGTTCGGGTTTTCACGTGGTTACGCGTTTGTTATACTTCATGCAAAATAATCGGCCATTCAGCGATGTTTGAACAACATTCGACGTCGGTTATTGGATGTGGATGGTTATATCGAAGCCTGGCTGTTAAATGCGTAACCAACCATTCGTAGCTGATAAATGTCTATCTTATCCTTTTATGGCATGCCGGCAATAACCGAGTTTATGGGTATCGTTTCACCGATATCAAGCAAATGACAAGTATAAATAATAGTAGCGTTAGGACAATTAGGATTTTGATTTCTTTTAAACTGTATAACAGGTATTTACTTTCGTATAAACAGTCATTTTTTTCTTTTTTAATAAAAATGAAGATACATTATACGTATCAATCTTCATTTTCATTTATTTATACAAGATTCGTGCCATTCTATTTTGGTGAAAATCAAGTTACGATTAAATCCAATAAGTATATAATTAAAATCTTCATTTTTCAATTAAATAACGCTCTGTAGATATTCATTGTATTTTTCATTGCAACATAGTTGTAGTATTCGAGAGAATTATATTATGTCATGAGACGAGTTACAAAAAGTGCGTATAATGTTCGCAAGGATAATTGAAATATCTATTTTTCCAATTGATATTTCCCTTTACGACCGTGTAGTAAATTACATAATAAGTACCAATTTTCCATAAATTTCTTGATAATTATAGTATTTGATATTGCTGTGAATCAAATTATATCGTCATATATCATGGAAGCAATTATGAATAGTCACCGACCGTACGGCAGGCTGCATGTCCAGGTCAGCCGCAAAGCCTGGCTGTCGATCGGCTACATCCAGAGATAATCTATAATCCTTCAACTGCTGCTGCATTACAATAAATAGGGGTATCGAGCGTATTGATACGGCCTCCATTTCTGTATCCCTCAAAATCAAGGATTTCGTCGATCGCGTTATCATCACATACAAAACTTTGTGCGTATGCGATTGCAAGATGTTTTAAAAAAAGTGGTCCACGTTGACTATTACAAGGATTCATTTATAACCGTCATCACACATTTGATACAGTCCAATAATAATTAGAAAAAGAAAATGAAATGATCGTAAGTATAATAATTTGTGCCCTAATCCTTGGACGGTAATTTACGTTTAATTTTAGGCTCTTTTCTATTTTTATTTTTGTAGATATTATTCTTCTAATATATAAAATATTGTGTTCAAAAGCTTAAGGAACTAATTTATTTTAAGTATTTTCATATGTAATAAATCAAATTGAATTTTAGTCTCTTTTTTATTTTCATCTTATAAACTTTCAAATGTTTCTGTAGATATTATTTTTCTAATATATGAAATGTTAAATTAAAAAATCTAAGCGTCTAATTTTAGCTGAGATATCCTTGTATACATTTTGTAGGTTGGATTATGATTGATCCGGCATCCGCCGGCTGAGGGCTAACGTGTCTTACTACACACTGGCTATTTTCACTGCCACGGTGAATCTACTGTCGCAACGTGCTGTTGTCCAGTACCTCAAATTTTATATAATTGAATAACTAGTAACGCAAAGTGAAAAACAATCTCAGAATAATGTTGATATTACGTTAATATTAGAAAATGCAGAGCCGAAAGTTAGATTTGAAAGTTGAACGATTGTATGTTTAATAATTGGTATTTTGGTATGTCTTACTACGCACGGGCCACTTTCACTGTGGCAGCTTACGCGTTAGTGCTTCAAAGTTCAATTTGAAAACTAAATTATCATATCTTTAGTAGTTGGTGTCTCGATCGGATTTTGCGCACCACGTGGCCCTGAAAAGGACCGTTTTTATAGTTCCCTTTATTCGTCCATAAGAAGCTCAACATTCATATTGCCTTGATGCCCTCTATTATCTGTATCTCACATTATTTGTTCCATAACTCTACAATTTATTTATCACGATACATATAAGTAACAACGTTGCTCGATGAAATATATAAGGAAGAAGGTTCCGAATTTATAATAGAAATTTAATGTATCACCCCGAAATTATACTAATTTACTTTTCCACCAAAGCTTCCGAAAACTAAATTCACTATTTTGCAATTATTTTGCTATTTATTTTTATTCCTTTCATTAATCTCCTATATCGTACTATAAATAAAACTTAAATTTCATATTTCAAAATACCCTGGTAAATTAAATATGTCCTTCTAGAGGCACCACTCGAGTGCAAAGGGTTAATATTTCTTTACCCGGTACGAATAACATCGGCTTGATCGCGTTCACCATGCTATTCACTGATGCGACGAGTAATCCATAAAAACGCATATATGCGTTTCGGTGATAACATCCAGAAATATGTGCCAATAATGCAAATGGGTTAAAAACTGTTTATCAAGTCGGATTGTTCGAGTGTTCGTGGTCGCATTCTTAACAGACATCGACCATTAATTCCGAGCAGACGGCAGGGACGTCCATAACTCGGTCGGTCGCTTCAAAAATCAGGAAACAGGCTGAACCCGTTCGCCCCGCGTCCCTGGGATATCAGGGATCCCACCAGCACCGGCGTCGCTCCCACTCCGTCTCATGGAAGTCACACGTACACACTGGCACAGGACGCCCACGCCGCGACGCGTAGGCGTGGCCACCTTATCATTTGTCTCCTCTACTTTTCCCGAGGCGTTAGGGGATCCCGGGGATGGCGGTCTGTTCCCAACTTGACGTATGTACTGCCGCTACAACCCATCCCCCCTCTCCCACTACTCTACCGATTCCCTTCGTATCGTGCTCTTCTTCGTTTCCTGCGTGGCCTCTTCCTTTGGCTACTGCACCATCGCTGACTGACCTGCTGCTCCTATGCTTCTTCTTCTGTGGATCCTCCCTACTTTGAACGTCGTCTCCAAAAGCTTTCCCTCTTTTTCGAACACGAAATAATCTGCTTTGTCATTCGCCGCCGCGTTTATCTTTTTCCCCGTGCCCTTCGCGACACTACTAACCCCCTCGGTGGATCGTTGCTACCCCGTCGATCCCGTCGTCGACTCGCGGTCCCCGATCGGAGTTATGTAATTGCGTTTTTATGGGTATTTATGCTGTCGCTCGAACAGCCTTGTTCTTTATGACTGCGTAATCTGTTACAGTTTGTTCTGGGATTGGAAGGATCGACGTGTTGATTTTCGCGAAGATTTTCCATGATTTTTGTCGACAAAGTGAGCGGGTGTGTTATTTGTTGCTGCTCCGATGCTTGTCATTCTGCGACGAATTGGATGAAATAAATCACTGACGACGTTACGTTGCCTTTTATAAAACCCAAGTATGTTAATTGTTTTCCAATTGTTTAGAATATCATACAGTACAATCGTGCTACGATTTACCAAAAGTGTAGTTAGTTAATCTTTTATGAAACCAGTGAATAAAGCATAAATTGTTTTCTATCGTTTTCAGGATACAATTATTCGTTTATTGTTTCGTGCTGATACTTTCGTACTGATTGGGATAATTAATAGATGAAACGTGCTTCTAGTAAATTCTATGATTGCGCGATTCTCGTCAGAGTTATTTTTACAATCGAGTTAGGCAGCGTGGTCACTTGTAACGATCATAACGACGATAAGGCGAATATAGATAAAAATGTTTGGAAATGACCAAATTAAGTGAAGCATATTTAGCTTCTGGAATTTTTTGAGATCTGATTACGCAGCGGAAAATTGCACATGTAGTGATTGTCATTTTTAATCTTGTGAAAGCATCTAAAAAAAAGATAACCGACCTCGTGCCAGTTTGATCATCGAAGGATCTCTTCGAGTCGTACTAAATCAAGGGATTAGCCAGAGTAATTATAAAGGAAAGAATTTTTATTTGTCTTTTGCGTATTTTTGTTGGTTGTTTTGATAAGAATGATAAAAGTTTGATCGTTTTTGTACGTACATGGAACCGTCATTCCCTTCAAGTATGCACAAAATACGCGACACATCTCACCGCTCCACTCGATTCATCCGGCACAAAGGCAGAGTCTAGTTTATGAGGATAGATATTTGCTTCGACAGATAAGACAAGCGATAACTGCATACACTCGAGGCTCGAATCACGGTATCTTGAAAGAGATTTTCCGCTTTATATCTGAATTTTACAATATGTACAAGAAAGAAAGATGGCGGGAAAAGCATGACAAAGCGATTCGTCAAGAGAAATTCTAAATCGTCTCCTTGATCAAACATCAGTATCGCAACGTTGAACAAAGTGTCTGTGCGAATTTCAAGAAACCCGGGCGCCAGCGTGCCAAGCGTGTCCGTCAGAGATTAAAGCTTGCGTAGGAGGATTCGAGACGACAAACGTCAACGAGAAGGAATAAATGATAATCAAAAAGGTGCACGATGCTTGCGTTGCCGAAGAGGGTAAAACGGAGACACGAAGGGTGCGTGGCGCGTGTGTGATCCGAGGGAGAGACACTTTGGTGTGCACGTAGGAGGGGCGACACGGAGTTGGTTGGTGGGGACAAACGCGACGAGTGGGGTGCAGATGAAGAGAGGTGCGTCGACGATACCGAACATAGGCGAACCGGTGACTGTTTCGAACAGGACGGGACGAAAAGAGAGACATAGGCGTGAGAGATCGTGGCACCGTGTAAGAAGGATAGAGCATTCCCTGATAGCTGGTAGGGATATCGCGAGAGAGAAGCTGAGAGTCGGACGTGCGAGAGGGGAGCAGGGCCGATACAGGCATGAGAGATCGTGCAACTGGGCGAGTTGGAGCAAGAGACCGGGAACACGAAGAGAGATAACGTTACACCCTCGAACAGCACGATAGAGAGGGACGGAATGAAAACTGGCAGGGAAAAAGGTGGGGAGAAAACGTAGGCGAGAGAAGGACGGTGACCATGGTGGCCAGAGGGATGAAACGCGGAGCAGAAACGCGAGCAATCCCGGTAGAGGGAGCAAGAGAGACATCGATGGAGATAATAAGAGCAGAGTGGGAGAGCAGAAGAGAGAATCACCAGTTGGAGGGGAGTAAGAGCAAGCGAGCCAGGGAGAGGCGCAGTCAGACAGTCAGGCAAGCCGCCCGGCAAGCAAGGAAGGCAGGCAGGCTAGCAGGCAGCCAGTGCACCAGCCAAGACCACTAGATCCGCTCGGCTTACCGACTTAGAGACTTAAGCCGGCAGGCAGTCCGAAAGGCTCAACCGGCTAAGCCTGGCGGACCCACCTACTACCGACGCGCGGCCACTACACGTTCCATCTACTACGAAAACCGGCTATACTACCCGCGACCTGCAGCACCGCTCACGCTTTCTTACGCTTCCTCTGTCTATCCCTCTCTTTCTCTCTTTCTTTCTTACTGTCCGTGCATCGTTCCTTAACCGGTCGCCGTTAAGGTGAGAAGAGCGAACAGCGACGAGCGTAGCGGCGACGTCGCGCCACGATCACCCTCGTCCGTCCGTCCGTTGATCGGGATGCTCCCGTGACTGTTCGTGGTGACTTTCGATCGTGGTATATCGGTATCGTCGATTCGTGGATCCTTGGTGTCGCGAGTCCAGTGAACAGAGTATCCAAGGTGTTTGACGTCGACCAGGTTCCCGGTGACGCGGATAGTGATTTCGAAGTCTGGATGTATAACGTAAATTCTTTGTGATCTACCGGTTGACCAGAGTGCAGTGAAGGGATTTACCGTGACGGAGGAAGTTACGCGAAAACCTCGGTGATAGTCCTTGAAACGAAACAGCTACTCGCAAACTGTACCTGACAAGCTGACCTCCTATCATCGACGCTGTGAATTGAAGATCGTTCGGCTGGCAAGTACTTGAGGATTTGAACGAGTGATACATTTAATTGTTACAAAGATCAGTTGGAAAGGAAGGGTGAAGACGAGTGTACCGTCTACGACGATTATAGTGTTGGCTGTTTAACCTACTTTCCATCGTGGCTGATTCGAAATCTCCCACTATTTCACATCGCGTCTCTTGATCTTTACGTAACGCAACGAGTCGTCGCCTGTCGTCGATCCGCGGTTATCTGATTTATCAGTTGCTTGTACCCAAGTGTCGGAGCACGTGTGTACAACCGGATCCGTCGACGCTGCCATCAGATTCACGCGGGATCGATCCATGGAAAGAAACTCCGTCGACCATTTTCGTTCAATTCAACGTGTATACCTTCAAAAAAGTGGCAAGAATCATTCCCTGGAATTGGAACCAGCACGAAGCGACGGCTCGCTTACAACGGGTGTCGAACTTGCTCTCTGACGATCTGTCCAATTGGTTAACTCTCTGATTAACTGAAACCTATGACGAGAACTGTCAGAAAGGAACAGCTACCAGTGTCCCTAGAAGATTCATCTAGTGTGTCACCGCAGGAACAATCCTGTTCGTTCAATTTTTGACGGATGCTAGCGTGTTTGATGCGAACGAGTGCCTGCCGACGGCCGTCGCCAGTAGAACCTTCTGACCAGAAGAGCCTAGTCGACGTTTGAACCTCGTCTTCGGTGTCCTGCAGGCAAACTTATCCTCGGGACGAGACAACGTCTCGACGTGATATCACGCGGTGTATCAGGCCTCGCGAGGGCCTAGTTGATCTTGCGTTGCGTTGCACAGATCAGTCAACACGACGTTAACCTTCTATAGTATGGAGCGGGGAGGCGGCGGCGGGGGGAGCCTCGAACTAGCCGGGGGCGGAGGAGGCGGCGGGAACGCGGATTTGTGTCTTCAGGATCTCGTTACGGGATCGACGACCGGTCTGTCGGTTCAGCATCATCAACACGCGGCCGCCGCGGCATCCATGAGCGGTTTGCATGGTGATCACCTTCAGGGGACGATGCATCATCATGATCTTCACGGAAACTCGCACCACGACAACTCTATGGTGCACAACTCCATCCACCAGCTGCACGAGCCGCTGGAGAAACTTAAACGTGGTGAGTCGGTCACAATACTGATGTCTTCATTGGCTCGATTCTTTGTTGCATAGGACGATTGATTCGAGGGCTTTATACTCGGAGGAGGAAATTGGAAAATGAGGGAAACGTTTGATGAAGTCGTAGTGTAAAATATTTTCATTTGTTGAATGCGATCAGAATGGAAAACAGTAATATTGTAAAGAAACTTTTCTTCTTTTGAAATTTCTCACTTTTTACTATAAAATAATATAACTATTGACGTTTTTTGTATAATTTCTTGCTTACTTTAATTTGTTTTTTTTTTTATATTTCTAACGTAACAAGTACATTGTTCACAAATTTTTAACCGCACAAGAGTACAATCTTATATTTCTATTTGAATAACATTTTAATCTTTCGCCATTCATTTTAACTCCTCCGTTTAGAAACGAATATAGTTGGGGCAAGTGTTCGTTTAAAATATCACTAATTGCATGATCACTAATTACTTGAATTTATCCGCGTTATTCCAATTACTCGGAAAGAAACTAATAAATCCAACTAAAGACACGAATAAATCAAGTGGATCTTCATTTCCAAATCGGGAATCGTTCAATTGGAGCTCAATCTACACAGTATTAATGGAACTTATACAGGAAACAACTTTCAACGAAGTATTATTAATGATACATTACCACCAATCTGTCGATCGGTATTTTTAAATGAACGACAGCCCTTGTAATTATGTTCGAAACATCGTTATTAATACGAGTGGTTCTTTAACTCGAATTAAAACGATTATCGTACAGTTTAAACAGTGATGGAACGGCGTGATATTGTTTACAACGGTCGGAATTGTGTCCAAACGTATTTACGGGGTTGATTCCGATTAATCCGAGCATCGTCGGACAAGAATACGTGTAATTCGTGTTTACGGAAGACAGGAGAGTTGGTTTCTTTTACGTTTCGATCGCGTTCTGATAATGAAAACATCGTTTTCTCCGTTGCCACGGTATCACGATAATCGTTTGTACGAGCTTGTCGATTCGTGTGATTTCGATACTTGGCGATATTATCGGCATTCCATCATTCGCGCGACAAATACTCGGCGTAGTTTGCTTTATCGCGGGATTGTTTAGATGATCTTACTGAATAGAATCAATTCGCACTTACGAAATTTCATCAAACGAGATCTACGCTGTTTTACTTAACAAAAACACGCAACAAAGTAAGAATTCTGGTTTTTAATCGAAAAACTTGCAAATGAATTTCTGACAGAACTTATCGTTTGTCTTCGTGTGAAAAAAACAGAATAAGGGATTGTTAATTGAATACCATAATTAATAATATATGTGAAGGTAGATAGATTGATCTTATTGCAATATTGGTGAGCGTTGTCGAACGATAAAAGGAACATTGTATCGTTGATTTTTGTCAAGTGCTGCCAAGCATAGATAAAATATTAATACGAATAACGTTGATAAGCCGCCGCGCCCATCGTGTTACTGGAGCTCTGATACCGGCACCACGAATAAAATTTTCGGAGTCGTTTTCGTGGCAATGCAGCTCGAATCATTTAGCTAGAACGGAATAAAACTGCTCCGATAAATTACCCGATTGGCCTGTTTCGTTTACGTATCCGCATATTTGCACCTTTATCTTTCGTTTCTTTCATAGAAATACATGCTAAACGATCTCACTTGATAAGTTATAACTGTTAACACGTCTTGATTGTCGCAATGATTATCAGTGATCTACCTTCAATTGGATGAAAAGAAAATTAACACTTTGTTCAACATTCATTGATAATTTTATTATTAATACCAGTTGTGTTGACATACAAAGTGAAAATGAAAAACTCTCAGATTCATCTAATTGTAAGCTGCCATTTGGATTGCAAGGGGTTAAAAATACAAATTTCGCGTAGTATGAAGTAGTGGATTTCAAAGATATTAAGAAGCGTTATTTTTCTTTTTTTGAGTAAAATAGCGAATATTATAAAATTATATTCAATATCAATAATATTTAAAATCATATCCATTCTCTAACCACCAAAAATCCAACGTTAGGTATTGTGTACTTTCTGCATTTTGTAGACACGTTATGTCATGACCACAGGGAGGTTGAAAATTTGGTAGCACCTTTTCGATCCCTTTACTTCTATAATGGCGATCATTGTTTCTTGAACAAGAATCATGGATGACGGTCATTCAAAAAGTACAATGGACGGAAGTGGAGAGTTATTGATGTGTCCGAGGCTGACAATAAAAAAGCGAGGCAACGACTGCGTGAGCAAACATCGAAGCCAAATTCCGTATCAGCCGACGGAGGTTTGAACCGGGTGAAAAACCGCTACTTCAGCGGTCGTGGAAGAATTCAGCTGCACGTAGCGCGACCAGGAGAACGAAGACGATCTCTCAGTGGCGCCACCACCTGTTTTGTGATTCATTAACTCACCGGCTTATCGGGATAAGGCAGACTTATCCGGGGCTCGATCCCGACACTGCGGCTAAACCCGATCTTATTCCAATGGCATCCCACCTATCCCCGTTTCAGTTTCACTCCTGGAGCTAATAGTTCCCGCTTCCTGGCCCCAGGTACTCGATTCTTTGCGAAATCCCGCCATGCGACATCCTTCGTTCCGTCTAAACGTCGTTCCATGATTGGATCTATTCAACTCGAATTTGATTCACGGTAAATCACGAAATGGATCTTATCGCACCCTTGCAACGAAAGTGACACAACTCAGAAAACGCCACCTTCGAGTTGTCGATGTTAAATTACCGCAAAACAGTGCTGAATCAATTATGAAAATTTTATTCATGTATCTTCATAACTTGAAGATTCATATAGCACTGTGTTATACGAATTCATGTTATATGAATCTAAGAATTAATGCAAGAAACATAGTTAGGTTCTAGAAACAACAGAGTTACGTAATTTTCTTTAAATATCAAATGTATTATATTACATGTTTTCTTCTTCATCGCTGCTAAGCAAATGTGGGTTGTGTCTGTATCAAAACTGAGAATACATATCAAATTCTAATTCCTTTACGATTCGTGCAGAAAATAGCACCCTTTCTGAAAATCTGTTATCCCTTTCGGTCAATGAGAATATCCCAATATTTTGTCAACAGGCTGGCATACGGCCTGTACCGGCTTTTCGATGGTAGCCCCCGTGGTCATTAACTACCCCTTTATTATAGCAAGGACCCGTGCGATCGGGTCTGGCAGATGCGCCAAAGTCAACCCTTGTTGCCTTCGTCTAATGGTGTTGACAAATTGCCTGGCTAGCCGCTAGCTCTCCCTAGGGAAACCAAGGATAAAACTCTTCTGGCCGCAGACTCATTGGCATTTAGACGTGCAATCTTTCAGATCACTGCGCCATTGGAATGAGACGTATCGGGATCCCTTCAGCCTCGAACTCTTGCGCCCTATGAATTATAACCGGTGCACTGACAATGAGTAACCGAAGGGATGTTCGTTGAACGGTGATCCATTGACACTATTTTAGACATTTCGCAGTCTGAGCTTATTTCAAAGTAGTACATAGTAGTACAAAGTAGTAAATAGTAATTTTAAACAATTTTACGAATAATTGCCGCTTTTGATCTATGTATCGTATTAAATAGAAAAGTGACAATATATTTGTATAAACATTCTGAGTCCAGTGATGAGAAATCGCTGTTGGCCACGTTCAGATTATAAACTCGTGGGAGACGATTGAAGCGTTCGGGTGAGCCCGAACTATCAAGCCGATTTTCCGGCTCGATTTTCTCGATCACGCGGCGTTCTAAGCGCGACAGGAACCAAGCCGGTAGGATCAACATAGAAATGAACTGATTTCCTTCCCATTATCTCAGCTGTCGTGGAAAGGTAAGGAGACTGCCTACCACGGAGACGAGGTTTGTGTACTCAGTGGGTTTCGATTGAAGCTGGCTTGGCCTCGGTGTCGGGGGCTCGTTTCAACCGTGGAAAATTCTGTGCGTACCGATGTGTGAGAATAGGGGCGAGCTCGAGACGAAAGGAAACCGTCGTCGAAAAAGTTGCGCTCTCCTCAGGGTTGTAATCCTAGAAGTGTTTCAAAATATCGCAGGTCTTTCCACGAAGTTCATTCTATCCTTGCAAGGAACGTGCTGTCATGGTTTTATTTCCATTCTGTTATGAAATTCGGAAAATTTGGCGGTCTTTAATGATTATCCCGAGTAAGAATAAAGTCGTGTGGATAATTAATGTTTTTGGATATTGGATGGTTTTTCATAATTCATAAAAGATTAATTAAAAAGGCTGTAACGCTTAGAAATCGAAATGCTTTAAAATTAAATTCGAGGTTTCTTTAACCAAATTTAAAAATCTCGGAATTAAAGGGAAACTGGTTTGTATTAATAATAAAATTGATGTGTATATTTTAATATCATGTTATGAGAAACGTACTAATGTCCCTGTTGCAAATTTAAATTAAATACAATTTACATTTCCAGAAGTGCAATATTATAACTTTAACTTACAAAATCGAAAAGTTTCATATGGTAAAACATAATAATTGCAAATTTTAGAAGAATAATGGTCAATTTTATTGCGAAAAATAATTATTAGCAAATACTAATTAATTACTTCATCACAGCTTAATTGCTCATTGTTTAAAACTGACTTCTAACATTGACAAGTCATTTTTACATAAAAAATCATGCGCTATTCCCTTATATTATAATTTTGTTTCCATCGTTGATTGAAGGGTACAATATCACTTTATTTTAACAATTTTACATCTTGAACATAATTGATATACAATTGGTATACATATAATGTTGTCATATTAAGATTAAAAGTATTTAATTTTACATTTGACAATTGATATACCATCACAATTTTATAATGATAATAATAAAAAGTGTTATTAAGAATGGTATGAAGGAAACAAGGATTATAGTGATCATACAGGGGTTGTCCCAGGTAGCGCCGGGTTGTCTGAAAACCCTGTTGAGGACATTCTATCCGCAAACTTTTCCGAAATGCTTGTGACACGCGTGTTAAAGTCGTAAGACACACTGGGTCTCGGGTTACTTATCGGTTCCATGTGCTCGCCCTTTCTGTCAAGTTGAAACTAAACAAATTGCTTGACAAGCGAACCCTATCCATGGAATCGTTCGACGTGTCAATGGCGGATAAACAAACGTCCTATTTTCCTTGACACTTGTGCACTGGTGCCAGTTTCATTCCAGGAACACGAAGTTCCACCAGGTGCATATTAATTTCGCAGAGATTTAGGTATCCTTTCGTTACATGCTTTATTAAATTTAATTATGACAGTTTCGTTCGATAAACGTTTACGTTACTCTTTAGGTAGTATTGATGAAGCAAAACTTCACAAATTAAATAATTACTCAATACATTAGATTTAAATTTAGTTCCCTCAGAATCATTATTATTCTTATAAATAATTATCATCCTTTAATTGTTTGCAATCGTAACAAATCTTCTTCTTTGCTTAATTACTGAAAATAATTAATTATTAATTATTATGGAAATTTCAAACCAAAGACTTTCATTTTACAAATTTCGTTGATCTCGGAGACCACGAGCGAATACTGTAGGATTAACCCTTGTTTGAATTATGGGGATCGTAGCAGTACACCCATAAATCTTTAAACTAAAAATACTTTAACGCGTGTTAATATAATTCTCTGTTGTATCATTCAACTTTGAAACGTTGAAATTTCTAGAAAAAAATTACTTCCTAATAATGACCTATATTTGAAAATCCAAAAAAGGGTTAATACGACTTATCCACAACAATTGCAATCGCAAGCCTCCGAAAACGAAATCTAAAAAAAGAATCTTGCTCCGTTCAGAAATTTTTATTTGTACAAAATACGTCTACAAAAAAGAAGACTCCGTTTTCGACCAGGCAGAAACCAAAAATATCCATTGATCGATGCCCGTTTCCGAATATTTCTGAACGTACCTACCAGCACCTTAAGACCTCGTACAAAATACTCGGCTCGGTCGTTGTCCCAATGACGAGCATCGCCCAGCACGCTCGACTAATAAACGACTTCCTAAGGAAGCCAAGGATTACGAGATTAGAAGAGGAGATCGAGCAGCAGACTGCGACTTTCCTTCTGGAGGATCGTGCGCAGCTTGGAGCCTTGAAGCTCACAGGTGTTCTCGCCCCGATGTCGTGCTTCAACCCTCCCTGACGTTTCCAACCTTCCCCCCCGACGAACGGGGGTTGCTGCGGTAATTATTGGACGCGCGGCTGTGCTCGTTCGTCATTTGAAAACCGCCTCGACGAGGACGCTTCTCTACGTGACACATTTTGGTTTTTCTGAAACGCGTCACGAATCAGGGACAGGAAATGCGTGCGGTCAGTTTCTTGGGAAAAGTCGAGATATTATGGGGAATGAATGAGGCGGACGAGATTTTTGGTGTTGGTTTATTTACGGTTTAGGACGACGTGAGATCGGAAGAGTGCGGTGTGCATTGAAAATTGAAATCATGAGGGGATGATTGATTTTTTTAAATCTTGATCTTAAATCAGGTTCTTAAATCTTGCGATATAATAAATAACTATTTCGACTATAGGTGGGAAAATCGCAGTCCATAATGAAATTCCTATGACCCGTAGGAACCGTCGCGTCGAGTTGGAAGGGTTCAAATAGTGACAGCGAACCATCGCCCATGTGTCGTAGAACGATCCCCGGATAATTTTAAATCTACCCGCGGGAATGTTAAAAAAATCGAAGTATTCTAAATTACATAATTACGAAGCACGCAAAACTACTCAGTTCGAATATTTATTAACTTGCGACTTTTAATTACAAAATTGTTAATTTTTCTCGGACCCCCTTCGAGCAAAAGCAAACGACACGGTGAAAGGGTTTAAGAGACAAGAAGTTATTTTAAACACAGCAATAGAAGATAAAGAAATTTTCTCGATAGATTTATAAAAGAGTGTGTTGATGATTAATTGCATATAATGAAATGCAGTATACGGTTGCGAGGGTCATTTTTGAAACAGAGCAGAAGAATTTCGCGCGAATGACTAATTTCGTGCGACTTTCGAAGGACCACACAGCTGCACGACACGGATATTTTAGCGACCCTTGTAACCCTCTTCATCGTTGAGTTACAACGCGACGCGGTCTACTAAACACCCACAATTTTTACAGCACATGCCGTTTTATTCATGCTCGCGCATTAGCTTCTCATTGGACGATTATCGACGTGGTTTTCCGAGGCATGAAACATTTATTTTTTGCGCGACTTTTTATGCCCCGTTATTAATCATGAATGCGCAATGATGCGAACTTTGCATCATGTACGTAAATACAGCTGTTGAACTGAATAGGGAATAAAAATTTACAAAGAGAAAAATTTTTCCTTTGTCATTAACAAATTCTTTTGTTATAACGTGATATTAATATTCTAATATAATATAATAGAATAAGTAATTACTGTAACTTTTATTTTACCAAAATTATAGAATTCTGGCTAGAAACATTATATTTTTTGGAACTTAGAAATTTTTTAGGATTATATCTTCAAGAATACATAAACTAAAGAAATTGTATCTGCTTTATACATAAACGTTTATCTTTTGAGTACGTATATGTACGTTCTTCCGAGTAAAATGGTTAATTTCAATGTTACGATTGAAAGGAAATCAAGACTCATGAATCACGAGTGATAATGTAAATGGAAACGGAAATAATCGGTTCAGTTTTCCCTTTTTAATCAGAACAATCGTGTGGATATCACTTAACGAGACGAGTTATTAAAACGATTTAACGAATGTGTTGGGAAAGAAAATATTACCGTAATAGTAAATCAACAAGCGAGAAATGTCAGCCTTCGCCATATATGTATATGTCTTGATCGATGCAGTGGATATTGGTACAAGCTTTATTACAGTACGAGTAAAATTTCCTGGTAATGAAAGCAGTACTGAAATAACTTTCTGTCGATAATCTTGTATCAGACGCTTCGATATGGTGACGAAGTTTATAAACAAAATGTTTATTTAAAGCTATTTTTACAATTCAATCTACAGATTTAACCGTACGTAAAATTAAATAAGAAATCAAACATTTCCTGACAAATTACCTTTGTATTAATAAGTTTAATTAACAATACAAGCGTACTAACTACTTTTCAGAAAATTCATAATATCTCATAATCCTTCCCTCATTTTATTATGAAATAACCTTAATATACTAGAAGTTTGGGAAATATTGTATGTCTCATAAAGAATCAGTGACTTCAGGAGTTAATTGACTAATAATAGGGAATTGTTGAATATTCAAATTTCATTGAAAAAATGGTAGTCTAATAAAAAAATCTGTGCCTCAGACTCTAACGATATAGTTTCCCTATTTTATAGTAAAATGACCCTAATATACTAAAAGTTTGAAGAAAATATATTCAATAAAAAAAATCTGTGCCTCAAGTAAATAGATTAAATAAGCAACATTACTAAATGCTCCAATTTCATTGTAAAATTCTTGAAAAAGATCGCGTGCAAATAAGCGGCCGAATTCTTTCGATCTCTACAAAAATCGATGGGGTTTATTCGAGGTCGAAAACAGCACACGGCGTCCCCGACGTCGTCTTCTTGGTCGACGTCGACGTCGCCGGTCGCATGCACAGCCGCCCCGTAAAATCCACGCGGATTAGCGGGTCCACTAATATATCCAGCCGGTGTAAAAACGCTACGAAGCAGCTGAAATATTTGTATCGTCGTCTCCGTTCGTTCGTTGCATCCGAGTCGGATATGGCCGGTTTGTCTTTCGCATAAAATAGCTCGATGCCACAAGGAAAAGTAATAAATTTGTGAGTTACAACCTGTCCCCTCGATCCATCCGGCTCGCCACCCCTTTCTTCTTCTTTATTTCTTCACACCCTTTTCTTCGCCCCGATATTTGTCCTGCTCTCGTGTAAAAATCGTTCTTCTTCGCGAAAACGTACTAACCATTAATACAGCAATTTTCAATGTAAGGTAGGGGTTATATTTTATATTATGTTTTAATTAAACTTTAAAAAAAAAATATGGAAAAATTCAGGGAAAATAATTATCAAAGTGTTCATTGTATCATTGAACCGTTTCTCAGATCAAAGATTAAATTTGTTCATTTTTAGAAGAAGGTAGAAGATTAAATTATCATTAACACTATAAATTGTTTTTGGTTTAAAATTTTGTCCGAATCTTTCAGTTAGAATTCTAATGACAGAAACGTTTCACCTGCCTCGAGAAAAGATGTATTCTTCTGTGAATTTTGCGACGGTCCAGGATCAATATACGATTTTCTTGGTAAACGAATAGAACGAAATAACTCGTAGCCAGTGACCAATACGGGTGTCGAATGTTTGACAGGAAAGGGTGGGGTAGTTCTTTGGTCGCGTCCCATCCTTCGAGGATCTTCCGTTCACTGGTATCGTGTAACTCTGCCACGAAACCATGGTTAGCCAGCGGTACAACCGTTAAACGATACGACATCTTAAGCCTCCAAGAACTCCGCAGGGGATCCCGTGGGAACTATATTGGAGAATATATCGGACAAAATAGGAAAAAATCATAATGGTTCCTTGTTTCCAAGCGTCGCACGACAAGAAAATGATGCTTCAGGTTGCTATTTCTATTTAACCCATAACCCATTGTATTAAAATTCAGTTTTATTAAAAATACCATCCGGACTACTCATATTTGAACTGTAGGGTGAGTCGCTGTTTAAGTTACTCGATGTATAGGTCAGATATCTATGAAACTGATGGAGTTCAAAAAGTTTTATTAAACAAGAATTACAAACAATTTTATTTCTCGCCTATAATATCCTGAGGAACAGTAAATTGTTTATATTGTGTTTTATTTTTATTCATTAGATATTCGTTATTATCTAATTCTTTGAAAATTATTTGTAATATGAGTTTAATTTTATTAATTTCGATTGTCGAAATTCGCACAAAATGGTAACGTTACACGAAAGAAAGCTCGTTCGTGAAGAAACCAAAAAATCGTCGGATAGCTGGAGTACCGAAACGTGAGAAATAGTGATCTATAAATTTCAGATTGCTCGAGTAGGTCGCTAGAATAACGTGTGTCGGATCAGGATGTAGATTATAAGATTAACTCTAATCTTGAAATAATATACAAGCGTCGAAACGAGGAAGTTTTTCCGGATCGTACACCGATGTTTCGACAAAACACGAAGGATATATAGATTTTTTCTTTCAGTGGGATCGTTGTCGTGTTTTGTCGGTTGAATTTCGAAATTTCACGATGTTACACGATATGCACAGGATTATCTAGATATTTACGATGATTCGACGAGTGCGAAGAATAGAAACTACACGGGGGTAATTGTGACAAAATACCCTATAGTATTCTTCGTGGCTCGAGATTATTATTTTAAGAACTGGGTTCTGAAATCGACCGAACTCATCGACGTAAAAAAATAAATAAAACATTTTCCTCCCAGTTTCCAATGTTTTGAGAACATCTCGAACTTCGTGGATCTAATAATATCATATATTGAAATCATTAACTTGTGACACCGATTTTGAACGAATTACATAAATTGCTGTAAATTTTGTTTGTATAAAACTTCATTGAGCGAATATCGATACTGTTTATTTGAAAAATTATATAATTCAATATTTAAATTTTTGAATTCGAATACCGAAGTAAATTGCAGATAAAATGCAATTTGAAGGCGAAAGTAAAAACACTAAAATTTGTAACATAGTTGGGTAACTGGACCCAGTATGAAGTACTAAGATTTTAGGAATCTTTTATAATCTTTCATACTTACAAAATTTCAAATCAATGCCATATCTTAAAGTTCAAAAGAACATGAATAAACCATATACTATTAAAATCTCAGATAAAAAAAGCAAAAACGAAGTGATATTGAATTGTATTATTAATACCATAAACAAAAAACCGCCAAATAGAATATATTAACGTAATTATCATGTTTTGACCAAAACTTGACTTGTATTTTTTCGCTCATCCACCAGTGAATTAACTCTTCGTAGACGAACTGAATCATTTACATTATTTTACTATATTAAGCTTCCAAAAAATCAGAAAATATTCTAAGATGCTTATCAAAGTCTCCAATCCTTTGTTACACCGAATATCATTACCATCTAACAATAAAAATAAAAATTTGAAAGGGAATGAAACAGATTGCCAACCAAAAAAATGAAGGAAAAGTAGTATCTAGAGACAAACTTTAGCCCAGTATGCACACTATTTTATATTATATTAATCGGAATGAAGTTGAAGTTTGATATGAGAAAAATACTCGACCTTCAGGATAGCAATTAACGTAATAACCATTGTCGGCTGGTATCGAGTCAACATTGCTTGTCCGTCGTCTTACAGCCGTTTATTTACAACGTGTTACGTCGTTCACATTCTTCTGTTCCGTGAATCGTGATAAGTAACACGGAGTCCATGTTTCGAGCCACGGATGTTGTTTGCTGAGAGAGGCATCGACGATAACGCGACATCAACTGCGGTGCGCCCGCTTTTCCTCGGGGACTGCCCTGGCAAACAAACCACTCACCCTCTTCAGGGTGAAGGCTTATCCTCGTATGGCCATTCGTAGCTCTTTACACGTGTTCTCTATTCGGTTAACCGATCAAATAGGTAACCGATCTGTTTACCCTTCGTAGATTAAGAAACTATTTCGGTGCGGTTTATTTAAGGCTCGAATTTTTCTGGCCAAATTCGACGAAACTGTCAGATATATGCGGTGGTACTTGAACAATTTTCACGCAGTTGTTATTAACGCTTTCGGTACCAGAGTCAATTGGAAATTTGCCCATCGTAGACCACTCCCATGCTTTATTTTTTTTTTTTTTTTTATGAAATAATGTAGGATGAAATATTTAATGCATTTTTGTAAAATGCAAATTGTAATTTTTGGAAAGTTTTACTTGTGTTATACAATTTAAGGCTTTTCCTCTTTGCTTGATACTGATTTTTAAGGCTATTTTGAAATTAGTTTCTATAAAAATCGGATTTATACCAAAGAGAGGCCATTCCTTCTTTTATAAAATACCATACCTTGAGATGTTGTGAAATACATAAAATAGAAAAATCAAGATCTCATATGGAAAATTAAAAAAACGTTATTATACTCTCGTGACGTTACTTCTTTCCTTCATTTCCATGCACATAACATAATCGAATGTCTCCTAAGTAACACTTCAGAAATCCGTAAAAAAGAAGGCCGAATTTCCTTAGTTCTTTAATTATGTGGCCACGATTGTTCCATTGTTTCACGTAGAACACCACAAGGGTAAGGAGAGGTTTCATTCGGAGCAAGTAATTTAATGGTAACCGCCAATTTGCTACTCGGTCGGTGTTTCTATTTTTAAGATCGAAAGAAAATGTCGTCGGAACCGTTCGTAAATAATATCCTGCACGGTCCCCATACCCTGGCAGCCACCACCGCGTGTTCAAGAAAACGACTTAACACGCTGGTTAGCTGGTAACACGGTTGGCAGTATCCTGGAAGAGTGACACGCGCGTCTTCGTGGTTTCGTAGCCGACAGTGTGCCACTAAATCAGCTCCGAGTTACGCGCCGACTAATTGTGAACCACGTCCCTCCTCTTTTGCCGCCCCCGTGGTGACCAAATATAACTAAACGGAGCGAAACTAAACGGTCTGGCCGATTAACTTCACCGTTGGCTGGCTACCACACTCACTCGAGCCCTGTTTTCGACGCACACATTGACGTTGAAAGAACGTTTCTTTCTTTCTTCCTTTCTTTTTTATCGATTCTTCAGATACAAGTCCAAGAACCTTTTTTCTTTTTCTTTCTTTTCTTTGCCGTCACGGTATTACTGAGAATACTCGGCTTTATTTATCATTTTTATTTTTATTTTTCATGGTTGTGCAGTTCATTCGTTCTTTTTTGTTAATTTTGATTATTATGGTACGGACAAGAAACTTATTGAATTGAATTAGAATTGCTAATGTTAAGAAATTAGTGTACTTTGAAATTTTATACATAATTCTTTGATTAAGCATTGGATTTTCCAAATTTATGTCCTAGATTACACTGTTAATTTATTCTTTCTTATTTTATATAAACTTCAAAGGTGTTGACATCTTAAGAATCGCTTGAAATTATTTCGAATTCTTAAAACGACGCATCAGTTGTCAAGAATTGCTTGAAAGACAAGATATATAAAAAGTCTCGAGTATTGGCCAAATGTTGGCTTTGCTTTTTTTAGAATGACGTTATAGTGGCCGCGCGAAATCCCGAATTAATAGAAAAATTAGTTAGTAAATAGTGGAGATTGCGGTGAGCTTAGACGACTTTGCAAGAGGCTGTGATGCGTTTTGCAGTATGGGCACAGGGAGACTTCCGGGAAGACATGAACGAGGGTTTGGCAAGGCTCGATTTGACGGGTCACGGAGCTCACACCCCCGGTGGCAGCAACCCCAGTACACCGGGTGCGACACCCACGACACCCTCCGGTGGATTTTCTACCGCACAGCCCAGGTCCCGTACGAACACGACACACAGGCCGGATATTCGAAAAGGTAAAACGCCTTGACACTTTACCAAAAATCTTTCTATCATCCCCCGACCCCCGTTCGAGCACTTTGTTTAACTTTCAAAACCTCACGCTTCTTGCCGGTCGAATAGTGCCATCCGATTTTCCTTAGATCCAACGTTGAAGATGAAATCTGGATATTTGATTGAATTGCTTCGAGAAACAGTTGTGAACGAGGTGGTTGGAAATGTTTTGCTGTGAGGGATGTATCAGTTGGATTGTTATGTCTATGATTTGTATCGTATTATAATACTTTTTCAAAATTGCTGAAGAGAACGGTGATTATTTCAAAGAATTTAGAAAAGTTCCAGTAGATCTGGAAATAAGTGTTCATATGCGTTATCGCAGATACGATGAACACCTATCACTTCGAGTGCATGCGATTTTCTTGGTAACAATCATTTTCTAAATGGAATGATTTAAATGCTGTTAGCTTTTAATTCAATCATCAGGATGCCCCGTTATTAGGTTAAAAAATGAACATAGATTAGCCATGATTTTCACAAGGTTAGAAACGTAGATTCGTGCATCAATCAAGCCGCAAACAGCGGAGAGATTTCATGAGGATACGAGCTCTGATTATTCTCACGGACTATGAAATCAAATGATAATAGAGAGAGTGTCGTCGGGTGCAACTGCGAGAAAGGTGAGGAAAATGCTGCCGCCGTTTGTTTGCACGTTTGTTCGGCACTTAGCCGGCACTCTCGCAGCCGCCCCAAATCCCCTCAAATTGAAATATCTCTCGGAGTCTTACGGCCCTGGTTAACAACAAACCCTGGGGACGGATCTCACTTCACTCGTTGTAATCCCGAGACGAGGGCGAGCCCTCTCGTCCTGCTACTTACCCTGGTCCAGCACGTTCCTCCTGTTGCCGGTAAAACTCGAAAAATGTTACAGAATCAACCTTATGTATAATTTTGACAAACCGACATTTTTCTAATTCGAGATTGTTGGTTGAATTGAATATGTTAAGAATTTTACGATATCGTCTGGATGGATTTTTATTATTTTGTTAGCATTATGATGCTCATATAGTTTTTATAGTTGGTCTTGTTTCTTCTACCATTATCAAATAATGTTTAATTTTATGTGGATGGTATTTTTAGGTGGAATTCGACTCCTCAGTACAATTAAATTGTTGACACTTTGAGTCAGTATTTTTACATTTATTTCTCCCTACTATTATTAAAATCGTTCCATTTTCAAATTTCAACTGTCCACTTGCCAGCTTACAGAATTAACCCTTTGTATACTTTTGGCAAACCAAAAATTTTATTTCCGAAAGGAAAGCTTCCAAATACTTATAAATTTATTTATTCTTAACTCCTTCTTCAATTTACTATGTCATATAAATAAACGTCTAAAAAAGGTGCCAATTGAGCACAAGGAGTGAATATAATATTAACACTGCTTAGAATTTCCTTCGATTTCTTTCAATCATATCCGACTTTATTTCTCGCGTGTATTTAGAAGTTCTTAAATAGAATCTCAATTTTAATTAATTTTACCCAACACCCTTAAAAATACACATAAGTATTAAAAATAAAAAAAACGAACAATCTCAGTATTCTTCCGAATTAATTAAAAATCGATATGAAATATTCGACGATCCTTTACAACGTTCAAGTTTCGTTTTGAAGAAAGATATCTTGTTCTCATGAAAACTTGGTTGTGGCCCGAGCATTGCGAGCCTACAGATTAGGATGATGTTGAATAAATCGGAAAACATTGATAAAAAGATCGAACGATCTTGGTAGCCGATATCGTAGCGACTTCATGTCCGTTAGGTAGGTCTGTAAACAGACAGGGTCGTTTCGACCCGTAAGATAGTTAGCGGCATCATCAGACGCGATGATAGCGGTGCTCTTTGAAAAAGAAGGCAATCGATCACGGGGCTGTCAATAGAAGTAAGGGAGCCCAGCGGTTCGCTGCTGCGGTGTCAGGGGGTAAAATACCCTCACCTGTCACTGTCACGGCCGTGACAAACACATTCGTATTACTCTCGAACAGCCTAGCAGAGATTATTAATAAGTCTAAACGATCCAAGATCGTTATTTTGCATCGATTTACACGTATTAGAACGCTTATGAAATTCGAGGCAAATGTGAAACAATTTATCGAATCTTATGTTAATTCCAAGATACATTTTCTATGATTTCATTCAACTATTGTTTGTAAGAAACGATAATTAATTAGACGTAATAGTGAATTTCTTTGTGGCTCAGAATTGAATGAAAAATCTTGTAATTTAAAGAGATAACTTGATGACATGAAAATTATGGTATATTAATTCAAAGCTTAAAGTTTAATAAAACTGTCCGCTTAATCGTTTCATCAATATTCTTATCACAAAATGGCTGGTTCTTCGTTGGAAGTAACAATAGATCAACCAGTTTAACAAAACTCCAATTTTTAATAGCTTTTGTACCAAGAAGACAATGAACTTTTCAATTTGTTATGTTGTAAAGTATCTATAGCATACTTTTAATAGAGTTATTAATTTTCTTATGCCCAAATTGATCATTTTCAAATGGTCGTTGTTCCTCCGTCGGGAGAACGAAATTAGAGTTGAATTTTTGATCTTTCTTGTTTGATCAATTTTTTTTTTTTTTTCGAATGGATGATGAATAACATACGGAAAAATTAATCATCTTTTTATCATAAAATTGCACTGAAATTACATATAATTCGATTTTGGGAAGAATGATAAAATATTAAAGAAAATCAAATTCACGCAATTAATTACTTTCGAGGTAGCTATTACATAGAAATAATAAATCCTTGAGTATATTTCGTCTGAAGGCATATGTTACCAAATATTTTTGCTAAAGAATAATTCATCGTTTTCAGCTGGAGATAATATACAATTGAATTGCAAAATCATCGCCCCTTTTTGATTATACTTTGATAATGAATCGATTTGAATATCTGGCGATAACCGGCACGATACTTAAAATAGATCGATACCTGGATAATTGCGTTTAAAAATGAAATTTTGAAATATCGTTTCGTCATTTAATTTCGGACCAATCGCGATCGCGAAACGATGGTGGCTCGAAACAAGGAACAACCTGGTGAATTTTATCAGCGATAAAATTCTTTCTTTATCGTTACAGGCTAATTTTTATCAGCCGCAGGAATAGATATAAGTAATATTTATCGTGTTCTTTAAGGTTCCGAAGGGATAGACTTTGATGCAAGGCTTCGAATATCGGCTTCGAAAGCCGTCGCGTACAAAGTTAACTTCACCGAACCTTAATGAACCCTGTTGCCACAGCTCGAAACGTTCTCCATTAAATTAATTATTTTTTCATACTTCGCTAAAAAAAATATCTCGTGTTTTATGGAAGTTCTTGTCCCTTTTTTTCTTCTAGCTAGTTTGGACAAAATATTTAGTAGATGTGAAGTATTTTTCAGTATTCTATTGGTATTCAAATATTTGAATGTTCGAATTCTCTTTACAGCCCTAATTTGAATAACTAAAGCTGTACAATATTTCTGTTCGATTATAAATTACTTCATTACACGTATTGCAAATGCCATAAGCAATATCTCGATTCCAACAGAATGTAGATAAAATAAATCAATTGTATACGTTTATATTTCATTCTAAATTAAAGTTAGTATTTCGGTCAAATTGCTTCTGCAAAAAGTAATAACGATATCGAAATTTTTTTAATCTGTCGATCTTCTAATCAAAGAACAACAATTTCCTTCCCGATCATAAAGATCCTCGTCGTTTCAAATAAAACGTAGCTTAGAAGTCGCATTCGTAGGATAAGGGTTACCGTTTTCGTGTGAAATCTGATGTCTTAACACGTTTCAGGTGTTCGGACACCGACAGAGGTGAAACACGAATTGGGTGCCGGCGGAGGGGTGGTTTCACCCGGTGGTGTTGGGGAGAACGACGCGGACGATAAAGATGGGAAGAAGAACAAAAGTAAGAGGCGGCAAAGGACGCATTTTACGTCGTACCAGCTTCAGGAACTGGAGGCTTTGTTCACGAGGAATCGGTACCCAGATATGACGGCCAGGGAAGAGATAGGTCTGTACACGAGTCTTCCGGAAGCACGAGTCAGGGTGAGTTACGATTTTCTGGACAGAATGTCAAATATACAATAATTAACCTAATTAACGAGGAGCACACTTAACACGTTGACCAACATAATAAAAATGGAAAATTTAAAGAAATTTAAGAGAAATTTAAGCTTTCGATTTTCTACGCTAGATTATCAGTATAATAGAAATGTTATTTGATTTGTTTCTTTGTTAAATTATTTGATTACATTACATTTGGCGCGTTGGTCATTGTGTTAAATCACTGACACTTTTTTTTCGGTAAAAAGTCTGTAAATTTCGCAAAACCAGAATATTTTGCTAAGAAATTATCGATATACCTTTCTTGTAATTGAAAGAAACATTGAATTACTGTAAAGTTATTCCAATTTGTATGCGAGGCATTATTTTATGCTCTAACAGAAGGAAAAATACCTACAGGAGGAATCAGATCTCGATAAGTCTGTGCTAATGAATTATCTCACTCGACGTACAATTAATTTCAATTACGAGTTCCCTCTTTTATCAATGAGTCGGATTTGGTACCTACAATATCGTAGTAACAGGGCGACTCGTTCGATCGTTTTCGATTTGGTGAATAAAAATTCTTGATCGTGCTCGAATCATGATGGAAGCTCGAGTTGATCAAAAGTAGCAACAGGAAGACACAATGGACGCATTGATGCGTTGAAGTATCGATTACAAAGGCAACAATTCATGCTCTTTCTGGCTGATACCTCGAGGACTCTCCCCAGACACGAGTCGTGTCCAGAAAATGGCATTCTTCTGTCTTGCATGCTTTAATAATTTTGATAGAGTGATAGTGTTAGATTTTCTTCTTGTTCGTGCAAAAATCAAGTGATCATAATGTATTATTTATGGTAGATAACGCATGGTTTATTAACCTATTAATCCTTTTTTCTCGTAATCAAAGAAATGTTATTGAAGATATTATGGAAATTTTCTTATCGCATAAATTTTTAATCCTTAATTCATATTTATAAAAATACCCAAATACAAATAATTGTATGTATAAATACCTAATTAGTATTTTTATTTCAAATTATACGGTATTATTTTATTTCTCTTATTATGCATTTCAAAATTAATCAACACTTTGAGTTTAACTAAATAGTTTAAAAACAGTAAAGAAAGAAAATTCTGAATACTCTTAACTCTTTAAATTCTTTAAATTCAACTTTCATCTTTTCTTCCCACTATAAATAATTATTATATTATTCATCAAAGGATTATCGCATGATCAACGTGTAACAAGTTAAAGAATTACCAAATTAAAAAATAAAATTATCTCTGTCGTTAACAATTCTACTCATTTCCACGTTTATACGTAAAAAATCGTAACATCATATACTGAACCGGTTGCAAAGAAAATATGGCGATATCAGCCGGAACAAACGAACGACAAATGTAGTGGAAGTCGTTCCAGATGGCGGCTGCTCGTTCTGCAATTTTGAGCTGGATCAAGTTTCACGGCATGCTTCTCGACTTGACAATCCCCGTGGTTTCGTGCGTTTCAGCGAGGCCTTTAGATACGGTCGTATCATCGGACGAGAGTTCGGACGTGGAACGTAGTTGGGATCGGGGTTGAAGGGAAACCAGGGATGGAGATGGGCAGGTATGAGGTCACGTGGGGTTGCGCAGCTCACAAGGGAAGCTTTGCGCCGGTAAGCCCTCCTGGATTTATAGGAACCACACAGAGCATGGCACGGTGTTCCCGCCACGCTGCTATACGCCATGTACCAAAATGCTGCCGACCTCAGTTGTAGAATTTCACTGAAAAACCGCTATCATGTCGACAGAACTATTTATTATTAAATTAATGTATAAACATACATTGATATCCTTAATCTTTTGTACAAAATAATTGAGATGAAGAATAGGGTGTCCTACTTAACAGTATTGGAAATCTTCGATATCTGATATCAAACATTGATGCCTTCGAATTTCTTCTTTTGAGATCATTTTTAGACTGAGTCCTTTATTTTTTATTTCTGGAATTTTATGTAATTTGTTAAGTGCATTACACAGTGAATATTTAGAGTGTATTTTTTCAATAAGATACGAGAAGATAGATGGGTTTAATTATAAAAGTATAAGATGAAAGTCTTTTCTTGCGTAGGCAACTGTCTATCCAAGTCACTTCTGTATAACATGGCTCGAGAATTAGAGAAATTCCCTTATTACTTGAACGGTACTTGAACAGTTGAAAATTAGGAACATTCCCTAACAAGCATAAATAACAGATTTTGTGGAAAAAGTATTTGATTATTTACTGTTAAGGATAAAACACATGTCGCTTCATCGAAAATTTCACCTAATAACATTGGCCGCAATAGTTGTACAACTCGTCGAACCGTGGTACAACGTCGTGTCATTCTTCCCGGATACTTCCGGCCGCTGAAATTTACACGAAACGATTCCGGCGCATTTACTCAATTTTACTCGTTGAATTACGCTTAATTAATCCCGGTGCAACATTTAATGTACGCCGATAAATGCGCGAAAGCTTATCTATTTTGCGCACGGATTTACCGGTATTTCGCGTAATACGTGAATGGCCGGTGTACAGCCAGCAATCCGGTAACATCGGTTAACCCCGTAGATGAAAGAACAGCAGAATAGCTGCTTTGCAGCCTTACACGTCAACGCTGGATTCAAAGTTCCTGCTGCTACAACCAAAAACATCCATTGATCAACAACTCGATCGAAAGAAACGAATAATAAATCACGGTGATTCAGTTTCATCAAGGATTCCCAAGTTACAAATGGTCGATCAATTGATACAGTCTTTTCAAGCGACAGATGAAAACTTCTCCAGATATCATACGAAAGGATGGATTCCAGAAATCCAGAAAACAGGACTGGCTGTATGATAGTTGAAGGGAAACAGCAAGATCAGGAGCGACGGAGAGGAGAAACCGTGAGGGAAGCTAGGTACAGTTATCTGCAAAGAGGCAGGCGTATGTTTCGGTCGGTGGCAGCAGAGCGCGGCTGTCCGAGATAATCCGCCGGTGATTAAGACCATAAATCCATCGGCGGATTAGTATGGTTGCACCACACACCGCGTGGCGGCGTCCCTTCCCTCTAGCATCCTCCTCCCGTCGGTGCATCATCCCTGTCTCCGTCCAACTTCATCCACCTCGTATTGCTCCGTCTTCCTCCAGTAGCCCAACTTTGTCACACGTCGCTGATCCATATTGGTACACCAGGTAGAAGAGGGACGCAGGGACAGGTGGAGCGAGAGGGACGATCCGTACGCGTAATGTTTTGAGCGTCGGGAGAGAGAAGGACAAGGGTAGGGGGGGTGGGAAAGCGAGAGCTTACACGCCATGGGAATGGGAAATGGGACGCCACGGAATATAGGTGGACACTAACCGGTATGAGAGTGAGGATTACCGGGTGTCATCCGTATTCGGCCGGGTTAGCGGCTGTCAGCGGCCAATACCATCGCTATATATCAATTATTACCTTTGCCATTGCAACGGCCAGTTGCATTCCGATGCACGCGTTGCTGCACCGTACTGCACTGCGGTCGTCCGGTGCATATCTCTTCCGTAGGCCGATTTGCATCCGGTATACCATCCCAGCCTTGCTTTCCGTTGCCTCTCTCTCTCTCTGTTTTTCACACCCGGCTGCCACAACCCCCTCCGGCTCAGGTTCCAGGATTCCGGGTTACGCGGGTTTAACGTCGAACCGTGGCTGGCAGCCGCGCGTGCACTTGCCACCTCGTAAGTTCTCGTGCGCACAAAGACCGAAACCAGGCTGTCTTCGGGATTTTAGTCGGCGAACGCACGGATTTCGCGCCACGTTATGAAGGTCCCCGACCGAGCAAAGATCCAGAGATTAACGAGCCGGTGATTGAGCCTGTAATGGCCAGGATATCTGTTCCGGTGATATGCGGGATTTAGGGATAAACAAGACGAGCCTTTCGAGTGCTTCGTTTGATTCAAAAACGACCACCGGCTTTTTAGCTTGAGGTTCAGTTGACACGGTTCCTGTGAAAGAATGACTTTTCATACTGCTGGGCATACAGTTTATCTATTTAAAAAGATGAAGTTAAGAATATTAAATATAAGTCACTGTGATAGTTTAAAATATATTAGAATTACCCAATAAATAATGAAGATTTTTTAATCAATTTCGTAGCTATTACTTTTAGAAAAGTGTTTAACAAATACGAAGGAAAAAAATTCTTCGACATTTGCTTGAATTACTGTATATAGATATCGGAGCCACGCGAAATAATAGTCTGCCGTTCGTGTGCTTTTTTATCATTTAACACGGGCAAGTTCTGGTACACGAAACGGGATTAGAAGACAGACTTTAGGACTTTGGACGAAACGAAATTCGTTCATGAAACGATATGATGGTTCTATCGAGAAATTTCGTGCGGCGGCGAATCGATGGTGAGCCGGTACGCTGTAAATCGCGCGCGAAGTTAATACCGTTGCGGACGGGGTTGGAAAACGTCGAAGGCCGATACGCGTGATCTGCGATATTCCGTTGCTGGATTACCACCGCGAATATTAACCTTTTACGGTGAATTGTAGTCACCGAAGTACCGTATCAAATTTGCAAATTTATTTCGAGACGACTTTAGAAAATATCAGCCGGTGTTTGAATATGGAGAACGTGCTAAAAGAACATTCAACCATTCGTGACGTTATTTAAGACTGTATATTTCAACTTTATCGTGGTTCACATTTAAATTCAAAGTCCAAAAGTGGTGAAGATGATAATTGTTGCTAATCAATCTTTCACCGTCAATCATTTCGCGTGGTATTTGGTACTACGCTGATTGTCAGTCGTTAAGGATTTGATTGATGAATTGTCAACTTTAAACAATATTTGAATAAATGTTTAAATTGTTGTTAGCTACATACCTAAATACAAAGTTAATTAGCAGGTTAGCCAATTAGCTCTTACCTCACGTATGGCTAACCATATATATGAGTATTTTCACTAATTTTAAGGCAGTCAACGTGATGAAAGTTGAATACATTATCAAAATTTCCAACAAACGTAGTAAATTTGAAAGTATACATTTTTCATTTACTTTCACTTTTCATGAAACTTTACTGATTGGAATAATTACAACATTATTTCTTCTAGTTTCTGGCGTCTATACCTAAATAACTTGAAAAAAAAGTTCAAGTGCAATAAAATTGAATTCTGGAAATTGAAATCTAATGAAACAATACGAAAATAAAAAAAAAAGCAATGAGTAGTTCCCGTAATCCGTTTTACCGCGAAAACGCGTACGAACCAATTTTTGAAGCGATTGCGTTAACGACGAAAACGACTTCCGTGACTGTTGTCGACGAACAGAAAAAATAAAAGCATGAGAAGAACGAAGTGGGAAACAGGGAAGAGCGCATTAAATTCGACGGGAATCGATAACGAGTCAATAGCCAAATGAACCGTAACTATTTATAAATTACAAAGGAATGGAGGAGGCACGAGAGCTAGGCGGGCGGGCATTAAAAATCACGTGTTCCGCTTGAGCTCATAATCTCGTATAATCTTTTGCAAAGTTGTTAATACTCGCGGCTTACGGGTGTTAATTTAATATCCATACAGGTACGCCAACATTGAATATCCGAATCCTGCTGGCTGCAGCTGTACGGTCCACCACCACCACCGCAACGATGAGAGGAGAAAAAAAAATCCATAAAACTGCTCACACCCTGCTAGCTAGCTTCCCATTCCGTATCGTACGCTTGGCTCATATGCCGTTTGTATCGTTCACCCGACCACTTTAATACAAACGATAATACTCGTTAACTTCGCTTTCCCCTTTTCTTCTTTTCCCGCGATCAACGATCGTCAAAAATTCGTCTACGACCGACAATTGATCTCGATTTCAAGATTTTAATCGTCACGAGTTATACGCTTTGGACGTGTTAACACTTTGGGCGCGAAACTGAAGTCGTGGAAAATTTGTCGAATTACAATTTTATATTACCAGCGAATGTACTACTATATTATTTCTGTGATGTCTAATTCTTATTTCGTTTCCACTAAACTAGGCGATAGATTTTTGTGAGAATTTATGCATCTTTGAACACGTTGAATACCACGTGGGTCGCTGGTAACTGACACTACGAATTTAATATTATTAATATTATGTGGCATTGATAAAATGTTATTACGCAAACTAGCAATTGGAAAATTTAATTCCTCGTATCCTGAGGAATGGTAACTATAGACATTATTTGGACTAATTATTAACTTATCAATATTAAGCACATTTTCTTTCACACCAATTTTTCAGCTCGGTTCAATGGTAATATTACATAAACAATGTTTTACAAGTCACATGAATTTTATGATCCCGCGGTTTCGTGACTTTTGTTTCAGTAATTTCAAAAATGAGATTCATGATAACGTCTGATACATTTTATTGCGCGCCGAATGTAAATATTACAACGCCTGTTTGTAGAGTTAAAGAAAGCTAAACATACCGCGTGACTGATTGTTCTTTTACTTATCATCGTTCCTTCAATTTAAATCAATCTGCAATATAACGATGATTGACTTTTTTCAATGGTTTGATAGCGTCGAGATATCTCTATTTTTTTTCCATTTTGAAGGTCTGAAACTTCTTTCAAACATTAAAATTCCAATGAAGTTGATTGAAGTTCAAAAAATAAAAATCGGAACAAATTTAAAATTCAATTTTAATTCTAAAGTATACTTTCAATTAGCAAAGATATGAGTCCATCATGCGAGGGTTAAATATACGTATATCCTATATATCATTATTTATAATGAAAGTTTTGCTCTTTCGTCGACCACGAAAGGGTTGCAAGTACCGATATTTACATACGCTCTTCGGCAAAGGTTTTCCGTAATTATCAATGGTGATTCCCCTTGATATCCAGTCTCGACAGGCTGATTTCTCTGCACGCAACCGTGTATTCATAGCAATCCTTGAGGATATATGCACGTGTGCATCGCCAAAGTGTGCGCACATATTCATGAAAACGCGATACAAGCACGAACCGTCTCCCTCTACGTAGAATGTGACCATCCCGGCTGATCCATCTCTCCGTTATAGTGAGATTTATGGAGACAGTGCCGTTGGAAACTGAGACTGGTCTTTTCGGGCTGTCTGGGACGAAGAGGGTGAAGAAAAAAAAGGAACAGCGAAAAATAAGAGGAAGAAAAAGAATGGTATATGCTAGAGTGAAAGAGGAGACAAGGGATGAGCATAAGCACGCGTGGATGCATGAAAAGAGGGCGGATGGTAGCCAATGTCGCAAAAAGGAGATTGCGGAGGAACGAGACGAAAGACGAAAAGGATTTATTCTGGTAGCTATGATTTTTGCTTTTTGTCGATACTTTTCGAAGCCGTTCTAACGTTGAAAATATTATTTCTTGTGTATGATTTCGGATCCTTTGGTGAACCACACACTCCATGGTTTCGATTTTCTTAACGTGATATTTATGGAATAAAGACGTGGTATTTAAAGAATAAAGATAATTATGGATGCTTTGATTGATAATATTAACACTTTATAATATCAATCCTTCCGCTACAGCCACCTCTGCCGCCAAACGCTTATACGATACATCTTTACACATAATTTTCTTTTGAAAATTTCCTCCGAATAGCGGAATATTGGTCGTTAGAATATACATAGTCGTCCATAGTAGTAAGAGGGTTAATATTAATACCACTAATAATAAATATTAATATTAACACTTTGACTAAAAAGTACTGTTTCATTCACAAGATATTAAAAAAGAAGGAAATACGTTAAAATCGATGGAACCGAGCTTTGAAACGTTCAACGGTAGTAGAAAAATCAGTGACAATGTAAATGAAAGTAAGGGTGAAGAGGATGGTAATCGTGTGGAAACGGGCTTGTCGAAGACGTATATAGTTAAAAAGATGGTGTCAGTGGTGGAAAGGAAAAGGAAGTAGATCCTCGTGGCGGTGAAATTCTCCCGAAGACCCTGGATATCCGGCAAGGCTGTTTCACGGAATTTATTTTTAATGAAGTGGCGTCCCCGCTCGTTTTTGGCCCATGGAATAACCGTGTCCTTTAACGCGTTCCTTCCACGAAACGAGACGGAAGAGTTGGAATGCCAGCGGAGGAACTTCCGTTTCTTTCTCGTCCTCGAAAACTAGGTCCTTTGAAGAGACACGTACGGTATAACTCGTGTCGTAAGTTTAACGAATTATTTCGTGATCGTTTTTGTAGTAAATTTTTCTGTGATTTCGATATGTATGAAAAGTTTGTATGGGGCGACTATAATTTAGTTGTAGTATGGTTGTAGTATGGTCGTACTCGGAAATGAAAGTAAGGCAAAAATATTGAAAAATAAAAACAAAAATAGTCCGAACTTCAATTTAAATTGTTAGCTCTCTCCATGGTCCGTCATCCGAAGGTTTTCAATTAATATATTTCTATAATCCTGAAAACGAACTATAGGTATTTTTTTTTTATAAAAAGCGCGTATTAACATAGTGGTTTTTGACTCTTTCTCTAAGTTCTACGAATAAACTACCCAAATAGGGGTTAGGGTCAAGTAAGGATTAATATAATAAACAAGTTTGATATTATAAGTATAATAAACAAATGAATGTTAATACAATATACTGTATGTATCAACTTTGTATTTTATTTCTCTAAAGAATTATTTATCACAACTCAACGAACAATAACCATCGTTTGAAATAAGTTCCATCATAATTAATATTTACCTATATTTGTAGTCATTTTTTAGTTCCTGTGCGACAGAATTCGAATTTTAATTCAAAACTGACAGAAATGTCACGAATTCAGCTGCCAACCAAATATTTCACAGTTGACAAATACTTTTGAGCGGAAGTGTAGTAGATGTGCTTGGTCCAGGGGTCCCGTGGAGTTCGAGGTCGTAGGTGTGCGCATATGTCGGTTAGACGGAGGGATGGTGGATAATATAATGATGGCGTCGGCTGGGCAAGGAGGGGCGGGGCTACGAGGGGATCAATATTATCCTCCTCCACCTCCTTTTGCCTCCTCCGAACCCCTCTGCTCAACGTTCTTTCCTCTGTATTCCCCTCGTTCCTCCGGTTCGCCACCACCATTGACGTCTCCACCCTACAACGTCGACCTTCTATCCCTCCTTCTTCGTCTCCTCTTCGCTTCTTCTTCCACGTCCCTCGTCTTCGCGAATCGAACCGCTACAGGCCGTCGCGACGCTCGATCACATGCCTACATAGGCATCTGGTTTCGAACAAGGATTGTTTATTACGATAGAAAGCACAATAGTCTCGTTGATTGCCAGCACCATCGACTTTTTGATACTGATGGATTATTATTGGTGGTCGTTCGAGGGAACTGCAAGTTTTTTGGATGTACATTCGATTTTATTCGTTGGAATGTGGTGCGAGTGTGTTTGAAATAAGTGGTTGATTGAAATATTTGAAATGATACGTTATCGTTTTTTAAATTATATTCCTTGTATTTGCTTAAGATTTATACTTTTTTCACCAATATTTGTATAAATTGAAAATTAATAACTTTTAAACGTGGACAGCAATAAATATACACTTTACATTATAATAGCTGTATTCGGACATAAATGCATACGATTTTATACTCGATATAGAGCAGAATATGTAAATATAATAATACGAATTTATAAATTTAACCATACATCGAAATATCGATACTTCGTTAATACTCATACTCGTGGTTGCAGTCCTTTGTCCGCCGTAAGTAGTATTGGGCAGAGCTGATCAGACAAACGAAGCAATGGCAGAATCTACTTGGTTCCCAAAATTCAGTGGAACGAGTACATAAATACATATACACGTACAGGTTCTTCTGCGTATTTTCCTGTCCTTTACAAATATTTTCCAACTAAATTCAATATAATACATTATTAAGAAACTAAGAAACTTATTTAAAACTCGAAGTATTGAACTCATTGTTATTACCTACGGAAAATATATTAAGTAATACTTCTTTCACATTTCTAGGCAGTTATAGTATAATTTACTAATTTATGGTACATTTTTTATGAAAACTTAAGATTTGATGAGACCCATTATTGTGGGAAAATCTTTCTGCATATGGTATCAAAGGATTGAATGCCAGGAAGTCAAAATTATTCTTGTAAAATAATTCAATAAATTCTGAATAATATTAATATTACATCTTACTTCTAAGTATGTAAATTTCGTTTAACACGGTTTCCATATAACACGTAACAAATTAATCTTGTTACAGAATATGATGACCAATAAGTTAAACAAACGAATACTTATTGCAAATACTGACAGCAATCAAAATTCACACTGACCTCTTTGACGATTTTAGCTTCAAACGATTTACATAGAATGACAAAGTAACACCCATACGAAAAATAAATGGCTAACAGCATTGCTGTCAAACAGTTGCATGAAACGAATCGCGTTGATCCGATTGTTCAGTGACCGTTGTTAAATCATGAGATTACCTTGCATGGGGCAACGTTTTCGGGCCCTGTCTATGTATAAAGTCGAAACGTATACGCGACGGTAGAAAAGAAGACCAAGGGAAAACGAATGGTGCACGAACCGGGGAAGTAAAAGTTGGTCAGGGTGGGGGGCTTGATTGATGAGGTAGCCCCGGTCACGGTCTCATTACATTTATATAAGCTTTCGTAGATTGAGCCGTGCACGGAGGCTTACGCGGTGGCGAGGGGTCGTGATTTGATGAGGTTTTATTGCTTGGATGACGTGACGGGAGCCATTGTTCAAACGGTTGTCGGGCGGAAAACATTGGATTCGATTTATCGCGTCTGCTGGATCGACTCGAACGCTGAAATGGCCAATACTTCAATTAAGTATCGTTCGATCGACTAATCGGTCATCAAAATGGCTAAACGATACTTCCAGTATATTTATATTTCATACGGTTATTAAAAGATTTTATAAATACATTATTTCATCCGAAACATAACATTAAGAATCTATCGCACTTTTGCTAGGTATCAGACATTTTCTTTATTTGGAAATGGGATTTATTGTTAATATTTGAGCTGAAATTCTGCGGCATCGATTCATCCATTCGCAGGAACGACTTCTTGTAGTTCTGTCGCAAGGTTCTTTCATCAACTTTATGAACCACGAATCGTGTATTCGTATCCGACAGAACACCTCGCGAAGATTCTGTGTGATGCTGTTAAAGTTTATGGGCGCGGTCTTGTGTGTATACGAACGACTAGCGCGCGCCTTCCGAGAGTTTATTGATTCTCAAGCCACGGCATCTTTCGCCCGCCGTGCTACCATTCTGTCCTATCGAGTTTGCTCCCCTCTTTGCTTTACCTTCGCCCCCGTGTCATGTCTACGAGGTTGCTTCGTGAAATCCAACGATGTTCCTCGCGAAGGAAGAAACTTTGCTTATATGGCCGTGAACGAGCTGGATATATTTTCCGATTCCCTGGCTTTTTAGCGAAATCCGAGGGTCGCAAAAGAAACAATCGCCGTATATTACAGAATTCAACGGGTTCGGGTGATGAATTATTATTGATTGAGAACTAAACTAGGAAAAAACAGATTTGTTGATTTGTATTTAAGATTGATTTAAATATTACTGAATATTAACTTGAAGCGATGTTAAACTGGAAGAATATAGTTTCTATACTACCATTTAAGTCTTTTTAACCTTTTCATTATTAACTGTAAGGGTGGCTATAGTAGCTCGTCATTCAGCTAAATATAAAAATTAAATATTGCAACTAAAGTTTGGTGGACAAAATTATTTTACTTACCTTTATTACAAACGTATAAAGAGTACGTCGGAAGAAAAGTGTTAGAAATATTTGAGAATCTGTTGATTTTTATTCCCTTCCTTAATTTTGTATATTTTGATACGGGTGAAACTGAAATTTCGCATTTTAGAATACTCCGCTAATTTAAATACGACATCTCAGAGGCACCAGTCGAGTGCAAAGGGTTAAATTTAAAATTCCATACAACGTGTACTAAGAGGCACTATTATTCGAAAACGACGTCTGTAACACACAAGATCTTCACAAAAATCTCCATTAAAATCACAGATACATACCTCTTCGATTCGATGTATCATAACCATCGCAAAAGGTCAAGAAGCGCCCGATTACACAGCGTTTCGAGAATAATCGGCAACGGAAAGGCATTATTCTTCATTAGCCAGTCTTCTTCCCCTCTTTCAATGACTCGTCGCGCCTCTTAGCGTTTCCACGGCGTGATCGTAGGGCCATCCATCTTGCGAAGGATCCTCCAACCGCCTCCGTCGTTGTTTCTCTCCGATATCATCCCTCCGTTCTTCCTTCATTCCTTTCTGGCTCGGTTACCCCTCTCTCGGATGGCTCTTTTCCCGATCCCTCGGGGTGCGCGGCATTCTGCCGCTCGTTGCCTTACAGTTACGCGAGAGCGACGTGTACCTAAGTGCAACCACCCGTATAATTGTTGGGGGCGAGCTGGTTGAACGTCATGGAAAAAGGAACACGTTAGAACGAGATGGGGAATCGGGCCGAAGAGATAGCTTCGGGGATGAAGGGCGAACAGGAAGGGGGTGGAAACGGCTGACGAGGTTCGCCCTCGCTTCGGTATCGAACGCGAGAGAGGGCCGCCTTGAATTAACGCCATCATATTTCAGGATGGAGGAGTTCGCCGGGGTTTCCTTGCCATTTGTCTCGGGACTTGCCACCCCGTCTTTGTTTTACCCTGTTTGGTACATGAATAATACCTGGACGAACAGGACCCACCGCGAAATCTGGCTGGGACACAGACGTGCGATCGGTTGCCTTCGCGATATCTTCGTTGACAATGAATTTTGGGTGGTTAGGTGGTACTAGAGCGGGGAGGGAACAGACAAATCTTCCGCGATAAATGACGATGAGGTTTGATCAAAACGAGTGATTTGGGTAGGCGCGGTTTAGATAGAGGAATTTTTTGGACATGGTGCAATTGCTTTCTCGTGGGGGGACATAATTGTCTTGCCGCTCAGATAAGATAAGATAATTGCCAATAATTGATGTACTTAGGCGTGTTTTTTTGAATTTGATGTGTGGCGGGATTTTTCCCTTGACGATGTTCAATTTATGCTTCTCGTTTTTTATTTCTCAATCCTACCTTTTCTTTTTTTGATTATTGAAGAAATAACATCGTGTTACTTTATTACGACAATGTGACATGTCGCCAAAAGAAATGAGAAGTCGCTTGTGTTATTTAAAACAAATAATCACAAAGTCAAAGAACAAGCGGAATTCATATTCTTTATAATCAATTAAGAATCATTAAACAAAATTGTAATTTAACCTAATATTTCGATGTGTTCGCAGGTATGGTTTAAAAACAGAAGAGCGAAATGGCGGAAGAAGGAGCGTAACGCGACCGCAGCCGCAGCAGCGGTGGACTTCAAGACTGGCTTCAGTGCAGCTAGTTTGAACGGTTTCATTGGCCAACCATTCGCCGATCCTGACGCGCTTTACAGTTCGTACAGCACGTACAATAATTGGGCGACCAAAGTGCCCTCTCCCTTAAGCAGTAAAAGCTTTCCCTGGGTGAATACCCTAGGCTCCGTGGTGCCAACGGCGTCGCATCATCATCATCACACTCAAGTCAGCCCTGTAAATTGTTTCAACGCCGCGGCGACATCCGTCGCCGGCAACCATATGGGCGGAATGCCCGTTTCGGTGGGCCAAGCGGCCACATCGATGTTGCCCGGAATGGGATCTGGTCTAGGGGTAGCTGGTTCACCAGTGGCCGCGTCAGGTGCCGCCTGCCCTTACGCGGCACCTGCAGCGCCACACCACCCCTATGGACCACCGGTGTACACGCCACACCATAGGACGGCGGCAGCTCCTGAGAGCTGTACCGTGATGACCTCGAGTAGCATCGCCTCGTTACGACTGAAAGCTAGGCAGCACAGCAGCGGGTACAGCAGCTTAAGCGGTAGTTCCTTCAACATAGACAGCACGCCTGTCTCCGCCGCTGGCAGTCCAGTCAGCTCGAGAGCATCCTCCGTCGGCGGAGGATTGAGCGCGTGTCAATACGCGCTAACGGCCACGGGCGAGACGAACCCACATTCTCCAAGCAGCGAGGCTCACGTGAACGCCACCAGCAGAGCCCAAGTCTGAGGTGAAGCGGGGGCTACTTCTAGCCCCCATCACCACACTGTAACCGCGAATTCTGGAAGCTCCCTGGCTGGATCCGGGAGCTCTTTGGGAGGAGGCAGTCAGGTGGTAACAGTGGGAGCCGCGGCCGGTGTGTCTGCCGGTCAGCAAAGCGACAATCAGCTAAGGTCGCAAGAGTGACCCACGCCTAGGTCCGCCGCTTCGCCGACATTGTCGTCGACCCCTTCGTCGACCGCTTCACAACCTTCATATCTTATGTACGACGAAGATGGGACCACGGCGGACCAGAAAATTGAAGAAGAGAGAAACGTAATTGATGCTGGTGGCATCAATGGCGATCAAGCGGTCAGCACACACGGAGGCATTGGAGTTGGTGTCGGAATCGGGATCGGGGGTTCCGGTACCGCACATGGGGGAGCTGGTACCGGGTTGGCTGGTTACTGGCAGCACGCCACTACTGCCACAGGTTACTGGCCCTCGTTGTTGGACTGCTGGACCACCCCGCCCATCGCTTCCAGTTCGCAAACCTTGTCTTTGCCACGGGACGAGAATTAAGAACAGCGGACTTTGTCGTGATCATAACGTTGTCTTCGCAACCGATAAGTACTTAATGTCTCAGATTCGAGTGTGCTCAGTTTGGTTTCAAAATGATGGAAATTCAACAAATTTGGCTACTCGAGGTTTCACATGAATAACAACAATGTTCAACCCTGTTCTTCGTTGTGCTTCATAGTTCGGCTTTCGTGCGATTTAATGAAATCCCTCTTACCCGACTGTACATAATATGATTGTAAATGCACGGACGATCGAACGATTGTATTGATACGTATTTAATGTTTCGGGATGCATGGAGATAAGAGAAAATGGATTTTAAGTTACTTAAGGATCAATTGAGCTTAATAAATTTTTACTTCCCCGTGATTTGTTACAAAAAGGGGCACCTCGGTCTTTGACAAATACTCGAGCCAAAGTGCAATAATATTTTCGACCCAACAATCGTTACCCTCGGAGACGGATCAAGCGTTGCATCCACCCGAAGAACTGTTTTGCTTGCGTTCTTTTTTTCTTCCCGTGTGTGCCACAAGATATCGTGTGTTTCAAAACGGGTAGTCTTTCACGACTCGTGCGAACGGTCTAATTTAAATCGTGAATTAGAGGGCAGGGAGAAATGAATGGGACGATTAATAAAAAGATCCCCTGTGGATTATGTACTCACTATTCTGTAGATACATGTATAGTAGACGCTGATTTTATGCGATTCGTAAATATCTTTCAGAATTGTTATATAGTAACAATAAATAATAACATTACCTAAGAAGAATACCAAAAATGAGAAACAGAGGAAGAAGAAAATATATAGGCTGTAAGTAAATGAGAAAACAAAAATGGCCGTCGTCGCGAACGATGCTTTGTACAGTGAACCAGGAAAGAAACCACTTTATCGACTAGGCGTACGCTATAAATATTATTAACATTACTGGAGTAATTAATAAATTGTATTCGATATCTTTACAGGGCATGTGTAATGGGATTTTTGAAGTACATCGATTCGTTCTCCTCGATTTCGTCTGGCTACTAGTGTAATATGTACTTATCGTTCGTGAAAGCTGTAACATCGACGAATCGTTCGGTTGTTGAAAAATCGAAACACAGGGGAGAAACGATCGACTTCGAGAATCGATGCAGGCATAACGCTATAGAGAACAAATAGTGACGTAAGCTAGACCTAAGAGACGACCGCTATTTGTCGTACAAAAAATGTTCATCGTAACCACATATCCCAGTTCCCGCGGTGAGTGATATGGAAATGCCCGCAAAAGAATGTTCTCATTCCCGTCGTCGTTTCACTCACTTCGTGTAAACGTTCCTACTGGGCGATATTGAACGCCGTTAAGGCCCCGTTTGTAATCTAGTCACAATAAAAAACAATTCTATTCTAAGCGAAGATGTGCCACTGTTTCAGCCCCGTCATCAGTCTTCTCGTTTTTTCTTTTTCTTTTACAAATGATTAATCTTTTAACATCCAATGTAACGTATGCGTCGGATCGTTTTCGAAGGTGGTAAGAAATCGATGGTAAGTAATTCAGGGTCCTAGGCTTAATTAATTTTCTAAACGACGCGGAAATAAAATCACTGATTCGTTCAGAAAATTATTATGTAATAAATAATTTCTTCTTCAATAGTAATGTTTGGAAGTTGAAGGGTTAAGATCCTATTAATTGCTAACTTATCAACCCCTTCGTTGTGTTAAAGCTTGTGTGTGCAATTAATTTGACTAATTATGAAGTATTTCTGCTTTCAAATTTTCAACAACAATTTGATCGATAAATCTTTAAATTTTCTAAGGGCAATTTCCATACGGCAGTTAAAGGGTTGACGATCAAGGCATTGGCGAACTCAACTCATTATCCCTTTCTCTAGTACATCAGTAAATATACTTTTCTCAAAATACTCCTATAACTATGTTTTTACGAAAATATAATTTTCTTTTGGAGAGCAACAAAATATGAATAAATTAATCGAATGAAAATGTTTCGATAGTTTTCAGCAATTTTCTTGGCAATTCGAATCTTCTTTGTGTTTCTTCTGTTTTGGTTATCTACCAGGTTTACTTAATGTAGAAACTGTACCGGATTCCGTCATCGTCATAATAGGTTATCATGATTTATATGTCGCAGACGTAACTCATCCTTGTTACGTTTATTATGTCTGAAAAACCTATTTTCAACTTTTATTGTGATTATTAATGTGCTGGTGGCCAATGTAGTAATCGTGATATCTTAAGATACGGATCTGAATTAAAAAGTAGTAACCTTCCTTGAATGATCAAGTAATTTATTACATATTTCTCCTACATTCATTCATTTGCCGGTAATTTACACTTGAGTAATTTTCTTTTGTTAGATTTTCAAGTGGAACACGTTGATCTTCTTTGTTTTGTTTCGTCACGATTGGAAGAGAGATATTCAAGAGATACCTTTTACTACAAAAATGAATAAATTGATAATTTTATAATTTCCATAAAATTATTATAAAAATGAATAAATCAGTAATTTAGTAATGAATGATGGGCTAGAATTAACGAATCTATGTACAATAACAATGTAACATTCGAGCATAAAATGAATGTTGCGACTTCGTTCTCCTATATCGGCATTTTCCCCCAGGATGACTAACATGCTCGACATTGCACAAACTAACGTAACGATATAAAAGCTATGTCCCTGCTGAGAACTCCGCTTAAACAAAACTCCATCGTTCCACCTTAGTATGCTAACGCTTATATGATCCGTTTCATTCGTGAGCAAGAGGTAAAATGTTTAAATCGATTGAAACCTTAACCAAACACGATTTGTCGTTCGATCGTTCGAACCGAGGCTCATTTTTTTCCTCGGTTCGATCAGATGTTCTAATTACGGTCGGTCGATATTGAATTAAGACAGAAGCCCGGGGCAATGAATTCCGATCAATGATTAGGCTATTCATCGGCAGTTAGGCGTCTCGATATAACCCCCCCTCGGACATTGAGGGAGCATCGATAACCTTCGGAATCTACATGCATACCAAGCGTGTAACGTGTTGCATTATGGCGGTCGGGGAAAAGCGATAAATTATGCACCCCTAACGCCGCGCCACTGGGATGCGAAGGGTCGACGCCTCGCAACCCCTCGTCTCGCTAAACTAAACTAAACGTATATTACGATGATCGTCGTTGTGCCATTAATGGTATGGCAATCGTAAGATATTGCGGTCCGTATGCTGCCAATTATATACAATGTGATTGACACACTTTTACCGATATTGCTAAATATTATTTAAATTGTCATCGGATATGAAAGTTCATAGTGAAATCGCGAGATCAAGAAGAATGTTATATGATTTTTGCGATATTCTGAGTATTATATCATTCATTTTAGTACTTCAAATTTTTTAATACACTACCGGCAAAAGTTTGAAATCGGTACGTAAACTAACGAGGGACATTACTCAAGTATAACGCGTTGATTTTAATGAAACTTATCCAGTTCGTAATCTGTTGAAAAATATTTCATATGTTTTAGAAAAACATACTTCCTTTAATACTTTGGAAATTATTTGTTCTAGAAAAGAATTGTTTGAATAACAAATGGTATGCTTCTTGTAACACATTTAAATGTGCAAGTAGCTTTCCAAAGAAATGATTTAGTAAAAGATTGTATAAAGTGTTATTAATGTTTTGTTGTTTTTTCTTGCAAATTGTTATTTCATATTTCCAAACGATTGATAATATGAATTGCAGACTAATTTAAAATATCTAATAAATTATCGATACAAAATTTATAAGAACACTCGGTTTTGGTAGAAATTTGCAGGTGATTCGACACGTTTTGTCGGTAGTGTATATTTATTATCTATTTAATATTTTCGTGGGTCTTCCATTAAGTTTATCATAAGTCGTACTGATTTAATGAAATTTTATGCAAAATAATTTAACATTTTTAACGAGAAACGGTAATATCTGCAACTAACATACCAGTTTTATCAAAATGTTGATGGACACTCTGAAACATCTATTAATTACAGGTCCAATGTACAAAGACCGTTTTATCGCTTTGAAACTTATCTTCTTCCGTAATCTTATCGCCTAAGTGGCGCACGACACACTTATACCAAAAATCCTCTCGTACAATGAGGATTTTTTTACAAACTTCGTTCCATTTCCTTTTTATTCCTTGATATGTACTTTTCAATAAAAATTCTTTGGTTAATTATTTCTTTTAAACACCTGTTCAATATTTTACTTACAAATGTTAGATTTCCAGTGTAATTGTTACTCTTTATTACTAAAAATGTTGAATTATAGATATAGTTAGTTAATAGTTCAGTACGAAAATGATGAATCCTTTTTGATATTATCAAAACTTATAAATTAACGTTTATTTAAAACTAACTTAATATTAACTTAAGAAATCCACTAATCAAATTTGATACACAGCAAACTCAAATCTATTCACATCAAGTACAAAGGATCCATCACTCCATTTTTTTCCTAATTAGGACGAATGATCCTGAAAACTTACAAAGCTACAATGAATTAAATTTCACCACCTTACAGGTCCTTCGGCAACGTTAACGAGTACTTCAGGGCCATTTTAGATTTTTTCAATATTTAAAACAGTAAAAGAATGAAGAAGGACACTCTGAAATGTAAAAAACAATATGTTTGTCCACGAAGGGTTAACAAAACTATTCTGTTTTAATCCTTTATGTACGAACCGTTTCGTTCGCCACTGTTTGTACTTCTATCGATCTGATTCTACATCAAACAAGTCCCTTCTCTTTCCTCGGAATCAAAGTTAAAAAATTCAAATATCCGTACATCCAGGGCCAACACTTGGATATAGGTTTCCTGAAAGTACACGGTGTCCTTCGATGTCATTTCATCGAAGAGGTGTCCCACGGCCGTAAAAAGACCGGTCGGAACTGTCTTCATCGACGTCGGCTTAAGAGGAGTCGCAGTAACTCCCGAAAACTTCTCTGTCTGCCTTTTGCGTTCAACTGCGGCCTGCAGACACGTGGAGGAGATTCCCGGGCCCGCTGAGATTCGAGGATTTAGCGACGGAATAAAATCCGATACAGCCTCCTGAATATGTTGCCGCCGTACCTTTCCCCCGAGGATCGCCGGAACTCTGACGTTCGATACCGGAAACAAATATCGCAGCTCGTTCCCCGGCTAAGATTACCTTTCCACGATCTGGTGACGTCGTCTGTTCGACTGTTTCCAGGATATCGACTTGTAATTTCGAAGTTGATCACATCGTTGTGAAACTAGCTGGGGGGTTGAGGGTGGAAAATAGGGTAAACTTTGTTTTCTTGTAAAATTGCTATCAGTTGGGCACTGCTCAAATAATCTTTGAATCAAATCACGAAGAAAACGAAGTTATTCAGGAATTATTAATAATTTTTAAATACAAAATTTATTGACATGCAACGATTAATCGTTATATGTAGAGATGCTCAATTCCGGTTATTAATCGTTATGGAATTGAATTTAACTCTTTGAGATCAATAATTTAAATGAAATGTTTTACCTTAATTTTATTTTTAATTTTCCAAATCTCAATTTCTACAAAAGTGATTTCCTTATTACTATAATTCTCTATGTTATCAAACACAAAGATACGAGCAACTTTTTGGAATGTATAGTTGCTTATCGATTAAGCATTGTTTAGATAAAGGAAAGGATTAAATGCATAGTTTGTTCAATTGATTATGTGGCTAAATTTAGGTGAATTATGGTATCATGAAAGATTATTCATAAACCCAAATAATCGATTAAACTGGCACACTGGAACAAATTAACTCTACCTAATTTCAAAGAGTGTATATCTCTCTAAAAAAAAATAGACCTGTTTTAAAATTAAATAGTTATATTTTCATACCAAATTATTCATTTTCCAAAGAACGCATAATAAGTAAGGACAATATTACAGGATCTGGTGGGCTCCAAGTATCAATGGAAGGTTAATAAAATACCTACCATGTCCATTGCGTATTGAAATCCATTATTTTGACGGATTAGTAAAAAGTTTATTATAAAATGTATGTATAACAGAAAAAAGCCAGACAGAGTGGAAAAATTCTTCAATTTGTTCGTGAGTCATTACTTCACAAGGGATGCAGCAACGTTAGAGTCATTTCCGTCGGTCGTAAAACTTTTCAAGAGTTTCCGGCGCTCAGTTTAAATTAAGGCGCGCTCGATGAGGTCGCAGGGTCTGTAAACAGCTGATGAAATGTCGTCGAAAAGTTTGTTCTCGAAATTCGAAGGTCTAGTTCCGTGCTGGTCGTAAAATTCGCGAAGATTTCTCGGTTCGAAATATCAGTCGTCTGAGCAAGATAAAACGGCAATTAATATTAACTTGAGCAACGTGTCTCGCGTAGGGTAATAAAGATACCGTGCCACGGTATCTACGCCAACATCACCCAAAGACATTATCATTGCTAGCGACCATTGGCGTAGCCTCTGATCGCGTTTACACGACCTTTCAACGTCTTCACATCCTCCTTGCGGATCGACTTTGACCAAGGTTAGTACTATCAAAACCTCATCGACGATGCTCCTCTTCGTGCAAATCTGTTAACCGAGTTTCATTATAAGACATCTTGAAATTGAAAAAATTTTTATTTTTTTCTCATTTTTGAATATAATTTATTTATGCCGGGAAGAATTAAATAATTTGAAGAACTTGTAACTGTACTCAATCTGACCTGGAATTTAGTTACGAGATAATCACATTTTTTGGTACCCTAAATTATTGGACCAGCTTCAAATTTTTTAAGCATGTTTGTAATCGATAGATACAAAAATCGAAAATCTATCATTTGTTTTTTAAACGGTATAACATGTTTTGTAGTTTTTATCTCAATAACTCCCAATGACTTCCAAAAATCGTGGTGAAATTTCTGATCTTCGAAAAGATGTACCAATTTGTAAAGATATTTCATGATTTTCTCTAGTAAATAATTTTCTGTTTACAATTTGAGCGATCCCGATATCGGCATACCTCAAGTTATTCCGTTCGATTAAATGCTATCAGCTTTGTTATTAAGGCGCCTCGTTTTAATCGAGTTAATTCCAGTTTAATCAACTTAATCGAAACACCCATCGACAGTTCCGTTTTGTACAACTCATTTATTGGATTTCGTTTAAGTTTCCTTATTAATTTCACCGACGAACTTTCATTCATCCCTCTAATTAAAATGATTGTATTTCCTGGTCACTTCATTTTCTGGACGCTCTGGCTTAAATATTTATCAGCACGGTATCGATTAACCCTTTGCATATAGAGTGTCACTTATTCTCCTGTCGCTCGTTACTTAAGTTATACAATTTCATTATAATCATTCTTTTAATAATGTTTAAGAATACGTTGAAATATTTTCTAGACCTATTGTCTAACCCTTTAGCGCATAAAAAAATAATAAACAGAATTAGTCGTAAATAATTTAGCAACATTTACAATCGCTAGGAAAATATAATATTATATACATGGGTATTTCAATTAATTGTAAGAAATAATTTTTTATCTTTGAAAGAGTATCTTAGCATTAAAGGATTAATCACAGTTAATAATTCATTATTTTTAAGCTCCCCTTAATAGTTCTCGAAGAAAATGATATGGTGGTAAAATAATGCTTCTTTTGACAATGCTATTTTTCTTTTTTTTTAATTCAACGAGTTTAAGGTCCTTTATATCTTTATTATAAAGTTGACTTAAACAATATGTAGTTAAATGAATGTTACTTGAAGTCAACAGTATCATATATTATTACCTATAGAATCCAAGCTACGTAGCTCTTCGAGACTTGAACGTAACTCGTTGTCAAATAATAAAAGTTACCGCAGTTTTCCTTGATTTTTTCTCACCCCCTTCGGATCTCCCCTCTACAAGTTATACCATGGTGAATCCTGTATATACCTTATAGAGTGGATCTCGGGCAGCTCGTTATTTATTGGCGGTACGCCGGCTTGAATCTAGCCAAAACCAAAGAACTGTTCCTCTTCTTCGACTTTATCGACTGGTTCAAATTCATAAGAAATATAAAAAGTTAATCATGCATTGCACAGTTAAGGTAGTTCGAGAGTATAAAAGACTTTGAAATATGCGTTGAATCCAAATGGACTCAAGATTCACCATAAATTTATGAACAAAATTATAAAAATCACTTAGAATGAAAATTTTACAAAACAAAAAGAGAAAGACGAAATATTGAAAATTAATTTTCATATTTCTTTGTAATAATTTTATGGCAATTTCGAAACTAGGCACAGTCTTCTTTTCAATAGTAACATTTGTTATATGTATTATACCTATAATAATTATGTATTATTATATGTTTACATTTACAAATTTTTAACATATTAAAAATTAAATATCTTTTAAAACACTAGCGGTGCTTTGAAATGTTTTATTTTATTCAATTAATACAGCAACAAACTTCATTTGATTCTTGCTGAAAAATTGAACGATCGTTCACAGTTCTAAAGTGCTCCTCTGTTTTATTCCTTTCGGCAGTTACGATGCAACGATTGTTCTCCATTTAATAGACTAGACAGCACTGGTGAGTCGCAATCAGCGTGAGTGCAAAGCGTGATAGTACTTTGGTATGCACGCTAGTATAAAACTTAAATGTGTACTCTTCTTAAATAAAGTGACAGCGAATTTGCATCGTGGAGCAATTGATTTAATAGAATGCCAATGTTTTACTCTACACGTTAACAACCGTATGCATTTTAGAGATTGATGTCGATTAGAAGATGTTATACTTAAAAATCAATTAATATTAATTCAGATTAAATTTAAAGCTGTAGGAAAATTCCAAAATTATATTACAACACAAAGGTGCACTAATAAAGGTTAAGTTAGTCAGTTTCAATTCTGGACAATGATTTAATTTTTATTCCATTTGAAAATTGAAACATTTTCATTCGTGAATCAAACGCTAAATGATCAGCCACAAGCCAATTTCCACCTATGCTAATTTCCCCATAACAAAGTCACATCCCCGTAGCTTTGTTAACGAAGTTCTGTATTATTACCGCGTTAAGGGACGCGATCGTTGCGAATGCCGCGCGTGTAGATATTAATTTAGCTCGACCCCGACAAAGTTTCAGGGAAAGTTAAAAAGGCTGCTTGCTCGTCGGGGCACACGCGGTCGTAGTCGCATAATTTCCCGAAACTTTTTACGAAACGACGCTCCGAAGTAAGACGATAAAACTAATCTCAAGCACCGGAAAACTTTCGTTGAGAACACTTGAAATATGCGTGTGCCGGCGCGTGCAAACCGTGTTCGCCATTGCACGCATTAATGCCTTTCGTATCGCTTGTGTCCAGTGGTCGACATTTATATTTATACACCGCAGAGTTACTCAACTTTTTCACAGACATAGGAACAACTAGATTGTGTGGCTCTGTAATAGAGTTTGCCGTTCCCTAACAAAAGTTGCTCTCGAAAGTAGCCAGTCATCATAATTATGAACGCTTTCAATTTCCTCTTACACGAAGCACACCTAACTTTCATAATTTCGATCGAATTATTTATAAATGAATAATATTATAATTCAAGGTTTATTAACCCCTTGCATTTGAAGCATTTTTGGACGTAATCGAGTCTAATCGAATTTTCCAGCTATGCTTCGGAAGAAAAGTGTTACAAATATTTGAGAATCTATTTATTTTTATTCCCTTCTTTAATTTTCTATATTTCGATACGGGTGAAACTGAAATTTCGCATTTTAGAATACTCCGATAAATTAAATATGGCGCCTCAGAGGCACCACTCGAGTGCAAAGGGTTAATTAGGTTTCAGTCAATAACCCAATCATATCGATTAATAGGCTCCCGACAAGAAAAGTATTAACGGGGGCCTGCTGTACGTGGTGGTACAGGTTGTCCATGAAGTTGGTACCGCCGCGATACGCCATGCATAGATGCATACCAAAGATCAGTTCTGGTACTACATAATGCATCGTCGCGATTCTCACTCTTTTCCATGACTGTATCTATCCCGCATATATGGCATCGACTAACGTGTTTCAAATGGAGCCCTTTGTGGCCGCGTCTACGGTCGAGATTGAATATAAACGCGGGAATAAGGAAGCCGTTTTATCACGTTCTCCGTTCAGCTTTTACTCTAGTGAAATTGAGGGCTTAGGGACCCCGAGGACTTAGAGAATCGGGCGAATTCTTCCCGCGGTGGCTTCGTTCGCCACGAAAATGAAATGACACCGGCCGTTCAAGATGGCCGACCTTACTCCTCTTTATTCCCGACGCTCGTTTAATTCTCATGGTAATCACTATTCGTGCTTTCGAATTTTCCCTCCTGCATACGATCCCTTCTTCCATTTCCTCGCCCCCCTGTGCCCTTCCGGTGGCCACTCCGCGTTCCTTGTATCCCCGTAATTGAGTATTTTCGCTAACCGAAGTTTCGAGTTGGCTAATAGAATCGAAGACTTAACCTTGCATCCGTTCCCGCTCTTCTTCTTCCTTTAATCGAGCCGGTGCTACGAATTCAGACCTCTGCCTGAAAATGTTAATTAAGAAATAAAAATACCTACAGTAGATGATACCATATTCCAAATAAAATTCCTCGCATCAAATTATTCTAAGTTGGACAATTTAATTCATATGGTATCCCAGTATGCAAACCTTAACCGAAGCTACTAACTTTGAATTAATCCCCGATTCGACCAACACCGTTCAGATGCTTCATAGAATTCGATTCATAAGGCCAAAAACGATGTAAAAACCGGGGTGTAAATTAATCGATGCTTTCAAACGAATCCTGGACTGGTAGGCAACATCTCGGGATAGCTACAGAAGGGGGGACAAGAAAAATATGTCTTTACGGGAAAGGATCAGAGGGAGAGTCGACGAGTACGCACGCACGTTAAATGCAACTGACGCATGATTCAACGTTCTGTCGTGGAAGAGGATCCGAAACGGAGAGCCCGCACCTGCAGGGCACTTTGAAGTAAGGTAGGTAATCCCTGCTCGCACGACGGCTACTAAGCCTCCATGATTTAGAAGCTCTTGGAGTATTTTAAGAGTCCCCTTTGCTCTGCCACCCCCGAAAACAGCCGCATACAAATACTCGGACTCATGACAGGAATGCGACACCGAAACCGACGTTGTTTCTGATTTCTTAATCCTCGCCTCCCTCCCTGAATCCGAGAGTTCATTGAAATTGTTCGATGACGCTTAGGTGATTGAATGGTCGAGTAATAGAAAGTTTAGGGGTCTGCTTGGAATATTTTCTAATTGTTGTATTAGGTATTTTGTATATTGCTAAAGTAAAAATAGACGTAAGTAAGAAGGCACATTTTTATAATTAAGTATATCATTATTTGAAATTTGAAGCAGTGTCACCGTTTGTCCCCATATCTGTTAATATGTTAATAAGAATTATTAACGTACCAGTAATGGTATTTAAAATTTCACAATCCTTTTCTTTATTTTTTCAATATTTGGTTTCGTTAAGTTTCTAGTAATAGTCATCAATAACACCAGTGACAATTAGTAAATTTAATACTCCAAATTAATGATATTGCAAATTAATTTATTCCCTCAGATACTTAATGATTTAACGTAGCAAATTGAATCGTTACATCGAAAAATGTTTGATATCTTTAATAGCCCGTATTATGGTGCGCCGCACTGCACATGGCTATTTCTACTGGGTCGGTCAGCCTGTCTTACCACAAACGTCAGTATCTACTAGCAGTACACTTGAAACGCAAACTATACTTTTATTAGGATTAATTAAATAATTTTAGATAGGATTAAAATAACGCTAATATTCCGAATATTATACCCAAAAGTGACCAGAATAATTCCATACATTTCGCATTTAGTAGATTGGACCGGTGGAAGAACGCGGCTCCAAATAGAACTGGGAGGAGCAACAGAAACGTGAGCAGAAACACAAAGATTTCGTGGTGGGTCTCGGAAAATGAGCCTGTTCGACGAACCATTGTACCAAGTAACTAAAACTCTCTATCTATACAGTGTGCTCAACCCTCCAATGAAAATAATACTGCTTTTTTTTGCATATGCAACAGGAAAATTTCAATAGTACAATCTATGGTTGATAAGAATTATTTTTACTTACAATTGGTGTACCATTTATCAGTGAACGATATTCTCCCCATTTTCCAAAAAATTGGAGTTTTAATTTTTCTTTTGCGATACCTTGGTGTCTCTTAAAAATCGAAGTGATCAAATTTTTTAATCCCCCCAGCTTTCTTTGCTTTCTATTTTGTCAAGTTAACACATTTATTGTTATGAGGTCACCCGTTTCCGACGCTCCAAATTTGGAATAATGGAATAATTAGTAAAAGAAGAGGATATAAACCGTGAGTAGCTTTAATATTTAGATAACAATGTAAGATACCAAATTGATAGCTCAAATTTGAAAATTAATCGATTGATTCTTTAGTAATTGCACATGTAATAAATTTAATTTCTTGACACGTTCACCTCTACAGTGAAAATTATCCTAAGTAATACAAGACACTGATAAGAATTATTAGAAAATGATCGATCAAATTAACTTCTTAATACCAACCAAACTAATCAACATGTTGAAAATATAAATTAAAGACAAACAATAAAATCTATCCATTTTCACAGCCTTCGATTAATAAATAACATTCTAAACCGAAGACTTAAATGCCGTCCGAAAGCAATCTCCTGCGTGCCACACAAATCATCCGCCAATTTTTCTAAACAAACGATCGGTCGTAAGTCAACGTTAAAGCCGAGGCTTCGCATTCGCCCAGAAAGATGTTCTACACCTTTCAGTTAAAGTATCGTTTTTCTCAAACAATATAATCCGTGGACTAAACTTCTATCTCGGCATTCCACAACGGCCACGTCAAAGAAACACATATCGTGCACACTAGTGAGAAACGAGAGATAGTATCGGCGAATGAACAAGGAAAGACCGTGGACATCCAAAGGCAATAGCCTTCTTCAGTAGCGTAGCTCGAGAACCAGCTACCCTCGGTAGGTCGCTACCACCGCCTTTTCCGACCTACGAACCGACCCACCGCCTTCCCTTTTCGCTCGTTGAATCTAATTACACCCGCCAAGACCAACCCGCTTGAGAGGGAGACACGTAAAGCTGGTAAGAGGGAACGGAAAGAAGAGCTCGTAGGACAAGCGGGAACGGGAGAGGGACAAGGCGAATCGGAGACGAAAGAGAAGGAAGGAGATACATCGAGAGGAGCGTGTGGAGAAGCAGAGCGTTGCCAAGCGACGGGAGCCATCTTGGAGGGTTGCAGCCACTAATGGCCTAATGAATTTAATGGAGGCTTCCCGGCGTAGAGTAGCAAGGAGAATTGAGAACCGAGCTGGAGAATAAGAGGGACAGAACGGAAAGGAACAGAGGGTAAGACGAAGGATAGACAAAGACCGAAAGAACTCGACATCGTCGTCGTCGTCGTCGTCGACATCGTTGTCGTTCTCTTTGTCTTGTGCGTTTCTAATTCTCCACGGTGGAGAACAGTGGACGACCGGTAGTGACGAGCGGAAAGAAAGGAGAGGAAACGACGACCCGGAGAAAGAGAAAGAGATTTCCGGGCACGATAGGGTCGGGGTTTGCTGCTAACCGAACCCAACTCTCGAAAGACCGAGGCTGGTCTACCTTACGACTCTTGGATTCTCGCAATTAAGTAAAGGGTGAGTGGATGTCGCTTCGCAGGGAACGAACTTATACTCTTGCCTTTGGTAGATGGCCTCGCAAAATATGGAGGGACTGCGGTTCGACGTCTTTTAATGACTGCTCAGCCGAGATTTCAAAAGATTTCTAGCTACGGATACGGATAGGAATCTTAAGTAGAAATTTCCTTATAGAAGTTTAATTAAAGAAATGTTATATGTTTAGGAATTTAGTAACTTCGAAGTATTATATTCTTAGGAACTTTAAAAACTTCTGAAAGAGTTATCCTGACCGAGTATTAAGAAATCCCCTTAAAATTATAAAATTCCTCCCTCGTTGACAACTGTAGATTATAAGAAAAATAATATATTTAGATTTTATAATTGATCAATGTTTAAAGTAAATCAAATTGCAAGCGTAGAATTGAAAGAAAATTGGAGAAATGAAATTCGTTTGATCACACGAAACTTATAAATAAGATAAGCCCGAATTGAAACGCGTGCAATTAACCGTCCCCCGAAAGGGTTGTTCACTCGTCGATAACCAGAGGGGACACAATATATAAAGATAATTGCACGGATACAGATGTCGGTGTTTCTATATCGCTTTAATTAGCCCGGTCACCTATTTACGCAGCACTCGTGCCATTTTTTCGTACAGTCATCCACGGATTATGAGTAAATATTTAAACGGCCGATGATTACGTTTCTGTGAATCAGCGTTTTTAATATAAAACGCGGGAATGGCGACGATTCAATAGTTACACGACGAACATCATTTCTGTGATAATGATTTTAAAACGAGAACCGCACGAAAGTTTATACATATTTATTTAGCGTAAAGACCAGGCAGTTTTGCTTTAATTTAATTCCTTTGAGGTGTACTGCCTTTTATGGGCACCATCGTGTCTGCGCTTGCGTGGATGAACTATAGTCGATCAATTCCGAATTTCAGAAACCCTCTTTGTTCTGTGTAGTTCTGGTTTAGGGTTAAGATTGTTAAACGATGCGACAAATTAAATTCAAACATTTCTTTTCCTAAATGACTATTAACTGCCTGGTATAAGGTATGTTGTCCAATGATTCATATTTTCCCCTATTGAATTGTTTATTAAAATTCATTATTAGGGTTAATCATTTTTAACCACATTTGTGATTAAATTCGTATGACTTTTAATCGTGTGTCGGACTATACACGACCCTTTCTACTGCAACGGTCTTGCACAATAACTATAAGTAATTTGTGTTTCTGCAGTAAGGATATAATTACAATGTTTATTTATCATATGTCGTGGTTATTTAACCCGTAAATGGTAAAAATAATAAAATAATAAGAATTATAATAAAAATAATAAGATTTATATATCTAACTAAAGCTCATCTTCAAACGAAAATCTAGGAACGCAATTTCCTACAAGAGGCAAATTCGGTAAATATGAAAGTAGTGTAAATAATGTATTCATCAAGAAGTTATAGACCTTTCCGTTTGGATTGTTTAAAAAATATTAAACATTACTATTTCCTGCTTCATTATTATTTCGTCTCGAAAACAAATTCTCCCATAATGTACTAGAGTCAATCGATACGATACAAATTCAATATTTTTAGAATTTTTACTTAACACCATCTTCGTAATGACTGGCACATATCTAAATATAAACGAGTCACCAACGATCGGACCACGATTTCTGAGATCCCATCCCCGCGTTTGATCCAGTCGTGCCGGGAAGACAAGCGTACCGGAAGAAGTACGTAAAGAATGACAAGTTTCCCGTCTCTTTCCCGACGCAATGAGAGAGAGTCGCGGGTAAAAGACGGGTCGAAAGTGGGAGGCATTGCATCCGGAAAATAAAGGAAAGTAGCGGTGGTAATCCAGAGCGCAGGCCAGGGTCTTACCAAGGCTTCTACGGATGTTTATTGAGTCGGTTCGCGCACGCGCTACATACAACACTATCATCTCATCTCATCTGGTCTCGTATCATCGCCCGTGTACTTTGGACCCTCGTCCATTTCTCCTTTTCCTTTTGATCTTTTCCACCGACCTTTCCACGCTCTTTCCTTCCACGTTCTTCCATCTTCCTTTCCGTTCGTCCCCTTTTTATGACGTTTTCTTGCATTTTATCGCCTTTCCCTTGTGTCATGTTCGTCTACCTAGTCTCGAACTTTCGTCTTTTTACCCGTTATCCCCTCATCTTCACGGCGTCCATTCAATCCTATCTCCTTCGTTGAAGGTTAACCGGGACCGTCCTCCACCGAGTCAGCCTCGTTTGTTTCTGGTGGAGAAAGAAAAAGAATCGAACGGGTTATTTTTGCATCGCTGCCTTCTCTGTAAATAATCGTACAATAAGATACAGGGTAGAATCGGTGACTGGATCAGTTTGACTATCGGTCAAACAACAATTGACCAACTGGAGAACAACATCATTCAAACCATTGGTGAGATCCAGCCCGACTTATGCAACAAAGTCATGCAAAATTGAACCTCTCGAATTGAGTCCTGTAAACGAAGACACTTAATGAAAAACCCTTTATAATTGCATTTCGCTATCTGCCGAAAGTTTACGATCGCTTACATCCTGTCCGTTATATCGAGGTTCCGCTGTATCACTTCGAGTGTAGCTGCTGTATCACTTTACTCTTTAAATGTTTGAAGATAGAAATATTGATATAATTACCAAATTAGATCTTCTAAGTTCGTTTCAAATTACTTAATCGTCCAGTTTTCAAATCACAACCTGACAGTGATAATAAAAGCATCAGCTTAAATTACATTGACTTGATGAATATACCGTGTACATTTGAGATGAATTCTCAAGTCCAAACTGTCTTGCTGTTTCGATAAGACACCCCCGAGGAGGAACATCGCTTTTCCCTCGAGTTAACGGAATCGTGCGATAAATTCAACGGGCGAGTGTTTGCTTCCCTAAATTATCCTGGCCAGGGCCAAGGACTTGCCTCGTTACAGAACGAGAGTCCAGGTGAAAATGTTTTGAATGTATAAAAGTGGCTGGGCGATGATGAGTGGTGCACGAGTAAACGGAGAATAATAGGTAAGCAGGAATGCGAAGTGGGGTTATTCAGTTGGGGCCTCTAAGCGGTGGGATTAAGTGCTACGTAAATTCTTGCGAAGAACCACTCTTTCCCTTCCGTTCTCCGTCTTGCTCGCGTCTATTGATAAACGAAGAAAAAGCGAAAGTTCTTCCCCGGGAGCTGGAAAAAAGGACGAAACGTTCTTGTGAGATACGTGCAAGTTGCAATTTTGTTACGAATTACTTCAATTATTTTCCAATTGTTGCATTAAACGTAGAGGAAACTGGGATTAGTCGAATAATTTTTCACGTATCTATTTTTCGTAAATGAACTATTAATATTTTATTTACTTGTGGTATATTGAAAGTTTATTTATTTATTCAGCCAACTGTAGAAAGGTTTCAGTCTTCTTTCACAGAGTTTTTAATTTTAAATTATCTTAAATTCTGAAAATAAATTCCACCTCTGAGTTTTACAAGTCATTTTTTGAAGTGTATCAAAATCATATTTATATCATATTTATAATGAAGTTCTATATCTACCAAATTTTAAAGGCAGCAAGAGAAAGCATTGTATTATTATTTATTTGCAAAATTATATTATGTAAAAAGTATTTTATTTTTTACCGCTAGCGCCATCTACGAGGAGAGTGCTGAAACTACTCAACAATTACCGACTGAGATTTCCAAAACATCGTTGCGCTGTCGGTAAGGCAATGGGCAGCGGCCGGTAAGTATTTGCAATAATTTGCGACGGTAATTATTGAGTAGTTTCAACACTTTTTTCATAGATGGTGCTAGTGGTTAAAATAAATATTTTTTACATAATATAATAAAACGCTTATTTGTTAGGTTCTGGTTTTCGACATATATAACAATAATAAATAATTGGAAATGTTAAAAATGATTATAGCTATCTGAACACTTACGAGAAACAAGCTTTCTTTGCATTTTTTGCTACGTCGATAATGTCGAAAATATCGCGCCATAATTTTCAATTCGTAAAATAATATAAAATTTAAAAGCATACAAAGTAATGTTAGCATAATATTATCAGCTGATTACATTCATTTTCTCTTAATAGCATAATATTTACCTTTACTGTTGTATAAATCAATTACTTATGCAATAAGTATTATTATAAATCTAATATACAAAGTGTACTTCATTCATAATCCAATTCATTTTTTATCACCTATAATGTTAATATTAATAAAATTATACACAAATATTGCGAATTATTAAAATATCCATGCAGTTGTGCTTTTGAATGAATCACGGAGATTCTACATGAGCTGACCATCGTTAAGTTATGTTATCGATGGTTATACGTCAGGTGTGAAGAAAATTTGTGTAAGCGGATGGATTAATACGTTCCAAAGTTATCATCATGGCTCTGTTCATATGGAGTTTTAGAGGGAATATTAACCGGTTTCTAACTGATGTTCAAATATTACAATACCTTATCGTACTATTTGGGTTGTTTAATTTATCTTTATGCCTGTACGAAGATCAAGTAGGAAAATTTGACTGGTAAATTATTTCCAATCCTCGAATACAATGTTGACTCTGATGTTAAATTTCTTAAATAATGCAGCAATGTTTGATAATATATCAACTGTTAAATCAATCTAAATGGTTTGTCGTTATAATTACAGGAAACAGAGTTACGTTGGTAAAATAAAATTCGCCAGTTTTGACACTGTCTCGACCGCGAAAAAGATCATTGTTGCTACTGAAGAAAACGTTATTGCTGCGCTAAATCTTAAGTCAGGTGGGCTGCAGTAAACATCAGCATAAAAACTAATTTATGCATAATGATGACTTGTAAATTTTTAGTTTTTTAACTAAAGGTTCAAATTTGATGAATTAAATTGCTGCTCTATGTACTTTTAAATGAAAATATTTCATTAAATGCACTTATATATCATAATCTATGTTATAAAGATGTAATCAAAATTAAAAAACTACAAACTGTAGGGATTTTATATGTTTATTGATTTATTTAGGGCAAATATTATGGAGACGTGTATTAGAGAAAGGATGTGCAGGCCACATTCGTGCATTAGGTGGAGTCTCAGACGGAGATTTAGTCTCTGTAAGTGGAGGAGTACCAGCTATTGTCCGTGCATGGGATTTAGCTACAGGACACATACTTCACGAATGGCCAATAGCTGAACAAAATTCTGGGAGGTTGGTATCATTACTTTTTAAAATTATATATAATCTTTCTTTTTAGGTGTAATTATATAATGCTTTCATAAATATCAATATTGAATTATAATTATTATCTGCCGACACAGATTACACTTTCACGAAACAATATATACAGCTAATAAAATATAATTATTATTATTGGTTTTCAGACGTTTCTCTCCATTTATATCATTTTCTACACTGGGATTGTACAGTGCTAACAGGTTTCTTTATTGTTATTTAACGCACAATCAACAGTGTCATATGAATAATGTCACATTACAAAATTATTACACTTAATGTCAATTGCGTATTATGTTTTGTGTTTAATATTTAATTCCAGTGTAAACCAAGCATACAAAATATTTTGTAAAGCAAAGTATAATTTGAAAAATGAACATTTCTTTATTATAAACAAGGTGAATCTTTGTGTATACTACAATCCAGTTTAAAAGTTTTAAATATCAATTACATGAAATAATTATGTATTTTAATGCACAATAAGATTTGAAATTCATCTAATAGTATATAACTCAATATGAAGTGTTGGAAGAAATCTTGTTTCACGTTAAAAAAATGTTTCATTTCTTGATCATTATGTCTAACAAAATATTTTGTGTATAAAGATGTACACAATAAATTTAAATAATATTGGGTATAAGTGTGATATGTTAAAAAAAAATATATATATAATTTTTTAATATTTTAAATTTATGTGCACTACAATTACTAATAAAATTTTCTTTTGTCGCACAGAATCAAAGATGTAAAATGGCACATAAAAGATGGCACATTGCATCATATTTTACCAATTTATAACAGCGGCGTTGAAGTAACATCTTACGACAGCAAAACAGGAGACAAGTTAAAAGCCAGAAGAGTTTCTGCGCCATTTATAACTCAAGAAACAGAGTATGTCATTTATTTTATCGACCTTCAACCATATTTTATTATTTTACAGAATAAAATTAATGAAAAAAAAGTTATAATATGTATTATTTAATAAACGGAACTTAATCTTACTGCTTTTATTATTTCAGGTGTGCGCTAGCAGCTCCGTATTTAGTATGCTTAAAGGGAGATAGTTCACTGGCTGTACTGCTCTTAGTACACTTATTCGATACAAATTCTCAACCACAATCAGTTACGATAAATACAATATTTGGTGCTGGTGCACAAGGACCGTATCATTTGGAATCTGTACCCGGTGAAGAACCTGTTGTATCAATTAGTGCGGATGATAATCAGAGGAAACGAATTCTTCTGGTTGGCGAAGTATCTGTTCCTGTTCAGAGAGATATAATTGGAGATGCTACGCTTTATGTTGTTTCAGTTGAAAACGAAAAGGTGCTACTAGAAACGACACATAAAAATGGAGTAGGTGTTTCGTCTGGGTTATAATATGAAAATTTATTTCATTTCAACATTAAAAATTTTCAATGCTTCGTTTTCAGGTAACAGAAATCATTGCCACAGAACTCTCAACGTCAAAATCTTTGCCAAATCTATCTGTTAATCTAGCACATAATTCTTTATTATCGCCAACAATCGTGGCTTCGGTTTGTCCGCGGCAAGCAAAAGGTGTAACCTGTCGTCATTTATTAGCTTCGGAAGATCACAGTGTTTCACTTTTGCAACATAATAAATTAATATGGACTAGAGAAGAAGCTCTAGCAAACATTGTAGCTGCGGAAATAATAGAGTTACCTATGTCAGATAGGGATCAAGAGATTGAAACAGAATTTGATCAAAAAGAGAGTAAGTACATGTGCATACATATATTTTTATTGTATTTGTTAAAACATAGCAGAAAATCGTGCAATCTATAACCGATATTTTTATTCAGAATCATTAAGTAAACCTTGATATACAATTGCTAATAATTACTGTATTAATTAAAATCATTTTAATTTAAAACAGCATCTCATATGAATTAAAAAAAAATCGTTGAAATAATATTATTTCGATTCTATACTGTTGTTTAGAAAATATCGCTAAAGAGGCTTGTTATTGTAATTTAATTAAAACAGCGATAAATAAATTGTATTGTTTTTCGCAATTTATTTGTAAACACAAGAAAATATATTAGTTAAGTTATATTAATTATATTTCTTTTGTGAATGGCTGCTGGCAGGTATTGATGTAGACAGTTCATGTAAGTAGTGGAGCAGCAAGGGCTGGTTTGAAAATTACTTTATCTTCCTGCTGTTTATTAGTCTTATGCGCACGTTAATTTTCTTTAGAGGCACAAGAAAATATAAACGAATTAAATACAAACTAGTAAATATTCTCATCTTTGCTATTTTAAAGAAATTGCTGTAATATTATGTGCATGATCTTATTGAAAAGTTTTTGCAATTTGGTAATTGGACTTACCTGATATAAAGATTACAAACGATATATTTCAATTAAAATTTTTACTTACGAACGCGATAACTATTTTAGCACTATGCATGAATAGTTCGAAATAATATAACATAGCTGTCGCATTTGTTATCTGTTCAAGTCTAATCGACTTAACATATTTGATTAACATATTGTATTAATATTGTCATTGTTTGTTAGTTGTTACTGTTCGAATTTTGCAATTAAGCACTTTATTGTTTTTGTTCATTTTTCTAAGTATAGTGTACAGAACACAATTCGTAATGTCACATGGCTAATATAGATTATATTTTTGTTATGATCAGGGGATGTGCTGAGTATGATCTTTAGAAGAGTGAGCTCTCAATTTAAACAAGCAAAGGCATTTTTCCAATCGATAGTAAACTTCACACCGCAACAATCCAATCAACGTACCGATCTTGTTCGTGATAAATTTGGGTTGCACAAAATGATTGTTGTTGCTACATCAGCAGGAAAAGTATGAGACCAAATATAAATTATACTTACTAATTAATACAGATGTAGATTAAAAATCATACCCAGCGTTAATACTTAATTCAATTCACAGTTATATGGGATTGAAACTAGAAAGGGTGAAATTATTTGGCAACTAAGGGTACCAAATATTCAAGGTTTTGCTAAAAGATCCAACGCGATGACTTTGTACGTGCAACGCGGCAGTAGGCATTTTCCACACCCGCCACAGTGCGCGCTACTAGCAGAAGATAAAGTATGTAATGATATTATTTAGACGATAAGTCAAATTACTTTTTATTCTGATCATAACTGGTTCGATTATTTCAGAAAACGTCCGAAGGGATTGTATACGTATTTAATCCAATTACTGGTCAATCTTTGGACGGTTTGATAAAATTAGGGTACAGAATAAAACAATCCATGTTGCTTCACGCGACAACGGATGATTTTTTGCGAAGTATTCTGATTTTTGATACGCGCGATAAAGCTTACGTATATCCTGAAAGTGCAACTCCGATTGCTGCGTCGGTTGGTAAAAATACGTACATATTTACTACTGATCCAACAACCGGCGTGCTATCAGGATTTTCACTTTCGTATAGCACGGCTCACGTATGTATAACTTTTAACACGTTTTTCTTTTTTTTTAATTTAATATCTGATATGTGTTGCTGATTGTAATTTAATTTTATGTAGGAACTTATTGCCCATAAAGTATGGGAATTGTTGCTTTCACCGAAAAACCAAAGAATAACACACGTTGTATCAAAAAATCCAATAGAACGTGTTCATTCTCAGGGTAGAGTTCTAAGTGATAGATCTGTTTTATATAAGTACATTAATCCAAATTTAGTTGCTATAGTAACAGAGGGTGTAGGATACACTCATAAAAGTAAGTTAAATTGATCTATAATAAACGAACTGATTCACATTCGATAGATGTTACGATCAATTCTTAAATTATTTCTGATTCATAGATACGCTTAATCTGTATTTACTGGACGTAGTATCTGGATCAATGATATTTTCAATTATGCACAAAAGAGTTCGCGGTCCAATCCATGTTGTGCATTCGGAAAATTGGATAGTATACAGTTACTTTAATGAAAAAAGTCGTCGGACAGAAATTGCTAGTTTAGAACTTTACGAAGGAAAAATACAAAGTAATACCACAGGTATTATTTACATTTATACTTCGCTGATATCTTCTTTGTATTAACCTTTATCGAATTAACGCTCTTGTATTATTTTAGTGTTCTCGTCTTTAGCTGCAACTAAATTGCCGATCGTAGAAAGACAAGCATTTATTTTCCCCGCTGCGATAGAATCGATGCAAGAAACGATTACGGAGAAGGGTATCACAAGCAAACATATTATAGGTATATAAGCGAAATAATGCATACTAATTATAATTACGAAACAATTTTTTTAATATTTGAATAATGTTATTGCTTATAATTTGTTTTTTAACATCCAACAGTGGCCCTAGCCAATGGTGGAATATTGGAATTACCGTGGATGATGGTAGACCCACGGCGGCCTATTAATCCAGAAATCCGTGAAGAAGGTGTAATACCATACATGCCTGAGATACCTATTCATATGGATACAATAATCAATTATAATCAAAGTATCTTTAGGGTATCGGGTATTCATACTAGTCCTAGTGGCCTTGAAAGTACTTGCTTAGTTTTTGTACACGGTCTCGGTAAGTAGTTGAAAGTAACGATATATTTGTACTTAACTTTATTGTCGATTAAACGATTAATATTTCTGGTTCATTATAAAAACCAATAGCGTAGCCACGATTATTGCACATAATTAAATCTTCAATACGATATTTACAGACATGTTCTACACACGGGTGGCACCGTCTAAAACGTTTGATGTTTTAAAAGAAGATTTCGATTATTATCTTATTGTGATAGTATTGGCAGCCCTTGTAATTTCTTCATACGTCACAAAGAAACTAGCATCCCAGAAAGCGCAAAAGCAAGCATGGAAATGATGTTTCGTTTCTTTAGAGAATGAATGTGTATACTTCTTAAGTTGTCTGTTCACTAAAAGCAAAAAATTTTGCTAATAACTTGTAAAAGAAAAAAAAAAGAAATAAGATACTGTTTTATAAAATGCCAATGTTACTGCAAAGCGAATGTTAAAAGTTTATTATCTCACCTGAAGTATCTTCAAACGCATACGTATTATTTGTTCTTTTATTAGTACAGAACGCACACGCTAGAGTTAGCATATTTCTAAACGTTTCAAAGTGTGCTAATCATTATATGAAAAGAGTGGACCATGATTACTAATTATTAGATTATTAACATAACTGAAGACGTGCTCAAAATATAGTTATTTTTGGTTAAAAATATATATCCATAAACTACTTTTGATCAGGATGTTTCACGATGTATAATACAAACAAGAAGTTGCCGATTCTATATGAGCAAATATCAAAACGATGGACTTAATACCTTTTTTATGCCATTTCGTTTCGGGCAAATTGAATTTACACATTCTTTAATAATCCTACACGCTAGAATTTTAACAATTTACTAAAGGGTAATAGTTACATCTATCGATTTGTTACGTTAATCAATTGTTAAATTAATAAAAAAGAATGTGTTTAAATTGTCAGCTACTTTGCTGCAAATAAATTTTTGTTTACAATTGGCTTGGAAAAGTTGCAAACTCAATTTTGTTCGTGACGGTGTCTTGTATAAACAAACTTTATATTTTCAACTTATTTATTCATGTAAAATTATCATCTTCTCGTTTGTACTACAAATTGTAACATTATGTATGTACGTCTATTCCGAATGACATGGATTTCAAAAGAACCCGAAAAATTTTAGTAATTTTTGTTACCAATTATTTAAATGTTATATTATTTTGACATAATAATTCTGTGCTATTGAAAAAAATTTTTAATGATTAAAAAACATGCTGTTCCAATATTTACACGTTATGGTTCCGTCTTTGCAAGAAATGAACAGCTATAATATCATATGTATAAGTAATAAAAAGGTATACATTTGTATAGGTATCTTGAAAAACTTATAAAGGGAATGTACATAACCATGTATACAAATCTTTATTTAAATTTGAATAGGTGTATTTATTTATTGCCATTTATAATATTAAAATTCAGATTATTGTATTAGCGAAATATAATTGAAAAAACAAAAAAAAAAAAACAATTAAATACTTCGCTAGCAATCCTATTATAGTTTGCAACGTTACCATTTATAATTTATTAAATTACTAATTAAATAATGTTATGGAAGCATACAAATTATCTTATAAGCATTTTGTTTTTAATTCCTTTATTTGTATTTGCGGAACTTAGAGAATGATACTACAAACAACAACTTATTTTTTAAGTCTTCAAACGATCGTCCCATTTTATTGTATGTTTATAATTAAACAGAAATTAAACAAGTTGGACTGTCTGTGAATAGAACACATCAAAATGTTTGTGTACAAGACAATTATTTGCTTTGTAGATAAATGTAAAATTTCAAACAAATATAAATTATTGTACAAATAAATCTGTAAACGATAATGTATGAAATGTCATTATAAAATAAAAATTGTATACAAGTAAAATTTAAAAAATTACCAAGTTTATTCATTTTCAACCTTAAATGATACACTTATAAAAGATAAAATTAGTATCTATACACCTATAATTATGTATACATATGTATATTATATAATACATATTTACATATATGTACAATGTATTCAACTATACTGCAATTATATTACTGTTAAAGTTAATTCGATAAGTCTGTTATCGATTTAATAAATAATAATTTCAGTTCAGAGATTAGAAGTTTTACCTTGAATATACATTATAATAGTTCGTACGTTTCTATAATATTCATTTGTTGAATAGTTTTCAGAATTCTGAAAACGAAAAAAGCAGTATTTAAACAAAATCAAATGCTTCATCATTTGACAGTTATAAATGTTATTTTATGTAAAGAAAAGTACCATTAAATCTTTTATATTGAGCGTTGCATCAACGGGAATCCTCGATATTTTAGAATTAAAAATGCTGAGACATTTAATCAAAGTAATATCTCCACTATAATCAGCAATTTCTTTGTATAATTGTAAACAACATGCCTATAAAGAAACAATTTATTATTTATATATGAGGATAGCACATGTAAAAACATTTGTTTTAAGTAAGATATACTTGTAATGTAGGATGTTGATGCTCATTAAGGTATGGTTCTGTGATACTTAGTATATTCCACGTTTCCTGTTCACGAAGGCCTAAATCTTTTGTAACTTTACCAAATGTAGACAGTAATTCCTTTTGCAACTTATATGTTTGAGTAAATTTATAAATATTTTCTAAATTTTCGTTATAACTTTCTTCGGCGGAATCGCGTAAAAATTTCGAAAGTGCAGGTAATACTTGCCTAAAAATGAAAAAAAGAATGAGACATATTTCTTAGGTTACCCTTATATGTATACATTCCAGCATAATTTGTAATTTACACGCAAATATAATAAACTTACTTTAACGTTCTAGATCGAATAAAATTTTTCGAAACATGTGCGAGCACATTTAACAATTGCCATGCTCGATTGATTATCAATACATTTTCATCGTGAAATCTATCTACTAACGGGTGCCAAAGTAAATGCACGATAGGTAATAGTTGATTTTCCCATTTTACTAAAATTTTAAGACCCTCTTGCAACGTTGACATTGCAATTAATGACTTTTGCGCTTCTTTAGATGGTAAGAAATGTAAACAGTGCTTCATTATATCTTCAATGATTTTTACATAAAAGGGTATATTTTCTTTTTCTTCTATAATTCATATCTGAGTGAATATCATTTTTATATAACTAGTTACGGTGTAACATGTACTTACTCTCTTCCTTTGTAACATCCTCTTGATATGCTTCTTCCGGTTCTTCAGATTTTCGCTCCGCGTCCAACATGATTTCACTAGGCTCTTTTTCTATATCTTCATCAACCTTCTTCGCTTCATAATATTCTAACAAGGATCGAATAATTGTCGAAGATTTACTTTCGACGTTTATACTTTCTTCTTGCGTTTCCGGCGTAAGTTGAAGATTTATTAAATTTTGTATACATATCACAAATATATAAAAAACTTTTAAAAAAGCATACGAATTTTTTTGTTGAAAACTACTTTTCAATTGTATTAGGACATCTTCCACAATCTCTTTTAAACAAGGTAACACGTCCATCGTGCTATATTTTATAACAATGCTAACAACATCGAGCACACCAGGATTACGTTCCACTCTTCGCAGCTTCACAGTAACGTGATACGAAAAATAATCAACGTTTGCACGCAAAAGATCTCCTACTGTATTATACTGCTGAGATTCTGCAATCTGTTCAAGCGTTTGAGTTCCAACAAAACTGATTAAATTATGTCCACTACCTAAAAATATGTATAAATAATTTTCATGCATATGATCTTACATTTAACCGATCGATTACAACCCAAACAAACAATTACCTGCTTTTTCTATGATGAAATATAAAGTTTTCAAAAGAAACCTATCATAATCACGTTTCAAGTTCAACGCTATTAATCCTAGGCCTTCTAATAATAAGCAACTTTGTATTACATTGCTCTGAGCAACACGTAAAGGAACATGTTCAGTACTTTCGATTGATGGGTACCATAATTCTGGATTTATATAAAATTCCACGACTTCTTTATAAATTGACAAAAGCGATGAGTCTTTAAGTGGAACTAAAGTGTTTTAATTAGCAATTAATAACATATACCTAAATGTATTAATCTAAGAATGAATGTAATTTGATGTACCATGTATTATCCAGTTTAGTAATAATATTAATTCATTTTTATGCCGTGGAACATTCGAAACAAGATCAAAAATAGTGTCTACTAAAATTCGAAGATCACCAAATTTTCCAAGATATTTGCATATCGCTATTACTTTTTCTTCACACGCCTTATTTTGAATAAATTTAAATCGTCTCCACAAATGTGATCCATATAAATATGCTGGATCTTCAAGATCCTTAACATTTACATCTTGTAAAAGAGAAATGTTGGTACAATCAATTTCAGATACGTATACGAGAGCTAACAATAACCTTCGAATATGCGGTGTTGACATCAGAATGCGAGGCAATCTTTTTTCACCAAGAAGTTTTAAATAACCGGCTAACTGATTTAAACATGATAACTGATCACTATCGTCTGTAAAATAAAAATGTACTCTACTTTAAACTACAACTATTTTACTAAAGCATCATTGTCTTTAAATACTTAACACGTTGAGTGCCACAGTGAAAATGGATGTAGTCAGACACGATAAAATTAAATAATGTATTTTTTAAATTCATACCAAACCTCCTGATAATCCTGGGCAATTTTGTAAGCACATTATAAAAATTTTCTTCTAATAATTCCACCACTGGTCTCATATTCTTATTTTGCATATAAACTGTATTAATAGAATTCAAAGCCTTCTCAGCTTCTTCGCGAACTTCTGCAAACTCGTCTTCAGATAGAGATATTAAATATTCTAGCAATAACATAATATTAGGTTGCATATTCCTGTTGAAAAAATTTTAATAATTCCATATAAAAAGTTATTTATGAAATAATATAAAATATCCTATTACCTAGAACATGTTGTAAGTAATAAATGAATATTTTCTGCTAATTCTTTTCTAACTTTATAATGAGAGTGTCTTGTCAATACATCTAACTGTTGCACAAGTATATTAAGCTTAGTTGCACTCGCATTAAACCATTCTTTATTCCTTGTTGTGTTTTTAAGATATTGCTCTAGTTTACTATAATCTTTTGTGTGCGATAAATGTTCTATTGAATTAATATGTTTCTCGTCATTTATTTTGATAAGAGCCCCTAACGATGGTACATCATCCTCTTCTTCCATTTTATCTTTCATTACTAGAGATATTACTCTACCCCAAGCTCTTAGCGCTATCTGTAATTTTGTTATGACAAAACTTAAATAGAATTAGCGAATGTTTTTAATTATAACTTAAACATATTTTTGATACTACCATTGTTAGTTTATGCCCTTGTATTTCATTTCCTGTAGCTATCTCCTGTAAACCGCTAACAATACCTGGTAAAAATAACATTATAACATCAGCTACTTGATCTTGTAATATAATATCGGATTTATCTACTTCATCATCTACTCTGCATAATGTCATTACTGTTTCTATAGCTTTCAATCTGAAGATCATAAAAAAATTGAATTACACAGAAATGAACATGTAGTAAACAGATAAAATCGAAAGTTTTATAATATTTACCTAAGGGAACGTGATTTTTCACTTCTTCCAATTGTTATGGATAACAGTACCCCTTGGCCTATTTTTGAGGCATTCTCTTTGGTATATAATAACTCTATAACTTCTGTGAAACAAGAATGTATTAAAGTCTTAATACATGAAAGTACTATTTCCTTCAGCTCTTCATGACCAATGATCACTGTAAAAATTCATGTATGTTATATACCACATTGTGTTTTCATCTAATTATTTATAATTTAAGTGAAACTTAGGTTTACTTAATTGTTCAACTTCTAATTACCCATATTCTTCTGTGCCGGATCATAAATTTGTATTAAAAGGCACGAATACAACTTATTGAAGTATTCTAACTTAGATATCTTTGTCCTCGATAGTATTGCCTGCATTGTTTTTATCAATTCTTCTTTTACATTTTTACTGTAAAATTATAAATATTCAATATCTGATGTATATATGCTATAACATAATATATATACTATAATAATACTTTCATATTATTACTCTTTAAGTATAGAATAATTTACCTTAACGCTTTGTTTTGTAAATGAATAATTGGTGGAAACAGAATATATTCCAGCAAGTCTTGAAGAACTTTATCCGAAATTCTTGTGAAAGTATTAGCAACATTTTGTGCAGTATCTATATTTGGATTTTTCATTAAATTATCGCAAAGCGGTTTCAATATAGTAAAACCTTCTTGTATTTGAAAACGTTCCATTTTTATTCAATGAAAATCCATATAAAACAATGTTGATTTCATTGACGCAGTTTATGATCAAAACATTCAAACGTGTTTTTAAATAGTCACCATATAGATGGCACTGTATAGGGTATCTAAAAAGCATAAGTAGAATTTTATTATAATAAAATTAACAAGTAAATTGACAAATTTAATCCTACTAGTTGATTATTAATACGTTGTGCCATCGACGAGCTACTATTAAAGACCAGTTAGCCTTGCGTCAGTTCGCGTGCCCGAAAAATTCACTGCAGCCTGCAATTCCCTGTTTTCTATCGCCCTCTAGGATATATTGTGGTCAGAATAAGAAACACTCGCGAAAGATGTGACTGGTCCTAACGCCTTGAACGGTCACCGGGCTGAGGAGAATTTTTCTGTCTCGCTTTGTCACATTTTGTTCCGTGCGCGTTCTTTATCACGAGGTAGTATGGTTGTCTCACTCTGTTACACGGGGCTTCGTTCGGTTCCATGTTAGTGACAAACGAACGCTAGAAAATATCAGTGTATCTCATTTTGTCTCAACTTGTTTCGTTCGCTTTCTTTGTTACGCCACGGACAATTCCCCTTGCCCTGGCGATTAGGGATCAGTCATTTTAAACAGATTTACCGACAGAGCCCCAGGCCCCCAAGGCCCATTTCTTGGCATGCCCAAATACACAGCACATCGGTGGCTTCACTATCGCTGTTGGTCATGAAGAGTTCCAGTTTATTTATTAACAAAAGATTTATGTTAATACCAATTCAATGTTATACAAACGTTCGTCTTTTAAATCATTTCTATTTTGTTAAGTAACAAATAATTCATACTTTCTGTTACCGACTCACGCTGAACACACGTATTAATAAATCAACCGAATCAATCTAATAAAACAATCATTTTGTTATCTGTACGATTTAATTAATAATATAGTACGTTACAACCGCCCCCATACCGATTTTTGATGCTTTGAACGATTGACGTTTGGGAACGTAGTATTTCAAGTTACTCAAACTTGGAATTTTGGTATTTTGAACGATAGATGTTTGGGATTTGAGCATTTTTGGTTGCTCAAACTTAAAATTTCTTATTTTGAGCACCTGAAATTTGTAATTTCTTTTTTTGAGCGCTCGATATTTTCAATTTTGGAATTTTGAGCGCTGGATATGCGGGCTTTGAACACTTCTCGTTGCTCAAACTTAAAATTTCTTATTTTGAGCGCCTAAAGTTTGTAATTTCTTATTTTGAGCGCTCGATATTTTTAATTTTGGTATTTTGAGCGCTGGATATTTTGAATTTTGAGCACTTCTCGTTGCTCAAACTTAAAATTTCTTATTTTGAGCGCCTAAAATTTGTAAATTCTTATTTTGAGCGGTGGATATTTTCATTTTTGTTATTTTGAGCGATGAAGATTTGGAATTTGAGCACTTCTCGCTGCTCAAACTTAAAATTTCTTATTTTGAGCGCCTAAAATTTGAAATTTCTTATTTTGAGCGCTCGATATTTTTAATTTTGGTATTTTGAGCGCTGGATATTTTGAATTTTGAGCACTTCTGGTTGCTCAAACTTAAAATTTCTTATTTTGAGCGCCAAAAATTCGAAATTTCTTATTTTGAGCGCTCGATATTTTCATTTTTGGTATTTTGAGCGATTAAGATTTGGAATTTGAGCACTTCTCGTCGCTCAAACTTAAAATTTCTTATTTTGAGCGCCTAAAATTCGAAATTTCTTATTTTGAGCTCTCGATATTATCATTTTTGATATTTTGAGCGATTACGATTTGGAATTTGAGCACTTCTCATCGCTCAAACTAAAAATTTCTTATTTTGAGCGCCTAAAATTCGAAATTTCTTATTTTGAGCGCTCGATGTTATCATTTTTGATATTTTGAGCGATTAAGATTTATAACTTGAGCACTTCTCGTCGCTCAAACTTAAAATTTCTTCTTTTGAGCGCCAAAAATTCGAAATTTCTTATTTAGAGCGCTCGATATTTTCATTTTTGGTATTTTGAGCGATTAAGATTTGGAATTTGAGCACTTCTCGTCGCTCAAACTTAAAATTCCTTATTTTGAGGGCCTAAAATTCGAAATTTCTTATTTTGAGCGCTCGATATTATCATTTTTGATATTTTGAGCGATTACGATTTGGAATTTGAGCACTTCTCATCGCTCAAACTAAAAATTTCTTATTTTGAGCGCCTAAAATTCGAAATTTCTTATTTTGAGCGCTCGATCCTTTCATTTTTGGTATTTTGAGCGATTACGATTTGGAAGTTGAGCACTTCTCGTCGCTCAAACTTAAAATTTCTTATTTTGAGCGCCAAAAATTCGAAATTTCTTATTTTGAGCTCTCGATATTATCATTTTTGATATTTTGAGCGATTACGATTTGGAATTTGAGCACTTCTCATCGCTCAAACTAAAAATTTCTTATTTTGAGCGCCTAAAATTCGAAATTTCTTATTTTGAGCGCTCGATATTATCATTTTTGATATTTTGAGCGATTAAGATTTATAATTTGAGCACTTCTCGTCGCTCAAACTTAAAATTTCTTATTTTGAGCGCCAAAAATTCGAAATTTCTTATTTTGAGCGCTCGATATTTTCATTTTTGGTATTTTGAGCGATTAAGATTTGGAATTTGAGCACTTCTCGTCGCTCAAACTTAAAATTTCTTATTTTGAGCGCCTAAAATTTGAAATTTCTTATTTTGAGCGGTCGATATTTTCACTTTTCACGTGCTCAAAATAAGAAATTTTATGCTTGAGCAACCAGAAGTGCTCAAAATTTCTCCCGTAATCGCTCAAAATACCAAAATTGAAAAATCTTGGCGCTCAAAGTATGAAATTTTAAGTTTGAGCAACCAGACGTGATAAAACTCCCCACGAAACCGCTCAAAATACCAAAATTGAAAATTTTTAGCGCTCAAAATAAGGAATTTTAAGTTTGAGCAACCAGACGTGCTCAAAACTCCCCACGAAATCGCTCAAAATACCAAAATTGAAAAATCTTGGCGCTCAAAATAAGAAATTTTAAGTTTGAGCAACCAGATGTGCTAAAACTCCCCACGAAATCGCTCAAAATACCAAAATTGAAAAATCTTGGCGCTCAAAATAAGGAATTTTAAGTTTGAGCAACGAGAAGTGCTCAAAACTCCCCACGAAATCGCTCAAAATACCAAAATTGAAAAATCTTGGCGCTCAAAATAAGAAATTTTAAGTTTGAGCAACCAGATGTGCTAAAACTCTCCACGAAACCGCTCAAAATACCAAAATTGAAAATTTTCAGCGCTCAAAATAAGGAATTTTAAGTTTGAGCAACGAGAAGTGCTCAAAACTCCCCACGAAATCGCTCAAAATACCAAAATTGAAAAATCTTGGCGCTCAAAATAAGGAATTTTAAGTTTGAGCAACGAGAAGTGTTCAAAACTACCCACGAAATCGCTCAAAATACCAAAATTGAAAAATCTTGGCGCTCAAAATAAGAAATTTTAAGTGTGAGCAACCAGACGTGCTAAAACTCCCCACGAAACCGCTCAAAATACCAAAATTGAAAATTTTTAGCGCTCAAAATAAGGAATTTTAAGTTTGAGCAACCAGGCGTGCTCAAAACTCCCCACGAAATCGCTCAAAATACCAAAATTGAAAAATCTTAGCGCTCAAAATTAGAAATTTTACGTTTGAGCAACTAGACGTGCTAAAACTCCCCACGAAACCGCTCAAAATACCAAAATTGGAAAATTTTGCGCTCAAAATAGAGAATTTTAAGTTTGAGCAACCAGACGTGCTCAAAATTTCCCCCGAAATCGCTCAAAATACCAAAATTCAAAATTTCACGCGCTCAAAATAAGAAATTATAATGAGTGAGATAACCATACTACCTCGTGACAAAGAACGTGGACTATGGAACAAAATGTGACACAGAACTTTGTCTCAACTTGTTTCGTTCGCTTTCTTTGTTACGCCTCGGACAATTCTCCTTGCCCCGGCGAGTGGTTGACAGTCATTTTAAACACATTTATCGATAGAGCTACAGGCCCACCAGGCCCATTTTTTGGCACGCCCAAATACACAGGGACTGGTTGGCAGTCTTTAATAGTACATTGTCGGTGGTTGTGCCAAAATCAATTATCGGAAAGTGCATGTAACTCTTTTACCTACAGCCAATAAATTTTTCAGTTGTCATTCGTTTACAATATACGTAACCTAATATAAACCGAATGTTATAATATTTTCATAACCACCCGGATAAAGCGATTTTGACCTTTCATCTGTATTTTATCATTGAAGAATAACCTTTAACATTTTGTGACTTTTAACGACGAACAATATTGTTATGTATATTATTGCGTTAAATATTTACAATGTAATTAATTTGTTATTGAACAAAGAAAGAACATGTACAAGTTAAACATTCTACTATCTTTTTACTGCTTTGCAATTGTTGCTGTTTTTGCTGTACGTACTATATTTATATATTTCTTTAATCTTATTTACTCACATTTTATATGTATATGTACTTTACAATTTATAAATAAGAAGAGTGATTTAATTTTGTATGATCGTTAGATCAATATGTTCATAGTATAAGGATCAAATAATTGATACAACTTATACTGTATTATAATTATGATTTATTTTTTACAGAACACACCTGCAACAAGTGATAATTTTTGTATAATTCATGAACCAGTTTTGAAGCTTTTTCATTATAACTTGACAAGTCTCACAAATCCTGCAAAAGATATTATTTTAAATTATGAATACCCGAATGAAACTATAAGATTACAACTATGTAGCCCACTAAAACAAAGGTGCAATGGAAAAGATGGATACAGTATTTGTTTGACAGGAAATAAAGAAGAAAAAGGAATAGGTTCTGTTGTTTACTTATATAAGTAACATATATGTTATATGCACATGTAAATTATTATCTTTTATTCTAATAATTTTATTTTAATACTACAGGAAAGATGCCTCCAGTAGTAGATATAGAACAGGGAAGAATAATGTTTGTATTTACTGGGGACGATTGTACACCTGGTGTTAAATATACTGTAAATATTGTTATGAAATGTGATTACAAAGCTGGAAACAATTCTCTTCCTGAATTATTTTATCATGTATGTATTATATCATTATACAAAGAACTTCTCATTATTGATTCATTTTAATTTATCATATTTTAATTCATATTTTAGACATTGCATGCATGCAATTTATATATGGTATGGAAAACTGCTCTTGCTTGCGGACCTCGAATCACACAGAATTGTACAGTAACGGATAATGGATTGCATTATGATTTATCTCCTTTAACATTATATTCAGAAAATTATGTTATTCGTATGGGTAATAAAACATCCCCAAAAATTATATTAAATGTTTGCCACTCTGTGATATTTGAATACAACGCTTTGTGTCAAATTGGTTCGGGAGCTTGTTTACAAGATTCTTCAAGATCTGGGTATATATATTTCTATTGTAGACACCAAACATCTTTAAATCATAGCTTTAAATTTATATTACATTGATAAAAATTATAGATACGTAAATTTGGGAGATGTGCAGCAGTCACCATTTATAGAAGATGGAAAATTGAAACTTGTATACCAGGACGGAGTTATATGTAAAAAGAACATTGTACAACCACATACTAAGACTACCATTTCCTTTATATGTGATTTTGAAGCTATGGTAAATTTTGAAAATGAAATTATACCATATTTGATAATTTAATTTTCATTTATTTTTAAATTTCATTTTTCAGGGGACGCTTCCAGAATATGTTGGAGGGAGCGAAGAATGTAATTACCAACTGATATGGAAAACTGCAGCAGCATGCAGTATAGAATCTTTGCGCAATCATAGTGTAATAACTGCTGGCACGTGTACAGTGAACAATCCCCTTACAAATTTTACGTAAGATTAATTCCAATTGTTTTAAATATACATATATCATTATGCATCATTGAAAAAATATATAGTGAATCATATATTACAGGTACGATTTACGACCTTTAATGAATAAGGACTTTAATATCAAAGCACAGAATGGAATAGAATATAAATTTGGAATATGTAAATCACTTAGTGATTCAAACTGTGCATCTGGAACAGGTTATTTAAAGAATTTTTAGTCCTGTTATTTCTATTTACCGATACAGTTGTTTATATAATATAGTTTATTAAAAGCTATACCGTAACTAATTTTGGGTTTAAATTTAGGAGCTTGCCTCACTAAAAACAATACATCTATGGGGAAAGCAAATACAAATCTCATATGGGAAGAAGGTGGACCGTATTTAAATTATACAGATGGAGATTTTTGCATAAACGGACAACGACGTTATACAGTTATTGCATTTTTATGTGGAGCAGAAGGATCTCCGAATAAACCACTTGTTATGGAACAAAATTCGTGTCAGTTAATTATACATTGGAACACTAATTTAGTTTGCGAAAAAAGGGTTAGATGATTGATCGAATACATAGTTTATATTTTATAATGATTATTAACTTTGCAAATTTTCCCATGTCTTTTCAACAATGAAATATATTAAAAAAATTTGTTTTATTACATAGGTAAAGTGTGCTACAAATAATGATGAGATAAATTTAAGCTCATTAATAAAATCTACTGATAATTATATTGTGAAAGTGAACAAAACTGAATTTCATATAAATGTATGTAGACCATTGGTCCCTGTACCAAGTTTAACATGTGCACATGGCAGTGCAGTTTGTAAAGCTTCATTAAGTTCAAATAATGATTACGTAAACGAAACCGTAAGTAGACAATTTTGGAAACATTTAGGTATTTTGATATAATATTTTGTTTTACTATAATAAAAATGATGAAACATTTTCATAAAGGTAGATGTTAATTTTTGAGTCAAAATAAAATATTTAGAAGCAATTCAATATTTGTTGACAGAGTTTAGGATTTCCAAAGGAGAGTCCTATAGAAAATGAAGATCACGAAACAGTGTTGCGATATATAGGTGGATCACCTTGTCCAGAAAATTTAAATAAATTAATTTCTACAAATTTAACATTTCCATGTCGTAATAATGAGAAGGTAATAAATAATTGATATTTACATACATAATTTTGACTGAAATTTCATGAAAAAATATATAATCGCATAATTATTTTACGGTTGTCTCCTTAAGGGATTTCCAGAATTCAAAGGATATAAAGATTGTACTTATGTTTTTGAATGGAAAACGAGCATCACGTGTGGAGCTGTAGTGGGAAATTGGATTTCTCCCTGTACTATAAAAGATCAGTTACTTCAACATGAATGTAATTTGTCTTTATTACACAAAAATCAACCAGTATATCATGTAAGTCCAATTACTTCTAATAATCCTGATAATAATATATCTCTTGCGTTAATACAATTATTATTGAATGTGATCCTGCAGGTAAAAAACAAACAGGGAAAAACATATAGCATAAGTATATGTGGAGGTGAAAAGCTTTGCAATTCTGCTATATGTCAAGGAGACAATGGTTATGGATCGTTAACAAACGTAATTTTCGATTATGGCAGAGATATTATTAAATTGCATTATTCTAATGGTGATAAATGTGTAAACAGTAATAGTAAGTGGTATACATATTACTATGCTTTTTGAGTATTCCCAAAGAAAGTTATTGTAAATTGATTTCTCTTATGCTTTTAAATTAGATTCTTATACATCTGTAATACGATTAATATGCAATGAGTCTATAGGAATCGGCACACCAAAACTATTATGGGTAAGTAGAAGTCATTTTTATAAAATTTAACAGTGTATATCTAGTACTTTATAGAACGGGACTTTCTTGTCTTTAATCCTTTACATCATGATTATCATAACATTTCAAATTCCATTATGCAAATTTTTGAACTTGTAAATTCTGTTCAGAATCTGAAAAAAACTTTCATTATTCTATTAAATACATTTGGTATTCGGCATTTCGATCTACGACCGGTTTTTCGGGTATGACTGGTTCTCGTAAAGAAATAATTTTATCAATGTTTCTGTAAACAGGTTCGATCTTCTGTAGAATTCAATTTTATCCTTGGAATGTTCGATCACTTCATTAATTTTTGAATAATTAAGAATTTACTTTGATAAGAATTTCGAAATCATTTACTTTTTGTGACTGAAGCATTTGAATAATCTCATCGATGAATTTTGGCGTTGGTTTTTAATTACTGAAAGGCATACGTATGAAAAAAAATCGCACATGAATTTTCTGTGTAATCTTATTTTATGCATTTTCTGTTGTCTGTAAATGTAGGAATCGCAGTGCAACGCAGAATTCGAATGGCATACTAATGTTACTTGCACTTGTCATACGAATTCTCAGCAACCAACTGCTCCATCGGATGCGAACGAAAATGTTAAAGACTTATCTGCTAGTCATAGTGAGTATAAGAATCCTACTCGAGCTTGTGTAATTAAAGTTACAGGACTCGGCTGTCCCCTCTGAAGGAACATATTTAATTTATTTTAATTTAATTTAAAGTATTTTAAAATGTGAAATTGAAGTTTTATTTATATTAGAATATAGAAAATTTAGGAAAGGAATAAAAATAAATAGATTCACAAATATTTGAAACTTTTTTCTTCCAAAATAGTACATTGGTTCTTGGAAATTTCGCTGTCAAAATAGACTAGATTCAATCGAATCTAATGCGGTATCGTGCTCCGGGTGCAAAGGGTTAATTATTGCTCCTTATTTGTTACAGCTGGTTTAGTGGCAGGCATTGTGCTAAGCGGTATCATCCTGGCAGCGGCGTTATTTTATTTTCGGGATCCTGAGAAGAGAGCTTGCCTGCGCTCCTGTTTCAATCCATTTTCCTCAAGAAGAGGTAGCGGCCGCGTTCAGTACTGTAGGGTACGTTTTTTGTTTAATCTATGTATTTGGTCATTGATAATTAACCCCATAAAATAGTTAATACTGAAAGCAATAAAACTTCTATTACAAAGATTTGTATATTTAAATAGCAATGTCCATTGAATTATTTCGCAGTAACTATTTTTAATTAATAAATTTAAATCAGTTAATGGCTTTATAAATAACTTAAATCGAATAAATTAAAATTATTTCTTTAAGTAAGATAAATATTCTTTTTCAGGTTGATACAACGGAAGAGGCCCGTCTTCTGCTTGACGTTGACCCTACACAATGTCAAACGGATAGCGATGACGATATGTTGAACGCATAGTCAGATCGCTCTGCTGTTTTCCTTTCTATGGTATATTATTTAAATCATCGATGAAGTAAGTAACATTTATGAAACGCATTAAATGAATAATGTTTCTTCGTTTAGCTTACTACTATAGACTGAAATTCATTTTGAAACGGCATAAGATTTTTGTTAAGATTTTTTTTTTATGCTGACATAACAGAAGAAATATTCAGCATCAAATTTTACCTCATTTAATGTTTTCTTATAAAGTGTTTCTTTTCCTGTGACTCAACAATTTGTTTGAAATGGTAAAGAAACAACATAAGAAAGAGGCTTTCTAGAAACTAAAGACCATATTATTATTTTAATTATTCTTATAATTTAAAAGAACTTGCACATTCTTAAAATTACCTTATGTGATAATAAGTATTTATACTGTTTCATGATTTTTGTTTCAATATTCTATTAAAGATTTTAAATACTGTTAACTGATTCAATTAAAATATTGTATAATCTTATTTTTGGATGCATCTATTTTTTTTTTTAACATTGTGTAAAACAGATCAATCAGCACACTAAGATTCATTTTCTTTAAATTAATTATTGATGCATGTAAAATACAATATAAACAAAGCAATATAGTGTATAATAAAATTGGCGAACCGGATGGACTCGAGCGAAATTTCAACCCCGTAACGTTTGATCTTAGATTATCCTGTGATTGCGTTTCAAAATTTCTGAGCTAGTCAAGATGCGTTATTATAGTTTGCGAGCTGACAGCAATTGTAAACATTCTACGGAGCTTTTTATCTGTAAAATATTTCTTAATTACGTTTGTGCGTCTCGTATCTTCGTAATTATGCATATATGTATGTGTACTGATAAAGTGGATATTTGATGTGTGTATAAAGCAGATTAGGATTTTTAAATAATGACGTGCTGTAAATAATATTTGCACCGATAACTGTTGTATTCTATCCTTTTCCGTATGTAAAACAATTATAAACACTATGATAATAATGTTGAATCTATTCTTTTACTATTTTTTTCTTCTTTTGATTTTGTTCCTTGCTGTTTTACAGGTGCAATAAACTCGTGTTAATTTTAATTAACAAATGTTTGTTGCTTTCGTTCTTTATTTCTGTGACATAATGATAATAAAAAAAAAACTTTTAATACATAATTCATATTTTGTACAATTCTTTACATTTGTTACATTTTCACAATTCATTATTTAAGTGTGTATAAATACTTTATTTTCTGTTTACAAAATTACTTAATAAAAAAATGATATAAATCAGTAAAATTGAGCAATTAATTTATGAATTAATAAGTTTGGCTTTCAAATACAGAATCATATTTTACTGTTTCTTCAAGGTACGAGTACAAGCTTACGTCTGGTACTTCAAAAACACCAACGGTATAAGTTCCTGCTTCTTACAACTTAAGTGGTCGTTTCCATGATTGTTTTCGGAAGATCTATTCTTCGTGCATGTTTTCTTGTCAATTGTGGTGAATGCGGCAGGGCGTATCGTAGTTTATCCCAAAACCAAGGATCTCCCCACTTGATGTACGTGTTCATGTTCAAATACGCCTTAAGATCCGGATCTATACCTGTAATGGGTTCAATTTCACCGTACAGAATCATAATCACCCTGGTTCTACCTTCGCTAAGAGCCTGACAGTGGGCCGCTTTTAATTCCATTCGTCCCCAAATGCTTTCTATGAAATTGGACGACAGAACCACTATCGTCCGCTTGGAATCCCCGACGGATCGTATGATTTGTGTTGGTATGTACTCCCCGGCTAGCCAATCACGAATGTGTATGCACAGTTTAAACGGTCTAGGACCATCTTCTAATTTCTTCACCAGCTCGTTCACAACGAAATCTTCGTCTTTGTGGGAATAACTGATGAACGCATCGTACGTCTTACCCTTGTCCAATTCGTGCTCGGTTACCAGCCATAAACAGAATTGATGGGCATACAACCAGACCATGATTTCTCGTTGGTATCGATAATACAGAGCTACTAAAATGCCGATTATTAATCCCAGTAGCCCTATAACGAAACTTGTCCCTATGATCGTTGCGGTGTTAGTTGAACATAGATCCGTCACACTCATCTTGAACATCGGAGCTTTGATTCCTTTGCACTCGATCATCGACAAATTTAGAATCTTTACTCGAATTTCCGTCTGAATGAATTTCAGGAAATCTGTCGCGTCGCAATCGCACGTCCATGGGTTTCCGTGTAGCGTGAGGGTCGTCAGCGTTGTCGAATCATTAAAGAATCGCAAAACGTCCGACGTTAATTTATTGATGTTATTGTTGTGCAGCTGCAATATCTATAAAGGTTTGATCTTTCAGAAGCAAATAATGCGAGAGTAAATATGGTAATTTGGGTGCTTTGCATGAATTTCTAAACAGACCATTACCTGTAATTTGCCGGGACTGTTAGTGCGTTAAATTAAAATAATTGTTATTTGAAAAGTCGCTTTGAACGGCCACTATTTCCAAACATATTCGCTTAGCTAGCTTTAATAAGGAGTTAATCCTAAGTCCCATTCTAAGATTTTAAGCTAAGCATACTTTGATGGCTGTTAATATAATTACTTGAAAGTTTATAGAATTCTTTGTTATTTTATTAAGTTTTTAAATATTGCAAAGCAAAGTTTGCACTTACCAATTCCAATGATAATGACTCGGACAAACCATCTATTAAAAATTTAAAAGATGGTCGAAACATTTTGTATTCGAAATGTGCTTAAATTAAGCAATAAGGAAAAACACTGTAATATTAATAAGTTATTAGTAAACATTGTGTTACTGCTTAAGCTGTAAAGCATTTACCCCTTGAAGTTAAGTTTCTTATTATAACATTATAATTTTCACGAAAAAGAAGTCTATGTACCTTAACGTTTCTTGGCAATTCTTCCACAAATAAATTCCTAATATCGTTGTTCGCTAAAAGTAATTTAGGCACCGATACGTCGTTTATATCAATCTTGGCTAAAGGTGACACACTAGTCAATCGATTTCCCGTGAAATTTAACTCAAGATCGTAATCAGGAATGGTTTTGATGTTTCGCGGTATTTTCGTTAAATTCCTGTAGGAACAATCGACCAGAAGTGTGTTATCGTTTCGTTTTATCCAACAGATACACTCATTCGGACAGTGATCCAGACTTTGACATTTGAAGGTTGTCGGATTTAATTTCTCCACAGCTACCTTGTTCACCCTTGTCGGACCATGACAAGTCAGGTTTCCTGTAACTAAACGGAAATAATTTTGAATCCATGGATGAACTCTTCCATTCATATAACGGAGAAAATCGTAAATATTGCAGTCGCAAATTATAGGATTATGTTCGATTAGTATTTCCACGTTGTGTCCAATGTCTCGGTATGTTTGTTGTTCTTCGGTTTTATTCAGATAAATGTGTTGTATTTTATTATTTCGTAAATCTACTTTAACATTATTGGATGAAAACTCTAGATCCTCGATCTGGAAATTGTAAACATTGATTTTATTAAAATATTAAATAACGTGAACACGAGATTGTTAAGAAATTATTTATAAACCAAGTATTTTCTTTTTTTTTAATGCTTACAAATTTTAATAACGTTATATCATTAATACAGGATGACACCTTATTCTTTCAACTTACCGAAATGTAAGGTATGTTATTGTAACTGACATTCAATAGACGTAGTTTAGAATTGGTTTCAAACCAGTGGCCATGTATCTCAGTAAGGTTGTTTTTGTCCAAATGCAGTTCTTCGAGGGAGACACATTTTTCAAAATAAGTCTCATGCTGATTCGAGAACGTAAGCTGATTCTCGGATAATATCACGATCCGTGCCTTCTTCAGTAACTGACAAGTCTTGCTGTCAAGTGTTTGTAATTGATTCTGTTTCATATCTAAAATTTTCAAGGACTTCGATGTGTGTTCCAGAGTACTGGAATTTTTATAAAAGACCACGGTTAGAATGAAAAATTTTGCTGAAAAACTTTTTTATCTCATATTCTTAACACGTTCAGTCCTGGGGTAACACGATCCAGTACAGTCGAAATAAGGAAAAGCCATAAATCATAAATTAGGGGGGCCTCGAGCGCTCCAGGAGCGGATACTTTGCGTTTTGAGGCTGCCGTGCATCAAATTACACGTTCTTTCGCGTTTGAGTAATTTTACGATCTCCTTTGAATCTCGTCAGGAGTAAATTTACTCGGTCCCGGACTGAAAGTGTTAAGAAATTGACGATTAAAACAGCCGTTATTTGCCCCCTTTCCCTTACTACTTTAACCCGCTGCAATCTGACTTATTCCATTAACCCTTTGCGATCCATAATTATTTTCAAGGCAAAAATCGATGATTGACGCTTCAGTATGCAAACGGCCGCAACGGATTAATTGCTTCGATCTGGCGACAAAGATAACGAGTAAACTCACAATAAGAAACTTACCTGGGCACATCAGTAAAATGATTTCTCGATATATCCAGCCTGACCAGGTTGCTCAGACTGAAAAAAATGATATGGGGTAGCCAGCTCAGTCTGTTAGATCCAAGTTTCAGCTCCAGTAAGTGATGCAAACTGTGAAATAGGGGAGCTGGTAACGATTCAAGGCAATTGTTCTCTAGACTGATGTTTTTCAACGTCGTGGAACTGGAAAACAGATTTTCCGGCACCGCAGTGAAACCGTTGCCTTTTAAATTGACCACCTCAAGATGTAACAAATTCGGGAAAAATCTGTCGGGCAGACTCATGTTCTTTCTATTGTCGCAGAGATTTACGTTCTTCAGCTTAACATTGTGTTTTAGTAGATCCCCTGGCAATGAATTGAAATTGTTGTTGCATAAACTCAGCATTTGCAGGTGCTCCAGCTTCTCGAAAATGTCCTTTGACAGGGTGGTCAAATTGTTCGAGTTCAAGTTTAAAGAAGTCAAAGAGATCAGGTTATGAAAAGTTCCATGTTTAAGCTTCGTGAGATTGTTCTCCGACAAGTCCAACGTTTTCAATCCCGTTAATAGGTCGAATATGTGCGGCTCGATTCGATTCATCATGTTGTTACCCAATTGGAGCACTTCGAGTTCGGGCGTGTTCTTGAAGACTCTTCGAGTTAAATGCACGTTATTTTGTTGCAAATCCAACCAGACGAGATGGGGTACGTCCGCGAACAAGTTGTTGTTAAGGTCTGTTATACCGTTGCCGGAGAGAATTAATTTCCGCAAATTAGGGAATCCTTTCAAACTGTTCCTGGTCAGGCTATTGTTCAATTTATCGAATGATTGAAATATTAGATTTTCAATGTTCTTTGTGTCAAGTCTGTTGGTGATTTCATCGAGACTTGAATTCAGTGGCAAATCACACATTCTAAAATACATGAGTTCTGTGTCATCTTTGGGGAATAAATCAACAAAATGAGACTTGGGCCATGGTGGGTGGTTTTGACACTGAATCTAAACAGATGTGAAGATATTTTTGTAAAATAATGTTAAATTATCCAAGTATATGAGAAGAAGTAGGAATTCAGAAATTAGAATCTTAAAATGTAGGACCAACTTAGTTCATCACCCATTTTACCTCTTTACTAAACTAACTCGCTTTAAAATAATTACAAAGCCAAATTATCGTAATTATCACTGAATAATTAACATTATTGTTAGTATTAGTATTAGTACAAGATACATACTTTAAGATAATTACTAACAATTATTTGTAACGTTTATTCCAATTATGCTCAACAGCGTAAGTACTTTACGTACCTCAATGTCCAATGACGATTCATTCGCAGATGTATAACGAGTACGATTTTCCGTGAAATTTGATTCAGTATTGTGATGGGAAATTGGTGATATGCTTGTTAAACTTTTTAAAGAACAGTCGATAAGTAATGATTTAGAGTTTTGTTTTATCCAGCATGAACACTTGTTCACGCATGATTCTGATTCCGACTGACATAGGAATGTCGTTAAATTTAGCTGGATCACACTCATTTTGTTCGTCCATTTTGGATCGTGACAGGTCAAGTTTCCAGGTATTATTTGAAAATAATTGTAAACGTAGCGATGCATCTTTTTCTTCAAGTAACGAAGAAGATCGTACAAGTTGCAGTCGCATTTTATAGGATTATTCCCGATCAATATCCGTGCTTTGCGTTCAATGCTTTGATGTTTCGACACCTCTTCGGCTCTACTCAAATAAATATGCTTTATTTCGTTATATTTTAAATCTACCTCAATATCGGTGGATAAAAATTGTAAATCTTTGGTCTGAAACGAAGTTATATGAGATCATAAACAAACGACTATATGTATAATAAAGTAATAATACTAAATTACCAAAGTGGTAAAGTAGTAATACTAATTTATTCGTGAATTTTAATCTTTATTCTCGAATTTTTGGAATTAAAGACACTTTCTTTGATAGCTTACCGATACGTAATTTATTTTGTTACTCTCCAAGTTTAGTTCACGTAAACTTAAACTCCTAATCCAATCGCCGCATAGCTGTGAAATATTGTTATTAGCTAAATTCAATTTTTCCAAATTGGAACAGTTATAGAAAGGGGATTTTTTTCCATATTCATCTTCGGAACAAGATGAAAACGTAAGCTGATTGTTTTGAAACGTTGCAAATTCTAAATGCTGCAGCGAATTAAAACTCGTGTGCTCAATTTCTCGCAATTGGTTTCCTTCCATCCGTAGTATTATCAATGATTTTAAATTTTCAAACAGGTGTCTACAATTAAAAGAAAGTTCCTTTTTTAATAAAGAAATGTTTTTATCTCTCATTAATCTATCGATTGTTACGATCAAAACGAATACAATTTTTAAGTTGGGAATTTTCATACAAAATTTTGAATATTACTTGTGATAAATACTAGTAATATAAATGTCCATAAATACTAAAACAAAAATGTTGCCACTGTCTTATTTTAGCGAAGATTGAAAGGATTAATTTATAATTTGTGAAACGTAAATTAACACGAATGCAACCTACCCCGATATCGATGTGAGACGGTTGTACGACAAATCCAGACTTTTCAGGCTGGTCGTGTGTGAAAAAATGTTATTCGGTAATGTAATCAGCCTGTTGTGACTAAGATTCAGTTCCGACAAGTAACGCAGTTTCTCAAAAATACGTTCATGTAAAGATTCAAGATTATTTTTTTCCGCATTGATATCGTCCAATAACATATATTCAAAGAAAACGGTTTCCGGCAACGTGATCGATCCGTTGTCATTCAGCTTTACCTGTTTAATGTGTTTAAAAAATATCTTGCACACGATTGTACAGATTTTGTATGTATTAAATCTTTTCCCGAGAAATTTTGACAAAAATAAAGATTTTCTCAAATTCAATCAAGATGTATCGGACGTGCGTATTTGTTGTCCGGATTCAAAGGGTTAATAGAGGTATAAGAGTGTATATATTAAAGAATAATAACTGAATAGCAAGAAGTGCTTGAATTATTAAAAATCAAATTTTTTAATTAGATTCAAAATTAGCCAATTCGTTCAATATAAAAGGGTATAGCCGGATAAGATAGTCAAAAGTGCCCTTGAGCCGTTTTCGATACACAATATACCGTTCGATAGCTTACCAAAAGAAAACATGGTGTACCAAGTTTCAGCCCTGTACCTCAACCGGGAGGATAGTTATGGGGTAAGATCGGCCTCGTTTTTCCTATTTATAGGAATATACTATCCTCCCGGTATATTATAGGAATAACTATCCTCCCGGTTGAGGTACAGGGCTGAAACTTGGCACACAGTGTTTTCTTTCGGTAAGCTATCGAACGGTATATTGGGAGTCAAAATCGGCTCAAGGGCACTTTTGACCATCTTATCCGGCTATACCCTTTCTAAATCTTATTACCTGTTTAAGGCGTATCAGACTTGGGAACAATATTCTGAACAGAGTCATGTTCCTCCTATTGTAGTTCCGATTTATCTTTGGCAGATTGTTGCTCAGCAAAAAATGCGGCAACGAGTTGAAGCTGTCGTTGAGTAAATTCAACATTTTCAAATTTTCCAGTCTTAGGAAAATATCCTCAGACAGTTCCATCAAATTGTTCGAGCTCGGATCCAACGACTTCAAAGAGACAAGTTCCTGGTACGATGCTGACCTAAGCCTCTTGAAGTTGTTTTTTCCGAGAACCAAAGATTGTAACTTCGTCAAAGGGGCGAATAATTGCGGTTCGATATGACGCATCATATTCCCACTTAGATCGAGTATTTCGAGTTCTGGTGTGTTCTTGAAGGTGTCCCGGGAGAAGTACACCTTGTTTCCTTGCAGATAAAACAGCACCAGCTGGGGTACATCCACGAACAGGTCACTGAAGAAAGAACTGAACTTATTGCCCGCCAAGTACAAATGTTTTAAGCTTCGGAGATCCTTGAGGTGGTTTTTCGTCAGAATCTGGGTCATATTGAAGCTCCAGAATGTTAATTTTTCGACGTGATCTATGCCCAATGATTTTGCGATTTCTCCCAGGCTCGAATTCATTGGCAGATCGCACGAGTCGAAGGTAAGTTCGTTTATTTGACCCACTGGAGACAGGTTGAACAAGCTCAGCTTGGATAATTTCGGATGGCCTTTACATTTGATCTGAACAGACCGGGATGTTTCTTGATGAAATAGTATTATTGTAGATAATTAGTTTTAACTGGTGTACACTGTCGGGCATGCTACAGGGGAATTTACCTTGTCTTCTACGCAACCATTTATCCTAGGGAGGCCAATGGTGTTTGTTCATTTCTATAGTAATACTACAGCAATAATATTGGATTGAGTCATAAGTAATTGCCGTTTTTTCGCCTTAACTTTATTAGTCTTCTAAGACAGTTACAGATTGGGATGTTCCCATCTTATCTGCTAATTCTCTTCTCGTTTGCCGTGAGTTTTATTTCACTTGTACCTTTAGAGCATGGTCATTTATATCAGTTGATCGTCCAGGTTTAGGTTCATCTTGAAGGCTGGTATCTCCCGAACGAAATTTAGCAAACCAATTTCGCACTGTACGTTCTGTCTCCCACAACATAACATGCCGAATATGTTGTTTTGACTTCTCCATTTCAACTATCGAGAAAATTCATCTGTTGCTTTTAAACTGTTTAAGCCTTAGAAATAAAGGACCGTGTCCTTTATCTGGAACTAATCTGGCAGTCTAGCATCAGTGCTGGCGTCAGTGACATCATTACTTGCCTCTCCTTCCACTGGGACGTTACTGGACGTTACTTATGATGTCCCTTGACTGTTACCGGATTTTCCTGACAAGCCTGAAGGACCCAGCATGGTGACAGGGGATTACAGGTCATTCGGAATTTCCGAAAAAGTTTATAACCCACTACCGGCAGCGACAATTACTTATGATTCAACTCAATACTGTAGTAACGTTATAGTATCGTAGAGCTCAATGAGGATGCCCAACAGTGTATTCTTTGAATGAATCACTTGTGCGTACCTGAATATAGCTGTGAGGATGTATCGTTACTCGAAAGTCTGTAGTATTCTTTGTGGGACAATTCAGAACAATTTTATCTCTTCTAACAACATTGCAATCGCATTTCCATTTCTGTAAACAATGGTGGTCATCGGAACTGTTGCACGTAGCGAGAATTATGGAGAGGATGATCCAAGATGAGCCGATCATTCTGTTGGATCCGCGTATAAATTCGATATGCCTGCTGCAAGCAGAGAATCATACGAGCTCTCGTGAAGTCTTTCGTTTCATTTATGGAAAAAATTTTAACCCTCCCTGGCCAACCTGGATCACTGATGCCACAAGCTTAATTGTACCTCTCTTCGAATTTTTATATTTGTATCGAAGAAGATTTTCAATTTTTAACGTAGTGGATACTTTGATAAATATATTAAAGTTTTTCCAGAATTTTTGTCAACGTAAAACAGTAAAATGACTTAAGGAGCCGAAATATTGAAGTTGGACATTCAAATCAGTTGGCTACGAAAGGTTAAACTAGAATTTTAAGTAAATAGAAGAAGGATTACAGAAATGACCCACACGGCTTCGTCAGAAATATCAAATGTCAGTTGAAGTATATTCGGCAAAATATTAGCATATTTCCGTCTCGTTTTTATTTTCGTTTTATTATTTTAATTTTAAGGTGAAAGAATCCAAATTACTCGCGAAAGCAGCATATTTGGACGCTTTGGACACAGATTTTTTAACGAAATTTAGCAGTAAACTTATAAAACAATCTTATCTAACTATAAATTAGTCATTTTGCCATGTTGTTTTCATCTTTGAAAAATATTATATTTGCAAAAGAATGACACTTATGAGTACCATTACGAGTTAAAGATTACACGATTTTATATTTCTCAAATTTGTTATACTAAAAATGAATTTACTATTAACGAACTTGTCTCGTACGCCCCCGTTATTAAATTGTTCTCGCTTCTCAAAATTGTTACACGAGTAAAAAAAAACAAAAAATTATGTTCTAAGATAAATTTTTACATAGCATTTAAAAGATATATTGTACCATGTACTCACTTCGTAATTTAAAATATGTAACTGTATAGAACAAAAGGGTTAATTTGTCCCATTTTCCCATATGCACAATTTCAGGGACACACTTTTTCGTCACACTATTCGTTTCGTCATGAAGCATAACACCACTGAAAAACAGAAATGAAATTTTAAACGTACAAAGTTTAATTAAAATTTAATCATAATCCACCTGTCCCCAAGGTTCGTGTCGTACTAAAAGCTTTCTTGCGTCCTGTCGCTCGATTGAATTCGAGCTATGGACCACGTGATCACCGAATAGACCAATAGTAACAGCGATGAAAGTTCGCGGGTCAGACGTGGCAGAGGAACATTATTTGAATATTGAGGGGGAAACTAAATCCGTAGTTTAGTAAGTATAAATATTAAAATAACAAGGAAAAAAAAAAGAATATCCACTTTTTGTGATTCTGTCGTCGAAGTTAAGAATATATAACTATAGAGGCTTGCAAGTTAGAAGATTCAAAATTTGAATATTTCTAAATACTTTTATATTTTTATATTTACCAGCACATTAGATAATAGTTGTTTCAAAGAAACTATTGCATAGTAAGTATGTACAATAAAAGTGTGACCTTTGTGCACACAAAATTAAAATATAAAACTATGAGTATTAAAGCACAATTGAAAGTTCGCTGAAAAATTACGTTTCACATTACGACGAACTGCAGTGTAAATATTTAATTTTTAAATATTTTAAAATACACTTTGCAATCGTAATATAATTCAAAGTACTTAATTGGGAATCTTATGAATCACGAAAAAATAGGTATGTTTCGTTTATGAAGAATAAAAAAATATTTCTTGTTTATTTCGATGGACACCGTTCTACAAATACAATGAACTTACACTAACTTTGGTTAATAATAAAGGTGTATCGTTCCTTACTCGATATAATTGGTCGTGGCTTAAATTAAATGAAACCTTATCGAAACTAACGAGAATTACTAATCTTAACACTTACATACAACAGAATAAACAAATGCTAAATATAAAATAAACATTTTACGGAGATTCTTTATTTATTGTTGCAGTCGATATTTTTCTTTTATGAGTTCTATTATTTAATTAGACAGGAATAATTTACTTTCGATCTATAAGATTCTTTAACAAAAAAAGTATCATCCAAGCTCATAAAATTGAGCAATAAACATATATAATCTTATAGTGATATAATATCTATGTACAATATAGATTTATAAATTATAAAGATGTTCACATGAAAACTTAAAATTGCATGACAGTATGAAAATGTAGTAATGTTTTGTGCTGTATATACATGTATGCTACTTGAAAGCGTAAGCTATCTCGTTTATTTAATGTATGTACAACTTTAAAACAGTTATTAAATAAACGTTTTAGTTCTTCTGACGTGAAAGTGATATAGGAATTGAAACAAGTAATAATAAAAACAAATCTGTACATGCTTAATGGGGGTATGAATCATGCTACTACGATGATTATTTCAACAGTGATAAGAAGATGCTTCCTACTTAGAATCATACAAAAAATGACAAAGAAATACTTATTTACAGAAACTTAGCTTTACTTCAAAACTAACGATAAGTTTATTCAGTCGTTAGGCGTGATTTGTCTTTATGCCTAATTAACACGCTTAATGGCTTATTAAATACATTAACCAGCTGTCTGTATGCAATAAATGTAACATGAAGTTCCACGCATTGCACCATATTTCGAAGGCGATATCATATAATCGTCTTTGCAATTAATTCGTCACGAATAGTCGTAAGGTAAAAGGCATGCGATGAAAGTGATCAGATAACCCTTAAATGCATAGCGTCGCCGTTAAAATATATAATAAATAAAGAAATATGCTTAGGAAACCATCGAACATGATAGGCGTTCCTAGGGAAGATCACGATATAGAGGAAGAAGGTCTTTACTTGAAAGTTACTGGGCATTATATCTAGGTACGATAATTAATTTACAGCCTTGTTCAGTTTATCCCGTTATTAACACTAGAACTACCGACGTACAGTGTACTCTAACTTCTAAGTAAAAAATAAATTAGAAAACAAAATAATTCAATTATAAAATGTAAACTGACATATACAATAATTCTTTATTTTGACGAAAGTCAACTGACATTTCTACAAAAGTGATTTAACTGTCGTTTAAAATAAGAAATCTAAAACAAGTCATTTTGACCCGTTTGGTGGTTCTAGTGTTAAATCAATCAACCCTCATTGAAACGATCACTGATTTAAATACCGAGCCATTTTCCCTAGGGAAGCGTATGATGGTCAACAGTGCACATAGTGTGCTCCAATGTACAAATATTACTAAGGACTATGGTATCGGTGAAACACCAATAAATCTTAATTCCTTACTAGTTAAGTACCATTTAACACCGTAAGCTTCAGAGTTCTTTGCAATGCTCAGCTAACGATTTGTTCAATTCACAACAAATTAGTTATTTAAATAAAATGTACATAAGCCGGCGATTTAAAAATATTTTATTACCTTTGGAAAAATTTGTGCATTTAAGGGTTAAAAGATTTCAGATTGATGCTTGCACGTAACTACGGTCATACGGTGGTGCACTGGATCTTGTTAATAAGATTATGCTTCGTTAAATCATCAGAAGTGAGTATCATCTTAGCGTTGCTGTCCAACGTGGACAGTTTTTTGGAATTTCCTTTCACACCCCCATTCTTTTCGTCGCATATAAATACTTTTAAAGCGTCCGCCGGTGGTGTGGTGGCCACAGGTGTCTCGGGAACATCAACAGGATAAATGAGTTCCTTCTTTTCACCACTAATTTGTATGCAAGGTTGATGTTTCTCGAAGATCTTCCTTCTGATCCTATTTTTGGTCAGTTCTGGAGGATGCGGCAAGGCGTATCGTAATTTGTCCCAGAACCAAGGATCCCCCCACTTCACGTACGTGTTCATGTTCAAGTACGCCTTGAGATCCGGGTCCAAGTCGTCGGTTGGACCGATTTCGCCGTACAGGATAATGATCACTCTTGTCCTACCTTCGCTGAGTGCTTGACAGTGCGCTGCTTTGAACTCCAGTCGTCCCCAAACGCTTTCTATGAAGTTGGACGACAGAACCACTATGGTTCGTCTGGAGTCTTCGACGGACCGTATGATCTGCGTCGGTATGTACTCTCCGGCGAGCCAGTCACGAAAATGCAGGCACAGTTTGAACGGTCTGGGGCCACTTTCCAGCTTCTTCACTATCTCGTTCACAACGAAGTCTTCGTCTTTGTGCGAATAGCTGATGAACGCGTCGTAAAGTTTGTCCTTGTCCAGTTCGTCCTCGGTCACCAGCCACAGGCACAACTCGTGTGCGTACAGCCAAACCTTGATCTCCCGTTGATAGCGGTAGTACAGTGCCACCAAAACACCGATGAACAAACCGACCAAGGCTATGGCGAAGCTTATTCCCACGATCATCGCGACGTCAGTTGGACACAGGTCCGTCACGGTCATCTTCAACATCGGAATTTTCGCGTCCTTGCATTCGATCAACGACAAATGGGGAATATCTAGATTGGCTCTTGTTTGGATGAAGTTGAGGAAGTCTTTCGCGTCGCAGTCGCACGTCCAAGGGTTTCCGTGCAACGTAAGCTTCTTCAGCGTTGTGGAATTACTCAAGAATCGTAGAACATCTGGGCTCAATCTCTTTAAGTTGTTGTTATGCAGTTCTAATACCTGAAAAGATTCAATATCGAGCTTGTTGATCTCGAGTTTGTGGATTTGTTCTGTGTCTGTGTGCAAAGCTGAAGGCTGTTAGTTGTGCTGGGGTCTTTTTTTTTCAATAAATTTACGTTTATTAAGCAGTTATGTTATTCCGATTAGACGTCTAGAATCCTTAAAACAATAAAAATAAATATTTTACATACCTGAATCTTCGATGGCAATTCATCCATAGATATATCGTTCAGATTGTTGTTCGCCAGGAGTAATTCAGATATCGGTGCATTGTTCAAACCAATTTCAGCCAATGATGGCATTTTAGTCAACTGATTCCCGATGATATTCAATTTGAGACGATAATTAGGAATAGTTTCGATATTTCGTGGGATGCTCGTCAAATTTTCGAACGAGCAATCGACCAGATATACTTCGTCGCTTGGTCTTTTCGAACAGGAACACTCTTGTGGGCACGGTTCTGATGTCGGACACATAAACGTCTGCGAGTTCAACTTGTCCACAGGTTCGTCGTTCCCGGCTGGACCATGGCAGGTCAAATTTCCTGGTATTATATGGAAATAATTTTGAACGTAGGGATGCATTCTTCCCTCCAGATAACGAAGAAATTCATACAATTCGCAGTCACATATTATAGGATTGTTTTCGACATATATTATCACGTCACGTTCGATTTCTTGATACTTTGCCACTTCCTCGGCTCCGTTCAAGTAAATGTGTCGTATCTCGTTATGGGTTAGATCGACTTTGATATTATTGGATAAAAATTGGAGATCTTCGCTCTGAAATCAAATTATATCGTACAAAAATCAGAAACAATATTAACCCCTCCGCCATTGACTGAAACGTGGGTGTATTATAAAAATAATGTCTAGCTTTTTTATTGTAAATATTGTGAAAATATATGTTTTGCATGGACCTTTTAACAATTTTCACAAAGATCTATTTATCTTATTTAGCTAATTATAAACAAGTTCATTAGATACTCAAAAATTTGTGAAAGATCATAAAAATAGTATACTGTATTCTTTGAAATTCTTACAAATTTTAGAGAAATTATAACATTAATAAAATCGTTATCAATTTGATATTTATTTGTCACGTTGAAAAATTATTTTTCATTATAAAATTTAGTAGTACATTTTTTCGTTAACTCACCGTTATATAAGGTATCTTGTTGTAGCTGAGATTCAACAGACGTAATTGTAAACTATTAATAATCCAATCGCCAAATATTTCCGAAATATTGTTGTTGGTCAAATGCAGTTCTTCGAGTGAAGTGCACTCGTAAAATGGTGATTTTTTTCCATATTCGTCTTCGAAAGGAGACGAAAACGTAAGCTGATTGTCGGAGAATTTCGCGACCCGTAGATTTTTCAAACCATTGAAACTTCTATCTTCGATTGTTTGTAACAGATTTTGTTCCATATTTAAAATCTTCAGAGATTTTAGGTTGCTGAACAGGTTTCTGCAATTTTTAAGATAAGATTTCCAATGAAGGACATATATTGCTACAATCACTCGTAGAAAAGTTAACATTTGGAGCTTATGTTTAGAATTTATTTATCACACTATAAACTTCTGTAACCTTTTGATTTTGGCACGATTCGACAAAAATCCAAGAATTAAATCTTAATATTTACTAAGCATATATGTACACCTTTCCTAAAGATATCAAATAATTGTCAAATAGCACCAACCTTGATATTATAGTAAGTCGATTCCTTTCCAAATTCAACTGAACCAAGTTGGTTGCATGCGAAAAAACTCCATCCGGCAACGAAGACAGTTCATTATCATTAAGTTCCAATTTCCACAAATGATGTAATCCTTCGAAGATGCGTCTAGGCAACGTTTCAAGATAATTGTTCTCCAAGCTGATGTTTTGCAACGACGTGGAACCCCAGAATAAGTCCTCCGGCAAAGCGATCAAACCGTTACGTTTCAATTTCAACGCCTCAAGTTCCGTTAAATTCGAGAAGAATCCATTGGGCAGCGTCAGGTTCCTTTTGTTGTTGGACAGATTCACGATCACTAGCCTGGTGTTGTACCTCAGCAAGTTCCCTGGCAACGAACTGAAGTTGTTGTTGAACAAGTTCAGAGCCTCCAGGTTCACCAGTTTCGCGAAGATGCCCTCGGGCAGGTTAGTCAGGTCGTTCGAATTCAAATCCAAGGACTTCAAAGAGGAGAGTTGATCGAAGATGCCCGACTCGAGCTTCGTGAATTTGTTCAGCCACAAATTCAGCAACTGAAGCTTCTTCAGCGGATCGAACGTACCCGGCTGGATACCATCCATCATGTTGTTACCCAGCTCGAGTACCTCCAGTTCTGACGTGCTGTTAAAGATTCCCGGAGATAGATGCACGTTGTTCTCCCGCAGATCTAGCCAGATCAAGTGGGGCAAATCGGCGAACAGATCACTGCCGAGATTCGTCAAACCGTTGCTGGACAAGATCAGTCGTTGCAATTTTGGGAATCCTTTCAGATGGCTTCTGGTCAGAGTGCTGCTTAAATTACCGAACGATTGGAATAACAACTTGTCCACGTTCTCGGTACCGAACCTGCCCGCGATTTCACCTAAGCTCGTGTTCGTTGGCAGATCGCATATCCGGAAGTACATGGCCTTGAGGTCGTTCTTGGGGACTAGGTTGAACAAACGGAACTCGGACCATTGTGGATAATTCTGGCATTGGATCTAAACAAACGAGGACAATCGATTTTTTAGCGAATCTGATCTATGCTGATTTTATTTAAAATTAAGCGATCGATTCTGGGAGGTCTGGGAGGATTAGTATACATCGTTATTGTTGATATAAAGAAGCTACTGTTTTAGTGGTTGCATACACTTGCTATACACTTCAAGATATCGTGATTATTTTAAAATCATATTTTTTACCAAATAGGTATGGTGTTATTTTATCTCTTAATAGATGTAAATATTGTATAAAAATATGTTGAACGAAACAATCCAACAAAAGAAGGTAATTTATTTTTTAAGGAAAACGATTGTTTTCTCTGGTAATTGGCTTGGAATCGTTTCGTGCGTAAATTGTGAGCGACTTGCGTAACGGAAAGTGAAAGTATTGATGTTGATGAAAATGAAGAAACGAAGCGTATAGTCACAGTATAATTTGAACAATATTATATTTGAACGGTTCTAATTTCATAGATTTTTATTATACTTTATTATACTTTAAATCCATGGGTATACGAATTTGTGAAAATTTCATCGAAATATGTAATTAAAACATATCAAAAACGAGGCATTCTAACATGTATATTCATCGGGGAACATCTGAAGAGTATAATTTTCACGAACCTCACGGAACCACGTGTCTTGTATGAAATCACAATGTACAGTTACCTCCACATTCCATCGCTTAATTCTACCTTCTCGATACCTGTCCATCGTTGAGACTCTTTCAACACTTTACATAAAAACACGTCCCGAATATCTGTTGTATTTATTATGCCACTGTAAAATATACCTTAACAGGATTGTTGAATGATTATTTAACATTTGCAAGGTGGTATCCCAGTCAAGGTATGCATTTAATATTATTAATTTTACTAATTTCCCGATTATTACTTTGGATCTGAATGGACCCAGTTTAATTATTCTTGATTAATTTTGGTCATTATCATTGAAGTATGTTTGAACTTTATTTCATTCTTATACCAAGGGTATAACCTGGATACCTATATCCACACTGATATTACACAATTCATTATATTCCTGTTGTGATATTATAAACCCGCTCTAAATTCCCATTTTCTTTCATTTTTTTAAGCTTGTGTCGTATCCATTTTATTGAACATTTTGATTATTAACACAAGAATTAATAGATTAATTTGTAAGAGTTGTAATTCCAAAGAGTTTTGGAACGCATTGTCACGTCTACTGCAGTCCGAAGACTATAGACATCTACCAGGTGTAAAACAAGTCAGAATAATATTGATATTAATAACTGAGTGCATAATAATAAAAATCACAACCGGCACACAAATCCGACGTTCACAGCGAACGCGTTAAAAACATCAATGAGTCACTCGTACTCACCTGAATATATTCGTGTGGTTGGACATTCACGATGAAGGCCGAGTCGTTCTCCGTTGGACAGTACAACTGAACATCGTCGTCATAACTATTGTGGCAATTACATCTCCATTCCGATGAGCACTGAAGAGTATCGAAGGCGCTGCACGTAGCGAGGAAGATCGTGAGGATGATCCAACAAGGGCCGATCATGTTGCTCGATCCTCGTCTACGCTCGACACCTGACACAAACGAAAAATCATATTTTTTAACACATTATTTTAACGCTTTGACCTACTATCTTCCTAACAGGTGCACTAGTCAGAGGTAAATTTATTGCTTCGGTGTTAAAACATATGAAAAAAATTGAAATATTACACTTCGCACTTGGCAGACCTCTACTATGTAAATTGTGATTAGAGTTGAACTTAAAATTCGATTGTAATTAGAATTTGAACGAAAGAAGTCATATCTGAGCTGTAGAAGTGTGTGTCGAGTGTGGTATGATATTGTAAGTTAAAGGGTTAAAACAAAATGAAATATGAACTATCATTGTTTAATTGCACAATAATTAACACAAGAATCACCAAACGAGTCCAAATGACTTGTTACAGCTTTGTCATTTTAAATTACGAAATTTCTTAATATGCTTTTGTCGAAATGTAAGTTGACTTTTATCAAGATAAAGGATTGTTATAGATGCTATTTTATATTTTATTCTTTACAAATTTTTAAAATCAAATGTATAATTAAGAATCACAGCCAATGCAAGGAATGATGAAAAATATGTATTAATTCTATGAAAAAGAAGGAAAACTAATCTACCCGTTTGGAGAAGTTTATGAAAGAAAAATCAAATCGGAAATAGCGGTACGAGGGATCAGATAAATGTGATAACTTCCTCGTGCAATGATAAGAAGAGCGTGGTTCGCATCGCAAAGTATACTTAAATTGATAAACCCTTTTCCTGTTTGTATAACGTTTTATGGCGAAGCGTTTTCGTTTAAAATTCGTTGGATTTTCATGCAATCTTTCTTTTCCATACAATGTTCGACAAATAGCGTGTCCCATTTAGAAAATGATGAGGGTCGATTGATAAATAATATACAAGCTCGATTATCTCAATAATGGGAAGGGATATTTCGAAAATATGAACATGGAATGGAAGTAGAATACATTGGCTAAAGATGATACGTTTATTTTTCAATATAATCGCTATTTCAAGCTAAACGTGACGAGTATTTGACTCAGTAATTAGTTCCAAGCGAGTTGGTTAATTTAGTAAGTAGATAAAGTGGATAATAGGATAGGTCAATCATCGTGAAACGGCTAGTTGTTTTTGAGTATAAGACGAATAGTGGGCCTAGGTAAAAGTAACATTCGTCTTATCCTCAAAACTTGCTAGTCATTATACCTAGATACGATAATTAATCTAAAGTACCACTCAGTTTACCTTTTAACTAAATTAATCAATTTGCTTTGAAGTAATTGGTAAACCGAACACCTGTCAAACCTAACCTAGGTACAATGCATAGTAATTCTCAAATCCAAGTATATCTACGTACAATGTGTAGTAATTCTCAACCTTAGGCATACCTAATTCTAATTAAACGACTAAAATGGCTCTGAATTCTATCGTACTAAATTGATGAAGAAACGCTTTTACTGTTCTTTTTTGAAACGCGTGCGTGGAAGAAGGCGTATCCCGTTTAGAGAAAACTAGCATACAGGTCGTTATCCCGGATCTGCGTTACGCAGAATGCAATTGCGAAGGATTTGAAACGTGACGGGCATGTTTCGTTGACATTCTTTCTTCTTGAACGAACTACGAGACAGTTTTTTTTTCTTTCTTTCACGTCTTTGGTTCATTGTGAAATCGTCGGATTGCCAAGAAATCGAAGTTTAACGGGAGGTGATAAGAGTTCTTGTTGAATAATTAGAAAATTGAAAAATTTAACACCATTCATCAAATAACAAATTTTATTCATTACGGATGATACGATGTCGTAGAATTTTCGTCGCGTTTTTTTTACATAAGTTTTAGGAAGGAATAGAATTAATATAAATGGATGGAACACCCTGCACAAAGTGTCGTTCAATTACTATTCTTTACGAGTTACAACTAAAACACAAAACAATAATGTCGTATGTGGAATTACATTCCAACTATCACTATATTGTTAATTAGATATAATAATAGGTCAGTATGCACGTTCAAAAGCATCGGATAGATAAAATTCTACATAGCTTCGAACGCGACAATTATGAACCATGTATCAGTGTTTAGATTTCCCTAATGCCCCAGTTTTTCAAGTTTTAAGTACCAAGATAAATATTTTTTTAAATACATGCTTTGCACACCATTTTTCCTGTTTTTCGCAGTACAGATCGAGAAGGTCGTCGATGATTAGTTTCAACATTTTTCATCGGAATTGAGGTGAACTATATTGATAGTGGCGTGTGTTAAATAATATAGAAGATTCAAGTTCGCGTAAATAATAAATATAAGTTGTTCTACCGTTCGTCGATGATGCTGGGTTCCGTTTCACCCAGCTACATGGAAAATAATGGTTAATATCTTCTATTGCTTATAAATGAATCTCGTATTCTTGCAACAAAGCGGGTTACTGAGAAAATAAGAAAATTGAAACATTTAGAAAATTAATAACTAGAAATTAGGAAATAAATTTTAGAAAATTAGAGAAAAATTACTGTACAAAATTCAACCTTCAACTTAGACCCTTAATTATAGAAAAATCATTAACTATCAGGGTTGTCTCGTTTTTATCTTGAAACGCAGAACAGATGAAGTGCCTCGCTTAATGAACGTTTTATGTTCTAATAAATCTCGCAGACTGCACGTCACATCGCGTGTTAAACAAATATTATTTGTTTTCGACTCGTATTATTTATTTGATTATTTTATATACAAACGATGATGCGAATTATGTTATAATCAGATAAAGTATACATAACCGTGACCTCTCGATAAAAAAAAAATTTAATCTCCTCTTTGATGTATTAACATCTTATATAACGTGATTAGATAGAACAAGTGTACAATGTTTAACTCTAGTGTAAATCATTCATAACGACGGAATAATGTAAACTGCTAAACAAAGTCGTTTTTACAATGAGTTCAAAATTGCTTATTCATTGCAGCATATAATAGTATTTGACAAATATCTATATACCTTTCTTCAGTTGTAAAATTCCAGAATACTTGAAAATATAAAATAAGAAAAACCAAGTAAACTTTATATCTGATCAATGTGTTCATCCAAATTCACTCCAATAATTTTATTTTAAATGTAAAAAAAATGTACGATTTAAGTATCTCCCTTCGAATTTACGGTAATGAATTAATAACACATGTAGATGTGCTCTTATTTAAATACTTGTTTTTTAAATATACTTTTATTTTCTTGTAATCGTCAAATTTATTTTCTTATGTAGAACTTGTTAGTGGACATGTAAACTTAGATTCTTTTTTATCGATAATGTATGTACAGAGACAAGACTGATTTAGAAAGACCAAGGACGTTTCGCATTCTCTTTGTTTTTGCAATCTGTTTCGCGAAACCTGTTGCCGCTTATTGACGTAGTATATACAGGTAGTTCAAAAAATGGCTTATATACCCATCAAAACTAAGTAAGTTTCGTCAAATCCGACGAAACGATATTAGTTTTTATTTTTTTTGTGAAGCACCAAGAATCTAAAAGAAGTTAGGAAAAGGTTGCAATTATCAGTTTGGCTAAAATGTTGGCCTATTTTCGGCAAATCTATATTTCTTTCATAATAATTCTATTCGTCTCCGCATTTCTTCTTCCATATTACAAAATATCAGCTCAACAAATAAATAAACAAATATCAAGTGTTCTTTTATAATATTGAATGTATCGTTCGAACGATATTTTATCTACTTATTCTAGCTGAATCCGATAATCCATTTTCGAGAGATGATATTCTATAATCATCCTGTGGATTGATTACAAGTTGTTCAGATGTCAAATCAATTCGATTTCACATACAGATAATAGATTTTCTAATATCGATAAGGAATTAGTAACGGTGCCATCACCTTGAATTCATTTCTACCAGGTGTAATCAACATTTCAATTAAATGTTAATTTGAATACAATATATCATTAATTCATTTAATATTATTTTGCTTATTTGTGCACGATGTAAAGTGAAGAAACTGTGAACTTCGTTTTCAAAATATTCGCAAAGAGATTTATTTATAATACAACCAATCCCCCTGTAACACGGTTAATTTCTTTCGTGTTGTACCGAAACTGAATTAAACGAAACTTGTAAATAAGCAATACAAAACAGCGTGATAGGAACATTCGTGTAATACAAGGGTTGTCCAAGTTTGTTAATGAATTCAAGTTAATTGTACTAGTGTTATAAGAATATTATGTCGTAGGAGAGTTGTCACAATTTTTCGACCATGTTGTATCGAAACTGTACTTCCAGAATACCGTGTTACAAGGGGTGTGAATTGTTAAAATTATCATTTGTCTTGTCATAAATAAATTTTTTTTCCCACAAATTTTGACGAAGTTTGAAATGCATTTGCATCGAAAGTAAAACCTCCAACGCAATTTTGTTATTTTTGATTTTCATTTTATTTCGAGCTGTATTATCTCTATGACCTCATTCGTACCGCGAATTTTGGCCAACTTTACGATATTGGAGTAAAATATACACGATATGACATAATGCAATCATTACAGCAAAAAATATGTCTTGATTTAAAAATACGTAACTATCCACACAAAAGTATTCTGATAAACGGTTAAACCCCGGATACAAGTTGCAAACATCTTAGTTATCCGAGTAATTCTTCCCAGAAAATTTACTTGCGAGTAATACCGGTTTTCAACAGGCTATATATGAACGAAAATGTAAAAAACAAAACGTGTGTTCAATTTAATTTTTAATTATTGAAAATATTTACCGCTATTATATTATTATGGATCTCACGTACATGTATACTATTTCAATAGCTGACAATAATTGATTATATTCTATGTAGTATTTGAAACGTCGATGCAACAGAATTGCAACCATATTTGTACGTGTCGTTTTTTTTTTTTGTATCGACAGACTACGAACGTAATTATACCTTACTACGGTTAAGAAATCAATTTCCTTGAAAAAAATTATAGCTGATAAGTACGGATGACAGAATTATCACGTTTAAGAGGAAAAACAACGAAAAATTTGTGCTTAACGCTGAATTATTGCAACTGGACAAGTTGTCCCTTGTATGGAAAAAAACTGTGTTTGATTTCATTTAAAATATTAATATTTACGAGATATCAAGCAAGCAAGCAAGGTTGTAGTTCAAGTGATACATTTAATAACAAAGGAACCAAATTGAACCAAATTAATTTCTGAAAATAAATAATATAATATAACAATTGTATGTTCCAATAATGATTATTGCATACTAACTTGTTACATTGTAATATTATTAATATTCTGCATTAATATAATTATTACATTATTATATATATTGATATGATAATCATTACACTAATTACTATATATAATTTAATAAAATAAAATCAATATTGAAACTAAAATAGTCATTACAAATTTTTACATTCCGTATTGAAGAAATTAATTCGAAAACAATTTTAAATAACTAACCCGTGCATAAATACACAATTACTTAATTTTAATCGTTCATTTTTTGTGATATTATAGCATAAAATATTTGGTAAGATTCATGCGCTTAGCTATGGTGGCTAAAAATGTTTCGACAATGATGGCCTGATCATATCGAACTTCCGTTCCCGCGTATAATCTTCATTTATCATGTATCGGTAAAAAAATAATATTTTCGATTAACACGTGTCTAAACGATCGATTCCTATGTTAGCCGTTGTCGCCGGGAAATTTGCGCGAATTCGAATCGATAAATTGATGTAGATATATAAGAGAAGAAACTATTTCAACAAGAATTGTTGGCTCCGAAGTTAACCGTTTCCGAGAAAACACATTACGAGAAGCATAAATTGTTACAATACGTTGCTCACAAAGGAAAAAAAGAAATTGTTGTTTCGTACCAGAAAATATAACCTGAAAAGATGTGCAATCGTTGCGATAAGAAAGAATAATATTCGCTCTGACAATGATTAATGTATTCACAGCAACAATCAAGAGTTCCTATAACAATTATACACACTCGTTTATGATATATACGATCAATTATTTCTACGTCCAATGTATCTGCAGTTCGCAATGAATTAACGTTCGGTTGCCTAACGATCGATACACGAGGATCAATTTTGAAATGGTGGTGATTATTAAGTACGCGGTTCACCGACGAAACAAACGTTTCGAATTAAATATTTCACTTACCAGATTCCGTGTAGACGATCAGCAGTCGTCGTGATCATTCGTTGTCGTTGTTTGTTTTGTTCTTTACTCGTCCAATTAAATGAACACGCAACGCACAATTTCACACACGCGTTCTTTTTCTGTCACGAGAATTGTTCGATCGCGGAGCATAACACTGTAGAGAAGGAAGAAAAAGAAATTTCAAACGCAACAAGTCCAATTAGAATTTGTAAACGAACCTCCTACTATTACGGTTTGACGCGTACTAACAGTTCCCTGCTCATTCGCGTTCAGGATTCAGGAGTCACGCAATGACAGAATCGATCACGTGATCGTTGAGTGGACCAATGGTGGGGAGTCGATCGTCGCGCGCATATCAAGCGCGCCAGGGGAGGGCCCTTTTGAATTTTATACAAACATGATTACGAAGATACTTTCTTTTTAATCTACATGGTGCCATGATCAAATATTACTAGGCTTTGCTATCGGTTCAATTTAGTAAGAAACACATATGTATTTGACAGAATGAATTGATTTCTTGTTTATGCAAAGCTTGTGACATGCAAATCGTTTGAATAATAATAAATTTTTGTTATTACTTTTATTTAAAATTCTATGTCATGAAATTATATTAATTATCAGTATTATTGTTTCTCTTGATGATAAGAAAAATAATTATAATAATTTCTTGTTTATTTAAATAGTATGTGTTTTCTCTTATTAATAATATAATAAATAAATAAATTTACGTTAAATATTTGAATAAGTCTTACTTATTATTGTGACTTCTTTATCAATACTTTTAAAATAATCTCGTGTAATCCCTAAGCTTGATATGTCAAGCAGTTCTAATAAAACAAATTTTCCAATTGCTAAGTATCTATAATCTATAACATCAAAAATCAAGGATGAAAAATGAATTTGAAAATTGGCAATTGGTAATCGCTTAAATATCTGTAAATAATTGAAGTCTTTAACTTAATCACGATATAATACTAATAGAGCGAAACTAACTTGTGTTATAATACTTTAATCATATCGCAATATGCGTCAACTGTGAACTCACAAGTTCAGAATCATATCAGACATGCGTTTTATTTGTTTATACGCCTTACGAACCAATGAGTAATCATGAGAGACCAACAAAATATTGTGAAATATGGAAAGTTGTACAGAACACATAAGAAAAATTGGGAATTACCAACAAAATATTGTAAATCCTAGAAATTCGGTGCTACGAAGAAATTTACCTCAATACTATATTTTCCGTATTGAAATGTTTTCGTCATGAACGTTAATTCTTACTTATTGAAATAAATATACAAGCAGTCCACTTAAAAGAAACATATTAAACAATTAGAATGAAGCAAACTTTAGATAATAAAAATTACATTTTTCTTAACACTGTATTAAAATAGTACATATTGTAACACCCCATATGTACGAGAGCTGGTATGATTACATCAATCTAAATACACGAACAAGATATCACATCTTGAAGAGGCACTACAACCAGAGCTTCCTCTTTACCAGACAACCAAACTTCTGGTACTTTTCGTTCTGTAAATATTTGTCGAGGAAAGTTATGTCAGCTTTGAGACCCTTGAAAATATCGTCAATTTTCAATGTTACGGCAGCTAAGATGAATTTGATGTTCTTTTTTTTTTTTTTAATATTCTTCCTCAAGCTATTAAAGTTAATTGTTACATTATTAAATAAAATAAGAAAGATTATTCGGTGAATAAGTGAGTAATGTGATATTTTTAAATATTTTTTAAATACAGATTGGAATCGTAATATTTATATCGAGTATATCTTCAAAATTTTTAAACGCAATTCGTGTAATTACAAACAGATTTATAAATGATAAAAATAAGTCTGAAGAGTGTGATATCTATTTTATTGATATGCTTAAAATTAAGAAGATATTTCTCAGACTATTATCTATACTGTCATATCTATATGGTTATAGTTTCATTTGAGCATCATATTAATTTCGCCTATTACAATCTACAATATATAATTTTCAAAGTTTTTTATTTCACTTAATTCTTATATCTTTCACAAGGTTTTTCAAATATATGATCTATATTTAATTTATTCAATTCTCCTAATTTTGTTCTATCCGAATCGTTCTTTATAAAAAATGTTAAATATCGTTTCGAGGAAAATTTTTCTTTTCCCTTCCGGTATGCGTCGAGGATTCTATGGTACACGTTCGAGTACCCAGATGGGTTGGGACATTTCTGTTCCTGAAAACTTCTGGTCGCCACATGGCCTGGAATAATATACTTCCGTACAGTTAGGTTTTTGCTCGGATGGTTCTTTGCCGTGAAAAGCGCACCCCATTTAGAATGTCGTGACCCTTGAAAAATCTTGTAAGATGATTTCAGAAGGGTAGGCAGATGTGTACCCTGGTGCTGTATTACTATTTCCGTTTCCGCTTCTTTCACTATCGCCTCTGCCACGTGCCGGGTTCCAATGTAAACGCTTTTTACATATCGATGATTGAAGTGGCTTTTCGTTCTTATTTTTATTTTAATCTGCGATTGCTGTAATTTAACTAATTTAACTGCTATAATAATTTTTATAATATTTATCTTCTTCTATTTATCTTATTTATCTATCTTCGGCTTATTATATTTCGCCAGAAATGTAATTTATTATTTCAATTGTTTAGTATTGTACACATAATATTAGTTAATTAATTTGTTACTTGATCATTAAAAAATTGTCGAAATAAATATACCTTCAAGTTCCGATTATATCCCCGTGCTTATAACAATAGTCACCACATTAACCAACGGATGATTAATTCGTGTAAGAATGTCGATTCTGAAGTGGTTAAGTTGAAGTAAAACAGGTTCGGGTAGGTAATTACTTTCTTCACAGAATTTGCACGAAGGATTTGCCTTTACCTTTGGAATTCCCAATGCTCTATAGTATATATTTTATGATTAGCTACTACATACATGGGGAATTTCTTCCACTGGAAAATTTGGGAACTTCCCTCCAGGTACGTGATTAACCCTCGAATCTTAATTTCGGAATAAGAACATATTATCAAAGTGTATAAAACACACAGCAGATTAAGATTTCACACAATAAGTTGAAGAAAGAAAATGAACCCTTTGCGGTCGAGGCATTTATCGATACGTACAGATCTAGTTCGCTTCTCCAGCGAAACTTCCGAAAATCAAACACACTATTTTAAAAGGAAAGAGTTGCAAATGCCAATGGATTTATTTATTTTTATTCCTTTTGTTAATTTCCTATATTTTAATCGAAATAAAGTTTAAATTTCACATTTCAAAATACTCTAGTAGATTAAATAGGTTGCCTTAGAGGCGCCACTCGAGTGCAAAGGGTTAAAAGCAATTCTTAAATATTTTTATTTGTTCACTTATACTTTTCATATGTATAGTACATGTATATTATTTTCCTTTACATAATAATATCTTTTGTATACTTATATGTGTATTTATAATATTTTTCTTAGAATTTCAAAATATGTGAGCCGCATGTAAGAAAAGTAATTATAAATATAAGAAAGATAATTTTTACGTTCGAAAGGCTACACGTAAAATTAGAACGATGCTTGATAAAAATCGTATGGTGCATAAAAGAGGGCGGTGTAGAGATTACATGGTGAAAATAGCTTTCATATACAGGGTGTCTAATATTAATATACGTTGATTAACTATATTGAATTATGATAAAATTTTATAGAAAACATTTATGGTCAATGATATACGAAATTTATAAATTATTTATTTGTATTTTAAATAAATTCTATACTATGGAGATACTGTATTCTTTGGCTACCACGAGATACGATAAAGATGCTAACATAAATTATAATGCAAATATTTCTTTCTTATAAATGAGTTACTTTCGAATGTGAACTGGTCCTAACCGAATGGTTGTTCAATTTCAAATTAAAATCTGTCGAATTGTTATCCAAGTGGTTATCTAAGAAAAGGTTCATCAATCAATCATACGCAATGGTGCGAATTGAAAACTTAATCTAGGTTATCTATATAAAAATACGTGTTTGCGTTAAAAATAATTCTAATAAATTAGTACAGATATCTAATCACACTTACAACGATTGATGTTCCTGTACTAAAATTCATTTCAAAGTTGAATTAATCAGATTTTAATAATCAGAAACTTTGAAATAATTTCAAAATACCCTTAATGTTTATCGAAAACATTATATCTTACGTTTTTCTTTCTCTTAATTAAACATATTTCCCAAGTATCAAACTTTGTAAAATCTAAAAATTAATTAACAATGAACCAATATTGTTTCTTTCAATTCAGTATCTGTTGTTATTTGGAACCAAATTTTTAGTTTTCTAATCACCCGTTTGCTTGTAAATCAATATCTTACCTGAACGATCTAATAGCGAGCTTTTGGGGACCTTTAAATACTATTAACACGAGTTTCGTACACTTCTGTAATTAACGAGGAGTAATTATCTTGTCGTTACGTACCGTTATGAACGCTCCATTATCAACAGGATTTATGATTTTTGGGGAATTTTAATCCGATAAAAGGAAGTAATTAATCCTGACAATAGCACCGACATGCTAATTAATAGCACTGTCATGATTGTTCTAAGAAAAGATTTTAATTGATGCAATGGTTTTTCTAGAAAAAAAATTTTGAATAGAATAATGATTCTTCTGGGAAAAATTTTTAAACGGCGTAATGGTTGTTTTAAGAAGATATTTCAAATAGCACGGACATGAAGAAGAAACGTGTGCATCGATTAGGTATGAATAAAAGTTTGCTGCGTCATAGTAATTTCATCATTTAGAATATACATGTATATACATATATATGTGGCCGCGAAACAAAAAAGGTTCTCTAATCAAAGATATTTAAGTTGTACTCGAGTACGATTACGCGATATGGATTATCATTAACTATAGAGAAATGAATCAGTTATAAAACTTACGTTCCACATGCGTGAAAATGCTGAAAATAAATAATTGATTAAGTAAATTAAGCATAAGGAATTATGCTAAATATGTCACCTGGATTTTTAATTAAACTAATTAACATCGTTTAATTCAAATTTTGTTTTATGAAAAATAATTACCAATGTGGATGAATAGATTAGTAATAAATATATAGAATAAATATTAACACTTTCATGACTTTTGACGATCAATTTCACGGAATCTTTGATTTTTGGAATTTTAAATTACTTCTTATGGCTAACAAGTGGTTATTTAAAGAATTGACCCTTAAGTGCCATTTGGCAAAATTAAATTTACAGTTTATCCCTTTAAAATGAGATAGTGGTATTTTTATTTATTTTTTTTCTATGTAATAAGCGTTGTAACATTTCTAAACTAGATTTTATTCCACGTATGTTGGAAAATCACTAATCTTTAATCAATTTCAGAAATAGGAAAAAGAATAATAATATAACAATATTAAAAATTACTTTGCCTATCTTTTATTTGTTTTGCTACGTACTTTTAGTTGTTTTAATGGTAATTTACGTTTCGTCATAGATTATAGCTTACCATACTCGAATGATTCAAGGATTCAAGGGATGGTGCGTAAGATCTGATGGATTGGAATTAATAAAGAAACCATCAATAGTCGACAGATAATGTGTACATTAATTTATGTTATATTCCACGCTTTCCGTAGTACACGCCAAGACACGATCGAAACAAAAATCTTCGCCCTTACAGTAACGTTTTGTTGCGCACGTCGAAACTTATCCACAGTTAGAGGGATGAAACGTAAAACTCGGCAACAATTCGTTCGCACGATTTTTGTACCACTTTGTACGAGTGATACACGTATCGATATAATTAACAACAAATTTTCTTCTTCGCACAAATACATCGTTCTAAGGTACGGGAAACGGAACGCAGCGAAGGGAAATCATCCCTAAAACGTGTCACATCCGATCCCAGGTGATTTCACAATAATAAGGAACCCCGTTCGCAGAAAGTCTATCGTCTACAAATACAATGCGAACGAAAGAGAAATTGAACTCGCTTCGTACGTGTACCTGTATCTACAGGATATTCCACAAAAAGTTGAGATTTAAGGAGACGCAAAACAACGAAACAAGTTCACACAAATGTGTGTTGTTTGGACTGTCATTTACAGTTCTTCAATTTTTATCCAAATCTTGAAATTAAAGTCCCAATCAATAAAAATCGGCTAAATAAATGAATCAACTTAAACGTGGTATTATAGTTTTCGGATGATTACTTTTTGAAGATAAAAATTAAGCTGTTATAAATGATTGTATCAACCCTTTTGTATACAATAGCTTCGACAAATTTTTGATATCGCATTTGTTACATAAATCGATTCAATTCATTATCTTGCGTTATCTTATCTCCAATTCATTAATTTTGTATGCAAATAAGGAAGTTTGAATAGATGTTTGTTAGATAAGAAAACTTTTCGAAACAAAGATTATTAAATAGCGGTAAATTGCTGAAATACAAAGCCAATTCCTCGAACGCGTAATAAAAATAAATTTATTTAAACGAAAATTTTTATTTCTATTCTGCACCTTTATATCTTCCTCCTAATTAAATTTAATGGCACGATTAACCCTTCGTTGGATTTTCAAATTTAATTCTATAAATAATTTTCTGGAATTATAATTTCGATCAAGTACTAAATTAATCAGCATAAACCAATTTATTTCATAATAATTAAAAATTATAATTATATTAATATACCTATATTAAAGTTTTGAAAGGATAGCTGAATCTCCCATAATACGAAAAAGGGTTGAAGGCAAAATATGTTCAGTAAATCCACTTAACCAACAGTGAAACAATCGTTAAGATAACAATAATTATAGATTTTAACATACACAAATATGCCAATTTATTTTCCATTATTTCCTTTCTATAATTTCTCAAATTTATTTTCAATTTTGAACCAGTCGTACATCAAACATTGATTGTTCTACTGTTAAAATGTGATATACTTTTACAGAAACAATTTCCATTGTTTTTGTGTCCAATACCTTTTTTTTTTTAACTGTATACGTTTCCTCAAGAGAACAGCAAACAAATTCGTTCATCGATGACCCAGTATTCCTCTTCCATTCAATTACACACGAATAGTTCGCAGTTTACAGCATGGTTCCTCTTTTACAAGCAACGTCAAACAAACTAAAAACTGTATTTTTCGAATAAAATTCACGACTCCAATCTGCCGCCGATGCGTCGTCCATGCTCTCGAACCGGATGTCGAGCACGAACGACTGAGCCCATGCACCATTGGCAGGTTGTGACCTTGTCGGACGGAGACCGGATCAATCATCCGGAAATGACGGTCTCCCGAAGGAAATTTCTTCGCAGGCAACACCTTGGGATCAGAAAGATCTACGAAGTACCTAAGAGACGTTTCAGGAAAGAATCCCTCTTGGAACACGTTCCAGCCTCGAAGTTAAAGTTCGTGTTAATGATATCGATCGAAACGCAACGCGACACCACGTTCACCATGATCAGTTTCGTGATTTTCTTCAGGGACGATCAATTGTCTCCTCGATGTCCGGCATGTAACGAAACCAGCGACTGGTTCGCCTCGGATAAATCGATTCTCTTCATCTTTCCGTGTGTATCTATCTCTGTTTCTTTGCTTTACGCCTACTTTTCACAGTATTTATGTACAACTGTTTGGCACCGAAATTGTCTCTAGCTCGAACGATGCCAACGAAGGGTCCAATATGAACACGATCCACGACACGACGTTTCATTCTGTTTGTAGTCGATCGAATCTGCTCCTCACTTTTTCCTTCGACCAGGTGCTTTGACCGTTCGAATTCTGATCTCACCATCGCCAAACAGAAAGAAAATGTATCGGCCACGCTTGACGACAGGTGTCCAAACAGCGTGAAAGTGTTAGCACGTTAGAAGTTCCTTTGGCATTAGTTTAGAAATGTACATGCGTCCACCTTGCATCTCGACCACGTTTCAGTGGAATGTAGTTTGCCAGCCGTGTTTCGGCTTCGGCAAATAATATATCCCTCGTCGAAGAAAGAAGAATTTTTTACTCGAGCGGAAGGTACGTTGCCAAATCGCCTCTGACTCTTCACGGTATTCTGATTCGTCCAAGATAAATTGGCAAAATCGATTTGAATCCATCAAATCACTTTACCGTTCACTTGTCCGCTCTTCTTCCTTTTCGTCATCTTTTTTTTTTTCTTTTTTTTTTCTTTTTTAATTTCTTCTAGTTCGTTTATTTTTCTCGTATCCTATGAAATGACTGACTGCCACTGGTATTTGTATTCTCTTATAAATTCCAGACTGCCCAGCAGTCAGACGCACAACAGTTATCACAACTTAAGACCGTAATACTAATACATTACTCTGTTCTTTTTTTTTTATCTTCTTTTGTAAATATATTAATATATTTAATCATAAATATTTCATGTGTGTGTGTATATATATATATATATTTATATATACATATATATTAATAACAACTGATCTTTTATGTACTCGATATCTCGTGGTTACACGGGTGGGGGATTCGTATCTCGATAATTACTGGTTGAATTAGTAATATATCGATACGAAAGAAGTCCATTGTACAATATTTATGGTTCACCATCGTTCGCTTGTCCGGGGACCAAATTAACGAGCTATTAAACAACGTAAATGCGTTGGTATGGCTGTGAAAGCGAATAAACGGGAGAAATTTCATTCGAATACTGCTTTCCTCGGGTAACGTTATCTCGTGGTTCATTAACCTATCGTTTTAATATATATATATATATTTTTTTTTAGTCTTTCACGTTCTCCGGCTCGCATCTATCGCACACATGCACACACACAAACGAACACACGCGCGATCCCATTCAATCGTTCGCTATCTTTTTTGTCGTCTTCTTTCGTTTTCCTTATTTTTTTTCTTTTCTTTTTTTTTTTACTAAAAAAATATCGATCGAAGCTACGTACAATGCTATATAATGATCATTAACATTTAAAAATGAGATCTAGTTTTTATCCTAGCAACTCGGAAGGGGACATTAAAGATTAATTGAGTTCATAATGAAGATGTCCATAGACGAAGCGTTATTTTCTTCATCATTTTTACGTGGTTTTCTTCGTTTTCGTGAGTTTTGGTTAAAATCCTGGCTTCCCTGGAGCGGTTACCCTTGCGTATTGTGTGATCAGACGGATGTATGGTATATTTGTTTCGTGGTTTTTATAATGTATAATATGTTCGTAATCAGAGTGTTGTGACCCCGTTGGTCAGACAGACGAATTTCGAGGCCGATTTCGTTTGTTGCGTGTCGTGCCAGAGCTGTGTCGATTTCGCGTGCAAATTGTACGTGATGGTGGTAATCGTGACGTGATATCCTCGTTCCGTATGCACTGGGAACAATTTTCGGTCACTCAGAAGACTTCAGGTTCCGGGTCATTCGAGGGAGCGGCTTGGAGTGCCAGCTGCATGCTGGACTCTGTGTTACGCCGTTTCATTTTACCCTTGGTCTTCTTCAGCATCGTGGCCTAGGAAGGGACAGGATCACAGGGGGCGCACAAAGGAGCAATTCAGAGAAAATTATCAATGCCAGCAGCGATCGTGAATTAAAAACAAATATCAAGAAATCAAAGAAAGAACGAGAAATCTCGAGCCCGTTTAACAGCCAGAACACTCAGTGACCGATATAGAGGAGGATGTTCGTGGAACGAATAGAGAAGTGAAACGAAGAATCAATTGATCCTCGAAGGACCTTGAGAAAATGGTCCCTTTAATATTATTATATTTATGTTCATTAGGATTGATTCATTTTAACATCTTAAGGACTGGACGTTGCATATTTCTATGTTTCAAATTTTTTAACTCACTATTAAAAATAGTCACACACTACTTTACAATCTTTTCAATTTATCGTACTATTTATAATTTACATGTCTAAACTGAAAACAACACTAAGGTTGTTGACAAACCACACTAATCCTCAAGATGCTGAAATTGAGTAGAATTTATTAAGAAACCAATTTTTTAATTAATTTCGGAGTTTCACTTTACTGTAATTTTAATTATTTAAGATGAATCGTGTCATGTAAATTTTATAAGAAAAATAATTATTTCATTGGATTGGTAAAAGTATTTCGCAAGGTGCTTCAAGGATCAACTGTGAGAAGTACAAGCTGAAAAGTATTATTCGAGAAAATATGCACAATAATAATCAAAATCACTTATAGTGTTGTGAAAAGATATAGGTTTCGATGCACAAGTTTATACCGTCAAATCTATATTTAACATTGTAAAAATAATTTAGTTCGGTGTATCTTAACAGTTCAAAATAAAGCTGTTCCAATCTCAATAAAATATTTCAATAATAAATATTATCGTCTTGAAAATATTTACAATTTATATAAATTAATGGACTATGATTTTAAAAATCATCTTTCTCATCCTACCTGTGTTTAGGAAGATATTTCAAAAAATGAAACAATCGACTTTTTGTACAAAATAGAATTATTATCTTCATCAAGATCGATTAAAATTTATATTTATTCATAAAAGGTAACAACATGATTGTCATTGCGTATTATACAAAATATATCAACAAACTATTGTTAAACCTTCAATTTTTCACAACACTTCGTCACGATAAGCTTGAATTGCGTTGAGCACTATGGTGTAAGGATTACTAATAAGTTCTTAGGTAAGCTTCAACTTAAATCACATTTTGAATTCAAAATATAATAACCAGATAAAATTATACAACTATCATTAGAACAAGATATTAGTTTGTTGCGTATTAATAATCAATTTCGAATTATCAAAAGTCAGACACAATTTCATGACATAAAAGCATTACAAAATAACACTTACAGTATATCAACTTGAAGCTTCAAATCTTACGAAAATCACTATATAAATTATTAATATCCCTAACAAGCAATATTAATATTTCTCACCTTGTAAACAATAATTGAGGCGTTATGTTCCCAAATAAGATTGTTCGTTATAAATGACCAGTATCCTCTTTAGATATTTTTATCAAACTCTGAGCTTCAAATTAATATACTACAAGTGCCATTTTGGGGTGCTTTTATGTCGTCAAATCGTATCAGACTTCCCGCGTGACAGAATACACTTAAACTTGACTGGATTAACAAACAGAATCATTAAATTCGCACTATATAATTTACAAAAATCTGAAAAAGTAAAACTCTTCAAGATCTTACTAGTCATCCCCATACATCGACAGCATTGGCACACAGGACATGCGGCGGAACATCGATTAACTACACAGGAAGTAGTACACGCAAGTGTTTGTCTGTACGTGGTGTGTATGCACGTGTGTGTGTGTGTGTGTGTGTTTCATTTATTTTCATCGACAACGTGGCCACACCGAAACTTCCCAATTACCGGTGCAAATTTATTGCACAATCGTGGGGAAGTTTGGGTGAAGGGGGATCGTTCGTTTTTGTGAAATTATAACCGATCGATTTAGCCGCAAACTGCATTTTTAGACTTTGTTGGTACTCTCGTCCGTGCTCTTGCATCCCTCCCCATTAGCGGGTGGGATCGACGGTTCGGTATTCCGACGCTTGATCTTATTTTTCTTCAACATGGTTGCCTGGAGCGAACAAAGGAACAAGGAGAGATTAGTAGAGTGCGATTCGGGGAGGAATGCATGCTCTGCCGGACACCAGCAGGTTGGGTCACGTTCTTTACGGTGATTGCTACAGCATCGTAATTAGTATGTTCTAGCGGCTAATGCGTGCGGATGTTCCTGCGGGATATTCAACGTGCGACAAGTATTCAGATTGCCCCGTTAATTCCATTCGAAAGGCGACAGAATGAGGTGGATCAAATGGTATTAACCCTTAAGCAATACTATTATAACTGTTAAATTTACCGGTGCTTACTGAACTGTAAGGTGCGTCACGAGTGTGACACGTTATTGTAGTTCAAAGGGTTGATAATTAAACAGGCAGTCACGGTGCAAAGAAATGGTAAGGATTTAAAGATTATTTGTACAATTAAACCCATTCTGTTTTACATTTCAATGGAATTATGGGACTGTTACAAATGATTGTGATGAGATTACCTTCAACGCTGACTTTAACACTACGATATCCCCTGGACTCTGGACCCACGGTTCTCCGTCTACTTGTACTGGTATATCAGAGTGCAAATGGATTTTTATATGACCACCCTATAAAACATTTGTTAAGAAAAACAATCCATTATCAGAATTATGTCATTAGTACGATATCACTTAGACAATGGTAATTCGCAGTGAGCAATAATAGAAAATAATCAATTCTGAAGCTTGTTATGTATGTAAACTATCAGATGTTCAAAATTTATTTTTAAAGTGATCAAAACTACTAGATCACAAACAACATATAGACGTAATAAAATGAATTCCCTAAAAATAAAGTAAAGTTTCACTCGATACATTTTTCCAAATGACAAAACAATTGATTAAAACGGGACACCCCGTGTACGTATGATTCCATGTAATTCTGTATGTCTGTTCATGAATTTATATACACATTAAGATATGAATAGGTACAAATATAAACATGTATATTCCTTCTTCAGGATGTAGATTGACGGAAAATATTCAGTAATTTATGTAATTTTGCACTTTCAAAATTTGGTCCAATGAAAGTCACCTTCCTATGTTAATTTAAACGATAGAATAGTTATGTAAATCGGCAGTAGTACGGCAGCGATATAAATCAGACTGGATATGTGGATTCAGTAGTACGAGTCAACGACTGGCGATTACTACGTTTTAACACGTTGAGCGCCACAGTGAAAACGGACGTACGTAGTCAGACACGATAAAATCTTAATTATTAAGAACGCAGTCGACTAATTTTAAAATTTAGCTTAATATTAACGCTATCTTTTTGTCAATTATTTGATTGTACAAAATTTCGGGTGATAATAATACAACGTACATACTCTAATTTTGCTACCGCATACGTAATTTCATTTCATTTTAACTCTTTTTCAGATTTCTTTTACTATTAAATTATTACGTACCTGAGCTATCCTCAACGCTGTACGAAGACCAGATTGTATCTGTCCAAGATGCATCACACCCGTGACACCAACCACTTCTAACATTCCATCCCCATGGTTTGGTGAGTAAAACTGATCTTCCTTGGTATCTGGTCCCCAAGGATTCGCCCCGGAGCCCCAACTATATACATCATTCAAAGAACAAAAGCAAAATACAAGAACATTTAATAATTACTAGAAGAATAAACCGAATCCCTTACCTCAGTATATTCAGAATGATTATTCCTTCGACTTGAGGCAATTCGACGAGTCTTCCGTCCACTTCCAATCGAATTTCCTTGTGCAGATCTTTGCACGGTTTCCGTTTCACCATCTTCCGCAGCCCAATACTCACGTACACCCCTTTATTGCGTAATCTGCTCTTAAATTTATTCGGGTTTTCCTCCCTGGCGTTGTGGAAGTCCAAGCACAAGTCGGCATCCAGACCAATTCCGAAATAATTATTCATTACAAATATCTGCGTATTGTCCTCGCTGGTAGCGCCTGCTCCTGTGACATTCGAACGAAAAACTTTTCCAATACCTTCACAGTCTTTGTGTTTTTTTTAACCATATAGGAAATGACATAAATCGACGAAAATAAGAAACAGAAATTTACTTATTCCATTGATATAGCAAGAAATTAATTCAAACGGTGCTTGCTTTGATCGACTTGTAATAAATAATTTGAAATTGCAAGCATATCTGACAAACCTCCCGCATTGGTAGCCAACGGTTTGTCCTCCTTCTCCTCCGGGTGAAAAACTACCGTCCATCTGTCCAACAAGGATTCCTCCGCATCGATCACGTCCTGGAGTAAATTCAAAGGATCCTCGTCACCCGTATAACCGGGACCCCAGCAAAGAACACGTGCCAGATCGTTTCCTGTTCCCAAGGGTACGATGGCACAAGCAGGCGAGGAACATTCGCTGTCTTGTCCCACGTTGTCCAAACATTGCAATACCCATCCCACTGTACCATCTCCACCGCAAACCAGGATCTTGTAGTTCTTGATGTGACGGAACACGTAGAGTCTGTAACACGATAATGATTATTCTTCGTCGATGAATAAATATTCAGGGCCACATAATCGATGTAAATTAAGCAAGCAATTAATTTGTATATCTTATACTGAGTTTAAGGCTGAAACGTGTTAAAGAACCGTTCGTAGAAATGATTATTTATGTTCTTTTTTTTTTTTTTGTTACTAACCCAGGAAGTGGACCTCCGTTATCAAGATCAAACACCTGATAGGGATTCAACAGTTTGCGAAAGCTGGAGATCAACTGCAAACCCTGGCAACCACCAGATTTCACGTTCACGAAGACAAGCAATGGTTGCACACCAGGTGGCACCATACTTGGCTCGATGCTCGGTAAAAGCATAACTACAACAATAAAGTATCGTCAATAAAAATATTCATAATTAAACATTTCCTGAAAATATTAATTTAAAAATTTCCTAGTACCATTGGGCAGATGACACAGATTAATCTTAACTTATTATAAAATGTCGACTCCTATTTGGGTCCTTATCACCTTTTTTTTTAAATAAATACCAGAATATTTCCAATGTATATTTTAAATAGTTTTATAAGGAAACATGATTAACAATCTATGTTACCTGGTGTCATGAAATCTTTAAAATAAATAAAATATATTCATCAATTTGATCGATTTAAATGCTCGAAAATACCTAAAAGATGTTTGTCCTCGTATTTTGATTCTCTCAGTGTATACAACGCTCTGACTGCTTTGTTCGAGTCCTCGTAGATAATCACCATCGAGCCATACTCGTAATATATCGGACCAATAGAGGAGAATTTGTTTTCTACGCAAAAATTACACAAACGATTACTCGTACGAATACTTGCTTGTTATAAATTTTCATTTATTTCAATTACAGGTGGTTACCTTTGCCCAAGAATTCAGTCAACATATTTTCGTAACTTCTTTCAGAGAGATTTGGCGGCAAGTTACCCACGAATAACGCCAAGTTAGGTCCATGGGGATCTTGTTTCAGCTGCAGGTAGAATCGCATCAATTCCATTTGCCTGATGGAATCTTTGCCCAGCTGTTTCACGATTTCCCATGGCTTCTCGTCGCGATCCAACACCCTTTCGGTGACTGAACAAACGCGAGCCAGAAATTGTTTAAAATTCAATATAAATCAGTATTGTAATTTGGTAGAAAATTCTTCCAGATAGCCATTTCATTTCCAATAAGTAGTTAACAAAATTTAATAAACATATTTTTAATTAACTAAAATCTTTCCTACTAAAATAGACAACAGATCGTTGTGAAAATTTATGCAACATCCAAATACGGGTGACATGGTACTTATTGTTTTTGTAGCATAATTTATAAAATGATATAAAATAAAAGAAGGCTATATTATTTTCTTTTTTCTTTTTTTTTAATAAATTACTATAATAATTAAAGAAACATTCACCACCGCGATCCAGAAGAATCTCGCTGCATCTGTAATCCTCCGATTTGAAATTTTGTAAACCGAATCTCTGAAGCGCTTCCTCGATCAAATCGGCCACTGTTGTCGTTTCTGCGACAGGTACTATACAGAATGCTTCGGACACCTGTAATTTGCCTGGATAGACGCGTACTTCTCCGCTTTCGCTATCCCTGAAGTCGTAAAATTGATTGAAAAAATATTTTCATTTAGTCATCTTTTATAATAACATTCGATACAACAATCGAATTACTGTATCGTTTTCGTGTTTCTTTATTTCTTTTTGAACTTACTTGAATCGTAAGAAGACAGCCGGACGTTTGCCCTCTTTACGATTCAGGTTTAGAACCGGAGTTGGATCGCATAATTCGGTCTCGTCCGTAGCATACAGGTCGGTGAGGTAAAAGTTACCTGTATTTGACAAGTAAAAGTAACTTTTGAGAAGCTGTACAGATCAAGATACGAAGAAAATATATCATGAGGAAAACACGTTTGCTACCAGCCTGAAGTTATTAAAAACTTCGTCAATTATTTTCATAATATTTCGTTGTTTCTATTACTTATAATTCTAAGCAATTTCGTATGCATTATGTAAAGAATGTGTTAAAATTGTTTTATAATAAAATTCGTAACATCCGTTCAACTTTGCATCGAATCATTATAAATTGGCTATTTCAAAGATAACAAAATCGAGAGAAAAAAAAATCTAAAAATGAATAAAACTTCATTTTCAATTGAGTTTACACACAGAGAGAGAGAAACAATTTAGTACCAAACGTATATCAGCGAAACAATTCCATCGATATAAAACTATTCTGTTTGGCAGTTGTCGGTTTGATCTCAACGTGGGAGTAAAATATGGTCGGAGTAAAATAATGGTCAACTGTTTTGTTAGTGTGGGCGTATACGCACAGTCGACAGATTGAGTTCACGTAAAAATGTTATTGACATTATGTACATATGTACATACATGCGTGTTAAATGTCATAAAACTTTCTTCGTTGATCCCTAGTTGCAAATTTTAAAGATTATTCCCCCATATTTCAAACCTTTTTATTTCAGAAGTTATACCATGCAATTTTAATCCAAATAACATTGTATTTTCCCTAAGTATCGGTCACGATTGACTCAAGATCCGTTTTACGAGTGTTGAAAGAATTTAACCCAGAATCTTTTAATCTAAAAATGAACAATTTTCCATGTCGTACGTACTAGGATCTTTCGTAATGTGAAACGCACGAAGCGCTGACGTCAGGACCTGTTCCGTGGTGGCTTGTCGTGGCACCGTGATCACCCGAAATATTCGTCGTCTAAGGGAATTGTTGCCGTCGTACACCTTGATCATCTCTGGAGGGACAAAGGTAAAAGCCGATAAAAGGTTGGCCATAAACGGTCAGCCACGTGAAACATATTGAAATACCTTCGTCACCTCTTTCTTTATCTTCTTTCTCCTTTGGAGAACGTGGATCACGACTGTAAGTGACACCCGGTCCCGGTTCACCGTTGTCGCGATACCTGGCATCACCGCTGCTAAACTCTTCCGATATGCTTCGTGCTGCAAAAAGAAATCGGAAGTCGAACTTGTAGCCTACGATCTGTCTGAATAGTTCCATCTGTTCGCCGATTTGACACCATACAACACACCATGGCACCTCGGGTGTTACAATGTGTCGGTTATCGATAATCTTAAGTCTCTCTTCAACTACCATCGAAAGATGCAAGTAATATCGATACGCTTGGCAGTCATTACTCAGATAACATTAATGGTGTACGGTAAAAACGAAAGCATCTAGAGTAGCTAAGACACTTTTCAAGTCAATTTTTACGGGTATCATTCATTCGAAACACGAAGATACATTGCGGATCGTTACGGGTTGTTTCTCTGATCGAACCTTTTTTTTAATAGCTACTGCTGTTTACTGAAGCGCTGCTATACGAAACTAACAAAGGAATACACCTTTCTGACTGACTTGAATGAAATTTGGTGAATTTTTAGAATGACCCAAAACAAGAATTATGGTACATCTCATGCACGACCAATCGATTTTGAAGGGTGTGAAATTTAACCTTAGTCAGATGAACATTCATACGTTTCCTTGTGTATAGCTTTTAAAATATGAGAGATAGAGAAACATGTTTTCATTATAAAAATTGTAGCACTTATAGTATTCAACTTTTATTTGAAATATTTTTTTTTGTCTTTTGTATTTTAAGATTTATGCGTGATAGAAGATGGGTAGTACCTATCTGACTTTGAGGACCGATTTTATACCCTTAAAGAAGGTTTAGACAAGGATAAGATACATCATTATTCTCGTCTAGGATCACAGTATGAAGTCACGAAGTTTCATTTAAATCGGTCCATAAGAGTTTACGATATTCCTGTATGAGCCAATTAATATCCAACAGCGGTTTGATTCGTCAATGAAAACTTATAATGTGATGTGTTCTGAAATTTGAATGCAATGCAGAATGGCTGTTTCGTCTGATTAGAAGATGAATTTTGTACGGGAATTTTAATTTCTGTTCGTCCGTTGGTTTGTTTGATTGAAATAAAAGTAATGTAAGAAAAATTGATATTTAAGTTTCTCATAAATTAAAAAGTACCACATATTTTAAGCATCTCAAGTGGAATGCGAAGAAAATTGTATAAATTTATTATCACAGCTGATTAACGTTAAACTATTAATTCGAATATTATTAAATTTTGTTAAATAAACGATTAACAAAGAAAGATTCAAAACTACAATGAAATAACAGATCTATAAATTTCAAATAATCACAAAATTGTAACATAATAAAAAGAAGATTTTTAATGAATACAGAAAGAAAAGAATATTTCAAACAAACCATCAACGATTATTCATTCATCGATAATACACAATATTCCTAAAAAATTGATCCTTTAATTACAATGATCGATGATTTTCGAACGTTCTACAAAAAAAAAAAATATTGGCAATGATCGTGTCCACACGATATGTTAATGATAAATAAAAAAATACGAAACGAACAACAGAAGAAAACAGCTGTTACTACTGCTCAACATATTCTTAACACTTTATCTACCGGAAGCCTACTAATAGCCATTTTGATGTCATTACCGACCGAATCAATTAATAAACCTTTAATTATCATTAATTTCTCTATAATTCAGTTGAAATTGTAAAAATTAGATGTGCCACAAGGACTCTTTAATACCCTTTAGCCTATCATTGTACTTCCATGTTTAAACGGTAAATAATGTGTTAACAATTGCAAATACTAGAAAATATACATAAATGACATCTCTTACCATCAGGAACGATGGGTTTGCAGAAAACACACGATGTGTGGGAAGGTTTGCACTTCATGGTATGCGACCAAGCATCACAGAACTCTCATAGCATTCAGCTGGCCGAGTGTGACAGTACATGCACCGAAGCAACACATGCAACACATGCTAGAAACATGTATGTTATAAAAACGAAAAAACAACATTCATGGGTCAAACACGCGATGCGAGCTGCGATACATTTTTCGTAATCGTTCGATTGATCCTATCACCGACTAAAATGTGAACCAATCGTTGACCTTTCGCGGGCATTTGCCCACGGATCTAATTTATTTTGAATCGATGAAAAGGGTATCACGGAGGAGGTCTTAACATTTTTAATTTTAACCCTTAGGAGCTATCGTAAAATATCACTTCTGGATAAAAGCAAAGTATCTATGCGAGAGAATTAATTGATATTATGAAAATTTTATGCGCATTAGCGCCTTTTATATTGCTTATTTTACAGTCGTTTAATCAGATATAAATCGGCAATATTTCATGTATTTAAAAACCTTATCGAAGAGAAATTTGAGGAATCTTATTATATTTTAAGTGTTAGAAAATAATTGATGATTGCTTGACTTATACCAACGAATTTATGTTACAACTCGATGTACTGTTTTCGACATCTGTGAGTTAGGATACGGCTATTTTATTACGGGTACCTTGATCATTATTTTACAATAACTTCTAGTTCAATTTATACTTTATACATTTTCAATATATTAGGGATATGCAAAAGTTTTCGTTTTCCATATTTATTAATATTTCTCCGCTGTGACGTACAAGTCATTAAGGATTACCAGAGACAGGTAACAGTAACTTTAACGTACACCTAATATTTCATTTGATCCGAGACATATCGCACCCCGTCGTATCAATACCAGATTAATTCGGACGATACCGTAGATAATTAGAAAAGGAAAAGGTGAGAAACGAAATAAAAAAAAGGCCAGACGTGAAGAAAAAAGTATAATAGAAAAAAGAGTGGAAAACAGAGAGACGACATAAGCTGGAATATATTATGCAAAGAACAAATAATTCGCTATGGCAGGTCCCGTGTACGATTACCGGTTCCCGATTTCGCGCTAACATCTCAACATCGATTATGCTCACACAGATGAATGTCAGATGATGGTAATATTCTAGATACCTCGAACATAAGGAGGGGAAGCATGACAATTTCCATGGCAGCTACGTGGCAAAACTAGTGAAAGGCGCCTCAAAGCTTCGGCTAGGCGGCCTGCAGCCCCAATTTGTTCACTCTCAGCGAAATCGAATTGCTCTCCGATGTTATCTTCAAATAGAAGCAAACGGTAGACCGAGCTTTTTCATTACGATCACCATTATAATTGTCTCTGATTTCTACATAAGATCTTTCGTTTGTATTCGCGTTTGGATACAACACACATAAAGATCCGGTGTCTGCGACTTAAGCCCGGTGCATCACGAACGATCTTATGCCGTTGCGATTTCGTACAGTATCGGTTAAGAATAATTAAATTGCATAATAAAAATGATATATTATTTGCTAAAGACACCATTATTTAATTTCTCAATTTGACAACTTTGTATATAATTATTTTAGTATTATTAAATTTATGGTATAGGTCACTGGTAATTTTCACGATAATGTGACAAAATGATACCGTAACGGTGACACGTTGTTCGTCAAAGTGTAACATAATGAATTTTAAATTAGTTTCACAGCCAGATATTAAATTGACGGTGACAGTCGTATAAAATCGCAACAACTCTGAAATCATAATACTGTCGACGATGGATTAGATATCGAACTATTTATCGAAGAAATTAGATGAAAAGAATATGGTGTCGCTGGTACGAAATTGCAAAGACAAAAGTCGCTCGTCTGTACCAGTCTTTAACTTCTTGAGGGATGATGACTCGTACACAAGTACAAATTTAATTTTTCTTTCATACAAGTACGATTGCAAAAGACGTAATTGATGAATTCAAACTTTTAGAATTTGAAATTTCGATAGCTACTTCTATATTATGATATGTCGAATAACAGTTTAAATGTAACGTGATAAAATAATTAATAAAAGAAGAAAAGGAAATAACACAAAGCTTTGGTAACATTGCTGTTGTATTAGTAATATAAGGTAAATTAATTATTTTCTATACTCTTAGCAATTATAGATGTTTCATGTCTTATTATTAGTATACACCGCTATCTTTGTTGTGGTGGAAATAATTGGAAAATTATAAAAATAATGGATAGGTACTAGATACGAATTCAGAAAAGGTACTAAAAGACAAAAGAAAGGGGTAAATCTAGTTAAGATCTCAGATTTTTCCAGGCATTTCATAATATTTCCCAAAATTGCCCGTTTTATTTAATATTTTTTAATAATATAATTAAATATAATTTTTACTTTTGGTCTTATTACAAAATTCATCCTTCAAGAAGTTAATCGTGCACGAATGAATTCCGTGTTTCTCGACTCCTATCATATCGTTTTTTCTTTCAATATTTCATTTATCTTCTTTCTTTTAATTACATTAACCCAAGAGAGTAAAAGATTTAAAGCAATTTTGTTAAATAACACTTTCTGTATTAATTTGATTAACACGATCCTCTGCAACGCCTATAACATTGCAAAGAATAAAATACTGACTTCATATATAAATTTCAAACTAATTTCACGATCAAACATTAAGTTTCATCAAGCATCGACTGTATAATAATTTTTCCATCTCTTATGATCGATAAACGTGAAATTGGAGCGCTAATTAAATCGCAAACACTCGGTATGGTGTACGCACAACACCATAGATTATATTTTAATTAACATTCACTATTGTTGTACACACAATACTCATAAAAAAAAAAAATGATCCCTCTTCCTTCCTTTTTCAAATAAAACAAAAATCAAACGAACAAAATCAATAGAACAAAAGTCTCGAACTTGTGTTTACTCGTCGATACATCTTTAATGAATTACTTGATAAAATTGTTGGAATAAAAACTGTTCTAATTCAGTTAATCGTTGAAAAACGTATTTTCTGGTATTGTTTTTCTTAAAGTGTTTTCGTGTAATCATAATTCTAAAGCAAATAAATAATCATGTATGTAATTACGCCTATTGAAAGCACATTGAGAATAGCGTTTAATAACAGCGACAGCCACAGAAGCTACAATGTTTATAAAACGTATGCAAACTGATTTTCTTTTAAATGCAAAACTTGTTTTATCTTCAAGAAATTCAAACATCGTGACGAGAAGTCGTTTATCAACGTTTACAATGATGAATCAAGTTTTTCGTTAAAAAAAAAAAAAAAAAAAAAAGAACGATGTATCGAGTAAAGTGACCATTTGTATGATGAATTTCTAGGTTTAATTAATTCTGCATCTGTTTCGATTTAAATCATTTCGAAAAAATACATATTAAAATAAACAGAAACAAGAAATGTTTGCAAAATCGATTGTAGTTGAATGTTTTCTTTGGTTTAATATTGATTTGAGTATTAAAAAATAAAAAATAATTAAAGTAACAAAACAACCGACTTCTAAAGTACCTTTCCGATTTTCTACTGTTAGTGTATACTTGTAGTGTGTTTCGATTAAAAATTATTTTATAAAACTTCCGTATTATTCGAAAATCCCTTTTTTCAATAACACCTTGGATAAAATTTACATTAAAATTGTATTAGTCGAAAAGTTTCTTAATATATTTGTCTGATTATTTTTAAAACAAACTACAAAAACAACCATTAGGTATTCTATGCATCCTCATGATAATTAGAAATATTTTCAACACAAAATAGAAAAATAAAATTTTGACATTGTTTTTATAAAAAATCAAATTAATAAATCTATTCCTAATAAAACGACAGATTTTACTTGTCTTGTCGATTAATAACTTTTATAATAGAAATAAAAGAATGAACAGCAAAATTTTGTTATTCTCTATTATACGATTCAAAGGATTAGAATTCTGCCTCTTCGAGATATTATTTTTCAACAACTGTTAACAATTAATTTTTTCTTTTTTCCCACGATCTTGACAAATTTCGGTGCGTGAAAAGCTGAGAGTGCGAGAAACTGGAAGACAGCTACGATAATCACAAAATACACGTACATGATGATCGCTAGAGAATAAGTGTCTGATAGGAGATTGGACGAAATTCTTTTCGTAAAAAGACTCGAGTGTGAAGAAACGAAAGAGAGGCTCGTATCAAAGATCGAATAATGACAGAAACAAAGAATTCGATAGTTGAAAATACGATTGGGATTCTTTTCAGTTCTTTTTTTTAATTCAACAGATCGAACATCGCATGCTCTGAAGGAAGAAACACGTATATCGTAAAAATTCGACTATCCTTAGACACCTGTATAAAACATCATGCAAAAACGATTTGTACCTAATAATACACAAATGAAATTATTTTTAAGTCCCTACAAGGAACGCGTGACAGATTGATTTTGCTCAAATCGTGTTAAATATTTCAAATTTTACGACACTTTAACCAAGTAGCGCGGAATTGTGTTTTGCGCATGAAAAAGCAAAACCATCAGAAATTTTCGTCGTATCACTGCTATTGTATTGGACACAATACGATCTTCGTATCGTATGACAATGTTTTTTCCTTTGAACGATGCATCAAGTATCGACGTATCTGAAAGTCCGTAAGGAATTCGAACAAAAGAGACTCGACGTGTCGTGAAGAACGATCGACCGTGAAACTCGAAAGCACTCTAATTGAGCCATTATTTGTTATCTGAGTGTAATGTGCTATAAATTAACGTCCCGCGATCTGTATTTCGTTCGATACGAAAAAATTACATTTGGAAAAAAAGAATTAAAAAAAAATAATAATAATACCAAAAAAAAAAAAAAATGAAAACTCTTCTCCATGACTGACAAATTGAATTATAATTTCACACAGATACAAATATATAATATGTATATGTACATTGCAACGTTATCTCTTTCTATGTTCAATCCTACAGGATATTCTTAGATTCTCTAAAAACGAATTCTAAATCAACTGATATACAACACTGACAATCTTTTATGTATATAGGTATGTAAATATATTTACAGGACACGTATGTTATTATACAGGACGGACTGTTTAAATAGAAACACCTAAATACCTTCATTATTTATGATTTTATAGAAAAAAAGATCCGAAGACGAAGTTAAAGTGTTATACGATAAAATATTGTTCTAAGTAACAATGGAGATATTATGGACATTTAAATGGTCCACCCTGTATGTAGAATAATAACTTCATTCCACTACTTCTGTATATATATATATATCTGGTCACGTGTTACGCATTCTCTAATCGTAATTCAAGAAAAAAAAAAGAAAAAAAAACAAAAAACGTGTATATATATACTTGTCACAATAGAAGACACTTACGGCAAGAATACTCACGCGCCAGAACTTCTTTTCGACGTACTTGTACACCGATGATGGCCTCCATGGGAACCTCCGTACGTGGAATACTGACTGCATGCGGTGGTAAGTAGATCGGTTCCAAGTTCCCAAACGTGCATTCTTGCGGGATATTTTTGTAACAGTAAGAGTGCAACTGGAACCGAACGATCGTAAAGCGACAAGTTAACCATTGATGCTTATTGCGGTTTATATTATTCTGTTTTAGGATACGTGTCAGCTTGAAAAACTCGTGAAAGGAACTATCGAGAACAAGTGAACACTGTACTGAGAGCGACACAAGAGGACAGGTGTTTAATCACAAGTGGACATCAAATTATCCGTCTCGACAAAGAACTAACGAGTTTTTATTAAGAATATTCATGAAACGTTTATGTAGTAAGATTCTTTAAATTTTAAGCTTCAATTTGACACTCCATAAGTGCCATTTTATAATACTTTTATGTCATGAAATCTTGTCAGAATTGTTGAACGTTAGATTGAAATTAACAATTACATTTTTATGCAGACTTATTCTTCAAGTTTTAAAATTGAAATTAACATCATATAAATGTTATTCTGTGATACATTAATGTTATCAAATCGTGTGCATCTCAGGTGCATTCCTGATTCATTGACTTGTACTACTAGCAAGAGGTTCTAAAAATACTTATGTTTCTCAAAGTATTCAATTTTTCCAAAAATTGTTGAACTTTTTAAACCTATTTACTCGCAATATTTGAACACGAATCCCATCTATATTTATATAAAAAAAAAAACCACGTTAGAACTTTTTTTGCTATAAAAGAACGAACTGTTTTATTAAATTCTTCGCTCGAAACCAAACTTATCCGACCGATAATTAATAATAATCGACTTGTAACATTTCAGGGTTAATTATACCGCAAATGCGATTACGACCTGGTATTTCAAGGCAAGGGTTGAAAATATCAGCGAAGAAAAAGATCTACTTTTTCGTTATTTATAACGAAACGAACACAAAAGAGCCGGTTGTCTGGAAACTTTTGCAGGTTGGTCGTGGTTTGGGAATAAAAAAAAAGAAGAAAGAAAAACATGTGATACTTTACCGTCATGCCGCACCACTCGCAACGGAACCCGGAAAGGCACTCGGCAGTGAAACAGTTTTTCTTGCAGACAGCGCATTTCGAACTGCTGGGAAGATTGCCTTCTCGCCAGTGATGAGTGTGTTTTACCTGTGCCAAGTCCTTTCCAGGTAAATACGTGGCGTTCTCCTTGCAATCTGCTACGGCGAAGTTCTGGCAATCCGTGTGCACGAAGTACCTGCATACTAAAATCAACAAACACCCAGGCACATGATTGATTAATCTGTGAAATTGTTAAATCGTTTCTTTCCTGTTTTATGTTAACTTTGTATACGCTAACCTAACCCTGTCCAAAGGGTTAACAAGAAAAGAAAAGGAAAATAAAAAAATACTTACTTTCACAATGTACGGATGGATTATCATCGAGCCGTTTACGACAGACGTTGCAGAATTTTCTTTTACGAGTTACCGGTTCGGACCAACAGTGTGCAACCGGGTTCTGCAACAAGCAAAATTATTATTATCAATTATTATTAAATGAATTACAATACCCTGCATACCTAAGATAGAAATAAATAAAGAAATTCTTAGTTGCAATTCTGGTAACTTTAACTCTAGATCTTTTAGATATTCCAATCTTAATTATAATTTTAATAGTTATTAAAATTGTCGCAAGAGAAGGCACACGTTACAATTTCAATTAAATTGCTAAATGGTAATTTCAACGTCGTACCATCCAGGAATTTCCAACTCCCTGATTCTAAACTTGCGAGTGAGAAGTAATAAAACTCTATAAACGTCTACACTGAGATTGCTATAAAAAAAACTCAATCACATCATAAACGAAAGTTCCAACGCGATTTAAGACATCGTACGACGAAGAATTCTAATTTTAACGATAAGTCTCCGGTACTAAGCTCTCGAGGAAAGAAAAAAAAAATAGAATTCTATGAAGGTGTAGTAAAATTTCAATGCGATCCAAAATATCGTGCGACCAAATATTCTCAGCAACGAGTAAATATATAGGTCATGAGGAAGGATTCGCTCATCTCCGTTCGGACAAAAGGTGGAAGAATAGAAACCGAAGGTATCCTTACCTTGATGAGGCTTGCCGCGATGCTGGAGCAGGGAGAGACGACGGCCTTGAGACAGCGGTCGTGCACCACGAAGTTGCAAACTGTAACAAAAAAAAAAAAAAAAAGAAATAGACATTTCATTATTACGTATTAATTAAGTCGAGAAAGATGTAATTTAAGGTGAGGGGAGGTACTTATGTGGAGTGTAAGGCATCGTAGGCTTTCTATGGGGAAAATGAAGGTGTAGGGGAAAGAAATCTCACTTTGTGTCTTATACTTGAAAGCTACCAGGTGTGGTTATTATCCTAGCCCTACATCCTTTACTGAATTACTAATTTAGAAACAGGCACGACAATTAACCTAGCCTCTCGTCCTTTACTAACAAGGGAACATCGGGAACTGATACACTCCGATTTTGATGAAACTTTGTATTTTATGAAATTTTTCTTTTTTAAAAAAGAATGATTTTTTTAAACAAATGTACACGCAGCTTTATAGATTTTATAGATATAGACTTATAAGCACATATATAGAAAGAGAGGTTCGGATAAAAGGGTTGATATCTACCTCAAAGTGAAAAACGGGCACGAACGAAATACATCTATCTTCTTAGATAAGTGTAATTAATATTTATGCAAAGTTTCATCAAAATCGAAGTGTACCAGTCCCTGGTGTTCCCTTGTAAGTTGATATGTTACTAAATTAGCAAATTACCAAATTACCAAATTAACCAACTCGCTTTGAAATAGTTATTAAGACGAACAGACGTGTTTAACTTCATCTACACCTAATCTAGATCCAATGCCAAGTAATTCTCGAATATTAACCCTTTGCACTCGAGTGGTGCCTCTGGAGGGACATATTTAACTTACCAGCGTATTTTCAAATGCGAAATTTAAGTTTTATTTATAGTACAATAGTATATTTAGTACAATTAGTAGAATTTAGTTTTCGGAAGCTTCGGTGGAAAAGTAAGTTAGATTCGAAGGTATCCAAAAATGCTCCGAGTGCAAAGGGTTAATAGTATTAGTAATGTTTCCAACAATTATTAATATTAGTGGTAATTAATGATATTAATTCCTCTTCGTCGCTATTTTCCCTAGGAAAAGTCTAGCCTACTCGACACTATACTTGTAAGTAGGTACTCATACACGCATAATATAATTTTAATCGATTGTAGAAAGAAACATTCAGTATTGGAATAACGACAGAACAATTATCCTGCAAGTTTATGAAGAAGTTTCCATGTACTTTCAAACAATCTGGTGACATTTCGTTGATTATTTAGATGGATAAAAATATCGACAGACCGAAGGACTGTAGACAGGATGAACGTCATCAATTTACAGTCACCGGTGCAGAACAAATAATTACGGTTTACTGTAATTTAAATGATTGGGCGATAGCCAAAAACCTTGATACATTTTGAACAAACAGCATTCAATTCCTCGCTACAATGTATCCCTATTGTTTCAATTATAGCTTTATTGCATCCAATTGCAAAAAGGATGCTTTAAGCTTTAATCCAAAAGCAAGAATGATCGATTGTGGCTTCGTTTCAAAATAGCAAAATTTAATTATTAAACGTCGATCGACGATAGCTCAATCAGGCAGGTTTGTGTGAAAAAAGAAAAAGGCTTGAAGAAATTTCAATGCAACTCTGGTAAAAATTGCGTGGACTGTTATCGGAAAATCTAAAATTAACGCGGAATAATGATCTGCAAAATTTGGATCGGTCAAGTTTGACCTATTGGCGAAACCTGGCTCGTAGCCTAAACTAACCCGGTGACGATGATGATCATCTATCATTACATAACTTCACGGAGACAGATTTAAGAATATTACAAAAGAAACGTCGATAAACGTGATGATGTTTAATAAAAATCATCTACATGAGAATGACTTATCATTATTCAAATTTGTATAATTAGATTTTGTTCATATATGGTGAAAAATTAATTAGAAAAGTTTCGCGAGTAATTTACAACAATTAAAATAAATTTCTTCGTTGGAAATTAATTAATAACTTGTAAATAGTAGATGAGAAACAAAATTCTTATTTACAAATTTCATTTAATCCCTATAATTTTATTTGCCTAATCGCTAACTAAATAAATAATTCTATCTGTATCGTTTCTATCTAAAGTATACGAAAGTAAAATTTTTTGTATCCATTTTTCATTTTATGCGCACGTAACAATATACATATACTATGTTAAAATCGATAGGATTAAAACTTCGCGAAGAAGGACGTTTATCCCTGGTCCAATAAAATAAACGAGAGATAATGAAAAACATTTAATGCTATTAATTACTAAATGAAATGAATACAACGCTTGTCAATAATTAAGCTGTATCGAGAGGTTTATTTTACTCGTTTCAATCCCTTGAATCAGAGCGTGAAATTTTGTGCCGCTTTTAAACCGACAGGGACTAAGTGTATAAATATACTAAATAGTTTAAATATCGATGTATAAAATATGTCAGATAAAATTTGTCCTTGTTATTAACCTATGACAATTTATTTTTAATAACAAACGAAACGAGTTTAAATTCATTATAATAATGAAATCAAAAGTATAGTATTTATATATTTATAATTTCAACAGTTCTATATTTAGGTTTAAATAGTTTTACACGATGTTTTAATAAACTAAATAATTTTAAATTGATTACTTATTTAATTAAATGTATATTGGACACACGGATAAGCGAAACATTAATTGGAGAAGAAGAACAGAAAATAATTTTTAAATATTATTGGTATTAGTATCATTGTTATTAAAAATCAATATTTTCTTTTTTTTTTTTTAATAGTTATGTATTGTATTATATAATTTACATTAATATATTTTTCTTTATTTTTATTGTATCGTGTTGTGAAGTGGTTTGAGTATACCGTGTATTTAATATATAAAATAAAAGTATGGTATTTTTTAAAAATCTTTATTCTGTACTTATCTTCATAAATTTCCTAGTGCTTTGTACTCGACGTACAACGTTACACCAATAAGAACCGAGTTTATTGTTAACTTTATCGTTGCCTCCACTTAGCCGTTATTTCTGACACGAATATCGATTTATTGACCCTTAACATGTTATTTACAAACCCTTTGGTTTCTACCAATATTAATAGCAGACGCAAGTTACGAAACCTTTTACAACACCTGGTTGATACCACCGATATTTTATTAACCGTATTGTTACATATAATTAATAAAAAGCATGTCATTTTTTAATAGTAAATTTGATTCGATGACACGATGTGTTTAAGTACATCGACGAGTGACTCTAACTCCGCTCAAAACTCAAAATATCTTCAAAACTAAGGACTTTTTGAAAAAGATTGTAAGAGAGTTTTTTAAAGCTTACTGCTTGTACTTTCACATAGATGGGTTGAAAGTGACGAAAAAATACATTAAAGCAATAAAAAAGGGGTGTAATGCAGCTGCTAATTCCAAGTGCTTTAAAGCTCAAGATATCTTCTAAATTATGAATCTTTTAAAAAAAATTATATAAGCACTTTTTGAAGTTTAAAGTTTGTACCTTCTGATGAGAAGAGTTGAAAGTGAAGGAAAGGTAAATTGATATAATAAGGAAGGGGTTTTAAGCACCTAGCACCTACTGACACTTAATTCGTGTTGAACTTAGCAATGGGTGCACTCGAAGTTTTAACATACACCAAAATTTTACTTAAATTCTATGAAATATTTCGGATTTCGTATATTCTATGATATTTTGAAAGATGAAAGAATGGTAAATGAGACATTTGCGAGTTAGACAATGGGTGATTCCTTGCATCCTGGCTTTCGGTGTTTCCATTCACTTCTAAGGTTTACGATCTGTTTGTTATCTTCTCCCGACAATAACGAGCCGTCGAATGCATTCAGGAAATTGTGCCCATACGCGAGCACTTTTCATAATACAACACTTGGACAAAACGAAACTGACAAGACGAAAATAGGGTCTTTCCCCTTTCTTTGTCGATTATTGTAAGATAATTAATAACAGGTTATCATTTTTTTAAAAGTACGAGATTTATTATTACTCTGAAAATTTTATTATTATCACTGATTAAAGTTCCATTTGTAATACTATAGTTAATTGTAATTATTATAATACTTCATTTCAATTTTAGATGTTGTTTAAGATAATTAATTATGTAATAAATCCTGTCTAGTATTTTCCTAGGTATTGATTAATTTGTCGATTATTATTATTGGAATCGTTATCAAATAATACTGATTACTCTGTAGAAATTATAAATTAGTGTAAATTAACAGTAATACTTTAATAAAGTAATTTTTATAATTACTTTATTTTTAATAAAAGTACTGCTTTTAATAAAGTAACAGCAATACTTCGATAAAGTAAATTAGCAGTAATACTTTTTATTGCCACCACTTGTTAGGAACAAATTTTTGTAATAAATCAAGAGATCGAATTTTTAATTTCTATCATAATTTTAATTAACATTAATTAGTTTTGAAAACTGCTGATTTTTATAAATATTCTGTAGCACATACGTATATGCTAAGTATAAGAGCAGTTAATTCTACATATTTTTATTCGATTATTTTACAAACAAAAATGAAATACACTGCCAATAAAATAACATAATATCAAAATTCTCCTCGAAAAAATGATAAAAATATGAACGAATTTGTTATCTCCTACGATACCGTCAAATGATTAAGTGTATCGTATCGTGATTCCACGTTATATGAAAAAAGAATTCCTTTTCTTGGAAAATTGCAAAACTTAGCTGTGACGCGAATTCAAGTTATTTTTAAATAGCCACGTTAATGTAAAGAACGCAGTTTCGTCGATTTTTCGTCGGAAAAGAAACAAAAAATTGTGTTCGAACGTCAAACAAATTAAACATCAACGCCGTCGATGTATCGAAAACCGCAAGATTATATTAATTCAACGATCAGCGAGTCAGATAAAGTGACATAATGAAGTGTAACGCACCTAAGGCCCAGTGGTGTATGTTAATATTTCCGGTTTGCTAAAAATAAAAGCCAGCCTTGAAGACACGTTCTGTTATTCCACGATTTTCTTCATAAGTTTCCATCATAAATTTCTTTCAACCGACACGAGGTGAACGACTATTAATAAGCAGAACGACACTGCCCGAAATTCTTGAAAACCTAAGAACTTCGTCTTCGAGCGTATTACTTACGAGCAAACAGCAACCTGTAATTTTATGTTTAATAATTACACTTTCAATAATCAGAATTTACTGATTAGCGAATTAGTTTTAAGTTAGTATTGTTAGTATCGAACGAGTGAATTAGTATTAGTAATATTAGAAAATTGTTAATTAGAATTCACCAATTAGTGAATTGGGATTTACTAATTAAAATTTAGGTTATATAAATTATGAAATAATTTCGAATTGAAAATTCTTTTATTTTACTTTTATTGGAATTTTCTTCGTTTATTTTTCATTCTCATTGGGTTCTTTGTATTATGTGCACTTTTCTGTTACCTAAATTTCAGTAATTAAAATAATTAACAATTGTCCAGATGCTGGTAGATAATTAAACATACGGTACAGGCTGTATTACGATATAATTATGAATTTGAAATTTGCTCATTTTAATTTTAATTTCTTCCTTAATATCTCACTAATTAAAGAAAAAAGGTTGGTTGTCCCAGATGTTGAGAGATAATAAAGAGTTCTGTACAGCTAATTTTTCTTCCATTTTCGTACATTCTTTGTCCTTTCTTAATATTAAAAAGTAATAGAAAACGTTGTATTATTACGTGAACAATTAAATTCGCCTTCTTTCTTAACATTTTCCTTCAAAAGCATCCAAATTGCCATGCTCGAAAAGTTACCACAAATATAGCACAATGTTATGATCTGTCAAATCTTAATAAACAATCCTGTGAGCGAAAAATATAAAGATTGCAAAAATACATTACACTTCACCAGTGTTTTATTTCATAATTTAAAAGGTACAGAAAAAATTATTTTTACATTGAGAGTCAATTTAACCCGTTTGCTACAGTTATGATTCAACCATTTTTCTTTGACTAGAAATATTATATTTTTTAAGACTTAGAAACTTCACAATCTTATAGCTCTAAAAATTAAGAAACTTCAAAATATTATATTTTTTATATAAACACACGTGATATTCCTTATATGCCAGCTTTTATTGGTCGCAGACATTGTTTGGACCGACAAGATTCAAATTAATATAATTAACGTAAAACGCGGTACTTATATTGGATAAAAATATTTTTATATAAGAACAAAAAAGTCAGACTGCACCAAGAACCTCCGGACTCTTCGAAATCCGTGGAATCGTCCCGTCGTATCGATCGCCCCTCGAAATCCCGCGAAAGCTAAAATTAAAATATCGAGTTCAAAGTATCGAAATTATTCGTGGATACAGCACGGACAAACGTTTTCCAGCGAGCAGTTTCGTCCGGGAGTTTACTCGATGCACACACGGTTACTCAACGTTCGTTCGTAAGCAGTGTGGATGGAAGAGGTTGAGGAATCCAGGAAGGTGTAACGTCGATGGGAGTAACAGTCGATCAACGTCGAGAAACCGTACGGTTTCTCGTGAAACAGCAGCCGTTTGATGTACATACATACGTGTGTATTCCAGGAATCGAAAGGCTCCATATCGTTCAACGCGTTAAGTGCCGCGCGAAATTTAAAGATTTATAAAAAAGAAAAAAGAAATGTTTAAAGGCAGCTGGAAAAATACTTAATTATACGATAAAAAATTACTATTAAATGTTGCTCTATGTCACTATACGTACCGTACAAAAACGATACACAAGGGGTGCCACACACCCCAACGACTTCAAACGACTGTCACGTTTAAACTATTTATTATTCTGAATCCAAAAAATTATTGAATATTCTTCAAACATTCTAAAACAAGGATCAGTAGCGTTTTTCTTAAAATTATAACTAACATGTAGTCAAAAAGAAAAAAAAAAAAGAAAAAGGGAAACAGGGCACGAAACGTGAAAATAAATGAATCTAAAGTATACATGAAAGATTGAAGATGTATCTTTGGTAAATATCGTGGGTCATCGGTGACCCACTACTGCGCACACGTTGAAGAGTAACTCCATCGATATTTCAGATCGACGATTTCCTAAGGCACCACCGAGTCCATCTTTAACTTTTTAAACAAAATGCTCATGACTGCAAAGTGTTAATATTTTGGTGGTATATAAAGCTGGCAAACAAGTTGATTTCAATTGGATAACATGCCGAGGGTTCCTCTTCTGGTGGCGCCTGAACGCCCGAGATTCCAGGGCCGAGCCCAAGCCCACGTTCACGAATCGAGCCGATTGTTCGATTAAACAATACAAAGTTTCCAAAGTGTCCACCGTAGATGGTTACCCTTTACGGCTTCCGCTCGTCAACGAGCTCTTTCTCTCATACACGCCCCCACCTTCAGCTCCCTAAGCTAACCCTCTTACCGGGGGATCCCCTTCCCTCCTGCTCTTTCTAGAGTCTATCAGCTATCCCACACCACCCTCCACGATCAATGCTTGTGAAAAGGCTCGATGCGCGCGCCCTCGCCACGGAACCGCTTTAATGCCATCTCGATTTTCCCTCCACTCTTCGAGCCTGTTGGAATTTCCACGGGTCATCCCGCAGGAGATGCTTCTCGACGTTCCTCGACCAGCTGCTTCGAACCAGGCCAACCGGTGCACGATGCCGACAACGAGGTCCTTTGCTTCTCGACATTCTCTTCTTCCTGTTCGTGTTTTTTTTTCCCCGTGCTGCAAGGGGTAAACACTCGAGCAGGAGTGTGCGCAAATGGTGACGGGGTGGGAAATGTGGCGCCCCGTTCTCGGACACCAAAGATGGTGGGTCCGTGGCCAGCGAGAATCGTACACGAGGAGATAATTACGAATTATAATAAAGAATCTTTGATTATCAATGATTTACCATAGAAAAAGATCCTGAAATGTTTGGCAAAATTTGTTATTCGTTAAATTCTATAAACTATTAATGGAACTTAAAATGTTTAACAAATATAGTGTAACGTTAAATGATAGGTACGAGGATTTCATGTTTCAAAATTTGGTACATCGTATACTGTCTCAATTTAAAAAGATTGTAGACTTAGGAAAGAATGACTTTAGGATGACCTAATTTTGATCGAAACATCCCTGGAAAGGGTGCAACATATGCGAGAATCAAAGAGGCAACGTAAAAACAACGTTGTTAGTTAAATATTTTCCAGAGATTATCCAGGTTAATTTCCTGTTTCGAATTCTAGTTAGTTTCGATGAAAGTGACGATTCAGCTGGTACGGTTCGATTAGAGTGAAAAGGAATTAGCAGTGAACGATCCTCTATACACGAACGTGCTACCCTCGGCACACAAAGTGAATGGGCACTTGCCATTCATCATTCTTGGAGGTCAGCCAGAGCTTCAACTTCGCACGCCGACCAAGGTTTCGGAGCCCGTGAAAAGGCGGGACGAGCGTACTCCGGCGGCAACGCGCCGCGAATTCGATTTCGTTACCGAACGCGCTCATATCGATCGGCCCTCTGGCTTGCAGTTTCTCCGTGAACGCTTTAGCCCCTCGTTCTGAGCCTATTCAAAGATTTCTATCAATTTTCTGACCCTCCCAAAGCCGTAACATCTTCGTCGCTTCCCATACATCCACACATAAACTTGACCCAATTCGACCTAGGCTACACAAAACGAAACCGGACCAACTATACAAAGGGATTAATCAAAATTGACCATGATCTTCGTTTTCCATCTTAAGATACATTTGCATAAGGGATCATACATGACTATGTGGGGGGGGGGGGGGGGGGGGGGTTGTCAAGGTGGATAGGTGGTACCTACCTTCGCAGATGTACCCCAGCTGTATGAGGCCCCACAGCATGTCGGTGCAGCTATGGCAGTACGTCGGCTTGTGAAACAATTTCTTGCTGAAGCTGTGCCCATGGCTGGTTAGAGTCTCGGCCGAGACCGACGCCATGTTCCCCGTTCCACCGCGGCACCGCTCACGCCAGATTTTCACCGTGAAGCTACACAGGGCGCGCCGCACGTCGATGACAACATAATTACACGGCAGCCACTACGTGATCTCGAAACCGTACGCGTACATAATTGCGTAGCTGCAGGTGCAGCTGCGGCTGGCTGCTCGGGTCCCTCGCGTCGTTCCGTCGTCCTCGTCGCCTGCTCGTAACGTGCTTAACGCGCATTATTCTCCAAGCTGCGCCCCCAGGACCGACCGACCGACCGGCACACCACCCGTCCCGACACAGAGATTGCGTTTAATCGTGCACCACCAGTCAGCAATCACCAGTGTTTCGCTGCTGATCATTACCGTGCCCGACCGTTGATACCGCCGCCTCTGTCTCAGCCGGGAGCTTCATTCGCGGTACGAGGACGATGCGGATGTCGCGTTCGCGCATCCGAGCCACGGAACGGGCGCCGAGTGGCCGCACTGACATCAGCCCCTTCGTCACCACCGACGTCCAGTGCCGGAGGCATCCACGGACCAGCTGGCCCTTCCACGAGGGAGCCCCCGTAAACGTTTTTACGGGCTACCCTCGATTCTCTTTTTCTCTCTTTTTTCGATATCTCTTTATCCTCGATGTTCTTCCTCCCTCTAACTTATATGCTTCGATAGAAATCAATTTATTCGATCAAGTCACTTGAACGTTTATCGTACGAGTCAACATGATGATCAATTACACAGGGAAATACGAAATGTTTAAGAATGTTCGTCGAGACACTTCGCCGAGTTCTGTCACATTTTTCTTTGGAATTGTTTTAATTCAACCTCTATGAGAAGTCTAGGGCACTAGGCTATCGCGGTCCGGTGTTATCAAGCGACGTCGGGACGGCGCGCGTCGCCTTGCGACCTCCCGTAGTTCTCGAAGAGCCGTGTTCGGCCGCAACGACGGCGCCGCTCCACCCCGCCTGTACCTTTTCTTCGCCAACACAGCTTGTTGAGCACACGTTTCCGTTTCCCGTACGTGCAACGCGGTCACCGTCGATCGTGATAACGAGCCGTCTGCACGCGAACAAATCACTTAACCGTCCACGTACGGCTTACGGTGTGCGAGGAAACTAGCCCGATACGAGACCACCGTTTCGAGAAACCGCCTCGACTCGCCTCGACGACGTCAAAGTGACGACCAGCCGTCGACGTCGGTCTGCTCGCGCGCCGACGCGACTCTGCAGCGTTCCTCTCGCGCAACGCGCTTACGTTTCATGCGTGCACCGAGCATTCCGCGTCGAATCGCCCTCGCCAGGCAACCTTGTATCTTCCAACTCATCGCTCGGTCGCCTAATTTTCCTTTTTCTATCTTTCGGGAGATTTTTGCGGATCGCAGCGTAACGGAGAACGATTAACCCTTTAACGCCCGGTGTGACGAAAATTGTTTATAATTGCCAGGATATATTTTAATTGATTGTCAAAATTATTATCAAAATTGCAAGAAGTTCCAGTAGAGTTGAGTAGAGGTGAAAGGGTTAATATTCCTTAGTTTCATTTACAAGAAGATACTGAAGTTTTCGTTGAACCGTTTTCTAAATTTTACGTGTACCTATAGTATCGCTTAGTATTTAGTTACAGATATTTTGATTAACACGAGTTATACTTTTACAGTTCACTATAAGTCTGTCCACTTAGCACTAAAAAATCATGACGATTGTGTCAGTTTTAATAGTCTAGAGACCTAAATTGTTTATACATATCGGTGTAGTTAGAAAGTTAAAATTATCAAAATTATATTTGCAATGTTAAAAATCAATGACTAACACTGTTGCTGTTTCATGGAAAATTAAGCGGTCAATCGATTTTAAAAAAGCACAACACACAGTGGATTTACGCATGCTGCATGCCCTACATACGGTTCTACTGAATGCTTTATTTATTGTTATATTTTTACGGAACAATTTATAATATTATAAGAATAAATTTATATTCTCGTTATATTCTTCGATAGTACACTGTCAGAACTACACTATCACGGAAGTCACCAATGACTGAAACTATGAATTTAATACAAGGAGAAAATAAAGATTATTCCAAATGTTTCTTTTTTCTTTTTATATTATCCCAGCGTGTCACAAATGAAAGTATTAGTCTTAACTGTTTGGTCTTAAACGAAGGACCTCGTTAGGGAATTTAATTATATATTATTCTCTCTTTTTATGTAAGAAATGTTCTTACAAATATGTAAAAATAGAGGAAAATAGTGCCATGTAAACTTTCAGTTTCTAAACCGTGGTAGTTAGGGGTTAAATATCGAAACTTAAATCGATTGTCTATGAAAGGGTTAAAACTCTTTATAAGAAAGAAGAAGCATGCCCATGCGAAGGTATGATAAAATTCGATTTACCACGACCGTTCAAAATAAATGGCGCTTAGAATTACAGGTCACGGGCTTCGTAAGATCGGTGCAAAATCTTAAACAAACGATCAGACGAGGTTGGACAGGTTTAATCTATGATTCTTTAATGTCAAACGAAATTCTGTCAAAATGTCGGAATGTTGGAAAGGGGAATTGGAAATGAAATAACTCGAATATTTTTGACCTTTGAAAAGTTCAATTATCGATTAATCAAACAAAACAACGCTCTGCTTCAACCTTTTCATTATGATGGTTATTTGCAGCTACGTAAAAAAAAAAAACGAAAAAAAAAAAATACAATAAAACAAACGCAATAAATTCTGAGGTATTACAGCGTTGATACAAAAATAAATACCTATTGATGAATGAATTTTATGAAATTTCTTCGAGCATTTTCTATTAAATCAAAATTAAATGTTATTAAACTCTTGTTGATTAATTAGTGCGTGCTTCGAGTTAATTATGAACAATTCTATACGAGAAAAAAAAAAAGAGGAAAATGTGTAATCAAAATATACATTCTTGATTTTATTTATTTCGGATTAGAATCAATCCGCAACATAGCACGCGATAATATTACTCAAGAAGTTAAAGTGCTAGTTTTGTAATATAATAGTTCAAATAGTTAATACAATTTATAAAATTATAAAGTTTAACATTGATAAAATAAATAAAATAAGGTCGATGGTTATACAATTCTTTGAAATTTATCGAATTTCACATTAAATGCTTTTAACATACGATGAGCGGTATGGTAAATCGATATCAAACCGAAAGGATTTGTAGTTTTGGAGTTTTGCAACTATATGAATTAACATTTTTCTATTTTGCCTTTCTGGATAACGCTACATTGTCGTTGCTGACACTATTGTACTAAGTACAGGCATTGATTTACTGCTGCGTGAATCCTTGAAATACACGGTCGACAATGCACACCGTGGACGTCGATGATGAAAATCTCGACACCGGTGTATACATATAGGATTTTTCAATGCCGGAAGTGGGCGAGGGAAACGCGTTCACGTTGTACCTGTTTTCATTATTCAACAGTTTAATTCACAACCAGACGGCAACTTTGTTTGGAAAATTAAATACATATATGGGACACTGGTATCGATTAATCATGCATGCGACACTTTATCGAGCATACAAGTTTCAAAGGAATTGTTGCCGGGACACGGAAACCCTGGTTTGTGGAATGTAAAAGGTTCTGAAAGTAAATTTCTTGTTTGCTAACATTTCTAGCAATAATATTTAATAATAGGATATATTTTTAATAATGGACAGCGATAAAGATGAAAATTGTCCAATTTTTAAAAAGTTCTAAGAAGGATGTAAGAACTTATGTAGTTCTGATATTTAATTTTTATTATAGAATGAAATTTTAGTATAAAGCTACACATGTAAATGATAATTTTTTATAAATATATTAATATTTTTAATAATAGACAATAGAAGTATGATTCCGTTTATTAACACGATTCTTAAAAATTGTTATTCTTTAACTCTTTGCACTTTAAGAAATTATAAAATATAAAATTTGATAAGTTTTTAAAATTTTTCATCACAATTTATAATTATAATTGTCGAATTGGTGAAAGAAAACGTAGAAATATTTATCAAGTGCAAAACGTTAAATATTTCTGTTAATAAATAATCACAATACTAGCAGGGAACATGAACATCGCAGATTTAAAAAATTCATAACGTGCAGCCTTACATTAATAAAAATTGATGGCTATTGTTGGATCACAAATCAATTCAATTACAGTCAGAAGTGCATTCGTAACAAATAGGTACGGCAGCGAGAATGTCAATTAAAAGCGATAATTAAATGGAATTTTTTGGAAAGAAAATTAATATTTTGACATCACATACTGACATACTTTATTATGGACGGAGCACAAAGCATCGTCTTTTCAATACAATATTCATTATACATACTTATGCTAATACACGTTCATATGTTTAACATTGGTTCTTATCATCCTGAATTTCCTTTAATTCATTAGTCCTGTGTACCTGAAGTTCTAATAAAATTCCAACACTTAATCGCTAATTTTGATTTGCACGATATTGTTGAAAAGAAACAACTCGCTGCTTATCGTAAACCGTTAAAACTAACGAAAATCTGATAAATGCTATATAGACGAACAAATGGATGAATAAAATAATGAAAACGCTGACAATTTTAAAAATTCAATTTTCAATTACCACAGTTACTTGCTTGATTAGTTTTCAAATCAATACAAGCAGAAATTAGCTCAATCTGACCGAAAACTTTTTATATTAAATTATTAATTCGAATTAAGTCAAATTTTTCAACAAACTAGAGGATAATAATTTGAAAGTTTAAAGACGAAAAGAAATGTTAAACCGCATTAAAATAATTACTGTCAAATAATTAAACGAAGGAAAAAAATTATAAATACGATTAATATTCATGATGCAAAATAGCAAGTTAAAAAATTAAATTGAAGAACTGTATGTTTAATTCCTTTTTTCACAAGGTGCTACAGTATACAAAAATTGTTTTAAACTTTCATTATCTTATCCATCCCTCATACATAAGTACATAAGTCGTGCACATACAAAAGTACGTGCAATACAGAAAAAAAAAATATGGTAATTCCATTTCACGTGCACCATAGTGTACTAAATACCTAAACGCAAATATAAGACTTGACTTTATCTAAACATAGCCATCTGTCGTTTTACTTAAAACTATTTAAAAAACGTAATTTGGTTAAATCGTTTGCCAACATTAACGTATTACAACGAAAAAAGTGAATAAGGAATCTAGGCAATGCGTCTTTCTGCAGATTGACCTTATTAACAACAATTTAATATTTTGCTCTAAAGTTTACACGAGTGTTCGTGTGACCAAAGTCAAAAAATAATAGCAGATTCGGTTAATCAGATTTCATTCGATCAGAATTCAAATAAATGAATTTATACTTGTATTTTTATAACACCTCCTTCGTGAACATAATACGAGCCACGGCGTATTCGACTTACACCTACCCTTAAAATTAACAGGAAAAAGAAAAAGAAAAGAAATGAAAAATAGGACAGTAAGTTTATAAATTTCAGATATGTATAACACGAGACCTCGTGTTGGCTTATATCAATATCATGAACACCGAACGAACATTCAACGAGCAACGTTTAACCCTTTCGATACGATCCTCTTCCTATTTAATTTCTTCATATAATTTTTAGTTTGGTGATTACTAATTAATGTAAATTAAATCACGTTCTGTCTGAGTAAATGAGACTTATTGGGATCGAAAGGGTTAAAACTTATTGTCCTTTATGCAAACTCTCAGAAGTATTCGACAGAGATAATACAAATAACCCCCGTGTAACACGGCATTCGTACGACATGGTTTCGGTCTAACACAGTTTGAGAATTGAGGAAGTTCCTTTATAACACGGTATTATTACTAGTGGTACACCCAGAAATAGGCCCTATCCCCAAAAATTGAATTAACTCTCCAATTATGACTGAAGTAATTTAAAGGTTTCATAAAAAGGAACAAAAAATCAATTTTATTCCCCAATTAAATTTTTTAAATTAAATTTTATTGAAGTTTATTCTAAATTGTCATCCAGATGCTCCCGAGATTAAATCCTCAGTGTGCCACTGATTCCTACAGCTGAAAATTAGGAAAATTCCCTTATAACACGGTATTCCTATAATACGTTTCATTCTAATTAACACAAATTTTGAAGAAAATTCATGTTTATTTATTGTAGAAAAAAATAATAATTTTGCTAATTTTTGAAACGACCGTGTTACACGAGGGTTACCTGTACACGATCGCATTCTCGTGAAATAACTCGTAAAATATTTCCATCCGATATTAATCAAGCTATATTAACGATACTAGCTCGCATCATATTTATCCTCTGTTAATTTAAGATATCTCAATACAATTATATATATATATATATTTTTTCATTTTGTTGGAATACAACGTACTTTTCAAAATAAAGAGATTTCTATGTTAAAAATGAATGCTTGCATATCTACATTTAATTGATATAATTATCGTGTGTATGTAGAAACAAGTTGACGATATAACAAGAAAAGTATTGTTTTAAAAAGCTGATTATTGTTAATACATTTATAGCATAAAAACTTTTTCGTAAATCGTACAATTATAACAAAAAGAAATTCTATAAAAAAATGTTCTTCTTTCCATTGAGTATCTTAATTATTTGAGTTACATTTTACTAATCTTTTCAATATTTTTATTTATATATTGTATTTGTCTTTTTTTTTTTCAGCAAGAATGATTTGATATAATTTCATCATCACTTGTTTTATTTTAATTTTGTTTCGCTTTTGAACAATTAAGAAAATAATCAAATCTATAAGCTATTTTATACTTATGTAATATGAAATGCAACAATATCACTATTCATTAAAGATCAATAAAAATGCTTTGGAACGTATACATATCCAATTCCATCTAACAAAATAATTAAATATATGTCGAAATTCGACAAGCACCTCGCTATGAATATTCATTAACTATTTAACCCTCTATGTACTAATACCGTCGTCCTTACTGAAATATGAAATTGTATTATAAAGTGATTACATAAGGTGCAAAGTTTTAACTCTTAAACAGCAGCGTTAATTATGATAATACTTCAACAAGTCAAGTATGAATTGCAAAACTCTTTTTACCTATACATATATCTCCTAATAAATCTTTAATCTTTTAAATGCTGAACAATAATATACATAGAACTGTTACTGTTATTACCTTCTTATGTATATTTAAACTAGTTCAACAGAATTATAATGATATCAGTATATTAAATTCAACTATTGGGTAAGATGGAGTTCTTTCTAATCTCTGACTTTACTGGTTAATGGTCCTTAAACATTAAACTGTACAAAATTGGAAAGCAAATGATAGAATAATAATAATCTATGTATCTATCATTTTGTTTGCTTTATACATAAACGAAACACAGAGGGTTAAATAATATTAATACATGTACATATAGTAGTATGTATAGTACTGGTATTAACTCTTGTAAAGTGGAGAAACGTTTCAGCAACTAGTTGTAAAAAATTCATTACAATCAATAATCATTGTATTATGCAATTCAGTTTGAATTCATGAGAAAGATGTAATTTTAACTGAAAAGCTAATAATCTAAATTACCTACATCTATGCGGTACAATATTTTTAAACGTATTTGATAAAACTTATAGTAAACGTAATTCTGGAATGTGAAAAACACCCTTGCAACAATGGATCACTTACATTAAACTGGATACATTGTTTAGAAAATATTATCCCAGACCATGATCTTCGAAGAATCCCTGCGGAGTTTCCTCCTGAAACACACAAATAATAATGTTAAATTAACACGTACACAAAATATACAGTTAAGGATATGAAGAGGGATCAATTTCTTTGATGCTGCAACTTTATCATACAATGCAAATATACCATAATGAAAATATATAAACAAACACGTACCTAGTTTGCAATTAAGTAATCTCCTTGATGCAGCCTCAAATGGTGAACTGAACCCTTTTCATATAACCGAGTATATACTTGTATGGATACACAAAGCTGCACAAAGCACATGTTGATTTATTGCCTCGTTTAAAATGCTTAAGCACAGATCAAAGAAATGTCTGTATTGCATGCTGCATACAGAATATCTCTGCGCTTATTATTAAATAAGTGTACATATTGTAAACTTGACAAATTTGAATGAAAAAAGAAAGAAGAAAGAAATACCTTCCTAACAAACAACCATTAAATAATAATTCTAGTGATACATTTATTTTAAGTAGATGTAGATAAAAATATCTTAACAAAACCTGAAAGGGTAAATACAATAACAATAATTACATAAACGTGTTAATTACATGGAATAGGTATTATATAATCTTGTATACAATTGTATAAAAATTTCTTTGTATACATTTATTATAGTCACCATTACTGTGTTAAAATTATAATATTAAAAATTGACACTGTTTATGTATATACACATGTAAAAATGACACCTTCAAATGTTCACTACTAATTAAATACTAGAATAAATATTTTTTTTTAAGTAGACAAACATGAAAAATACTATACAAAATATATAATGCGATTAAAAGTGTTATAAATAGTACCTCAATATTTTTCTATGATTAGAATAAGTTCTTTAAGAAACAATAATTTTCTAAATCTGCACAACTTTATTGCTATAGTACGAGACTAATTATGTTAAAGCTATTGTTTACTAAGTTATAAAAGGGAAAGTAATTTTGTAACTAAGAGGACATTTTGTTCGATACATATAACTGAGCAATATATGATATATATGTATATATATATATATATATATATATATATATATATATTACTCCATTCATTTTGTGTAAACAGCATTTTTCTATATAAAAATATGCTAACAATTCCTACTCTAATTTTGTAAGGATTATCAATTCTAAGTAAAAAACAGATATTCGATATTTATAGAAAAAGTTGAGATGTATGATGGCATCATGTAGCGGGTGAGCCTGCTCCAGGTCTTGATTCATGTGGGCTGTCAGATTGGCCATGGAGGGCATGCAAGAACGCAGCACCTACAAAAGCCCTATCTCCCGCAGAGCACCTTCCACAGCTTCATCCTTCCACAAACAAACAAATATTCTAACTAATCTTTAGTGTATTTCTAAACGTGTCCTTAGTAACGGAACAATAATGATGAGCTAAAAGCTAAATCTTACTGTTAAATTTTATTACTAAATGTATTTGTGTAAATATATTGTTTTATGTAAATACATTATAAAAAATATGCAATATCTTATACAAATTTTTATATATTAAAATTTCATTTAAATTAAATTCATTCCTCCTAGTACAAAATGCTTTGTTATTCTACTTGAATCAATACAGTAAAAGTCAAATTTATGAGATGTGTTAAAGAAAGATGTATTGATCAAACAACATGCATTTTAATACTGCTGGCACGAATTTTTGTAATATTTTTAATATATTCCGTTTTTTTCTTCCAGAACCTGGCATTAGTTCAATTTATTCTTAGTGTAATAAGTATAAATATATAATTCATATAAGGCTTAAAATTTTGTGCCATTGATAAAATATTATAAAATGTTAAAACATCTAATTCTTTGATATTGCTTATAAAATACTGTCTTATTAAAACAAGACAAATAAATACTATAAATCTATAAAAAGATTACTTTTTAAATTATGCAAATAAAATAACATACAACCATATTTTCGCATTGTACGAACTTTTTATAAACGCTATTCAAAATATTATGCGGATTACAGTCAATATCATTACATAAAATCATATTATCAACATAATTGGCAACAGTTAATATTTATTGCGATTCGATAAATATATACATACATCTCAATAACTAGTTAACTAATTACAACAGCATTTCCATAGCATTGTGTCATTTTAGAATAATTTTTAGTGACATTACATAATTTCTTTTTTCCTTTTCTTTTTTAAAGCATATTACTATTAAAATACAAAGAATAAATGCTATGCTTCTTATTACTTTTGATTTAAAGAATCATTTTAAGCAAATGCAAGTAAAACCTACAAAAAATTTCATTTCTATGTTGTCAAAAATTATGCAAACTTATCAATTATTGCATTATACGAAACAAATATCCATCTCGCTATTTTTATAAAAATTTTCAAGTGTACAAAATATCAAGAACTAGATATAATCTAAAAATATTTAAAAATTAGTCGTGTAAATTTATCTGAGTGCTGTAATTTTTTACTTACTTTTTGCAATGTTAATTATACTTTTAAAGTTAATTTGAAAACACTTTGCTTTCAACAAAATTATTCAGATGCATATTGAATGAATATATTTAAATGATTGGATAAATATATCAGGCACCAAAAATATCTATTTTATCATCAGGAATTTTAATAAATGTTTTTATACTCCTCTCAGAAGATTAAAAATTGTACTTCACATCCTAAGAAATTATATTCTATATAAACCTTACACTGCTACACAAGACAGTCTTGAAAAATATTTTAGAATAATAAAATAGTATTTTTTAAAATAACAATTCTTACAATATTTTTTCGAAAGATTCCTTTGTGTAAAAGCAACATTTTTATAAATATAACTGATTGTTTTAAAAGTAAGTATGTACAACTCAAATACATAATTTAGAATATTCTGAAAGCAATTCATAAGTAGAAGTAGTCAAAATGAATTTACTTACATTTAACTCAAATTTTTTACGTAAAAAAAAAAAAGGCAGTTACATATATGAAGGATATACTTCAGTAAAATATAATAAGTGACGATCAGTAAATAATATTCAAAATACGTATTTTATTTCTATAAATTATTAATATTATGTCTTATCAATACTTTTAATGATATTTAAAACTAACTTTATTGTAAACAATTACAGAAAAATATTTATATTGCTGTAATGTCTATTCATCATAAAGTAATTAATCAGTGCTTTACTATATGATCTGATTGATTGGCTTCAATTTAAGAAATACTACGATAAAGGAACTTCAGAATATTAGCAGAATAATTTTGTCATTAATTATATTATGAACACGATTATATAATAATGACAGTGTCATATGGCAACAGTATTTAATTTCTATTGAAAGATACGTTTAACTGTATTACTATAGATATGCTGCTGCGTACATCATAAATAAAAATTCACAACATATGTAAGCCCACTTACATTAATGAAAGAATAAGCATGTAAGCATTCTATTCACACAGCAATAGCTATAAGGAAAAAATAAGAAGTTATAATATTTTTAGATATAGATTATATCTACACTTGTCTGTGTGTGATGTTTTACAATATTACTGGAAAAAAATTTGTAGACATTATTTATGCTTTCCTGACTATATGGTATGTTATCTAACAACATATCAATAATGACTTCATAATTAAATCGTACTGAATAAACATGAATCGTACTGACGATTCATAATAATAATAATAATAATTAATAGTTTCAGCCATTGCATATATATTAACTATATCTATAACAGAATTTATAACATTGATTTTTAAACCAGGCATTACAACAATAATCACATACAACGCACATTAAATATTAATCAAAATTTTAAATACTTACTAACAAGACTACATAAAAGAACAAAAATATTTTCAGACTATAAAATACATCATATATACAACACATAAAAGAATATCAAATTAAAAAAAGAAAATAACACATTAATATTTAAAATCAAAGGAGTGACATTCCATCATGCAATTTAGGTATTACACTGTTAATAAACAATCAAGTATCAATAAAACGTATTTTCATCAGGTAACAAAATAATGTGGTGAGTATTACTTTAATAAAATAAAATTATTTACCCTTTTCTCGCTATGTACGTATAGTCAATTAAGAATATGTTATTTTTAAATAAGCTAAAAAATATTATTATAAATTCATTCTGAAAAAATCATGCTTTCATATGAATTGTATGTAATTTCTCTCGGATAAGGAAGATTTTACACGTAAACATATTTATACACATGTTTAGTAGTATGTTATTAACTAAACTTATTGTGGAACTATAATAAAATTATTCTATATAAACAAAACTATATTATATATTACCACCACATTATTTTACCTAGAATGAATAGGCTATGAACATGCCACACACATAAATCATACAAGAGGCCTTGATATTTTTTGTATTACCTCTTGATCAACAAAGGATTTGATTACTTTGATAAGGATGTTACACACCAACCATCAAAGGTTAAATATATTATGCGAACCACTTTAACAAAATTTTCAGGTATTAATAATACAATTAATATTATGCATATGTGTAAAAACAACAGTAAAATCACATTAACTTTCTTAAAACTGAAAGTAATTATTGTATTTGTTAAAATGATTCACTTATATTGCCAGAAAATAACAAAGAAAAATTATAGTGTCATTAAAAAGGACAAATTACAATTCAATGGGTACATCCCCATAACTAACCTCCTGTAGTAAATCCTGAGCTGCGATGGCTTTTAAAACATTTTTTTTGCTGGTTTCTTGAATTTCACCGCCAACCAATAACTCATCTAAGATGAAGTATGCTTTCTCAAAGTTGAAAATTATATCTAATTCACACACCTGATAAATTTAAATTAATAACTTTTACTTCAATTTTCCTTGCATAAATTAGCAATTTGTTATAACAAACTTATTGATAAATTTGTAACTGATTTTTATTAATAAAACATATATTCTATGTATTAAATCTTTTGTTGTCTTGAATGCAAATTAATTATATAGTTTTATAAGAAATATGAAACTAAATTTGTACTCACGCTTCCAAAATATTTGTCTAATAATTCAACATAACGATGTATGATTTCTAGGGTCAATAATTCATTGTCATTTTGTTCTATTGCACAACAGAAATACAAACTTGCATATCTGCGAAATAAAAGAACTGACTGTAAAATAATTTATTACCCAAACGCTTTGTATCGGTAAGTAAACTATTACATTCTGTCCACAAGAATCTGATATGGTTATACCTTTTATAGACAACCTTAACATCCTTCCATTCTAAAAAGCTTGACATTTTAGGTTTTCGTGCCAATATTGTAGTGATTAATTCTCGTGTAATTTTCTTTTTTAATTTATCTGGATGAGCCACATACCATTTTTGTAAACGCAATTTTCCTTGGCGACTGAACAATAACATAAATTGCATCTAAAAGAATTTAACCAATTTTGTACATAAAAATTTCCATATTATTCAAACTGCTATTGATAAAAATTCTATTCAATTTTTATCTTATGAAGACGTAATAACAAATATTTACCATTTTTGAACAAGCGTTTTAAAACAAATTATAAAATTAATCACGATACTTTTCGACCACAATGTAAAAAATTATTTTTCTGCCAACATACGCACTGTACCATTGATATACTTATATATACATATATGTTGTATAATGGGATACACACAATATCGCCATCATTGAGGGTAAACCACTTTGCCCTCTAACCAGGGATGCTGACACTATACACCGACATGGGCGTAGACACAGGTAATGCAGCGAGCTGTATACCGACACAATCTGACCCGAAATATGGGTTTGGGAGGATACGTTGTTTGTCCTTATATGGGCAGATTATGGGCTGGGCGAGGGCTTATTCGAAAGAGGAAGGTTCAATGTAGCGCGCAAAATGCATGGTTCGACGAGGTTGTATTGATATCTAATAATATGCGTGTCCAAATTAGAGCAAAAATCGACAAAAGCACCTGCAGAATATAAGTATTGTAAGTTCACTAATAGAGTTTTATGACACAAACAATGCATTTTGCGCGCTACATTGAACCTTCCACTTTCGAATGAGCCCTCACCCAGCCTATAATCTGCTCAAATAAGGACACAATTAGAAGAATACCAAACCCATGTTTCGGGTCAAATTATGTCGGTATACAGCTCGTTGGATTACCCGTGTCTACCCCCTTAATGAATATATTTTAGAAGTTTTAACATTTATCTTTCTTATTTTTATTATTTCTAGTATTTAGATGCCTTGATGTCCTTTATAAACTCTTTAGAAATTCAATATAATGCTATATTTTGATAAATAACTTAAAAAAGGATATAATCAATGTTGATACAGTATGCAGTAAGTGTAGAATATGAAGTACCTCTTATATTATAATATTACATTCCTAATGTTTATTCATAACATCTATAGTAAAACAAAAATAAAATTCTTCATACAACTAGTTGTATTGATAAATATAATATACAAATATTTTATACATATTTTTATTTACGAAATATTACATGTCATTTATTTTAGTAATTATTACAGCTACTTTATACACCTTTTCCATAATTGACGTTTCAAGTAACTTATACGTTTTTCAATTTTATCTTCTATACCAAAATGATGGTAAGGAATACTTATAACGTCATATTTGTTAGCTGCCAATAAACGCAGCTGAAGTTTATTTAATCCTAATGGTTCTATAGAATTTAGACACAAGTCATAATAATCAAACACCATTATACCAATTCTGAAATTTAAATATATGTATTGTTTTCTATGCTGACGAACACCATTTTATTTAAAGTTTATAAATAACTCAAAACAAGAATAGCAATATTTAACTACTTCTTAAATTTCTTTTACATACGTACTTAATGTGATGATTTTCAATTTTATCTACAGGAATAGATCTAAAATCACTGTCCATATGTATTTCTGCATCTAAAATGCGAAACGCGTTATTTCATTTTTATATGTTAAAAATAATAATTATAGTATGTTGCTTTTTAATAATTTATAAATTGAAAAGATTCAGTACCTAAAAGAAAGCCCAGGTTTGTATTTACATTCATTTTAAAATGAGTGGGAGATGGTAATAAATTTTTTAATGTAGTTTCCAGTGCATTAATGTATAATTCTTTTTGTTTTGTATTCTTTTTTGTTAGAGGTTCTACAAAATCACCTAAGAAAGGCCCTAAAAATTGTGTTTTATTAAAACATATGCAAATTATTTTATAACATCTGATTAAAGTGCATACCAGAATAATCTTTCATTATTGATTTTGCATATCCATTAATGTTCAATAATTTTAATGTATATGACAGGCTTGGTTTTGAATCTACAAGAAAAACTTAAATGTTAATCTGACAACAACAAATGTTGTATGGTAACATATTATACAGCACTACATATACTAACCTATAGCCATAATCCTTTTAACGTATGTATGGTTAAGTACGGATTTAATTTGATCAGTAGTTACTGCGTTGTGTATAACTAATGACCATACAAAATTCAACCACTCAAAATATCCTAGCATTGGCATTGTTATACATGGCGAATATTTCTAATTATAATTAACATATTTACTAGATTAAATTAGTGAATACAAATAACATTCATACTTGACACTATTTCAAATAATTTTCACCCCACATACCTCTATTATGTTGTTTACATGTTTTGATTGATAACCTAATACTGATAATGACTGTAAAATGTTTGCTATAACTTTGGCATTATATAAAGTATCAGTCCTCTCAATATACGCACATATTTCATTCAAGAAAGCATTATTTTTGTATCTGACAGTAGCCAAAGATTTTAATATCGATAACACAGTTCGAACAGAAAATGTCTCAATAGCATTTGATTTCAACAGATCATTACAAATTTTGTTAATTAGTCTCTATAATAAATTTATATTTGCATCTATTTATTTTCATTGTTAAATTTTGCTTACACGTAAATGTTATTTCAATATTACCTCATCCGAATAACTTAGTTTGCTCATACTAAACAATAAATTTGAACATTCTCCTATGCATAATATAGTATTATACTGAATAATATTTTCAAAAAAATATTTCAGAAGCTTCACATTTCTATGGCCTGCAACTGCTAATTTATGTATTTCCTGCATTAAGTAACAAATAAATATACATCTATAACAGAAATAAATGAAAATTACAATGTTTAGTTACCTGAATCATTCCAGATGTAGAAAGATCCCTATATTTAGTAAAATCTTCGCTGGATGTAAAATCAAGTATTTCATGTTCAGTACTTTCAGTTTTGTTCTGTTTCATCCATGTTACAATAGCTTCTCTAACTCGTATAATGTCCTCTTGAGATAATAATGATGTCGCATTAGTAATTTCCATGAGATCTTGTACGCTTTTAGCATCTTGAATTTTATCGATAAATGAAGATTTTATATCTAGAGAACTACACAACTTTGCTTTAAACTCATTAAAGTTCATACATTCTTCAGAATTCAATCTCCTTGTCTCTGAAGTGTTTTCCTTTGTCTAACGAAGCAATCTTTGGTAAATTAACTTTTCCTCATTAATAAAAAATATTATTACTAAAGATATTCACAATAAGAAAATTATATAATCCAAATATATATGTATTGAAAGTTGTGAGTTCATACCTTATTAACCCTTGTAATAGATTCAGCAGGTATTGGTGATGTATTTGTTGTTAATGGTATACTTAATCTCCACCATAATCGAGAAGCATATTTTGTAGTTGCAGTGCAAACAACCGAATTAAATTGCAACATTTTATATTATGTTATAATACTTAAATAATCATACACTTCTGAATAATAAACACAATCATGCAGCTAGTATATATATATTAATGTATACCTACAAATAACTGTCTGTATTAGTAAAGTATAAATATGAACCTACATTTAATAGGCTGAATTTATAAAGGGTCAATTTATAAATTCAATTCAGTAGAAAAATTGAACTAACTGATTTTTAATGACCTCAAATCATTAGAAATTTCATTTTAAGGTTAAGTTCTAGTGCAGTATAGCTTTAAGCATGAAATAAGAAAGAAGGAGACCTCACTTCGTGTACTCAAAGTGAGGCTTTTCCTATAAAGTTCGTAAGATCCACATTCGAACTGCATAGCCATCGCTCAGATCGCGCTTGATTCTGCCGATAAAAACATGATCAAAATTCTGTTCAGGAGACCTTTTTTTTATAAAACTATTAATAAAAATGCATAAATAATCAATAATTAAGGAATATAAATAAAACGAAATATAAAAGAAGATTTTTAAACCGAAAATCCAAAGGGAAGCATAGTTTATAATATTATATATTTTGGTTAACAGATTGAACGAGTGTTTTTCTATATCTTATTTTATTTATATTTTTTAATTTATTTATTATTTTAGCATTTCTATTAATAGTTTTATGGTAGATCCCGTTTTTATCGGCATTATCGAAGCGCGATCTGAACGATGGCTATGCAATTCGCCAGTTTTAAAAAACAGTGTTACCGGTCGAAACACATTATCGATATACATACGTATCGTATCGAATTTTTAAATTTTTCGCGCCAATATCCAATTGTAATAAGAAACAATATATAAAATAATTAATTGCAGGAATTGGCTTTAAATACTATTAGAATTCCAGTTCTTATCTACAACAGAGTTGAATCTACATACCTACATTTATTTACCGCACCTAATTAATACAGTTATTCATATCTTCAATACTAACAATTTTTTTCTGATTTTTATAATTTCACTTTAATTTACGATACCAAGCATTTTACTTTCTCGAATATCGACGTAAATTGCAATATTACTTGCATAACATGGTACAAGACATTCCCTCCGGTAAAATGAAATTTATAAGGTATCATATTTCAGATTTATACAAGTATATTTTATTTTATACCTTTGGATCCTTACTGATCGACATGATTCGAGCAAAGGTGTGGCAATTATGTAGAACATCGATTTATTCTTACTTCTTGAAGTCAACGAACCCGTTTTCAAGTAACCGCGCCCAATACAAACATTATTACCAATGTTCGTTCCTATTGCGTTCAACGTCACAATTTGTACGCGTGTTACAGCTTCGATGCACCGAATTAATCAAAGCATTTCAAAAACAGCAAAAACAATAAAGCTGACGAGTTGATGGAACGGATAAAAATGAAGACGTTACACCGGGTCCGATTTTACGTCAACAGTTGCGTGCGTTTATCAATATTACGTCGGTTAAGTTGCTTTCCGCGTAAAGAAGCTGACAGTTTGATTAATCAAGAATTTTTATTTACATTAAACGCACATTTGATTTAACTGTTACGACGTGAAAAACCTTCTTGCCTCATTTAATCAAGTGTATAAGTTCAATTAAATGTATCGTAAGTTATAGACAGACGCCGAGTAGCTGTAGTTATTAAAAATTGTAATTACATAGATATAATTTGCGTGTATACGTGTGTCACGAGTGAAATGAACACCTGTTAATTATTCTACAGTTCTTACACGATAGTTCAGTCATATTTCGATTTTCAGTTTTTATTAAGAGTTCAAAAAGAATTATTACAAAATTGGTATACGTAAAAATAGTACACGAATAACAAGATTGGTATCATTGAAGTCATCTGTTTAAAATAAAAATCTAACTCAACTAATTATCGTGGAACATTCCATGCTTTCTGTATCTGACTGTTATCCTAAAACCATTTTTTTATTAATCGAACAATATCATAGTCATCACGTCCATTAATTCTGTGTGAACGTTCGCTTTTTATATTATCACTTACGTTTTTCCATTAAACAATTTCTTTATGAATTAAATAAATATTTGTAAAGTATATATATATGTATAAATAAATGTTGATTGACTGAGAAAACGATATTATTTATGACATCGCCTGATATTATTCTCTGCTTGGCCTTCATAGATTATAAAATGACAATTGTTCTCAAGTAAATTTTATGCTTATGTTTGCATTGTTCAAAAATTAATTGATCCAGAAGGACGAGTATTACTGTAATTATGCGAACAAAACGGGAATATCATTAAAAAAAAAAAAATGATGTTTTCATTTAAAAAACACCACCTGGCCTTGCGATTACCATTGTCGTAAATAGGTAGGGGCCAGGGTGCCCCCTCCCCTTAATTCATGAGTTAAAAACATCCGTCGGTTCGTAAAATCTTATTGTATAAGAACTAAATGAAAAAGTATATATTAGTTTCATTTACAAAATAAAATACATAATATTTACTCCGACAGATAATTTCTATGGTTATTTACAGTATTTTGCCATAACTTAGGCAATTTTTTCGATGCCTCTTTTCTAAAATTCTGACTGCTTTGACTTGAAAAAGGCATCCAAGTGTTAAAAAAAAAAGTGACATTTCTTTTCGTTGTACCTAATATAATAATGTTCTTTATTAATCAAAATTATATTAGAATTCAGCAGCGTTGGTTCACAGAATTCCTAGTTACGTCGATGGATTATTAGATGGAGAGAGCAAGTACTTTTCGAATAAAATTTGTATAAAACTCGCACGAGAAACTATCGGGTACAAATCGAATATCACTTTATAATCAGCACCAAATGTAATATCGCACTATTTGAACCTGTCAAGTATAAACCATTCATTATTTTAGACCCCAAAAATTCCTCAACATTCTTCAAACATTATAAAAGAAGGGTCGATAGTATTTTTCTTAAAATTATATCTCACACATAGCAAAAAAAAAAAAACAAAACCTAAAGCCTTGTCGATATGTTAGACGCTCCAGGGACACAACGAAGGTTAATCAAGACCTATCTGTGATTAAAAAATCGTGCTTGATCGTTCTCCGCGGCGTGCAATAAATCGATTGATACGACAAATCTTTCGAACACGTGCCGATTTCCGGTCCCAGTTATTCCTCGCGACGAAGGATAAGGATCTTCTGCGTAAGTCCGTAACGGCGATTGCGATTAAGCTCGGAAATCGGGAGAAAACGCGTATCCACGTGGAATTTCTCGATGAAAATGTATCGTGCGTCACCGGCTGCGATACGAGGCGGCGTGGATGCGAAATCAGTAAGTACTGCACATGGATCCGGTGGAGGGAAAAGGATAAAGAAAAGTGGGGGGATCCGATTTTCGGCTTGACGAATCACGTAGCCGGCCGATCTTGCAAGCGCATGACAATATTTAAAGCGACGCGACCGTAGATCTCACGAACCTTTTCCACCGGCTCTCGCGAGGAAACAGAAGCTTTCCGCGGACAGTCTTCGCCTGGGCACCGTTCAAAGAAGTTAGAATGGTTAATCAGATCACCTCCTTGTCCTGTTGCATAGGTTAGTATTCAATCTTTTCTTTTTTCATAACGATTATACGAATTTTTTTAATTTTTCAATCAACACAACGAGATTCTTATTTTTTGTACGGTGTAGTATTCTTCACGTAATTAGTTCAATTATTGTCTCGTGCCTTGAATTTATAGTGTTGCCATTCGGTCATTTTCAGATTTTATAGTCACGCGATAATAAACCCGTTTTCCAAATAAAAAGTGACAATTTCGAAACACCTTGTAATTATTTAAAAAATATTCATATCTGTAAGTATTAAATTGCTAACTGACTGAGAGAAGGGGGGTTTGAGCGGCACACGGTGTTCTTTTTATCTTCTTTCCCCTTTCTTTAAATTATTACTTGTATCAATACCCATAATTGTTCATTTTTAAGAATATTGGTATCGTTGTATAGCTAAGTACAAGTCGTATGATTAATAATAGGCTTCTGAGCTTATTAACTGTTTGAGAGTGATCGACGTATATATGCGCTCAAAAAGAATCGTCATAATAATTTATAAATTCGTATATTATCTTCTTGACAAAAACAATAAGATTCATAATATATGTTTTGTAAAAAGTGATCGTTACTTATGTTACTTGGAATGAATAATATTGTGTGTATCAAACAAAGGGTTAATAGCCTCTTGCATCGATAATTAATAAACCTGTCAGTATTCCTGATTAATCTGAAACTCGATTGAAATAACGCAAATTAAGTGCACAATAATTAAGAAGAAATCGACAGCAAGGATTACCCCTTTCAATCTTCAGTTATTATTAAGTTTCAAAGTAATAATGGTTATCCATTTTCTTTCGAAACATTCAAGAAAAATAGTGTTAGATGATGAAACCACTAATTCTTCAATTAGTGAAAACAAATACTTATTTTAGTTTCTTGGGAATTATTAATGTTCTTTAGAATAGTTGATGATCGATAAATGAAAGCAGAAAGAAAATTTTACGTTTAACAGACTGATTTGTTTACACAGGTGATTAACTCGCGGATCCTTTGTATTTCGTATGAATTTAATGTTGCATCAACTGCATAACACAGATTGTTCACCTCGTTTGATAGTTATTTCGAGAAGTTTTATTGTGTGCCACCCGAAACACGTAAGAGATATATTCCTTGAGGTTTTCGTACTCATTAATATTCTCTAAACAGCTTGTTAATCCATCATCCGGCATCAGAAACATTATAATTTTATTTACAACGACGAATCATGAAAATTGATAGGAATCGAAAGTTGTCACGTGTATGTGACAAAATATAATATTTTGATTTCGTTAACCTGGCCTTCTGCCACTTCATATACTTGTTACTATTTGATTTATATTAAATAACGTTTTAATTCGTTTATTCTATAGTGATGCATAATATGTTCGTAAAAAAAATATTATACCCATTGAAAATAATATATCTTCGATCTTTTGATAATTAACGGGTTGGTAGTTCGAAATTAAATTTCCTGTAAAATATGAACAATAATAAAAACATTCGAGTTCGTTCATCCGTACGTTTATCAATGCTACATTTTTCATCGCCCATTATTCATAACTATAGTTTGACTTTGGTTGAATTTCACTTCGATCTTGGGATTCGTTGTGATCTAAATATCATTGGAGCAGGTCCAACGAACTCGTACTACTAGGAAGTAGTAGTGGAATCAAAACAAAAAGAAAATATACGTGTTATTTTGAGAGATAACCTTTTGAGTGGCATGTATTTTTTTTTTGTTTTTTATGAAAATAGACACATGTGATAACTTATTTTTATGAATTTTTATTCTGGTATTCTTGTGATTAAAACAAAAAATATGTTTTAATAAAAACGATATTTCTTACTTTATTAACACTAGAACTACCGGCGTTCAGTGTACCCTTATTCCTAAATTAAAACTGAAATAGAAAACAAAATAACTGACATATAGTATAATTCTTTATCTTGATAAAAGCCAACTTATATTTCGACTAGAGCCTTTTAATCAATATTGACATTTAAAATAAGAAATCAGAAGCGAGTCATTTTGACCAGCTTGGTAGTTCTAGTGTTAAACACTTGAACATATCAAACGGAATGAATCAAATATGCTAAAAATAATGTACCACATTCAATAGAAATAAAATCATTAATTAAAAGTGTGGATAATATGAATTTTTAATAAAATCGTCTGTCAATAATTAGTTGTCAAGAAAATTATGTATTAAATCGTACGATTCATTTTTTTAATCCGATCAGACGGGTGTAAAGTTTCGCACGCAGAAAAAAGAAAAAGATAATCAAGTAAGAATTGATAACCTAAGTTTTGCAACAAGATAATGTGTTCGAATTGAAATTAACAATGATCAGAAAAATTCTCTTCGTTATTATTCAAAAATACAAAGCGATTCTTTAAAAGCTGCATCCCATAAACAAATCTAGAATTGTTACCACTTATTAATATAAGAAATACGAATATTAAAAAAATTCTAATAATAACAATAATAAATAAATTGAATACGAAAAGTTATCGACAAAAACAGGTGTATTTGTTTGATAAAGAATCTCCATAAATTTGCTGGTAGAAATAATGTTTAAATAATATAATTAAATTTCAAATTTTTAAATTCAATTTTCATTTTTATTTTGAATTTCGAAGAACATATTTAGATTGACCCGATTCGGAACATTTAAAACATACAAAAATGATTAAACACTTGGTTGCGTGAACAATTCGAAAATGTTACGTATCAGCGAATTCGACCGTATTAATTATAAACATTCAAGAACGTGCTCTCATAAAGGTGTTCTCTCGTTGCGTCACTCAAAAATTGCTTCATTCCTTATTATCTCAACCTATGCGATACACTTTTGATTTTCTACGTCAACGATTCACCGTGGAACGTGAATCTTCGTTTGTTGATAAAAAAATTATCAAAACTGCAGGCTTACTGTGTTCCGTTACTTTTACGTCAATCTTAACATTAGACTAAACAATGGAAGCTATTCGGTTCGAGTATTTCTCGGTTTCTCTGTTTCCTGTTTCGTTCTTTTTATTATATAAGGAATTATTTTTCAACAACCAATACAATTATATATTTCAATATTATTATTCAATACTATAAATATAGCAATTATGGTAAATTTTACTGTAGAAAAGTAATTAAGTATACCTGTGCCTTACCATCGTACTATAGTATATTTTGGTAATATTTGTAATTACTATATTTAATAATTATCATATTTAGCGTTACTATGTATGATCAGTAATTATTAGTAGATAATCGTATGTTACTGTTTTATGATATAATTTTATTATTGCATATATTTGATATAGGGTTATATAATTACTAATTACCAGTAATAATAATTTCACGATTAGTAATAAATGATAAAATAATCAGTTTTATTATTCATATAACTGCTTATTAATCATTCCATAAATTTATTCATCGGGATTGCACTAAATACTCTTCTGACAGGTACTATTTATACACAGGTGTTCTTATTAACACGGTAATGAAGTAGATAAGGCAATGGAATAATACTACTTTGAAGTATATTAAAATCTCAAAACTGACAAAAATTATTAACCATTTGTAAAAGTTTCTAATTACCAAAGGAAACGAAATTAGTATACCGAAATAAAAACTATATAAAATAGTATAATAGTGGCCGTAATTAATGATGCTAATTAAATATCAACCATTTGCACTCGGAGCATTTTTGGATACCTTCGAATATAATTCACTCTCCCACCAAAGCTTCCGAAAACTAAATTCATTATTTTGGAAGTAAAGTCTTATAAATGCTTATGAATCTATTTATTTTTATTCCTTTCATTAATCTTCTATATTGTATTATAAATAAAACTTAAATTTCGCATTTCAAAATACCCTGGTTAATTAAATATGTCCCTCCAGGGGCACCACACGAGTGCAAAGGGCTAATAAACGAATAAAAATAGTAATGATCATTGACTTTCCAAAGAATGTTTTTAATCTCAAAAATGTAATTTGCTAGCAACTCAAATTGATTTGTTTTTTCAAATTTCACGGAAAACAACATGTCATTATATGTGTCCTAGCATTAAAAAGATCATACGAAACATCCATCAGGATAATTAGTATCCAAATTACGATGATTACTTCCTATCGTCATCGCTGTCGTAACTTCATTCATTAGTGTGAAACTTATGTTTGTTAAAAAAAGAAAAAAAAAACGTGTATAACCGATCTGCAGGTGTATTGCACTTGAACGCAAAACAATCGCACAATAGGTGCAAGAAATGTCAAAATACAATTATTTCCCGCATTGTTCTTCTATTTGTCGATTATTAAGTGTAATTAACGTTACTTCCTGGCTTCTAAAACAACGTTTATCGATTAAAAATTATCTTAAATATTTTTAAAATTATCGAAACATTAATAGTTTAACATTAATATTACAGCAAGTTTAACGATAATTGCACCTTTCGTTTTTTCTAACAAAAATTTCTGAAAAATTAATTTTTTTTTAACTTTCCAAGCAACCCATCAAAGACAAAGTTAAACTCAATAAAATAATGAATTCTTTTGTATTATATTAAAATTAATACTGATATTGTGATTAATTATGCCAATCAAGAAGCGCGTTTCAATTAACACTTTTAAAACAAACTTTAAAGGGATTCGACTTCACAATTGTATTGTTATATAAAGATTCGCATTATGTCACTGATGAATTTAGAATCAAAATGACTAATTCATCATTCAACGTCTATAGTAAGGGTACAGATTTAGAATTTACGAATTATAATTAATCTGGGTCGCAGGAAGTTCAAGCCAGTATTCTTGTTCAACCTTCGATTTTATAGTATTCGATAAACAGTAAAGATAATGATTTTAATCACCGACATCTGTATCACATTGTTTAGGATCGATGTAACTTTACAACAGTGTATCGTTAACCATATAGGAAGAGATCATTTGTTAGCCAAATATTGTTGGTCAATCACGAGTTATTTATGTTACGACTAACACACTTGACACACGATTAAATTAATATTGTTCTATACACGTATATGTTTAATTACTTGTTGATACGAAGAGCTGATCAATAGTCTCTCCTTTTCGAATGCACATTAATGTTTTATCTTAATTATATTTATCGACGAAATCTTTGTCACTACCAAAATAGGTGTCAGAAATATAGTAGGTTTTGCGTCCCTGAAAACATAATATTTCGAAGACTGCAAATTTCTAAAAATATAATATTCCAAAGTATCTAATAAATCTTTTTAATAAAAATTAAAGAAAGTGATTTAACATTTTTTTAATATTCTGAAATATGATATTTCTAAATTTATAAATTCTATGAGAATATAAAATCTTTTTTCCTTGATTTCTATTAAAACATATAATACTTCCAGAATAAAAGGGTTAAACCGAACGCATGTTCGGGATAATCGCTTTCGATTATTTTCACGAGATTCGCAACGTGACCGAAGTAATAATTATTGGATCTGGTGGCACGAAAATGAATCGTGCTTAAAATAAATAGTGTTTTGGAACTCTGACATTGTTGAGGTGTTTTTCGTTTCGAACAATGGAAAAGCACGGACAAATGAGACATACCAGGTGTATGGAAAAGCACACGCAATCGTAGTTACGACACACCCAAAGCTGTTTCCCTTAAACGCTCAGATAGACAGAGTTTGCTTTTAACCTTTTGCACTCGGAGCATTTTATGACACGATCGAGCGAAGCCAATTGTTACAGTGAAAACCAACAGTTTTATTTTTGTAAAAAGAAATTATAAGTATTTACGAATCCGTTTATTTTTATTCCTTTTGTTAATTCTTTTATATTCTAACAATATACATAAAACTTTGTATTTCTGATATTACCTATTTTAATAAAGACTTTTATTTTTATTAGTTCGTGGTAGCATGGAATGTATAATCATTTAGAACTGATATGCAATATAATTTCCAAAATTATGGATGAATACACTTTGCTTCAGATACCAAAAGTATTATTGAATTTATTAATTAAGTAATAAAACTTTCTTTTTATGCTTCATCACTGATTTAATAATTATGGTAGAACATTGATCCGATAGTTTATTTTTTTAATTTATTATTAAGACTTTTCTGTCTGAAAGTAACGTCGATCTCTGGTACAGATAAATTCAATGAGCTTCATTTAATGTGCATTAACCATCAATTGCTGGTGTCACTATCTTGATTGTGCTAATCTAATAGTAATTAAAAACAACCTGGTAGAATAGCAAGAATTCAGTTTGATGGTATTTTCCTGTTCCTACGTTTGGAAAGTTTTCTATTCCTGTAATTAATCGATAAATCTTAAATGCAATAATTTTTACAGTTTTACAGAAACATGCAAACCATAACCATACACAAATCACTCTACTCATTTTATGAAATTTTGAAAGCCCTTAAAAGAAATAAGCTAAATAATATCAAATTACAAATTAAAAATGAAATAATTTTTTCAAAGAGTAACTTCCCAAAAGTACACGAGTTATTTCAATAGAAATATCTCTTATTAATTAGTTCATTCTGATTTCAGAAAATAATGTCGCCAAAGAGGGTACTGCAGATTTCGAGAAGGCAATCAAACTTTGCGGTAATTATTATTTTCAATCAATCGAACCATCGTTTACATCCAAATGACAAATTGTTTTGCAAACTTATTAAAGTTAATCTTTCGAATAATATTTACTCGATTTCTAATTTTCATATTTGATTTTTAATATTTATGTGTTAAAACAATACTTGAACAATTGTATAATTTTATGGCAATGTAACATTCATGTTAATTTAACATTTTTAGGATACGGAAAATTTCACTATGGCTTCCTGCTACTCTGTGGAATAATGTTTCTTTGCGTTGGTTGTCAAAATGGAATAAACGCATATATTTTGCCATCCGCGGAATGCGATCTAAAATTGACATCCGAACAAAAAGGACTCTTGAACGTCTCCTTTCTCTTAGGTAGGACAAATATTCATTTTTTAACATTTCAGACCAAAATTACTGAAAAACAAATTAACAGACAAAGCAATAAAAAATTACTTTTCAATTCTGATTAGACGATTCTTGTAATATTTAGAACTGATCTGAAAAGTTGATTTTAAAAAATCTTCCAAGTATTCGAGCCTGTTCCGTAAAGATATAGAAATACACGTTGTTTCAATTAACAGTGCACATTTTTATTGTTATATATCGGACACGTTCGACAGCACTTATTTCATTAGCAAAATTAAAGACCAGTTTTTATATAACATCCTACTCGCTGTTTGCGCGATTGAAGTCGATTAACTTTATCGTTAGATTAATATCCACCGTGGTTATTGTTTAATGGCTTAAAAGTAAAAGTACCAAGCGAGAGTTAAATTAATCGCGACCATTTGTCTGCCATTTTCAATTTTCCAATTTGAAAAACTCGAAATAAGAGAATCCAAACTTTATACGTACAAAATGAATCGTATAAAACAAATAAATATGTAAAATAATGACTATAAATTAAAAATTTTATTTTAAAGTTTAAGGCTATCGAATTTCAATTTATTTTTATGAAACTTTGCATTTGGCACCTTCGAAATATGTTTAAAAGGATTTCAATTAACTCGTTTGAAAATGAAAGTATTAAATTTCACGGTTCTCGATCAAAGAATATTACGTATTTTGTACAAATCCAAATCCAATATCCAAATCCAAATAAGAGTCTAATCTTTCTTGTAATTTATTCGATTTGTATATCAATTATTTTGTACCTTCAGTGACTCTTAATCCATGTTATTGTTAACCGATATAATGATTACCAATATTGGATTACTGTATCTAATTAATAATTCGACATTTTAATGTAGGTGGAGTTATAAGTTCCCTTTTCTGGGGAGTATTCGCAGATGCCTATGGCAGAAGATACATTCTCTTGCTGACTCTATTCAGTGATAGCATTTTATCAATCGGAGGCAGTCTGTCGCAGAGTTTCAACGTTCTGCTAATTTTCAGGGCACTCAGTGGATTCTTGTAAGTAAACAATACAATTTTTACAGATATAAATTACAACATCACCCCGATTGATTAGCAAACAATTAGCACATAAACTATATTGCAAGAGTTAACAAAAGTCCCATAAAATATGTTGTGAAAGGATATATTTAACAGAATCGAAAAATAATTTAATCATTTGTTACAATTTAATCAAATTGTTGACTGATTTTAGCATTGGTGCACCTGGTTCTCTAGTCTACACGTACCTCGGTGAATTTCATGCAGAGAAACAAAGAGTGAAAGCCATATGTTACGTTGGTTTCTTTTGGACCCTATCATGGTTAATATTACCTGGTAAGATGTTATTTCTTTGGTCAAACATGTGAGAATCAACAATAATAATTAAACACCACACTAAAAGCTTAAATCTGAGAAATGATCTATTTTAAATCCACGTAATGGAAACTTTATATTTTTTCATCTTTATATTTTTTAAAAGTATTTTTCGTCCAATACAAATGTTGTGTTTATTACACCTAATAAAATTTCATTTAGATATTTATTAAAATTTATTAAAATTTTATACTAGATGTTTATTACTTCTTTTTTAAGGTTTGGCTTGGATTATTATACCATTACCGATCTCCCTTCAATTCAACGGAATAATATACAATTCTTGGCGTCTGTTTTTGGCCATCATCGGAATACCAACAATGTTGATAACTTTAATAGCTACCAGATATCCGGAAAGCCCGAAATTTTTAGTCTCCCAGGGCAAAACGGAAGAGGCGTTGACGATTTTGCGAAAAATCTATGCGATTAACACCGGACACCATGAGGACGAATATCCCGTGAGTATAAACAACAACGATACTCTTTTGCAGTTACATATCGTTGCTAACAAGGAAGCTCGAATTACATTTGTAATTTACTATAAAATCGTGTTGCTGATAGACGTGAAATTTATATGTCGATGAATAAGCAAATTGTCATTGTATAATTATAAAAATGCAGTTTCCGTCAGAATTTTTATTTTTCTAAAAACTACTAAAATATCTATGATACGTAAATAAATTAAGTAAATTAATTTTCACAAGTTCCTAAACAAATTCGTATTCATTCATATTCATCTATAAATCGTTAATTAATCTTCACAATTATTTCTGACTAACAATAATTGTTTATCATAGGTAAAAATGTTGTTGCCTGACGAGACTATAAACGTTACCAATAATAAGTCATCATTCGCTACCAAAGAGGGTGTATTATCCGAATTGTTGAGAAACATTTGGCAACAAATGCGTTGCCTTGCATCCCCGCCACTTTTGAAGTATGCACTCCTTTGTTGGACCATTTACTTTGCCAACATGTTTGGGTAAGTTTTTAATAATTTAATTATATTGCTCATCACTTATTAAAACTTTGTCAATTCCATATTTTATCCTTTTCGTATGGAAAAGAAAATTACGTGTAAAAATTCCAATAACGCGAATAAGAAAATCACTAATTTTCAAATTGTAATTAGTACGTGAGACGATAAATAGAAATGGTGTCAAAAATATTGATTCATTGATTTTCTATTTGATTTTTCATTTCAAAATAATCTGAACTTTCTTCTAACATTTCCTTTTTTAATAATAATGATACTAAAAATTCTATACCTTTCATGTCTGACTCGAGTTTCAATTGATTAATAAATGAAATTGATTGTTTTCCAGATATTATGGTTTTGGTTTATGGTTACCAGAACTGTTCAATCGTTTCGAGAACTACCATAACTTGCATCCAAATCGTACCGTGAGCGTTTGTCGGTTGATGCACGAAACGAATATGCAAGCCGCCACAACAGTACCGAAAAATACTTTGATCGATTCGGTCGGCATTGTGAACGAGTGTTCGCCCAACATGGACGAGATGGTTTTCATCAATTCCTTAACGATTAATGCTTTCTGCCTGCTTGGAAACATCGTGTCCGGTTATTTGGCAGACCGTGTTGGCAGGCGAACGATACCAGGTAAATTTGAAATATTTATATCGAAGAAAATTCTTGTTTGATCTTTTGTCTAATGAATGCTCATACATTTCTCAACCAATAAATTATCTTATAATCAAAACTATGCGTGCAAACTTGAAAGTCCATAAAAATCTAGATAGACGTAAATGATATGATATAAAAGTCTAAAAAGTGTATCAATTTAGACTTTTTACGAAACAATAATGGTATAAACTAGAAGAATAGACAGTAAATATTCTTGAATAATCACCAACTTAGAAATTTGTCAGAAATTAAATATAAATATCGATAAAAGTATCGTAGCTTTTTAATTGGATCTATATTATCTAATAAGGAATTATTTTAAATCTTATTCATTTTATCCAAACCTTTTCGAAACCTTTTCAAAATCATGATTTTAAAAATGCACAAAAAAAAATTGCCATCTTTCAAATTTTTCCATAAATGAAATATAGATATTATAAATATGTAACCTTAATAAACTAATAGTATATAGGCTGCGGTGCTAATGTTCTAATTATGTTTTACTTTCCAGTGACGACCATGCTGTTGGCTGGCATCTTCGGTATCGTGATCTATTTCGTCACGTCTTCCTTGCAAATTCTCATGGTGAGCTGCATGTTCTCGTTAATGATAGTCACGGCAAATTTCGTCATCAGCAGCATCGTGGTCGACATATTTCCGACACACGTAGGCGCCGTCGCCATTTGTATGATGACCTGTTTCGGTAGAATCGGCGCGATCGCCAGTAATTTGGCTTTTGGAATGCTGCTCGATATCAGTTGCGAGGTGCCGATTTTCTTGGTCGGCTGTATAGTCATTGGTGAGTAACAATTTTTTAGTAACGATCCGGAGAAATAAAAATTTCTTTTCTATTTGAACTTTTATTTTTGTTTAAAAATTTGAGAGCCTAATATTAATTGACCCATCGTGTTATGCGTTTCGTAAATCTGGGTCAAGATTAATACGGCTCCTACGTAAGGCTCTACGTATACAAAATTTTTAATTAATCATTCGATTGTTTTCAGTTGGAGGATTGTTGGCCTTCGTTCTTCCAAAGAAGAAGAGTTGAACGTGTCCCGGTACGAAAACGAAAGAAAACAAGAGAATAAAAATAAAGGGAGAGACCAGTAGATAACAGTGTCACGTTGTAAATTAATTATTTGAAGGAATGTTGATTTAAAGATTTTCAATTACAATTTTTATTTGCCCAGTAATTCTGCTATATCTGTAAATTTTATCTTGAGAAATACCAGAATGATATACTGTTAATTTATGGATGTTATTAAAGTAAAAAAAAAAAAAAAAAAATGCTTTTTGAAAGAATACGTGACACCTTTATCTATTCGTGTCTTCGAAAATGTACTACGCTTATCACAACGTTCGACGGTCGATCATTCCATACTATTTTTATAAACATCACAAATGTCATTCGTTTTTTTAAAACGTTGTTAATCATATCAAACGAAAGACAACTTTCATTAATTTGCGTGAGTGTATATGTATATATGTATGTTAAAATTAAATGTCTAAATGCGAACGAATTGTGTGAGAAAGTGTGAAATGAATAATAAATTTTTTAAATCAATCCATAAATTTCCTTTATTTAGAAAATCCTATAACATCTTTACTTCTTCGAATTCTGAAACCTTTATTTATCAAGTTTCCAAATTTCAATTACTGAAATATTCAACACCTGTCGCATCTGGTTGATTGATTAATAAAAGAAAGAAAATGAAAAAATAATAATAAATAATATTTCATTTTACGAGCGACAGAAAAAGAATTAAAATAGTAGGATTTATCTACTTTCAATTAATATGTACAATTAATGATATTTTTCAAGGTACAATGAAGAAAATCGCATAAAAATTTACAGCTTCATATATTTCTTTCTTTCGTAAAAATGAAAAAGGGAGAATTTGTTTCTAGTTCGATGCATAATTACTGCGTAAATATCGTTATGTTTCCCATTGTTACATACAATTACATTGAAAATAACATAATCCGTAATATCGTCATTTTGTTACATTATTATTCTTACTCGATACTTTTATTACTAGTTACAATTCTTGTCATCACTACCTCTTATTATTAACACCAAACCTACCAAGCGGGGTCAAATGACCCTTTTACCAATCATATGTGAAAAGTGTAATTAATTGATTATCTTATTTATAAAAATAAAAATATATGTTTGATTATTTTATTAGAAATCAGAAGTTATGTTGCGAATTATTTCCTTTAATAAATTAAGAATTTCTTTCTAAAAATCAACGTTTATTTCATAAAGGGTTAAATGACTCCTTATGGTAAGAATAGGTATGTGTAAAGTGCCGGTACGGTTAGTGTTAACAATAATTAGTTTATGACAAGCTTATATACATTCATGCTTAATTATTATATTCACACTCTACGACGTAATCATATTATGTACAATATGTACATGACAAAGATTTTCCATTTGTATATGTATACTGATTACAGTAATAAATATTAATTGTACAAATTTCAATCTAATGCAAAATTTGTAATATCTAAATTTGTAAAAAATTGTAACTATTCTGATGTAAAATAAAGATTTAAAATAATTCGGTATTACGTAAAGTAAAAGAAATAAAAATCGAATTAGAAGGGTTGAACAATCTTACTGACAAAATTTACACACGCGTGTTAATTTAATTTTGTTAAAATAATCTGTATATCCATTTTTGAATTCCCTTCGTTTTAAAACAAATTCAACATAGTATTTTTTAAATTATAATACACTCGTACCATGTGCAAGCAGTGTCTAATTTATTATAGTATATTAAATAGTATTTAACATTAGTTTTGATCATTTTTGCTTTTAAATATTTACTGTACATATAAACAATCAATATGTACATCGTGGTTTTTACAGTGTAGGATTAAATAAGACACAATCGAGTTTGAGAATTTGTGGATTTTTTAACTTATCATTGTTAATGGCTAATTAGTTAAAGCTACAAAGACTCTTAATCCCCGTTTTATTGACTTTGTTTACAGATTAAAAGGTCCATCGTTCAATATTGATTTAAGGTTCTTCTAATCGAGTATTTCGAATATATTATTTGTAATATATTTTATTTATTTACGCTATGTATATGGCGGCAAGATTCTTCTTTTGTTAAACAAAGAAGCAAAATTAAGAAATTCGTTCTACAAATATACTAACTCAGCTAACATGCATTTTGGCATTCGAATTAAAATTACTTAAATTTCTTAAATGTTGGTTAAATTTGCATTCCTCTTTCATGAATTAATAAAAGATTCTTACGTATTTCTATGACTTCAAGTAACTTTTATCTCCGTCATTTTGTAAGTTTTAACCGCAAGCAGGAAGACAAAGAAACACGTTTTGCCTTGTGTGAAAATTATTTACAAAGCTAAAAGTGAACAACCACTATACGATTGTTTCCCCCTCTAAGTGGCTATAAAGGCACTGTATTTCACAGACAATCGCTGCAATCGAAGCATCATGTTATCCTAATTAAAACTTATCATTTCGTTTAATCACTATCAAATTTGAATATTAAAATTTGTTTTCTATTAACAGGAAACAAGAGTGTCAAAGTACAAATAACGTGGCAGTTAATGACCTCATCGTTAGTATTCTCATATACTTAAAAATTCTGAATTATATTCGATATTTAAAAATTGATTTATTAAATAGGGCATAGAAGTAATTAGCATATTCCTTCAACTGATTATACAGAATGTTCCACCTATGTATATCTTTGTTTATGTAAATTTTCAAAGCCAACCGTCCATTAGTTATGAAAAAAATTGGATCAGATTATGTGGGCACTATTTATAATATTAAGTTTAAAATTGCCTTGCACCTGATGTCCTCGACATTGGAGTAGAATATTGCTTTTCACTATTTTAAATATTTGTAAAGTTTAAGTACTTATTTTTATAGGATATTCAAAAAATTCGAGAGATATTTGTTCATTTAAAAATCATTTCAATAGCGCGAAAACATTTTAAGAGAAATGGAAAATTCTTTTGTGAATAAAATTTGGGTTAAACGATCACTTCAATCACGAGATTTAGACAGAATACATTAAACTTTCAATATTATTGAAATTCAATGTTATTAGAATAATTATATGTAAATTTGTTAGTAAATAAACTATAAATTTTCATTTATTACTCAAATATAATAACGCCGACGTTTGATTAAAACAAAGCTATGAAAATAATTTAAATACATCGTGTGTATCGACTTTCAATGATTCCAGTATCTGTTAGATTAACCCTTTGCACTCGAAGCATTTTTGAATACTTTCGAATTTAATTTATTTTTCCACCAAAGCTTCCGCAAACTAAATTCACTTTTTTGGAAGTAAAGTGTTCCAAATACTTATGAATCTATTTAATTTTATTCCTTTCATTAATCTTCTATATCGTACTATAAATAAAATTTAAGTTTCGAAATTTCAAAATACCCTGGTAAATTAAATATGTCCCTCCAGAGGCACCACTCGAGTGCAAAAGGTTAATAAAATAAAACTGAAAATTGATGAAAAAAAGAAAAACGATTTGGTGGCAAAATATTTTAGTATTCATTTTCTTACCATTCGATTTCAATAATATATACAAAATTAAAATTCAATCTACTTTAAATACGTTCAATTTCAAACGTTAATGACGTCAGAGCCGCCATTGCTGAACGGAACGCAAAATGCAGTTCATTTCAAATCTCGCGTCACGAGATTCATTCGTTTAATCATTTAAATAAATAAGCTAAGTTTCGACATTAATTCACAGAATGATATAACGCTCGTAATACAAGTGTAAAATTTCATACAAGTACTTACGAAATTAACAGAACCGCCGTTCGATGAGTTCAACAGGTGACAGATGAACGAACACATTTGATGATGCACTTGTAATAACTACATCACCGTTTTTCGTCACGTAAATTTTTAACCGAATCATTTCGAGAAAGGAAACCGTTTAACGTAAAACGAAACGAAAAGAACAACAGATTAAAATAATAAGTGAAAAAAAAGAAACTGTTATTCGCGGAGCTAGTTCGAAACGTTCCAAACACTGCGGCGTACCGATCATAACTGCCCGAAGTGTTCTACCCATATTCAAACAGAGGTCGCTCACCTCTCTATGTTGTTTACATTTACTGATATTTACGTATTGATCGATCCAGGAAGATCATTTTCTAAACACGATTGTAATTATTGGTCTCTTTTGAAGAATTCGTTGTGTCTCGAATGTCATTTCATGGTAAACAATCTTAACAATATATTATAATTAAATTTATGTATGGGAATGAACGATGCGAGAACAATGACCGAACGATCGTTTGATTAATCATGATGCGGGTGTCAAAGGGTATTACTTATTTCTTCGTTGGATTTTTTTTTTTTTATATACAAACTAATTTTTTATTTATTCTGTGAAAAGAATACGAATAAATATTTCGTCCGTCAAAATGTTTCTTTAACAATTGTCACCTAATATAACGAGACTATAATATAACCTCTTTTACGATCGGACTTTACAGCCAAGTTTCAGATTTGCGTACGTTTTAATTATAAAATATTGTTAAGTACACCGTTCAGTTATACACTCTTTTGTCGGCGTAGTGTTGTGAGAGTTGATTATCGAAAGCACAAACGACCGAATCACTCGTCACCCGTTTCGTAATCAATACAAATTTTCGTAATTACAAAAGCCGGAAGGCTGCGAATGAGGGTTATGCAATTCACAAAATAAGTAAACTTACTTTTAATCGAATCTTTACGAGAGAAAATAAAATATTTGTACAAATTATATATTGGGTCGCTTTTGTTGCGTTCCGTGTTATTCGAAGATCGTTTCGAAGAAAATTCGTATTTCTCTACAACTGACCGCACGCATTTTGGTTCGATGAGCCAACCTCGACTATGACAGCAAATTAGAGCCGCGACAGAAAAAAAAAAGAGGACTATAAAAAGCAACGTGCACTGTGACAGAATTACTTCTTGTCGTTACAAATTTTTATTAACGATTCTCAGACCTATACACGGCACTATTTGGTTATTTATATTTTCGTATTATTGTCATTTTAAAAGCTCTTCTAAGACTAACATTTTAAAAAGAAAAGAAAAGAATTCTTAAGTCTAGTTCAGATGTACATTCAAATGGTATATTATTTTCATCCTCGATTGAAGATAAAAAACACAAAGGCATTTGTTTAAACTAAATATGATCAAGGGTGCTCTGGATTTCCCCTTAACTGTCAACCTATTTGAGGGGAAGGGATACAGAGCTGGGGAAATTCAAAATGCCCTTGGACCTTACTGGTTTAAATAAATGTTTGTAAACAGTTTTTATACATTGGTTTCAGCATTTCTGGACGTAGCTTAAGACTAGCAATTTTACAATTTTATGTAGGTACAGGCCTGAGAATCGTTCCGTTGCAATAGATATAGCTAGCTACCTATGAACATTTCTGTTTACGTACGTATACACATTAATATACATAACATTTAAGCGACAATATACGCATCACAATATATCTCGTTCGGCATGTCACACGAGACATATGTACACTGTCGAGCACCATAGTCTTCCTTAGGAAAAAATGGAATCATAGGGGAAGAATGTCCCATCACTCGTCTCGGTACTTCGTTTTATGTGTTTGAATTAGTATTCACTCCAAAGAGAGATAAAATGAATGATGGATTATGTAATCCTTAGTAACTTGCAAGTATAAGACAAATAGTGAGGCATCCTTCCCTTATACCGTCATTTTCTCTAGGGATGCCTAGGAACTTAGACTTCCTTTGGTTAAGAAGAAGTATGGAGAAAAGAATCATCATACGTTTTATTTATTAGGGTTAGGCTACCCTAAAAATCAAGTGGTGGGAGGCTCTTCTCCTTACGTTCACTCTTGATCAAAGAAAGTCTACGTTGCAGCCGAATGTACACGCGTCCGTTTTATACACCGACAAAAACCGTCGTACGAAAAAGTAACTAACGGCTTGGAAAAAAAAAAATGAAACTACTCGATCAGTCGATTGTGTTTTATACATGCTTGTCTTGTGTATGCGTATGAATGAATACGTATGACTGGTGGTACAACGTTGAGTTCGCATGTACGTACAAATGATCATCGTCGTTTCGAAACTCCTCCGATACATTCTGTTCTCCTCGCAATCATTGTTTTCGTGAATCATTTTAAACCGACATACATGTGCGCCGTTTCATCTTTCCTTTGCACTCGTTCGGAGACGAACATCTCAACGAAGACTCTCGCGATAAAATTTGTAAAACTCCACTCCGCTTACGCTAAATTATTTCTCAAAACTGTACAAAATTAACCGATTAAACTACGTTCTTTTTATCATTATTATTATTTATTTATTTCTTTATAAATTCAATGATTCTTCTAGATTCGAGTCTATGGATTCGTCAAGCATGCGTTTGCTTCTTTGCATACGATATACACAGTATCAACGGATTGATTGCTTTTGTTTCTTTTCGTCGGTGCTTTTCTACATAAACGCGTTTCCCGAACAAAGGAAGGGAAAAGAAAAAAAAAAAAGACCTGGTTTGAACTTTTATCACAGTATCGTATTACTGTAGTACGAAGCTCTCGGGCATTTGGTACGAAACGCAGCTGACACGCGGAATAGTCACATTTTCTCCCGTTTTCTTGAACACACGCGTACATACATTCGTTCTGACACACACCCATAAACGCATTGCACCATGGAGGAAGCTGGGAAAGGCACAGTGTATGTACATATACGTATGCACAGCACCGAACGACGATCAGGGACAACTACAGTACTCGTGGTACGCGATGATTCGAACATCGATGAAACGTCATTTACAAGATCATACAATTGAAATATCGACTTACAATTATAGAAAATCGGAACAAGATTTGTTACCTTGTCAACAATTTTATTTTTGAAAATTTTCGTTGACTAGTTAGGAACCTTTGGTAGAACTCACATGGGACATTCGATGAGCTCACAAAGGTATCTCTAAATCTAGTAAATTTTAATAAATCGTTCGTCAAATTAACAAATCTGTTCACCAAGTTCAGAATAGATTCAAAGGAAAGTCTTTTTCTTTTTTTAAGGCAACATAAAACGCTAAGTACTTGCTTTGATTCTGTTGGCAGTGTTCTCGTTTCTTGATAAGTTATAACAGATTCAATGTCCATGCTTCAAAAACACCATTGACTAGACCTTATCGGAAGCCAGGGTATCCGCTTCCTTGCAGTGCAATGATTTTGATTGATCGCAAACGAGGACATGGCCAGACAGTACGGATAAATTAAGCTTATGATCGATATTGTAGAGAAAAAAAAAAGAAAAAAACAAAGAGAAGAATGACTGTATTAAAAATTGACTACATCAATGTTACTCTCGCACTTTCTACGATCTCAATAAATGTTGTTCATTCTTAACGCAGGACACGTAAAACAGCGTCAAGCATAGAAACGTTAAATACCACTGACTAGACCTAGCGGAAGTGTCCGCCTCACTTTATATATATTTTTTTTGTATTTTTTCATTTTATTATTTTTATATATGAAATCTCATTTAACGTTATCAAGAAAGTACAACAGTATTATTGACCAATCAAAGACGAATATTGCGATACAATATAGTCGAGAGATATAAAGTTAGATGAAGATAATCGAGTACCACGCAGAACTGCGTATCCACCGTTCGCAGGCACAAGAGTTCACCGCTCTTGTCGAATGATCCTTATTCCCTCATCAGTTTCAGTGAATAAAACGACGCTGTTCCTGGATGTATGGCGGCGTACTTTGGTAAGACTGCTGTTGGTGACCCACGTCGTTTTTCGAGTATATCCGTTGGCAGCCTTTCGGGACGGAGCTTCGTCATTGCTGCGTCAGTTTCACAGATCCGGTCCTCTCCGAGGACGACGAGGAGGAAGAAGAGGCGCAAACGGACGAGACTGAATACCATCACGATTAATCGTAGGGATCACCTGCACGGCGCTAGGAGCACTTCGAGCCAGCACGGACAAGAGGTGACTTCCTGTCTCGAGTACTTGGGTCCCCAGCCTTTGGCGAAGCTGATACGGACGGAGTTGATGTCAACAGGACCGGATGCGAATCCTGATGCCTGATTGCTTGTTCTCGCGTTACCATTGCCGTACGGAAGTTGCAGGATTTTGGTCCGATCAAAAATGTTCAGACAAAAGCCGGGAGGCACACGATAGACGAGCAACGTTCTAGACTCTGGGTCATCCAAAGTAGGCGAGTTCACGAAAATCGGGCTCTCAGATCTGTTGTACGCCCAGACACCATCCGCTTCTTGGCTAAGCATTAAACCTGCGAACAGATTGTAATTTTATGTTCTAAATTAAAATGTTTAATTGCGTGCAGGTGTAAAGAAGCAGCGAGGAAAATAAGAAATGGTCGGGAATCTTACCAAGACCAATTTTGCTGCGCGTTCTTTGGACTGCGGGCGATGCTACATGATTCTCAGCTAAGGTTGCTAGACAAAGGCCATCGCCATCATGGAGAGAATCGAAAACGTTCACCGTTGAAGGTTCCACCGGGTACAAACGACCCACTCGACCACCCAGTTCCCAATATGCCAGTGTACACCATTCTTTCTGCCCTGTTTCACCTTTAACAAATAAGGATAATTATCACGTTACTACATATTATATGCACTGAACACAGTTAGTAGTATTTCATTGAGTTTAATTAATTCTTGTAGGGTTATAACAGTACAAATTTCAGAGAACTTAACGCACAATTATTCGACTAATTAAAATTGCAAAATTTTAGGTATAACCACACGCAATTACTCAGGACACTGATCTTTGCAATACGTGTCAAGGTCTTTGAATTCAGTAACGTGTATCCCACGCTATTTAATTACTTCAACTGTTATTAACAAAGTCGAAGAAACGCATCCGTTGGCCGAAAATTTACTAATTACAAGTCCTCGATGGTGTGGGCATCAGAGAGTTTAATCTACCATCTTTACGGAACAATTTCCACGAAATGCGATACGAAGGCACGCCACGAAACAAGACAAGATCCGTCATTAACGAGGAGTCTTCCTGGTAAAAGTGTTCGTTCGGTGAGAGGCTGCGGGCGTACGTACGAGCGGTATCATAAAGGACTTGGTCGCCGGGAAGTCCCACGCGCCTCGCCACAACCATCGCGGGGACGACGACGGCGCCAGATTCGAGAGTAGACAAGAGACCAGACGAAGAAAGGCAGAAGGTATCCACGTTTATAAGCAAAAGACATGACTTGAATCATTAAAATACTGAATAACTTTGAGCAACTGTACCATACCGTCAGTACAACCCGTTCGTTCCCCAAGTTGGTATATTAAAACAAAATCGGTAGTAAAACGATATTTATTAAACCGAATACGATATCCAGGATATCAGTAAATTATTTCTGAGAGGAAAAATCCAATATTTAACTTCCATTCTTGGCGCCATATTTCAAATGTCATCTCCAATTCCTATAACGAATCTTAAATAAATAAAAGAAACAAACGTGTTTGAGAAGTGAATTATCACGGGTATACAGCTATCCGATGAGACGAGAGAAAAATTCACCGAATCACCTTCAATTGCTTCGTTTTAATCAATGATTAATCGTAGGGGCTGACATTCACAGGGAACGTCAAACTGTTCATCGCAGATAAAAGGAGGTGCGCATCGGCGGCATTACAGGTGAACCTGATTGGCCCGGTTTTATCAGACATCCTTAAAAAGGAACATCGAAAACGCTTTTAAAATATGCAAAACACCAGCGAAGACGAACTCGAAGAGTTCGACCAATAAATCGATCGAAGCTTCTCCTTTTTTTCCCCCCCTGCTATAATTAACGTGTCGCCGCGACGTTGGCGCCCGAACCTACCCTAACCTGTTTCCTCGATCGGAACATGTTTACGCCATCTTTCAACGGAACCGCGAAGTTATTTCCAGGCTTCTCGTTGCTGTAGGTAATATCGTGTTAATTGTCGGCTACATAATTTTCAATTCGAGTCGCGACGCTCGAAATCATCGATGCATGAAACTAAGGTACATGCATAGTTCTGACAAAAAAAAAAGTCAAAGGAACACGGAAATTCGAAAGACAAGTGATTGCGAACGGAGGCTGAATTTAGAGGTTAAGAAGTCAGGAAGAGGACGAGGAGGAGGAGGTGGAAACGCGGGTGTGTCGAAGCACGTCCTAGCGTAGCTGTATATACGACGAAAGAGGGGGGGAAAGGGACGGGGCGGGGCCCCTGCTTCCACCAGATAAAAATAGATATTACGAGTTTACCGCGGCGCCAAGATTGCGGGGTATCGCGACGATTACGTCATCGGTAGTAGCGCGAGTGGTTGGAGCAAGGACGCTTGTCGCGTCGCCCGCCGCCGCCGTCGTCGCCGTCGCTGTCGTGCCCGTCGTCGTCGTGGCGAACCACGAATTTTCGTGTCTATCTATGATCATCCGTAGCCAGCTTTTAGAGCTGTTCCCAACAAACCGGTGTCTCGACCCCGTTCAATCATGGCGCCGACGTCTATGAAACGGAGGCGCGTGCGGTGCCGAGAACCAAACTTGCCGCCGCGCCGCTCTCGTCTTAATCATATCGCACATGTATTTCAAACGTGACACAATTCAACAAAACATGTTTCTCAGGAATTTTTCTGTCATTTTTTTAGATATACGTGCCATACTTTCCAAACATTTTTATCCCTTTTTCCTGTTAGATCATGTCATAAGTAATATCATCACTATACGTTCTTATATTTATGTATAGGTCCATAATTATTTTAACCTTTTGCAGACGAATGCCGTCGCACAAGCGACATCACATTTCTATTCACTAGGTCGAATGTCGCCGCAAAGGCGACAGAACATAATTTCTTTATCTATACCGTCAATAGGTATATACATATTTGTGTATTCAGCCATTTTCAACTAACTATCAATTATTTATCTTACAGTTAAGTCAACTGTAGAACAGAGAAGCGCCCTTACGAAACGAGAGGAGTCAATTGAATAGATATCGTTGTATCGTAGAGCACTGTCCATAAATAATGGTTCGCGACTGTAATAATCACGATGGTCCAGGCTACGTGTTGATCCAATACCAGATAACCCAGGTAATAAACCTACTCTTTGCGACCCTCTTCAAGGTTCCCTCGTCGCATTTGCAATAAAGCTGTACCCTTCTAGAATGATGAATGGACACTTAAACCTGGCGTCTCACGAAGATGCTACCTACCAAAGATCCCAACTTACCGCCATGTAACTACTGAACACGATCTTGCCGTTTTCCTTACCAAGGACACGCGAAAATTCTAATTATTTAACGATGCAATCGATCCATTTTAAAATAATTTAACCTTTCAATTTGGTACCTTGCATTTGTTATCTTAATACTGAAGTTATTCACGGTTAAACTTTATTTTTCTTTTGATTATAGAACATATGAGACGCCAGTTATCAGCGCTCACCGTGGCAGCCATCAACGACTATTTAAATTCAATACTTTATTTTATTTCCATTTTCCAAATTTTAAATATTATTATGCACTGATGTATGGAATCTTCTTCTTTGAAAACTTGTGCATTTAATTTTATTGTATCTATTTTAGATCCGGGACAAGACTGACCCCGGCTCTATCATTCGAGGGTTAATGCATGGGTCGCTAAGGATTCTATGATTGCAGGAGTTTTCGAAGAAAAGAAATAATACTGAGTTCCGACTGAGGGTTAACTACAAGGCTCACCAAGATTCTTAACAATAGAATCTGCCCTTTTTGCGATCCGCTTGATTGTCTGTTAAGTTACAAGCTAATGAGCCGGTGCAATGAGACGCGACTTTCATGCGAGCGACCGCGGCAAATTGAAAGCGAATTGAGCCTTGTAATAAAGCAATTCTGGCTGGTAGTCTGAAGATCACGATAAAAGAGCAATTGCGGAATTCGCCGCAGAATGCAGTTAAACTGTCCTCGTTTGTGTACCCGTGCCATATTATTTTATGTCTTTCGAGCGGATTATACGTCTAAGGATGATCCCTCTTCCGTTCGAAGGAGAACGAGCATCTTCAACTAGACATTTGTTACTCAACCCGTTAACTGTCACAGTGAAAATGAACATACGTGATCAGACACTAATACTAAACGTAGCAAGCGGGGGTCAAATGACGAGAAACCAGTCATATGTAAAAAGTGTAAATAATTGATTATTTTATTTATGAAAATAAAAATATCTGTTTGATTATTTTATTAAATATTAAAAGTTACGTTGCGAATTATTTCCTTTCATAAATTAAGAATTTCTTTCTCAAAATCAACGTTTATTTCATAAGGGGTCGTTTGACCCCTTATGGTAAGAACAGGTATATGTAAAGTGCCGGTACGTTTAGTGCTAACTTATTAGTCCTAGATAATTAACCATTTGTATAAATGACGAAAGAAAAAACAAATTGCTCGAAATGTTTTGATCGACAAATCCAATACCAAAGGTTAATTTTTAATTTCATTTCTTCGTGATCTTTCTTCTCAAATATTTTTGTTAAGTTTCAAATTAAAACCTTCAGTTTGTTAACGATAGTATTATTAATATAATACTAATTCTAATATAAATTTGCGTGCTTTATATTCAACTGATTATTCAGTTATAAATAATTCAAAGTGTCAGTCAGACGAGAGTGACATGGCAGACAACGTGCCTGCATAGAGGATACCAAACTTTCATCTATTTTTTGTTATGCAATTTATATGCCATATGTTACATTTTTTAACTTTTACAATAACTAGGGATTTCAATAATATTACATACTTTTTAAATATATTTTCGCCATAATTGGTAATTATTCCTACATTCAGAAAGCATACTCCAAAATTATGAAAAGAAATGTTTACTCCTGAATGTTAAATCCAGATGCAATAGTTTCATCGAGAAGCAACGTGTGTTTCATAAACGATCGGCCAACGATTTTTCTAACGGTTCAGAAAATCATAGACATTCAAGAAGGTCCGTGGCATTCGTAGATCTCGAGGATCGATCTTCCTGTCGCATACCAATCGCCGCGTGGTGATATGGCAAGGTGTTTGTACGACATCGTGTGCAAACAGTGGATGAGAAAGAGAGAGAAAAAAAAAATAACGTGTTCTGAGACACACGACAGTGTGTGAGGCGAAGTCTCGTTCGGAATGCGATACGATCGAGGTGCGGTAGGTGAGTACATTTTGCAAAGAGACACCTTCTTCGATTCTACTTCTCGATCCATTAATACTTATAGTTGCAAATTCGAAACAACTTACTCTTACGCCGACAAATTTTCGTTTCCCTTTGTTATTTATTTATCTAACACAATTTTACCACAATTATAGTATCTTTTCAACTATATAACTACCAATCTGCCGTGCTAAGGTTAATTAACGTATCCGAAAATGTCCAGACACGTGTGTTTGTGCTAATGTGGATACGTGACATTTTTATAGACAATTATGTGGTTATGCACGGTAGCTTTAGAGGCGAGATAAAAAAATAATATTTAGTCAAATCAACCGTCAGTTTAACAATTGCCGTGATAAATGGCGTACCCTGCAATTTAATTAATTTGGTGGAATTTATTTTTACTAACGATTAATGTAGAATTCCATGAATTCCGATACAGATACAGATAAGTAAATATTCGACGAAAACGAGAAAACGTCCGGATGACGAACGGCTTTTTAGCACAATTAAGAGAACGAAACTTGAAAACGTTACCATTCCAACGATAACCCTCTTCTGTTTCGATACGAGGGTGTCGCGGTGCAGGAATAAATTTCGAATGGTATAAGAAGGCACGATTTACGCGCGAATTCGCAGGAACCCCGGCTCAATAAATCATTGCCTGTAAGATTCGTAGGGGGTAAATAACGACTGCTAATAAATCCTGACGGCAACGAGGAGGGAAACACGCGGGAGCGTCGAGATTAGTCTGATCTCGATGAGAGATCTAATACAACAAATTTGATATGATAAACAAATTAATCCTTAAGTACCATGACAAGGTTACAATCGAGTTTCGATAGCATGTGAAACTGTTTATCGATAATGAATAGAATTCAAAAACTGCTGAACAGTGATTAACTTCGCACTTACGAGCGTCTGGTACAAAACAATCGAACGAATTAGACGGCGGTATACCGGTAACACTTGGATTCTCAAGTTTTCTCGCGATTAATGGTTATCTGTTTGTATCGATCAGCGTCCAACGTCCTTCTAAGATCACAGATTTCCAGATGATGTTTCCAGACGATAAGGCTGAACCGCTGCCGTCCGAGATAGTGCATCATTGACTTATCGTGGAATATTTCGAAATTTACACGACCTACAGGAAATACCTTGAAGAACAACTCACGCCAAATTTTGAAATACCTTGATCCTTGTTCGAGTTAAAATTTTTTCAATTAAGCATGCTTCACGTTCAAAATTGATTAACCCCTTGGTAGGCAATACAATTTTTAAACGTAAGATTTTTTTTATATTGAACGAGAAAATATTTAAAGGAATGCTTTGAAATTTCAAGAATGCGAACAAAGTATAGCCCAGAATTCAATTTTAATTGTTAGCCTTTCTCCATGGTCCGTCATCCGAGAGATAATGCATGATTATGATAAGTCCATTGAAAATAATTCGAAACGAGTTATTTGATGACATAAAAGTACTGCAAAACAATACTTATTCTATATCAATGTGAAGCTTAGAATCTGATAAAAATGACTACATAAACCCTTCTTTGATATTTTTAATACACAATGACTAATTTCCAATCGCAGCTAACAATGATCGATTTTGAAGCGTCCAAAGTCTGATAATATTTCATGACATAAAAGTATCGCAAAATGGCCCTTATGGCGTATCAAAATGAAGCTCAAAGTTTAATAAAAAGGGCTACATAGACGCCTCATCAATACTCTTCGTACAAAATGAATGATTCTTAAATTAGTTACCTCATCATTTCGAATAATTTAAATCTTTCTTTCTAAACTTTGGATTATTCTTTCAGCCATTATTTTCCAAAGTATAACATCCTTTCGTTACAAAATTTGTATCTCCAACTTCGATCGAAGTACCTTTTATACCTTTTCATAGGTCCATGTCGCAACTGATCCAGTATTCTTCGTTCTAGGATTTAATACGCCAACTATAGATACATTCAGAGGCGAAGACATACGCAAAAGGGTTAATAAATTTTCGGCTAAAACGTGTCACACAGAGTGCATACATTTTCACTGCAGCGTTAAATGCAGCCAAGGAGAATTTAGCAGGCGGTCGATCACTCAGCTTCTCGTAGAAATTTCAAGCTACAGGAACCTGACGTATATTTACGATACGTTATCGTGCGAAACAACAGCGCCACCATTAATAAGAATTATATATCAACCGCTTACATGCTATTTTCTTCGCATTCTCGCGATTCTTTCGAGGTACACGCGTCGTTCTTCGATCATACACGAACACACGCACAAACCATGTGTATTGTGCGTGCGAGGTGTATCCACATTACGTAGCACGTTGGCTTGGCCGTGCCAAGGTTGGGAACCTTATCTAAGCTCAGGGTGTTTGACCCAACTAGGAAAACACATTGGCACTCTGCGTCGCCACGGTTGCATTCCCGAAAAGCCTCGTCCGCAAAATGCTTTTTACTATCGTTGTAAAAATCGCTTTTTACAACGTTTTTACAACGTTGATGAAATTTCGTCCAAATGATTGGTCAACAATTAGGACGATTACTAACCCTTTTGTACGTTTATTCATTTCATTGCTAACCATACCCAGTAGCCAATTATTTTTCTGTATGAAATATTATCAAGTTTCTTATAGCCTGTGGTCGCTTGTTACCGTGTTATAACCACTTTGGTGCACGTATAATGCGAGCTATTCCGTTAATTTAACACCTCAACAGGCAATTCATTCAATTTTTTCATTTTTCATGAATTTTTATAAAGGTTTCTCTCTGAACTCTGCAACGGAAGCCAAAGCGTGACGGAAAACAGAAAAAGACGTATACACATGTGTCGGCGGTTAAGGTGGGAACAGCAAAAGGCAGTGGCCGTGTATCGTGTACGTGTATCGGCGTCAGACATGACCCTTGTCCTTCAAACGGCCTTTCTACGACCATGCGGCTCCGGTATAGGTATACCATACGTGTCGCATACCTAACGACATGCGTACCACTCGAGAAAGCTGGCCACCGATTGTAAACTTCTGACTGTTGTTTGCCTTTCGACGTTTATACACGCCTACTCGGCCTGTGCTTGTATACACGATACATTAACTCTTTCAACGCGGCCAATTCATGTGTTCTTCTACGGAAAAACGTTCAATGTATCACCGTGCAGCCTAAGACTTTTCATGCCCACGCGTACAGATGATATTGTTTAGTCTTGTGTTACGAACTTATGTAGGGTGATATTAATAGGTTCATTCAGTAGCAACAGTTTCGAATACTGTTTTGTGTTTTCTTGTAGTTTCATATTTGCAAACCAGTAATTTTATTTCTGGAAAGTTAGTCACCGGTGAAATTGCACTTCAAATTAATCTTATCAAAAAACATAACAACTGATAACAGTAATTATTCAGACAGAGCGGAGCATGCTAGTCTCCACTAGGGAAAATGGCGATGTAAGTGAAGAAAACCCTATTCAGATCAGGACTGAATTAAGTTGAATATGATAAGTATTCCTTAGTAATTAATTCAAAGTGAGTTGATTAATTTAATAGTTATGACTTATTAAAGTAAGAAATAGTTGGTTAATTATGATATTTAGGTATAATTCCTAGTAGCTTTCATGGTGCTTTGCAGTGCTAACGGATAATGCTCTTTTCTTAAAATATAAGCGACGAAGGGAAATTTTGCTTTTACTCTATGATCGGTAGCCTTGCGGAAGTAACATCTAGTCAACTTCGATTGCAAATGGCTGTCCGTTTGGTTTTGCACGAGTATTGCAAATACCTCCTTTGTTGGCTTTTATATAGAGAATTGTAAATTTTATCAATCTATAATGATTTCGAAAAAATATATATATAATTATTACGCTATATCTAGTCTAAAATGAATGTACTCAGGCACTACCGAAATTGGCTTTAAATTTTCAATTATCTTTTCTAATTATTAACACCAAAATGTAACGTCGCAAACATTCTGATTATATTTTTTTAATAAATAAACGAATAAAAAAAAAAATCACAAAACAATGTTGCTGTTGGATCATCTGTATAAATCTTCAAGATTAAATGTTTAATCCTTCGAAATTTATTAAAAAGAAGAAAAAAAACTTGTCAAGGACTAATTGATTACTGTGTACACATAAGAATGATTATTTCCTTACGGAAAAGTAACTTACGAAACAATTATCATTAGTAAGTAGGTTCGTTGCAACACAACGAGAGTCAATAGTATACGAGGCAGGCAGTAAAATCGCGTTGTTGATTTAGAATTCGTAAATCAATCAATCTCTGCCAGCTGGATCGCCAGACAGGTAAACTAAGAGTCGTTTTCATCGTGATCTCACGTGTAATCGGAAACTCGGCGAAACTAGATGACGGTAGAGTAAAATATGAAACTAGTAGCTCGCCTTGAGGCCAATCCTCAAGGGATCCAACATCTCTTGGCCATGGAACGTTCTTTTCTTCTTTTTTTTTCCGTTCTTTATTTCACGTAAACGTTATTAATCCAGGATGGATTCTTGAAAGTCTGCGATTCGCAATCAGAAATAATTTCAATAGAAAAATTCATTCGTAGATAACACGATAACGTTACAATTTCGTTTACTATTTTATGGCAGTGTATCATTCAAAATATAATGAACGGTTCATATGCTTATTTTTATTAAACTGTAGGTTTTAAATTGATATGGAATAAGTACTATTTCGTGATAGTTTTATTTTATATCATGATTCGAAATCTGCTATTTGGTAAAAATTCCTGTATAAAATTAGTCTAAATTAGTTTTGTAGAAAATCTGACCGAAATCATAAATTTGAACGCCTACCAAAGAACTACCTTAACGCGTCTGACCACACGTGTCCTTTTCTACTGCGGTACTCAACGTGTTAATCCCTTAAGTAGAAATCACGTTTGTCATCCACATTAGTCAATTGGTTTATTGAAACATAAACCAATGTCCATAAATAAATTGTTATTCCGCAATCAAAGAAAATAGTAAGACAGGCACGTCTGCTTCAAAATAAATCGTACAACAAAACGTTAATATTCAACTATTCCCTTTTGACTATCAATGTTTCGCCAACATTGCAAATTACATAGAAGAATCTTGGCTGTGAAGGCATGAAAACGACTCCAGGTGTCATCGCGGAAGGTAAAAGGCAAAAGCGAACGCGTTGAAGACGCGACATCGCGTTCGAGCCACTGTCAGATCGATAAAAAAGAAAAAAGCTTGCATACATCGATGGCAACAGCTGCGAAGGCGAAATGAAGAAAAAAGAAGAAGACAAAAAAAAAATAAAATTTGTGTTGATCGCGTGAACGCGCGTCACAGGCGACAGGTGACCGCGTCAGGTAGTCGCCAGCTCGAGGACGAACGCCTTAAACGAGAATCGCGGGAAAGGATGATTCGTTATTCGGACTTTCACGACAATTCTAATTGCCGTCTGAACAAAATAGTTCCCTGTGAAAACGGACATTTTTAACCGTGTCCAAAAATTGGTAATAGTGCCTTTAATTTCCTAAATAACTCTTAAGACAGAACCACCGATGAATTCGATACCAAGAATGTTTGTAATCGCTAAAAAAAACTATTACGGCGTGTGTATATTAATTGATCGCAGGAAATAATTATTTACAGCCGTTGAAAGGGTTGACCGTGTTTATTTAGTATTTGATACTATTGCGAGGAACGCTTGTGCGATTAGTATTGAAATAGACACGGAAGAGGAAACGGTGTTTTCGCGTAAGCGTTATGTAATGCCAGAGGCTGTCTTCGTGAAATGTTCGACCAATTTCTTTTGGAGTCGTCTTTAATGGACAACGAAGGACAGGTTCATTCGCTGGTTCATTAGCAGTAACTTAATCTGTGGCCGAATTTCGCTAACTTTACCCAGCTACTTTAAAGGAAGTGGCGCACCCTAACGATCGACGGTGTAATGTTCATTCAGAGAATTACAAAATTGTATGAGGAGTACGGTGCACGTGCGTGTGGCCCGGTGTCAGGTGAAACACACAATCGTCGTTTAAGATTTACCGGGAAACCGAGCCACCGAGGAAATTGCTGATGATTCGCTCGGCTTGTGTTTAATGTGTTCGAGATGGATTCGTAACAGGTGCTCGGGGACAAGCTACATTCAGAATCCTACGAAGATGGATAATCTTAGCCTCGAAAACTAAAATGACATAAAAAGAAAAATAAGATGTAACAAGGTATTTCTTTTTTTTTAACCCTTCCGGCGTTCACCAAAAGGAGGGAATAGTAAGGTGTTGCTAGGATTTATTGAAATTTATGCTATTAGTATTTATCATAAGTGGTAGGAAATATTTTTTATCAATATTGGCAATTTCTTTGCGATTTACATTGCTAATATTTATTATAAATAAAATGAAAATCTGAAATGTAAAAGATAAAATTAAATTTAAATTATCGCAATTTTGATGATTCGTCATTCGAGGATTGATAATTTACAGATGATGTCAAAATGTCCCTACGATATACAATAAATTACATAATATTTGATACGTGCTGCAATTTAGAAAAATCAAACAAAAATATATAAATATGAAAAAGAAGTTCAATATCAAGGACATATGGAAGAAGATAAATTTGTAAGCGGAAAGTAAAACGTAAAAAATTTGGTGATAAAGGTATCGAATGAAATGCACGCAAAATGTACAAAAAAAAAAAAAAGATTAATCAAAAGTTGAAACTTCCAAATTACCATAAACACTGCAAAAGATTCTCTATCGACGAGCAGATAATTAACAAACCCGTCTGCAATAAAAAGTACAATTCAAGAGCATCGGGAACCGAATAATTTCGAAACCGAGTATCGCAAAAGTGAAAGTAAGAAGAAAAAGAAGAAAGACAAATGCATTCCCGCAGATAAGAGACCACGAAAGGTCCGAAGGAACGCAAATCACCGAAAAAGAATGATAAAGAAAAAGGAAACACACAGCATTAACGGGGCTGATAACGATAGAGCCACGGTAAAATCATGGTCGAAATGATCAAGAAAAAGAAAGGAAAGATCCGAGTTATCTAAACGAGCCGAGTGGAGCGGAAACGCGTTTAGCCGCGATCAGCATCGCCTCAGCATCTTCCGGAAACGAGAAAATGACGCCTATGTATACACGGTGTTCACGTTAACACTATACACAATTTTTCGTTCACTTTTCTTATCAAACTAAAATTTTTAATCAAATTCCATTTAAGTTAAAAAATACAATATTTCTAGCCGCACCGAAAGGTTCAATTAATTTAAGAAACACTCATTTTAGAACAATTTTCTATGATTATATTTCAAGTTTCCTTGTGAGAGGGGGGTAAAATATATTAATTACACTGAACGCTAAAATCCCTAAGAATTTTCTAAACATTTCCGGCTCAGCATATTCCTAATATTACACCATTGCAAATAGCTGCAAAATCGTGCAGGGCGTTAACGCGAACACCCCGTGTGCACACACTGATTGTGTACAACACAGCAAAGGAGTGTGTGTGCATGCGTGGGCGTGTGTAAAACACACACGTACACGGTCGGGTGTAAATGTTTCCGAGGCTCTCCAACCATGCCTTGCCTATATAAGATACGTGTTGACGCTTTGTAATAGCAGAATAAAAGATGGCCCGACGCCAGTGAAGGCGCCACATACCAGGCGCCGCCTAACCTCTCGTTCCCTCTGTCTTTCTTCAGCGCCAATGCTTCGTTTTCTCTCTCCTCGTCCCGCTTCGATTCCTTCGCTATCCACCTAACCAGTCCACGCCTCTTCCTCTTTCGGCTTCCACTTTCATTCCTATCTCTCTTTCTTTCCCACTTTATCCCCTTGTAAGCTGTCTCTCTTTCTTCATCCTCTTACACGTACATCCTCTCCGTTCCTCTTTGATTTAGAGCCGCAGAAGGCTACCTTGCCTCTTCGCTCCGCTTCGTTTCGTCTTCTACCTCCTCCACGTCCTTCTACGACCTCCCGCGTGCACCTTCTTCTCTCTGCTCTCCTCTGGAGCATTCCTTCTTTCACCGTGTGCAAACGCGCGTGTCTCGGGTACACGCTAGCCTTCCTTAGGGAAAATGGCAATGCAAGAGGAAACGTGTCCCTCCGACCGGTCTCAATATTCGAGAATTATTACCTATTAAATCTTGATCTGATCTGGATTAAGTTAAACTGACCGATATTCGGTTTAGTGATTCGGTAATCTAGGAATTATTGGTTAGGTTACTATTGCGAATAGTAAGTTTCGAGCACAAGATGAATTTACGGCGCCACTTTTTCCTAGAGAAAGGTAACATGCTCGACACTGTACACTATCGAACGTGATAGTTTTTGTTGCGGAAAATGGAGACGTGTAGGGAAGGATATATCAGAATTTTACTGAATTATGGCTGTTGTTAAATGGGCTCTTCCTTGGATCTCCCTAAGATTTCCCAAAATTGTACAGTATCTAGCAAGATAGCCTTCCCTACAGACAAAGGGCCTCACGATTCGTTCAAATATGTACTTGGTAATTTACGTGTTATATGAACTTGACACCAGTCAAATATTTCGTTTAGAATTTATTTCGAAAATTGGTTAATTTAATGACAAGGAACTTGGACTATATAATGTCCACTAACTTTGAAATATTAAAACGAACAGTACTCTCTCTAAAGAAAGCTAACATGTTCTGTAGTACAACATGTATCATTAAAAGCCTCAGGACCGCGTTAATTCTGATTTCTTTCTCTATTTTCACGGGAAAATGGATTCTTTTACGAGCAAGAAATTCCTGTGTTACGTTGGTCGTTCTGTTGTTGAAGATTCGGATATTTGTACACGGAGCGGATGCCAGAAGCTTTAGAAACGTTCAAGATGTTTCTCGTTCGCGTAAAAGATTTATTAAGTGGCTTTGCGTGTGATTTCGAACACCAAATGTCTCCGTAGGAAAAGTGACACGAATCGAAAGTATAACTCAAATATTTCTACTATTACAATTTTAATATTTTGATCGATTTTAAAATAAAAGAATTCAACGAATACTCGATTACATGAGTGATTCCGGATAAGAAATATTATTTGTGTATAAAGTTCTTTCATTTTTTTTTTTTTGCAATTTGTAAAGTTACATTAATGTTTATTAGATATTCACGTTTGAATTGAAATAGAAAGATGAAATTTGTGATTTCATTTTAACTTGAATCCAACCTACGAGGATTAAGTGTTATGGGAATATCGTTGCTGTTAAAACATACACAGACGGGAAGCTTTTTTCTTTTGAAATCGTAAATACTACTGTTTGCGATAAATGTTTATAAAGTCTTAGAGCAGTTTGATTCTCTTACAGGAAATTGTTTATTAATACAGTTCTTACTAGAGATTGAAATGAAGCAGACGATTACGGAGAGCGGTGAAGCGATCTCTAATCCCCAATTAAGCATGAAAGCAATTTTGCAATGAGATAAGAAGGTTGTATCAGCGACTGGAAAATTTTCGTTCGATAGACGGTACTGCGAATCGATTTATTTATTTCAATTGTCACGGAGACATTCGAAACCGTAGTAAATCTCCGAAAAGTCCGCGGAACATTGATTTCCATTAATTTGTTTCTTTCGGTCGGTTATTATTCAACTTACGAAGAATCAATTTTGAAAACCAAATAGAATTTCATAGGAATCTAGTTCCACTATAATGAAACATTGTCTACATAATATGACAACAAAATAAGTATTATTTCCGTGAACACGATATTACATATTTTTGAATTTACATATACATTCAGTACTTTTATTTTATTATTATTTTAATAATAGTTGCATCGATATTGAAAAATATTACAATTTGTTTGGTGTTTGAAAAGATAATCTATCTTTGATATAAAATAAAATATTTATATATTTAAATCTTCCAAGAAATTTTTAATTACCACTTAATTGATGAAGTTTTAAATGTATAATTTGTATTAAAATTTTTATCAGAAATACATGAATCTCTTCCATCGCCCAAAAAGTTAAAAAAATTAATTAATGATGTAAGATCTTCATTTCATTAATCAAGGATTAAATTGTAAGATTTTGATTTCTAAACGGGCTAACTTTTTGTAATTTAATATTTAAATCGTTCGTACAACTTTTCCTCCCTTGTACCACTCCATTCATATATTATTATCTATCTCAAAATGATTCAAACATCGGCTACATTAAACAGACACTTATTTCTGGCCGCAACGGTAGAACAACTAATTAACGTCTTTTTATATTTATTCATGCATCGAACGATCGTTCGAAAGATATCTGATTCGACGTGAACACGTTTTATTGTCCTCCGAATGAATTACGAGGTATAAATTCCTCTTGTTTTTCCAAGTTGATGCAACAGAATTACGTTAGACCAGTGGTTCGTAAAACCCCTTAGAGGTCCTGGCGTTTATTTTGTATTTAAGGAAAAAAGTCCTAGAAATAACGAACTGTATCATAGTTACGATATGCTTTCATTTTTCGTCATTTTAAACCCTTCCAAATTTACCGGTGTCACAGTGATATATCATTCTTACCAAAGTTATTCAGAAATTTACAGAAACAATTGCGATTTGTAGATAAATTATTCGAATCCTGGTGAAATTTAGAAATACAAGCTGTCCTAAAAATACTTAGCCAATTTGAAAACTTAGAAAATTGAGAATTATGGAGGGTTAACACGTTAACGGTTCATTTTCAAATTTAAGCTCCAAACTTAAATATTACTGACAATTTTTCGTATTAAAATGATCACGAGCATGCTAAGACTCAAGCATGAAAAAATCGCAAGTTTCTAAAAATATATTTCGTTCCTGAATTTCTATTAAAAAAGTATATTTTCAGCCTTTAAAAATTGCTCGACAAATTGAATTTCAATGTTTCAATATATCAAACTACCATTACACTATATTTATCGCGGTTTTGTTTCGTTTCGTTGATCCGCGCAGTAATTAATATCACAAAATACAAAACAATGTAAAATATTTAAAACGTCACACGAATTTTGCTAGGTAAAAGATAAAAATACAAGACTGTAAAACCAAACGATCGTATCTTATTATAAATAATTGCGATAAAATGTCGTTAACCGTACCACACACGTCCGTATTCCACCGTGCCATTTAACGCGTTAAGTTAAGCCTTATCTTACGGCGAATTTATGACACCCACATCGTTCTAATACCTGAATAAAATTGAATGAAACATAATGTCTGCTCAGAAGTCAAAGATCCAACGTTATGGTGCGTTCTAGTTCATTGAGTTCTATGCGGCTTTCAAAACAAAGCTATTGATCCTCGGCCAGGTTTGCGACAGTGTCGTTGCACCTTTAGAATTCCTGCGAACGACCTTCATATTTTTTTCTCTCTTTTCTTTTCTTTTCGTGGGTATATTCGCGTGCAGCACGCGTGTCGCATAACACGCTGGTGCATGGTGCATCGCACTACCCAGTAGATAGGAATTCTCTTCTACGATACTGTTTATCAAAAGGGAATCTCGGACGATCGATATACGAGGTTGGTCCATAAGTTTGAGCAATTTTCATTTCGTGTTCAATATAATTCGTAACATTTACTTATCGGTTATTATCAGGGATTTTTAATCCTTTGCAGTTTGACGACCGTTTGCACATATTTTTATTGCAATATAAAAATTTATAATATCATGGCGTATACTATGAAGGTGATCAAATATAATTTACAAGTAAGGGCACGGAAGTGTCCCCCTCCGATTTTGATGAAACTTCGTAGGTTTGTTAAGCAGACAAAAATAAGAGATACGTATTTTTTTATCGGAGTAAAACCACCACTTGAAGTTTCGATCCACTTGTGCTATCTCGAAAAGTATACTTGATACATTAAAACTTCTAATAGGAAAGTTTTATGGTTTTTTTGTGTATAATAATAGGATGTTAATAAATTGGGCAAAATACAATTTGTTTTCGAGATAGTACAAGTGGATCGAAACGCATCTCAGCCGATAAAAAAAATACGTGGCTCTTATTTTTGCCTGCTTAACAAACCTACGAAGTTTCATGAAAATCGGAGGGGGACACTTCCGTGACCTTCCTTGTTATTAACTTTATTTTCAGTATAAAAAGAAATCTAAAATTGCTGAAATTTATAGATTTAATTTGATGAAATCGACACCTTTCTTGCTCAAAAGTAGACAGCTGTGTTATTCGTAGTATTATTTTTCTTTAAGTAGAAAGCACTCTGCCAAACACCAAAATTTATATTTATCACCTAGTAAAGATAAAAAAGTACAAACGGTATTATTGAAAAATGTAAATGACATAGAGTTCATAGAGTTATCCCAGGATAAATCTGTACTTAAGTGTACGATTCTGTAAACAGAAGTTGAAATATGGATACGACATATTAATTGTTCCAGTATGATAAATAGTTCGATGCAGCAAAGTATATAAATAGCGTGTTTCTGCCATTTCGAATGAGCGTTTTGCAAAGAGAAAGCTATATTAAACATTGAAAATCTAAAATATCATGTGTAACACGTCGGTCGTATTATAAATGAAATGCTCTCGGTTAGCTAATATAAACTCCCATGAATTACTTGAATAAATTTACAATCTAATTGGTGAACTTACCAAACGCTCGGCTAATTTATTTAATTCGTATGCATACATTTCACGGTGCAGCTACGAAGCTAACGAGTTGTTACGCCCGGTCTTTAGAAACCAATAATTAAAATACACTTTCCATAAATCGACGAATCGCATTACATCTCCGCGATAAAATCCATTGATTTACATCTAATTGAAAATTCAATCAACGTTCCTACTCTGCAACACCAGATACAGTTATCGCCTTTCAATATGTAATAAATTCACATAAAAATTATAACAGTCTGAACAATTGATACCTGTTAGCATAATTAATCGCTTTAACATAATAAATAAATAAATAAAAATTCAATTAACCGTATTGCCTTATGGTTTCATTTACGATCACCTGCACCATAATTAATTAGAAATCTTCTATGATTGAGAAATTATGTAAGAATTTGTCTCTACATAATCTAATTGACAATTAATTTTTGTATAATTAAAACGACTCTCGTTTGAAATACATTAACAAATAAGTTCAGGTGGCATGGTTAAATGACTCACCCTGTATACCAGTTCCCAAGAACATAAACCATCGCATCGTATGGTACAAGGAAATACGTACAAACGCCATACGTAGCCGATTATATTGGTCGTAAAACGATTACGGTGAATTCGCGAAGCGCCACGACAAAACATTGCCGATTCGAGCGTGGGCGGAGAGGTCGATCCACCGTCCACGTGGGTAACGATCGAACAGATCGTTCGAGGGAATTAATAAGCGATAGAAATCAACCGAAGCCTGGGCACCGCATAATAAAATGATTAAAGTCCGTGAGTCATTAAGAAGCGAGAATAATAGACCGAGATAGGAATCGTGGCATAATTCACGCGAGTGTACAACACTACTGTTGCGAGCTTTTATTTCTTCTTATTATCGTATCACGTCGGTATCGTTGCCGTCTGACTTGACTTACTGAACGGCCACTTTTATCGCGATAATTAATGCGGCTCGTTTCTTCCCGCGCGGATGTACGCCCGCCTGACACCGGCAATAACAGTGAAACATGAAAGGGAAAAAGTGAAAATCTGTATGATTAGGGAAAACGCGTTCATTATACCGAGTTGCTGCATGTCAAATGGAGGGAAGGGTGAACAATTGTTTACTAAAGTGTTTGACTACTCTTTAACACTTCGGGTGCCATACCTTTTATATCTCATAGATGCATAAATTTTCACACGAACGACCTTATTTGGGTGAATGCAGATAATTTTATTAGATACTAGGAGATTTGTACAATAGAGACGTTTACATTTCTTTTCCTATAGAGATATTGATTAAAATTTGACAAATAACATTCAAAGAAAATAAACACTGTTCGAGCTACTATTCTATTGCCATATTTATGATCATTTTAACATTAAAACTACCGACGTTGAATGCACCCTTACTTTTAAATTGAACCAAAAATAGAAAGCAAAATAAATAAAGGATGAATCGTAAATTAACATATAGAATAATTCTTTACCTCGACGAGAGCCAACGTATAATAAATTTTGCAATTTAAAATAAGAAATCTGAAGCAAGTCATTTTGACCCCTATGGTAGTTCTAGGGTTAAAAAAATATAGTAATTTTGTTCTTAATTTTGATTCAAAAGTAACCAAACAGAAAAATCCCAAACAAAATTTCTTACCGACGCGTTTCAAATAAAAAAGAAAGAACATTCTTTCAAATTATAAATATAGGGTTGAAAGAACTCCCAAAATAAGCTTATCTCACAGCTTTGATTGGCAGGTGTTGCGTAGCAAAGGGCTGACAAATTCCTGAACGAACTTGTCCCGGGGTAACTGGCGCTTGAGTCTTGGAAAATGTGGAATGCGTGTGTAAAACTACGCTGGCAATTAGCAAGTATAAGCATACGAGGTTGTCGTTACGCGTGCGCGGCTTAATTCCCCGTTCCTTTTTTTACCCCCCCCTTTTTTTTTCTTTCTAACCTACGGTCACTATCTATCTATCTATCTATGCCTCTCCTACCTCTTCTGTTCCCCCCCTGGTTGAGTACACGTTCACTTCATAGTCGTCTCTTTTACAGTCGTTCTCTCAAATACTCCCACCTCTTCTATCTGCGTGCCTCTCTACCCCACACACATTGCTCGGGCATAAACACGATACGCAATGTCTGCCTACCAGAATCCAAATACGCGACTTGGCTCCCACGCGAATCGCGTCGCATAAGGCGCCTTATTTTCAAGGAAGACCTACGCCATTGTCGTGGAGCCAATAGAGTAGACATTTACTATTCGGCGACACGCCTATGCTGCACTCTTCAGCTTAATTGTTCTAATTAATATTTTTAAAAGGTTTGAGAAAACTGATGATTCATTATTTAAAGCAACCGAGACTGCAACGATGCTCACCCGAGTCTGGGATTGTTTATAATCGAACGATTACTAATAGAAAAGTTAAAAATGAACCGTGGATAGCGTTAATATTCAGCTGATAACGCAAGGTACCAAACTGAAAGATCACATTTGAAAATTAATCGATTGGAACTTAATAATTAGAGTGTCAGCGTGTTTTATCCAAACGTCTGTTTTCACTGTCGTAGTCAAAGCGTTAATTTACTTTTAAGTTCCTGCATAGAGCGTGCGATATTTTATAAGTTTGTTTGGTTGATATGAAATATCTCAAATTCCGTGTGTTGGCCGATATCTTGAAAGACGACAAAATGCTAGATAGGACATTCTAACTAAGGAGGGCAGTATGGTTTGATTAATCACAATAAATCGATTGCAATAAAGTATAAGATTTTCTGACTAAACGAAATAGAAATCGAAATCAACGTGCATTGTATTTGTTGTATACAAAAGTTGATGAATCATTTTGTGGGAACAAGAGAAAATTTATTTCACCGTTACACTCTTATCACTAATTTCCCACTGATCGATTAGATATCTAGCAGACGATCGTGCCAGTGATACAACAATCAATTCATCCGTTATAAAATACTGTATAACGATATTTATTGCCGGTCAATTGGTCATACATTTAAATCATTGTTATCCGTCGTCTCGACTCTGTTACGTTTGAGGTGAACCGAATTGACTTATCGAATCAATTAATTTAAACCGAACTAGATTGCGAGCGTAAACAGCTCTAGGAAATTTGATTACACGCGTCTGTATCGAGAATACGAGGAACAGAATACCGGGGAAATATACCGTGTTCAGTTTCTCCCGTCTCCTCTCTCTTATTTTACGAATAAGACATTGTATTTAAAACAAAACTCTTTGGCATGCACCAATAACGAAACAATCGCATGAATCACCCTATATATCGGCAACGCGATCGACGTTTCTATCAAAAATTGTATTATACAAAAATATTCACGTGCAATAGTTACATGTTATTACATTTAATTATTATTAGGTAGTAGCGGTTTCTTCTTTTATTGAAATCAAATTTTTTTGCCATGCAACTGTGTTAATATTAAATTTTATATATTATTGGACAGCTAATTATTTGCGCCACAATAAATTAAAATTATGAATTTACAGATTAACAGAAATGGGGTCCCAATGACTCGATAATGACAGAAAACACGATCTTTCTCAAAGAAAAATGCCTACAATTAAGATTTTCTCGAAAAAGTCCAAAAAAGGAATTTTTTTTTTCCAAGCTCTGACCGTCCTCTGTAACAGCGTGGTTCGTCGCGTCGAATCCAAGTGGAACGAGCCCCAGGTTTTACAGCATTTACACAGAGCCGATTGGCGCCGCTTGCTATCGACTTCGATTCAAACCATCGACCGAAAGAGAGAACGAGAAAGCGTGTACGCTCTCGGCTCGAGATACCGAGAGGAGGCGTGAGAGCAAGCTTCTCGGAAGAGTATGCGAACTTTGACAGATGGCCTCGTATATCTCTCGTTCCTTGATGCTTCGGGGAACGGTTATTTTGTAACCGAGCTCGTTTGCAATTTAATTACCGATCCCATTGCTCGATTCGTCGCAAATAATGTTCGACAAAATGTCGAAACTCCGAAAAAAAGGAATGTTACTTTGAAACCGAATACGACAAAAATTATTGATATACGCTTCGCGGCTAATCAATTTGGCCGCTCCGTAATTTGTACGTCCTTTGATCGAGAGTCGTTCGGAGTATACGTCCTTTGATCGGAACGAATTTATGAAAGTGAACGTATATTGCATTCCACGGCAAAGAAACGCCTCCCGTGTCTTATCTGAAATAATAACCGGTGGCTCGTTGAAACGGTAACGTAAGATAGATGCGTTCGTTCCGCGATCTTCAATAGTTGCTTTCATAATAACTGTTGCTGCTCCGCACTTAGAAGCGTTGCACGCGCTGAAGAAATTCACTGAATTCCCGACCGATAATAATCTAAACAAACGATTACTGAACACGGTTGTCGTAAGCTGTATTAAACTTTCGATATCATTGTACAAAATTAAAATATTATCGAATTAGAATCCTCCGTTTACTTTTTCCATACAACTTAATTTAACCCCCTCCCCCTGTGTTATGTAATGAATCCTAATCATTATTAAAACTTATGGTTTCTACGTTAACTCGGGTATAATAATAGGGTTTATTATACCCCATATAGTACGCAGTAGGTTAACCCTTTCGTTACTATGTTATAATTTAACGTGTCATTCGTGTCATTTTAATGTTTTAAGTTACCAAAAGAATCTATAGAAATATTTGTCAAATATTTAAAACCTTTTTGAATAAAAACACAAACTCAAAGGAAAGTTAAATTTAATATAATACATGTCCATGATTAAAAGCATGTTTAATTAAATATTTAAGAACCGGACGGTTATTGTTGTTCATGCGTTTGCAAATATACGACGTACGTGAAATGTGGAAATTTTTGAGAACGTTCACTGTCTTTCTCTGTTACGGCCGTTCTTCGACTGTACACGATAAAAAAAAAAAAGAAATTATTATCGAGTTATTAATGTGACGGTCGATGATAATCCGTGATATCTTTGGAAGCGAATTTCACGATTCGAAATCGTCCAGGATAGCTACTATCTATTGTATTATCAGGAAATCAAGCTGTACTTTGCATAGATTTAGTGTAATCTTTTACGAGGTAAAGTATGAGAGGAATGTTATTTAATTTATCGATAAGGAAAGTTGTAATAATATAATTTATTGGCATCCCAAAAATTTTCACTATTTTGATGGAAAATATAAACCTTCTGTTGTACTTGTAAATTTGTATTACTTTTCAGATGTTTTATGTACCATTTCTATAAAATTCCTTGTAAATTTGACTAATTATTATCGATGCAACAAGATGTCGTTTAGAGATAATATGTTAAAACTAGATTTACTTATTACTAACATTTTAGAAGTTACCAAAATTCAAAGCCCACATGGCAACATTCTAAAATTTGATTTCACAAAAATTAACAAAAAAGAATCTGTTCATAATTTGTGCCGAAAAATTCATTCTTCACATTGAATCTTGAGAAAAATAGAAATTGAATTCTGAACTTTTTTTATTTCGAACAAAGGAGTTTTAAGAGTTAAAAGACGTAGAAACAAGTTTTGAAACCACTGTGTAGGCAATGCTCGTCAATGGAAAAGAGTGGACGCTATGAAATCGAATTGGATCAGGCCACTTCAGCCGGAATGAAATCGCGGCACGGAATAAGCCTCTTAATAAAATGAAGGATTGATTGTTGGTCGACGTTGCTGTCCGCGACGATGACGACGTCCCAGACAACGTGTTTTCTGTAAGCACTACGTGCGATTGTATTTCGCATTAAAAACTTTAATGTTTCATTTTCAGAACTTACAATGATATTTACAACGAATCTTACGACTCTTTATACTTCGCTCAAAAAAATCCAAAGCCTCATTTCAAAAACTATATGGTAAATCATCCTCGTATTGGATTATTCTTTTACGAACTTTTATCCATTGAAGATAATGAAAAATAACGTTTCCCTGTTATACTTAAAAATGAACCTCCATCAATTTTCTACACTGCAAATGGCAATGGTATGATTTAAAAATACAATTATCTCTGCTTTTGTATAGTCAGCTGGTCTGAAATTTACTAACAAAACTTGTGTTATGTATCATTATTATTTCAGACCGACTCAATTTCGAAGTGATTTCATAAGACACTGAGTTCGTGACATAACTACATTAACCCTTGTTTGGGTAGTTGGATATCTAAGTATCAATTTTTAGATTTCCTTTCAATTTTTTTAACCCTTTGCACTCGGAGCATTTTTAGGTACAGGTCGAATCTAGCCTATTTTGACAGCGAAATTTCCAAAAATCAATGCACTATTTTGGAAGAAAATAGTTACAAATGTTTGTGAATCTATTTGTTTTTATTCCTCTCCTAAATTTTCTATATCCTAATATAAATAAAACTTCAATTTCACATTTTATAATTAATATCAGAGACAGAGTCTTTATCGACATCTTATGAAAATATCTGAAAATCGTTACAGATTGCCAAGCTTTGGACTCTTTCCACTTTCAAAGTAAAATTTATTGTAAACATTTGAAATTATTAAATCTTCAAGGTACTGGGCTGTTCAAATAAGGGTTAATTATTGTTTCTTCGATGTTCTTTCCGCTCTTTTCCGCTTCTGTTCTCCGAATCCCTCGTTTCTCTCCGTTTTACTCTCTCGTTCTCTTCTCGACGAGCTAGCAACTCTCTCTTCTCTCTGCTCGCTCATGAGATCCGTTTGGGTCGACGGCCTCAATCTTTCGATCGAGCGAAAATAGATTCAGAAGTGCTCTTCGTCAGCTGTGTATCGCCACGACATCGGTACGTGTTTTCTTCGTTCGAACAAACGTGAAAAAAGAAGTTCATTTTCTCTCGATTCCGATCACTTTATCAAATCGAAAGAGTTGCACCAATGTGAACATAATTCATCAATAGCTAGAATTTTCTCTAGAATTATATTTCAAAATCACTCGAATTCTACCACAGGAGAAGAGAGAAATATGACAGAAAATTAACGACTCAAATTAGTAATTATTTCGACCGAAAATTGTTACTTATGAAATTTTAATAATCCTATAGGAAAAATCAGAGTCGATGAATTTATTTGTCAAACTAATATAATAAACACTTTCACTGAATGTCAAATTTATAAATGCAACCTGAATGCTGGAGCTGCTTCCGTTTTTTTGGGCCAAAGATTTTAATTTAAAATTAGAAATATCTGGAGCATCATTTGACGACAGGAACTCAGAAGTTTATGAACCTAACCACGTACAATCTGGTTTTACGTTATTCAAGAATTCCTTATGGATATCAAGCGATAACGATCAAATCAGTTCACAATTGCACTACCTCCACACCTGTAAGCATACCTTTTCCGTCGAAACGATAGAAAAAAAAAAAGGTGCTCGCTGCATGGTATCATAAATCCTGGAAGGCGGACTCGTGAAATACCAGTAAACAGAACGCTACGATTACGTGTATCGATTAAACCGCGGCATAATATTCGCCGCATAATATTTTTTACTTCGCCTTCTTCCTCGTTGTGTGCAACGCGTCGGGAATTTTAACAGCGCCGTTTCCTTTTAGAAGCGGCAATTGAGATGTATCGATTGAGATCGGTATGCATGTGCAAATAGTCATAGTTACACTATTAAGTAGTAATAAGTGGCAGTAAGTATACTAAGAAAGTATAATACGTGTACCATCGTGTATATTATGCTTACTATACCTCTCGCTGTACTTAAACTTTTAATCTTACTATACTTTATAGCAACGGTTTCCAACCTGGGAGACGCGGGCTATTAATAGGGGAGGTGCCAAAATTTTTTAATAAAATATTAATCTTCATACTATAATATCTACAAATAAATAAATGATGAATAATTGTTAGGTAAATAAATGTTAGAATAATTGAGCCAAGAAGGGCAGCATAATTGAATACATTTTCTTTTAATCGTGTTACCACTTTCATAACAATCTATCTTTCTCTCTATTAAAACTATCAGAGGCAGGAAATTTCCTGGTGGAAAATCTGTAATTATTCGTACAACCAACGCCAGATGGAAGATCGGCGAATTAGATGAGTCAGGGTAGTGCACAGAGGAACCGCGGGACTAATTGCACCGTTTTAACTTCCAGTTGTTTCCATGTTTAACGACCTGTTCATTTTTCACCTCATTCTTACGGATATTGTTCGCGTGTTTCGCAACGTTAACCGCCTGAAGAAAACACGTTAACACGATGACTATTTTCATCTGGCTATTAGGGAAACTCTTCTTTTGCATCGAAGAAGTGTATAACACCGATGCACGAAACGAAACGTTTATGGCGATAGAAAAACGATCTGTAAATGTTAAGCGCAATCGATATTTTACACACGGAAATCGTTTCACGACTTGCGAAATGCAATTTTTAGATAACATTTCAATCGACGTAGGTGTATTCAATATGGTCTATTTAAACTTTGGAAAATTGTATAATTTTAGGAAGTTAAGAGACATTACTGATTCTGGGACCCAGGAACTTAGAAAATATTACCGATTTTAAGACCTAAGAATTTAAGAACTAGGAACATAGAAATTTCAGAAACCCAGGAAATATTAAATTTCTAAGAACTTGGAGACTTAGAAATGTTATATTTTTAACATACCTATAATAATTTTCACATGTGGGTGTCTATTTACAATTTTTGTAGTTTAAGGCAAATTTAATTTGTTATTTCAAACCATAAAATTTATATAAAATTCTACATGCCTTATAATAGGGTGAAATCTAAAGTTAATATTCTATGGTGAAGAATGGTCGTAGCTTCTGCGATAAGGACAGCTTTCGCTGCTTTAAGAAGATTTCTCTTGGTTTTCTTTCGATGTGAAAGAACACTTTCCCCTTTAAGGACTTCGATCGAAGTTCATCGCAGTGTCCTTGACCTTCTTGCGAAGATACCCCACCGGGAATGCATCCAAACGAAATCGAAATCGAGATCCGGTAACGGATAAGGATCGAAGAAGACTCACAAGTTGGCGAATTGAGTGATGCAGAATAACAATAATTTAACTTCTATTCATATTTTATTTACCCGAAATATTAATATATCTTTTCCTTTTAATAAATATCCTATGTTGGCGATTGTTGACTGAAAACCGATTTATTATTACGGATTCTTATAATTGAAATTAACAATAACATTAAAAGATAGATTTGAAATGTTTATATGGTTCATAATTTTCTTACCTTAAAATTCACTCAAAAGTTCGATAAGAAACGTGGTGAAGATTGGATCAAACAAAAACTGAATTGTATCGAAAAAAAGTAGCAGCAGTAAAAAGTTGTATTGTAAAAAAAGGGTAAAATAACAATTTTACAAATTTGACATGCCAAATATGGAAAGTACGAGGAGGATAAAAAGCAAAACAATCAATAAAAAGGGAATCGCAAATGTGGATAATGAAATGGGAATAAAATAGTACCACTGAAAAATAAATGAGCCAAAAAAAAAAAAAAAGAAATCGATGGAAATGAAATAGAGAGAAACAAAGTAATGATCTTTGAAACAAGGAAGATAACACGAAGGGCTAAATAATTAATAAAAAGAAAAATGCAAATGGTGGATAACGAAAGGAAGATAAAAGGGATATCATTAACAAAAAAACCAAAGAATGAACGATGCTTAAAAAAAAAAAGGCGATAAGACAGTGATGAAAGAATCAATGAAAGAAAAAGCGCAAATGTGAACGATGAAACGATAAAAAGTGGGCGCTAGTGAAAAAGAAACGAACCAAAAAGAACAAAAAGAAGTACACGATTAGACCGCAAAAAAGAAATAGAATAAACGACGTTGTTCCAAGCGAAGACGATAAGATAAGAACCAAAGAATCAATGAAAGAAAAAGTACGAACGTGGACGTTGAAAAGGGATGTCAATTAAAAAAAAAAAAAAAAAAAAAAAAAAATGTATAAAAAAAACGAAGCTAAAAGAAGACGAAGAAAGAAGGAGCACACGATTACACGGTGAGAAGAAACTGAATGAACGACGATTTTCCAGGCGAACGGGGTGAGATGAGGGTGAAAGAATCAATGGAAAGAGAAAGTGTGAACGTAAAAGGGAGATAAAGATGAGAGGGGGGGGGGGGGGGGGATGAAAAAGAGACACCGGGTTCGTTGAACGAGCGAGAAAGAGGAGCGGACGATTGGCTGGCGAAAACGAGCAGAATGAACGACGATTTTCCCAACGAGGGGGATGAGAGGAGGGTGGCCTAGATCGGGGATCTCGGGCCGGAAGAAAAGAGCAAACACGAGCAACCTGTTGCTGCCACAATGCTGGGACATCTGTCTGTATTCAAGGGGGGTTTCACGCTGTGCAACATGTTGCAATCTCCCCCGCTCCTTTTAACCGCGATACATTTCCATAGAAATCCCCACGAAATATTACGCTACAACTTGCATCAGATATGTACTACTCGTTAGATTTATTGCTGTGACAGAATGAAGGATTTCTGTTGGTCCTTTCGTGAGTTACCTTTGACCCTTTTGATACTGACGGTGACCGTAGCCAGTCAACTTTTATCCGTTTAAAATTTCACAAGAAATTGTACTATTAACCCGTTGACGTCAAATCATTCTTCCTAGGAGAAAATTATTTTTTGGCATTAATTCAGAAACTCCTCGATGACTCTTTCTTACAGTCAGTAGGAAATTAGAGAAAGAGGCCGTAAATTATACACCATCGATTTGTTTTTTTTTTCCGAGGTTGGAAATAATGTATCGTGTAAAGGGTTAAACAATTTTTCTCTATCTGTATATTTTGTGTCAAAATTATTCGAGTTGTAGATAAAATGTAGCATTGGTTGGGAACTAGATGGTTTTTTGAAAAATTGCTGCATTCTTTTTTTAAGTATCGTGATTTGAAAAATGTACTTAAACATCCCCGAGGTAGACTACAAATGTAACATTAAGTACTATAAGTAAATAATAATGTCGAATAAAGATTAATTATGTACAAAGTACACCGGAAACACGAGTATGTGTATTTTAAGGAAAATACTGATGATTGAAAATCTAAAGTGGTCTTACTATTGTATATAGTAGTGATAACAATAGTAATACAAGTAAGTAGTAATATGTATTTTTAACCGACATCGAAAAGGAGGAGGTTACTCAATTCGATCAGTATATTTTTTTTTTTATCGTTTATGCTGTTCAAATTTATTATGGATAATATAACTACTTTCTTTTCATTTCTACTACCAACTTCCTAAAGATCCATGCTGCTAGTATTTATTTAAATTCAAGATAACGTATCAGAGTCAACAAATCACAAACATCACTCCACATTATTATACGAACCGTTTAATAAAAAAAAGATCCCACGGTGCACAGTGGGTAACGTAACCCACGGTGTGTTTTCATTCCAGATATCTCATTCATTTCCCGTGGCCGAGATTCCACAATTATGTTCAGCATCGACCAACCGCAAAAAGTGTTTTCGACCGAAGACCCGAAAATATCTATCGAAAGAGAGTATCCGGCAGCGGTGTTCAAGAACGTTCAATTCATATAACCGTGGATCCGGTGGGAAAATAAATGAAGCTATTTTCGGCTCACGTTATTCCGGATCGCCAAAAGAGACGAATACAAGCGAGATTCTCGAACGTGATCGCATTACCGATCGGTTTTAATCAAGATTTCCAAGATGACGCCGCCACGACGCGTGGAATCTCAAACAGGAACAGAAAGAGCATCTTTGATCGTCAATTTCCTTCGAGAAAATCCTCCCAAAAAAATCACAAGTTCCAGCCTTCCAAGGATCAATCAAGAAATTGTTCCCACCGATTTAGTACGTGGTACCAGGCAACAAAGATTTTATCAAAATCGAATGTGCTGATAAATTTTTTGAAACTGATTCACAGTTGATATATTGGATATTAACCTATAGTCCACACTGATATTTTTGCATACATGGAAACACAATTTGTAAGGGAAAACCAGTATTACAATATTGCATTAAATAGAGTTAGGTAATTTTGAAATTTAAAGTTAGGTGCTTCAGTAATTTGGGATTAGGATTAGGTAATTTAGCAATTACTGTCACTAATTTGACCAACTCACTTTGAAATAATTACTAAACCGAATACTCATTATGTTTAACACAGAAATCATCAAAGTGCTCGATATAATATAATTAGGTGTCGATAAATACCAATGCTGTTCAATCGGAAATGTATTGACAGCAACGCAGTATATACGATTTTCGTTTGGAATGCCATTTGCAACTGCATTTCCCTTTTTAATCGCATTCCCAAGCTCGTATATCGTTGAACCTGGCTTCAGTCATGTTAATTCTATTTTAACAAAGCCTAGAAATAAATTGAACGTGGAGCTCCGTGACGATTTAAGACTGAAACTAACAAATTTCGAACCAAACATTCCTAATCTTGCCAAGCGTCGTCAAGCACATCCTTCGTATTGATTTATGTAAAAATTTGATTTTGTCAAAATAAAATAAATCATTTAAGAAACAGATAAGTTTGTTTTTCTTTTTTAACATCTTTTTTTTATACAGAGGATCGATAAGAGAATTAGCAAATTTTTAGGAGTCGATGATCAAAAAAGTTTGGCCACCCCTGGTCTAACATAATCCAGACATAACCTGAGTTCAATACCTAATAATTCTAAAATATTAATTACTACCAGTAATATCTTTAACAAGTAACGTTAAGTAGAAATATAACGAGACGAGTGGTATGGACACCTTCACCTAAGGTATCATTTCCCCTAGAGAATCCTCAACAACTTTCAAGTATAAAACGGATGGTGAGGCTTTCTTCCCCTATATCATCATTTTCCCTAGGAAAAGCTATCATGGTCGACGATGTACCATGAATTCCCGACACACCGTGTATAGAATCTGGTCGACTGGTTCATAGGCAGGCCATGAATCGACCGTTTCCCGTCGAGGCTGGAGACAGCCGAGCCAGGTTTCGATCGATCGCATGACCAAGCGCAACAGAGAGCAGAGACCAAAGCGCCAAAATGAATCAATAAAATAGCGAGTTTCAACCTGGTGTACGTGTCCTGTACGTGTATACCTATGCATAGCAGAAAAGAGAGTCGCGTCTACGTCTATACATCGCGGAGGAGAGGACGTAGGCACTCCGCGCGTATATATACGGGCTGTGACGCGGGCAAAAGGAGAGACCCAGGGAACCAGGCAGCTTGGTGGAAAGGAGAAGTTACCAAGAAGAAAAGAGAAGAAGGCCAGAGGAGAAGAGACGAGACGAAAGGCGAACGAGCGAGCGAGGTCGAGACACGCGGCAGCTGTCTGGCGCCAGGGTCCCCCTGTTCCCTCAAACAGTCGCGCCGAATGCCACCCACCTTAGCCGACCTATTGTGCCATTCTGAAACCTGCATCCAACCAGCCGGCTTTCCCTCTCTTTTCAACCCGTTAACCACGACTCGCGCGACCTGCTCGTCCTGCCTCCAGGACGCGGCTCGTTTCTTGCCCGACCGCCACTGACAGAGATTTGACGTCATTATTTATTATTAATGCCCTTTGTTTCGTTTCGTTTCGCGTATCGTATACCAACAAGTTCTCTCCGATCCTTGGAGAGGAGGGAAGGTTGAACAACTACCTAAGTGGATGTTTGTAAAAGTTTTCATAGATTTCGTATGGTTTTGCGGAAAATGATGAATAGTTAAAATTTGAAATAATGAGACGAAGATAGAAAGAAATTGGTAATAAAGCTTTCTAATTACGAGTGAATATTATAAAAAATTTGGGGATACTTAGAATAGGTGATTGATAGAAAGGTGTTAGAAATAGAACTAATTAGCCCAGTATTATAAAATTGTGAAATTAAAATTTGCGAATATTATGCAATCCTAGAAACTAGAATTGATAATTCATAATCTCTCATATAAATCACTTACTTTTGAAACACTATGTATGAATGTTCTTTAAACCGAATAAAGGAGATTATCAACGACCCAATGTTTTGCGAATCTACGACATTTGACTTAAAATTTCATCATGATTTTCCTTCGAAAACTGGTAGCTTTTGAATTGTGTTAGTTTTTTATTTTTTTTAAGATAGCCAAGTGTTTTTCAATGGAAGCGGTTTTTATTAGGATTGCCTTAGCAAGTTGGGGCTCTCTTCAGTATGTTGGATATGTACTTAGTCTCTTGTTTATGGAATGCGGTTTGACCAATTGCCAACAGGTTGAACGGATACTTCTGTAGAGGTAGAGTCAACATTGTTTGCATTAAGTATGTTAAATTAATGTGCCCGGAGCTGTTTGCTTACGCAACAACGTGTAATCTCTTTAAAAAGAAAACGCCGGCGATGAGTGTGCAAAATAGCATGAAATTAACTCGATTATATCCTATAAGGATCATTGATGATCAAAGCCTCTAATTCAGTTTAAAAATAAATTACTAAATACTATTAAATTTATACTATTTCCTTCATTTTTTAATAATGAAGATTTCAAGAAAACTGCAGAATAAGGAATAAAAAAATATTAGGAAAGAAAATAAAAAAAAAAATTAGTGAATATTTTGTCTCTCGTGAAATATTTTGTTTTCTAGATTAACAAAAAAAAAAAAACCGACGTTGCATGATGTAGTTTGATTTTTACTTTTAATTAAAAAATATCACACAAAATTTTACGATTGTTTAAACATCTTTAAACATTCATAATATATTAAAGATTGATATCAGTGTATTCAGGAAGGTCCACAGAATCTTTTACTGTCAACAGAAATTCAATTATGCCATAAAATTTGTATAAATTTAAAAAATGTTTTTCTTTTTTTTTTTTCAAAATTAAATTTCTCAAAACTTGTACGCGTAAGAGACAAACGGTTTTATAGATTCGTAATCGGTGCATTAAACTCTGCAAGAATTGCATAGTGAAAATAGGAACGTCGAGGAAAAATTGAAATTTATTGGTCAGTGTTATTCGAAAGAAACTTGCACCGGTTTATTGCCAATTTACAAACTTAGCAGAATTGAATATATCAAACCGAACGATTCACGTCATCTGATACCACGCCAATCTCCTTTCAGTCCGACGACTATAATTAGACAAGTTCGGGGCAAAGATTGCACATACAATTTTTACACAACCGCAATTACAAAGTAGTTGAATGAACATAAGTTATTAAAACAAGTAAATGATTGAAACATTAATTCTTCTCAATTCTTAGTTTAGTATTCAAACAGTAATATACCGACAAAACCTAATTTTCATTTACTAATCAATATTGTTCATTCACTGATAAAATCTGTTTTTTACCTTTTAATTTAACTAATTCCTCGAATTGAAATGTATGGATGTTAGAAAATCTAATTTATCGACATGATCATCATTTAAAATGCATCTCTAGTAATTACAAAATCTCGGAAATATTCATTCATTGGTACATCTATCCTACTAGGATCCCTGAGTAACTACATTTTAACCCTTTTAAAATGTGAAATTGAGGTTTTATTTATATTAGGATATAGAAAATTTAAGAGAGGAATAAAAACAAATAGATTCACAAACATTTGTAACTATTTTCTTCCAAAATAGTGCATTGGTTTTTGGAAATTTCGCTGTCAAAATAGACTAGATTCGACTGTATCTAAAAATGCTCCGAGTGCAAAGGGTCGATATGTAAAGGGTGAAGCCATAAAAAGGGATTAAGTTTCAAACTCAATAGATATAATTTCTATGCGTTCGAGCAAAGCTGGTAGCAGAACAGGAGCACAACCTTCCTCGTGGCCAAAAGCGTTTCGGTCGTTCCGCGAAGCGGCGACGAGCGCAGAGGGAAAAACGAGCAGGAGTTCGCGAACCGCTCGGCTGCGTCACGCGTGAGAAGCTGCCCGCGCGCGTCAGCTCGCTGGTACGCGCGTGCTAAAGGAAATTTCTTCGGCAGAAACGCGTTTCTTCGCCGGTATTCTCGTGTGGCTCGCGTTTAAAACGTCCCCGTCCACCTAAGTCCGGGGCCCTTTCTTCGCGGAGACGAACCGTCTTATTTTTAGAGCGACGATATTGCTCGGAATTATGCAGCTGCCACGACGAGCATTAAATCTCCCGACAAGAATGTCGATCTTTGACCTTGCTCCCAACCTCGCCTTCGCTAATCCTTCGTTCCACGTAATCGTGCTTTTGCATCGGTTCGCGTTAACCCGTTCGCCACAACGTTATCGTCGCCCAGACGTGGATAAAAAACGATAAAATTCTTGTAATTCAACGTGTTGGTCGTACAATTTCAACATGGCGAATCGTAGTTTATTTAACCCTTCCAGTACCAAGAATGGCTACAAACCATCTTCGTTAAGTGATGGTTGTGACATCGATAATTTATACTGGCATAAACTGTGGTTCAAAATCTATTGCACGAAATTTAAATAGTGAAATATAGTAAACAACTATGTATTGCGACTACCTTCGACATTATAACAATTTATTTTGGGAACGATTGTAGCCATTATGAACCAAGGATAATTATATAGTCATTCACTGTATTAAGTAGTTACCATGTACTTGGGGGGTAACTGTAGTCAGGTACTATTTTATGGCCACTGTGTACTAAGGCTATGGTCAAGTATGAAGTACCTATTGTGTACTAGCAATGACCAGAGTCATCCCCTAGATTAAGCAACCACTGTACTAATGTCGATTGTAGCTATTCACACTGAAAAGTGGTTGCTAGGTACTAAGAACGACTATAGCTACCTATACTGTATCAAAAACTTATGTACTGAGGATGACTATAGTTACTCCGTAGATTAAGTAGCCACTGTGAACCGAAGGCTATGGTCACAAACTGTATTAACCTCTTAGCACACTCGCCCAAGTTAAGTAAGGTGAGACCTTACCATACCGTTTTAAATTTTGACTAAAACCTTATTTTTCAATATTTTTTTTTATCCTTTTCAAGTATTTCTTTTGTTGCCCGAGTTAACTCAGTTAAGCGAAGTAGGTGCAATTACCTTAGTCTTCTTTGCATAAATCAAAATTCTTTTCTTTTCCAAGATTTGTTAATAGAGAATAAAAAAATTGGTGAAAAAATGACTGCTTTTGAATTTTTAATTAGTTCGTTAAGGAGTTAAGTACTAAAGGTACGGTCAGTTATCATTAGATGCTTAGTGTTTACTAAAAAAAAAAGTGAACTGTATGCTAATTTTAAGGTCAAATATAATCATTCAACAAAATTTACAATAAAAATTCCTAAGAAATCGATCTTATTACTTTCCCTAACGATACCAGGCACACTTAACATGGACGATTCCAGAGACACGATCCATTTTCATTCTTCCAAGAAAGTACCATCGATAAAAACCATCCGTCTGAAGTATTATGTACAACACGGACAACATGATCAAGTATCGATCCTAAGGACAGCTTTTCTCGGATGAATTTTTACCAGATCCCGGTCAGCAATTCTTTCGAAGATCTCTCAGAAAGTCCTGGACGAACCTGCAAACCGGTACAACCGGGAATCTTTCTGTTCTCCTGGACACACGGAAGTGAAAAACGCGGCGAAAGACGAAGAGAAGAAATCGTTCGTAGCATCGTTCAAGGTTAACCACGTGGATATAGGCGTAGCCAACCACCAATGGCGTAGCCGAAGAATCGATGTATCCAAGGAACAACCGTTAAGCCTATAATGAACGTCGTTTACACGGTGTACATTTTTTCGTTGGCCAACTATTAGCACGCTCGTTCGTTCGTTCTTCTTCATCATCGATCGTCATCATCGTTTTGACGATGTTACGTGTTCAAAGGATTTGTTATGTTATCGAATGAATACTGGATATCTCCAGATGACTCAGACCATAATATGATGGCTAGTTTTTTATATATCCAGTTTGAAAAATTGATTTTCACCGGGTACACGTTGAATCATAGACGTTGAAATACTGTCACTTTAGGACTTTAGGAGATTGCAACAAACTTTTTAGAAATAATAAAATTTATACGTTAAGTTAAAATAACTCGCTACAGGTCTCTTATTTTGCATTATAAAATTTATTGGGATGCTTTTGTCAAAATATAAGTTAATTTCTGTAGAGATGAATGATCACGTGTACCGATGGATTTATTTTAGTTTCAATCGAAGTACCTATACTTCAAATGTTAGTGGCTCTACTGTTAACAACGCGACAACTTAACTATATAAATTATTCAATCACACGTACTGTAATCATTTTTGTTTTCTACAATGCATAAATAATTAATACGAACTTCGTTATTTGGATTATCAAACAAAAACATCAAAATATATCTACTTTTATAAATTTCACTTCCTTCGAGCAAAGATCCGCTTTCTGCATTCAAAATTGCATTTAGGGTCGATTTGATCCGAAACAATGCACGACGTTTAACGATAGTTTCATTGCACTTTGATACAAGTGTCTGTTGACCGAAACAAATCCTCGTGTTTCTTGAATCCAACCCAACGAGCATTTATTCTCGAATAAGGATCCCCTTTGCCACGGTGTCAACGATAACGACACGTCTTATTTTCTTTTTCTTTTTCTCGCGAAAACGACATTCTGCCAACGAAACGAACAGGATAAGGTGGCTGCACGGTCGTGTTCAAAGGGTTAACATCAACAAGCTAGAAACGCGAGTTCAAAGTTTCCTTTTCTAATACATATACGTATTCTGGCATTTTCTTTTCGAATACACGTCTCAGACAACGTAGATAGACGCGAGAAAAGGGTATGTATAACCTTGAGGACATAGTTACCTTCTCCGTTGGTGGTAAGGGAGCCGGGAAGTGGCAGGGGTGTGCTGTTTTTGCACCGACGTTGATCCCCTTCGCTGGGCGCACGATCTGAAAATAAACGGCAACCCCTTCAGATGAAGATTCCCTTCGTACGAGTATCGTTTCTTATTTCTACTGTTCTTTGGCTAGTAATGCAATCAAATGCAATATTCACCAGCGAACATACAAGGACCCAAAGGGCTTGATCATTTAAAAATAATCATCGTGGTTTCTTAACCCGTAAATGAAAAAAAAAAAAAAAAAATTACAATCTGAAAGATGCTTTGTTATTCGAGCAAATCTATCTTTTATAAATCTTTTATACAATAACAATTAATAATATCATTTTAAAATAAAAATGTAAAGGGAACAATTTCTGATCGCCTAAATCATTCTAGGAGTATTTTCTGATTAGATATATCGGATATATAAAAGATCATTTAAACAGTGTATTTATTATATTTTGGTATTTATAAACGAATCAAGAATTGGGTCCTTGGTGGTACAGTATGCCTTAAAAATAACAGGGCCGACACAGTGAATATATTTATAAAAATCGTTTATTTTATTCAAAATAAGTTGCTTTGTATACTCGTTTTTCTCGAACTTCTCTTAACTTTAAGTTAACACGACATAAGTACTATTTCACGCTACTTTTATGTCACGAGATTCACCAGTTATACGATTTAATAAGTAACAATCCCATACACGACTCTCCCATCTGGAACTAGTTACAACAGGTTAGGGCAAGGGGGTTGAAACGTCTCTAGCTCGATATAGAAACATGGGTCCTATTTATAAGGTTCAAATTCAAGCTGACCAGAAAACCAAACACCGGGACCCGCTTCGAAGAATCGGTAATGGAGTGCTAACATCCACCGTGAAGAAGAGAGAACTGGATGATCCTTCGCGTTGTAAGATTCGATCGCGGTGCGAAGATTCGCGTTTTATTTATGGACCAGAAGGAAAGAGGAAGACTACGTTCCGTATGTTCCTAGAAAGCATATGATGTAAATCTACGTGAAAATGTGTGATTTGTCAAAAATCCAATACGGCCGCCTTTCGAAATAAACTCGAAATGTTATTTCGAAAAATTCTTAAGACTTATGTGCCTCCCAGTGATGAAAGGGTTGAGTGATTGATATAGTAACAAAATTTATGTAAGTACCATTCACGAAGTTTCTTTACGTTATGAAAAGGTTAATTAAAATACTGAAGTAATAAGCCATTCTGCTCTTGTAACAAATTACATAGAATTAACCCTTCTTAGTTCTTTCACCGTTTTAAATTTCTCAACAAAATTTGAAAATATTCTCAGATACTTATCAATGTCTAAAACGTTTAACAAGAAAAATACAAAATTTGCACCAAATTTCACTTGTGCCGTCAACGACCCAAGTCACGCACGAAGGGGCGAGCGAAGTGATTCGAGTGACAAGTGGCATCCTGCATGCTCGCACCACAAAGGAGGTGACAGAATCATGTAAAATAATAATTCGCCGTGGTCAGATCGTTTAACGTCAACGTGGCGAGAAACTTCAACTAGAACGTACGAAACGGCCAATTAATTCATTCGTAAGAATGTTATCCTCAGCGACGACCGAACCTTCGGTGTCATTCACAACCCGATCGGTCGCTGGTAATACAATAAATTCTCGCCGATTACCGCCATCGAGCTTGACTACTAATTTCGTTGATCCTTATTGTCGTTTCGATGTTCAACAGAAGCTTGAGAATACTCATTCGTGGATTCTGGCGAGATAAATGAACGGCGGCGACTGATCTTTTGAGATCGGGACAACCGAACTCGCCAAAACATCGTACTTCAAGCGTCTTATTTGAAATGACAGAAAATTATTAACTCTCTGCGCACTCGTGTAACTTTAAGATGACAAGTTGAATTCCCTTCGTAAATTTCAAACTTCCTTCCTTGTCCTTTTTCGTTACGTACCATTTTGACTTGGATATCGCCACTCTTATGGCAGCTTGTGGTGAAAATTGGTACGAATGTATTTTCTCGCGTTTCTAACTATAGGACCAAAGGAATTAAATGTACTCGTAATAAGTCGATAATGATAATACTGTAAGCTTTTTCAGAACTATAGAAATTAAAAATTGCCGAGTTGAATATTTATAGAATTGTGTATTCGTTGTTTTGGTATAAAAGGGATAATACATAATGTACAAGAAAAGTAGAAATGTTGATCACAATACATACGTAAAATGATTTTTGTGAATTAAAATGAAATTAGATTATTAGGTATTTCAGTGATATTGTATCAACCCTGGTTGTTGGGCAACTTTTCGACCAGCCCGACCAAAATATTCCTTTCCCAAGGATCGTCGAAGGACTAAATAGAACTTGGAAGATGGGATTCATTGACTAAAAGAGAGGATGACGTCAGAGGGCAACAAGTCGAAGGGAAAGGAGAGGAGGACGGTCGCATTCTTCTTGAATTCCAGCGTCTCGTTCCTACGGGAGAAGCATTTCCTGCCCGGGTTAAGCCTTGACAGCAACGCCTAGAAGGCAAAGGAACAGTAGCAAAAGAAGAAACGTGGCCACGAGATTCAGCATCCGTCAAGTATTTTTAGGCGGGACTTCATGGAAATATCCCTGTGCTCTCTCAATATGCGTCACGGGCTGAAAGCGGCCCTCTCTCGTGCTTTCTCATTCTTTCGCGAATGATTCTAATCCTTTCGGGTGAATTTATTTCTCCGATTCTAAATCGTCTAAGTGGGACGAAACGAAACCGAAAAGTAGTTTTTTTTTTTTTTTCATTATTACAACACTGTCTTATTTTCAATAAATATAGTATTCGAGTATCTAATAAAATTATTTATAAGCAGGTAATAAAAGCCACACGTTACTCTTGCAATGAATAAATTTGGTATTTGGTAGAGTTTAAGAAATATTGATCGAAATAATGATTTCTGATAGACATGACTTATTTTGTTTAATAATTTATGTTATTTTGCAAATACCTCCCATCAAGTTAACACGGCAGTATAATAATGAACAAAAAGTTCATAGCGTTTACGACGGCTGTCGATATTAAGGTCTTCAACTATCATAACTTATTTCTGAAGTGATGATATCAGCATATATTTGAAAACTTAAAATTTTCATCCGTTGATAAATTAATTATACACCTGTATAAATACCTTCCGAATGTATCTGTACAAATTATAAAAATTCATAATAAATATTATTGTTTATAATTTTATTTTTGCTCTTTTACAAAAAAAAAACTAAATTACTATAATAAAAAATAAGATAGTTACTAGAAACCATAATATAGAACCATTCGATTTTCAATTGTTAATACAGATCGGTCAAGATCGAAACTCAATCGAGTAATCGGCTACCAAAAATGATTTTATATAAAAACTCGCAATCGTATCAGTGAATTGACTTTTCCCACCTAACATACGTCGAAAACAAGATCGTCAGATAAACGGAAAACACGTTAGACGAACGATTTGTTCCTGTTTGCACGTTCGTTGTACAAATTTCATCGCGAGCCGTCCGCCGGGCGTTACAAAACTCCGAGATGGGATCGAGGACAATCAGCTTGCAAATATTTATCTACCGATAAGGAATAAATTGACACGTAAACTTGGCAACTCGTTACCGCCGTTGATCGCGAGCAAACACATTTATATATATATATATATGTATTTGCAGAACGTTCGATCGACTTACAATTTGGCACGTAGCACGTTTCAAATAGATATCGCAGGGTATAGGCGAATTTCATCCTATATTGTAGGATAATCACCAAATTCTGTAATTGAATAGTTTGATAGTTTCGAAATTTTGTAATTTGGTAATTTGCTAGTTTAATAATTTGGTAATTTAGTAATGGACGATGGGTCAAGTTAACCACCATACCTAGCCATAAATATCTTAGTAATTTTCGACCATAAACCGATTGGTGGTATTTCCTTCTCACGGCGCCAATTTCCCTAGGAAAGCCTACAATACTTGACAGTGCACCACCGAACTTACAGACCTGTCTGACACTTAATCGTCTAGAGGTAACCGGGTGCCGCTTCCTATTACCACACACGACGGCTCCCCCACGTAACTCCACGGCATCCCGGCACAACCTTCTCGTAATTCGAGTTGCGGTGCACCGGGGTTCATCCAGGAGGCACTGGTTCGTGAAACAGAATCCACCAGCGGATCCTGTACGGGATAGAGGATGACGGGAACAGTCGAGACGGATCGGTTTCCGTTAAATCCGGAAACCGGAGCGTACATGTTCGATCGTATGGTCGCGGAATGATCAGGAGGGCGAAGGAGGCAACGGAATGCGACGAGAGCCACTCCCGCGAGGCTCGCTCGGCCGAGTAGCGCCAACGGGAGAGACCGAAAGACAGAGGAACAGAGAAAGGAACGAGGAACGTCTGTTACAGGGACATAATGAAAGAGCGAGACGAGCGAAGAGTGCGTGCTTTTGAGTTCATTCGTTTTGCTCGAAGCGACAGACAGAAGGAGAAGGAGAAGAAGAACTGGTGACTGCGAACGAGAAAGGGGGCATCGGCTTGCGAGATCAGAAGAGGATGGAAAATTGAAGGAATAAGCGTGTTAAAGAAAGAAGAAGACAAGAAACGAGAGAGAAGGAGAGAAGCGTATCAAGGACGGCAAAACGAGCAGAAAAGTATGTATAAAAGCCAGGCGACAGGCGCCCACCGTGATGCTTGTGTATCCGGAGGAGCATCGTATTACCGGTATACACGATCCCTTCCCCCCGCCCTTGTCTGGCGCTAAGACACCCTGCTCCGTATTAACTTGCCCTTAAGTCTGGTTTACATTGACTGAGTATACTATCAGAAGTAACTTGCCTCCACATCCTACTATCCCAGTTTTGTTGGCTTTAGTACACTGTTGGGTGACACAGACTTCCCGAGGACACATGGCGCCGTCGAAGAAAGTGTACCTAGCATCTGCCGTAATACTACAACTACGAATGTATTACTAATTACTACTAATCTAATATGTAATTACTAACCAACTCGCTTTGAAATGATTACTAAGCTAATTGATTAAATAATTAGTATTGCTATTGCTATTAACATTACTAAATAATTACTAAGAGCTTTGAAGTAATTACTAATAATTACTAACCACATTTAACCTAGTTCAGACCAAGCCTAGGTGTTATAGCGGGCAGTCAACGTGTCAACCATTTTCTGGCCCGTGGGAATACTTATTTCACCTTAATTTGTTTATATTTTCCCGTTTATTATAATAGGTATTTCATGTTAAATGCATTGACCTGTATACATATATATATACAGTGTGTCCCATAAACTCTGTCCATTTAAATATCTTGGTTATTTCAAACAATACGAGAAAATGTTACTTATGAAAGTTATAGGGCTTAAGAAACTGCATAATATGATATAAATGATGTTCTTGTAAGTGAAGGTGTAGAGAAGATATAGCGGTCACTTTTGTTTTTTTTTTTTAAATGGAATGCCTAATTTTGTATGCTCGATTTCGATAGATTAGCATATCCTGAGTATAAAAGCACTAAGGTGCATCTGTCCTAAAACTTACCGTTGCTGGGATATTTAATTTTTTTCATGAAGCATGTTCGAATTGCTTGGGCGAGAGGCATATCCTCCAATACATTCCATAATGAAAGTAGTGGAATGAAAAAAGTCAGATATCTCAGCAACGGTGAGTTAGTGCTCTTATACTCAGAATATGCTAATCTATCAAAATCGAGCATAAAAAGTTAGGCATTCCATTAAAAAAAACAAAAGTGACCGCTATATCTTCTCTACGCCTCCACTTACAAGAACATCATTTATATCACATTATGCAGTTTCTTAAGCCCTATAACTTTCATACGTAATATTTTCTCGTATTGCTTGAAATAACCAAGATATTTAAGTGGACAGAGTTTGTGGGACACACTGTATATTTCAATTTTCTTAGATTTTATTTCTGCAAAGTTTACAAAAGTTACAATATTTCTGTTGCAAATACTTGCGAGTTTGAGTATGCTGCATTATTTATACTCTGTTTCGTGTTTTGTAATATTTTATGTTAAATAACATCACCTACACGCAGACAATGGTAGAACAACGATTACAGATGCATTCTTACTCGAATCAATGCATCTAACAAACAATAGAATTGCAACTTCAAACGAGAATAACGAATAGCGCCAAAACAACTTCGAATTCAAAGCCTAATTTCGCGGAAACTCTTCTGATGCAACTAATTGCGACCATCGTGCTCGTCTTGAAATACTTGGAACGTTGTATCGCCATGATTACCGTGAAAATTCTTCAACACAACGACGACCGTGTCTACATGTCACTGTATGCGTATTTGGAGACAGCCTAATATTATTCTTGTACCACGTGCATGTATTAATCAAAATAATTAAAACAATCCTAATTAACAGATAATAATTATCTACTACAGTACCTAATTTTATTTTACAAATAAAATTTGTCACCGTACATATCAAATTAAATTAACTGTCGGTCAAAAATTTCCTTCGAAAATAATTCACAAAAAGAGCTATGAAATAAACCGCGGTTGGCATTAATATTAAGCTAATAATGCTGGCTATCGAATTGAAAGGTTAAATTTGAAAATTAATCGACTGTATCCTTAATAATTAGGATTTTATCGCGTCTGACTACGTACGTCCGCTTTCACTGTGGCATTCAGCGTATTAGCAGCGATAGGGTTAACATGTGAAAAAGATGACTTTTCCTGTGATATTTATCGAGCAGATTCTATACAAAACCGTGTAAGAGACAGGCATTGATTACGCGAAAGCAGAAAAATCCATCGATCGACCTGGTAGCCGTGGTCTTCGTCTGACGGATATATCCGTCGACCGTATCAAAAGGGATAGGGTTAAACGTGAAATGTCGTCGAAAGACGTACTCTATGGGAACAATACGGTGATTCAGGACGGATCGAATCGGGAGCGGGAAGTTTAAAAACGCGAGTGGCGTAACGCAATACGAGCAAGATCTGTCCTCGTGCGTTTGAAAGGGACTACACGGAGCGTTGTGCCATGTCCTTCGTCTTATTCGTTGAAATTTGCGCAACCGTCGATAGAACACTGTCGCTGACAAGCGTGCAAACACCACGTGCGGAAATAAATCGTTGCATCGCCGTAAAAATTCTTCATCCGTATCTAAACTTCCTACTTTTTTTTTCTTATCTTTTTCTTCTTTCGGAATGATTTAACGCATTGATAGTCGGCGCTACGATGTAGCTGGCTGAATTTGTTGCAGTGAAAAGAATGGTGCAATACGATGATATTAGAACTTGAAATTATTAATTCAGTAATTTAGGAATTCAGTACTCAGTAATTTAGTAATTTAATACCTAGTAATTTAGTAGTTACTAACTTAGTGATGTAAGAATTTAGCACTCGGCAATTTTTTAATTTGCGAATTTAGTAATTTGGAAATTATTGATCTAGTAGCTTTCTACCCAGTAATTACTAATAATTTAGCGATCACTTACTTATATAAGCCATCATTTTCCCTAGGAAAGCCTATGATGCTCGGCACTGTATCAGAGAGGTTAATTGCCACCGGTTAATAGCCTGTCGTTTTAGCGAAATTCTGGTTCGAGTTTCATGAATGAAGCAATTTCTCCTATTTCCCGTCTGAACGCAACAAGTGGTGATGCGTCTCCCGTATGTCTTTTATCTTCACGGCTCCATCGTGCTAGCCCAGTTTCCATCAGCGAGCATAAATCTACACGACTACATTTGCCGGCTCGTGGCAGACAAACTCTGTAATGAATTTTCTTTCTTCCAAGAAATCCGATTATTTTTTCTCTCTCACTCCTCCCCTATCTCAACGAATGAAGAATGACTGCTGGCAATCTGATTTTATCATGCTAATATTGCTATCGTGGGATCTCGTGTTTTTCTCCGAGGTACCGTTTTCGCATTGACTGTGATACGTACTTTTATCGCTGTGAATTAGCTCGATCAAAACACCCTATTTCATCGTTAAAATTACACTTTGAAACGTGTGTCAAATTATTGCTAATGTTCTTTTTTTTTTTTCTAATAATTCTTCATCGAATTGTTTCATGGTGTAATATGTTTGTATATTAATTTTTCAATTGAGATTTTAATAGATTTTTTTTTATTTACGAACTGAATTTTACAATTGAAATCATTCGTTTTTAATCTAAATTCACGGTAATCCAATTTCTAAGTGGAATTATTTGATTTCTAAATCGATGACTCTACGTTTTATTAGTTTATAAATGTAGTTACTCCAATTCTTCTATTACATTTCTTATTATTTTCCTATTGGTAATAGTTTCAGATTTTCCGTCGCTTTTTAATTATTACTATATCTTCAATGCAAATGCAACGATTAATTAAAATCTCACCGAATATTTCTGTCGATTCAACGACGCTTATTTGCTCCAAATCAACCGTCGAACGTAACAGAAATAAGAAAGATCGCGTTTTCAGCGCGGCTCTCGAGCTTAATTATACCTTCAAGAACTTTGGCCCCCTGACAGGATCACTTTATATAAATACAGGCTTTGCAGTGGTACACTATCGACAAAAGATATTCACCTCAAGTGGCATAATAACTCGTGAACCAATGTATTTCTGCCGTGCGCGAATCGATACGTGTACATTTGTACGTATTAACATCGGCCGGGCAACGAGGGTTTTCGTAGCCGAAGGCGTTATTATTTCGTCATATTCAGCTTCGTACGAACGATACCTTTTTATACGTGTCATCGTATGGTTTCGAAGATCAGACTATGTACGTTTAATACCAAGCCCTTCTTAAGTAAAATATCCTATGTGCTACTTTTTCATTTCTCCAAGAATAATGAAATACTGAATGTCATCTAAGCAAAATTAAAACATTACTTTGTATAAACTTGAAAATTATTGAATTCTCTCAAATGTTTAAAATTATTAGGATAATTGAACTATTGGGTTGGCAAAGAAGTACGTCCGGTTTTTGCTTCGGTACAGTTTCATTCTGATTTGCATTTATTTTTCACCGCGTTATTGCACAACCTAAGTACGCGTTTTAAAGGTTAAAGATGGCAAGAGATTATCGATAAAAATCTATCCTGTGAGTCAAAAAAATTGTGTTACATTCTCCCCTAAAAAACCGAACGAACTTATTTGCCAACCAAATACAACACATTTCACCATAATAATTGACAAATAAAAAGGTAACGACAGTTTGTCACGTGCAAAAGATCGAACAGTAATTGCGTATGGTACCAAGTCTGGTTATCAATGTCAAATGATTTCTAAATCGATAGCCATCGAGGAGTCGTGATCTCTCCATTACACCGAGATGATGATTTCGCTATATTCAAGGATATTACGTAACAAACCTATGGAAGATCGAACACGACGAGCACAGAGAACTATCTATCGATGGCCGAGGAATCTGCGTGTAGCCGTGGCTTCGTATCGATCCCCAAGAGAACCAGTTTAGGATCGGCCACGAAAAGAAACGAAAAAGACGAAACTTGGGAGAGCATGGCCAAGTCAAAACCAACCACAGAACCGAGCATTGTAAAAACGACCGCAAAAATAGTGATGGAGCACAATCTCTTTCCTGTTTTAACCCTTTCCGTGCTCTGAACGTGTATACAGGGTGTACCAAAAATCATGGAACAATTAAAAAGTTCAGCAGAATCTCTGTATTCGTAATCGACCCTTTAAGAACTCGTGAAATTTTAGGATAAAACCTATCACAAATAAATTCTCATACCTCATAAACGAAATGCCATTACGGAAGTGAAAAATACATTAAGTTATAATAAGGAAGTGAATCTTAAGAGGTTAAGCCTTGCCAGTCAAAGCATTAAAATTGTTTAAAATCTTAAAATTTACCGAGCGTATATACACGTCTTAAGGTTAAATAATTTTAGAGCTAAAATTTGAAGAGGTTCGAACATTGAAATTAATCACTTTGGTCTGCGAACGATTCGTTTTCTGGACGTATGCTAATTAAACTACAGACTTATAATTTTCGCGATACAAGGGAGATAAGAACGATCGACTTCCATCGTGCGGATCGGTGTCCGTCGACCACGGAAACTTCGATACCCTGAAACCTAGAGCCATATGGTTCGTCGCAATCAATAAGATCGACTTACAACAAGTCCGTTCTACCTATAAGATGATGATTTCACGCTCGGTGTCGGTCAAGTACGATCGACAACACCGAAAACGGACAATTGCCGTTTTCTCTTCGATATCGTTTCGATTTCGATCGAAGAATCATGCAGGACTTTCTGACGTCCGTGTACCGTTCGATTTTTCCCAGGATTTTTATATACAAATTGTTTCAATGAACGACATCGACAGGGACACGTGACAGGGATAAAAATGACGTTCTTTGGTCGAGGACAGTTCTACGTCGAGGACAAGCGACGGGAATACATATTTTCTTGATTGAAAATCATTAATGCCGAGTTTTTCTAACGGCGACCTGATTAATCGTTCATTTTTCAACCTGGATTCGGTATGGATCGGTAGACTTAAATACTCGTGTAACAATGATGGTTAACCCTTTGCACTCGACACATTTTTGAACGTAATTAAATAAATTAAATAATTTTGAACGAAACTAAAGGCATTATGAGCGGAAGAAAAGTGTTCGAAATATTTGAGAATCTGTTGATTTTTATTCCCTTCTTTAATTTTCTATATTTTGATACGGGTGAAACTGAAATTTCGCATTTTAGAATACTCCGATAAATTAAATATGGCGCTTCGGAGGCACCACTCGAGTGCAAAGGGTTCTTATTTACTCCCTTATAAAAGATATTCTATTTAATATTATTTTGCTGCAAAAGGAATTGCATCCACGAAAGGATTTAAGATCGTACACGAAAAGCGTATCTGTTTGCTGCGCTTGGATTCTGCTTTGAGTTAGGTCGCGAGATGTCACGCGCGTTAAAAGGACGATCATCGTGTCTCGAATGCTAAACGCTCGCGAGTAATAAACATGAGTTATCGCTCGAACGATTGCGTGGTTACATTCCATGTGTTCGCGTACGAATCCAACCATGGAATGTGTCCACGAACACACGAACGCATGTACAATTAAAATGTGAACCGAAGACACTCACCTTCGGGTCTCAGTCTGTCGGCAATAAGGCAGTACGGGGGTGGCGGCGACTCTGAAACCAGCAAAAAAATAAACAAAAATTAACTAAATAAGATTTTTTTCTTCAAACATTAGAAATTTTATTATTTCCATTAACACTGTAAGCGACTAGAATCATAAATTTAATATCAGGCTGTGAAATCTATTTCTTCGAATTTGAAAATTTTTAATTTTAATGTAAAAATATAATGATAGAAAAAAATTTCCACCGTGACTGAAACGGACACTTAACCGTGCAACCAGTATCGACAGGAAACGCGGCATTAAATAGAAACGAAGACATTTATTAACGGCGCCAGCGCGGTAAATCTATTTTCGTGGGAAACTCGTTACACATTCGATCCGAAACGGATACACGAAGGCCGAGAAACCAACCAGGGAATTCGACTCAAGGCTCTTGGATTCTTCTTTTTTTTTTCTCTCTCTCTCATTCTCTCTATCTCGCGATTAAAACGGAATTCAACGAGAAACGAACTCGATTCGTGGCGTCCGTTAGAAGCAGCAACACCAAAACCGGAGGATTCTATTATTGGCGGTGGACAGTGGAAACCGGTAAGTCGTTTTTCGTCCTTTTACGTGTCGGCCTGAAAGCATAGGAGGACGAATCGTGGCGCGAATAATTGCGAGATCCGTCAAGGTAACCAGATGCGACGGCGCCTGAGAAAACGAGACGCGCCGCGCCGTCGTCGCATATGATGGGATTCTCAAGGAACAGCGAAATCTGCAATACGATTAGGCATCAAGGTCGGCTTCGTGATACGACAATCGGATTAGATCAACCACTCTGATTTTTTCCTCGAACGAGATAGGATTTGCACTCACAATGCAGAATAAAGTGGAAATAAATCATGACAATCAAAAAATATTTTCTGCGCCCAAAGTTAGTAAGAAAAAGTGTCCCATTATCGTACATTTTTGTATAACACCTTTGTATTTTATTTAAAAAATTGATTATATAGAACGAAGTACTTAATTATAGGCAGCTTAAGAAGATTTGTATTTTCTAGAATATGACTTGCAGTTTCTAAAAAATTTTACTTGTATCATAAAATAATAAATTCATTCTATTAGCTTAATTTTGATTTTTGAGACTATTTTTGAGCACCAAACAGTAGGAATTGGCATACACTTTACTTTAGTTAATGGAATGCTTGTAGCATATCATCATTGACATTTTAAAAGTATGAGTAACAAGTAAAGAGACAAGAATAGGTACAATTTAATGTATAAATTGTTTTATCGAGCAAAAGTAACTGTGCCAATGATCAGAGCAGTGCCAACTAGTATCGGGTCTCTTACCCTAATTTGCTATGATATCGAAGAAAATATTTCTACATAAAAGTGGAAAAATTCGTATGTCGGTAGATCGTATCACTTTTGTTAAGTACAAATGGCAACTGTCCAATATCGCCTATACAGTATTAAATAACATGATATGGTAGTTGATACTATATTATCTAACATTATTTTTCTAATTTTCTAACTTTTCATCCACATTAAATTTCTTTTCAACAAACTGTAGATACTACTATCCACAGACAATTAATTATTTGGTTGACGAATTAAATCGTCCTACCGAGCTGACAAAACAGCGGAAGATACGAAAAATTGATAGAATTTCGACGTTTTGTGTGCGTAATGGTCAATTACGTAAGAACGACGACGTTCCTCGAAACGATGCTTTTAATACTTATTTATACCCCGCGAGAAAGTACGCGCTCGCGTCTCGCCTCGTGACATCGCGTAACATTCAGGACAAAGAAGCCTTCTCCGACACTTATACACGACCAGGCGACGTATCAATTAAAATTAAATTTCTGACTCACAGTCCATTTGAAATTCTGCACCGTACCCTGTCGCACATTGCCAAAAACACGATGATCTTGAATTGCTTACGCCCCGCCTTATACTGTTCGCGAAAAGTGTTAGTCGTTAATAGTAAATCAACCCCTTGCCGTGTGATTTCTTTCGACGTGTGCGTCGATTTAGGGTTATTTAATAACCTTTGACTGCGTCTATTAATTATAATCAGAATGAAATTTAAAATTTGGTTGTACGAAAAATATTAGCCAATTTTGTCACATTTGATGTAAGGCGAGTCATGTTATTACACGACAAGGGGTTAAGGGGTTAACTCGAATATAATCCTAATAAATTGCAATCATTCATCAATTAATGATTGTTCAGATAAATCCATAATTACAAGTAACTTCTGCAACCTTATTTTATATTATTTAAATGTATATTTATATATTGAAAATTGCACAATACGTTCTATCTATTTTGCAGGAACTATTCACGGTATTTTTATTAGAAATCAATTACTGATTCGATCATAATCGATAGTGTTATTAATGGTTATTAAGTTAACCATCGCCTTTTCACATCTTTCATTTATTCGTTTATTTATTCAAACTGGGGGAAAAATGGTTAAATTCATTATCAGGGTTATCATTCCACTTTGAGATCTTATTAACTTAATAAACAAATACAATGGTACTAATGAACGTTTAAATAGGAAGGTGTATAACCGGTTTTATTTGAACTAATATACAGGGTGTCCCAGTTTTTTCCCGCCAAACTTTACCAACATATTCTACAAGCCAAAATAAGGCAAAAATGTCATATAAACATAGGCTCTTAAATGCTTTATTAAAAAGTTATAAATAAAAATTCATGTGCCTATGTATAATGATATGGATACCTACCATCACCGTGCAGGGTTCGCCAGAACCTTGCTTTAATGAAACATTTAAAAGCCTATGTTTATATCACATGTTTGTCTTATTTTTTCTTATAGAATATATTAATAAATTTTGGTGGGAAAAAAACTGGGACACCCTGTATTATAAAAAGAATCTGAACACTGAAATGTGACACAAATAAAACATTATCTGTGAAATAACACCATAGGATTAAAACGATCGGATCATTGGTTGAATGATATTAAAATAATTCGATGATCATTAATCATGAGATTAAATTGCTTCAAAATAAATCCTGAAATATTCTTTCAAAGTCCTACGTCTGATTAGTCACGACACTCATACATGAAATTCTTATTAAATCTGTGGCTGAAGTGTGTTTACGTATGAATCATAGATCACTATTATTTTTTATTGACAATTTTGTTCATTGGCATTCAAGTCATCGTGCCAACATTTTGTTATTTCATTTGTGTAAACAAATAGTGGAGTAAATAGTACAGACAACGTTTATAAATCTATTTAACTGTTAAATTTTACATAAAACTCAAAAGTTATCTCTTTGTAGGCAAATATATATTTTTTTCACGCTCTGTAGACAAGTTTAGTTCTGTTTGATTTTTTTAATTTTGAAAAAGTTTTAGTTGTAAGATATTTACGTGAGATGTTTAAAACCTCCAACAAAGAAATTTGAAGGAAAAGTAATTTTCGTTTGTGCCACGAACAACCCGTTAAATGTTAAAATCGAAGTTTCTACATTGATATTCTTCTTACGAGAAATTCTGCATAAAAATCGAATTCTCTGTTTACGGTAGTTCGTAAAAAACGAAGATAGATATTTCCCAAGTCATTAAAACGAATAACCTGCAATCTGAGGAACGATGTTTGTAACAGTGTTATTTGTGCTGGTGAAAAGAACGATTGCGTCTTGCGAGTTCGAAAACAAATCGAGCGAACGACTATACATAGATTACGTTCGAGGAATGATAATGAGGAATGCAAGCGCGATGCGAGGGAAATTATTGAAAAAAATACAAGAAACAGATCTACATCGATAATGAGACCGTGACAATTTGCGTTAACGTCAACCCGTCAGCTTGACGATAATCGATTTGTTTCAAAGGTGATTATCAACGGCGCCGCAATATTCGAATACATATCCACTGCAAGCGCGCAAAACAAATAAAGACAATGCGAAACGCGTCTGTGTCGTGTTGCGAAAACAAGGCGCCACCGCGAAATGCGATTCACCTTCGATAAATGTCGGGGAACGTTATTAACGTGGTGTTTCAAACGGTCGTAAAATGTTCGACGATAATGTTCACGATAGAAAATCGTATATACACGCTCGGTCGGTTGCAGCCACGGCTAGAAAACACGGCCAGAGAGCGCAAAAACACGTGAAATCGAAACAACGATCCACGTGGCATTAATAAATAATTGAATTTACTTGGCAAACCAGTCTCTCCCGTTCCATCTCGTGTGTATTTAAAGCACCTTTGCGTGCTAGTAATTGCCATTTAACATAAAATATTGTACGGAAACGTTTGAATTGTATTTCGCATTGGTAATTATAATTATTCGGCTGTTGTATCTGAAACGTCGTTTTTTAAAGTAAAACTTAAACTGTTAAAGATTTACACTTTGTTTAATTTTATTACCGAAAAATCGTTAGCCTTAAGTTTAGAATAGAATTGAGATTTTGAAAATATAATTTTATAATCCTTTCTTGGCCCACTCTATAATGTATCTTATTCTTCCAATTTTGATTCCACTTCACTGTTCATACGATAGAATTAACCTCGCCAGTTAAGGGTTAATTTTCTTAATAATTACAATATTAAAATGCTTGACCAAGCTATTACATCTATAACATTTCAAATGACCGAAAAAAGTGATAAATCAACGAAGTATGTATGCATACAGAACTTTACCCATAATACTACCACATTCCTCGAATATCTCTAACCAGCGTGCAACAACCCAAACCCAACCGCATTCTCAAATTTCTGTTTTCCCCGAGCGAAAAGGATCAAGAAACTTGTTATCTTGATTTCAAAACGCAGCATGGCCTAGAATCGACTAGGATCTATGAACCCCGAACCCCTGTTCCTGAGAACTATTTGTGAACGTGACCATCTTTGCCATTTCCAAGAAATATCCGTTCTTCTTGGCTCCAAAATTTCCTTTTTATTTCTATATTGAATATCTTCTTTTTCTACAGTATATTAGAAAATTTGACAAAAATTGGTTAAAATTCTTCTAAAATTAAGAAAATCAGAAAATTCCTCTCCTGGCTCGTAAATCAGTGAAAATAATTAAATAAAGTAAATGCTTATGCTTAGTGCTACTTTTCTTTACCCAACATTCGAAAGGTTAAACCTTCGTTACAACTTCGTGGATTTTCTAATTATGATCAGAATATGTAATAACTTTCAAGGTAATTTTGCACGTGGTGTATCAACGTTTGGATGTCGGTACACTGTGCCGATGTAAGATCGGAAGGGTCAAATGGTGTCCTAAAAAAATGAATTTCAGTATACATATTATTCCTGAAAATTCCGCCTTTACGACGACCTTAAGTGCGGCTTATTGTACAGGGATTTTCATATCATATAACCAGAGTTAACCGGATCAGAAAGAGGTTAGAATCCCTGTTGAAAAGAGATCGAACCGAATCGGCGCACGTGATCGTGAACGCGGCACTGGCCGGCTAACGAACGGAGAGAGCCGATGCGATGCGGTGCGTTCGGTTCGGCTCGGTTCGGTCAGCTCGTCGGCTAATGCCGACTGGCCTCGACAATTAGCTGGCGCCAGCAATGACACGCAGCGGCGCCGGCTTGTTCCCCTTTCTCCCCAACCGCTGTCGCTCACTGCCCCCCACCCTTTGGCATCTTCTCCCGCCAGCGACGCTCGGCTCCCTCCTGCTTTGCCCGCGATCGCGCCGCCGGGCGCCCCTTTGCCCCGCCGTTCTGACAAACCGCACATGTTCCACGGCGCCCCGTCCTCGGACCTCTTTCTCTCTACGTCTCTCCTGTATCAAATTGCCGATCTTTCTCTCTTTCTTCTGTTGCTCCTTCGTCTCTCTGTTCGCTCGGTCTCTTTCTTTCTTTCTTGGCAGGCCGCAACTCGCCTAATATACGCTTTATTTTTAGATTCATTTCCTTCTGGCCATAACTTTGATTGTACGGCTATTGGTGAATGCCGGTCGGCGGCGTTTTCATCCCCTCCGATCGCGTCTATCGCTATTCATCTTCGCTGACAGTCTGTTCCCTGCGATCGTTTCTTTCATCCCTTTTTCGATTCTCCTTCTCTGTTTTTGTCGTCTTTTTCTCTTCCACGCATGCCACTCTCGTCGGCTTGTCTGTCCCTGTTCATGAAAGAGCCTCGATTTCTTTGACTCCCCGGTATTTCTTGTCGCGTCTATTTGGTCGTTCCACGGACATTTTTCTCGCGTTATTTCTCCGTTCTCCTTTCCTCAAATGCGTCGCTGATCTCCTTCTCTCTCGCGTACATATGCGCGAGCTGAGCGCGCTGGCGCGACCGGCCCACCGCTATTATTAGCCGTGGAAACCTCAGCGTGGAATCCGAAGGATTTCGTTATTTTCCTATATGGAGGAGGCTTTTCGTTTCGTCGGATATCCGTCACGATTTCGGCTGCCGTCGTTGGTTATTAACTCGTTGGCTAACTTGGAGAAGTCACCGACGCCCCAAACTTTGTACACCGTCGGGCACAGTAGGTTTCCCTAGGGAAAATAATGCCGTGGGGAATGACACCGACGTAACTCGTCATAATACCAAAGAGTTACCACGAATTATGCTCAGATTAAACAAGCTTCATAAATATTTCAAAGGAGGTTAGTTATTTTAATAACAAGATGAAATGAATGGTGGACCAGGTTAATCATTCGTGTCTAGTAATTTTCGTCATTTTTTCTAGGGAAGGTTAGCATGTTGCAACACTGGTGTACAAGCTTATAACTGATCGTATTTCATTGATAAAATACGAGTCCAGGGATAACAAATACGACCTATTTTACTTGGAAAGATCGATTTTTCAGCTGTCGTGAGATTATCGATTGATCGTCTGCAGCAGGAATTTGAGATTGTGATACCGTGTTAAGTCCGTATGTTAATACATATTGCTTAACGTATAGTCAGAGATATCCCCTCAATCGACGAGTTTTCTCGTAAACATTCCACCGGCAGAAGGCGGGTCCATAAAAACGATTACGGTAATGCTCCCATGATCATTTGTCCAATATTGTGGACACGATTTATCGCCGTTGCGTTCGTATTATCTTTTCTATTGCTTCACGCCTAAATGTCACGACGGCAATCTCTTTAAAGAGAGAAAAAAAAAAGCCTCCTTTTTTTCTCTGCGCTTGCTGACGTCGCGCCAATCTTGGATTTGGTCGACGACAAATGGATTTCTTAATTAATAATCGAGTGATTAACGCGGTTGCGAACTTTTATATCATCTTACTGACGATTGCGTATCCAAATGATGTTTAGAATATGAATGTAAAACAATATTTCTGAATCTTTTTTTTTTAGAGAGATTTGATAAGTTTTTAATTCATTTGTTAACATTTTTACCTAATAATAATTCAGATAAAGTTTAGATTAAATATTTACAAAAAAATTACAGTATTTAATTTATTCAGAAGAATAAAAAGAAATCTGTGAAAAGTATCTAAATTTAATAAAATTAAGTTATTAACGAAAGCAATTTTACTTTATAGTATAAATTAATTCTGTTTAAATTTCATTATTTCAATCCAAAATAATTTTAATAATATCAGATAAGTTTTGTAGAAATTTTAATACACCCATTACATGTTTTTTTTTTATTTTAATATCGCTAAACTTTATGTGAAAAATTTACGAGTAGCGTTTTATTTATTTTATAGCAACCGATGCTAGGAGATAAGTTAATTTCGCAATAATTATGCCGAATTAACTCCAGACGCTCTTTCGAAATTTAATTTTATATTTCTCAAAACGTATAATATAATCCAGTTCTCAGTAAATTAAGAGAAATTAAAAAAAAAAGTTATTTGCAATTCAAACAGCGGTGAGGCTTCATTAAAATAATTTTCATGCTCGAACAAGTTTATAACACTGTTTATTTCCAGTGGCATAGTTATTGCGGGAAAAAAAACCAGCCTGATTATAAATTATATCTTCAATGCAAATTAGTGCTAATCTTGATATCAACTGTAAATCAACTTGTACATACAAGCTGTGCTGTGATATACAATTCAATGAATAGAAATTGAATCGATAATATGGAATTAATTTTTCTTTTCTAATCGAGTTATAGGTACTGTTTATTTTTAATTCAGAATCGTGATGCAAAAATAAAGCAATTATAGTAATTTAAAAAATACAACATGACCGTTCACAAAATTGAATGAAGAAAGAATCAGAACGCTATAAAATGATATAATGATTAAATCAATAAAAGTTACCCCTTGGTTGGTACACTTACATATACCTAATTACATATTTGTCGCACTGGGTTAAATTAACCCTATCTACATCTTAAAAAAAAATCTGGAAAGACCTTTTTCAAAGCTAAAGAGGTAATATTATCATCTCAAATTATTAATTTGGCAAAATGGTATAACAAACACACGTCTGGTGGATCAAAATGAAACAAACTTCTGTTGTATAATTTTCCATTTTTATATGGAATTTATATCATGTCTAAAATTCTTAGCTGGTTATTTTCTATCAATATTCGAAACTCGAGTTAGCTTTATTCCACGAGACATATGCTCCATATAAGTTGGACGACAACGACTTAAATGATCATCAAACTTACGTAAAGACGCATTTTACTGGCGCCTCGCGTACACTCTCTCTTTTTGCCGCCAGTTCGTCGTCTTTCCGTCAATAGGACGAGACAGTTTTTTTTTTTTTAACCGACAAACAGACTCATGGTGCCACTGCGATGGAATTGATAAATTTTTACAGTTATTTGCAACGCTGGCTAATGATTTTATAGCTCTTATCGCGTAATTAATTTCTCAGATTCTACATATCTTGGCGTGAACGCGACCGCACGTGTATGAATACGTTCTGATATGTCCATAAAATAATTTCATTAATTCTTTCGTGTTACCGGTGACTGACATCTCGACTCTTATGTAATTCAATAATCAAATGATCAAATAATAAAAAGGCATACAAACTGTCGTGAAAATGAATATAATAAAAATACTAAATCAAGTAAACAAAAAGATTTTATTCGATGAATTCAATTTACCTTCTTCACGTGAAGCGATCACCCAACCACCATAAATTTATAAATTAATCAATTTATCTTTCACTGAATGATATTTCTGTCTAATCATAATTTTGGCATTCCTGACTCCGCATATTTGACAATAAAAAACACAGCGGCAGAAACTGTCGACGCCATCACTTTATTTATCGTACCGATTCTTTACTCCGGAGTTCTAACAGAAGTCGTGCTTCATTGTCGATTCTCACGACGGACGAAAACGTTTCTGTTTCATCAAAATTTATTACTTTAACGCAGTTAACCGGACACCCACCGAAAGTAATCAAGAAACGTTAACACGTATCGGTACTGTTCGCTATTCCGTTCCTGTTCCCTTTTTCTCGCGCTGGCCAGGCTCGTTTAGAAAGAATGCACCCGATCGAAAACGCAATTCCACCGATTTTATTCAGTTCACGGACGCGGGATACCGGCCATTTACCTAAGGAAATCAATCAACCGGTTGGTGGGACATCGCTAACGCTAATTCCCCGTCGATAAATTATAGTCTTACATTGACCCGAGAGACTTTAGGCTCGTTAGCGAGTTGAGCTCGAGTGACGATTAGCATTTTGCCTTACGGCTCGTTGCCTATCATGTACCTATGGCTAAATTATTCTCTCTGGTCGAAAAGTAAACGACTCGATGATTTGGTCGAATACCTGGAACGGGACACAGGTGTTTCTACGATTCCATGCGAACTTTGACACTCCAACCTATCGGGTAAATTCACGATGGATCTTTATTAGGATAATCTAGGCCGATAATAACGAAATCACTGTACTTCATTGGAATTCTATATTATATTTTTAACTCTTTGCACTCGGAGTATATTTTTTATATGATCAAGGCTAATGTATTTGACCACTGAAAGTTTCATTTTAAAAGAAAATTCCTTTTGTTAATTATCTATATTTTAATATAAATAAAATCTGTATTTTACATTTAAAAATTCCCTGAGTTATGGTAACCCCTAAAGGTTTAATATAATCATTTTTTTTTTAGGGATAGTTCGGAAGATGATTGCATTAACCCCTTGCACTACAATAGTAGTTCAAATGTGACTTATGTCGTTCAAACTTTGATCATAATTGAATATTAAATTTAATTATAATTACAATTTACAAAGTTAATGTTTGCCAAATACGAAGTATATGTAATAATTCGATTTCCTTGATTTGTTTTAACGCTGGAGCAATAAATATTTAACTCTGACTGACGCACCTGTCGGGAAAATGGTCGTGCTAGGGGTTAAACGAATAAAAATCGAACGCCTTGTGTTTACGATATCTTCGTTGGAATAACACTATGCGGATGACTCTATAAATCGATTATCCACGGAATTTACGATGCGACACCTGATGATTCCTTGAGTCATCTGAACAGATTACCTAACGTTTGCGGATGAACAGAACCTGCACTACGATTCTACAACTTGTAAGTGCCGGTAATTTGACAAGAATAATACACGATGTTGCAACACAAGTGAATTTTGACCATTATTAATTGATTTTGTTTGTATAAGTGTTAACGTCAAAATGATATTATAGTCACCCAGTACTTGTTGTACGCAAAAAAGTAACAAATAAAAAGAAAAGATATATGGAATAAATGTAATAAACTAGAATTATTATAAGTCGAAAGGGTTAAAGAAGTTTATCACAGGTTCAAACTTAAAAACCGTGTAATTTAAGTGCGATTAAATTTTCTTTTAAATTCTTCTTACATGCAGCCAACTTCGAAAGGATAATCAAGATTACACTAACATCGCAAAATATATTTTGTAATTTTTCTAAAGCACAAAATTTGTCCTGTTACTTGGTGCGTTCAATAATCGACAGATTGTATAACCGGTATTTAAAAAAACAGGAAAATATCATTTCTAAATAGGTCTTCTGAATGGATTAATAAGCTTCTTTCATTTCAGAAGGAAAAATAAAATTGATATACATATCTTTGAATTTTTTGTTAACCGATTACATTATGAATAATATTTTTACGTCCTCGTTAAAAATCATTGATTTTGAGCAGTTAAATCTCTGATATCAATTGAATTTAAAAGAATAAAATCTTCTTAGAAGAACAAGATTTAACATGTTTAAATTACATTTCTAAACAATAAAATTGTAATTTTTATCAATATACGCGATTTTCATTTTGAGTTTCAATATCACGTTATCGGTGCTCGAAATCGGCTGATGGGTAAATAATAATATCTAAACGAAAAGATAGAAATCAACGACTGGTTTACGTGAATTTAATGTTTCTTTTTTTTTTATAGAAATGCATAAAGCATACAATGCTGTGGAATCGCAGAAAGCATTATGACGCATTTAACTTATGCTTCTTTTAATATTACTCGATGATGTCTTATCTTTGCTAAACGTATGAATTATTAATCAGTATATTCCTTGCATTAAGAAAAAAATAAAAAGCATAAAAAAGAAACTGAAAACTGAATCACCAAAATTATATATATGTATATAAAAAAAAATAATAATAATAATAATGGGGTGAGCAAGATTGTTTGCAATCCGCGAACAGGAATCAAAACAAATGAAATCTATTAACCAGCGCATTATTTCATCTCTATAATTAAATTATCGACTTTCAAAGCACATCAATTGCCCGAAACTTATCTGAACTATAAAGGTCATCTCTATTTTTATTTGCAACGTGTTGAATACGCTCAACGATACCGTCCTGTTAATGTTCTTCGATAGTAACTCTATAGCAAATCTGATTTAAACGTCAACCGTTTAATGTTATAATATTTCTGCACTACGATTTTGAAATTTTAATAAGAAGTTAAGAAGATTAAGTGTGAATTTAAAGAAAAGTAATTACGATCATTTTCATTCACCCATAAGAGAGTAAACAAAATTTCTCATGATTTATATTGCTAATTTTTTTGAATAATTTATACTACTAATATTTGTTATAAAATGTACGGTTTGGTTACAGTATTTAAAAAAAAAAAAAAAAAAAAAAAAAAACGATGTTAACATCTTCGTGAAATAACAGTTTGACCTCGTCAGGTTAACTCATATACAAAAATTCTTTCCCTAAAAAAGTACATAGTATAATAACTATAACTGTAATAAATAGTATAGTAAAATATCAATGTATCCGGTACCAAAACATCTGAATCGTTGAAATATAATCACATTATCGTATATTTTCTACTATTTTAGAAAAAAAAATTAATCACAATACAAGAGTCAACTGCATGTATTACCTCAAAAATAAACTAAGAAATTAAGAATAGAATAAAAAACTCACCGGGTTTGCAGAGCCGGCTCCAATGGTAAGGGTTGCAGCATATGTATACGGGATCTTTAGCGGAATGACAGACAGGAAGTCTCTTGAGCTCCGACGAGTGAGCGAGATCCGGCCATCGCCAGATCTGGCAGCAGAGCAGGTGAGGATCGATCGGCGCGTTGTCGTGCGAGCCACGAACAGGTACCCTGCACCGTTCCGGTCTGATCGGTTCGGTACACGAGTCCTCTGATCCAGAGTTCTGATCGTCGTCGTTCTCCAACGACGAGGAACGACGAAGTCTACGATGATGTCGATGATGATAATGATGATGATGCGGGTGATGATAATGGTGATGATGGTAATGGTAACGATGATGACGATAACACTGTTGTTGTTGCTGTTGCTCGGAATCGTAGCCGTCCTCGGGATGCTGATGAGGCACGAGGATGCACGAGCCGAGATCGGCACCGGAACTCTCCACAGCGGTGAGTAACATCTCTAACTGATTCTCCTTGAGCGATTTGAGGAGCTCCTTGCACCTCAACAAACGAACGGGATCCTCGTCATCGTCCTGGCTTTGATCACCGCCACAGCAACCTTGTTGTAATCGACTCGTTGTGATACGACTACTACCACCTCCTCCTCCACCTCCTCCTCCTCCTCCCACTATACCTCCTGACGACGCTCCACGCGCTCCTCTGGTTGTTTGGCCCGTCGTTGCCGTCACGTTGCTCGTGTCGTTGTCGGTGCCGCTCGTGTTGTTTGCGCGATGAATACGTGACGAATCCTCTTGAGCTTCACACTCGGTTTCATGCTCTCCACGGACCTTGGCCTTTAGGAGACGTCTAGTGAGCGCCGTCCGTTTGCTCCAGAACATGAACATGAAACAGGATTTGCGGTTCGCGCATTTGGGGGCCAGTACTTTTCAACGTAGCCGCGCGGAAAATAAGAATTATCTGGAATCAGTGTCGTCCCGACGCGACACCGTGTCACCACCGCACGTTGGACGGTCGCGCTTCTCCTCCTCTTCCTCCTCCGCCGCCCCCCACCACCACCGCCCCCACACAATTTACTCCACCACTCAGAAATCTGTCTTGTTCTTCCTCTTTTTCCGCTAACTCGCTTTCCTCCTGTTGCTCCTCTTTCGCCAACGTGACGATTAAGCCGCAGGAAAAAGGGGGAAAAAATAGGGAACTCGAGAAGTATGTATACACACACCTTCGGTTTATACACCGTCGGGAAAAACAACAAACACCGGTCCAGCGTCGACACACATACGACCCGAAGGGAATCACAGACGAATTGACGGTCCCCAGCGACTTTCCTTGACGGGGCCAGCACCACGCGAGTATATTTATTTATGCTCTCCGCGTATCCTCGTACACTTTGGATCACGGTCTCGAAATAGTGTGACAGTCTCCCCGATGGCAAGAACGGTGGCTCCTTCGTTTCACGACGTGGACGATCACGGAGACGTTTAAACGGTCGCTTTTTCGTGAGCGTTGCACCCGTGGATAACGAGAATATTTCTTTTCAGCTCGACGATACGAACGGTTAAATGACCCGCAAAGTTGAACAAACGGGCTACCTCTTTATTTTCTTGGTGCTTGGGGGCGATAACTTTTTCGAATGAGGTTAGGTCGAATACCGTCCGTTGACCTTGAACCCTCATTTACCTATGCGCCACTGTGTACACACAAACTGGCCGGCTGATTGGTGACGCGAGCAGTAGGCGCGCGCGCGTGCTCACGCTGCCCGCACGTACGACACCAGACGCCAATCTGTTGCGACAATCTCGATCAGCTGGAACACCCTTCGGATACGTTGATGTTTCCTTTTCAATTAGAACGTGACAGTGGAAAGAATCAGGGTACAGTACGGATGAAACTGTTGTCCAATATGTTGCCGTCGGCAGACGAGACGTACACGACGACGAGAAATTGTAGCGCATAATATAATAGCGAAAAGGCACGAGGGTATTCTGTCTCGATGTCTGCCGTGAACGTAACGCGGTGCAACGGTCGTCGGCGGGGTTACGGACACGCACTATTAGTATATCACGATACACTTCTTATCTGTTGGATGTAGCAGCACGAATCGGTCGCGCGTGCACACACGACACCGGTTCTTGACTTTCCTCGACGTTGTATATCGACAAGCGATGCGGTGCCTTAACCTTCCGACCCGGCGCACAACCACAACCACACAGTAACTCGCACGCGTATAAAATATATGTATATATATTGGCGCGGTCGCCTTACGAGAAAAAAAAAATTGTTTTAATATCGTTATGAATCCGTTTCTTTCTTTTCTGTTTTTCTTGTATTTAGGGAACGAGTCTGGCAACGATGTAGCACGCTGCTTGATCAATGTCCCTGGAATCTTGGGCGCCAAAACCCTGCAGGATACGATAGTGTCGTTTTCGTTCTTGATATTCCTTTGCCCGTGCCGTCGCCAATGCCGGCGCACCGGCACCACATAACAACGACGACGACGACACTTTAACCTCAAATCCGAGATTGTCGCGTCGATCACTCCCCGTCATCCGTATACGCGTATCACCGACTGACATTTTCCGCTTGCATCGTCCGTCTTTCTCCCTCTCTCCTATCTCTCGTCGGTGTTTCTCACTGTTCACCGTAACACACTTGTCGCTCGTCACCCATCGTTGTCGCCGGCCTGCGGGCTTGTTCGCGCGAGGCGACCGCGAGGACGCGCACTGTCATATTCTTGAAATCGCTGCCCAAAGAGACAGCGAGTACGAGCGAAAACGATTTTCTAACAGAGGGGGATAATACGGGAGCAAGATGGATAAACAGGCGGAGAGAGCAAAATACACACCGAGTAAAAGAAGGTAGGGAGGACTGACTGGTGCCACACTCCGATCGGCTATATAACTCACGGAGGGCGAGAGAGGTCGAACGAGAGTAGCGCTTCGGTTGCACTTTTAAATTCGACACGTACGTACGTACACGTCCGATGATAAAAAAGTTTGTTGCTTGGCAAAAAAATTGTTGAATCGTGTCCGTGTGCACACGATCTTTCTATCGTTTCAGATTTCTTTAACAATGGTCGTGATTTGCTTCTTCACGATACTGACATCGTCACGGAACAAACTGTTGCGAAGAACAAACCGCGATTACGGCCGTAACACGACTCGACTCGGCTCCGCTCGACGACGCGACTGGTACGCACGAGGTCTCCGTCATAAGCACACACACCGATTTCCACCGCCTCTTCTTCCACCTCCACGTCGCCACCGTCGCTTGTCTCGTCCCGTTCGTCTCGACTCGGCGCGCCGATACACCGACCGCAGCATACTAAATACACAAGGGAGATTGTTAAACATGGCCGTCGCTGCCGCGCCATTATTTGCGACATTAGCCACCAGAGGCGCCACCAACGGCGCCACTCTTATCCAGTCGCGCAGCACACTTGCATCGCGAGCATTCTTTTGAAAATTCAATCGTACATTTCAGTTGTAATACGATTTACTGAAACCCAGAAACTTGACATATTTAACCCTTGAACGACGAGGCCGGATCAATCATGACCCGGACTTAGAAAACATATATATCACGATATTTAAATTATTAAGCAATCAAAGTTGTAATATTAAGCCGAAGAATAGTTTGGAATTCAATTTAAATTGGTAGCTCAATCCATGATCCGTCGTTTGAGGGTTAAGCTCTTTGAATCATAGATCTCTTTCGATTCGTAATCCATGCAGCTGAAACACGTTGTGAAGCAGGATCAGAGATGGAAGGAGAAAGCAGCGATGACAGGGGTTGAGGAAATAAAGTTAACAAGGGCGGGGGCAAGTTATTCTAGGTATGATGGGGGGCAGAGCGCAAGGTGGACTCCGAAGACGGGGGCGTCAGCCAGTCCGGTCGCGGTTACTTCGAAGCAAACTGACGCTAGCGCCTGTAAGTAGCGCCAGCGCCAGTCGCCGGCAAGTATGTATTCCATCCCAAGGGTCAATATTCCAAATTCCAAAATGAATTTCGGTCATAATATCTCTCGTTAAATGAAACGTTCTTTTGCTGCGTCATCATTATTAAATGACAGAAGTTTAATCTTCTTCCAGACTGAATTTATTCTATTTACAACTTTATGTGCAATTCGAATAATTCTGATACGCTTTATTCTTACACTTACCTGAATCAATCAACAGGAATATGTGTTTGTAGGGCCATTGGAAGATCTGTAACAAAATTGATTTGTTCAAAGTTTTATGAATAATACTAAAGCAACATTGGTATAATTTTCAGAGCTTAATATCATATTAATAATTTTAACTAAAGTAGAAAAAATTAAAAACCATACATCGTAACAAGTAGGAAGCTCCAATTGAAAACTGAAATGATAATATCTTGAATAATTGCAATTAAAGTGAGCCTTGTTATCCACGTCTTTTTTTCATTGCAGCAGTCAACACGTTAATCAGCTTCCGCTTGGTAAGGTGTTTAGATGACAGTAACAGATTTCAACACTGGTGTTAATTATAGCACTAAAAGAGTAAATTGTGTGATTCTATTGTATTTAATAGCGAGGAAGTTACTTGAATATACGTTTTAATTAAAAAAATATAATATACAGAGGGTTCCAGTAATTATGTTACAATCAGAAATCTGTTTTTTTTTTTTGCTTAAATAAATTGAAAATACGGAATAAAATTTGTCGTATACAATTTTGTAATATTTATAAAATAATTCGTATTCAAGGATGGTAAAGACAGAAGTTAGTATAATAAAAATTCCATACATAGGAAAATTGCATTTCGACTCTGCTATCAGCTTTCAAAACTCAAATTATACTTAAAAATTCTTATCACATTTAATAAATATTGACCTCTGTTTTTGGCACAAAAAATAACTATAAGCGTCGACAATAAATATTTAAAATACATAGTTTAAAGAAAATAATTATCACTTATTCTACTTCAACGAATAAAAATGTATTTATCGTATCAGACCATTTAGTAAGCTCGAATTATCCGTGAAAGAATAAGAGAATTTAAATCGGTATCGTTCGTCGGAACCTAATGAAGCTTCATTAATTTATCTCAACGGAGACCATACTGAAAATGACTTCAGAGGATATATCAGCGTCCTGGCGCATTAAAGCTCGCTATTTTTTTGCCGTCCGCCGCGATCATTTTCTTCGGCGATGTCTAGACGCGTTATTTCGCTGTTGGAACCCGCTCCAAAATGATATAGAATTTAGGAAGTTATTTAGTTATGTACGTCTGGGATCCTGTGCTGGCTAGTAATCAGGCGCCTGGCCTCCGCAAACTGTCCCTCGTTCTTTCTCTCTCTTCTATCCTTTTCTCCCCATCCCGACACCCCTCTTTGCCACTCAAGCTCTGATTTTGTCTCGTTTCAACGTTCGTTCGTTCGGTAAAGCCCTGTAAATTCTCCAGGGCCGTTCGCATTTCTCTGTGCCTTGGACCAATTAAGCCTTGATCAAGGTGCCCTTCACGTCACCGAACACTGTACGTATTTCTAGCCGGTACCCGTGGGATAAAAAAGCATTTTGTTCATTCGACGAACGATGACATTGAGAAATTTTATTTTTGCAGCTACTCGTAATAATAGCTCAGTTTTATTTCGTTTAGGATCCTGCTTCGGTCTGGCCAGGATCATCCTATCCTTTTCTTTCCATTGATTCGAGTAAGATGTGAAAAGTAGTTCTTCGAATGGTGATTTCATATTTTACAAATGATATTTAGATCTGAACATGTTTGTACGCCATTAACGCCTAGTAGGTTTTATCTAATTTAGTGAAGGATTTGAGAGAGAGTTGCTCTAATTCTAGCATTACTACAATTTGATATAATTAATTAGTGTATTAAGATATAAGTAATTAATTTCATTTTTCAAACTTTAAACTATTTCTATAGGTATTCGTTTTTCAATATTTGAAAATATCGCATCAAAACATTTGACTCTTTAATTCTAACCGATGCGATGTCTGCATCATGATTAATCCAGTATATAAAAAATGTCTAGGTGATTAAATAATACTAATTCTTCGCTAATAAATAAGCTTATTCTAAAAATTCTTCCATATTCAATAACTTTTTCCAAGAAATGTGCAAACTATTAATTAATCCCTAATATCTTAGAGCATCTCATATTTTTCCTTACTCTATCATTTACGTATTAAGTAGTACCTGCCTACCTATTACCCGATGCATTATCATGCGTTTACAGAGTACACAATGAAAAATGAACATTTTTCGATTGACGAGAGGCAATCACGGCAAATTTACTCGCAAATTCATCATTATCCGCCGTATCGGCCGGTTAACACTTATTATACGAACGCCTAAATACGTCCCGGGGGAATCCAAAAAACAGACACAACCGAATCAGGATCGAGCTACACGTACGCGGTCGAGCGTGTTTCACGATATTATTAACATTCCTAAGCAAACAAAAATGTGGCGGCATGGATCTTCCAGGAGGAGCCTCCCTTCGAACGGTTAGATTATACGTTCGTCGTCAGCGGAGTTAAGGTACGAAATTATAAGCCGTGAGCGGATAGCAGTTTCGTAACTGCCTGCATCAGCGTAGGACCGCGGAACAGGTCGCAGCTTTTGCTTGCTTCTATTTCCAAACACGAAAATTATTCACGTTCCGTGTACTGCACGGCGCCATTCTTGACATATCGCGCCGATGGCAGTCGTTCTAAACGGATCGTAGAAACGCACTGAAACGATCTCGAGAATGGACAAGCAGACAGTCCAGCATAAACAATGCAAAATGCACATAGGCTACTCTATCTCAGAGGTATACATCGGATTATAGACATTATTACACCGTGGGAGTAAAAAAAATGTAGAAGATGAATAAATCGTGTTGCAATAACACCTGTCATGGATTTATTCATCTATGACCTCATATACTGATACAAAAATAAGTGTTTTTAAAACCAAAATTTCATTATTCATTCTCGAATGACCAAATAGTGTCGATCCTAACCCAGACTTCGAAAAATATATACAACTGTGTTTCTGTTATAGTTTGATACAGGGCTGACAAGAGTGTGATAGATGTACACCATCGAGTATGGTTAGGCTTAAAGAAAATGACGAAATAGGGGAAGTTACTAGGAATTATACGTTGATAGTCGATGACACCAAATGCAACTATCACCAGCCCTGGTTAGATATACAAATTTTTAAACGAGAGGAATCTATATGAATAGTGTGGAATTTAGAAAATGAAATTCAATTGATGTTATCGCTATTTCAGTGGTTTACCGTTCAAATATTCCGTTCAGTTTCAAGATCGTCCATTTTCCACTATTATCCTTTCAATCTTAGAGCATTCGATATTTTGGGCCAAACTTGTCAGAGAAGATGTTAAACAACCGTTGGACGCGAATCCTGATGAACAAGTTTGGATCACTTTATAGCAAAGAGACAGAAATCATGACGATTGGTCATTTTGACACGCGTTTCAAAGCGTCGTCCCGGTTCATCGGGAGTCCAGGCCGAAAGGCAGCCTCCACCGGACCAAGAATAGCCCGAAACGCCTCCCCGCTTCGCGGAAGATGAATTATAGCAGAATCGTGAGTAGCCGCTTCGAAGAACGACGGCGATCGCTCTGGTCGTCGTGGTTGGAATTTGGAGCGTTGACAGCGGCGCCGCCGGGGGTTGCAGCCTCGTCCAAAAGGAAAAAATCTTCGTTCTTACTTCGTGCATGCTCGAACGAATTCAAGAAGAGATGGAATTCATGAATTCCAACACAACACCATTCCATTTTCTGACACTTTGTGAGTTATCTGTACCTAAGAACCAGACTAACCCTTTATGATAAGGATTATAAAAATCTATTCATATTTCAACAAAGAAGATTTAATTATTATATGGATGACAAAAGGTTCCTTAGAAGATCTATCCTGTAATATTTATGAGTTAAAAAGATCAAAAAGATTAATTTAGGAATATAAAGAATACAATATAATGATTAATTATTATCATACGATGAATACTTTAAGTAATTGCTCACTAATTGGCGAGGCAGTTTTATCATGCTATGAGAAAATTTAACATTTAATATTTTCAGATGATTTTATGAGGTAACAGGACGCATTGTAATACAAAAAGAAATCAGGACATTGGACATTTTCAATTTTTAGAAACTTACGATTTTTAATTTCTTTCTAATTCCAAAACCATTTTCTATCATTGACCTTTGTTTCTAATAATTGTTCAACACTTTCCAATTTAAATGGACAATCTAAAACTTTCCTCGTCCACTTTCCTGGACAAGATCAAGCCACCTGTCGCTTAACCACGTTTCCGCACGTTTATGGAAATTCGAAAACATTAACGACATCCGTTCGCGAATGGAAAAACCTGGTTGCCCCTATGGTAGGCACGTATCATGCCCACCGAACCGTGTTTAATCGTCTACATCACTGGCGCCTAACAACACTTAATTCTTCTTCGTAAAACAAGGTGGGACATTCGTTTTTCCGGTTGCTGCCGTTTTTACGAATTCTTTTTTGCCGTTGTGTCTTCAAAGTTTCATTTTGATTCGATTTAACCATCGAGTAATAATTGAACCCACGGTAGATGGGTTCATTTTATAAAGATTATAAAATTTCACTTCATACGCCTATCTGTAATATGAATAAACGAATTAATTCGCACGCTGTCCATTAACTCAATTAAAATTCAATATACAATATCTATATTCTTATAATAAATACTTTGCAAAAATAAGGACGTCAAATGTTTTGCCAAAAGTCGTTTGAAAAATTTAAACAGCTTTGTAATTATATAGTTAATCGTCCAGCATAATGGACAAAGACAAGTGAACATGTTAATCAACACCCGAAACTCGATTCCTATCCAAGACTCTGGAATCCCGCGAGCGTAATAAAACAAAGCATTTATTTCCCGTCTATTTCGGTGATCGCTCGACCGAGCACGGTTCACATCATACTTCCCGTCGTTCCTGGCCCATTATTTTGACCGGTGTCGCGTTTCTTCCCCACATGGGGAATCATGAATCCGACTCTGTCGACCTTACATCCGCGAGAATTTTTTTTCTTTTTTAGGCACGAACCGGACGCAAGACCACGTCAACCGGAAGATTCTACTTTGGGGACAAGCGCGAAAGCTGGCTCTGTTCAAAGAGCGGTGTCCGGGGCACCTGCGTGAATCGCAAAGACGAGGTGGGACGTGACGGGGATGTGCACGTTGCGACGGCACTGTGTAAAAGCAGCGACGAGGACGATGTGTCCCGATGGGTAGGAGAGGTATGATGGGACAGGTGCGGCTCGTAACTTCCTGGATAATATCGGCCGGTCCGGACGCACGACCGGCGCTGACGCTTACGTTAGCAGTGGCGCCACTCGGATTCACGTGTAGGCGCCTGTCCGTCCTGTACCTCTCCCCTTCCCCTAACGTTCCTGCACCCTTCTCGCGACTTCTTCCCTCTCTCTCTTTCCCCAGCACGTTCGCCCGTCATTTCTCTTTGGCCATAACGCGTACGCCTGCCCTCCGCTAGCGATGAATGGAAACGGTACTCGAAGAAAACAAAACTCTTTCGTGTCCAATGGTGGCTCGTATGTGGATGATACGACACAACAGTACCCCCGTAGAAAAAAATGAAGAGGTCAAATAGTCTGTCAGTTTAAAAGCTAAAGAATAGTAATAAGTATCTTATATCGTATAACTGCAGATTATTTTAAGCTTAGATATTGTGCCGGAAATAATTCAATTATCCAACTTTCTTTGAAATAAGTATTAATGTAAATACGTAATAGTCTCAAATATTGAAACGACCGAAGGAACATTATTTCTCTACAGTGCCATTTTCCATAGGGTAGCGTTACGATGCTTAACGGTGTGCTTATTGATACCTCAATAGCTAGTTTAAGTGGGTTTCAATTAAATGATAAAAAGAAATCTTTATGTTAAAATTTGGAATTGTTTGAATGCTACCCGTATGGGATTACTTCCATTGCTATATTCCACTCTTCTTACGTGTTCACGTCGCTTCTCGGACAAGTGTATGATGTTGCTAGCAAAACCTGCACCATCTTTATTCATGCATACTGGGTAGTTGATGGGAGGCGAGATGTCGTGGAGAGCACGTATGGCCGAGGTGTATGCATACGAAATCGTGCACATCGACACGGGGAATTTAATATTTGAAAGGTCCCGTCGGCTGCATTTGAAGTTCCGATGCCGTTGGAATTATTTAAGGCGTTGATTTTAACAGCAACAGCTTGCAAACGATGACACTGTTTCCTGTATAAACTTTGCTGTATCTTAGGCGAAATTCAAATATCGATAAAATTATTATTTTTGCAACTAAATTCGTGACCTTTGTATCCCTTTCCCTACAAAATCATTTACTACGATTTGGAAAATAATATTTAACGAATCAATCATTTTTTTTTTTTCTACATTTTTAGTAGGCTGTTGATTCAGTTTGGAAGCAAATTATGACGATAAAACGCTGAAGACGTTAGTTTTAAATAGCGATTCTTGGCAAATTATTTACATTGGCAATTGAATTTGTGCCTTTATCGAATCTTTTTTATAAAATTCAAATAAGAGTTTAACGACTCAAAAAAAAAAAAATGTATGGAATTTTCTTTCTACCATATGACCATTGGGTCATATGCAGTGCATCGCTTTCCTTCAACGTCATTTATCAGAATGTGCCTTGTATGCACAAGATGAACGCAGCGCAATGTCAATGTTACTGTCATGATAATGTCGAAGGTTTCGATGCGTATCTAAGTACGTACATACGTTCGCGCATAGATCACGGATATAAATAATACAAAACGTAAATAGCGTAATTTTTTTATTGGAACGGGACGAACGTTAACGTTATTTTTCAACCGACAATATTTTTTCCAATCAACGTTATTCTGGACCAATCGAGCCTTATCGCTTCGCGATTAATCGTTATGAATTTCACAAACTTAGCATTGCGATGAATGAAATTCTGTGTTAAGAGGAAAATATAAAACTCAAGGGAGCATTAATTAGGTCTTCTTAAAATTCATTAAATATTAAAAAGAAAAAAAAAAGAATGTTTTTCGAATACAGCACACTCGACATGTTCTTTTTCGCCCACGTGGTTGTTACACGCACAATATCACCGAACTCTCATCATTTCTTACCTGTTGCAACGCCGAGCTTCCGCTATTGGTTAACTGTCGGGCATGCGCCCTACGAAGTTCAAAGTAGAATTTGTAACATCAACCCCCGTAATCTATAGTTCATTGCACCAAATGTAAAATGCCAATTCGCAAATGTCTACATAATGAATTCAGAAACAAGCCGCTCTTGTCTTACTTAATTCCTATTTTCACAAAATTAATCCAAATCCCAACTGCACATTTTATAATATACAATAAGAGTAGGTATCTATCCTGAACAAAATATTATATCTTCATTTTATAGTTTAATACAATACAAATGCAGATCAATCTACCCCCTATAAGTATGAATTTCATTATCACGATGATCGTTATCAGGCAATGTAATTCTATCACCAGGTTCCGTTATCATAGGCGTCAATTTTTGCCGAACCTGGGCACGGTAAATAGGTAACACGCACCGTTGATTCAAACTATTCCGCGTTCTCGCGTAACGCGGGAAAACTCAAACAACGCGGAATCGTCAGAACCGCGTAGTCGCGAGTTTGGATGACCGTTTCACGGGTCCAGCCCGTAAAATTCAATGGATTTGGTTTGTCAGAATAAACAATGATAAGACCGACTACGTCGATCGTCGAGCATCGACTGGCCGCGAGCCCGACGACCGCGCAATATGTAGCATGGTGTAGAGAGGACGACTGGAGCCTGTCTGCTCACCCCTGTGGATGTCTGTTGCCTAAGGGCGGCCTCGTCCGGCGCGAATTCACGGCGACAGAGGCAACGGCGCGCCAGAAACGTGGCGACGCGGATCTTGACGCCATTCCACGTACACGTACGCGTTCGCATGTACGTGTGCTACCCTTCTTGGCTCGTTTGTGTTATTCGCCAACTCGTGGCGTACCCGGGGGTGAAACGGGCGTAGGAAGGAACGAGAGGGTGGCGATGTACGCGCACGCATGACCAACGAGGAAGAACACGCTGGCAATCCGTACACACGAAGGTGCTTGACCGAGTGAAGAACCGAGTATACGAAGACTTTTCTTGCCCCGAACTGGAGATAAACAATGTCATTTGTGCTAGCATCCCAGACCCCCCATCTCGTCCAGTCTGCCATTGTATAAGGAATCCGGGGTTCTTTCTCCCTTGTAAAGTACGACAAAATCGACAGCCCTCATTGCGCGTAAACACAGTCAGCTTCTGTGCTTAAATTGTTTATGCTATTTCGTTGATATTTTTCGACAGTACCGGAAGCATGGTCTAGTGGGCTGTAACCTATTAGGTCCACTTAACCCTCGGATGGCAAACTCTTAGCATAAGAATAATTTAAATTTAATTTTGTACTGTTTTTGTTTTCTATATTTTATACCATTTCTCTAAATGTTTTTTTTTTCTCGATACTTAGAAATTTGTACGCCTAACTTTGGTCCATACGAGGAAAATAATTATTTATTCTTTTGTAACGTGTTAAATATTCAGGTATCCAATTTGTTTTTATGGTAAGTCTATTTTAACGGATATCGTGGGTATTAAACAATTTATAGTCTTCCGAGTATTCATCCTTTTGCACGTGCTAACTGTGCGGCTAAATACTAAATGTATGTTTGCTTGTTATGTTAAAAGTCAAACACTATTTCTGTCCTGCACATGCATTTAAGTGTCTTTCTTTTTGGCGGGTCGCAAGAACGGAACGCGGATAATGATAGCGATGGGGTGAAATGGAATGAGAGGGATCATTAATGCGTCTAATTCCGTAGCATCGGAATGCAACATCATAAATTGTCCGAAATTCGAATGATTCTCAACGTGGTTTACTCGGAAATATATGTTTCCCGACATTTATTACTGCTAATGGGAAGGAAACGTATTCGCACCAAAACTGTTCCATGAATAAACATGGAACTTGAAAAAATATTTTGATATTTTGTAGAAACGTTAATAATAAAATAAAATAATAAAAATTAATAAAATTTCTTACCTAGTAAAAATAATTGCCTTTATGTAACTTTTTAACGAACCGACACGACGCGACGGTATCATAATTACACTCACAAATTCATTAATTATTCTTTCCTTATATATTCTGTGGCCACATCGGCTACATTGTTGTTAAGAAAATTAACAGCTCCACTGATTTCTTGGATCATTGCGTTTGCAACAACACCTCTAATTTCAATTTGTCGTCGGGCAATCAAAGAGCGTTAGCGATTTCGCTTTATGAGTTCACCGGGGGAAACGAAGACGGGACGTTATAGCATCGTGATATCAATTCTCTTGTAATGACACAATCGTAGCCAGTCAGTCGGATGTCGGTTTCAAGTGTGGGTGGAAGGTGATGGTGACGACCCGGGTCCGGCTACGTTCTCCAACTCGTTGTTTATCAAGCACTCCCCTTCGCATAACAAGCATCAAAACACTTGGCGCCCCACACTGGAGCCGTCGTAGTCATCTTCCGCCCCAATGGTCGCTCCTATTTTTCGTGGATACGCGGAGATAGGCGCTGGCATGGGTTAAAACATGGGGACACGGAGACGGAGCATCTCTATACACCGAGGCGCCGTCTCTAGCCACCGAAAAAAATGAATTATCGGTCCTGGATCTGGAATCAACGCAAACTCGATCGTTCAGTCCTCGTCGAAATGCTTGAAGAAACTAAATAAAACTATTTTATGGAAGAAAAAGAAGTGATTTTTTACTTGTCCAGACGTCCATCCTTTAGCTTGAACCATGGATCTATTTACGATTATCTTCCATCGCGGAAAAACTTTTCGGGGTAAACATCTTTCGAAAACATTTCTTACAGCTTAATCGATATTACATGAATTCTGTAAGAACGATAAAATCAAATGTCATTCCCTGGAAACGAATGTTTTACGATCATCCGTCAGTCAATCGACGGAGTGGTTAACTATAAAGACGTGTCGGCACCTTAGGCCTTATAAATAAATCCAAATCCTGGGATGACCTGATAGAATCTAATCAAGCATTTTACTCAAAAAGTATCCCGAGGTCTTTCTTGCATCAAATGGTGCAATGTATTCTTGAAGGAAAGAAACATAACGATATCGACGTATCGTAACATGGAGAAATCTCGAAGGCAAACACCTAGTCGGTGTATAAAGGGGGGATGGGTGATGGTAAAGCATCCCCTGTTTGGCGACCGATGAACAGCGTCCCACTCCCGCCGTGACGATGCCACGATGCCAACAGAAGTATTCTTGCATTGGTCGACGTCGTCGTGGTCGTCGTCGACGAAGTCGTCTTCGTCGTCGTGTCGTGAGTCGGCCAGTGGCGGCGACGGTGTCGGCGACGCTCCACGGTTGGCGTCGAGGTTAGCGCCGGCCGGTCGCTGGAATCGGCGCCCGGCTGTCTCTTTCTCCCTTTCCCCATCTCACTCCACGTTTCGGCCCGTCGTCTGCACGAAACAGCGGCCCCGTCGTTTCGTCGTCGTCCGTTCGACGGCGACGACGTGGCTCTGCCGACTGTCGCCAACGCCATCCGCCGTTTCTGCACCACCTCCACCTCCTCCTTTTTTTTTTTACCCTGCCCGCCCTATCAATATATCTATGTATTCGACGACGATGTGTTTAGATAATGAAACTCGTAGCTTCCAAAGAATTTGCAGTCGAACCGCACCAAACGTCACCCTTGTTTGTCAGCGTGAAAAACATCGGGCGATTTGTTCGTCGACGCGGTGCCTGTTTCTTGCGCGTTAAACACGCATTCAACTCACTGTCACAGGTGATCAACGGCAGCGTTTCTTTGGCCTCGTTGATGAACATTACAGGAAATTTAATTCGGTGGTTATCTGTCACGGCGTTATTCATGGATAATGTCCTATCTTTTGATCCGGGCACGTTGATGTAATTAGATACTGTCCCACCAGAAATGATTGAAATAAAGAAAATCTTATAACTAACGCATTGCAATTGCTATGGTCCATATGAAAATAATAGAAATTGTGATTAAGAACTATGTTGAAAGTAAACTTCTAATAAAGTTATGGAAAATACACACTTAATTTTTAGTCATTTTGATAATTCACGAGAAATAAAGAAAGAACTTCCGCGAAATTCGGACAAAATTCTTCTAAAGAAGAGATTAGTCCGTTTCCCGCCGCCAGCAGAAATCAGCAACGTCTGGAATTCTGCGTCGAGCGAATCCGTAAAACATGCCAAAGTTTGGACGAACTTTGCACGACTCTGCGGAATATAAAATCGGGCGTAACAATACAGATATCCTTTCCTTACATAGTTACTTAATCGATACTCCGATATCGCCCAAAAAAAAAAAAAGGAAACTAAAGAAAAATCGTCTCATCTTATGAAGAGGTTAATTTGCGGCGCAATAAAAATTGGTCCCCTTCGAGTATCATTAGATTGGATTGAAATTGGACGGGCATAATACTTTCACATTTTACAATAGCCAAGTTACAGCGTAAGCGGAACGTTCTCCGAGGGGCTTTCTCGATAATTACATTTCAGGTTCGTGTCGCAGGATCAGAAATCATCGTGCCGTCAGCCGTGGGTAGGACCAGGATGGAAAGATCGAAAGAAAAGCCCTGCCAAACGAGGAGCGAGCCGAGCCAGCGAAAGTTTCGCTCGATTGGGTTGTGTGTGCCGGCCAGTCGTCGTTCTTCGTCGAAGAAGGAATCGGGCGTCCGAAACTGCCCTGTCTCGACGCCGTTGCTGGCGGCTCCTATACGTCCTTTCCCTCTGATCTCTTTCCTCGTGGTTCCCCTCGTCTACAGACAGTCCATCCTGGCGTCCCTTAACCCAAACCATTATCCGTATACATACCACGATTATAGGGCAACGGGACCGACAAACAGGCTTGGGCCAGACCCCCTGGCACCCTCGTCTCTCAAACCTCTTTCCTTCCTTCTTTGCTCTCTTCGTCTGTTATATATGTGCACACCAGCGTAGTCGACGACTACGCAAACAAACTCGTGCATCGACTAATGTAACTTAACAATCTTCCTTCCCTTCGTTCCAGCTTCCCTCGTCATACTTTCGTCCCTCCTTCTTCCCGATGCAACACCAATACCATCACGGCGTTGTCGCTACAACTGATTGCGCCTTGATGCACCAGACTACCACCCAGTGTATCAGAAAGCATCGTTACACGGTCGCCAACGGCTGCTCGTTTTCATCTTTCGGAAAGAAACGACGCCACGCATTACAGGAACGATACTTGCCGCAAATTATTATGGTTTTGAGGTAGTTCTTGATAATTGTTTTTCGGACAGAGTTTATACCCGGACCGTGTAATGGGCCGGGTTCCGAGGAGCATTTTATTTTTACGCTACCCCTCGGTCGCCGAGGCTTCTCGTTGAATTCTTGTAACCACCCAAATGGCGGACGAAATATAATCGAGCTATGATTCACGTTTCTCCGTCGGACGGCTTTTAATTCTTTCTCGGTCGAATTTCATTAGGCTGGTTAACTAAGGCAATCGATATCAAGTTTTACAATAATTTTTAATCGTTGTATTATTTAAATTTGTTATTAAAATAAAACTACTTACTCATAGCCTAATTTTACTGTGCCAGTAATATTTTTGTACCGAGTACTTTTCTTTTCTTTAAGATTGCATATTTCGGTAAGTTCTATGATATGAAAGTTTCAAATATTATGATATTGTTAATTATTTGTCTACTTCCCATATATAATAAGAAAATAATTTATTCCATCCAATCATAATTCTCTCAATTAATTTTTATCACAACATCCATTAATAATTCAGCGAAATTTTTTAATTGAAATACTACGATTCAAACATGTGTAATTTTATCGAGTTTCAATTATTCTTTTTTTCGCGCCAGTAGAATGTCGTAGACGCGTCTATGCAGTTTCTGCAATTATGAGCCAAACCGGTTTAAAAACCTGTATGGCGAATTCTATTAATGTAAAGAAATTTACTTCCATTTCGAAATATTCGAAAAGTATTGAAGTATGCATGTTTCAAATGATTGTTTTGAAATGTAGAACCACTACATAATACAAATAATTACAGTGTGTATCACAGCATGTATCTAGTAAAAGCGAGAAGCTGGTAACATTTACATCAAGAAATAAGTAATTTATTTCTAATGCCTCAGAATACACGCTAAGTATTTGATTTTTAATTCAAAATTATTGCGCACACGTATGACAACTGTAATTATACTTTCCCGTTTCTAATATAAAATAATTAGGAAAATGTTATACATTTATATTATCTATTATCTTCTAAAGCCCTTCTATTTCTAATTATTTTAAATTGGTTACGTTTTTACAGGTAGAAGAACGCATTGTATGTACCTAATAATCGCAATAAATGTTGTGTAAAAGAGAGATTCGGAAGCACATTAATTAGCGTTTCTTATTTTATATTCAGAATCTAACAACCGCTAGAAGTCATCCAATTATCCTGTGAGAAATTCACAGGTGAACCAGGCAGGTACACGCATGTCACGAGTGCCTACATTATGGATCAGCCGGTAAAGAAAATTCAATGCTCTCCAAGCGAAAATCAGTATCGACGGAAACTTAACCTCACTATCGTGGAACGACAGCCGTCAGTACGATCGCACGAAATGTCATGGGAATGTCGTAAAGGACATGTAACGTTAACCACACCGACTTTCGCTGTGTGTTGACCCGTCTTACGCAACGAGCAGGGTTATATTATTAATAATAACGATAAGATTACTCCCGTTTAGTCGTGTTGCGTCGCGTAATGAACGCGAAACAGCGCGTAACGATGCCTCCTCGACTTGTGCTGAGAACGAGCGTACATCACGTACAGACTAGAACGTTCATACATTAGTTTCTTGTGAATCAAAGAGGCGTACGGTCGTACGTTAAAGTGAACACATTCGTGAAACCTGTTCGTTCCATTGATATCCAGTCTGAGCTGTATTCGTTCACGATTTCATCGCGTTTTGTGTGACGGTTTACAATGACTAAAAACATGGGTACTGCTTCAAATGCAACATACTTAGGGCTTGATCTCAGCACACAGCAGGTAAATTCTTAAAAATTATTTTGTAATTAGCTGCTTACAACGAGTCATCTGTTTCTGTGCAACGAATAACCTCCATCGAACATTACGTTTTCTTGTCGTGTAAAAAATACTATGGTTGACATGAGTCATGGATGACAGCCTGACAAGGTCCATTTCTCTTGCTCCTATTTCCCGCTTCACCGTTAGTTCCTATTTTCAATTTTTTTTTTTTAATATTGGCGTTAGAATTTCGTTCATTATGTAAAAATAATTGATATTTCTGTAAGCAAGTGACGGAAATTTAAAATACCTCGACGAGTAATTTTCTTTTGTAAGTATCTCAGCGATGTTACCTTACTGGGTTTTACCGCACGTCGCTCTCCGCGCATGCGCACAGTAGCCCGCGTTTCTTTCGAACTTACAAAAATGCTTTCTTACAGAAATTTTTATTTAGTGCAAAATACTTTGTTTAAATACAGTTATTATCGCGTAAATCTTTCGTTTGTTATTAAAAATTATCACTAGGGAATATATTATATTGCATATATGCTTTCGAAACGTAAAATTATAGATATTTTCAAATTTCAAGCATTTATTAAGATGTAATTTAACTGCTATCTATACGGAAGTATAAAAAATAGTTTCACTTAAGACTTTAATTACACATTTAGTAAATATACATGTATTTTTTTTTTTCAATTAAAAAAAAATATTAACGTCATTTACACATAGTTCACGTAACTTATAGCGCAAAATTTACTGCAATTTACCTTTGTATTCGAGAAAACAAGTAAATACGGTACAGTTTGCCAAAGTGATACAAAAGCTCGTCTTCGTCGATAGATAATATTTCGCAGTGTGTGACGTGCGTGCACTGGGTCACAATTATCTAACGCGACGATAACATTACGATAGAGGAATGTATTTCTCCATGGAGAAAAACGCGGAACACTGAAACATTTCTAAAAAATATGACTAAAATTACGTTTTGTTCTTCAATTAAAATACCAGGAATCAGATGCTTCGAGGTAAACAGCGTATAATTATGTATAAACTATCAACATAAATGATTCTCATCAAACATGACTTTAATTTACTCATCAATCCTGTTTAATTATTTATCTATCAGAAAAGAACGCCGGTTTTGCGCATTAACAATTGTGTACATACATGTTAGCGTATAATCGTTTTATTCGCTGTTAAGTAACATATAGAACTGCATATTCGTAATTACGATACTGTTGTTTACATATCCTTACGATAAGCTCAAAGGCATCGTATTCAATTTCAGATATCGTATTAAATAATCTCGTTTTGTAGGATAGCGTAGCTAATTGACGCTTTGATGGCTACATATTTTATAAAATTTTCACGGTTTTTTCTTTTCGTTCTTTTTACGCGTCTTGAAGATCTTCGCTTTAGCATGAAAGCTAATATTTCAGGGTTCATTAGGGTCCACGGGCCATAGGTTGATGAACTTTGGATTAATAGATTAATAAATCGAAAGCAGCTTGGAATATGAAGTAAAAAAAAAAAATAATTAACAAATATTTTGGGTCATTGTAGTTGAAAGCGGTAGTGGTTGATAATAATCTCGCCGTTCTCCACGAAACCAATGTACAATTCGACAATGATCTGCCAGAATTTAGGTACGTCCCCTATGCGCTTTTACATGTAATTATTAACCCTTTGCGGACGATGGGCGGATATATTCGCCCAAATAGAATCTTTATAGTATTTTATAAATTTGTATATAAATTCCTAAATATCGTGCTGTAATTTTGACACAAAGAAAAATGATAAATGTAAAAGTATGGATTTTTAATATATTGTGTCAAACTTGGAAGTACCTCGTCCGCAAAGGGTTAATTCTTAGCTCTATTTTTTTTTTTTTATTTATTTCAATCTACGACATTTTGGTTTCAATTTTCCTTGCCAGATTAATCTTTTGAAATTGCTTCAATATAATTAATTTATAATATTCGATCGAAAAATGATTTTTTTCGCTTGCCTGGAAAGCTCTTCATTCCTTTTGACACAATATTCAAATTTAAATTTAAACAAAATTTTTATATAATTTTGACGCTATATAATATCAAATTTTAAGGTAATTTATACACAAATATTGGTTCGATAATATTTGAATGGAATATTCACTTTTGTCTCTCGTCGGATAGATTTAAACAAATCTTTGGTACAAAACCCTGATCAATTAAACATAACATGGTTATAGAACATACGGAGGGGTCATTCAAAAGAAAGAAGAGCAACACGTCGTTGTGGCTCCCACTTTGATGTGGGTTAAGGCCCTAGACATGATCCTTGATAAGCTGCGAGTGTGTGGTGTCGATTTTAGCAAAGTGGCTGCTATCTCAGGATGTGCACAGGTAAAAAATGCTTTATATTTCTATGGTGTGCGATTAAAATAGTACAAACACGAAATTCTTGAGTTTCTTCGAATCTCGAACGACGGTACCGGGTCAATCAAGGTATCAGTATTTTAATTCAGTTTAGGTTCTAAAATTTGTAAAGGAAAGATTTTCTAATATATAACTAATTTGTATATCATTAGAATTCTGTATTATTAATTCCTATATATTAGAAAATAATATCGAATAGAACAGTCTGAAAGCCGGAAAATGAAAGGTTTAAAAGTAAATTTAAACTTTCTCAGTGTTTCATCATAACAGTTTCTGCCATTTTTGAGATCGCAAAATAGCCCAGAAGCACATGTGAACAGTCTAATCAAACAAGAATTTCTTTCGTTTTGGTCAGTACGCGTGTGTATCGAGGAGAAGTTTCGCAACACTGGATCTCGTATGAATACGGACATTTTACTGTGCTCGAAGAAAGAAAAATACACACACATTAAACGATAATGTTATCTTTGTTCATTATTACATAGCAACATGGTACAGTTTACTGGGGCAAGGGCAGTCGAAATCATTTGCAACGATTGGATCCTACGAAATTCTTACACGAACAGCTCCTCACATCATTTTCGGTGGCACAGTCACCTGTGTGGATGGATTCCAGCACGACCAAGGAATGCAATATTTTGGAAGAGATCGTGGGCGGTCCTCAAGTATGTTTCCTTCTTCTTATTTTATAGAAATTATATTCCAAGTTTCTTTTTACTTTCACAAAATTGCAGTAGTATTATCGAAACTTACAATCATTTCCCTTCTCTCGTTTTCTTTATCTTTGTGTATACGATTATGTTTATAATCAAACAGGCAAGTATGATCAATTAACTGATTGCATATCGTACGAGTAAATAAATAAATAAAATTCTTTATTATTTTGATTGGCTTGAAAATTTTAATATTGTTCTTTTATCGTAAAAAATTTAGTGTAAGAAAATAAATTCTTCTTCTGTAGTTATCATTTTTACAGACCTTAAAACCTTAAGATATTCTAGAAGAAGAAAATATTAGATTATCCCATACTCTAACAAACTTTCTTTTATCAATTTTCCTATTCTTTTACCATGAAAAATGCTTCGACACGTGCAGTGGCTCGATCGAGAATTTTTCAATAATAAACGCGTGCCATTCCTCGGAAATTTTTAAACGTAATTTTCATGAATATTCATCCGTGGCGGCGAATTAATTTGCAATTTGCATTCGTTGCAAATCCCACGAACGTAGCTGTTATCATAATTTCCGATCTTATTGGTGCGGAACATTTTTTATTTTTTTTAATTATTTCTTTATTGACGTCCTGCGAGAGAAAGAAATCCATAGAAGGGTACTGTTTCCACAATTTGTCGATTATTTTTGGAATTCATTTGGATTCAATGTCACACGGACCCAACTTTTTTACACAATCGATCAAGCATTTTATTGACTTTGTTGTTGACCATTGACAATGGAATTGCTGATAATTGGTGTCCGAAAACATCATCCTGGCTTCACGCTGGGACGATATCGTGCCATGTTATAGATGCGACGATGGAATCAACCAAAAAAGGATATGATTCCACCTACAAACACTTTTTTAAAAATATTTTTGTTATCGCATGCAATTTGTCGAAGTTGCTAACAGTAATAAATAGGCACCAAGTAATAATCACTACTTACATATGAAGGTTAGGTGAAACGTGGAGAAATTTTGTGGAACATAAGTTGTTATTTTAGGGAATCTTACTTTAAAGATACTTTGATATAAAAAATTATTAATGTAAGAGAATTTTATTCTACTTTGCTAGACTATTTTTGCACGAAAAGAAAATATTGTTTTTATTCTTCTACAAAATTTTAGCGCAAAAGCTAAAATTTGTTTAGCATACAAATTGTGATAAGAATATACATATTATGAAAATGACGGGAAAAATCATCGAAATAAACAAACACAATAATCGATTGTTCTCGATGCGATATCCTTGCTGTTGATTACAGAAATTAGCGGAGATAACGGGATCTCGGGCGTACGAGAGATTCTCAGGACCTCAGATAGCGAAAATAGCTCGCAGGAGATCGGAAGCTTACAACAACACTGAGGTATATCAATTAAAATCCTCCTAACTTCATTTAACAATAAAATAAAGATGAAAAAATATTTTCTATGATCAGCAGAGGTGGATCAGAGTAAAGAATACACTGAGAAGAATTTTTAACATAGTTTACAGGTATAAAAGTTTAGAATGTTATCGATAAAAAAAGAAAAATGAGATATTAGTATTTGTGACCAACACAATGTACTTGTTCAGAATTTTATGTGAGTATAGAAGGATTGTTACTTTCGTAGAAATCGAATTGCGAATTAACGTGCCTGATAAGAACGATTGCTATTGCCTGTTTGAACTGTTCTCTTTAATAGATACCGTGTTGCTCGATGTCACTCTATTTAGGTCGTTCTTATTGCGATTATAGAAAAAGTACTGCCATTAAAGATTAAACGGATAATATGGGGCGAACGTTGGAACAGTTTGGATTATAGATTAATCGGATAATGTTGCTTTAAACATTAATAATGATTGATGCAATTAACGATTGCATTTTCGAGATATTCAAATTATCATAATTAGTAGGACGGATGATAATAAATTTAGTGTTTCGAAATACATATTTTTGTATTCCTTTCAGAGAATTTCGTTAATTAGCAGCTTTTTGGCTTCCTTGTTTCTGGGCGATTTCGCGCCCATTGATTGGTCCGATGGATCTGGAACGAACTTGTTAAATATTCATACGAAAGACTGGGACGACGTGTTATTGGAGGTAACATATCATTATTAATTATTAGTAATTAATCACGTACTGTTTCAGTTTTCAAAAAAATATTCAAATTCATTTTCATTCTTGAGCGTACAAGTCTTATTAATTTGCATCTATCAAATTTTCTCATTTTTTAAAACTATTCGATTTCTTACTTCCATTTCCATTTAAAACGTTAAATAGAAAATAAATATTCACGCATAAAAAATATCTGTACGTTTTTAAGTTCCTAAACATATTATTCCAAAGTTTGAAAATTTCTGAAATCATAATATTTCGAAACTTCGAAGTTTCCTAAGAGTATAATATTTCTCTTCTTAATTTCTATTAAGAAAAAAGAAAGAAATATTTCCAGCCGAAGCGAAAGAGTTAATAATATATTTCAGCTATTTAATATCCATGATCAAATTTGTTGTTTGCCCAGGCTTGCGCTTCAGGTTTGAGGGAGAAACTAGGTAAACCTGTTTTCTCGTGCACCGATATCGGCCCAATTTCATCCTATTTCGTAGAAAGATTCGGCTTCGACGAGGCATGCAGGATAATTACGTTCACGGGCGACAACCCAGGTTCTCTAATGGGTAAGCAGCAACGCTCGTTAACCCTTTGCGGACGATGGGCGGATATATTCGCCCAAATAGAATCTTCATAGTATCTTATAAATTTATATATAAATTCCTAAATATCGTGCTGTAATCTTGATACAAAGAAAAATGATAAATGTAAAAGAAGGGATTTCTAATATATCCTTCAAGAAGGCAAGTATTGTTTGTTTTTGTTTTAAGATATTGATATTTCCTGCATACATTGTGTCAAACTTGGAAATCCCCCGTCCGCAAAGGGTTAAATCCCACGGTTTCGGTCACCAACAATTCTCCGTATCAAATTATACGCATTATTTTGCCTTCTGACGACAATCTTCGATCCCGTACGCTCTGATCGCTCATGAATATTCACGCAAACACCGTCTTCGATTTGCCATGAACGCGAACTTTCTCACCCATTACCAATGATTAATGAAATTTTTTATGCAAACTATGATTTGCGATCAACCCTGTTTAACCCTTTGTACTCCGACTTTCAACTATTTCATCTTTTTAACTGACAATTTAACATTTTAACCACCACGTCACCAATATGTAGGTGACGCTTGAACTTCCGTAGAAATTTGTCGTTTGCATTATTAATATATCCTTTCAATTATGATACTTAATCAGAAATCTTCGTATTAGGTATTCCAAATTTTAAATAATAGGAATTACGAAAAATTGTAAGAATAATAGGTAACATTTGATAGAAATAAATGTTTCGCCTAACGAAAGTTTTCAGCTCCTTTAGCGTGGCAGTCAAAGTGTTAAAAATGTCAAATATGACATAGGAAATCCCTGCGATAAAAACTAATCGTCGAGTCACGTACTCGACACAGGAGTGTTTGAACGATCTTCGAGTGCTTTGAAATCTTACAATTGAATTCTTTCTTATGTTGCAATATTAATTTGATGACAGTAAGTAAAGCATTAATTCGTTCGGTGTGCAGGGATGAGATTGAAAGAGGGTGATATCGCCTGCAGTTTGGGTACCAGCGATAATCTGTTTTTGTGGTTGAACGAACCGAAAACCGTGTTGGAAGGACACATATTTTGCAATCCACTTAATGAAAATGCATACATGGCGTTGCTTTGGTAAGTGTCATGGTTCGATGGATTAATATTTGTTTGAAGACGTAATAAATCAACCCTCTTCGACGCATCAATTATGAAATTTCAGCTTTAAGAATGGATCTTTAACCCGTGAAAGAATACGAGACACCGCGGCACAAGGTTCTTGGCAGATCTTTAACGAATTATTGGAGAGCACGCCACGGGGTAATTTTGGGAATCTGGGCTTATACTTTGATGCACAAGAAATTTTACCATTCGTCATTGGTGATCACAGATTCAACAAAGCGAACGAGGAGATTTCTCGATACAGTTCGAAGGAAGTCGAAGTGAGAGCTTTGATCGAGGGCCAGTTCGTCGCGAAAAGAGCGCACGCTGAAGACTTTGGTTTCATTATCGGTAATATTCCAATTTTCTTATAATGAACACTATCAATTTTTAATATAAAAATTAAGAGATATTAAGCAGTCCGTGATTTAGACCAACAATTTGAATTTTGCATTAAACTTTTTACAATGCTTAATTTCTTGTATAATATTTTACAGGACCTAATACACGTGTCATTGCAACAGGAGGTGCATCTACAAACAAGGCCATACTGCAAGTACTCTCTGATGTCTTCAACTCCCCAGTGTATATATCGGTAACAATTTTTACTATTCATTCATATTGAAAGAAAGTAATCATAATATAATTAATTTCGCTTTTTCATACTGACTATAAAGTTATAGTTTTGTGCTATTCATTTTTAACCTAAGATGGTAAAAAGCGCCCTTAAAATTTCTAGCTTAACTCAATAATATAAACGCTGGTAAAATAATTTGATCGCTGTATTTTTATATTTTATGCTGTTTGTACATTTCCTCTGATTGACAGGACTTTTAAAATATTAGACGTCCATAATATACAATAATCGTTTCGTGGTTAACGAAAGGACTAATAGTTGAATTTAACAGGAAATAGCTAATTCGGCTATGATGGGAGCGGCCTATCAGGCTAAGCACGGTTTGTTGCGAAACGAGTGCAACTTTGATGAAATAACGGGTTGCTTGCCAGAACCGAAGTTAGTGTGCCATCCTTACAATGACGCGGAATCAGTAAGTAGCGTGGAATTAAAATTTGTTCATCCTTTTGGGGGGAGAGAAAAAGAAAGAAAAAAATTCAAAATCATTTTTCTTCGTACTTTTAGATATACAAATCGATGGTTGCGCGTTATCGGAAAATAATAGAGCAAATCAAAAAGAAAACGAGTACGAAATGAAAGCATTTAAAACGAAGAGGCCTTTACAACGCATAATACTAACAAGAAACAAACAGATTAAAAAAAGCATTCCTACATTTAATGCATTTCCATAACTTAATGATATTTTTAGATCTTTATACAACATTTTGCGAGCAGTTTTTTAGAAGCTTTTAAGGTTCAAATATTGAAATTTGAATTCGTTTGAATTTTAATAAGTTAAAGGAAAAGCTTAGAGATATTCGTGTAGAATAGTTAGTTCTTTTTTTTTTAAGAAGGTTTTTAAGGATTACTGCAATACAAGTATATTTCATTGATGCAGAAAATATATACATTAAATGTTAATATATTTTGCCACTGATTTAGGAATATTTTATTAGATAGCCTAGTTAACTATAAATCGCTAATGTCTTACTGATAAAAGTACAAGGTAACCTAAGTGCAATTTTTAAAATAATAACTGAGCTTATAAATTAAAAATTAATTTTGTATCTGTATATTTATTATATTATACATTTATTAATTTATTAAATGCTAACTTATTATAATTATGGAATAAAAATGTAAAGCTGCAATAAAAGAACGTATTTTATTTACCTTAAAAAATTGTAACACCGATTGTTGAGGTACTGCTGATACATTTTTTTAATCTTTCAGAGCAGAGAAAATTAATTTTTACATACAGGCAATGTAAAATTGTCAAAATACATTTAATTACATTTGTCTTTGTTTTATTTTTTCCTACCACCTCTCTCCTTTGGAAATAGATTGATTACATTACCGGATGTTAAGTTGTAATATGCAAGGGTATTGTTATCCTTGAAGAACATCCCCTAAGAAACAAAGACAAAGATATTGTTATTGTTGAATACATAATCGTAATTAAAAATTTCTTTTATATCATACCTCGTACTGCAATTTCTGTTTGCCAGGAGGCATGCCAGTTTGTTCATGAATAAGAGCTTTCATTGTCGATACACTATCACTTAATTGCAATGTAATATTCAACGTCTGGCCATTCAACTTCCATTCTGCTTTTTCCGTCATCATTGGCACGGCTATGCTCAATTGAACAGGGCCCTAAAAAATAAATAATAATTTTTTAATAAATAACATCCTACAATGTTAATATATGTATATCGATACTTTTGTTTCGATATAAATAATGGTATCATACCTTGTTTCTAGCTAAGAACTGTTGTTCTGGTACCAAGGAATCTTCCGTCCTTAGTTTCTTAGTTTGAGGCTCTTCTTCCATAGGTTCATTGGGATGTTTCAATCCCATCTGAAAAGTAAAAAAACAAATATTGATGAAACAATTATTTTCAATTAATCAAACATAAAATAAACCGTTTTATTTTATAAACACTCACTGCAGTTGTCATTGGTGGTTGCATAGGTGGTGGTGTTGGCATGAACGGTGACATTGCTGGTGCTGAAAAAAGATAATAAAAATTTCAATATAAATAAATCAAAGACGAAAAAAAAAAAAACTGTTACGCGAAACTAAATGTACAAATAAAATTAACTTACTCATAAGAGGTGGTGGTCGAATTGGAGGCATAGGAGCCATCATCATCATCGGTGCTTGCGGCATCATCGGTTGTGGAATACCCATAGTGGGCATACTCATGGTTGGCGGTGGTGGTGGTTGCGTTGGGACAGGTACTGGTTTTGGAGCTGGCGGTTTAGGCGGTGCTTTCAACGTAGCCTGAGGTTTCGAAGCAACCGCGGCCATGTGTGACAGTTCAGCCGCGCGATTAGCGGGTTTCGGCCCGATTTTTTCTTTCTCCTCGTCCGGAAGCAGTCCTTTGACCTTGTGTATCTGGTGAATTTGTTCCTCCAAAGTAATATTCGCTCTCGCAGCTCTGGTTGCTGCTTCCACGCTCGACGTGTGTCCGTCCCATGTGACTTTATCGTCCTTCTTTTTGTCCTCTTCGCCGATCTTTTTACCAATGGCGGTTTCTTCGTCACCCACACCGAAGATATCGGTACGCCTTTCGGCCAGCTGTTTCAAACTAGCTTCAATCGCTGTACCAGGCGCGAATACTGTTTCTTGAGCCAATTTATCGAGATGCTTGTCTCTCTGTTCAACCCACCGCGGATCTAATAAACCGATTCGCATGTGTTCTTGAACTTTGCTTGCCGGTATACGTTCTCCCGTAATCGGGGATATCAGATATTCATCCGGTGGAACAGGGCGAGCAATTTTGGTTCCTGTAAAAGTACGTACAATTTACATAGTACAATAAAATTAAAAGAAGCATAATTCAATACTTACCGTGTTGTTTAGGATCGTATCCTTTCTTCACGACAACGTTTCCTGGCGTAGGAGGCAACGGTGGTGGCTGCATATTATTGCTATCTCGTGGTTTCGATTCCTTCGCCTTGTGAGTATCACCAGGAGGAGATACATCATCTTCGTCGCTTGAATCCTCTTCCATGTCTTGTACCTTGAAATATAAATGATATAGGAATACAGGCATTCTTTTTAAAAAAATACATAACACACAGAATACTCACTTGATTGTTATCCTTTGCACGATCTTTCTCGCCGTCCGTTCGATTTTGCATTTCATCCTCTCCGTCGCTGTCGATTTGCATTTCAACATCTTCGCCATCTTCTATTCTTTCCTAAAAATTTAATGCATCATTAAAAACACAGACGATTAATAACTGTATAACATATAGCGATGCAGCTTGAACTGTATTTTATTACCTGCATTAGTACTCGAGCACCAACTTCATCCGGTGTTGTTGGTGCTGGGAAATTACCAACTTCGAATTGTTGGTAATCAACGGTTTCAACCACGACAAAATCGTGCCAGTCAATTTGCGCGTAAGCGACCCTTTCGCGTTCTAGCTCTTCCTCTTCTTTGCGTCGTTGAGCTTCCTGGTATTTCAACCATTCAGCACGATATTTAACTTGTTCTAAAATTCTGTCCATATTAAATGCTTCATTGCGAAGACGTGGTAGTAGATCTTTAGGAGGGATTAATACCTGTAAATTCATGTTAGTTTAAATAAATGATCCGACAATAATTGAAAATTTCAAGAAAGCTTACCTTGGTATATTGCTCCAAGAGTTTTGTGAAGTACTGAAACAGCGAATGCTGAGGGCGTAAGAAGTCAAACTGAAAATTTCTCTGTTCTCTGTTCATTAAGTTTGTTAGAAACTGACGACCATTACGTGCTACAAACTGAGCTGTTAATTTTACAATATCCCTAAAATAAATGAAACATATATTTAATTCAAAATCCATTTTAACAAATAATTATATATTACGTAGAAAATTTAATCAAAGCACATACAAGTCCAAAGCCGAAATAGAAGGCGGATCAGCGATAAATTCAAATTCTATGGGTGGATCTTTGGGAACAAATGGTTGCTCTACTTGTTTTAAAATTTCTTGCTGCTTCTGATGAGCTGCAAGATTAACCGCCTTTCCAGGTCCTAAACCTACAGCTGGTTCTTGACCTTTTCCTTCCTTAAATTCTTTTACTTTATGCTGGTAGTACGCATGATACGGATCACCAAAATTTAAGAAATTAAACTTTGGATTTCCCAATTCATTTTGTCTAATTCTTGATTCAAACTCTGGTCCATTTCTAGCCACAAAGCTAGCTGTCTTGTCAACGATATCTACATTTTTTGCATAAGGAAAATTACAGTTTAATTAATATTCATACAAGTAAAATATGGTATAATTAATTCTTATAAATTATAAGTCGTCTTAACAATATATTTAATCAAAAACCTTGACATTATTAATAGAGGTGTTCATAAGGAATTATCTGGAGAAACAGATTATGCTCTATTGAGTTAATACAAAAACATTGTCAAAGGATACTTCTAACCTCCGGAGGAGGATAAATAATGCCCACAATCGGTTGAGAAGAAGGTGCATTATTTTCTTCATTCTCAGTTGCAGGCGGTTGTAAAACCGCGACTTCTTGCGCAGGCATACTGCTTAATATTATTTTAATCACTTGGTAGTATATTTTTGTTAATAATCCTTGTAATTCATTGTATTCACATTACTTTATAAACGTAGCGTAAACGCCACCATTTCACATTGTTTTCCACTGGTGCGAATGCAGACTAAAGCTGCATTTCCAATCAAATTTTGAGGTATAAGGATGCGAATGAGATAGAACGATATTACGAATTGACTTTGAAGACCTCGTGCGGGTAAACTAAGAAGCTTCGGACAACCGCAGTAAGGGATCTGGGATTTGAGCACTTCTGGTTGCTCAAACCTAAAATTTCTTACTTTGAGCGCCTAAAATGTTCAATTTTTGTATTTTGAGCGATTAAGATTTGGGATTTCAGCACTTCTGGTTGCTCAAACTTGAAATTCCTTATTTTGAGCGTCCAGAACTTTCAATTTTGGTATTTTGAGCGGTTAAAATTTGGAATTTGAGCTCTTCTCATTGCTCAAGCTCAAAATTGCTTATTTGGAGCGCCTAAAATTTGCAATTTCTTATTTTGAGCGGCTGAAATTTCCAATTTTGATATTTTGAGCTATTCAAAATCCGAAATTTGAGCACTTCTCGTTGCTCAAACTTAAAATTTCTTATTATGAGCGCATAAAATTTGTAATTCCTTATTTTGAGCGCTTGATATTTTCACTTTTGGTATTTTGAGCGATTAAAAATCCGAAATTTGAGCACTTCTCACTGCTCAAACTTAAAATTTCTTATTTTGAGCGTCTTAAATTTATAATTCCTTATTTTGAGCGCTTGATATTATCATTTTTGGTACTTTGAGCGATTCAAAATCCAAAATTTGAGCACTTATCGTTGCTCAAACTTAAAATTTCTTATTTTGAGCGCCTAAAATTTGAAATTTCTTATTTTGAGCGCTTGATATTGTCATTTTTGGAATTTTGAGCGATTAGAAGTTCGAAATTTGAGCACTTCTTGTCGCTCAAACTTAAAATTTCTTATTTTGAGCACCAAAAATTTTAAATTTCTTGTTTTGAGCACTTGTTATTGTCATTTTTGGAATTTTGAGCGATTAGAAGTTCGAAATTTGAGCACTTCTTGTCGCTCAAACTTAAAATTTCTTATTTTGAGCACCAAAAATTTTAAATTTCTTGTTTTGAGCGCTTGATATTATCATTTTTGGTATTTTGAGCGATTAAAAGTTCGAAATTTGAGCACTTCTCGTTGCTCAAACTTAAAATTTCTTATTTTGAGCGCCTAAAATTTGAAATTTCTTATTTTGAGCGCTTGATATTGTCATTTTTGGAATTTTGAGCGATTAGAAGTTCGAAATTTGAGCACTTCTTGTCGCTCAAACTTAAAATTTCTTATTTTGAGCACCAAAAATTTTAAATTTCTTGTTTTGAGCGCTTGATATTATCATTTTTGGTATTTTGAGCGATTAAAAGTTCGAAATTTGAGCACTTCTCGTTGCTCAAACTTAAAATTTCTTATTTTGAGCGCCTAAAATTTGAAATTTCTTATTTTGAGCGCTTGATATTGTCATTTTTGGAATTTTGAGCGATTAGAAGTTCGAAATTTGAGCACTTCTTGTCGCTCAAACTTAAAATTTCTTATTTTGAGCACCAAAAATTTTAAATTTCTTGTTTTGAGCGCTTGATATTATCATTTTTGGTATTTTGAGCGATTAAAAGTTCGAAATTTGAGCACTTCTCGTTGCTCAAACTTAAAATTTCTTATTTTGAGCGCCTAAAATTTGAAATTTCTTATTTTGAGCGCTTGATATTGTCATTTTTGGAATTTTGAGCGATTAGAAGTTCGAAATTTGAGCACTTCTTGTCGCTCAAACTTAAAATTTCTTATTTTGAGCACCAAAAATTTTAAATTTCTTGTTTTGAGCGCTTGATATTATCATTTTTGGTATTTTGAGCGATTAGAAGTTCGAAATTTGAGCACGTTTCGTCGCTCAAAATTAAAAATTAGAAATTTTAGCGCTCAAAATAAGAAATTTTAAGTTTGAGCGATGAGAAGTGCTCAAATTTCGAACTTTTAATCGCTCAAAATACCAAAAATGATAATATCAAGTGCTCAAAACAAGAAATTTAAAATTTTTGGTGCTCAAAATAAGAAATTTTATGTTTGAGCGACAAGAAGTGCTCAAATTTCGAACTTCTAATCGCTCAAAATTCCAAAAATGACAATATCAAGCGCTCAAAATAAGAAATTTCAAATTTTAGGCGCTCAAAAAAAGAAATTTTAAGTTTGAGCAACGAGAAGTGCTCAAATTTCGAACTTTTAATCGCTCAAAATACCAAAAATGATAATATCAAGCGCTCAAAACAAGAAATTTAAAATTTTTGGTGCTCAAAATAAGAAATTTTAAGTTTGAGCAACGAGAAGTGCTCAAATTTTGGATTTTGAATCGCTCAAAATACCAAAAATGATAATATCAAGCGCTCAAAACAAGAAATTTAAAATTTTTGGTGCTCAAAATAAGAAATTTTAAGTTTGAGCAGTCAGAAGTGCTCTAATTTCGGATTTTTAATCGCTCAAAATGCCAAAAATGAAAATATTAAGCGCTCAAAATAAGAAATTACAAGTTTTATGCGCTCAAAATAAGAAATTTTAAGTTTGAGCAACGAGAAGTGCTCAAATTTCGGATTTTTAATCGCTCATAATACGAAAAATGAAAATATCAACCGCTCAAAATAAGAAATTTCAAATTTTACGCGCTCAAAATGAGAAATTTTAAGTTTGAGCAAAGAGAAGTGCTCAAATTTCGGATTTTCAAGTCGCTCAAAATTGAGATTTCCTATTTTGAGCGACATGTACTTAGAATTGTTATATTTTGATCGGTCGAGAAGAATAATTTCGATGTTTTGAGCGATTCAAGTTGTCAATATCAATGCTTACACTTCTATAAGTTAGAATTTCCTCACACCCAGGTACACAGGGGCTGGCAGTCTTTAATAGTACCTCATTTGTGCATACATACATATATACATTCTTTTTTTATAATATTCGTTATACAATAGCATGGCGTGGTACAGCAAAATTTTAATGTTGGTATTATTATTCTACATAAGGAAAATAAGTTATAGGTTTTGAAAAATAAATGTTATACACATATTTATCTCTGTAGGGTTAAATAAAACATTTTTATACAGGTTCTATGTTTATTAAGCATAAATGTACATACATAAATGATTATCAAATTTATATCCATAATAAAATTAACATATACATACTATTAAATAAATATACTATTTGTATGAAGTTTTTAATATATACAAGGAACTTGTAAACATAATATGGATTACAATTTCTTATTTGTAAGTGCCAATTACATGATTTCCACTAAAGATGTGTAAATTGATTCTAAAAGTGTTAGGTATGAAGTTTCATATTAGTTCTGCCCATCCATATATTTCTGGATAGTGCTGTATAAACTAGTAGCACCATTCATGGTATGTGTAGGTAAATCAGCGATAAATTCCATGCTGGTCATGACGCCTCTATTCCAATAACTTTTTGCACAACTTGAAAGAGTTGTAACACTTGGTAATTGAGTATACTGCAATCGATATATAAGAATTTAATTAAATAAGAACAGCATAAAACAATATATTTTCAGATGTAAATATTTATTTTTAATATTGTAATTATATTACTGTAATTTAGTTTAATATAATGAACATACAAAATGAATAAAAGAAATTTAGTAAGTATATTACCTGTTGTGCCACTTCTTTGGGTATGTTCTCCTTCACATAAGGAGCAACATTTACATATATTTTCTCATATAATTTGGCAGTTTCTTCTGATTTTGACCATAAACCTTCTGCGTAAGTGTAATATACGATACCACCCACAATACTGGCTTTTATAGTGAACCTAAAAATGTAACCTTAAACTTAACTTCAGGTCTATTCTAAATATAACCTGACATGCAAATACCGTAACAATATTGGATCCTTATATCTTAATACACGTACTGACCGAATTATACCCATTATAACGATATAAATTACTTCGACGCGACAGCTCTTATCGCTCCTTCGTTTGTTATACAAATATATCAAAATTACATAAAATACTTATGTATTTACTTAGAAGACTTCCGGCTTAGTTCAACGTTTTGTTAGTAATTCGATTTTGCGCGCACTTTTATACATTTTGCATGAGAAAACAAACATGTAAAACGTTTTTAAAATAATATAAAACGCTTCATATTTAAAAACGGCGTTAAAAATTTTATAAGAAGTTATTATGATTCATACCGTATTTTTGAATACAATGGACTTGAAACTTCAAATCATGGATATTTGATAACAAATTCAAATTAATACAATTTTTTGGCTGTATGTTTTCGTAATTTACATTTGTATTTGTTATGAAGCCTTATAACTGCCAATTCTTTTATATACTTTTTGTCTGAATAGTAAATGATAGTTATAAGTAAAAGATACTAATCTAACATAACCATACAAAGTGTTTTTTATATGTAAACATTATTGTATATTATATGTATCATGTGGCCTCAAGAGTATATCGAGTTAAAGGTAATAGTTTAATGCTTTACTTTTGCATAATTTTAATTCTAATATACACAAGTATATCAAGCAACTTCTTTTATAGCATATAGATAGTTTATTAGTCTGTGGAATATGCTACGAATACATGGATACTTCTGTTATAACATCATGTTCTCATAATTGTAAGGAAAAAAATTTATGTCCTATAATATCTCAACACGAACCTAACAGTTTTTGTTTGATCATTAGTCTTTTTAAATTTCAGATTGTTCTTTATGTATTAGAAAGTATTTACATTATAAAACTCAGTGTCCAGCTTGTTTCACAGAAACTTTTGAAAAGGATTTACGAAAGAATAAAGTTCTGGATGAGATTATTGCACAATTTTTGAAAATTAAGGACAAATTAAAAATATGCGTAAGAAATCAGATAATGTTAATGCAGAGTAATGATGCTGAAAACATTTTAAACACACCAAAATTGATGCGTCAATGTAAAGATGTACATATAAATAATCAAGAGAATAACATTACTTGTAGTGGTCATAAATTTGAAGGTAATAGATCACCTTCTGTAAACGTACAAAACGATATATGTGGTCCTAGTACCAGTGGAAAAACTAGGATACCTTTAATGTTTACACCTAAAAATTATAAACGTTCCAACGAAATAAATGTAGAAGAGACCAAGGTTGTTTTATGTCCAGTATGTAAAGTTACTGTTTCAGAAGTAAATATAAACAGACATCTTGATGATTGTTTGAAAAGGGAAGCAGTTAAAGAGAAACCACAGATGTAAGAAAAAAATTATTTTTTAATTATGTCTGTACATTTATTTTTAGATTTTAGTACTCATTATAAATTACTAATTTATCAATAATTAATCTAATTTTATAGAGTAGAACCTAAACGCGAACCACTGCCAAAGTTAGTATTTAATTTGATGAAGGATGCTATGATAAGAAAAAAATTGAAAGAATTTGGTTTATCATCGCAAGGGGATCGAAAAGCTATGGAAGCTCGATTGCAAAGATACATTGTTCTTTATAATGCAGAATGTGATAAACCGAATCCGCGATCAGTCTTAGAATTAGTTAAACAGTGTGAAGATGAGGAGAACCTGGAAAAAAAGATTAATAAAACTTCATTGTTTCTAAATGTAAATACTTGCAGTCTCATTTCTATTTGAAATTGTTCAAGTTTTATAAGCTTACATTTCTTATTCCATGCTGTAAAATTATTGTTGATTGTTTCAGAGATTACAAATTAATCGAAACACAGAACAAAATATTATAGAGGATGAAAGAAAGAAGTATTGTAAGTTTTTTATAGCTTTTATTTTCTCTAATGTAATATGTATTTGTACATTGTCTAATTATTTCTTGTTTCATAAGTGGAAGCACACAAAAGTAGCTTTGAAAGTTTAATAAAAAAAATTAAGAATAGTGAGCCTCAAAAGAAATCCTCAGCAAGACGCAGTTTACTGCTCGAATACATGGATAACAATGAGGATGTTGAACAGCAAGCAGCCCACGAGAATTTGGACGAATCACTAATTAAAACTGAACAAAATGATTTGCAGTCTGTTGTATACATTCAAGATTCTGATTCAGATACTTCCTGTCCACTGCAAATGTATTCAGATCTTGATCCAAGAAAATTCCTTAACGTCGAGTTATCTTCGGCCAGTGATGACAAAAATGTCTTACAAAATCAATCCGTGATAAATTCTGACGAGTATATCGACAAAAAATATAATTATTCACCTATGAAATCTGAGGCCGTTTCAGATGTATCTGGTGATATTTTTGTATCTAATGAAGAGATACATTCAGCAATGGATACATCATTTTCTAAACTTTTGCCAAAGGCTAATTCTAAAAATTCCCCTAGTACTCCGAAATTTAAAAGGCTGCTACAAAGGAAAGATAAATTATCTGCAAATGACAAAACGAACCGAATGGATTCTGTTAGTCCTAATGTAAAAAATATTGACTTTAAGAGTGTTTTGAATCAAGATGAAGCAGAAAATGATAAATCAACACTTAATTTGCAAGAAGTTCTGTCTGATTTGTCAAATAACGACAGTAACGATAGTAAATTTAGTTATGGTATGTAAGCAAAATATTTTATCGTAAATAATTAGTAAGAACTATTTCGCAACATACAACCTTGTACAACCTTGTATAACATTCTACTTTTATAAAAATATTAATATCGTTTAAATTAACTTACAGGAAAAAGACGTGCTACGTGTGCATCTTTAAATAACAGTTTAAATAATTCATTCAACTTAGAAACACAAAATGCAAGTATGCTTTCTGAGTGTACGGGAAGGCGTTTGCGTTCGAAACGAAACTGTGATACAATGCAAAATGATAATCAAACTGTTTTAAATAAGAAAAAAAGAGCAAAAAAATTACCTAATAAAGAAAGATAATCGAGAGAGTCTAAAGTTTAAAGACAATATTCACATCTATTTTGAATGATCATGAAGATTTAATTTATTTGTATATTAAGTAAGAGTATATTATTGTTCTTTTATAATTGGACTGCTGCATCCGTCATCAAAACACTCGAACTACGTAATTTGTACAGTAGTAAGAGAAAATTTCATACTGTTGTAATATAATCAATATTAATACCCTAAAAAATATCGTATTAGTTTTATTTGTATGTAACTTTTTTTAATTATTTTATATCGATACGAATGGTGAAACTAACTATTCTGCAAAAAACGAATAACTCCGTGTTTTAAAAAAAATACTTGTAGTTTATAGATTTTTGACGGTATTTTTTAAAAAGAGCGTTCGTTTTGGAGCTTTGGTTGGATTCACAAGGCTTACCTCGTAGAACTTTATCTTAAGGTAGGTGTCCACTTGCAATAAATGCAATTGATAGTTGCTCGCGCCAGTTTCACTCCCAGGTGGATACCTGTGTTTTTAAACGCACAATGATAGGATTAGGAAGGAATGCAAATAATGTAAATATGTTGGATGAGAACAACAAATAGTAATATATCAAAGGACATTGAATTTTATTGAATACATTATAAGTGTTTTAATCAGCAAAAGATCAACAACGGTAAATAATGAATAAACATGTATATATCTACGTCTCACCTTTGTATAGAATATTAAGAATAATATAAGAAGCATCACTTAACATTAAAATAGCTGTATCCGACAATCGTTTACGCATAAAATATTTGTCTTTGTTACATGTTTTATTACTCACATACTTTGGTATCATTTATACATACATTTAATCTTATGTACACTTTATGTATACGATAATATTATAATAGAACTTTGAAAGCTTCTAACGCTCTAATGAAACAACTATCACATTTATGAAACACCGTATCATCAACTTTTCTTTTTTTCCTCAATATTCTATTATGATTTTATAATAATGATTTATTATATATTGTATTTCATACAGTATCGTTCTATGCTCTTTCTCGTGAATAAATACTTGCGCAACGCTTTTATAGGAATGAAATATTCTACAGCTGCAAGTTGCGCTATTGTGTACTCTTTTAACATTAAACTTTATTCATATTTTATTCATATCATACAGTGTTTCTGAAACTATTTTCTGCGAAACCTGTAAATTTAAGTACCCTTCCTCTAAGCTTCTCCTTTTTTTTTCTTTTTATAAATAGTGTATTTCGTAATAGTTTTCTGCTAAAAAATATATTTAATTATATTACCTGGCCATATCGCACATAAAACTATCGACGAAATATAATTTATTTATTAATTTGTAGCATTCGTGGTTGAAATTGTTACACTTGATATTTCATTTACCTTTCATTACAATACAGTCATCTGCATTCTTATATTTTAAAATTAAATTGTATTTCTTAATTTATATAATTTAACTGGCTTTCGTTGAAAAATATTTGTATCCGCAGGCTGGTGTTTCAATTTTAAGGGTGTCGCATAAAATGTTTTTAGAACCACTCACTGCTTTATGGTATGGCATCACGCGAGGTAGTTACTCAACGTTTACTGCACCCTTTAAATATCCTACAAGCAGTTTTAGTTTTCTCACGTGTAGAATTTATGATACATTTAGAAAGATAGAAAATATAGAAGTAGTATCTATTATAACACCACTAACACATCTGCGATTCTAATTATTTTTCTTCGTTTACAAACACGTGAAACGTTTACAATTGACATCCCGTATAATATAAATATTTTCAGTTTAATTGTATGAACACAAGTTTTACAGAATGTTTGTAATATACGAAATATCGAACTATAAAACGATGTTAGATATAGAGAAAGATTTATATTAAATCGTCGTGTAATGTAAGATGAGCACGCAATCATTTTATGTTAAATTTTAACGAAGGATTTACGGTAGAGTTTTTATTTCGAATAGGTTCAAAGTAACTTCTATTACACAGGATTCAAATACGACACAATTAACGATTACACCTGATGTAATTTCTCTTTATCGTTAATTAATAAGTACGAACAATGCTATTTCGTTAACAGACATATCAGTATATAGCATCATAGTAGTTCAAAGTTCGCATATCAATTATTATAGTTTCTTTCAAACAAGATATTGATTATATTTGATTTTTATTAGAGAAACTATCTGTTATGTACACGTTTTGTTTGAAAGATAATATAATTGATTTATATGATTGTAAGCATCCTTCGATTTGCATTTTTACATTTATATGCGTTCAGAACACGTGTGGGTACGCGATATGTTCAAATTACGTCTCTTTCTTTTTTGATTTTGTGGACGTAGTATTTAAAAAATACGATAACTATTTTACAAATATTTACAATAAGTTTGATAGTTCAACGACGTAACGAAGATAACGAATTTTCTTTATATCATGATATTTTGATTGACCCTTTGATTATCGAGTTTGATTCACCCTTCTTTTTATTGCGCCCTAAGTGATTGCTTTTTACGATATCTTCCACGACGAATCAGACTGTAGTAGTTTCTCGGTACTCAAGAAATGTTTAATTGTAGTTATAACGAATCTTCATTGATTCGAAGCTGCATTTAATTAAGAATTTTAACTATCAACACTCTGAATTTTTGAATTTAATTTCAACTGGAGAATTTATGCGTATTTTTATTCTATTTATTGGAATAGTTTGAAATAGTTTCGCGCAACGTATAGAAACTTACGATTTCGAATTTTTTGAAGGATAAAAATGATTATTGAGAGCAAAGGTATACAAAAATATTACCCAGTTTTACAGTCGATTCGTTCTTTCTTTAAAATTCTTTAAAGAATTTCACAAAAATACAGACTTTTTCTATATTTTCATTGAATAAATATTTACATGGGAATCATTTGTGAAGCAGTCTTATTATTTTTAAACGAAAGAATAGACCACACTGGACATTTTGCCATTATTTCATCTACGTTAACAATAATTACATGTAGCCCTTCGACTGCTAAAAGCGTACATATACATATATGTATACGTCTAATATAAATATTAAAATTTCAACAAGTTTAACTTAATTATTCCTTCTTTAATTATAACAGAAAAATTCTTTTCTTCTTTCTGATCAAAGCACGCCGCAGTCAAAGGGTTAATAGATGTTGGGTTACTTTGAAATCTCTAACGCGATTGATTAATTATGTTTAATATCGCATTCGACGATGCAAGAAGTAGCGAAGCGATTTTTTACATTTAATCAAACCACCACAGCACGTTTAAGGCTTCGATTTTCGTAGATATTTACAAATCTATTCACAATTAAATTAATATAATATATCTTTATATTGCACTCGATCGATGCGTTTACTCATACTTTTATTTACAAAGGATTAATTCACAGATCATACTTTAACGAACCAATGAACGAATCACAAGGAATCGATCTTCGTTACAAAATGAAAAACACGAGTGTTTTATACAGGTTCTTCAATTATATGTATACCTGCGACTAGCGTCACGTTACGTTTTCCCGTTTCGTTCGTCTCATCACCGTGATACCTATGGAACCTCTTATTTTACGTAACAGATCTATTATATCAGCTGTTGACATGTGTTCCACGCTCTCGTCGTTCACCTAAAATCGAACGGAAATAGTGACGAATATTATACACGGATATGCGTCATCGTTTTAATTAGGGGCGATTACAAACATACTTTTTAACCCTTCCCAAGGTACAATTTTGAATTTAAATTTCCTTTCATTCCCATTTTATAAATTTTACCCTATTTATTGTTTAGCTATTATTCTTTAAATATATGAAAGTTTTTCGTTTGGAAATTTGAACATTTAATTTCAATTGGAGCCTAAAAATGTCGTTTGCTGCTTCGTACGCTTATATTTGGAAATAATTGAAGGATTCAAATAGATATGATTTATAATGATACTACCATCATAAGTACGTCTCCCTGTTTAAGCCTTCCATCTCTGGCCGCGACACTGTCCGGATGTACCACTGATATAACAGTACGGTTTCCTTCCGGTTGCAAGCTAAATCCTAGTCGGCTGTTCCATCCACGTGTCAGCTCTACCATGAACACCTTCAAAAGTAATAAATACTTGATTGATTAAAAATTACATCAATTTCAAACATTTACGGACTTTTCTATAAAAAGGGTGTAATTCCATTTTTCAAGGGAGTAATATACATTAATAAATAAATTCCACTTCGTGTGGCGCACGTTTGATGCAAATCCAATAATAAATGAACGATTTATTGAACATTTTCGACCTGTATCCATAAAAGTAATAATAACTGAAAAATAGCAAGGTTTCCGAAATTAAGAATATTGTAATAAATAAAAACTTTCGTGGTAAGAAATTGAATTAGAATTCTCGCTATATCAGTGATCTGTCATCGAAGGGTTAACCCTTTGAACTCGAAGCATTTTTGGACGTAATCGGGTCTAATCTAATTTTCCAACTATGTCGGAAGAAAAGTGTTAGAAATATTTGAGAATCTGTTGATTTTTATTTCCTTCTTTAATCTTCTATATTTTGATACGGGTGAAACTGAAATTTCGCATTTTAGAATACTCCGATAAATAGAAAACTCCGATATGGTGCCTCAGAGACACCACTCGAGTAAAAAGGGTTAATTATTTTCTTGTTAATTTATCGAACAGATATCACACCTCAGTTCCTTGTTCAAGATCTGTATTGGTGACGGCTGAATCAGTGGTGTCTTTCCCGACTTTCTCGTCTTTGTTTTTAGTTTTATCTATATCATCGTCCGGAGCAAACATCACGCCTTTCCACTTCAGCAAACCTTTGCTGCCACCGGGATCCTCTGCTCCCAAGATTTTTCCTATATCACATTAAAAGTCAAAGAACCATATAGTAAAATAATTTAAATTTATAATAGTATATATTTTGAAAATTTCCAAAATATTTATTTCAATATGTGCTTTCTCCATTTTCGTTAACATCACCGCGTTTTCACCGAGTACGTGAGTATACTTTCAGTTATATCTGTTGGGTATAAGTTGTCATTTAATTGAACTTATACGATATAAGAAATGTATTAGAAAACGTCGTCAATAATTCGAAATCTGCTTCACTTACACTTTCACGTCAGTATCGGAAACTTTTTGCCACGACAATTAACAAGTATCGAATGTTTGTATATAACACAAAAGATTGATTAATCAGATGTAAAGAGAAATCAACACATTTTGATGTGGAATACGGAATATTTAACGATTAAAAGTGAACTGCTCGTATATATCGTAACATAGCCGAGTTGTGCGGATAATCAAGGTGGTTTGGTGTAGTAGCAACAAGATATTACACGTTTATGTATTAATAGCAGATAAGATAATGCTGTTCATTTTATGCTAGTGACGTATTTTCATTCGTGGATTTTATTTTTTCCCAACGAACAAACGAAACCTTCGTTTTCACATATTTTTCATATTGATCCATATCACTAATATTCCAATTCAATTTAATTTATTTATTCCATTAGTTAATGTTAATCAAAAATCTGAATATACTTGTTAACTTTTAATCGTATTATAAGAGTATAATTTTACCGTGAAATTCAAAATGATGGAAGTTAGTTAATTAATTAGTTCATTTTATGCAGAGAAAGTTCTTGATCTGTTAAATGTTCAAATGTAAATTGAATTTATCATACGCAAAGAAATATTGTTAAATAACCTTATCGTATTCAAGGTTTAACGTGGCATTGATTTATCAAATCAATTCAAAAATAAACTGAAGATATTTTGCAATTTAAAATTATATGTCACCATCAAATTTAAGCTTTAAAATGGCTGATTGAGATATAAAACAGTACAATTCGAATTCTAATGTTTATTAGGTTGTATTTGATTTCAAAATTTGAATTCAAAAGAAAAAGAATTGCCACGAAACAAGCCAATTATTGTTCATTTTAATACGAAGGTAGTGCATATCAACTTTCGTTTTTTTTTTTTTTTTTTATTCAGCGTAGTACAGCTCTCTTTTATACAGAAATTATAACACATGGAGCAGGGTGTCCCCCGATTTGCAGGGTGGTTTGATTACACGATTTCACTTTTCGTGTAAATCGAAATCAAAATTTTTCTTTCTTTTTAAATCCCATAATTTAAAAATCGTGTAAATGGAGTGCCGTCTGAATCGAGGGATAGGTGTAGTTAAAATTCTAAAAACATTTAATTCCTTACTTATTTTATATCGATAGACTCTACTAAATGAAAATAAAATATATTTCCAAGCTGGCCACACATTGAATCAATAATACTAATAATAAAATACAAAATAAAAATATTTAATATTTTTGAATCAATCCAAACACAATAATTTAAATGTCTGGAAACATAGAATAACCACAAAACGTTAGAAAGATCTAAGAATCTAATTTTTCAACATTTTGTAGCGTACCTCCCTCTCGCAGTCGACCCCTCAATTATACCACTGAATAAGAACAAACACATGAGACAAGTTGTATAGCCTCATCCCAATTCAGAAGGAGTTTCGTACGAACCTGGTATATCCTGATCGCTGGAGTGGGTAGTCTTGTTCTTCGATGTGATGTCCATGCTCGTTCCGCAGGCTGGATTGGCACTTTGATAAGCAGGATTCTTGTAACTGAACGCAGCCGTGCTCGAGCTGCTCGCCGAGGAGAGCACCGGTGGCATGGATGCCGGCTCCGAGGGAAGATCGTTGTCGTGCTCGTCGCTGGACAACGCGTTCATCGTTTTCCTCTTGTAATCGGTCCCGGTCTCGTGATCCTCCTCGTCCTCGCCGATAATCGGCTCGCCCCCAGGATACTCGAGATCCGAGTCCAGGCTGCAGAACTGAAAATGAGGCTTCCCCTGGGGTGCTGATAAGTCGAGGAAACTCGGTCGCGACGGTGCCTTCGAGGAATCACTGGAATCGCAAACGTCGTACAACGGTGGTGGATCGATTATGTCTGTTCCAGGTGTGTTCGGCTGAGAATTCGTTATCTGCGTTCTGATCGAATACTGGTCGGAATCGGATGTCTCTGCTTGGCTGGCCGTCGATGTCGTTTGCACGCTCGGATGCTTCTCCAGAGTTTCTGCAAGGATGGATACTTTAGATTGTGTTTCCTCCATCAGCCGTTGGGGTTGCTCGATCTACTTTATGACGTTTTTGTGGATAATTTGATGCCTGTTGAGTTGGTTTTTGTCTTATTTAGGTCACCGATGCAAATTCTTTGGATTCTGGAATTATTGATGCAATTTGGTATCTGGGTACCCACATTTCTATGTTCCTTGAATCTCTTTTCTCCCGATACTTTAACGCTGATTTGTTTTTAATGTACAAATTGATGCAAAAGGTTTCAAATTTCAAACTTCAATACTATATGACTTGAGGAATGTAGGTAACAATAGTAAACAATAATAGTTTTGTTATAATCTTAAGTAGATTTATAAAATTTTGACGAATATCAACATTCTAATTTTCGTAAGAAATTTGTTATTCGAATGGATATTATTATTAACGTCACTTTATACTGTTATTTATGTATAATTTTTGTAACAGCCAGGGTTTCAAGTTTTATTCTCAATATTAGCCAGTTATTTGAATCACTAATGATTAGAACCACTCATATGATATAGTTTGTTTGGTAGATTGTTCCTTTTCTACAACAGCTACTTAGCTTTAATGTTATGTGATGTAATGATACCTTGATCATTATCGGCATTAGGCGTACGCGTGGCAAGTCGGCGGAGCCTCCGTGGCGAATTGCAAGATGCTCCAGGTGATTGCTTACAACTAGAACCACTCGATGTACCGGGTGATAATTTTCGAACTGCCAGATCGCAAAGCATGTCTACGGCTTCTTGCCTGCAACATTGTTATCAAACATTTTTCGATGAATAAAGAAGAAATAAAAATACTTGCTCTTTTCTCTTTTAAAGTCATAAATTTAAACGAACTCATAATACAGATGTTTCTATACAATGGGGTTATTTGTCCCCAAAATCGAATGTTGCCACTATGATGGCATAATCTGCGATTGCCAAATTCCATACCTTGCAAAATTACTTATACACTGTGGGTACCATACAATAAAATATACAATTTGTTTCCTTTAATCCTTTGCACTCGACTAATGTTATTTAAATCTAAATTAACTGGGAACATTTGACGCATTAAGAATCCCACAGGTCAACGCGAAACATTCAACGGCGGCGAAATTCCAAACAATAAATATAAAAAAACATGCCTAAATTTTTCGCAGTAAGTAGCTCAGAAGATAGAGGAAAGTGCGTACATTATAACGCAATTTGTTGCAACGCGATATCTTAATTAGTTCCTGAGATATAGGGCTTCAAAGTTTGTATAGCGGCCGGCGCGCACGAGGGTAATTCCGAATGGACCGTAGACTTTTTTCTAGGAAATTCATATACGCATTTCCAGGAATAGTAAAGGGTTAAACCACGTGATCGCTACGCTAGACACTCGCTGTCTGGGTCCAAGCGTGAGGCGGCAGCGAATTTCTACAAAAATTACGTTTGTCTTCACACGACGATATCTTAGGAACAGATAAAGATATCGATGTAAATCAAAAACCGAATTAAAGGGGAAGAGTTCTACTTTCTTACGAATCTAACTTTATATCGAAATTCGAAACAGGACTTTGTTGGCAGCCCTTTGAACTTTTAGTAATTTTAATACGCGTTTCTTATACAGTTTAACACAGTTTCTGACTTTCAATTGCTTCTAACAATAGAATATTATTATAAATATCTATCACAATTAACGATTATTAACGATTATTAACGATTATTTCGTTTACTCAAAAAGAATTTTTGGAAGAAAAATACAACCGACTTCGGAATGCACCAAACAGGACGAAATAATTTTAATTTATAATTCGGAGACGGCGCAAACATGTCGAATTGAGTAACCTCCTCCTTTTCGAAGTCGGTTAAAAATTAGATTAGACCCGATTACGTCCAAAAATGTTTCGAGTGCAAAGGGTTAATATCTAGATCATCATTAGCAAACATTACTCCAAATATCATAATTTTGTTCGACCAATTGGTAGCGCTATCGGAAAGACATATCGACAAGAAAGGCTTAATAAAACCCGTAAAATAAATATAAGTAGCTTCAATTTCAGACCAACGAATAGCTTTTCAAGGAACAAAGTCGTATAAGTATCAGAAGATCGATGCCAAAACAAAAGACTCTGTAATTCTTTATCTACAAGAAGCACAGGGATGAATTAGCGGGAAATCTCCGTTCCCATTGGGTCTCTAAAGCGGCTTAATCAAAGGAAAAGGGGCTTAAAATTAGAGGAAAAAGTTTACCTTAAACTCGTTCGCGGTGGACGAAGCGGATGATCAGGTTCGGTCGGAGAAAGCGCGGAGACAGGAGTCTGCGCCAGATCCCTGTACAATCGAAGTCTCACGGTCGGTCCACATTGTCGCAGCAATTGGACAGCTTCCTCGTGGCTCATGGGCGACAATGGTGCACCATCCACGGCGACTATTTTGTCCCCGGGTCGAATTCGTCCGTCGCTTAACGCCGGCTCCCTCACTAATGCTCTCACGTAATGACCCAGCGCGCTGCTGTCCGCCTTCCTCAGGGTGAAACCCAGACTACCGCCGACCTTCGTCATTTCTATGTCGAATTCCTGCGAAATTGCTTGGTTTAATTCGTGACACGTCATTTTTCTGGAATTTAAAACTCCGGTTCCCAGTCTTTTTTACCCAATGCCATCTTTTCATCACACGATTGGACTAAAATAATAAAATGGTTTAACTATTATTTTTGATCTTTCGAAAGGAACAAACTTTTGTGAAATTTAAAACTGTCTTCAACATATGTTTGTGGTATGATTTTAAGGGATTTTTGTATTCATCCTTTTATCCTTGTCAGATTTTACTTTACGGTATTCTTATTTACTTAAAAAACGTTTCTAGTTATTCAGGATTCTATTACTCCGCGATTCCCTCATTGAAATTGTGAAATTCCTCCCTGGCTGGAAATACCTGTTCTTGAAACGAGTGTAAAGGGAATTTACACAATTCCAGATAATTTGTCTGGTTTTATTGAATAAAAGAGGTGATTGCAGCATAAAATATTTCAAAATTTAGCTGATTGTGATAAATACTTTACAGTCTATCTTGAAATTCAGTATAAAATACTTGGACTTGTAATAATATCGTGGATTCTTTTTTATGCAGTTCAGAAAAAGAAAAACACAAGCGTCTATTGCAATATTATTATCTAAAAAGGTTTTGTTCCTTGAATTTCAAGAAAATTAAAAGACCATAACTAGACGTAGCTTGTCTTTTCTCCGTGAAGAAATGCAAATTAGCATCAAATAAATCACTTTACATCTTGATTATCGTATAATTTACATTTTACAGTGATGGCCGTGATGTACAAACACGAGGGATTTGTTATAAATGCATCGAAAACTACGTGTTCTGTAGGAAACACCGAAATCTAAATTGTAAACGAACTTCGATCGGCTTTTGTGTGCCTCCAGGGATTCCCTAGATCTAACCAGATAGTATATTCATTGATCATTGCTTTATGGATGTTAGTTATACCGTTAACTTTGGAACAAGAGGGAATTGAATACATGCATGTATGTTTTTTAATAGTCAATGTACACCTGTATCCTATTATACGAGGGTTTTAGCCACAAATCGAGGGTGTATAAATGATCGTTTACATAAATTTTGTTACAAAATAAATAACAAAGAATTGCAACACTACAATCAAGCACTTTTCATGGTAATGAAATCGATTGTGTTTATGTTGTTTGCATATGATGTTAATATCTGGTAATGATATTAAATAATAATGTTGTTCAAAACGATTACCCACTATTCTTAATGCCCTGTTTTAAACCGAGGTGCTTATATACAGACAAGAGCTTGATATGAACAGCTATGTTGTAAAATTTATTATACTAAGAAATATCTGAGTAAATATTTAATATTTCACGTATCAGTTAACATTAAATATTAATATTTGCTTATTACTTTGAAACAAAATCTTTGCAGCTGAATTTATATAAAATTTTTCTTATTATCTTGTAAACAGAAATATGCATAAATAATTTTTACATAGAAAAACGTTTAATCGTTTAATAATTACTGTATCGTATCGACAACGATAATACCCTATCACGATTTCAATCTTTTGATTGGCGGTCAAAGCGGTGGAAAATCGAGGAATTCGGCGACCCAGTGATCCAAGAAATTCGGCTATCTAGAGGATCGCAACGAGAAAAGGAATCCCGATAAGAGTTACTTACGCCGCAGGGTTCGATTTGAAGAGGTGGCAGGGGGTTGAGGATCCGCAAGGGTGGTGGTGGTTCTCGCCTGGCCGGGGGTGGCGGCGGTGCACCCGGTGGTGTGACATTCGTATCGCCCGGAAGTCGACACACCACCAGCTCCACGGTACTGGGTGTCGTTCGTAGAACCTCGAGAGCCTCCTGCAACAAGTTGATCGTCCTTGATGAACTTAAACATTTACCAGATGATTGCTATACACTTTAAATAATTAATGCTGGCAAGGAACGTTATCCATTTCGACATCTCTTCTAATAATTTTTCATATTGATTCTGAGATATGTTGTGTAAAGGCCATTGACTAATGAAATTGTCAATATACAGATATTATAGAGATATAATTTTGTTTAATCGACATTTCTTAATATCATGTTACAAGTATTGGTCGATCATTATTTTCAATTGTTAATAACTTTGTAATACACAACGAATGATTATTACAATTTTTAGGCTGGTGCTAATATTAACCGTTTGCATTCCAGTGGTGGCTTTGAGGCGACATATTTCATTTATCGGAGTATTCTAAAACGCGAAATTTCAGTTTCACCCGTATCAAAATATAGAGAATTAAAGAAGGGAATAAAAATCAATAGATTCTCAAATATTTCTAATACTTTCCTTCCGTCACACTGCGTTTGGTTTCTGAAAACGTAGCTGTACAATTAGATTAGACCCGATTATGTCCAAAAATGCTTCGAGTGCAAAGGGTTAAAGTTTACACGATTATTTTTATATTCGTATGAAAATATTAAAAAACCATTCCATCTTAACTTCTAAAATCAAAATGTATGCAAACAATTTAAAATACTAATTCAATGTATTATTAGCATTGATTAATTAAAGGTACATAATTTAATTTTAACTTTAATTGAATTTATTTCTTAAACTAAATACAAATCTTCAAAGGACTGGATAGTCGATAAACGAGAATTTATTTCTATAAATTGTTAACAGAATAAATATATCTTCTGAGATTTTTGCAGAGGAAAGCGCAAGGTGAGATGTACATTATAAACTGGATATTATACGTTGATTCTCGAGGGACAAACTGGTAACTTTGTGCAAGATAGTGTCTATCTTAGCTACGAGTTCTGGATGTAGTTGCATTATGCTAATCAAATGCAAATCTCTAAGAGCTACGGGAAGACAAGCCCGTAGCTTCCATCTAAAGCTATAGTAATCGCTATTTTGTCGTAAGCCAGTTCATCGTGTTAAGCTTGCTGGACAACCATGAAGTAAAATGGGTTGTGGACTTTTATTGATCTTGTGTTAAAATGAAACTGAAACGAATCGTCTAAACTGTGAACAATCATTGAAATTGCATATTAATTGACAAACAATTTTTAATAACACCAAGAAGGTAATAAAATAGACGTTGGATAATTGTATACCCTTTGCGGTTTATTTTATTTATGTGTTCTAATTAAATTTGTATATGAAAATAATATACTTTAATCCAATGCATCGAATATTGTAGCAGAACTTTTAGAAAATAAAGTAGTACGAATCTAAGGACTGGAAAGTTATTTTTGGCAATAGTTTAAGTAGATTTAAGTAATATTGTCACTTAAATTATTGGCATTATGTAAATTTTTGTATATATTTTACAGTTTGCCAGGTACATTAGAAAATAAACGGTAATGCCATCTTTTTCCCTAGTTCCCTATAAGAAATTCGTAGAATACTAATATTCCAAAGAATGCTAGTTAACACTTTCATGGCCGGTCGATTTTTTACTCTGTTCCGATTTATAGTAATTTATACTGCTTACAACTTAAAAATTGGTACCTTTATGGTATGTCTTATCAAACGTTCCAAACATAATTCGTTTACTAACCCACGTTTCGACACAAAGAAGAAACACAAAATTACAAGTGCCACGATAAAATATGCGATCATCAAAGAGTTAAGAAGCACTTACGATACAGTTTCAACTTACATAGTTGGTAAGGCCGGTTAAAGGAATTCCATTGGCAGCAAGAAGTATATCGCCAGGTTGAAGTTTGTTGGACAAGGCCGCAGGTTGTTGAGGGAACAGTCTTTTCACCCTAACCGGTCCGGCGGTGCCGCCACCGGAAACGCTTAAGCCGAGTCCCCGACTGCTTTTCTGCAACGTCACCCGGAACGTGCTCTCTGAAAAATCATGATAGGGCGGGGTTTAATTTTCAAGGCAACTTCTTGAAAAATCTGCTTCCACTCTTCGAAACTTTCTGTTGGGAAAATTTGCTTTGAATTACTCGAGAGATAACGGTGGCGTAATTGCTGTTCCGCGAACGGGTAGATGAATCTTCTTCGAAGTTGCCGAGCAACGTTCTTACCATTCAACTGGGAAACATTCTTTTTCCATTTCCTATTATACGTATGTACATATAAGGCGTACAAAGTTTCAAACAGATTAAGTATTAGAGACATCAAGGTTTTACGATATGATATTACTTTTAAGAGAATTTATTTCAACTTGCAAGTCTTCTTTGTTTTATTAAAATGTGAATTAACATGTAAAATTATATAATATTAAATAATATATTATCACAGAATATTGGAGGAAACGTCAGTAGTAAAATGCGAAGTAAGTCATCGTATGTCCATAAGTGATATTCTGCGCTACTCTTATGTTATTAAATCATGACAGACTTTCCATATTCCGAAGTTGAGTGATTTATACATTTCACCTTAACGTTACAAGATAATTCTTGTATTATTCGAACGCGCATGTGCAATACAATTGTTTAGGCTCACTATAGAGTTGTTTTAATGTAAATTCTAGTGTGTCACGTTCATTCCGTTATTTTTTCTATGTAGCAAGCAATTAATATTGATTGGGTGATTATAATCATCCCTGTGACTAATTAAGAAAGAAAAAGAAAGCAAACATACGTTACTTTTGGATCAAACGATCGAGCATTCCAACGAACGAATTCGAAAAACGTGAAAAAGTGAACGAATCGTTTGTTTGAAATGCAAAGACCGACGAGATTTTTTTTTCCCCCCGAAAAATTGTAGGCAACTGATAATTTACGACGGTTCGTCCGATGCACGACCGAATACTTGGAACTGGGCTAAGCGAATAATTACTTTCTGCCCGCTGTTCCATGCAGTGTCGCAGTACCAGCTGTATATTTCGGTTGTTACAGCACTTTCATGGGGTCGTAATTTTGAATCTCTGGGTGTGGTAGTGGAAATATGTATTAACCCTTCGCACTCGAGTGGTGCGTCTGAGTCACCATATTTCATTTATCGGAGTATTCTAAAATGCGAAATCTCATTTTCACCCGTATCAAAATATAGAAAATTAAAGAATGGAATAAAAATCAACAGATTCTCAAATATTTCCAACACTTTTCCTCCGAAAAAATACTTCGAGTGCAAAGGGTTAATGAGGTACACATGGATATTACCGATGTACACGTACGTCTAAATAGAATTGTCATAATTGGTAAAGGAGTAGGTATACGCGTTCGACGACTTCTTGACACAAAGAACAATCATAAGTGTGGTAGTAAAGTTTTATAATATCGCTGGTTAATATAGATAGTGGAAAAGTTATACAATTTTCATCATTAGCAAGTTACAGCAATTAAACATTTAAAAATCTCCCTTTAGCGTACGTACATAACTTCATTTTCATTGTCGTTTTAAAGCAAACGAATGACTTTTGTTACACCTTAATGAGAATTAAATGTTTAAGCAGTTTCGACTATTGTGTTTCTCCGACAGTTAAAAACCTATCAATTTTATTATGACTTCTCAGAAATCGTTATGAAGATTCCAATCAACACTTTAAAATCTTGAAAGGATGATTCAGAAATAATTATACAAATTTTATAATAAAATCCGTTATCAGATAACAGCTAATATTATTTTATACGTTTATTATCTGAAGAATAAAGAAATTTTTACAAAGTATCGCGTTCTTCTCAAATTTTTTATATCTCCGTCGAAGTTTAAATGAAAAAGTTTATGACTATTCAATTATACTCATCAAAATCAAGGGTCACAAATATCCATGATTCAGCGATTACATAAACTTCTCATAAACTTCGATCGAGTTCTGCAGGCAACGTGCTAACACGATCGCTAAAATTGCCTACCGCCATTGTCATCTTCCTTTTTTCCTTCTATTTTTTTTTTACACCATAGTGAACTCAGCACGGGACTAATTCCAGCTTGAAATGACTCGCCTTTTACCGGATATTGACCCGATCCGGACGACATATCGCTCGTATTGTTCACTTTGTTCGCCATTCAAATCGGCCCCTCTCGGCGGGTAATTTACGTTTGTCGCGTTATTGTCGGGGATCGTGCAATGTCAATCTTCTGAAAAAAAGCCTACCATTGCTGGAATCGTTTGAAATCATGGACACCCTGAACATCTTCCGCGGATCGATCTCTTCGAACCTTCGGGCAAAAGTTTAACACGTTGAGCGTCACAGTAGAAAAGCTGGACACTTCAACCCTTTAACTGTGCTTCATGTATGGGTTATTTTGTATTCCTTTAACTTATTTATGTATTACTACCTTCGATCAATAACTATAATTTTAATTTAGACAGTGCGTGCGGTGCAGTGCCACTTTCTTTTCTTGAACACGATGAATTTGATAATTTTCTAAAAATGTCAATTACATAAAAAATTGATGAGTCGTATTGCTATAGTTATGGCAAATTTTCGATTTTTCTGGAATAGGAAGAGTATTTTAAATATCTGTTACAGTAAAATCTTATTTACTTTAAGTACAATTAAAAATGCACGTTGAACAGTGAACAGATGCTGGAAATCTGCAGAAGGATGATGTTTAAACCGCATTCGATTCCGCCAAACAATCTCATTTTAATACCACGGATTTTCGTGGTTTCAGAATTTCCCCGCGGAACGTTCGTTTTATTACGAGTTAGACTGTTTGGAAGTAATAGAGTGGATGGTTTTGTCGGCGTTTGATAAACGCATCGTAAAATTTAAGTGTGGAATGCCACAGTGTGCGGTGTTGTGGCCGGTAATATTGCTGTTAATATGGCTGCTCGTTTAAATATGAATTTGCTTGAATAATGAAATAACGCGTGCTGTATAATTACGTGAATTTATTAAAGACTGTATCACCATTAACAGCATCAGCGATAAAATTAATCAAATTTCATTCGAAAGATCTGAAAATTTCGTTCTACGATAAAGTATATTCATCAGTAGGAAAGAAGCTGATGTAGGATTTCGTTGAAGCATTATAATTGTTATCGTTAAAAGTGAAATACAGAGTTCGAAGGTTAAATAGAAAAGCTCGTAGAAGGGAAAATCGGAATTATTGATCGAAATTTATGATCCTTGAATTCAAGAGCGGTTGATAGCTACGACTGAGCGTATAATTTCATTTTCGTACGTCTTTTTAAGAGGGGAATATCACTGTATTCACGTTTATGAATCTCATTGTAACCGGGCTTAGCTACTCCGTCGATCAATTAACTTTAACTACAGAATTAATTTAATTACTCCTCTTGGATCGTTGTTTTACGTCTTGGTTCGTTCGAAACTACGATATTTAAGACGAACAGGAATTACCTCGAAGGAAACTTTATAATTCAAGCATCGAACAACCAAATTTTCTTTAACGAGGGGAAATATGTTTTTGTAAGTAGTTTGCTTTCGAACATCTTCAATCTAAGGCTTAAATTTCCAAAATAAAAGTATTTCTTCATATTTCGCGAACTGCGTCAATTCGGTATAACAACAATGAAACTCTGGTGAATATGTCACCGTAACGACGGCAGAGGATTGCAAAGGATTAATTATAGTCACGATTTTCACGTGATCGAAGATTATTTACACGGCCGGCAAACGAGATCAAGAGATCTAATCTCGGCTAAATCCGAAACGTCCGTCGCGTCGTGCAGAAGTCGATTTCGGCATGGTATCAAAGCGGGCGGCTAATAACCGAAGCCGCTTTGCCGGGTTAAAGCAGCACTCGCAACCAGACTCATCGCGGATATTACCAACATTTGAAATCACACGGACGTTCAAACGTAATCGGTTCCCGAGATTCGTCGCGACGAACACTCTCTTTGAGTAATTAGACGGTAGCTTAACGAAACGAATCCGGGGTTGATTCTCTTCCGTCAAGGGCTCTAAAATGAATTTTGGCCGGTCTTCTCGCGTTTGGCGAAAATAAATTTCGAACGATCTTTTTGTACCAGAGGTTTGAAATTAATTCGACACGATTTCCTTTCGTGACTGGTGAAATTAATTTGGATACGATTTTCGTGATAGCTGAAACACTTCTGGACCCCAGCTGCGCTTTACTGTAATTTATGGGTTAATTCTTCTTCCAAGTTACGGTATTGAGAACTTTTTGGTCAGATTTTATTCTGACCGTAATTAGAATAATAATAATTATAATTCATTATATCTGTATTTTATTTTTAAAGTCATTCTTCTAGTAAAAGTTATTTTGTATTTCGTTCGAAGTCGTTTAGTCTTGAATAGCATAAAAAATGATATTATGAAATACATTGAAATGTGTGTCAATTAGATTAATAACGGGCACAAAACGTACGGTCATCGAACGTGTACTTGTTCTTTTAAATTCTGAGAAAATGGGTTAAACCTATGGGTTATTCTGACAAACGCCGATAAAAAGTAGAAAGAAAAATGATTCTCTTAACATTTTTTGTTCGTGAGTTCCCTTAAAAGTGGTATAAATTTGACGCAAGAAACGATCGCCTTCGTCCTGCCTGAAATTCAATCGCGAGATTCTCGACTCTTCCGACACAAGTCAACTTCTTCCTCCTCTTCTGTTCATAAAAAGATCGTTCCTTACAAAGGAGCAAAAAAGCTGGATGCTTTCGATCGGCGTACAGTGTATCGTTGACGTAATTTCGTTTGGTCGATGCATTACACGACACAACAAGAAGCCATTATTAACCCTTTCAGTATTAACTAAAATAAGAAGATCATACAATTTTTTTGGAATCCATAAAGATGTATATGACTTGCATCAATACTGCCAATTTCTTTATGATTTATATTGCTAATATTTATTACAGATAATATGAAAAAGTATGATTTATATGTATTTTTGAAATTTTCTGTCTCCCCAGATTAAATTTTATAATCACAATCGTAAAAGATAAGAAGATTGAAAAATCTGCTTGAAAAGAATCGAGGTATTTTTCTGTGAAAGTAAGTCCCTTCATTTGAAAATCTAGGGATATGAAAGAGAACACCACGAGTGGGTGTTAAAGTGCGATAACAGTGTAACCGGGTTATATATTGCTTGGTGAGAAGTGGTTGTTTGCTTGAATCGTATATATAATTCAATATTCGACATTGTGTTCGCGTAAACGATTTAGAGCGTTTTGTTTACCAACCTGCTATTTAATAGCACGTGGGAATTACGAACAGGGATTAATAAATGAAGGTAACAATGAAGTTCATTCGGTCATTAAATTTTATTTGCTTCAGGATAATATTTGAGGGAAATATTACAATTTTTTAAATCGAAACATAACGGGAGTAAATGAAAATTTAAAGTAGAACAGGGAAACTTAGAGGATTAAAAAAAGGTATTACGATGTTGACAGAAATCAATTTTTATTAAGATTGAAGAATCTTAATAAGATTTACTTCATTATAAGTAAGGGAGTAAAATGAGATTGGAATTTTGCTTTGGGTTAACATTTTATTTGTAATAATATTTGGCAAAGATATTGGCAGCTTTTAATGAGAATAAATTGAATTCCAAGGTAGGATTGAAACAATTAGAAGATTAAAAGAAATTATAGTGTTTATAAAAATGAACCAAAAATAAAATAAAATTGAGACTTCTCTTTTATTCGATTATTTCTTAATTACTATTTGATTAATTTTAATCTTTTAAAATGTTTAGTTTTCAAACTGAAAAATTCTATTACGCTTTGAATGGTCATTTCCAACCGTATCTTAAACATACTTCATCAAGGCAATATTCAGTCAAATAAGTTTTTTCAGCAACGCGGATAATCCGGCACCTTATGGAAAGGGGGCTGCAGATTAAACGAGCTTCAATCTTCCAGTTTTCTGATTATTCAGAACTATACCAACCACAGAGTAAATTAATTGTCGAATTAAAATTCCATCTAAATGTATATTTCAACCTGGTAAATACCTTTCGAACGCACGATTCCCTTAACAAAGTAGATATTATCTTTTTCGTAATAGAATCAATTTCTTTACCCATTTATTAAGATTTTATGGCTGATCATTTTTCCAACAACACGTCTTTAATAAATATTAGATTTAGTACCAAATTCGCGGGCTATCCATGTATATTTTCTAAATGTTATTCAAATTATTTTTACAGAGATTAAAAATAATTCGAACGATAGCATCGTCAAATTTTTATTGATTATTCTGTAGACAAAGAACATATGAAGATCGCAGATTTAATTGTCGACTTAATATTTTAACAATACTAATTATTTTCTTCAGACCTTTATAAAATTTCAGTAGACTTACGACTGATCGGTCACGAAGCCGTTAAAAATGCCTTTACACGCTCCTACTGTCAAACTATAAAGAATTTCTCGTATCCGAAAACAGAAGCACACCCTTCGTTTATTCCGTTCCACATTTCATCCCCGGCGTCTCGTTCGCGTCGCACGTGAGCAAGAAGAATTTCGTCGAAAACGGGTCTACATGGGTCGTCGGCCGACATTTGGTTCACTAAACCATCGATCCGATATCGATAATACATTGCCAACACGTAAGTAGATATCGCGTCCCGGGTCGGTGATTAATGATGCACGATCCTTAAGGGACCATTCGACCAGCTATCTGGAAGATCTTTTAGCGAGAAGCAAATAAGTCGGAAGCGTTTCGTCGGGAATGCGCGAAATATTTCATAATGTTCATGGTATGATAATTGATTCATTAAGGACGAAAGAACAATGGCATGGGTACAATGAGATTGTATCCGAAGATATACGTATTGACAAAAACCGTTTCCTGGACACCTTAACATCGATGAGTAATGGGCAACGAAAAAGTAAATTAATTATCAGCCAGGTAGAAATGGAATGTAAAAGCAGAACGGAGCAAAATATGAATTACCACGAAGACAAAAGTAAATGGTATAGAATTTTTAATATGGAGAGGAAAGAAAGAGCTATATTTAAAAATTATTAAAATAGATAATGAAACAGTAATTTCAATAAATACAGCCATAGTTAAAAGTATTAGGCACCTTAGATGTTATCAAAATTTGAACTATCTTCTAATCTGCGGATAAAACAATATTCTATGCAACTAATTAATAGGTAAATTACTACTGCTGCGACTCTTCATAGCGTACTACTGATTAATGAGTGATAAATAACCGGAGGAATAAATTATCTTATTTTCAGAAAAAGACCTAAGTATTTTTAATATTGCCTATGTATTTTGATACACGTGAAACTATAAATGTCAGCAATCCTTTGCTTGAACTGTGACATGTCAAGAAAGAATTCCTGTCGCCCAAGATACGAATTGGTAGGAGCAGTCTATTAATCATTGCTATTTCAATTTTCAAAATACAATATGGACCGGTGAAATTGATTTCTCTTCTACAATGTAGGAAATTGAACATTTCGTGTCAATTGCAGAGATATTACATCAGGAAGACTGCTCAGTCGTTGGTCGATAGTGGATCAATTTAAAGGAGCATTGTGAGTTCAGTGGTGCAAGTCAACGATAGGCGGGCCGTACACTTTATGGCTCCTCTACTTTCCATTACACTTATTAAATACCAGTCTTCAGAAAACTTTAACGGCTGTTTTATCGTTTAATAGGATCCTAACTATAATTAGAAATGACATAATTTGTGATGATAAATTATTGAGAATGGAATAAAAGGGGCAACTATTCGTTTTAATGTTATCATACTTGCTTTTATGTTTATACGCTAGTCTGCAAGCACTTTTGGAATTCTCACAGCACCAACTTACCAGAAACTTATCTACAAAGTTTCTTAATCACCGTTTTATAGTTGGACGTTGTCTAAAGCTTTCAGTTCCGAATTTATTAAGTTCAAATTATTTTCTGTGATTCATACCGTACGATTTTTTATCCTTTGCGCGATGATTTATACATGTTACGCGTAGATGATCGATCGAACGGACGATCGGTTATCAATTTCATGATGATAATATGGCGACTAGCGCGAGTACGCATCCCCATTCAGTGATTAATGATCCCCCCGTGTTCGTGCAATTAATCAAATTCATTAAGCTGGCAACGATGCTTCAAAACCAATAAAGTGAGAATTTTTATTATACGGATCATCGGTCAAAGTCGACCTTTTCACGCAATTAACTTCAACCGCTACCTCCCTTTTCGCCAGTTTATCATGTTTGCAAAAATCAAAGATTCATATCGATGTTCAAAGGATTCTGCGTCAAAAGCTTTGAATCAGTACCATAATCATATTAAAAATTATAGCAATTAAATGAATATTTTCCAAATCACGTCATAAAAGCATGAAGATAATCTTAAAAGGAGATCAGGATGTTGCAGAGGATGAAAATGATGTCAATTTAATCATTTTAAACAAAATCACCCAGTTCGTTCGAATGATCGAATAATAAGTATATGAAAATATTAAATCTTAACAAAGTTTTTAACCGACTTCGAAAAGGAGGAGGTTACTCAATTCGACATGTATGTTAATTTTTTTTTTTACATTAGATACATCTTTCATTAACACAATTTTTAATTTTGCGCCGTCTCTGATTTATAAATTAAAATTATTTCGTCCTTTTTGGTGCATTCCGAAGTCGGTTCTATTTTTCATCCAAAAATTTTTTTTGAGTAAACGAAAGAATCGTTAATAATCGTTAATAATCGTTAATTGTGATAGATATTTATAATAATATTCTATTGTTAGAAGCAATTGAAAGTCAGAAACTGTGTTAAACTGCATAAGAAACGCGTATTAAAATTACTAAAAGTTCAAAGGGCTGCCAACAAAGCCCTGTTTCGAATTTCGGTATAAAGTTAGCTTCGTAAGAAAGTAGAAATCTTCCCCTTTAATTCGGTTTTTGATTTACATCGATATCTTTATCCGTTCCTGAGATATCGTCGTGTAAAGACAAACGTAATTTTTGAAGAAATTCGCTGCCGCCTCACGCTTGGACCCAGACAGCGAGTGTCTAGCGTAGCGGTCACGTGGTTTAACCCTTTACTATTCCTGGAAATGCGTATATGAATTTCCTAGAAAAAAGTCTACGGCCCATTCGGGATTACCCTCGTACGCGCCGGCCGCTATACAAACTTTGAAGCCCTATATCTCAGGAACTAATTAAGATATCGCGTTGCAACAAATTGCGTTATAATGTACGCACTTTCCTCTATCTTCTGAGCTACTTACTGCGAAAAATTTAGGCATGTTTTTTTATATTTATTGATTGGAATTTCGCCGCCGTTGAATGTTTGACGTTGACCTGTGGGATCCTTAATGCGTCAAATGTTCCCAGTTAATTTAGATTTAAATAACATTAGTTGATAGGAAAAGTAATATACAAACTTGAAGATTATATTTTTCGGTTCGGTAACGTGGTGACATCTGTTGGCGGAAGTTGAATATTCATAAAAGTGCTGTGCTGTGAATTTTTCAAAACTACGAAAATATTAAATGCTTGAAATATCATCGACCAGTTGAATTTTAATATATTTCGGCATATTTCTGTATATATTAATACATGTGACACGAAGGATTCGGTAATATGTTAACCGGACATTGATTCTCGTCGAGTATTTCTTCTCCCCAATATTTACAAAAATACAGAAGCTTACATAACATCGACTACTATATAACAAACTCTCGTCTAAATCGTTTTCACCCCCCTCCCTTTCTCTACATATCGGAAACAAATTTTTGGAAAAAAAATACAACTGTTGTTGTGACTGTTTACTTTAACTCATTAACTTCTGGAGTTTGAAAACGGTACTTCCTATTATTAACGAAAAGGTTTCTTGCATAACTACACCAACCCGGAATTTTCGAGTTAGGAAAGCGTTCTTGAAAAATTCCTTGAGAAACTTTTAGCCGGAAAATCCTACGACACAGTTCTCACTCAAAATTCTGCAAAAGAAGCTGCAGAATCAATAGGTAGTCATCAATCGAATTTCTTGGACATTCATTAACCTTTCGTTCCCCTGACCAGCTCAATCGTTCGATCAATTCCTCCAGCCTGCCAGCCAGCAATTCTGGCGGAAAAGTGAGGCCAAGTGACGGGAATTCCAGTGGGCGGAAAGGGGCATTAAACCATGATAACGCGATCGCCATTACCCCGGCTATGAATTACCCCCGTGCTAGAGGGTGGAACATGGATATACCTGGAACCCTGTCGTGGCCGACCGGACGTCCGTTTGGCTATTCCGCCGACGTAGGATCCTGATAACAACCTGCTCGGAATTACCAGTGGTGTGGCGTGGCTCGTGGTGCACGCCAACCCGAAACTCGAACGAACGGCCAAAATTTCTTCGTACCACGTTCGTCGGAGGGGTTAAATTATCCTGGATGGTGAAATAGCGAAATTATTTATGCCACGACCCGCCAATCGCCGTGATTGGCCCGTTACGCTGTCTAGAAATCATGGCTTCGCTTAACGACTTGCAGGGGTTGCATGCTTCGAGGTCGTTGATCCATAACTGAAGACTTTCTGCGGTATATGTTCGAAGAATGTCCCCTTACCTTTCTTTTTTCCTGACCCTTTCGTTACTAAGGGAGACTATAGGCGCTTGTCATACCGTTCAAACAAAACGTTGAAGAAAATGTTCGAAGAAAAGATACAACATTGAAAATAGAATTTTCGGACAATATTATTTTATTTACATTTGTATACTGAGATGAGTTATTCAGTGTACAAACAGAAGCGTTTAGTGGTAGGGATGACCACGGCAAAATTGTTAACATAGTTCTTACACTTGTTAAATAAACTGAAATTTTGATATAAAAATGGTACAACACTGTGTAGATAATAGATGTTATGTTTACCATGTATTTGGTATTTCAAAAACAATTTGACGCATACGTCACACTAGGCATCAAAGAGTTAATTAACACCCACGAAAACACTGCGAGGAGAATTTTGTAGAAATTAATAAGATTACTTCATCATATTTTAATATAATTTTACGCGATCTTTGGTAAAATTCTTGAATATAACTGTCCTGTTTCAGAAAGAAAGTAAAACAATAGTGTACCTCAATTTTTGTTAACAATTTCTCGAGAACTATACGATAATCTTGTAATTTAAATTGGTTTTGCTCAAAATCCGATCAAAGTGTTTAGTTTTGACATTTACTTAGGAACTACTTTAATTCTGCACCGAAGATTTTCTGCAGTGGGTATTCAAAGAATGTTCCCTTTCTTTTTAATTCTGCAGCAGGTATTTGAGAAATGTCCTCTTTTTTCATTAATTCTATATTGAAGACTCTCTGCAGCGGATATTTGAAGAATGTTCCCTCCTTTTTATCGAGTAACTTTTTTTTAGGGAATTGGGTGTGGTTGTAATTGTGCAAGGACGTAGAAATATTTTCATCTTTATTGAAATTAAAGTCAGGTTTAACGAATTCAGGATCTTTGATATTTCAAACTTTGCATATTGTACAAATTAAAAGTGAATTTAATCTGTTAATATACCTTATGAAACAGACATTTTCATTTGTTTGAATTACTGATAATTAGGCACTATAATAACAAAATTAGGTTGATGAAACATTTTTACGGAACAATATCAACAGAAAACTACACTGTACTTCAACTGCACTGAACATTTGATAATTTAATTTACATCGGGATATAATACACAAGATACAATTAATAATAACATTGATTGAAGTAAAACAATTACGAGCGTACGAATTGAACGAGTGATAAAACTAACCGTTGTTGTTTCATTGCAATATCAACAATAATCCTTTTATTTATAAAAAAGCACGCAAACATTTATCTCAGTAAAAATAATACACCGAAAGTTTTATATTTTCAACCTATGAGAATTAATGAATTACATAACACCTTCATAGTTGTATAACGAACTCATCATGGTTTATAAAATTAGAAGATTAAAAGAAAAAATAGTCAAAATAAAAATATACACTATTCAGAATAAACTGACACTTGTGTTTTCGAGTTTGTCAGTTTATAGCTATCTAACTGTAAGAGGTTCTTCGTGTTCCAGTTTTTCGATATTCCTCTTTCGCGAGGTAAATTGCTGTCTTGAATTCCCCCTCCCCTCCCAGCGAAAGAGCGAAATTTTAAAGAAGCATCGAAAGTATCAGTTTCCTCTCTGAAATTCCTTTTCCCGGCGATTTAAATTACCGGCTTAACGTTCCACCGGGGCAATAAAAGGATTCGAAACAAGCATTGAGAGTATCATTTCGTGGTCCAAAGCTCCCATTTTGATTTAAATTGCTACCCCTACCAGTCAAGAACGAGTGCTGTGAGATTCTTCACCGTTATTACGTTACTTTCAACGATATTCGAATCGAAAGTAATTATAATCATTTATAAAAATAAATGAATTTACTGTAGGTTCTTTCCAGAAATTTTCCGAATTCGTTAATCTCTTGTAAAATCTAGTCCGGGCTAAGTATCGAAGATCCAGATCCCGAAATACTTGTACCAATTTCTTCCCCTTTGCCAGTCCATTTGGCACGGCCACGATGTTATCACTTTGGCACGTTAACACACGCGAAACGACACCGAGGATGCTCCTATCCACGTTGGTTGCTGACGTCGATTCATCGGTTGCTGAACGAACGAAGCTCAACCATCGATAGCTTATATCACTTTAGCAACACTCGAGGCTCTTTCGCTGACATTGTAAATTTTCTAAGTCAAGAATTCCTTCATCGATCGTTCCCCGCCTTATTTTCGAAGTCGATCAGTTCGCGTGTACGTAGCACGCGTCTCGCCCGTTGACCCATTTATCCATGGGTCAGCCACGTTGTTTCGGCTCCTCTGTGTCTCGACTTTGATGACGAAAGTCGTTCTTCGAATTCCGTGATAAGCCAAAATTAGAATCTAGATCGATCGAACGTTCTAATCTGTTTTTTTCTTTCTTTACCTTACCATTGGTTAACCCTTTAACGCCAAGGGTGACATGCACGTCGGATCGTTTTCTAACGTGCAAATAGGTATTCAATAATTTGGAGTCTTATTAGATCTGTTTAACTTTCTACAAGGCTCGTACGAACAAATAAACGAGGTGCGTGGTTATTTCATTTTACGTTATAAAAAGAACAGCGATCTATGATATACGAATTTAATCTAAAATTGTAAGCGAGAAAATTCAATAAGCGAGTATTCAAATTGTTTGATTAATTAAATATTGATGGATTCTGAAAATTCAAATCATTACAGCCTTTTCTTTGGTACTTATTTACGTGCGAATCCTCGATTCCTTGTAAATTGAATGGTCCACGATAAAGGCTCTCCAGTTTGATGTGTAAAAATAAAAGAATAAAGAATGCAATCTGAACGTTCTGTGCAAATAGGTGGAAAATTAGAAGTTCCCTTCAAAAGCTTGTCACGGTAGCTTTCGAATCGAATGCGGGGCTTAACAGTTTCCGATAGAAATCGGGATGGCGATTAAATCGATTTCGCGTTAAAAAGGAATAAACACGAGAGAAATCCGTCGCTACGGTTAACGAACCGGTACAGAGGAAGATAACGTCGGTTAATTAGCGAGCGCAAACTTTTCGTTCGTTTTTACAGCCAGTTTTTCCTTTACGAACGTGTGCGGTCTACGAAACCGTGAATCGCAGAGACGAGAGGACGAATTTCTAATTTCGTGAAAGAAAATAAATCGGTTCGTGAGTGTAAGTTTGCCGCACGATCGGCTCGATAACTTACGATCGTCTCTGTTCCAATGGTTCTGGATAGAAGTTTACAGAGTTTGATTAGTCTCGCATGAATTATATCCGATGCTCGGTAGGAAGGAAGGCGTGGACGAAATGGGTCAGTAATTAAGCATGAGAGCAAAGATCTAAATCGATAGCCGAACCACGGAAGCGACAACCGAGATAGAGTTCAGCCGTGGTAATTGAATTTGAAATGCCCGATGATCGATCTTGATTCTTTCGTTCATTGTTTCAGCGCTCGGAATTGTTCGGTACAGAAACTTCTCTCGGGAAAATGAGCGAAAAATTTGTTATGAAGAGCGGCGAACAGTTAAGAACTTATTTTTGATTAAGAAGAAAATTACGTAGCGTTACTAACTCAAATATTAATAATTACCATTAGGTCGTATCGTATCAAGTGGTAAATTTATGATATATTATTATTATGATATTTATCATAATAAATTGAGCAAACGTTTTATCAAAATACACGAGAAGATCCTTACAAAAATTTCTATTGTACATCAGCCAGACATGAGCAACATGGAGCTCAAAATGTTAAATTTCAAACACGTAAACGTTTCAGACTAAAATATTCTTCCAAGAAAGTTCAAAAGAAAAGTATTAGGATCTGAATCGTTCGATTACGAGAAGTGAATCAGAAACAATTCGTTTCGTAAGGACGAAGCTCGGGCGTTTCGCATTCAAAGGATTAAAGCGATAATTCCGTAGCGTGGCGAACGGATCGACAGAAGCAACCAGTCGGCCAAGTATTTTCGGACATAACATCGATTCCCGTGGCTTCGGGAACGTCTTTCTCTGGTTTTCTTCGTCGAATAACCAACCGGTCCGAGGAAATGGAATCCAACGCCAAGGAGATGAAAACGGAGGCGTCTGGCTTGAGATAAAGTTCTAAGGCAAAGTAACGTCCCCGGTGATACCGTTGGCTCGCTTGTCGAGATGATCATTTGATTTGCACAAAGAAGATATCGTCTACTAAGACCGACGTGATAATGATACTTTTCTTTGGTACGTTCTTTGAAACAGTTTTAACAGGTGACAGAGCGAGCTGATTTTAACTTCAAGATTCACGTATTACTTTTTTTTTGCTATCTGATTCACTATTGGTGTAGATATCCATTACACAAGATATTTATTAGAAAAACAAATTAACTTCTTATGGTCCATATTCGTAAAAGTACATTTTGTCGCATGCTGGCGAAAAAAATTTACTTAACACGTTGGCTGCCACGGGGGTCACCGGTGACCGGCATCCGAAATGTTTTACAATCAAATAATTACCAACAGAAATGATAAAATAAACCACGGATAGCGTTAACATTAAGCTAATAATGCTAGCTATCGAGTTGAAAAGTTAAATTTGAAAATTAGTTGATTGTATTGTTAATAATTAGGATTTCAGCGTGTCTGACTACCCACGTCCGTTTTCACTGTGGTAGTCAACGTGTTAAATCAACGTAATTATTACGTATTAATATGGAGGCGATCGACCGACCGTGAAAATGAGTGAAAATTAATTATAGAGGGTTTTATTTAAAAATTTTATAATTCCAGCATTAGCAATGTTAAAAAATGACATTTGCATAATTATACAAGTTTCGTGTATAAGAATTAATACCATCATTTTTATTATACCGAGAATCTTTTTTGCTCTGATGTTTTTTAATCATTCGAACTGGTACGAATAAGAATGGGAGCAGTGGGGATCGATAAATATGTCCTGAAAAACTGTCTCTGAAGTTTTGGTTGTTCGGTTATTTTTCTTTCGGTGTGTGTCGCGTCGATAAAAATAAAGATTCCAGAAACAATTCGGTAATAAAGCTTTCCGCGAAAGCTAAAAGAAACTTTGTTATTTCGTAACTTTAAATATCAGATTGTTCGGCCGAAGAATAAAATGAAACACAGTTTAAAAATAAACTTTGGTTGCATAAATCTTGAAGGGTAAATGTTAACCGATATCCAACACGATACGGGAACTTTTAACTCTCACAGGAACCTGTTCTAAAACTTGTTTAAAGACCGTGGTGGTTACAAAATTACTCCATTTTTTCCTGGATGTCTTTTTGAGTTAAAGGATACGAGTTAGGTTGACAACCAAATTCGTGACACTTTTATATAAAAGTTAGAATAAAATGATTTTCTATCAGAACAAACAGTATTGGAATCAATAATTTTATAATGGAATACAATCGAATAGCATTTATTCGCAAATTGTGATTACTTTTATTCATAATCTTTTTCAAAGATTATAATTCTGTAAGACATATCTACTTAATTCGTTCAGGAAGGACGAGAAAAGTTCCTATCGTTTCATCGAAAACATTTTGAAAATTATGTTTTCAACTATCAACAAGATATTTCCTATTCGAAAAGCTAAGAAGAGAATCGTACAAACAAGATATGGTTAAGGAGGATACAAGGGGGTCGTATTGACTGCTCGTAACACTTTCTGAGTCTCGAAAACGCGAACGAGCCACTCGCGAATTACGATTACGAGGTGGATGGAAAGGTTGCCGGAACATCAAGTGGACCCTTGTGTCGGCTTTGAGAATCGTTGTCCGTGGCAAAAGCTGCGATGTTTGGCAATGTGGCGGTAATAATTGGCCCGAGAAACACGTTGAACGTCGAATCATTGTTAAATCGTCAAATTAACGTGCTATTTCCGTTCTTGCGCTTCTCGAGCAATTAGCGTGCTGCAACTGTTGTAGCAATTACGAAAATTGTGCAGTGCTACGATAATTATCAAGGATCAGTCGAAAGTTTGAGTTGCGTTTAAGAAAAATGTATTATCTATTATTTTTAAGTTGTGGATTGCAATCAATTTTTAATGGATCAGGAAACGATAGTTGTTATCTTATGTCAAAACGAGGAATTATAAATCTACTTATAAGCTTAATACTAAAACTGCTGAAAGATTAAAATTATAAAGTTTATTTAATCGCTTTTGTCAAAATGCAAGTTGGCATTCATCAAGATAAAGAATTATTCTATGTATATGCTAATTTTGGTTTCATCCTGTATTAATTTACATTAAATATTAAATATTGTGCTGTATTGTTTTGTTCACGAATTAAGCTGCGATATCATCATAAACAAATATGTTAATTAAGTGTGTATGGTTATCGACGAATTATTACATTCGTGTGTTTATTATTATACATTTCTATTATATTTTCTAGACTAGGCTGGAAAATTGATTATTAGAAGCACTCATGATTGACTCGTACTACTTCCATTTTCGAACTTTTAGTCGTACAGACGTCAAAATTATTTGAATAAGTTTAAAACCATTTTAAAAAGAAGTATAAACTGCAATTTATAAGAAATACCAGCAATGTAAATGGTTAAATCTTTTATCATATTTTTATATTAATGAATACTGTAAGGTTTAAGAAATATTAAATTATTGCATCTAAAAAATGTATCTCATTTTATGCAGAGGTACTTCGAGCGAATTGAAATTCTACGTATTCGTATAATTTCATGATAATACGAGGAAGAAATGTAAAAATGAAGTTCAAAGAAATGACTTGGCGAAACTGTAAACGCGAAATTACTGGACAGATTTTTTTCTACGTTCCTTTACTTTTATTACAAAGCACCCATTTAATCCTTCTAACTACGCTTCGCAAAGTTTTATGAGCGACAGTAACATCTTCAATATAGTTCACACGAACGTTATAAAATTGTTCTTAAAGGAAAATTTATGTGACACCGTTAATCGAACAATGTAACGAGCAAGTTATTGGAAAAATCTTGGTGAAAAAGTTATTTCTTCTTAGGTAATAGATTTAAGAGATACTGAAGCTTGTTACCAAATTTTAAGTAATAATATCTTATTAATATTTTCGTTTAGTATGTTTTCATAACTAAAATAAAAATAAGCTGTCGTTTTTTCCTTTTTCCTTTAACGATTTACTGTAAATGTTAAATTTAACATTTCACCGAATTACAAAATAAGAAAGAATAGCACATGTAAAAAATTAAATCAGAATCAAGATTCACGAAGTAAAATTCTAGCAGAGACTCGAAGCTCGAAGTAGCTTTAATAAAACGACGAATCAAATTTCTTTTGCATAATATTAACACAGTTGTTGTTTTCTACCGTGAACACGTCGATGAAAGGAATATTTTTCGACACGATAAACCAACAAGACTAAAAATAACAGATGGAAATAATTTCGGTGAAGTTGTCAACGTCAGCCGATAAGCGGCTCTTTACCAATGCATGAGGCTGAAATTGAAAATATGTAGATTTCCCATCCGTCTCTATAGACATATTCATACGAAATGCGAACTGCGACCAATACTTCACCCGTTATTGATCAAATTGTCTGGAAATTGTCAGGAAACAATGGCAAGACATTTTTCAGTTCAATTTCAAAAACAATGAAAATAAAAAAGAAAAATATAAGAAAAATATAAGAAAAATGTGCGAGTATATATAATTTGGAAAAATCAAAAAGGTAACAAGTGAAATGGGTCTCATATATTTTGAAATAGTCAGTACGGACGAGTTTTCCCGGTTATAAGCGTCCTCCTCGAAGAATCATCGTTCCCTGAGATTCCGTGTGATACGAGAAAATTTATGACTGGTTTGCTGATTTATTCGTCGGCAAATTGCAGCGATAACGCGTTCAGTTATCGACGCGAGGACAAGATCACTCGTTAGAACACGCTTTCAATTACAGAGCATTGACCAGGGTATTATTAATCTGACACGAAATGAATGGAACGATGCCTTCTCTCGACAATAAGAGCTGAAATTACCTGCGTGTACTTCCTTCGAGTGGGCAGTACTTTTAAAAACAAGAATTATTAAGTCGTAATAAAAATTTATCGAGAACCGATCGAGAATTTTTGATAAAATTTCTATTGGAATAGTATTGACCACTTTGCTACTAAAAGTTACTGTTCACAGAGCAAAAATTAGAAAATGACAAATATAGAAATATCTATTGAAAGATTACTATTTGAATTTCAAACAAAATTTTTTGAACAAAATGATTTTATTTGCAATTATTATTTATGAAGAAATATAATACGAACAATACTATTGCAAGCTGCACTGTTTCCGTGGTGTAAAAATTAGTCTACAATTTGACCTTGCTTCTTTAACTGAAACAAAGTTTATTACAGTTTCGAGGTTTGATAAAGTGTCAGTTCAAATTTTATTCATTTGTAGTTGAAAGTTTCTCGAACTTTCGTTCAAACTTCAAAGATCATTTTTAATTCGCTATACGCTCGCGGCATTACTCTCCCGGCGGTTTAATTAAATTTTCCGTTGTGCCGAATGAATACGGGATTTTTATTTATTTGACAGAGATACGGTTGCTTGTATTTTCCCGCGAACTTTCGTGAAACGCCGGGACGCAAACAAAGTTTGGCAGAAAGCTTCAGAAAGTTTAGCAGAAGATTGGGAAACGACGAGCCCTGTAAACAAGAGTAATACAGGTGTTCCCGTTTCCATAACGTTCGACTTCCGGACTATTATCAGACGCGCGAAGTTTTGCACGTACATGATTCACGTTTCGAAATGTTCCTCGCAATTTTATTGGGTCCAAGCTTCGATGTTGCCTACTTGTTCTACCCACGCTCGAATTTTCACTTTACCAACCTGTTCTGAGCGCATAAAGTGCAGTATTTGATGATCAAGTAACCTACTTGAAATTTTATTTAAGGTTTCAGTAATTATAAAATTTTAATTAAAAAAGAAGCCTTTCACTTAAATTTGTGATATTCTTCTTTACAGGAATTTAAAATTAAACCGCAGTGTAATTAATTTAACATTTGAAATTCGTATCACCTGTATTAAATGTATTATGCCCTGCACGAATTAAACAACGCAAGAAAGTTGATTTTAAATTTTAATTTGTAACATGATTTAGCAAAAATTGAGTTCACAGAGTTACACGAGGTATGCGTATTCTGAAATTATGTAAATCAATCCATTGAAGCTGAAAATAAAACACGAACTAAGTTTTCAATTCTCTCCGGTTCAACCTCTTCGCACATTATTCGAAGTTCAATATTTAAAGTTTTGAAAGTATAGAAAGTTTTAGGGGTTGAAAGAGATTTAAGCGGTTTGAATAATTGATCAGATTCGACGGAAGAATAATTTAGGTCACCTTAATATTATTATATTGGCTGATAAGAAATTTGGATGTTTAAAACTAATTTTAAACAAAACTAATTTTAAAAATACTAATAGAAATACTATTAAAATAGTAGTTTAATTTATAAACCCGAATTATTAGGAACTTCAAGATAGAAGTTGGATGGTTATAGGATAAAAGTAGTATAGGCAGTGGATTAGCCACATCATAATTCATACCACGGACAAATAACGATCGTGTTTCGTTTTGTACAGAATATAGAACATAAAACTTAATTCGTGTCATGTATAGACTGTCTACATAGAGTAAGGATAATGTAACGTCACATTCTCCCTTACGAGGGAGTTCGTCCTATAAAAGGTACTGCTCGTTCGACTGGTACTTTCTTTCGAAGCAATCGTTACAAAATTTTTCTCTTCTTCGGATGACATTTTCTTTCATTGTCACTGTTCTTATTTACTTCGTGTTCCCTTCATCCAATTCCACTTGTTTCAACGTTCTTCTCATAGTTGCTTCCTTCCACTCACATTTCAACGTTCATTCCTGCGTATCTCGGGAATAATTCCTTATCTCTCCTTACGATCACTCCTGTAATTTTCTTTCGTTCTCCTTTGGCTCGGTTTTCCTTTCTATTCACCGTATTATTTGACTTTCTCGCGAAAGTTCTTTCATCCTCCCGACTCTATGAAAAGGCATCCCCTTTAACGTTACTCGATAACTTTGTTGGCTTTTCAATCTGTTTTCTGAATCCTTCCCATCATTTGTGGCATTTCTTCCTCCCGTTTTCTATTTGTCATTCTTACACGCGTTCGATCGTTCGATTTTCTTTCGTCATGGAAATATGATACACAATCAAAAGGGTTGAATATTTTTAGTCGACCAATCGATCAATCCCACCAATTTATTTTATTCATTCAAAATCATAAAATTCTCAAATCGTGCAAACCTATGTAATGAAATTATTCGAAACAATTCTCAAGACAGAATCCTGTTTCACGATTTTTACATCCGTATGCCACGTCTAATTTAATTGCACGAAGTCGATTAATTTCTAAGCAGTTTATTTTCATTTTTCCTCCAGCATCTTTGAAACATCTACTTGTATCCAGGTTCGATAACGAGTGACCAGTTTGAAATGTTTTTCCAGCCACGAGTTTAACGAGCACAAGTTGGTTGACTCGTGCATCCTGTATACGTTTCATCGCGTCACAAGCGTCTCAAGATTCTTCTCTTTCGGGCTCACTTTTTTCCCCCTTTTCATTTTTGCCCATTCGTCGCCATTTGATACTTAGTTCTATCGTTTTCCAGCACTCGCGGGCTTTTTGCCGTCTAGCCTGGCGTCGCATTAAGTGGAGCAGAGTAGAAACACAATGGTCGCGGTAAGGACGAGAAAGAGCCAGAGCTTGACACACTTTTGTCGAGTGAATTTCGCGAATAAGACGTGCAGGTATCTCTTCTGGGGATCCTTTGTCGCCGATAGCACGGCCAAGTGAGCGTCGAATTCACGGCTCTTTGTCGCAGTTAAAATGAATGCATGGATGGCTCAATGCCTATCCCCCCTTTTTACATCCCATCCATCTCCAATTTTTACCCGATAATCTGTTTCCAATGGACGGATACTTGGCCGCTGAAAGCGTAATAACGTTTGCTACCGCGACTTTATCCAGAACCTATTATATCATTAAACTCCGTCCTTTATTTGGTATCAATTAAAAAGTTATCTATCATTTACATATTTATAATACACGCAAAGTAGTTCTTTGAATTTTCAAATGTAGACGAAGCCCAGGTTAAATTATCTCCAGAACCGGCAAATGTAAATTATATCCGTACGCGTTGGAGCTTGTTTAGTTACAAGATCTGAGGGTGACAATCGAAAAAGGGTTAAGAACGTTAAATTACCATAATTAATCTGGAGAAATGTAACGTGTACCAAAAGAGGAACTCGCCAGGGAAAACATACTAATTCATAGAAACATATTTTCTAATAATTTTCATGTTTTTAACAACTTTGGATAACTTCGGTATCTTTCACGGAAGAAAATCGAAGCTCTTCACTAATTATCACACATTGTTCTTAACGAAAGGATCAACAAAATAAAACTCACTAAATAAATAAATCTACTCACCAGGTGTTATATTCGGGAAAGGTTGTCCAGGCATCGATGGTGGATGCTCGTCCTCCGGTGATCGTTCCGACGCGTATCCTTGATCCTGCGGTTCTCCACCGGCCAATTTGCTCAATTTCAGATCGATGCACTTGTTAAGCTGCTGTCGATGTCTGACCAGCTCGCAGTCAGGTTTGTGCACAATCTGCATCAACAAATCGTTGTCCGTCGCGTCGGGGATGCAGGGTTGCGAGGAAGATGAGTTGGTCTCGGAGGATTTCCCGCTGTTTCTGCTGTCCAGTTTTCGTTTGGGCAAAGTGCCCACCAGGTCAAGATCCGAATTACGGTGACACCTGTCTTCCAGGGACACCCCGCGACCACCGTATCTTCTCGTCGAATCGCCAGACATCGTGTCGACACTGCGATTTCGTCTCACCGAGTCGAAATTCCCGTGACGACACCTGACCAGATCAAGGTCGCTCTGTTGGTATCTGCGCAGATTCAAGGATCGGGTGTTTTCAGATGAAAAAGAAATATTTTAGCACTTTTTTGAATAGTTGATTGGATAAAATCGATGGGAATGAAATTATTTGATACGGAGGGTAGTTTGGGGAAGTTATGAATTTTAAATCATTTACAATGGCTTTGTGGATATAACATCTTTACGTGTAATAGTATATAGATTGTTTAACCTTTGAACGACGGATCATGAAGAGAGCTAACATTTCGAACTGAATTTTGGACTATTTTTGAAATGTCAAAGTATTCTTTTAAAGTCTTATGATTCAAAATTTCATTGTTCAACAATTGAAACATTGTGGTACACATTTTCGAGATTTGGGTCATATTCAGTAACAGGGGTGACTTGTAAATATACAGAGATATTTAGAAATTTTCTAAATTGCGTTGTGTATCAAATTCTATCGCAATGGAAGGGTTAAATCACTAGAAGTTCACAGAGATTAGACATCTTAGAACATTCGGAATGTTCGAACCATGCATCATACAATGCAACAACAAATTCGATAGTTGAACACTTTTGACAGATAGTGTATCCTCCAGACATAATATCAGTTACTTTATTAGAGGGATAATCTATGGAAACGATTTATGGCATACCTCCAAGGATCGTTTTCGTCCAAAGAGTCCTGGGATCGATGTTTCACCAGGTCCAGAGTGCCAGTTGGTCCGCTATCGGAAAAATGAACGCCTAACGATCGTTTTTTATGCGGCAACGTTCCACCAAGATTTCCGCCGATGGTGTCGGTCATTGTATTATTATTCTCCTTTGGATCATCGTCCAGCATATCTTTATCGTCCAGGTGATTGGGCAAAGAGCCGCAGAACTTGTATCTGTAACAGAATAAATTACTTTGTGAGTATCGTATGAACAAAAAAAAATTCTTTCAACTTTTATCGTAGCATTAAAAATTCCAATAATTGCAGAACGGTGAATGCTGGAACAATCGTAACCCACACCTATGGGCAAAAATTGCTTCGAACAATATTATGTACTCAAACTTTTTAACGCGATACTTTTATATATTGGAAGATTGCTAGTTATAGGAATAGCTTGAAGTTTGAAAAATAAAAGTACGTGTAAACTAAAAGAACTGAAAATAAATGATGAAAAGCTAAATATTCGAAAGTAAGCAATTTTCCAGTCGTACAAATATCCTTTAAAGTGGATTGAAAATTGTTTGAACGTCATCCTGGATTCCACAAACACGGAGACAATTTTCATCCGTTTTGATTAAACCAATTTCTGTATCATTTCACGTTATATAAATATTTGCCTCGATATTGCGTCGACCGGGTAAATATTGTGAAAATCATAGAAATTGAGAATATTATGTTAGCTTATTTATAACATATCCTTTGACATCGAATATCGCAGAAATAAAAAAAATTTTAATACTGTATTAAAATTTAAATCGTAGTCGAACTGGGAAAATTTTTATTTGTTAAACTTAAGTCATCATCAATGCCAAGAAGCGATACAGGGTTTGAAAATTGGATCGAAGAAAAACAACAGATACCGCAGACAAATGTTTGCAGAATTTGCATGGTTCAGTGTTTGTTCACTTTTCTGGATTAAATGGCCTGTGTATAGACGAGAATTTCCTCATCGTAAAACGGTGCTGCTCGAAACAAGAAAAGTTCAGATCGATACAAAAGCATTTTCCTTCTCACTAATTGGGAGATACTTTTTTTAAAAATAAAATTTTATTGCGTTGTACCATTCAGAGAATCCTATTGGATTCTTTCAAAAAAAGCTTTGAAACATTTGTCTTTAATAGATTTCTATTCATTTAATATGTTATCAATTTAACTAGATATTGTGAGGCACAATTTCTGTTACAAAGAATATAAATGAAACATGGCATAAACTTTTGGAATGATCTAAGTCTTCGATAGACAATTTACATATATTGAAATGTTTTTATATTTACTTTAATAATGAAATAGTCTCTTTGAACGATTTCAATTATATAAAAATTATAAGAGGAAAGCAAGCTTTGCGTGTCGTAGTATCGTGGTATTAAACAACAGCACTTACGTAAATGACATTAAGTCACGAGCGCCTTTTAACCCCTCGCCCTCCCCTTTTTTACGCTCCTCTTCCTTGCTATCCTCTCGACTCGCATCCGTTTTCGCGCAAACGAGGATTTAATGGAAACCGCCCCAGTTCCGCGACTGACCGACCTTAAAGGGACTTTAAATTATCTCGCGACCATGCTGTTACGCGACCTGATGCACTCTTCTCGTTGCTCGTATAAGCAACACTACCAGCTACATCTTGTTACAAGAAATACTTGACAGCGTTGAATTTAATTCAATTCGCTAGCGTTTCTTGCTCTAATACGGCGACACGGTTTGTTATTTGCAGGTAATCCTTACATGTATAACGCCATTCGAGAATCGGGGAAATTTCCATGTACCACGGTATTATCAGAATCGAAAATTATGAAAATTGCTACAATATTGCTTACTTAAACAAAATATTGAATTATTATTGGAAGATAGTGACCACTGAGGTAAAAAGTAAAATTTGTGTATAAAGTAAAAAGGAAAAATCTGATAAAAAAAAAGGGTATATCACATAGAAAGGGAAACGAAATTTTAGACAGAAAATTCGATATAAATTAGAGAAAAATTATGTTGACTGTATCTTCTGGGAAGCACGTACATTTATAATCGATTTTATCGAAAAACTGTTAATATTAAGGATTAATATGATAAGATTTTGATAACGTTTTATGTAAAACAGATACGGAATCGTTGTCGTCTCATTAATTTTACCGTTACAGGATAGCGTTTAATTACCGTCACAAAATCAGTTTCATAATTACTACGATATAAAACAAAAATATCACCCACAAGTACACAAAGTCCGATATTTATAAAACTATATCTCAATTTAAATTCGATACAAAATATTCACGATATAAAATATTTGTATAGATAGTATTTTCGTAATGTATGAAAAATTTCATTTAACAATTCATGTACTTACTTTTGGATATCTCTCTTTTTTTTAAATCTTTCGAATTGTATCACAAACATTTTTCACGTCATAAAAAAAAGGGTGGTATTTTTCAACTAAAATACCGTGTATATTCGATAGATTGGGTCACGATTGATCGGGCATCCGCTGGTTAAACGCTTTTCCGGTTACATCGTTAACGCTACATCCATTTCCTCCGTTACGTTCGTTTTAAAATACCGCTACAATCGGATCCTGATACAATTAAATTTCCTTACCTTTCCCTCTGCGCGCTCGAACAAGGCACCAGGATCTTCCCCATGCTGTTCAATTTTCCCTTGGGATCGCACAGATTCCCGGACGATTGGGTTCTCCTGCCGTTCAACCCCTTCCCGTTGTGCCGGCTCAAATTCGAACCCATGATCGGTTGCTCGATTTCGTGCTTCCCCTCGATCCCCGTCACCTCGTCCACGTTCACGGCATTTCCGGGCGTGTTCTCCTTGTTCGGCAAGTCGAAGTACTTGTCGATGTCCTTGGCATTGACCTTGCAGGATATCGACGATGGCGGAGGCGGAGCCGGTCGTGTACGTTTCCCGATGGATACCGTTTGCAACTGGCTACGACAACCTTTGCGACGATTCCCGCTCGCCGATTCGGTGCTCAACGAAAGCGTTTGCACTTTCCAGCTATCCTGACCTCCGCTCGCTGGAGGCACGGTTACGACTTCCTCGCCTGTAACAATGATGCAATGCCGTTTTTACAACTACGGTCACGTGAACGTTCAAGGTTCGTAGTCAACCGTTAGCCATTTTACAGGCCATCCAGACGATTAGAAATTGCGGTTCGTTAGGGAACGAATGGGGGCCAAAGGGCGAACAAGTTAGTACTGGGTAGTTATGATAAATTCATGGGGTGCAAGAAACTCAATATTCTATTCTTGAAAATCTACAAGTTCGATTTAACGATTGGGCTTTTTGAAAACTTATTAACTATACTGTGTACGGAATCTTCCATTATAATTCTGTTCTATGCTATAAATCATTCGACGAAAAAGTGCGCCGTCCGTCATTAAGTTAATGAAATTATAGCTCTCCAATGATATATGTATAAAATCGTACAGCAGAAAGTATCAACAGAATATTTCAATATGTCAGGACATTTCAATTAAGGATTCTAAAAAAAAGGATAGACGTTTCCATCGAGTTGTCAATGAAAAACTTTGCCGATCAATTGTCCGCGATTGTATTAGAGAGAAATACGCTTTCTATCGCGTTTGAGCGCCGGAAGTGAACCGTTCTTTATCTTGTCTTCCTCCAGCTCGAAATCCTCCTTACGAAAGCAGAAGCTTATCGAAGATCGCGGCTATCACGGATAAATTTAGATGTCGTAAAGTTAACTGACTGTTAACGGGCCAGGAGATTCCCCGGTGCTTATCGATTGAACTTGACACGAATGTCTGTCCCTACACCCTTGCCACCGAGCTGGCTAATCGAGAACAAATGGATTGCGAATATACTGCTCTATCATTTGCAAACGATTGTCTAGAGTCTAGATGCTTCACTGACGCGTCGAATACATTCGTGTACATGTTCTAGGCTCGATTTGACGATAATAATTGTCGCCTGTACATAGTCGACCATTTTAACCGTTCAACGCCCAGACACCGCTCACGAAAGAAATATTTCATACGATTAATATTAAAATGCCTTCGTCATAATTCGCGATGTCTCTGTCTCGGAGCCATTTGGAAATTGAACAGATTTTGGAACTGTAAATTATTTACTACCTACGAAGGGTTTAAACATTACTTGGCAATAAAAAATCAGTTACCGTTACGTTATTATTTAGTAATAGCTAAACGTCAGAAGGTATAATCCTTATTTTAGTAGATATCTCAAAATTAACGGCAAAGAGTATTTTATTATAATATATTCTGTTTATGTCCCGGTTAACAAGATTCCATGATCCATCTGAAACCCATATTCCATGTAAATCTAGAAACTCCATGTTATAAATATACTTTTATCTCGATCAATGTAATTTATTCGTTTTATGCTTATGTATTTGCCTGGTTCTTGGAACAATGCTGCCAGAAAAGGTGCAAAAAGAAGTAGAACATATTCGATGCAACATAAAACAAACAACAGTTGTGTCAAGACGTTTATTTTCCTCGTTAAAAATGTGTATCCGAGTGAAAATGTTTACGGTAGCAAGACGACTTTTTGTAAAAATGTTGTCCATGGTAGATCGTCAGGTTTGTTTTTTTAAATTGAAAACACTGGAAACTCGTGTTCCTTGTTTCGTGTAAGCGTGGTCATGCACTGGTAAAATGCAATTATCGATGTAACGGTGATTTCAGATGCACCGTTCAACTTATTCTTCTTCTCGCGTGCACCAGCCATGAACACTTCCATAAAACGTCTCTGTCAACACTCTGTCATTAGTATTCCATCATCATTCGAAAATGAAAACCTATCCGGCTCGTAATTAAGGCAACGATTGTGTAATAATTCGCTTTCGCATTTTTATTGCAATCAATCTTACGAATGAAACACTGAAGAATAATCCAAGTAAATAAGAAAATTATTACAAAACCCTTACTATGAAAATTTGATAATTGAAAAGGTTAACTATGGCTAGCATTAAATTTTCAACACGCGTATAATTTACTTAAATATACGAAAATGCAGGTAAATTAATTGTTCTAGTTTCTTAAAAAACCTCGAGTCATTTGATCCAATTTCAAAGAAACTATTCTATTTTAAAGGGCATATAAATACTATCGTTCGCCGTTGTATATTTGATATATTTTAACAACTACTCATACTAGGTATCGTTCAATCAATAAGGTATAATTATTTTCCATAATCCGTGCGAACAAACGTGTAAGTCATTGTTGATTACGTTTTTATGAACAAACTCTTCTGTAATTAAAAACGATACCGATCGGGATTAATCCGAAGACAATGGACGATAGACTGTTACGGTGCATACGAAGTTCATTGACTGAATAACCAGTAACTGTACAATTGCTGATTAATTAATCTCTAATAAGAACGAATTAGGTTCACCTAATTTCTGATACAGAACTAAACTTGATCGTGCGAACGCCGTGAATATTTCTCTTCACGATGTAAGATTTAAGATCCATGGTGAAATGGGGGACGTGTACAATTCAGTTTCTAATTTACCATCTTAATTACGCGATGTACTTTCTAATGAGCTGACTCCGCTCTATTTTCATAAACGTGAATGTAGATCTCGGCGTTACCGTTGTTGCTCCGAAAACGCAAGCATTATTTCTGCACGTACATTTCCTCCAGGAAAGCAAAAAGTTATTTTCCTTCGTAAGATTTGCATATATTTCTCTTTCTTGATGTTTTCTGGCTGTAAACTTCAACACGCTGCAGGTAAGTTGTATGAAGTTTAAATTGATTTACGATTTTCTATTTTGAAAGTTGGTTTTAAATACAAACTGGAAGTAGAAATGTATAGTAATTCGATAACTTTTTTTTTATATAATATGTATTGTTAGTTTCTACAAATATTTTGTCATCCCTTTTTGTTTTATTAAATCTATTACAAATGGGAGACCTTATTAGGGACATTATTTTATACGTGTATCATTGGTTGTGAGAAATTCATAAGGTACTTATGTTAATTTTTATTGCTTTTATTTGTTTATTTGTTATTTGCAATTTTAGAATTATTTTCATTTTATACTGTAGAGTGCTATTTGATGGTAGATCATATTAGACGACAATAATTCAGGTATTTGATTGAAACTATTCTTTCTCTAATTCTTTGATAAAATGAAAGGAACGACTGTTACGTTTATTAAGAAAAATAGAAAAGGGGAATCATACAAAGATACAATTAATATAAAATACTCACTATAACAAATAATACTGAATACTGAGAACTGGGAATACGAATTTCTACGACCTGGAAAAAAATTCATTACAAATCCTTTGTCTGTGAAATCAACTATCAATAAAACAATGTAATATTTTATTCAACAGATCGTGAATTGCTTTTAAAATAATAATATTGAGAAATCAAATTGTTATGAAAGAAGAAGAAGTATCTGACGAGCAAAGAAATCTCGCAAAAATATATTTAAAAATCGATCAAATTGTGTGAAACTGAACTGATAGCCACTATGTATTTCTCTTTAAATTAACGTATGAATTAGTCTTGGAATGTTGAAAATGTTCGAGTTGGAAACGATAAGAAGAATCTGGGTCGACGTCGAAGATTATTGGCGTCCTGAAAAGAAGTTCACAGAAGGATGGATAGTTGATCTGAAATTTATTACTTCGAACACGGAGTTCCATCGACTCTGGCCACTGTCGAATCAACAAAATCAAAAGGTTGTTGATTGTTCGTTCGTAAAATTGTTTGATCAAATGATTCATCTCTAAAATCGTTCGACCCTTTGTGATCTGGATATTATCGTGATAGATCCAGATGAAATTGTCCCCAAAAATGTATCAAAGCAGAATTTCTTTTTTAGAATAAACGTTATAACGATATTATATGTTTGGTGGCAATAATAATAATACATTTATACCGAAAATTTATTAACCTTTTAGGAGTTAAATTACTAGTTATTAATTCTTACAATAATTGAATTATTAACTCCCAGATGACAGACGTCGATACAGTAAAAATTAAAATTTAATTGTCTACTACTGGTTTAAAAAATGTGTATATGTAACTTTACTCAAAATATCATTGTATTCTTTCTAATATCGGGTGACATTGATCCAGACTTGGCTGTTCGAGGGTCAAATAATATAATTTCTGTAAAAACAGGGGCTAATTAATGAGTTTGGGTTTTAGACAGTGTCGAATAGAACGGTTAGCAGAAACGTCATATTCGTGTTCCAGATTCTGCTTCAAATGCGACAAAATACTAACGGAACAGTTACAATTTTAACCCAGATGCCAAATGGAATGTACAGAATTGGAGATTGCCAAAGGAAAGTTTTGTGCAATATCTCAGATTTCTGTTTCTTTCCCCTATAATCGAACCATAAACAACTACTTTTAACATACCCAATCGTAATAAAAATGACAAAAGAATATAATATTTCCAGCTGGAACGAAAGGGTTAATACGAGTTCTATTAGTTTCTGAAAGGAATCTTTTTAATAAAAATGTATATGACTTCTATAGTTGTTATTGATCGGCATATCAACACAAATCTGACGTCCAAACTATCCTATCTTGAAATACCCTCCAAAAATAAAGCTTCACTATTCAAAATAATTTATTAAAATAAATCAAGTTATTTTTACCTCGATACAAAACATTTCAAATTTCACATTGGAAATGTCAACCAAAGAAAACAGTATAACCATGCCACGGTTAAGATTCTCAAAAGAGTATGTCTACAAAAATATATAATTTCGAATAATTTTTCCACAATTCTGTCTATCGTCGTCCAAATATGTAATTCCTCTTGAAAGGGGGTCAACCGAAAGAACGACGTTATTACATACGATGACCTGATACTAGAAACGAGAATTCTCGTACGGCGGAAAAGAGTAATTTAATGTCAGTGAAAATAAGGGCTAGCAGGTGGACGCTGATAGGAACGAACGTTCAGGTGACAAATGGAGACGGTCACACGGGAACGTAAACCAATTCGCATTATGCGGGGCACGTGCTTCCCAATCAACCGGACCAGAGCGCGTCCACTCGTGCTGAAACTGTTCCAGGAAAATCCATTTACATGCCAATTAAGTTGCGCTCGGCGTGGATTTATCGTGGAAAGGTCAAAGGATCTCGGCATGATATCGCCTTCGATAATTAAACGACGTTCAACGGAATATTCGGCCCACCCGCCGCCTTGTTTACCTGTATTATGCAAATGTTCCGCCCCGGGCACGAATTCAATAACATTAATACGATCGGGACCGTTTCAAAGGGAACGACAACGAAACGGAGCGATGTTTGATTTTGTTAATTGTGATTAAGTTATTGTTTCTCGCGTCGAACGTAATTGAATTTGACCAAAGAGAATTTCATTTGAACAAAGTCCTTCGCGATTTAAATGAATTTAACCGGTACCTAATTGGTGGGTTTGAATTACACCCTTTTGAAATTTAATTGAATTTGGAGAATAATATTTTTGTTTGAATCAAATCAAGATAGGATTTCAGAATTCAATCGAATTGGGTCTATTTCAATGAAACCGTTTAAAATTGAGTCGAACTTGATCAGCGCGATTTTTATTTGAATTAAATCCTTCAACACTCGACTTGATAGTTCGGTCAATGATTAAATAATTTGCAACAACATCCTGTATTGCTGTTGCAAAGTGTCTTCGACTCGAAAATAAATATACCTTAAATAATTGCCACTTTTTACGATTATTAGTTTGAAATCTTTAACCAGGATCTTCGATTAATACTAGACAACGTTGTATAGAAATGACAAATAATTTAATTGGAATCTTGGAAACGATTTGACGATTAGTTTCTAATCTTTCACGAGGTTTCTTCACAAATACCACACAAGAGGTGTAAAAGCTAAAATTTCTCGACCGAAACAGCGAGAATAACGAGGATGACGTGTGCAGGAAGGATTTCTTATCTTACCTGATGCAAAATGATCGATGAGTGGACCATGGTACGAGGCTGGCCTTAAAATACAGCCACTAAAATTGGCCTTTGCTCGTCAAACCGTGTAGACTCATCGGACTGGTATGAGACTGAATGAGCTCGGTAAAACTGATAACGTTAAAATGTGTGTTACGGACACAATTGATAAGAGGAGACCGTCATTTTAACGTAGATGTCGTTTCTTCGGTGTTTATGCACGAGCTAAGTTTCATCGTGATAATATCGTGTTCATGGTTTCTTAAAAATCGCTGGCAATCGTCTGCTTTTAATTAAGTTGTTTATCGTTCCAAAAAATTCATAATTGATGTGTACAAAAATATATATGATACCTTAGTTTTATAATCAAGATATTTGTACGTTACGAGAGGTTTCACAAAAAAGAAAAACGAGAAAAGTCATGTTAATACTTCATTTTGTATTTAGAAAATTCAAAGAATTAGAAATATTCGTTACGTACAAAAATTTAAGGTCATGGTTGTAATTTTCTTCTGTCATTGGTCATATTTAAAGCGTTTTGAAGAATCCACTGGTTTTAAAGAAAATTATTACGTTCTTCGATTGTATAGGAATTTTTATCGTATTTACAGCAGTAAAAGGGTCGCCAAATTTTTCTTTTTCCATCAAATGGAGAAAAAAAAACGAGAAGAACACGCCACTATAAAATAAATTTCCATCCATAAAGTTATCAAAGAATTTTTCTCCGTTCACTATCAGACTCGACGCTCGAGCTCGAGCAGCTAATATCCTATACCTTAATTACCCAGACAATTTATGCAATATTTCAAAAACAACGAACGGATACAGAAACTCGGTGCGATTAGGTGTACAACATTTTTGCTTATACGAGACAAAAAAGAAAAGTAATTGTAAAAGTTTGATGGACGATTCTTCAACACGATGGAGTTTCGAAGTTCCATGGCAGTATACCATCGTGGTACGTGTTTCATCCCTGAGACCGGAATGAGAATTTATCGAGTTCGTGCTTGACCCCAAACGAAACGATGTCTTCCCGATCGTTCTAATCGAGCCATACTTATTTGCGACCCGATCGTTTTCGAATGTATCCATGGAACATTGGCGGTATAAAGTGCAATCCAGTCCGAGTTTTCATCGAAGCTTTGCATGAAATTTGCTTATTGCTTCTGAGATACGAATCCTCGGAAGTGAGTTACGGAGATTGCGTGATCTACATTCTCGATCAAACGCTACGAACTCCAAGCTAACTTTACGAACAGCAGTTACGGTAACGATTAGGTCACGAAACAGAATAAATCTGAATTCTTTATAGGTCGTGCCTAGATCGATTCGACATCGTGTTCTAACGTAAACGTTTTTAACGCGTTCGTTGCCACGTTTATGCCATTGTAAGTTTTCTATGATAATGTTTATATTTCTAACGTATCTTATCTGTTATTTTCAAAATGTTTCTGTTTAGGTGAGTGAAGGAATTCTCTGATTACAAAGAATTTTTGAATAAATTACTTTCGAGTCTACAATAATTTCTGAAGCCAACCATAATTTCAGTTGCAATATTTCTTAATTATACCCTGAATTAGAAAGTTCTCCACCATTTGCGGCGTTAAAATTGAATATCGTGTTTTACGAATTTAATGTAGGTAAATTTTCTAGAGTTTCAAACACCGAAGTGGTCCGAAGTGCACTTCCTTCTGATTTTCGAGTTCGCCGTTCAAGCTCCAATTGCTTTAGGAACCTTAACGCCCTCGGTACACATGAAAATCGTATCTAATACGCCTCATAATGGCGTGCAGTTGTGCATGCAGCTCTCGTTATGCAGCCGGTTGGTTAGTAATCGGTGTTTCACAACGTTGTAAATTAGTCTGATACGGTTAATGTACGAAGAGAACTCCTTCGTATCCTCGGCCAGATATTCGTGAATTTAAAACGCTCGAACAGCTACAACCGAGTCAACTTGTTGAACTAAAACCTTCAATTTACGATGTTTCAAAAACTTGCTTCGAGATTCTTTTCAAATTAGGAAGATATCCATAAAGAATAACAAAATCGATACATTTTATACAACGATTTTTTCGCATTAAGACAATCTATTTTCAAGAAATGGAAATAAAATTGTATAAAATGTTTAGCTATAAAATTACAAATATAGCTCTAAGTCTTTCGTTTGCTCCGAACTTACGTTAGAACACTTAAAAATTCTAATACTATTTTATCGTATTCTTAAGTGACAGTAAGTGATATGTGCGTGCTGTGTGGTTTCTGACAGGGTTAAATTCCAAATTCTAAGTTAGGTTATTATCCACAGAAGTCGATAATGTATGCTGGCAAGTTCATATTATTAATAATTGTCGTTTTAATGCGTTTCACTGCACGTGTCCATTTTTAGTGTAACAATTAACGCGTTAAATATCTATCAGAGAAGTATTAAAAATTCTTCGTTCGACAATCTCGATCGATTTTCTGATCGAATCAAAATGGAAACCACGAAGCAACGATGGAACTCCGTTTCGAACAGAAGGGTGGGAGGCAATAATGTTACAACAGAGGGGCGGCGTTAATGCATATTCGAAGCTCGTACTCGGTTATTCTGTTCTCTTTCTTCTCCTCTATTGCATTAAGGGGCATGTGATACGTTGAATTACAGCTTGGCGAACGGAGCAGTGCTCTTTCGTGCTGTTTATCGTCCGCATTCCATTAGAATGAGCTCTGGATAACGCCGAGAGACATTCCATCGAGGGCGGAAAAAATCTTGGAGAACGTTGTTCGCCTCGTAAAGATATGGACAGAGTCTAATGCGGCTTGGAAAAGTTGACACGGTGTCCGTGGAGCGATCGAACAGCGTGAAAATTGTATTAACCCTGGAACGACGGAAATGAAGAAAAATACAATGATACTTTGATCAAAGTTAGAGATGCAAGTTTTTCGAGGAAAAGGTATCGTATATCGGTAAATAATGTATACAATAACAGTAAAAATGGTGGAAAATGGAAATGGAATAGAGTAAGAAATTCTAGATTAATTTTGTACTTCAGTCTAGAAGCAAAGTAACTATATTTGAAAACAAATTCAATTATACGTCAAATAGAAAATCTAATAAAAAATAAGGATCGACGAAGATATTTGACATTTTGAGTATCAAAAAATTATCATAATTTAGAAATTTTTAGATTTGCGAAAAGTAAAATAAAAAATGAAACTGGGAAATGCACTCCTCGTGACAAAATGATTACAAATATTAGTTACAGCAAAAAGCACTTATCGATGACGGTGAAACGTTTTTCAATTCGGACAACGCAACAGGCCTTTGCTATAAAAGGATATTCGAAAACGGAATATTGCCTACAGTATCGTTTCCATGATCTATTGTACAGAAAATGACCGGCCTTTCAGAGCTACAGGATGAGATTAGAAACGGAGACAAAAGGAACGAGACTTGCTTAGTCGACGGAAATTTTTGCCGAGACGAAACGAAGGAGCATAACGAGTCGTAGACGAGCTGGATGCTCGTACAATTAATTAGTCCCAGCTATGAAAGGGTGGGCCAGACTGAGGGAGAATAGGAAACCGGATGGAAACAGGAACGCCAAGATGAAAGATGAAGGTTTTCCGTTGGACGCGAGCTATGTAATCAGAAAAGATGTGCAAGGCAATGCCAGCAAGACCGCACTCGTCGTGGAAAAAAAAAGATGGCGTTCTCCTTGAGAAGCAGAAAAAAAGAAAAGAAAGAGAAGAAAATTCAGCCACAAGAAATCGGCTGTGCAAACTTCTTTCAGTGTTCGCCGGTTCAAGCTGGCGAAGTGATTTAATTGAGCGCGAATGAATGGCGTTAAAGTAGGTTCCTCGTTCGACTTACCGGTCCTGGTGAATCATTGCGATTCCGTATGTTGTAATTGCAGTAATAAACGCACCGGTAAGGTAACGTGTTGCTTTTCAAAGGGAAAAAATAGACTTTCCACGGAGAGGTTTCTTGGAAAATGGATCTTGCGAAGAAACTTCGAGGCAAGAAAAATATGGAGCGAAATGATATGGTAGAATGAATGGTTTTCAGAGAAAAAAAAGGGAAAATTATGTGTACGAGGCTCACTTCTTGTCCGTATTTCTTGTTTCTTTTTCTTTTAATGGACCTTTAGTTTATAAACGTTCTTTGAAAATATTATAAGTATGCTAATGTTTTCATCATTTGCATAGTAATATTCTTTATTGATATTTATTAATATTGTTCTATTGCGACGTGTTAGAGCTATTATGGATTGCTATTTCGAATTGCTACTGTAATTTCAATAATATTCGCTTTCAAACTATTAGAAATGGTGGAAGTCTCTTGTGCTTAGTCGAGTGATCAAGGTTTATTTGAATTGATAATGTTATATCAACTTTTGATTATGGCAGCTGCACGTAATCCTCGGGAATGACGTAAAATTCCTCAAACCTGATGGTATGTGTGGTAAAAAGAAATATTATATTTTTAGAAACTTAGAAATATTTTTGTTTCATATTCTTCACATGTAAACGTTTAATCTTTCAGGACGTATATATACGCTCTTTTGCTCTTCGAATCAAACGGTTAAACATGTTGTACTATATTTTTTTTCGACATTTCAAAACTATACCAATTATTTTCAATTCATGGATAACAACCTAAGGTGGACCATATTTGACCACAGACAGTAGTTTATTGATTCCTGTATCAGAAATTTATATATTTAATCATAACGTTGAATACAGATTAACTGTAAATAAACGAAAAAGATAAAAGTATTTTTCTCGTAACGTATTGAACAGAAGAATCGAAAATATCAAAGTGTACAGTTATGAAACAGATGTATAGTTTCCTGTAAGTGATAAAACACTTCTGCAAACAAACTTTATCACCGTGATATGTAGCTTTTTGTTTTATTAACGTTACGTAAAACTTTCTGCGTTATTGGCAGATTGCTATCTAAGTTACAGAGAATAAGGGCAAATACTTTGACGATTCGATGGTACTTTATACAAGACATTAAACAAAGCTGATCAAAACTTTCCCATATTACTAATATTACAAAAATTTGACAAATATTCTTCGTACGAGAAATTTACAAGTTTGCTATTAGTGATTAATTATGAATTGGTTGATCATAGATCACTTTCTTTTCTTTATAAACTAATATCAAATAAATTGTCGTGTAATCACGTTTTACAATCGTGACTCGCACAATAATTCAAACGTTACAAAATTGACTAATATTTTTAGTACAACCGAATTTCTAACTGAATTCCAATAACGATTATTACGATCAAGGATAGCTAAATATAAAGCACGTGTATTGTATTAAGATTGCAGCAATAAATATTTATTTTTGGCTGATGCATCCGTCGAAAAAATCGTGTCGTAAGTGGTTAAGACGTCACATACGTACGAATGTGTGGCGTTCGTAGAGAACTTGCAAAGACACCCTGTATACCTGGAAAGAAGCGTACACCTAAATATCCTCCAACAGCACAGAAACCCTGCCGAAAATTCAACGGGCGGAACGATCGTCCTTGGGCCAAACGCGTTTCGTCACCGTACAACCTGTCTTCTGGGCCCGAAAGCGATCGGCGACCGGTGCAACAGCATTTTTTTCTGTCGTTCCATGGGAAATGCGGCTAGCACGGGCCAAACAGGATGAAGTTTCGCGACCGTGTATCGCGTTGCACGAATCGATCTAGGTAGCAGGGGGTCAATCGAGGCGGGTATTGCATATTACCGAACCATTCGAGCTTGCTGCACGGATATTGCCTGCAGTATTTATACATTGCCGACCAAAAGTATCGGGCCACCTTGTTTCAAATTATATTATAATATGACATGTCACGGTAGATAAAATTCCATGATGGTATATAAAGTATGTTATAAATTAATTAATCTATCCGATTCCCGTATTCGTGTATTAAGAAATTTTAAGATTTAGATTTAAAAAGTGTTAAAAATCATTTAATCTTTTCTTTGCTAGTTTTGCTATTGCTAATCTTATAAAAATAGCTATATTGAACCGATATTCTGACTTTAACCCTTTAAGGATAGAGCGATTCGAAAGCGATCGTTCCGTGTAGCCGATGCAATCGATAGTTATTATAATTCTTTATTACTGAATTATTTATTTACTTTGCATTTATGAAGTATACCTAGTCGATTTTGAATATTTTATTTTTGCGTCTAAATATAAATAAAAAAAAACATATATATGGTAGATTTTTCGACCCTGTCTATTAGCGCATACATGACTGTATATCTGTCTGTCATCTGTAAAGATTTAATTCAAAATTTTGCATTATTATTTTTATATTTGAGCAAATGATTGAAAGAAAGTGTTATTTTTTCACATTTTTCATTTTTCATAGGTGGTCCAAGACTTTTGGTCGGCGGTGTATGTGCACGTTCCGATAGCACTCTCGTGCGAGCATATTTTTCCATGTTTTCGTGTGCATCCTAACACCAGACACGATATACGTTCCACTAAATCGATACGAAACACCAACCGAGCGCGATGTTCACGAATCGACCGGAGATATTGGCTTGTTCGAGGCCAACCAACCGATCCAGGCTCAGATTCTTTACGATTGTTGGATCGTTGCGACGGATATTGACAGACCGAAACGGGAACGATCGTGGCTCGAATGACATGAATATCTTGAAAGGGAGCAGAGGTTATCTTTGAAGGATTTTCGAATATTAGAGCCTCGGATGCTACCTGTGTCTGATGGAATTTATCAAATTATTTGAGAATAAAATCCTTTATCGTGCTGTGGACTTGGCGTGAAAGATAAGTTCGGTATTCTACAGAGTTTGCGATGGTATGCTTCATTTTTGGATGGTGGATCACTGATTATGGATATTATTAAGCGCCTAATTTTAGATTGGTAGGTTGAGTCGTGATCTAACCGAGAGATAATGAAATTAGATAAGCAAAAGACGTTATTATAATACAATACTATAGGTCAGTATATGTATACGTATACTAGATAATACTATAACTGTTACATATATTTACTATTTAGGTACCACATAACATAATACTATAGATATTAAATTCCTATCATTTCAACTAACAACAAAAAAAAAATCAAATTCAACGACATAGCATAACGCGATTTTGAAATGACCATCAACCTCAGGATAAAAAAGAACTCTGGTTGACCGGAAACTCGATTAACTCGCGTCGCAGGACGCCACGAATTTCTCTCCAACGTTGTCGAGACGTACGTTCGTCAGATTGAATTACCTGTCAGCATTTCGTGATCTTCAGACCGGCAGTTTCGCGAATCAAATTCAAGCCAATAAAACGTTTTCGTGACGTGGCTGACAGGCGACCCGTGTATCGCAGATGTTGTGTAGATACAAAACGACCAGAGATTGCAAATACCCCGCGATACGTCGACGAAGAATGTGGATGCACATTAACGGAATCACCAACGGAATATGAATGACTGGGACGTTTTTATAATACAAAGACGACCATACGTTAGATTTATATACATACTTAATTGAGTTCCAGGCAGATGAGAGAGATGATTGTCAAATCTACCCCGTAAATAAGTCGTTGACTTTGATAACGACTTGTTATGGCGAATAATGAAGGATAATTTTCCAGTACTTTGGTTACCGTTTTATGTCTATTTTTTCTTCGTTTGACATGATTATATAACATTTATTTATACTTGAAAATTGGCCGATTTTAACACGTCCAATACCATTCCGAAGTCGTTCAAAGTCTTGTTAAAGAATAGTTTTATTTTTATTTATTAAATACTTTATTATTTCTATATATAAAGCAGAGAATTCTTTATAATATAGCCGATGGAATTCTGTAGAAATTGAAGTGTCGTCTATTTATGATTCACATGATTGTAAATATGTTAACATTTGAAAGTTACTTAATTTGATATTCAAATCTAGGACACAGTTGAAAATTTTAATTTTCGAACTTTAAACGAGTTAATTACCACGGTGGAAATATTAATTATCACACTACTGACTGTTGTAGAATATGGCTACCGAAGTTTTAATTACAATTTTCAATTTAGTACTTCGCGTTGATTGTACAACAGTAACAATGCTATTTAAACTTTTAATGCCTTCACGGTTATGGCGAGGATACTAATTATTATAATATTAACTGTTAAAGCGTATGGTTATTTAATATTTGTTTTAAAGTTTTAATTCAATATCATCCCGACAATACTAATTAAAATCGCCAATCACTTTTTTTAAATTTATTTATTGTTTCCCTTATAAACCTCCATGGTAATCACCGTGCAGATAAATTTTCGATAAACCAATTATAACTTCGAAAATCGATTAAATTTCTAAAGAATTTCCCACGAAAATAAAACATGTGCCTAAATTGAAAAAAATCAAAGAAACAGAGATGTCACACAATGACACAAAGGATCAGACACTTCCATTAAAATAATTCCAATATACATACAATCCAGTAATTAAATCCACTGAATTGTGAACAATTCAAAAAATTCTCGCAAAATTATTAACACGATGCACAAAAACACCATACGAATTATCGACTACAAATATACCTTTCCTTCTTTTTAAACGGAATACAATTAACCTGCTTCGTTACGTTACGGAATAACCATTCCATTTTGCAACCTCTTCCAGGCGGCGTCGCCAGCTTTCCAGAATCGTGCTTCCAATAATATTGGAAAAAGGTGAGCTCAAAATTATTAACAACCGAGAACGTTCCTCTCGAATAATAAACACACTGCGTCGCGAACAGGTCAGTCGAAATGCAGTTAAGCCGTTTCTCACGTGCCATTACGGAAGTCGTTAATCGCGCAGGCTGCTCATTAGTGAAATTCGTTATTTTTCATTTCATTAGGGTACGGACAAAAGGAAAGAAAATGTGGGACGACTAATGATACACGTAAATACGTAATCGTCGACTAGTCGTTCACAATGCCCCCCGTTGTCAGTTATGTTGGTCATCACGATGATCCTAGTCGAAGCTAATAATAATTCGACATTTATGGAAACTCATTGTCAGTTACATAATTCTTGCAGGACCTTGAACGGGGGGAAAAATGAATCGCTTGTTTATTATTTAATCTCATCTTTTGGAGCATAAGTGAATGATATTAAATTGGCAACAACGATTTCGACTTATTCAAAATTTTTTTTTTCTTTTTTTCAAAATTGCCTGAAGTTTATTGCAGAGATATCGAAAAATTCCTATAAATATAATAAGAGATTCATGGCTCAAACGCTGCATTCTTTGGTTGAAAATTATTGTATTTTAATTCTAATATACCTATAATTCTATAGTAGGGCCTTTGTAACTTTTTCGCCTAAGAAAATTTTACCCGACTCTATAAAATATACAAATAAAATATTCATTTTTCTATCTTCGCTAACCAGCATTAAAAAATCTGACGGAAGCATGCTTGGGGTTGAAATGACAGTTGCCAAATGTTTTCTCTAGAGAAATCGCCATTTTCCCTAGGATACTTTTATATTCTCAACGGTAAACCTATACCGTATAACAAATATTACTAAACGAAATAGACAACAGTGTCAAGATGACATATCGAAAAGAAGACTTTAAAAAATCCTTTATTTAACGAATTTTTTCGTGGGCGACAAATAATTCGCCGGTATCTTCATTTACGATCGAATCAAAACGAATCTCAGAGCGTTATCCCTATCGTGACATCATCCAAAATCACGAACACCTTCATAAATCGTGCCGTTGTCCATAATTATTACGCAAACGAGCATTACAATATCCAAACAGACGCGAACGTATTTTCGAATTCAACGCTCGGCTATCTGTATCTCATGACGATTCTTGAATAATGCATCAAGGGAGATGAGATGAATCAATAGGCTCCGAGCGAACATCGCTATTCCCTTTCGTTTCTTCCTTCTTTCTTTTTTTTCTCTCTTTTTTTCTTCCATCGTAACGATCAAACGAATATGGTGGGCGGACTGGTAGAGTGTGTATCTCGTTCAGCCAGTTTCTTATGTGAAATTCTTAAGTGGTACCACGGTTAATCGCTGTAACGCAGACGTCGTTTCATTTTTTCACCCTGTACTCATAATAACCGTGTTTTCTGGCCGTCGTTTTTCTCGAACGAACCAACGTTTCGTCTTGACGCTTGGGTTTGTTGTCCTTTGCTCGTTTAGCGCGAAAATTTATTAGAAATTAAAGGAAGCCTTCTGAATAACACTGGTTAATCGGTTCCGTGTTATTGTAATATTCGTGCAAAATTTTTTAATGATTTTTAGTGATAATAATTCGTTCGGGCTACGCAGGACAAAAATTCCAGATACATAATTGTTATTAAGGTGACAATTAAATTTGCAACATCTCTAAGTTTACTTTTTCATATCTGAAACTTATGACATTAAATGGTACTCAATTTCAACTAATATTCAATGTATTTAATTAATGTCCAGCGTAAAAAAAAATCGATGCTAAATAATTTAGGATCCCAAATTTCTTAAATTTTCTAAATAATAATTAATAAGTTTTGTAATAGAAGTAACATTTCCTAGGAGCAGTGTCTCGACGCCAAAGAATTAAAAAATATAGGTACGTTCTGTATTTTATTCAAAAATAGTAATACTCACGCATCTTTCCTTCATCAACGTCGAGTATCCCTTCAAATTCGTACTCTTACATAGATATCCACGAAATCGACCACCCTCTCGTATCACATCGCGAATAATTGTTTAAACATTCGCCACGAGCTGTATTATCGTTCGAGCCGTGTCTCGAATCTCACCATTATCCGAACGTTTTCGACCGATGAATATTTCGTGTCTGAATCAAATATTCCCTTCAACGTACTCAACGATTCACTCGATCCCCTGCTTTCCGATCGTTTTCATCCATTTTCATCCCTCGTATCTTCGCTTCTCGACACACATTCTTCGCACCGGTCGCGATTAAAACGACCCTTTTTCCCTCTATCCCTTGTTCTTCTCCTATTCAACTGTTCCGTCTCGATCGAGAACCGTCAACGAGATGCTTCTTGGAAACTCGACGATGAAATATCGTGACAGCACAACCATGAAACCCTTTCCATCGTTAAAACTAATGATACGGTACGGGCCACAATGGTGTTCCTGCTTTCGAACACGATTTAACACGACCGTGCTTCGAATTAATCCTTTTATCGAAACTTTGACGAAAACGTGTGCACCAGTTTGTATCGTTCGTTCAGATGGTTACCCGACACTATCCGGATTATTCTGAATTGTTAATCAACCGTTGTTTGGTTATTCAGATTTTTGTACTTCGGACTGTTCGAGTTGCGACCTCCTAGAGGACTGATAAAGGTGTGCCGATGCTTTGATCGTTCGATCAAATCGGTTATCTGACTTTCAGGTATTTTTGACGCGATGTTTATAAATAGACGGTCGATCGGAATTTGCTTTGATTCGTAAGGTTCTTCGAACGATAAATCGAAACTGGTGGTAATTAATTTATCTCCTTCGAACTCTAATTATTTATACGAACGTATCTGTTTTCGTTTATAGAATATTTTTTTTTTTAAATTCGAAAAGGCGGCCAATCGAATGAGTTCACGCGTTTCATGCAACCGTTTGAATTTTTCAAACGTTAAATCTCAGTATCTGGGTACATTAATCTGAGAAAATCGGTTTCTCTTCGCATTAATCCGTTACAAACTAACACAAGCTTCTGAAAGATAATTCAAGATCACTATCGAAGTTTTCCCACTGTGTTTATCACCGTACCGTATCTTCACAGCGGTGCATTAAATCGAATCAATCAAAATTCGCTTAAAAAGTCAGATTTTTATAACGTAATTCGGTAAAGAATTGCTTCTGGACACTTTCAATCACAGAACACCACTTTCCCGTCACATAAAATCTCCTGAAATCTGGATTATCAATCGTTCATGCATCGCATCATTCACTGACAATTATTTGCATCGGTTTCTGCGAACATATTTGTTCATAATTAGAAACTACAGACCGTTAAATTCAAGAGAACGGAAAATTATTGTTCATGGATCGATATAAATCTAACCGACACTTTCAGTACCGAACGAGTTCATGAATTTCAGTATCCCGACCGCAACAGTTACAGAAGATTCACTTTCCCCTCGAATTAATTCATTTTAAACGAACACGAACTCTTGAAAGACGGTCTGCGACCACGTTGCTCTTGAATCTTCCAGTGCATCACGCGAATTCGTGTACAAAATCGAAAATCGTCCCAGGTGTTTACAAGCAACGGTGCAATTCACGCAACGCGATCGAGGCAAATCGGCCAGGTATTTGCCATGCAAACCGGTCGAATCTTCCAATCGCCAAGCAATTGTGGCTCGATTCCTCGTTACACAGATTACCATCTGTTAATAACACGTTAATTAGCGACAGCGTTGACTTCCGTGCGTTCACAGAGATCTCGGCTCACGGCACTCGATTCGACTCGTCCGATGACACGTAAGAATGCTCGGAGGAACGCTTGATAACGGTCCGGGCCGACGATCCGGCCACGACTCGAAGAACCACCGCTCAGCCTTCTCTGACCTTTCCGATTTCGAGCGTTCTTCAACGACGTTAGAAACCATCGGTGTTCACGCGATGTTCCATAAGAGGCGGGCTTTTAAGTCTCGTGACAATACGGCGCCGACGGTCCTTGGACTCCCAACCAGGCCAGATTTTTCGGTTTTCTTACGAGACGCGTGAATCAGTCGGCCTTCGAGCGATGCAAATGTCTCGTTTGGTAACACAGGCACGAACACCGAATACAACGCGTTGTTTGACTTTTTATACAGTTCACCTGTATAAATTGCATGGAAAGATTTTCATGGATCTTTGAGTCCACCTATCAATCTATCCGATTTTCCCAGAAGAATGGATGTTCATTCGTTGTTTGAAATATTTCAGCAACTCATTTTGTACTAATAACTGCTTCAGTTTTTGACGCACAATTAAAAAAAAAATAAAAAAATTGATAATTACAGGTTGATACGAATATAACTGACACCACGGTATGAACGAGATCAGTTTCTCACGTTAATTCATATTAAAAGAATACAATCCATCGAGGGATGATTTACAACCATTCTTGAAGTTTTCTCACCGCACTTATAACTGTACCGTGCCTTCGCGTTTCTCAACATCGAATTGAATTGAATCGAGATTCCTGCGATCTTTGCACACTCAGTGCATCGTATAATTCACATGAAAAAAAAAAAAAAACGTTCGTTCACGAACAGTAAAAAGTGTTCGAGCTATTGAACGTTAAGCAAGATTTTTCACCGATTCTCGAACGCACCTGCCGTCCCTTGGCAGTCAACAAAGCCCAATGTGACTTGGCCTCCGGTTTGGCGGTCGGCACGGAATTCAGAGCGTATCCAGGCGAGTCCTACTATTGGTCAAATTCCTCGGGACGGTTCCATGGAAATCGAGTGACCCTTGGAACGGAGGGGGCTGTTTCTGTCGCGGCACAAAGCCATCACCGTGGCAATCGCTCGGAAGGACGGCCAGTTTTTTAACCATCCATGTTTCCGAAGCTCGCAAATTACCGATCGCCGTTCGAACGCGATACAACAGGCTCCCACGGGATGTCCGATGGTTAAATTGGCGCGAGAAAATCCAGCGCAAACAGAGAAGTGGATGGTGGTACGCCAAGGGACAAGAGTGTCTGTGTTTCCCAGCGGTGGATCACCGGAAATCGTGTTCCAGTCGCGCACAAATCACGCGTGTATCACCGTGCATAAATCAGCGGCCGAGGCGTCGCGAGCAGAGGCCGGCGTTGTCGTTGCCACGGAATCCGCTCGGCTCGTCCTCTGGTGGCCAGGTGAGACAGGGGTTCCGGAGAGAACAGGTATTCGGAGCAGTCGCGTTCCGCTCGTTTCTCGGCTGTTCCACGAGAGGATCGGTCGTCACTCGCAAGACGGCGTCGCTGAGCCGAGCTGAGGCTCCCGCGATTCTGAGCACGACTACCCGCTCGCTCGCTCCAAACGCGAAACTTTTGCCGGCTCGCTTATACCACGCTCGAACTTGGTATACGTGTGTGTGTGTGTGTGTGTTTGTGTGTTTGTGTCGCCGCTACCTCCGGAGTAGGTATACTCTCTGTACCCACTCCGAGTCGTTAAGCCCGTTTCAGACTGGCCGCTCTCCGTGGCGCCAGATAAGCGTTCAAGGTGTCGCTGTTTTCGCGGCTACAAAACCAGGGAAATTTTGAAACTGGTTCGAAGAAATAAGAAAAATTGAACTGTAATTAGGATTATGCAAAAGTTGCTATCGCTTACGTATAAATAACGATACACAGTGTGTTCAGAAAGTTTCCAGGTTTATTTTTTAAATGTCACATTAGTTGTTTCTCATCTGTTTCCCATTTGATCAACTATTATTACATATTATCAGTCAACCACCATGTTTTCTACATTTGGCATCTATCAACTTCGTTTTATTATTCAAGGTGAAATTGCCGATAGAAAGGACCTATGTGATGAGGTGAAGATGATACGACACACAGTGATAGAAAACTTCTAGAACGCATCATATATGGTTGGAACGACCAGGTCGATCGACCAGAAATTAAAGAATGGGCTTTGAACGACTTTAAGTCGATCGATTCAAAAGGTGTCCAATGTAAACGTGGCTTAAGTCGAGGCGCTTATCCGCCACCTCCTCGTACGCATCCAGGAATTTCACTACGGGATCTTTATCGCGGTATGTTGGTTTCCGTATGAAATTTTTACTGCTGCGACGTCCCGAATTTTTTTTTCCGAAGCGAAGCGGGAACAGCATTGGAAAAACGCATACGTGGGAAAAGCAAGGTGCTTGCCGCCGTTGCCGAACAACCGACGAATAGAATTCCACGATCGACGGAATTCCAAGATCGCGAAGATTTTCAAGGGATTTTGAATGGCAAGGAGTTATGGTCTGTCGAAGCATGGATGTTCAGGGAATTTGTACACGATCGTTGGGTTGTTAGAATCAATGGTAGCTGCTTAGGATCGAAAAAGAAGTAGACATCAAAGAAAAATGATTTACATTGTATAATCATTTCTTTTGGGCGATCTACGGTTTACCTGCTCATACATGGTAACCACGTTTGGGGATATTTATGTAAATTGATTTTTCTAAATTGTTATTGACTAAATTAATATCTTTTGTTTATGGTTTTCATATAATTGGAAGCATGAACTCTACAGTGCAATATTTCTATAAAAAATAACATTATTAATCGTTAAAAATCTCTGAAATATTTGTACTATTTTTCTAAAATAATATTACTACTATATCAATATTTGTCTGAATAATCAAATATGTTCCATAAATCTGAAAATCGATCGGAACATTCATTTTATACAAAACGTTCGCACACGTGACGTAATTGATTCCATTTAGCTAACAAATGAAACCAATCAACCGGGACATCGATTAACCCCCTTGCCTTATAATCACACTCGTGGCATAGATTACAGTCTAAACACGATAAAATAAATCGTATTCCTGAGGTAGCTAAATTTTATTTAACGTCTCAAATATGATTTAAAACACCAATGTTATCCAAACTCTACAGTATTATAACAGACATCAGAAATAATAATTCTGCAAGATTATAGCACTCACCTATTTGAAATAAGGTAGGAAATTAATATTTACAATTATCATTATAGTAAACTCAATGCATTATAGCTGGCTGAGTATTTGTTTTTTGTGATCAAAATTAAGAAAGAAACGGACAAACACGTACAAACCTACCAAATTTAAGTTTGTAATTAAATTATACAAATTTTAAATATAAACTTCTCTCTTACTTTAGAGAGTTGTGTTTTGCATAACCATCATTTTTAGTATTCTTTGCAGTGTTACAAGTTTTGAATGAAATCAGTATTCTGAAGGTTTTACCTCACCCTCATAAAAGGGTTAATTATTTGAACTTTTTATTATATGAAAAATGCGATCTTGTATTAATTCGTCAAATTTTCAAACCTTGAAAAATAATTTCGACTGCACTTATCAGTTCCAAAAATAATGGTTTCATGAAACTATCCAAATTTGGGAATCCAGAGAAGGATCAAATTACGACTGAACCTCGTATCGGATATATCACGGGTCTCGATCGTAAAGGGTTAATGTAGGCCACATTGTTACTTGTGTTATTCGGCTCACGGACGATATCACACTGTTGGAAAGATGTTATCAACGAGCAACTGTACGACAGTTCGAAAGCATAAGAGCATAACGAGGTGTACCGGTTCTTCCAGCGGTTATGTGCCAAGGAATTTCACTATAAGCTTTATCGCCTGCAGGTTTATGCGTTCGAGTGTCCTGGTATTTCTTGCCGATACGAGCAAAATAACGTTCGAGGAAGTTTACCTCGGTGACGAAATATTCGATCGTCTTCTCGCCCGAGGTGGATGCCTTCCCTTTTTGTCTCGAACCAGAACGATTTAGTTATCGTTCGCTTATCGACACGATTATTTGTCAAGGGTTTAATGCTTGTTTCGAAAGTGAACGATTATCTTGATCTTCGTTCGAATTTTATTGGTACACAATCAATGCATTAATCAAATTTAGATTGTTTCTGGAATTGGTCAGTGAAAACAAATTGTCTTTACAAATATTTGAAAACTTGATAAGGCGACAAAAGGTTGTATAAATCTTGATATCGTTACATCGATTTGGGAAGGGATCAAGGCAGATTCACGAAAGTTAAGACATTTGCAGATACGATAAAGGAATTAAGTCAAACATTCTAATTGCAGGGTATATTTTTAATATAAGTATTTTTCGAGGTATTTATACGGCATCGTATTTGAAATTAAAATCCTAAATTTGTAATAGAAATTGAATAATTTGCTTCAAAGTCACGAGTGCATAGGTAATTAAGTTTCAAAAGGAAATGCTCGAAAAACGAACTCATGATTTAACCAATATATCTTAAATTTTATATAATACGATCAAATAGTAGGAAAGGAAAATATTTTCGTGAGAAGAAAGAAATATTATATGTTTTTGAACTAGAAGCAGGATAAAGGTTGACGTTGAGTGGAAGCTGTTCGATATCACGAGGAACGTACGTATCGTACATCTTTAAAACCTAGCAAACATTGTACGCTCTTTCCTGAAGGTATTCGGGGTAACGAATGTTGCCAAAAAATAGTATCATCGCGATATCTTGTAGATTTTATTGAAAAACTCCCTTTTTTACATTTCTCCTGCGACAATTTCAATATTTAAATTTATTGTAAAAGGAAAATTTTCTATTTCAAAACTATTTCAGAGTTGTAACGTTTTTAAGGTATGCCTATAATTGACTAGATTTTTATTTATATTAGAATATAATAATCTGACGAAATTTATGAGCAGAAACTTCAGAAAATTCTTTATTTTAAAAAGGTACTCAAAAGATATTAACGACGTTAAGAATACTAGAGTACTAAAACTACTGAAACTTGATATAAGAAAAGAATTGTTAACTACATGATGCAACTTCTGTGAATTGTATTATGTTCGAATCGAAATTTATTTTCGATTTGAAGCAACTGAGACTGTTATTCATTTTTGGTGTTCGTTAAATATATTCAATCGTTAAAAAGGGCTACTGTAATTTATTCTTAATGTTTATTGAATATATGCATTGAGCTCACATTGCTGGACAGTGTTTCCTGACAGATTAGATACAGCGATTCTCGCAAAAGATAAAGCAATCATAAAATTCTTCGTATCAGAATTCAAGTGATAAGAGCATACTTCGAAGCAATCAAGTTTATTCAACGAGTTCCTTGTCATATGAACAACCTCTGTTATCATTGCCATTTTATATTCGCACGATTACAACGTATGTATAAGGTCTTTAAGGATATGCACTGGTTCTCGAAACGATATTGTATCCGTAATGTGAATAAGTAAGCTGATAAATTGAATAAAATATGCTACGTTCGTATGCTTAGAAATTTTTATTGTAAGATGCATAGTGGATCTGGTTGTTTCCATTGGTATTCAATGTGTTAATAAAATAAATGTGTTCATTATTTTATCCAGACTCGAAATATGTTTCCCGATGGCTGTGAATTTTGAATCTATTAGGCATGATTTCATAACATAAAAGTATCGGTAAATAGAACTTATGGCACATCAATTTGTAAGTTAAAGTTTGAAGAAAATTACTACATAAATTCATCGTTAATATTCTTGATACAAAATGGCTAGTTGACGATTACAGGGAATGCTAGCAAATTTTCAAACGTTATAAAGTTTGAAACAATTTGATGACATAAAAGTATTAAAAAATAGTATTGAAATTCTTTTCATTTTTAATATACCTAATACAACGTTCCTTAAATTAAAAAAAAATCTAAGGGCGGTTAATATTTTAATTCATCACGTGATTCATTGTTAACTATCATGGTGATGTTGAAATCACATAAAGCAACCGGTAATCGGCATGCGATCAAATATTCAAGTCGCTTAAATCATTCAGCCCTTAAAACTTTCATCTAAAAACTTTCTGCATTCGCGTAACTTCAAATATTGAACTTTAAATAAAGTGCGAAAAGGTTGAACCAGGATAGACCGAGAACTTATTTCGTACTTCGTTTTCAATTTCCATAATTGAATCTGCAATATAGCATCTCATTATTTTATCCGTCGGCGTAATTAGGATTTTTCTTCCGGTGGTACTAATTACTTTTATCTAGTAATTTCTTTATTGCGTTTATTATAGAATAGTTTCTTAAGAACGATAGTTATTTTATAATGCAATAAGTACAAAGATATTAATAATATTATGAATTATTCGTTTAAAGGTGCCTACGGGGTTAATAATTCCGTATAATAAGAATATTACTCATTTTTCTGTATTTGGGAGTATAGTGTGCTGTAAGTCGATCAAAATATGTACTTTTGTAAGCTTTTTTTATTTATTTCGAAGAATGGCGGGAGGGGCAGATCACCCACACTCTACCTAATTATATCCACAATTTTACCTAACTTTTAATTACGAAATCAATAACCTAACGTGACCGTATTCAATTTGGTAACACCCTCAATTCGTTTACAGCACGTAAGAAGCACGAAGCAAGTCATTTTTAACTATTCCGTAATTCTAATGTTAACGAACTTGTACAACCCTCGTACGACACGTTTACATCTAACAAATTCTGTTTGATTGATTTTAATACACCACGGAACGAATTAATCGTGTTGCAGGAATTTCGGATGTATTACAATTTTAGCACAAATGGTCCCGGGAGCACAACGAACAGACGTATTTCGTATGCGATACAAGAACGTCTGTTCGTGTTGGAGATGAAAATCAACTTGGCCAAGTAGCATGATAGAGGAGAGTGTAGTAATTAGTCGGTGAACGACAAACAACCTGGCCAGGCGAAATGAACACGCGATGCAACTGTTGACGAATATCTCTGATTTGCGTTTGCATCGTAACACGATCTTAATTTGTTGGTTGATACAGCCACCTTGGCCTTCTTCGTGTCTTTATTAATTATCTCTTTCCTGCTTGCTGGTTACAAATCACACGAAATGCGAGACGCGATTATACGCTTCTTTTTTAGGCAACGATCTAAAAGAGTGTAGTGCATTGCTCGTAATTATGAAAAAATAATACGTGCGTAGATTGGTATGATTAAAAGTTTTGTTTGGACTATGGTAAGGGATATCATGAAGAATATTTAAGGATAGATTGGATGATCAAATTAAAACATGAAAAAGTAATGAATGCTGCCTTGATAAACAAAGTGTAGGATTTCTAGTAATTTAACTACACCCTTTCGATATTTCAATCACAAATTTTTATGTTATTTATCAGTTGACAGTATTAATGACTTCATCAATCATAATAAAATTATACTATCCATATTTTAGTGTACACCGAAAGGGTTAACTTTCTCTAATTGTAACAAAAACAATTTGTTTGGGTTTTTGTCAAAGGAACACGTTTCAAAAGGTTTCCTAATTAATTACCAACGTTTTTCATCACAATGGACATTTCACGTTAAATATGTTTTCCATTTTCCACGACAATTATCACTTTTCTTTTTTAATAAAATATAAAAAAAAGAAATATGCCTTCAGTTTGTATTTAAAATTATAATAATATGAAAAAATTATTATTTGTTCCGGAAAGGGTCAAGTAGTCGAAGAAAACGCCAGATCAGCTGATCGATCGTTACAGAAATGTCCTAACCGCGTTGTACGAGTCCGGTATTCTCGCGAAGCACGTGTTACCAGAAGGTCACCGCTCCACATCTAAATCTTCAGCTAGCGAACAGCCGACCTTAGTCACTACCTCGGCATTCCTGTTAACCTTCCTCCTCGAGACGATGCCGTTAATTTACTTTGCATCCACGATTAACTTTATTAACTCTGTCGGTGACATATCAATTTACTCGGCGACCGCATAAACGCGTACGGTTAGAGCTTGCCGGCTGTCAGCCAGCCTCTTATTTTATTTATGCGCTCCAGCCAGCTGGAGAAGGACAGGACATGGCTAGAAGACAACGTAAGGAACACACCAGAGTGAAAGAGACAAAACGTACAAGGCGTTCTGGAATGAACGGAATGACATGCTTAGCGGAATCATACGTGCACCAATGTTCCACACGCTTCTGCCCGTTGACATCCAATTATTATACCTTCATTTTGTTTGTGTTCTGTTTTTGGATCCACGCCAACAGTCGTTATTTTATTCTTAACGTAGTTCCACGATTGTGCGTTGTCTTTTGGGAATTAGGATGCGTAGACGGTTTACTTTCAAATTAAACATAAGATAGAAAAATAGAGAAATAAATAGTGAAGCGTATAGTAACATATACAGCAAGTCTTTATCGTGATAAAAATTAACACGCGGTTTAATGAAAGCATCTTAATAAATTTTGTCGTTTTGACCGCTTCGGTAGGTTTAGTGTTAAATTTCGTAATAATTTTTTCATGTTATTATAATTTTAAATACAAACTTAGAACATTTGTAATTTTTCCTTTCAAAATGCAGCTTTTAGTTTTCGAAAGCTTCACTGTACAGAGAATTTATGGGGCCAGGGGCTATCCCAAAGAGGGGATCCTCTGAACAGTCAACCAAAAAACACTGATGTACATAAAATTCATTAAACAAGCTGTATAAAATTATCGGTCCCTGCCTCCCTCTCCAGAAACGTAGAACCCGGGACATATGTCCTACTTATTATTTACCTTAGAAATGGTTAAAATTAACAAATGGAAGTTGAATATGTACATAAATAATCCTCCAATTAATTCGAAAAATGCGTTGAAACCTACATTCAATTATTTCAATACCGCACATCTATTTATGAATATAAAACTACTCGAACAAGTCCTTGCAAAAGCATATTAATAATCAAAACGGGATTATAATAATGTGTATTCGTTACCGTCTAATTACCGTATCTACTTCTATTTCGTACCGCGTTGCCGTCTTTCAAGTCGCTAATTAACACGGGCTCTTAATTGTAATACGATATTTCTACATCTCCTTTGAATATTTTATACCCACAAAACTTCTATTACACCGTGAAAAACCAGCGAAATTGCTTGGTAAATTTTGCTCCAAAAATTTTCTTCTAAGCTAATCATCACCTTCAAATTTGCACAGTTCTTTTTCCTTGTCCTTCCAACAAACCTTTTCTTGTAATTAACTGTCTTTACAAGGACCCTAATTAGTAATTAGCACGGTTTCAAATTATTCGTGATATTTATCCTAGTTACCCGATTCACAATTTAACATTTCTAGTATCAAGGTAATTTTAATATAAAACAAGCTTTGTTAACTCTTTGACAGCCAGTGTCATTATTTGTGATTTTGACATGCAATATATCATGTTACTGTTCTGTGCCACATAAAATGCCAATTGCGATCCAAAAACAGATTAATTTTATTAGTATTACTTTATTAGATATAAAAAGGAATTTAAAATTACAAGAAAAAAGATTCTGCGGAATCTGCAGCCATCAAAATGTTAAATAAGATTAGATTTCAACAGAATTCAGGCGATTCGAATTTCATTTCATAAATCAAGTTTATAATTAGAAAAATCACCTCCTCCTAATTAGTTCAGGTACAGCCACGACAAGGAACGGTTTAAGTATGTCGTAATTGGAGTTTACAAGTTTGCGTTTGGTGATTCGTTCCGAGTCGATCTCGAGCACTTCGGGTTGGCTGACGTACATCGATGTCTCGGTCTTTTGAGAACTAATCGACAAATTCCCCGGGGAAACCTCGCGGTGACTGTTTAAACTGCGACACGAAGCCGAGTTTAATTCAATAACCGAACCGCGTACTCGTGTACACGCGAGCTGGTATGCTTTCGAAGCGGCGATGTTATTCGAAATATTGTCCAGGATGACGTGTTGTGACGTCTGCCGATTATTTCCAACCATTATCGCGATACTTTGTTGCAAGAAGTAATTTCAACAGTGATTACTGCACTAATGACGAGGAAGATTAATACTTGGCAATACGATTTTTGTACATTTTGCTTATACGAAAAATAATTAAGTCTTTATATTTAAAGCCCTAGAATTATTTTATAATCTATCGTATTTAAAAAGAATTTTTTTTTAGGTATATAGACGAATGTTGTGTAATGAAAGGGAAAGAACTTTTAAGTATATTAAATTGCCAATTATAATAGCAATTTGGTATAAAATGATAAACTTTTGAAATTTAAATTACCTTTAACCTCGTGCTCGAAACCGACTAATCCGACCCTGGTTGAGACATTACCTGCAATCAGAAACGATAAAAAATTGTAGAAAAAAGATGAACAAATTTCTTAGAAAATAAAATACTAAACAAACTTTTCCGGACGAAGAAAATTCTCCGGTTAAAAAAGGATTCCTGTTCATTATCATGAAATATATTTCAAGTACCAGCTGGGTATTTCCATAAAGATTTCTTTTTACTTCGAATGCAAAGAAATATGAGACAAGATAAATACATTTTTGAAAATTGTGAGTTTCTGAAAATAAAATTCCGGTTGTAAAGTAGTATCGATTTCATATAAATTTGTGGCAGATAAATGATGAACATATAAACTATGACAGAGGATCGTGCATGGTGGTTAGCAGCGTCATAGGCTAAGAATACCTATCAAAGCCAGAATAAACGTTTACGAAAATAACAAAGACAGTTTTATCCTGTTGACCTGGAATTCAAAGTATCCCCGTTGTCAGTTACCAGCTTAGTTTAGATAAAATTAACGTTGATTCCTCGAATGCGTTTTTTTTTGCTTCTGCATCGAATTCGTCGAATTGTAAGATAGAGAATCAGTTGGGATACAAACAATGAATCATCTTCTAAATTAGGAATAGAAAATAAAACTTCACTTTCTTTTGAGATGTTGATCCTTAAAAAGACGAAGGATCAATCCTGACCCAAGATTGTTACGTTACCTCACAGATATAAAGTACTAAATGGAAGAAATTGAACGACATTCAGAACAACCGCCGCGCCGGTACAACGTGTCTGACTACAAACGTCCATTTCTACTGCGGAAGTCAATAGTGCCGACGCAAAGCCTCGATCAGTGTCTCCCAACCTGAGGCATACACAGCATAAGAGGGCAAATGATGTATTTGTCACTTTGTCATCAATATATAATAATTAAAAAATCATCACTGTCAATTGTATTTGTCATTTCTGAAAATTAAACGAAGCTGATTGAATATCCTACCAATACCAATAAACCATAGGGTAGACGGAAATGCATAGAAATCATTACTTGAATAGAAAAACTGATAATTTACTAAACTTGTAGCTAATATAAAAAGCTACAGAAGATATCAAACAGGGTTTAAAAATTTGAAGAAACTGGGAAAGCCTGGTGTACACCTTTGGTAAACGCTGACAGTTCGAAGATCTTGGAAATTTGTCTCATTCGTGCGATGCCATCGAGTGAAACGTGGACGATTCGATAGGCATTCGATATAGATCGACAAAACGTTCAATCTCGATCTCGATCTCGCGTTCCAGCGAATCCGAAGGACGAGGAAGGTGAGACGGTGGTCCCGGCGAGAGTCCCTGTCAATGACTTTGGCATGCCGGAGAAAAGTAAATATAGCACGCCACCAAACCAGTTCTCTTAAAATAACTCCGCGGTCCTAAGGAGCACATTCTCAACCGCATCGATAACATTTTGGTACCGGGGAATGTGGTTGTCCGATCGCCACCGAAAAACAAGCCGTCGAGCTGACGCGACTCTACATGCCCGGAAACATTTGCGTTGGCGACCGAATCTCGTCGCTCGTTTCTTTCACGTCGGGGTCGTTTTGGATTTATACGAGTTCGTAAAGCTGGCAAGATGAACGCTAATCAGAAACCGGGAGGAGGAATCGATAAGCTTGCTAGCCAGCCATTCGTGATCCCTGTTTTAAAAGTATGAAAATTTATATCGAACGATGACACGATTTTATGACAGAAAAGTATCTCGAAATGGCACTTATGGCATATCAATTTGCAGCTTAAAGATCGAGGAGAATAATTCCGTGAAAGATTTGTTGGAATTCTTAATATGCATATAAATTGATAAAGAAGAAAAAGAAACTATCTGATTGTTGTATATTAATGGTCAAATTTGAGACATAAGAGGTCTAATAAGAATTCATGACAGAAAAGTATCTTGAAATGGCAGTTATGGCATATCAATTTGAAGGTCAGAGTTTGAGGAAAATGACTGCATAAACCTTCTGTCAAAGTTCCAAACATGTGAATTAAATGAAAGAAAAGAAGGGGAAACTATCAGATTGTTACAAATCAGTGATCAATTTCCAAACATAAAAGGTCGAATGAAATTTCATGACAGAAAAGTATCTCGAAACAGGACTTATGATATCTCAATTTTAAAGTTAAAGTCTGAAGAAATGGTTACGTAAACGTTTCATCAATATTCTTAATCAGACATGGATGATTCTCCGTCGAAGCAAACGAATATAAAGTCGTTTTCAACGTGTCTTAAAACGAACTTTAATAATATTCTCATTGTCAGTTAAAAAATTGAAGATTTACGACAAATGTTCAAAGTTTCACCTGTTTCACGATTCACGCAGGGAAGGTAACATTTTTTGTGTCATTATTAATCGGATTTTCGGTCTCATAAATCATTTTAAGTAGCATAAAAAAAAAACAGTACGTAGAGAAAATTTTTAATCTACATTTACTTTATTATATATTTCTGTTTTTTTCGACCGCGCAAACGGAGGGATGAAACGGATCGATACAATTTTATTCTATCATATTTTATTTTTCCATTATGCTTCACGATGAAATTTCGAGGTTATCAAAACGAACTGGTTTGTTTGTTATCGTTCGCCAGGAGAAAGTCAATCTAAATCGAGCTGTACTCGCTGGCCAATGCAACGTTATGAAACGCAATAAACTATTTCATACGAACATCAATCAACAGATAGATGATAGTAGAGTATCATTAGGACCCGTCCGTTTTGTTATCTGATTTATCGTTCCAAAGATTGCTTCCAGTTTTCATGTACGTACAAACTCGATTCACTCTCTTCAATGCCATTTTTCTCCCTTCAAATCATAACGTTATTGTCATCTATACATTCATTTCACTCTCCTTGTTCCTTTCGAAAAATTTCAAATACTGCACTGAATTGTCTTCCAAAACAATTGCGATGGTTTAAAATAATAAACTTTGAAAAATCGTCTTTCCATTTCTTAATATTTTGGTTAGTAATCCTAACTTTCAAATCGTAGCCGATTAAAATTAATTTACAAAGCAAATTAATTTGCTCCCGCCGACTCGATAAAATGGTATTTGAACTAAATAACGATCCTATGGAAGTAAATTTGGAAATTCGAGGAAGGATTAATTTTCTTTCGCGATAAACGTTTAGCCGACAGTTGAAACACCGACTCGGATATGCAATAAAGAAAAACCATGGGATTCAAGGATAATTAAATGTTCTTCTGAAGTTTCAAACGTAAGAGTTAAGCCGGTACTTTGCGAAAAGAATGACGAAAGAAAGAGCTTGAAGTGGTCGGAGGCGCGAAACACTGCAATTATTTAGCCAAAGCTTATCCCGCTGTTGGCCTCAGTGTTTCAGCTCAGCCTGTCTGCTGCAAAACATGCTTCAACGTGATAAATCTTTCGTGTAATTGAGTAGCGAGTGTAAATGAAAAATTTAGACGAATAGAAACCACAAAATACCTACATAAATATTTTTAAAAATCACTCTTTCCTTGCAACTTCATTTCATGCAGTCTGCTAATTAATCAATTGTGTACAGAAACAATTAATTAAACTAAGCGTATGATCAAAATTTGATATACTTAAGGAATGTTCAAAAACATACGTATAATACTGATAAACAGAATTCTGAAACAAAATTGCGGTAACAAAATATCGAGTTAATTTATCTAATTTCAGACGTAACATTTATTTAATATTTCAATTTTTATCGGATATAAAAATAAATCCTTTCCTTCAAAGTGTCGTTAATTTTTGATGCATTAATTACTTTAAAAACTGATTTATTCAATATTCCATTACCCATATTTTTATTGATTTATTTTTAAAAGGAAAGAAACGTTAAAACATTTTTTGAATATATTCCCAAAAGTCTAACTTCATAACAGATTGAAAAAGTCACATTTAATTAATGAAAAAAGAAAGAAAGGAATATTAAATGAAATAAATTATTTCCGGCTTTCTTTTCATTTTTCACTGCTTATTTTCCTTGAAAGGTTTGTAAAATCGTCTATTTACCTAAAAGTGTATTCTATGTTCACAAAAGATTTAAAAAAAAGAGAACTTTCATGATCTTATTACCGAGACATTTTCTCCCCACTTGTTATGTAATAAAACACTTCGAATTTATTTTCATCGCTTGATCTTGACATTTATATCTTACATTTATTTTTCTGAATGATATGAGATATACGCATTAATTTTCTTTTTTTTTTTTATTTCATTTACCACCTATATTCCCCTTCCGCTTCCTTTTATTCCTCTACAAGCTTCCTTTCATCTGCTCCATCCTATTTTTTTAATTTTTCTTTTACCCAGCAATATGTTCCTTCTCCTATTCTTCCATTTACTCCCCTCCCCCCACTATCCCTTTCAACACTTCCTTCTATTTCTTTTTCTACCGCTCCTCCCACTTCCTCTGACTGCTCCTTCATCCATTCTTCCTTCTATTTATGATACTCCCTTTTGCTTTCAATCTGCGAGGCATTGTTATTAAAAACAATCGAGAAAATTCATTTTATCTCTAGACAACACGAAAACGCGTAAACAATACCCGTAACACGAAGTCGTAGCATTTTATTTTTCATTTCATTCAAAACCACGCAATCAATCAATAGTTTCATTGCCTATGTGCGTTCCGCGGGGGATTCGGCTACACATGTAAACTACACCCACAGCCTGAAGCTGCGTTATTTTATAGTTTTTTTATTTTACAGGGAAAGAAGAACAATCAATCAATAACTCCGTGTTCTATGCTTCTTCTGCCACGAAAGGCAGCGTAACGTGTGAACACCTGTTGTAGCCTGAAGTTACGTTACTTTGTTTTTTTAATTTACGGAGGACGAAAGTAATAACGAGATGACATTTAACTTTGTACCTTTTTCCGTAAACGGGATTTGATACAGATGTTGTGTCACGCGTCGTGACTAAGAAATTGTCAAAAATAGAGTTGCATCCCTGTTGCTGCAATGTTCCCTCAATTGGAACCGCGTATCGATGGTCGAACCACGATGGCCGAATATAAAATAGCCGGGGGCAGAGTGGCCAATTGTCCAAACCGACGATCCAGAAACAGATGGGTCCCGATGCCAGCTGGATGGACACAATGTACGGATACATGGATGGTTGCTCAGGAACGGCATAATTGCGGTAACGAGTGGAGGAAATTCGACCGTGTTTACGATGAAATATCTGGTCCCCTTTAATCCTTTCGACGTATATACATGTCCTCGAAAACCAACCGTTAACACGTCGACTGTCAAGCTAGATTCATGCAAAGTCTCCGCAAGATATCATTTTATTGCTACAGGATTAGCAACGAAATTCAATGATAATTTCCAGATAAAAATTTTGCAAAATAAAAAGTGAAAACTGAATTTCAAATTTCTATTTTTATGATTTTTATTTTGTTAAAAACCCTGTAGGAACGTTATTAACCCTTCCCGGGCAATCTGGATTGTTGATGACAAAAGCAAAATCTGATTCTCCTTCAAATTTTTATTTTTATTGTTAAAATTGTTAAATATTCAACATGACAAATGATTGTATAACGTATTCGGGACTTTGATAAGTGTTTCAGGATTTTTACAAATTTTTTGAAAGCTTAAAACAACAGAATACCATAGTTTATCTATGAAGGTTTAACCCCGCAGAGGTGTTCCATCATTTTGACGCGATAATGGTTAAAGAAATTTTGTACAAACCAAAAGTACTCCCATTTATTCAAATGTTTCTATAGAAATATATATTTGCATAAATTAGTATAATCTACTCACACTATTCAAAATTATTCGATTTTTCACTTCAAATTAAAAAGGCACATCCTTAGATAAACTTCTGCTGCTAAGAAATGCACGTTGAATATTTTTCTCAGATACTACATCGTATTTAAGTTTCATGAAAATTAGACGATGCTTGATGAACGTTCCTCGTTAATAGTTTTCATTGTTCCGTGTAAACGCGTACAACAAATGTATCGCGTGCGTTGTTTGATCAATGAAGAACTACTGTACACCTGATTCATACTGTTTTAGCCAGCACTACCTGTGATCGATAACATTTGTTTGGACATTCCGGTTACGTAGCAACGTTGTGGCCTGGTGATTTCGACGAATGTCCGACAACAGAGTCATTGTACGTTGCCAAGTGATTCCCTGAAATCCCTTTGATGATGGTAAATTATACGCACAGTAGGCCACGATAATTTTGACACTTCCAATTTTAGTAAATGTTCATGAACATCTACTGGGAATTATTTAGAAATTTATATTATTAATATATACGACCCGACGTATGGAATATATTAATTACCAAACGTATCATCGATTAATTTTCAAACTTAAACTTTTAATTCTGTCATTAATATTATTAATACGACACCACGGCCATTCAAAGGATATTTTCTTTACAATTTCGCTAATAGTTCGATCATATTAAATCTAACGCACTGATTTATCTAATATTCTAGGCAATAAGAAACGTCGTATCTGCAAAAATTGAAATGAAAAAATACATTACATTGATATGTTTTCTCGTAATGTAAAATACGAAGTCGTAATAGAAACGCAAGGGTTAAAATTCGCATGATTCAGATACCGAATCGTCAAAATTCTTTGAAAAATTATTTCTGACCTCGCAGTCATCGTTGATCCCATCATCGCCCAGGTTGAAAACGCATCAACGACGGATCATTGTTCGTTCGCGATCCCGAGGGGATCAGGAGAAATCGTTTCTGGGTCGTAGGAAATCAGAGAAGAAAGGTGGATTAATCAGATTTCACCTGAAGTCGCCCACGTAATCGTGAGACGGAAATCGTCGGGAATGTGTCGAGCAGTCGCATAATCGTGCGAAATTATTGTTCATGGGAAGCGTAGCCTAGAATCTCGCATATTTGTACCCGTATGCAGACCGTGAAAGCAATATAATCTGTTTGCAAATTCTGGGTTACGTTTGATGATAGTGCTCGCGGTGAAATTCACTTTAAAGTTGCGCGATAAAGGTGATTAAAAGAAAATCTCTCATGTTCAAATGACGGTAGCAATGAATGTCGTGAGACTCCTTCGCACGATGTATTTAAAAATTTGTTAAATATAAATGAAACCTTTCGGCGAGTGATAATAGACTATAAAAGTGTTGAAAAAATATCATTTATTACACTGTCAATTCGAAGCTTAAAAGTTTCATCGATAAACTTAACATAAAGTTAAAAATTTGCTAAAATTTAATGCAAAGAATATAGAATAGAATATGCACAGTCAAAGTTTCATTAAAAACGATATTCTGTCACTTAATGAATCATTTGATAACGTTGCCTACCGTGGATATCTGTAGACGAAAATCGCGTTAATATACTATCGATTACTGCGCTTTCCATCACAATTACTTGACAGAGTCAGATAACCAAGGGAGATAGTAGGATTGATGGAAGCGAGTGTTCCCACAGCTAACATTTATGGACATGGACACAGCCATTAATCCATAACGAGATTTGCCGGACTCAACCTTAAGTAAATACACTAGTGGATTATTCTGCTAGGCTTCGAATTACTTAATTCGATGTATTAATCGTGATATACATATAATCTACCTGTTACATGCCATAAAAGAATTACAACTTTATATGTTCAGGTATTGTAATTTGTTTTTAATATTTGTTATGAACTGCAACATCCTGTTTTCCAATAAACCGTTTGTTTTGCAGGCTTCGCTAATAAAAATGAAAAAATATAAACTCCTATGAACTTTGACTCGACGCGACGATGCGTTTTGTAACTTTTATGTAACACTATTTTCTTACTTTTTCCTACAGAATAACCCTTAAACCGTCGAGAAAAATCTAGGAAACTTTGCATATAACTTACAATGTTATTTCATGAAAAAAGTGAGGAAGAAAGTTCCGCTTTTACGATAGAAATTTGAAGTTACACGAAACATGGAGGTTAAATATAACATTAATACTACTTGGAATTTTCTTTAATTTCTTTCAGTTACTCGATTGTATTAAATTTGTGGTTCCCTCACGGTACTTAACGTGTTATCCCTCAAGGATGGAGTTCGTGGGGCGTACAAACTTTAACATCGTCCCTTAAGGTCGGCTCCATGCGTCATACTTACCCTGAAGCATCTTAATCTCTCCACTTGAACCAATTTATTAAGTTAAACACGACTACGAAATCCCTCCCCCTAACACATATACTGATTTAATATTCTTAAATTATTTGACGATTAAATTTTACTGTGACGGTTGTGTTTATCAAAACCTCCCCAAGCAAATGATTAAAAGTCTATTATATTTTCTTCCTTTCATTTATAAAATAATCAAGTAGTAGAAAATCAAACGATCAGGAATACACGTCACGACACGTAGCGTCGATTTTGAAGAACTTAGCATTGAACCTGAAAATAAGCCATCGATATCTTTACTTGTATCCCTCACCTTCGATAAATAGCCTCGTGTTTCCATGATTCCGGTTGAAACTCCAAAGCCCTCGAGAAGCTTTCGAGCTTCGAGGCACGAAACTTTAAGCAAGATTTAAAGGAGGTCCTTCGAAACAGCGCCAAGGAGAACGACAAGGCTTTCAGCAAGATCCGACACGCGGTAGCGAGCGAACTCGTTGATCTTCTTCGAGTGTTCATCGATTTCTCGTCGTGTACGTGTCACGTCGACACCCACGACGGTCTGATCCGCACACGGCTTCAATGTTTTGCATTCTGCACCCGAGAGATGAATGCGCGTTTTACCTTGTTACGCGAATCAACCTTCGTCGAAAGGAACCGGAACGAAAACGATGACAGTCGGTCGGCCGTGATTTATGACGAAACGCGAAGAACGAAGCCGCGCTGACTAATGCCGGGCAAATTAATTTCGGGCTTTAACACGTGTACGGAATATCAGCCGCCCTAGAAAGTTCGTGCGGTTTTCGATCGTCACGATTTTATACGTTATTTCGTACCTTTACTGTAATGGATATCAGGACATTATAACGCGAATCGTTGATTTCGAAGCACGGAAGTCAGTCACGATTTCATGACATAAAAGTGGCTTTTGATACATAATGAGCGGTTGGTGATTGCAACAAGCAATGGTTACAGAGAAATTCGTGTGTTTTCCTTGTGAAGTTTAATTAGAATCTTCAGAAGCAACAATTACTGATGACATAGTTAATGAAATCATAATACGGCGCTGGTTTGACAAAGTTTTATCAAAAGATAGGAGTTTTCAAAGTAAATCGCGTGGTTGATTTAAATAAGTAAAAATGATTAACTAGAATACACAATTCCGAGTAGCTGAACAATTGCTGTGTAAGAGTTTCGTGGCAAAGATAACCGTAACGAAAAGGTTAAGAACTAAAACGGCATTCAAAACTTTTCCTTTTACCTCACTTTTTTATTCAAGGGTTCAAAGTAACCCAAAAGTGAAATAATAGGCTCACGAGTCTCTCTGTACGAGCAACGTTTACTATTCACAATACGAACGTTTACGATTCGCGAACTGTGTCACAGACGTAGCCAGAAGGTGATATGTACCGTGTACGCGTCGCCATCCGTTTGCTCCAGATACACCGAAGACGAATATGTGTTTCAACGAGTTACACATGCCATTGGCGGACCAATTGGAACGAGCACAGAGCGAGCCTTGTCTCATGAGTCCTTCTTGGTATGTATCAAGAAACCGCGGAGACGGATTCCTATGAAAGAACTACACGAGTGCCACTTTCTTGGCCTAACTAGCATCAAGACGATCCCGGAAGAACGATGAGAGGCCACTTTTCTTTTTTTTTTGTAACCTTCCTGCATGGTCAAGTTGATAAATATACTGCAAGTTAATTCGTTATGTCCGGTTAAAGGGTTACTATTGAAGTTAATCGATGAACCACCATTATTCTATGCAGGTAATTATTATATATTGACGATAACGGTAATGCTCTTTCTTTTATATAGATTTATCGAACGACGTAGCAGTAATTTATACGAACTTCTAATTAGCCTTCTTTTCTTTGATCGTGAATCTGCGGAGGTTCTGGGTTGAAACGTCAGCCTCAGCCAGACCTTCGGCTCGTGGATGACCTAGACCTCGTTCCAAAAACGGAATCCACGAAGCAAAGGACGCGGTATCGATGTGTCCCCGACGTACAGTCAATTTTTCCTTCCGAAATTCCACGTACAACCAACGCCAACCAAACACGTGACCGTTCTCCGAGGGGTAGATATCTTCTTATTATACCACCCATCCCACGTCTTTTTTTTTTTTTTCGAAACGTTTTATCGCACCAGAAAAATAACCAGCTCCTCCGACGAAAACCATCGAAACAATGGGCTCTCGTTATTCCCAACCGGATATTCAAAGCGTCTTCGAAGCGGGTCACGAACGTGCGGCATACGCACTGCGGATATCGCTCGGTTCTCCCGTTCCATGGGACTGCGACATAGAGACGTTTTCGAATAATCATCCCCTAATACGTACGATCGTTCATTTCTTTTTTTCAAACGGTTTCCTTACAATGATTCGCTCTTATTGTGTCCCACCCGAACAATGATGAAACGCACCGGTTTGTTCCACGATCAAGTCATGAAACGATGAGGGATGAATCGTAAGAGAATCGAGATAAAGGGGCGGACATAACTTCTGGCAGAAGAAAGGAAGAAAAATGTATTATGACGAATTTAGGAAACAAAGGCAAGCAATAATTGGTAACACAACTATTCTCACCACATGATGCAAATTTTCAAGATTACTCGTAGACTTTTCAAAATTTTTCCAAGAACTAAAGAATATTCATTATATTCACTAAAAAAAAAACCATCGTAAGTAAATTTTGCGTAATTACTTTAAAAATCGGAGAATGGGTCTCTAATTTCCTTCAAAGTTTATGATTTTTTAATTAACGCTACAATTATTCCCATTTGGATCAGATTACGGTATGAGACATGCACGTGTCAATTGTTTCTACCGATCAGCTGATCAATTATAATCACTCCTGATCGATCACAAGTCGGTCTACGTTTACGAACAAATTCAAACAACATCCTTGTATTGTCTGTTATCAAGAAATGATGAAAGCAGCATTTTGTTTCACAGGCAAGTCACGAAACAGTAGGGAATGAATCGTAGGGGAGCAGCGATAAGGGTGGAACAGAGGCCGAGGTAACGACGGAGAGAGAATCTTTTGTGCGCTCAGCTTTTGACGATAAAGAATATTCTTCGTGTGGATTCATCTTCGTTGCCTTTCACTGACGATTTAACGAAGACAAAGGGGGAGTTTCGTTCGTCAACATGTACCACCTCTTCTCAGTCTCTGTTCCTGCCTCAACGGGAACCAAACGCGGTTTAACGAGTTAATTCGAAAGCGAAGTTTCGCGCGTCACGTTGTTCTGTTTGAGGAAACAACCGGAAGTCGTATATCAATCTTCCAGGGCGAGCCATTGTGCTTGAACTTTCAAGACTTCCAGCAAAAGATTTCTTTTGATATATCGTTGCACGTTGAAATTAATTTATGCAAGCTTTGTTGGGTTCTTTTTCTTATTTAAATATTCAGGATTTATTTAATAGAAAAGGAAACGAAAAATTCAACTCTATTCATCTTTTTGAAGAGATGCAAACACTAAAGTTTCTCTCAAACGTTAAACTTGATACTAGTACTGCTCTGTTTAATTAAAATTCCGTATCTAAAATATTTTATACTATTTCAATGAAATAATTTACTTTATCTATCTTAAAGGCTTTAAATAATGATTCTTCATTAACCGACTTTGAAAAGGAGGAGGTTACTCAATTCGACATGTATGTTAATTTTTTTTTTTTTTTACATTAGCAACATCTTTCATTAACACAATTTTTAATTTTGCGCCGTCTCCGATTTATAAATTAAAATTATTTCGTCCTTTTTGGTGCATTCCGAAGTCGGTTGTATTTTTCTTCCAAAAATTTTTTTTGAGTAAACGAAAGAATCGTTAATAATCGTTAATAATCGTTAATTGTGATAGATATTTATAATAATATTCTATCGTTAGAAGCAATTGAAAGTCAGAAACTGTGTTAAACTGCATAAGAAACGCGTATTAAAATTACAAAAAGTTCAAAGGGCTGCCAAAAAAGTCCTGTTTCGAATTTCGGTATACAGTTAGATTCGTAAGAAAGTAGAAATCTTCCCCTTTAATTCGGTTTTTGATTTACATCGATATCTTTATCCGTTCCTGAGATATCGTCGTGTGAAGACAAACGTAATTTTTGTAGAAATTCGCTGCCGCCTCACGCTTGGACCCAGACAGTGAGTGTCTAGCGTAGCGGTCGCGTGGTCATTGTTTACGTCTAACCCTTTACTATTCCTAGTAATGCGTAGTACGCATTTCCTAGAAAAATGTCTACGGTCGCGCCCATTCAAAATTACCCTCGTACGCGCCGGCCGCTATACAAACTTTGAAGCCCAATATCTCAGGAACTAATTAAGATATCGCGTTGCAACAAATTGCGTTATTATGTACGCACCCTCCTCTATCTTCTGAGCTACCTACGGCGTAAAATTTAGGCATGTTTTTTTTTTATATTTATTGCCAGGAATTTCGCCGCCGTTGAATGTTTCGCGTTGACCTGTGGGATCCTTAATGCGTCAAGTGTTCCCAGTTAATTTTGCGCCGTCTCCGAAATATAAATTAAAATTATTTCGTCCTTTTTAGTGCATTCCGAAGTCGGTTGTAATTTTTTTTCCAAAAATTTTTTTATTGTAAATATTAAGTATCGACGTCTCGTTCATCGGGAGAAGAAATACTTGACGAGAATCATTTTTCTCAAATATTTTAGAATGTTAGAACAATTGAGGTAAGGAGGATAGAATATGGACCCATCAAGAGTTTTTACGTAGAAAACGTCTTTATGAAAAAATAGAAGCAAATGAAATCCCTGGAAAATTTCAGTTTAGAACAATATAAGGTGTCTCGATGAAATATATACACCCTTTGCTATTGTATACTTAATTGATACTAAAATGTACAGACTTTAACTTGTTTGTAAAACTCAATGAATATACGTAAGGAAGAATCGAAACAAACAATCGCAGCAATGTACTATTCAACAAAAATGCTAGTTACACGATATTATAACTAAATAGTACATGGTGTCCTCTGTGATTTTTCAACCCCTTAAGAATTCCATAAACCATGGAGGTTGAATGTATTAATATTCAAAACTCGTGTAAATTTTATCAGGACACCCGGTATAATCGATAGAGTATGGAATGTATTGCGATTGGAAATGGTGTTTGCCGAATAACTGGCCGTTAAAAATAGCCGTAAAAAATAAAGGCACGGGATGAAGAGTAACATGGTCGTGTATGAAATCATGGCACGGCGCTGAGCAAATAAAACGTGAGAAACTGCTTTTGTTCCGGCATTCTCCCGTGTATTTCGTTTGCTTACGCCCCCTTCGTTCGAAGGGTTTTTATTCAATTTCGCAGCAGCGATATTTACGGTGAGGGTCCTTCGAAAAATTCACCCTCTCCTCGACCTCGATGCATCTTCCCGGTGATGCTGAATAAACGAGCTCCATCGTGGTTTGGTTTACCATCGCGTGTACCCAAAGTACCACTACTGTGTTCCGTGTGTGCCGTCCCAATTGAGGATTCTTGCAACAAACAGGGTACAGTTCCATTTTTGTTCTAGTTCCTTCGCTGCGTCATACAATGTTGAAAGTAAAATGAAAGATTTATTATAAATTTTTGAGCTGCATCTATGAAAGCAATAGATGTATAAACATTTTATTCCTATTTACTCGAAATTGGTTAAAATAGATCTGCACCCATTAGGCTACAAGGGTTTTGAATTGTTCTGAAAGTACAGTGCGCAAAATTTTGTATGAAAACGAGCACAATTTTATTTTTTAGAAATAAATTGCAAGGATTAAAAATCGAAAATATTTCAAATTATGAAATATTGAATAATTAATTATTTTTAATCATTTCTGTAAAGAACAGGGTTTGTGATATTCATAATAATTATTCGCGATTGTAAATATTTGATAAATTTTTTAAAGATTCTTTATTTAATTTACCAAAAGCAAAACTAATGACTACACAACTGTGCGACACACTTTAAAAATCAGTCGTCGTTGCAGTTATCGATCACAGAATAATGACCGTTTAATTAAAATTGATCAATGGAGTGTAAGTAATGGAATAGGCGTTTGCTGTCGCGACTAAAAACGTAATAGCCAGTTCAATTATTTTCTGAGTCTGATTTGCGTTTCTCCGTGAACAACGCATTCCCTTTAACATAATTCACACAATTTCCTCATTAAGCGATATTTTCAGGGCACAAATGTTCATTATTTTACAAGAAAAACCTGTTGATTCAAGAATTCTAGTTTTAACGAAATTTCGTGAGAATTATTTTGATGAAAAAATTCATTTTAAAGAGGTGAAATCATCCCCTAAAGTTTGCTAAATTTTTCCCAGCAGAGTGAACTTCGATCGAAACCAAAAAAAATGTCAATCAAAGTTTCAATATTAAAAAATTCTGCATAAATTTCTATTATGAAATCATAAATCCGAGTAAAGTATTTCTAATTAGATAGATGAAATAATTTCCAACAATACGTCAGTCAAACTGTTCAATTAAAATGAAATCTTTCAAGTTTTATTTTGTGTCGTTTTTAATTTTGTTCGTTTGATCGTCGAAAATTCAATCGACTCGAATTGGTTGTTGAAAGCAGTCGAGTTTTATTATCAAACTTCAATGACTCGGTTTACCCTCGGTTCGCATACTTTCGCAGTGGGCAATTATTCCAAGAATTTTCTGGCCAAGGTAAAAAGTAAAGCTTTGATGCTTGGAAAGAATGCCATCTGCTTAATTCGCGTGAAACATTCCTTGGAAAAATCAGATGAGCAGCAGGAAAATAAAAGAAACCGTGTTAAAAAATTATCACCTTTTCTTTTCAAACGTCGTTTCGTTTGATCTCGGACTTCCAATTCCAATCACTTGCAATTTATTTTGTATCATTGGATAAACCCGAGAGGTTTGATGTTCGGTTTTGTCGTTGTTGGTTTCTTTTTCGCACCATCGAATGAAAAGCAATTTTAACGGAAAACTGAAATTATCACGGGAACACGACGACTGAAATACACGAAATTATACGGTGGACGAGTGCCATGCGTTGTTGCGTTTCGTTCGGACGTGTGTGAATGAATGAATGAAACTTTTCGCTGAACGTCACGCCACGAAACTTTTCCTCGGCCTGGCGGATCGAACGCGAAAGCGAATAAACGTATTTGCAGCTCGTGAACAGTGAAAAGTATACAATTTTCTGAAATAACTGCGGAGAAAACGCTTTCTTTCGGTGAAAATTAAATGATACCTCTGTAAGAGTAATGTATGATCGTCATTCATTAAACCTACTCCTAATATTTATGTCGCTGATTAATTTCAGATCACAAACATTTGTAAATTTGACGATTCTATGCAGATAAATCTATGGTAATAATTTTCACTCTATAAATTCGAAATGTTTTCCAACATATTCATCAACTTTGCATATCAAAATTAAAATTCAGACGATACCGTGAAGTTCTCGAATAAAATTTCCCCGCGTTTCTCGATACTCGTCACGAAAGAATAGAAGAAGAAAGGAACAGCAATCAAATTGCGACAAATAAAACGTATAGAACAGATATAACAAACGTGTCCGATTGCGAACAGGAGGTGAATGTTTCCTCTGAAATTTCTCGATTATAAAACCCGTTCATCTTTCCCCGGAATATCCGTGTCACATATATTTCCATGAAAAATGTCCTGCTGTCCCGCGTAACAAGAGATGAAGCTTACACCTGGGTATCTGGCCGGTTTCAATTTAAATGGTGCGACGTAAGATTACATTTGCGCTTATCAAGATGCGCGAAAACGTGAAATATACAGAAATGTTAGAAATGAAATCACGAAATTTGTAAGAAAAATGGTATTCGCTGAATTAATTGACAAATGCTTGATCTACGTACGTAGAAAAATTAGGGGACGAATTGTGGAATTATTTGTAACACAGCGATTAGTATACCCAACGTTATAACGGTAGGAATGGTATTTTATGTACATAAGACTGAAATTAAAATTTAATTAACAGTATTCTTAGAATTACTTATTATTTTAGTCATAATGAAATTTTTAATTATTCTTAAATTTCTTAATTAAGTATAAATTTTGATTAACACGCAAATTTATAGCGACAATTTGAATACCAAAGAAAATTGCAATTAGCGTACCGATAAAATTGTCAGTTTCTTAGCGCGAATTGCGATTAAAACAATATTTCCAGAGGGTAAAGTTATACTGTAGATCACGGTAACTGGGAAGAAAAGCCATTATAAATCAGTCGAAACTTACACGTACTATGCTCCAAGTCATTATGCTCCTAAACTTCAAGGTAAATAAATCTGCATGAAAATTTCATAAAATCAATCTTCTTTTGGGTCGAAGGGAGACGTTGCAGTAACAATGAAAATCAACGCTCAAGTAAACTAAGAGCAAATTTACCACAATTAAATTAAATATTTTAATTTGCATTCATGAAGTTCCATCCATTCACCAGCGAAATAATTAGGTTTATGATAATTAAAAAAATATCGACTATTGTGAAAAATATTATGTTACACTTCTATCCGCTTATATTTTTATTTATTCACCCATTATTTAATTTAGAAAAGAATATTTCTGGAATAGCCAAATTCAAGAAATAAAAGAATAAAGATAACGAAGGAAACTTGATTATTGTATAATAGAATACGAACGTTGGAACGTATGTATATAGTGTTTTTGTGACAAAATGGCGACTTGATTTTCCTAGAAACACGTGTATTGAATTGCCTGTTGTTCCTCGTCTTTCATTTGTATTCCGTAGCTGGTAGAGTACAATTTCAAGGTGATGATCACCTGAGATCCTACACGAAGAGGTTTCGATCTATTCCCATCTATCAAACTATAAAAATTACATAAATTGTGAAATGAAAATAAAATAAAACAGTAAATATCACTGTTATAATAACCATGATTGCAGATATTACTCATGAAATTTGGATTACAAATTTTACCACAGGTATCGGTAAATAAAATAATTAATTGGATGAAAATAACAAATTAGGATCGTGGTGCATTTTGATATCAAATTTTATTTTCTATATTCCATTTTTATATTTAAAATAGATAGTTCAAATTCTATTTCCTTATTTAATCATATTTTCTTTTCATTTATTCACACAATGTAAAATATCACTTATCCACTGGAAAAATCTGTACTTTCATTTTCTAATTAAATTAATTATATTTTTCCAATTTTTCTTATTGAAATTTATGCATCACAATAAGACATAGATTTTCATTCAAAAATATTTATTAATATTATTATCATTTAAAATTTCATGTTATAAGTACAAGAAAAAATATTTACTTCAAGCCCTGATTGTTAGTGTTTTTTATGGGAGAACTTCTGCAAAATAAATATTTTCCAAATTTGATTTTTTCTTGAAAGGGACAAAGTGTCAATCAAAATTACTGATCGATAAAAGATTGATATCTACGTGCCGCCACGATCGTATTTTTCTTCTATGTATAAATCAAGTTACAGGAGCCTTTACGATGCAATCATGGGATCCAGTTTCGCGGTTAGCAGATTCGTTTTCAGTTACGGATACGAAAAATATCAACGAAGAATACAATCGACGACTTAGCCAGTCTGTGATAAAATTGTTTACAATGCACTTCTATTTATACTGAGTATAACAGGTGTATATGACTATTTTTCATTTCGAGCTAAAACGATAGATTTCTCGGTTAAAAGAATTCTTTTCACTAGGAACATATTACGTTTCAACTCAGTACTTTTACGCAGATTGTAACAGTAAGTTTTTATTGGAAATATTGTTCTTCTTCTCTCGAATTTTGAAAGTGAGTGCCCGTTCGACTAGGAATTAGTTTTCATCCCCTTAAAGGGCGATCGAGCATAAATGAGGCGTCTCCTTATTCTTATCATAGGTTATTCTATAATGCCCCAAAATTTCATCCAAATCAATAAGCAAGGGTTCCCAGTGTTCCCGAGTAAGTTAAAGTACAGTCTTGGTACTTCATGTACATACTTATTCTACTTATAGAATAGTTATAGTTAAACAGGATACTTATAGTTAAATAAAAAAAATAGGGGAAAAACTGATAACTCGAGTTTACCCTGTAACTATCCTCCCGGTAAACATAGGCGATAAAGTATTAGCGTGAGATATTTTCATCAAATTTTCATTCATATTATTGAATAATGAAGTGTCAAACCTTTGACATAACAAACGAGTGAACAATGTAATAGATACTGTGATAAGAATTTCAGAATTTTTACGTATGTAGTCAGACACGCCGAAATTCGAATTATTAAGAATACAATTAATTTTTAAATGTAACCTTTCAATTCTACTGCAGTTTATTTCATCACTTGTTTTGTTATTAATTAATTATACGATTGTAAAAATTTCGGGTGTCGGTCATCGGTGACCACGGTGGTAGACAACGTGTTCAAATAATAGAAGAATCAAATGTGAAGAGATATTTTTGCCCGAAGAGTTAGAAGGTTACAGTTCATATACAATAAAAATGACACGTCACACGCTGTGCTCTCTGAATCCCTGAAGACGGTACAATTTTTATTCCTGAACCCGCGTCGATAAAATAAAGATAGATCCGTGTAATTGCATGCGCAACAGTAGATTACACTGCCGGGTCAACACGAATACCATACGAAGTATCATCGACAATACGCCAACGCAAGGAATGCCGCTGCACGGATCTCGTTGGAATGCTGTTATTCGGGGTTGCGTTGCTCTGCACCGAAATATGCACCGTGGTATGTTCGTCCCTTCAAAGTCGCTGTTACATACTTGTATTCTGTCAACTTTTAGGGGAAAGTAGTTTTACATACAACTGCGTGTACTTCGTTTCTCAAACGCGTTGCAAACAAAGTGCATATTTCCGCAGTAGCGGAAATTAGGATTTCTTGGAGAACAACGGAACCATAGTTATAAAAGTTTTTCAATAAAGATTTTTAACACTTTCCATGTGTGCAAAGTGAAGATTTATATCAGGGTTCGTTTCGACATATTTGTTATTCTCTGTTATTATTAACTGATTACCGAATGAAATATTAAAAGTTAAAGGTACATTACGCTGTCCGTAGATTAACCCTTTGCACTCGATTGTCCCGTCTGAGGGGATATATGATGCGAAATTTAAGTTTCATTCATATCAGAATATAGAAAATTAAGGAAAGCAATGAAAATAAATCGATTTATAATTATTTGTATCTCTTTTCTATCAAAATAACGCATTTGGTTTATCGAAGTTTTGGTGGAAAAATAGATTAAATTCAATCGTATCCAAAAATGCTTCGAGTGCAAAGGGTTAATCTGTGTTTGGTGGCGCAGAGCAGACACAGGCCATTCTTCAAGTATTATATAAATAAATAAAAATAATATCGATATTAGTAACGATACAAGTATCAGTAGCATTGGTATTAACACTTCTATCAATATTAATAGAAATATCATTATTTAATTATTATTTAACCCAGAAAGAACTTGTAAGTTTCTAAAATAAAATCCACCGCTAATATTATAAATACCGTACAGAAATAATATAATAAAATAATATTTAAACCCTACGAAAAGAAACAAATTCTTGTAGGCAGTTTGAGTGTCCAATGTTTTTCCCGTAAATACCGGCACATTATAAAAATTTGGAAGTTGCCAAGCAGACGCAGCGGAAGTTTTGATCCGTAATTAAATTACTTTATTTCCAAGCTCGCGGAAGGCTATTCGTAAACTCGACACGGTAAAGCTCGATGCCATTTTCTCGTTCGAAAGTTTCACAGTTAACGAAGTACAGATTCAAACTTTCAGACGTGAACTTTTTGTATGAATTTGGAAGTTAGCATCTCTTCGCTCTGAAGAATGATTACGTTCCATCAGATCAATATGTCGAATAATATCGGTGTAGTTGCAGTGTCGTTTTAAGACACGGTCACCCTTGGTGGCCGCCACTAACAATAACACGTTAAATTCTCTAGCTTGAGGCCACGATTGCACGATACCCGTCATGTAGAATTTAAAAAAATGTTGTCATATGATATTAAACTATCGAGGACCAATGCCAGCCCCATAATTCGAAGAAGAATCAACCCTTAACCTCTTCCCGTGCTTTGACGAGTTTGACTCGTGACGCATTTTGTAGCTCAAATATAAATCCAACTCGACTTTTAAATATAAACCCAACTATTATTCAGATAACAAACTATTGTTAAACGTAAATTACATGTAACATTTTAATTTTCCTGCTTTGTTTTAATACCATGGTAAGAAATATTTATCCATGTCTGACGCACCTACCAAAATAATGGCACGACAAGGGGTTAATAATTGAAACTTTAGGGAGAGCCACTGCGAATCCCATAATCCAACAATGGGTTAAGGATTAACCCTTCCGTTCCGACATGTTAAATAGAAATTAAGAAAAGAAGTACTACAAGAACTCACAAATTTGGAAATATTATATTTTCAAAAAATTGTAACGCTTTCTAATAATATTTTCAGAAACTTGAAAATATATTTTTTAACGTACTTACGATATTCTTTGCACGCAAATGTTTATTTTTCAAGAACGTATGTATACGTTCCTCGGAACCAACGAGTTAATCGAATCAACAAAGATACGATCAACGTTTGCTTCCCCCCCACCCTCCTATCCAGATGCATTTCCCTGTTATATTTCGCTCGTTTCACCCTTTATATCCGACGGTCACATGGAAACGGCGCCTTGTTCGATCGTATTGACGAATTCGAAAGTGGACGAGTAACAATAGCACGGTTCCACGCAGATTGCAAATTGGGCGTCGAGGCTGGTCGAGTGCACTGCAAACTTCTGGGATTTCGTTCTACGGAAAATTCTCGTGAAAGTCATTAAGCCGGTTAATTTCAAAATCGATAAAAGTCAATCGACTCCGATACTCCGGTGATTCTAATTGGCCCGTTAAAGGCAATTAATGTGTCCTCTTGCTGTTGCCACGTTCGAGCACGCGAATATCATTCGCGATCCAAGATTTTCATTTGCTTACCCGACAAAATGTAATCGCGCGTTCGTGCGTGTTTCAATCCATATGCGGACACGAGTCTAATCGATTGATTCGATGAAAAATTTTGTGACAAGATTGTTTATGAATTATTCCTTTCGTATTTATGAAGTTGACGCACATCGAACATTTTTCTGACGTTTACATAGCAATATATAATAATCAATTGTTGTAGAAAAGACGAAAGAAGATGTTTCATGCACCCTGTGTAACATTAAAATGAATAATTTTTATTTTAAGTTGAAATGATGAATTTTCATGTTACCAAAAATTAATAGACATACACGTTATTAATAGCAATAACGCAATTAATAACAATAACAGAATTTATTTAACTGAGCCTGAAAGAAGTCCAATGAAAGAATTACAGGTGAGGTTAAAATAAATTTTTATTTTAGATATTAACCCTTAACGAGATATTTAAGTGGTGAAGACTATAAAGGTGGTGTAATTAACAGTCTTTTCATTGGCGGCTTGAATGGAAGAGTTAATGAGTTATAAACAACGCCCAAGTGTCATGTCTTGGAATTTTGAACCCTGACACAATACCCCCGCTTCTAAACTGAAAAGAAAATAGAAAACCAAATAAATAACACGTAGACTTTACCGTCGTAGGAGATAATTTGCATTTCGACAAAGGCGTTTTAATAAAGTATGTAATTTAAAATAAGAAATCTAAAGAAAATTATTTTGAGCCGTTTGGTAATTCTACTGTTAAAGGGTTAACTCGTTGGTTCGGCTAGGTTTAATTCCTCCGAATCAACTCCATAAATTTTACAGCCAGTTTTCTAAATAGTCGTCGCTCATTCGGTACATCTAATTTCGCGCGTTCCTTCGTTTCCGAAATCGTCGGGAAAATTTCGAATTCCGTCTGCGTGCGTTTCCTTTCAACTATCCGGTCGCGTTGATCGATCTCGTATTTGCTCTAATTCTAAGTTACATAGTTTCCCATTTCCGTGCTGAATTTCGGAGCCACGTCGAAACTTTTCATCTGGCAGGAAGTTTGGTCACAGGTTGGATCACAGGTAACCGGTGTACCTGCCTCCCTGTACCTACAACGGGTATCCCTGCTTTGGAATTCAAATAAACCCTCCCTCCTCCCCTTATATTCCGTTAAAGAACGTGGCAAAGTCACGTAAAAGCTTGAACGTCTACACCGGAAATACGAATTCCGTTGCCAGAAATCTTACGTAGTTGGAATTTTTATCAGATAGGTGATTCCTTGAAAAATAGTGACTCAGAAGGGAAACATTGGAGATTTATCTGTCCGAGGTTGTTTCTTTTTATCCTGTCTTAATTCTTGACATAACAAGGAATTTCCTTTGTTCCTAGTAAACACAATTTAGTTTATTCGTACAGTTAAACTTGAAGAATTTGGAGCATGAATTGTGAAGAACTTTTTAATTTGTATCGAGGTGCTTCTCCTTAAATTAAGAACCTCTTTATGAATTAAAATATATTTTGTAATCTTAATATTTTTAACTTCGAAAAATTTCTTCTGCTTTCGTTAGCATAAGTACCTTTCGTTTAATAAACTTTTGTTGCCGTAATAAAGTTTTTATTACAGTTTTTGGTGCCAAATGCTTTCAGAGTAATTCAATTTATGTAATTAACATTATCCAATTAAAGGGGTAGATTACTTTGACCGTGAGTTGTGTGCGTGCGCTCGTACAATCAACAAGAAAATATGCTTTTGAACTTTTCATTTGTCATTTAGTAAGATGATGAAGCAACGTGATGTCGTCAATTACCAAATATCCAATTTTGCAGGTATATAATTTCACTAGCGATCGTTTGTCTAAAAAAGCGTTTCGATCGGTTTACAGAAGTCCCCGTAGGAGTTTCCCACTGTGATCTTTTAATTCCATTTAAAAAAAAATGTCTCCCGTGTAAGAAGAATTAACATACATAGGAAAAATATTTTAAAAATTGTTAATATTATCAAGTTTATATAATAAAAAATAGATTAAAGTGACCCGCTACACGGCAAGGAGTTAAAACTTAATTATAAGTTATAATTAGATGCGCCTGCAATCGCCAGTGAAAAAATTCCGGACTTTTTAACGTAACTCTTAAAAACGTACTCCGATAATTTAATAATTTATCAAAGTTCAATTGTAAGGAAATTAATTTTTTAAACAATCTGATATCAATGTTTGTCAAAATTCAGCCAACATTCCAAGCGTCAATTGTAATTCTGGGAATAACTTGATCCAGTTTAAGATGTATTCTAACTACGGGTTTAATTAACAGTAATTATGTTATCTCGCGTCGCAACATCAGGTAAGATCTCACCATCCGTACAGTACTCGATACTAGACAGTCACACGCAAGATTAAGGTAGAACACGATATGTAGATTATTGTAATCTGTGTTAAGGATACTGTCTCCACCGGGACAATATTCCAATAGATTGTGTTATACGATAGTGATACGTATCAGGGTCTGATGAAATTCTTCATGAAATTAGTTACACTGTCTCGTAATAATTTTATTTAATCTTCAACCCTTCAAACCTAATGCTCCCTAAAAACTAATAGAAATTTCATATTGGATCTTAATTTTCCTAATTATATTCAGAATAATTATTTGTTATATTTGAATACTTAAATTTCTTATAATAAGTTTCGAGGCAATGTTATAAATCAAAGTTTGCGTACTGTATGGAAATTTGTGGATAGGATTAGATTAAGGTTAGGGTTATGATAAAATGAAGTTTCTCAAAAGTAGATATTGGATTATGTTGTTCAGTGTTCATTACTTTTTTTCGCGTTGATTTCAGTTATTACTGAGAAATAATACGAAAGAATCGAAAATTAACGGACATAAAGCAGTTTAAACACAAAAGACGAACGAAACTTCAAAATCGAGTTGATGCCACAAAGGGAGGATATCAAATTGAATTCCAATGGTTCGATTGCACGAACGAATGCAACAGGGATGCATGAAATATTATGACATAACGAGTAACGAAATTTGCTATAAATCATAATTGAATTTAGCGTCAGCTGCAATTTATAGTCGCCACAAACAGGCGTTTCCTATGCTTGAAATATGCTTCTAATTTGAATTTCAAAACTGATTACACCGTAAAATAGAACACCGAAGAAATTACAAATTTCTACGACGCTCTTTATTCCCAATCCTTTTGTTAAATCGATAAATTAATCGAGTACAAAGAGTTAGATTATATTTATACCACTTCTGTCAAATATAAGAAAAATATTAAATTACCCAAACAAATACGTCTAACATAAAAATAAAAGAAAAATCAGCCCTACTTTTCCTTAATATTCTCATAAAACCTGAATGTAATATTAAAATTGGACGAAGATTTCGACGAGCAAAAAGACCAGCCACGTTCTCCTGGTTTTCAGAACTCGCTGAGCTTTTATATCGACAGCAGCCGTTCGTCGGATCTTTTTCATGGGTCGACCCACAAAAGCTCCATGTAAATTAAGTATAACGGGTCTGACCCCATAAATCAAACGTAAGCTGAACGGGGTAAACGTAATGTCTGTCATTGTTGAGCGTCCTGGCAGCTTTCGACCCAGGAAGGCAAACACGTTTGCCATTGTAGCCCGGCACCACTTCCGGTATACGGTATTTCGATAAGGTTCGATATGTTGGCTAGAAGCTCGCGTTAACACGTATCGAGGAAACGGATCTCCTCTCTGAGATTTCACTCGAACGTGACCAATAAGTTGTTATACGTCAACCGAAATCCTTGATAAAATATTCTGTTCAAGCTTTCATACTCTGGATTGTTTATTTCCTTTTTTCAATTTAATCATAAGAAAATTTTATCGCCTTGTTTTATTGTAATTAGCATCAGAAGGGTTAAATTTTGTTAATCTTTGAGAGTAATATTATAAAAATATGTTACGGGGTCATATGTGAATGATAGGGCACTCAAGTTTGGTTAGTTATTTTATAATTGCCCACTTTATTTGTTAAATCGTGCTAGAAAATATATTTTTCGGTGCTGCAACCATGAAATACCAGTTCCAGTTAATCATGGTGTACCAATGTAATGGCGTCATTATTTTCTTTCGCTCGCAAATATAGCGGTTCCGTGAACAGTGGCTAACTGAAAATGTTCAGGATCTATGGTGACTACTAAATCACGTTTCGTCGAAATTTCAACCGAAAAATGATAGCAGCTGCTACTGCAACGGTATAACAGGAATCGATATCTATTGTACGATACTTATAAATCACCGCCCTTCCACTTCTGTCTTTCGACCTTCTTCTGATAGTTTGTCAAGCTTCTTTCCAACGTTTACTTATAAATCAGCGTCCGTAATCGCGTTCAGAACTTCAATAATTATTGTCCAATAATTTCATAAAGATTAACAAGTTTCAAATAGATTTAATATTTTCAGCTTCTCGTTTTACAATTTTAAAATTTTTAAAAACAGAGTTAATTATTAATTATGAAATAAGAAATCATTATTATAATAGTGGATATTGTTAATAAAATTAAATTCAACGAGTTTATACTAGCACTAGAACTACCGACGTTCAATGTACCCTAACTTTTGAGTCAAAAATAAATTAGAAAACAAAATAATTACGATATCAAATGTAAACTTACGTATACAATAATTCTTTATCTTGACAGAAGCGTTTTAATAAATTTGCTAAATTAAAATAAGAAATCTGAAGCAAGCCATTTTGACCCGTTTGGTAGTTCGTAGTGCTAGAAGGATTTCAACGTCAAAAAAACATATTGCATTTTAAAATACAATATGCAATACGTGCAGAAACTAAAAGTATCAATTTGACAATGTTTAAATGATTAAATTAAAAATTTCTAATGAAATTTTATTACAATCTGTAAACAGGATACGCGGAGCAGAATAATTCAGAAATTATTTCTAAGCCATCTAACACTTCGTGTAGCGCCCACTTAAGCCAAATTAATTAAATTTTCTCTTATCACGAGCATGTACTACAAACTTATACGAGTATAACAAGATACTTATTAAACACGCGCTGAAATTTGTATGTGCGTCACGGAAACCTTAGAGATAATAGGAAAAGCAGCATCTTTTGTGTAATAACATTGAAACATTTAAATTTTGAAATTTTGCCATTATGCAAAAGATTTTTCTGATGAGGTAAAAAACTTCATGAAAATGTCGGTAGCTTTTCAAAACCCGAGTTTACAAATCTGTCAAGAGATTAATCATTGAAAAAAGCAAGGTCGTAGTAAATTAACGATATTAAAAACAGCGGGGCGACTTCAAAACTACCATGTTCACTCGTCGTGTTAAAATCCCATATAACGATCCGCGTGTACATACAAGTTTAACTATGTAAATCCTTTTCTTGCACGAAAGCAAAAATCGGAGCTGCTTTCAAGCCTCGCAACGGACAGATGATGGCTAGCTTTACACCTGTGCAAACTAATCAGTGGCCAACGCATAAAGAAGAAAGAAAAAACTTGATGGAAAAAAGGTATTTGTAATTTGCATAAGAATTGCACTAGCCGGCACATTTTCGCCCGTGTATAAACACGGCCGTTCAAAAGTCGAGAGCATTTCACATTCATTTGGACAAAACAAATTTTTTAATATAAATATGCTGTAGTTTTATTAAATACACTCCATTGCAAAATTAGGGGAACATCATTTTTACCGTGAAATGAACAAAATAGCAGGTTAAAGAGTAAGTGACCCCTTCATTCATAAATTTTCAAAGTAATTTTTCTTATCATCTTCCTCTGTCTCTGCCGGTTAAGGAAATTTTTTTTCCTAAACGTTGATAACTGGATACGAAAGTCTGTTCCTTTGGCTTTAATTTCTGTTCCCCTAATTTTGCGATGGAGTGTATATTAACATATCATCGTCCTAAGATGTATAAATATGTTCGCACGCATTCTGCACTAAATGTGGACGACCCAAGAATTTGTGTTGTATAACAGTGGTGTAATCTTCTTAATACCGTGCCACATTTAACCCTTTCCAGCCCAAATTATAAAGAAGTTATTTTTGCTCATTTTTATGAGAAGCTGGGAAGGGTTAACATGAATTGTTTGTTGAAGAAACATTAACCATTTGCACTCGAGTGATGCCTCTGGAGGACATATTTAATTTAGAAAGGAATAAAAATAAATAGATTCATAAGCATCTGTAACACTTTATTTCCAAAATAGTGAATTTAGTTTTCGGAGGCTTAGGTGGGAAAGTAAATTAGGTTCGAAGGTATCCAAAAACGTTCCGAGTGCAAAGGGTTAACATGGTTTCTATTTGTAAAGCCTTTCACCATCCTCAAAAGAAACCACAGTTACAGAAGAATAATTCTTTGATTAGAGTGCATGAAGTATGTTTATAAGATAGACGTCATGTCATGTGTTTTTAAAATGATAATACATGCTCCAAACTTTTGAACAGCGGTGTACGTTCGCGATGGTTTTCCGTGATCTGCGAAAATTACGAGACATGATTCATGATAATCCCCTTCTTTTTAATTGGTTCTTACTTATCGCCCCTGTTTTTCTTTTCTCGCGATAATTAATGAGCCAACGCGTGTTTTATAGGTACGCACCCAGGAAACTAGCGACATTTCTTCTCACCGTTCTTTCACACTCATAAATATTCGTCGTCCCTTGCGAGGTGCGCGGGAGATTAATTGTTGTAATAATACTTGAGTATTCGTTACCTTTATCCGTATCATTCTATCAAATGATATACATGAAAATCTTGAAGCTAATAATTGCGAGAAATAATCCTTTTTGTGATAACGTGTCTAATTAATATCCGTAATTAATTTTACCTAATTACGGTATGCAATTACAGTGATTTCATAGTTTCTGAATAATTTTAAAATCTTATTCATCTTGTCATATAAAGTAGCTGCTCTATTTATATCGGGACAAATTAACATAATGTTTTTGTGTTCGATATTCTTTAACGTATTTCTGTTTACTGCGTTCGATCATTTTAATTTGAAAACTAATAATTTTTTATTTATTTATTTAACAAAATTATATTCGTGGCAGTGTCAAATACTGCAGATGCTTGTCAAACTAATTCTTGTATTTAATTTTTACATTGACATTTGTTTGCATTTTGTTGCCATATTTTATTCGCACCAACAGTTTCTATGTAAAATTTGAAAATAAATGAGTATAAAATACAAGACTGAAATAAAACAATAAAGAATTGTCTACCCTCGATCTTTTTATTTGACTCTAACAGAACCGTGAATTTCTGTTCATTCATCTCCGCATTCCAACACTGTCCCCTATCGAATTTTTCGTTTCATACCGAGCCTGACATTTATTAATAAACTATTTACGATACAGGCGTGCATTTTTATCCAGCCAACCAGACACAAATTGAAACTTATTGCAGCGTTTTAAATGTTACGAATTTCAGGGAGAAATAGGAAGAAATATGTATATTTTCAGCCAAAAGTTTGAAATCACTCGTCCATGCATTAATACATCATATAGTTTTCTGCCATCTGCTTTTTTTCTGCTAATAATTAATGATGACTATTACTTTGTTAATAATTAAAATTATTATTATTATTATTCGATTCTATGGGCTAATGTGTTAGCTTAACATTGGACCAAAGTGTTTGTTTACTGGAAGTTTTGGTCCAAACTTTTTAAACGAAAATTTAACATAATTATTCGACAGGATATATTTTCTTAAAGTAACAGTTTTTCTTACTTTTGCGTTCTTTTATTTTATCCAATTTGTATAAATAAAGGCGTAAGCCATCGTTTTATCCGTCATCGAATTATTGGGTCTGCGATGATCCACCCCCTTTAACACGTGTTGCTACAACGATTATTTGAAAATCTATACAATCCTCTATTAGCTCATCAAGTTTTGCAAAGCTGATTTATTCGTACTTATCAATTTTAGAAACAATCACTTCAGAAATCTAAATTAAATTAAAAAATTTAAAGAATGGTTGATACACATACCCCATATTATTATTACCCCTAATAAAGGATCCTATCTAAGATCAAATCGTAAAAATATAAAAGAGAAAAACAAAACCCAGAAAATTCTTATTTTAAAAAAGATATAACGTTGTACACGAAATTATTCCTGTATCGATTTTAACCGAACACAAATTAGTTTCACGTTGAATTTTACCAAATTTAAATCGGTTGCTGCCAGTGAGCGAATCGCAATCACGGGGAAAAAAGGTATGTGTTTGATATATCGGGAAAAAAGAACTTTGTTTAAACGACGATGAAAGCTCGTAGCAGGCTTGAATGAGGTATATCTATGCGTTCACAAAGCAAACTAGAACACACACGTGTTGTTACGTATGAACGCTGTGACGAAGCGAAAACAACGATGCATGTGCAAGCGAACTCATTTTGTGGAACAGGTATGAAACAACGAGGCTTATGTAACCGGTTAAATGTTCAACGTCGAAATTGACACGATAGCGTAATCATTTTGCACAATGTAAAAGTTGAACGAAAATTTATAAACGTTTATTTGATTAAAAAAAAAAGGAAAAAGAAGAATCTTTTTGCATGATTTGTTAAACAAATTGATACACATTTCATTGAGAATATTTGGGAATTAAATTTTTGGAAACTTAGTGCAATTAATGTATTTAAGATAGTTTCATGTATTTTTAATAAGATTTAACACAATTATAAAAACAAGAATTAGTATTCTGGAAAATGTTCATTTATTTCACTTTATGTACCATTAAAATGTTGTTCTCGTAAATTTAATATCAAAGATAAATTAAATATCGTATAAGTATTTATGCTGTAAGTGTTCACTTGAATGCTTCAGAGTACTGTTTACCTTGTTGGAACCGGTAAATCCTCAATTATTTCAAGTACAACAGTACGGTAGCACGAAGTTAAATTCCAGTTATTAAACCGAAGTGGTAGTAATTACGACCAATTAAAAATACATGTTTAATAATGTCAGTATACACTTTTGCGTTCGTAATGGATGATAATTACGCGTTCGTTATTACTGAAAATCTTGCACGATTTAAAACATCCAATAATTACTTTAAATACACAACTTTGACAGGAAAGGAATTAGAAACAAATTATTTTAATATGAAACTAACTTATATAGTGCACTACATTTTTATTATCTCTTTATTCTATTATCAATTATTATTAGTTAAATGTTTATATTTCATTCTTGGTTTCATAATTAAATAATAGCTGTTATTGATTAAATTTCAATATTTTTTTATTGGTTACTATTAATTAAGATTCTGTAGTTTATTAACAGCTATGATTAATTAAATTTTTATACTTCATTATTAGTTGTTACCATTTTATCACGTCGATGCATAATTACGCATAATTAATTAATTATTTACTGTACAAAGTAAACTTCACGAATATTGAGCTTTCGTTGTAAATCGATTAAAATTAATCCAAAATTCTCTAAGTTAAAATAAGTATCACGATAAAAAAGATACATTCTAAAACTCTTACTGGAAATTCCCACATAAAATTGAGGGTTGAAAAATAAAGCCACGTTCGTGATATTTATTCTTACCACCTACAACAGTAAATGATTTGTATGCTTCGTATTTCTGAATGAAATAATAAACCACTTTAAACAAACGACTCTCGTTAAAGCACTTTACCTATAATAGTATCAGCAAAACGAATTAAGCTTAACACCGTGGGGAACTTTATTCTAAAATACGTTGCACGTGCATCATATCAATGGAGATTTATATATCCTGAAAACCTGCTCGCTTACAAGCAAACATCCTTGACACAACATATTTTTATTATGATTTATATTCCGCGCAAAATAATGCAGCCACAAGTTTGTCCATTTGTTATCCTGTAAAAATTCCTATAAAAATCCCGACGAGAAAAATACTAGTTTGAACAACAAATTTTTTATTCGTATGATCATTCAAGTCTTCTTCAAAATATTTTTTAATTAGAACTATCTCCTTTTTCTTTTTAGTTTCAATAATGCAATATTTATGATGTTTTGATTTCTAAATCATTGTTTGATTTTAAACTAATATTTGTGTCAATTTTCACATTAATTTTAAAGAACTTTTTATGTTTAAGTTGGAATATTTTACCATTGAATGACGGGTCATGGAGAGAGCCGACAATTAAAATGAAATTTTAAACCATTTGTGACACTTGAACTGTGGGGTGTTTCACTGCAAGGTGCGAGGGATTAATCCGATCCACCTGGCTTTATTTGGATGTATTATTTAGAAAGGTCCATTTGCGAATCGTTCGCAAACACCAGTGTAAGGACGACATAAAACTTTCTGCACACTGTCCATTTTCGCCTGTAAATATTTCTGTTAGGGGACAAGTGCAGGAGGGATTACGGACCCAAAGAAATTTTTAAAACGTGTCTGCCGTCATAAAATTCAGGTAAAATACACAATGGTTTGTTATCTCTCCAAATTGCTAACAAAAGAAACGCACAATCTTCAAGATATAAATTCGTACTCTTATGTATAGAAGAATCTAAAAATACTTGTGCAAAATCGAAAGGAACAAAGTTTCTATTCAAACTCTTTTAACGTCTAGTTAAGTACTTGATTTGTTTTTAATAGATAATTTGCTATAGGTTAATGGCGAGATGCTATTTATGCTCCATAAACGCTTGATTCTGCAGAATTATTACCTCTGGGATCCTATAATGGTGGAATGGTTGGTTCCGACCCGTCCCAAAGGTACTAATGATAGTCTTAATGAGTTCTAACCATCAATAAACCGTGTCGGTAACATTCCTAGGATTTAAAAGTTGATCTAAAATTTAGCAAGAAACCATCCATAATGACAGAGTCGTTCACAAAGTTTTACAAGGAGGAACGAATATTCCTTCCTACAATAAATAAGGGATGAAAGATATACATTTCGACAAAAGTATAATATTTCAAGTGTACCAAAGGTAGGGGTTGGTGACAAAAGAACCCAAGTTCTAAGTTTGACCTGAAGTAGGCACTGGGTGTTTTAAGTCCATACCCTATTACTTTAACTGACTTTCACTTTAAGTACAAACATTAACCTTCGAAAAGTGCTTCCATAACTTTTTTTTTTTAAAGTCCATAGTTTATGAGATATTTCCAGTTTGAAATCGTTTGGAGACTAAACGTTTCTAACTACGAACTTTTAGGATCTGTGCACTCAAAGTGTTAATAAAATTTTGTAAATTCGAATTAGTAATCTGGAGAAAAAATAATTTTGATTTGATTGACGGTTCTGGTATTAAAACAAAAAAGATATTGAAAGGATAACGATGATTATTATCTGTTTGTTCGTGAAGCAACGCAGGAGATGATCGTATCCTCGCGACGAGGAAGCAGAAGCCGAAGATGGTGCGTTACGCTCGTTTGCTACGCGACCCTGCACGTAAAGAAGAACGTATCGTCCATTGTAATCAAGCATTGCATTCTTCGTGGCTGACTATGGCGACGATTTCGATACGATCTGTCCGCCGGGATGAATGAACGCGATGTTAGTCGGTAAATCGTACGTCACGTTTAAGGTCGGTTAATTAGCAGTCGATTGTGATGGCTAAGTAAATGGCGATGCGGTTTCGGTGTAACGAATACATTACGTGCCTTTGTGAACGGACCACGGTCGATGAAGATTGATTTAGAAACTAAAATTATTATCAGTGCAAAGGGTTGTAAACGGTTTGAAAGAAGAGAACCTTTTATTCGTTTATTTTCTATGCGACGATAAAGAAATTGGTGATCAAAATTCTCTTATTCGATGAAATTTAATTATCACAAGATACGGTGACGCACGATTTACGTGATTTTAATTATTTTAATAAAATTGGAGACAAGGGTCGTTATTTTCCAAAGTATAAAGTTGTTTTCTTGATATTATCTTTACAATACATTTGTTAACAGTATTAACGTATCATGTCAAAGAATCTGCAAATTATTTTTCAATCATTTTTGCACTCTGATATTTATTGTATAATAATTGCGGAAATAAATATTTATATGGTACTTGTTGCTCAACGCTAGTGCAAAATAAAATTGTTATATTTTAAAAATTCTATATAAAGAATTCTATTTTTTAGATAAAATAAGCTCTTCAATTCAGTGATCAATTATTTATTGTTAGTCCTAAAGTAAACAACCTATAGTAACAAATACCTATATTTGCATCACTATTATCTGTTCTTATAAAAAATTCTTCATAACTACAGCAAAATTTGAGTCACCAATATTCAATAAGGTCAGAAACAGTACAGCCCCAAGATTATGGAGTGCCCCGAATTAAAAATTTAAACCTCATATTTATTACATTCGTTTTGTTACAATGTTGCTCCAATTCTATTTTATTTTTATATTCTTATGGGTAGGTAAGGACCCTAAAAGCATTGCTTATCCCAAGATCCTCCATCACTGCCAATAGCACTATTTCGAAACAAATCGTTGCTTGTAAAATACGAAGACTGAACTGATCGAAATGAAACTGAAATATTCCTCAAAATAAGTGTCTTTCGCGAAGATAAACTGTTTCTGTATAGCGATGGTTGGCGATAAAAAGTTCTTCGGAGTTCATACGATGAATACGTTCGTTGATACATCTTCGTTTCGACGTTATACCTCTGGAAAGAGGTTGACAAAGGACGCGATTTATTTTCACGGACCAACAAATCATAAGTAAACGATTCATAAGTTACTGTACCATCGTCTCTCGTGTGCGATAGAGGAAAAGTAATTCGAACAAGAAACGGTGCTAACGTGTACGGTCATTGCAATGAAACGAGAAGACATTTTGCACGGATCCTGAGGACCAATATTCCCTGTAATCTGTTTTGTGGTCCGTCAGGGACCGAGTATTCTCGAATTCTCATGGGATTGCGATACACCTGTGCATGTAAGCATTGCTACAGTGCATCGTATTGTATAAACTCGACGTCGTGCAAGGTTTATTGTACAACGCGGCTTAACGTGTATTAGAGGTTCCGGTTGTTGGTGTTAAGCCGAGCTTAGCTTTGTATCGAATACAATTCTAAGAAGGATATAACTCGTTGATTCGAGCACTACAGAGGAGGGATTATTAAAGAAGCACGAAAAGCTGAAAGGATTTCAGAGAAATGCATGTATGTATGGTTTGTTACATAATATGTAATATATGGATGGATTGGATAAATGGTAAATATCTTGACCGTGTTTATAGAAAATACTATAAAAATTAGTCCAAAAATATTTCAAGAAGTCTAATCAAAAGTATTTGATTGCTATTAATATCCATAACGGATAAGGTCCGATCTATCATACCGTAGTAATTTTGTATTTTTGTACAAATTTAATTCACTTATTTTTCAAATAAACAATTATCTTTGAATTACTATACTCTTCAGTCATTAGATTAATCAAAAATTAAGAAAATTGAAATTTGAAGACTGTATAATTCTAAATCTAATAAGCATAAAATTATAAATAAAGTTTCTATCTAATTTTTCAATCTTATTGCTTCTTTCGAAATTTTCGTAGCTCAATAAAGCATGTTGTGAAACATATTTGTAAAAATACATTTTAAGTTAATTAAATGGAAAAGTTATACCCGATAAAAATCATTCGTTCCACTCATGTGTAATAGACAGTACTCGTAAATAATTACACAATATCCTCTAAAGATATGCAATTACTAATTATCGATTAATCGAAAGGTGCAACATATTCGTTTTTCCATTCACAGACTTCCGAAGAAATTCACAGATTTTTCTATATGTGTAAACATTCATCAACTTTTCAACACATTTAATATACATTTCATTTGAAACGTATGACCTTCTTCGAACAAATTGCGAAACACACATACAGAAACAAAATTCATGAATTTATGATTCACTGAGAGCTTACTCTATCTCATACCTCTCTCGAAAGATTAATAATTCATGGATTCGTAAAATAATTCGGATTTCACTTGTTTCTAGATTTTCCTTGCTATTTCTAAGGATGCACAATTATTCATTACGAAATTTAATTCACTGTTTTATTTTTCCTAGCAAATATACATTAATAATTTAATACCGAACACTATTATAATTGACGCAGTGTCCAACTGAAAATTACAAATTTTAATTGAATCTTCGAACGACAGAGCCGTTTCGATTTCGATTTCTAAAGGAATGCTTTGAAATATGAAAAATCAAAACGTAAAACAGCTATACACTCAATTTTAACTGTTAATTCTCTCCGTGGTCCGTCATTCGAGGGTTAAAGTACCTACAATTTTTGTCTAATATTACAGAAAGAATTATTATTTGCGAAAGCTTGCACAATATAAACGGTAATAATAGCGTTTGTTACATTTCTTTAAATGTACAATCTTTCACATAGTTACCAAGTTGCATCAAATTTGAGCGTTAATAATGATAAAATTAGCAGACATGAATTTCGGCAGCTTAAATCGTGGCAATTCGCAAAAAAATAGACTTAAACAGACTTGAATGGGAACAGGTGTTTAAGAAGAGGAAACATCAAATGCTTCATCAACAACGCGGAACACATTTGCATGCAAACGTCCATCCGTAGCCGCCGCCTTCATTTTCCTGTTTCTTAAACGGAACAGCCAAGAAATTTCTTTCGAAACTTAAATTCTCCACCGCTTTTGTTCTCCGGAAAAAAATAACCCGTCTAGGTAGGAAACGTTCCACTTAGAAGGTTAAATTAAAGCACATTTGTTTGCGAAAGTAAGACTTCTAAAATTTGAATAATACGAACATCCTCCTTTTTCAGAAGCTGCACATAAAGGAGAGGAAAAAGAAACATTTGTAATAAACACAAGTTTTATCTTAATGGAGATTTTCTTCGGGAAATACATTAAACTGTAATTGCATAAAAATTATTCATAGTAGTTATATTATATTTTCTGTCGTGCAAACATCGTTTGGTTCAATAAAGAAAATATTATGTAATAATACAAATGAATTTTTTGAGATCGATTTTATCTTTCTTGTACGAAATGTGTGTTATTCTGCGCAATTATATTTTTTATCAATTAATTGTTTATTAACTGAATTTGAAATCGTACAAGAAGCTCTATCACTTTATGAACTAAATTAATAAAGAAGTCATCCAAACGCTGCCATAAATTCAATCAAACCCGCACACAATAATTTCTGAGATTCAATTAAATCACTGTTCAACAGTTCTAAACATTTTGATCACCGCGTTAAATTAATTAAAAATCCTAACGAGCAGTACTTTTCACTAAAAATCATAATAATAGGGGTGTAACTCCTGCTATTGATTTTTCGAGAAAAACAAGCTTCGATGAAATTGAAAAGTTTCTCGACCATGTATGTACGTGCTGTGGTTTTTGTTTTTAATAAAATTTAATATATCCCACGACCGTTTTGGGCGACTTGAATTTTTGTAATATGGCGATCAAAGTGTCAAAACAGAAAATTAAATAGCAAGGTATTTTCTTTGAAATAATCAAACTGGAAAATTTCATTTATCACCGTATTCACTGATAATTTTAATGTCACTATCAATAACATTTAACCTAATAATGTTTATCGCATTTCATTCAAAAGTCAGAGTCTACCAAAGAATGCCTCTTTATCTCTAACAAGAATAATAATTTTCTCCTTTCAAGTTCTGTTCAGATTTTCATCATGCGATCAATGATTCATCCAATTACCCGACGAAAGGATCAATAAAAAATTATCCAGCTTCAATGCCAACGCGTGACAGGGAAAGAGGCGTGTATGTAAATAGGAAAACGCGTTAAGAACCGTGTACTAATCGAGTCGACATCTCGATAAAAATTGTCCGTCGCGATGATGTAAGCTTAGATGTCAAGGTGAGACTCGATGCAAATAAAACCGCTGCGGTTTCCACTTCTTAACCGACCAGTGGGTCAAAAAAGGTATTGGTACGCCCTACTTTCTTGAAATCACTTTATTTAACACCACACCTACAAATGACTTGCTTCAGATTTCTTATTACAAGTCACAAACTTCGTTAAAACGCTTTTGTCGAAATGTAAGACGGCTTTTATCAAGATAAGGAATTATTCTGTATGCTAGCTCACGGTTTATCCTATACCTGACTTGTTTTCTATTTTACTTTCAATTCAGAAGTAAGCCTCCTATCGTTATAAACAATATCTTTTCTGTCTCTGACAAGACAAGAAATATTTCGCATGTAATTGAAGTTATTTTTGAATTGACGTTGGATACTTATTAAAATTTATTCGTACGAACAAAGTTAGATTGATTAATTTGTCACTTGGGAATTTTGATACGAGAAGCAATTATAAACACTTTTTCATGGATAAAATACAAATACTGTAAATGATTGTAAAGAGCTGTGCATCAATAAAAACAAATTTTGTAATTAACACAACTTTCCTTCAATTATGAACTTTTCACAGTCCTGAATTATAATTTCATTGAACATAATTAATCGCGAGTCCAGGCAAACGCTCGATCGTGTATACTAATTAAATTGTTAATCAGAGATGTACAAACGTCGGATAGGTGCGTGAATTAATTTCGATGAACGAGCACGTCCGGACGGAATTTCATTAACGACTTCTGATTACAATTAATGATCATGTAAAAAAGCGTGAAAAGTTCAAACGATAATTCATCGTGATGAAAATTACCACGTCACAAATACAATGTTTAATTGCTCTAAAAGGTATGATAATTATACAATGATGTAAATTTAAATTTGTGTCAATTCATTTACTCTTACTTCGAACGATAAAACCCTAATTATTAACCCTTTGCACTCGATGCGTTTATATGTATCATAATGTCAAAATCACTATCTCGGAAGAAAAGAGCTACAAATGTTTATGAATCGATTTATTTTTACTTCTTCCGTTAATTTGTTATATTCGAATACATATGAAACTTAAATTTCACATTTTAAAATATTCTAGCAAATTAGACGTGACGCCTCAGAGGCTTAATACGAGTACTATTAGCTTAATATTGTATTAATCATTCGATTACACAAAATTTCGGGTTACCGGTGACAGGCACTCGACATTTTTTACAATTCAATCATTAATAAAAGACATGATGAAATAAACCACCGATAGTGTCAATATTAAGCTATTGAAGCTGGCTATCAAATTGAAAGGTTAAATTTGAAAATTATTTGACTGCATCCTCGATATTATTTGAGGACGATGTTTCGGCGTGTCTGACTACGTAAGTCCGTTTCCACTGTGGCAATCAACGTCTTAATTGAAACGTCTTCTTGTTCAACTTTCAGACATATTCGACGAGTATTTGGTCATCTTTTTCTAAAAATCCACTTTGGTTTACTAGTAACATTATTCTCTATTATAAGAACAATATTCTTGTACGATGAAGTTAAAGAAATCCTCTAGGAGCAAGAAAGAAAAAAGGCTCGAATGTTGCAGCTTTATTGAAGACTACTGTCGGAGACTCTAGATTTTCCTCTCCGCAATGTTTTCAACTGTTTTGTGCACTGTGTTTTCCGACCTTTTTCGCGGCTACGTACGAGAGAGGCAGGCGGAAAAAGGAAAAAGAAAACGGGGGGAAAAAAGCGTTCGAGTGAAAAGGTATTGCTTTTCAGCGAGAGTGAATAACGTTTGAATCGACGATTCACGGAAAAAAAGATCAAAGTTCTGAAGGGGTATGAGAGAAAATGCAACTGGACGTTTGGAGTGAACCGCACTTTCGTTTCCATTGATATTTAATCGTTAACAATTATTACGTTAACAATAAACCATCACACCATGGTGTAGAATGGATTCTAAAATAAAAAACAAAAACAATCAATTGAATTCCATTGCGAATTGTATTCGATATCATTCAATAATATGAACTTTGATGAAACTAGTTTTCTGAACAAGGGACGATCTCGTATTCTAATTAATTAATTAATTTATAACGTTCTGATTCTTTGTTAGATGTCCTCTTCAGTAAAATAAATGTATAATGGCGAATATAAAATTAATAAAATTAATTAGCCTAATTTAATCTAGAAATTTAATGAAGTATAAAAAAAGAAAATGTAATGTAAAAACAGGGGTTACATCTGTAAAATTATAAACCCTAATAATTACAATTTTCTCTAGTAAATTAAATACTTAATTTGGGAATTAACATGCAATAGATAAAGAATTTTTGTTTACATACGTTTCACGTCATAAAGAACTATAAAATGAATTATCTTTTGCCATTGGACTATCTGTACGAATTTTCAAGTACAAATATTTAATCGTCGAAAGTTTACTTTAAAGTAAAATCTGTCCAGGACTTATTTATCGCTCTGTAAAATTAATGGCAAAGGATCGATTTTATATTCAGTCGAATGGTTTGGTGTCGCACGAAAATACAACTAATTATCCCCCTGGTGTTGATGTTCATGTAAAATGCGAGTCAGTGTAAACCGCAATCAATCAGGCGTCACCTTGCGCCCTGTTTTCGAATTAGCCGTCATGAATTGCGTTAAACCGAACCACCCCAGTGATCCACATCGAAAATTCCCTCTCTCGTGCAAATAATTCCTGTACCCTGGCCGATGAAGATTCGATACCGAATGGCTGTTCGTGTCAATGTTTCGCATTTTAATCGGCACGGATCAATAACGCGCTCACAGTAACCGGTAGTCCGACTAATTTTCCTCTAATTAACCAGCTAATTCTCGCTGCTATTTAAACACACATCTCGTGCTTGTATTCTTTCGAAGTATACGCGAACGAGCCAACAGGTGAATTTTGTATACCGTTTAATTGTTGCTGCAGGTTTTCGACGCCTTTACTGTATAAATCAATTTTAAATTCGCCTTAAGGGGTCTGGCGGAATTTCAAATATTTGTTCAATCGTCGACGTTGAACGCGTGTTGCGTTTATTTAATTATTTATCGAAGTTTACAATGACGATATGTTTCAAAAAGTCCGCAGTTCACATCAGCTATTTCGTTTTGACATTCTATAATACAATCAAAATTTTTTACAATGGTACGTAATAAGTTTTGAATTAATGACAGAAATTTAATATTTTATCTAAAAATTACAGAGGTACATGGACAGTTAAACTTTTTATCTTTTAATGTTGGACTGTTCTTCATGAGAAAGAATTATTTCTTGCAATTTACTAAAATATATACGCGATAATAGTTTTCTAAATGATTATAAGAGACATTCCTAAATTTGTTATTACCGATTTGTTTATGCCTATGTTACATTAGGCTAATGCCTAAGGGGCTAATACATGTCCTAAGAATTTTCAGCAAGTGTATCCTTGCTTATCCCTATAAATATTGTAACTTGTTAAGATCATGGACCCTTGTTACGAACACTTTGTACATCACGAGAAACGTGAAGGACAAAAAAGCATCACATCCCAAACCTCACTTTTTCTTTGCTTTGAGCTGCAAACTTCTCGCCGTTCGAGTAAGCTGTTCGCTCTTTTCTCGATTCTTATTACACGGATTTACCCTGTATGTCTCGCACGAGAAACGTTCGATCCTATCACGCACGACAGAGTTCACGAATTGTTTACCCAGAGAGGCCGAACGAGAAACAGGGTTAGAAAGAGATTCGAAACTGGGTCAGCCACTATATTCTGCCCCCAACCATTTCACCCCGCTTTCCCACTTCCATTTCTCTCTCGTTCCCTTTCTTTTTCTGTCTTTGTGACCGTGCTCCAACGGCGGCGTTTCTAAATTCGCCCACCCGAAACCCGTCGCGATGCATAACGACGCGTTTCGAGCTGTCGAAGAATGCCAACGGCGTTCGTCCATTCAAGTGATACCGTTTCGCTTCGACTTTCCAAGTGACACGCGAAACGCGTCCCCGCTTTCCCTCCCTCCTGTTATCGATGAATCGAACGCGATCAATCGTGTCTGTTGATTGGAAATGGCGAATTATTGGGGCTGGCGCAAATTTCCCCGAAGCGAGATGCGCCCTGGTTCTTTTCCTTTTTTTTCTTTTTTTCCCTTTTTTTTTTCAAAGGATGTGTTCGACTTTTGATTCGACCTTTCGCTGATAACGTTCGTTGGCCGATGGTTGCGAATCAATCAGGGCTGATAGCATATTTACGGTTTTTGGAGGGAAATCTTGTTTTACTTCATTGCAGTTAACTCTTTATGGGATATGTAACTTAAAATTTTGTATTAAGTTTGACGGAAAATATGTAATTTCTTGGTACCGTTCGATTATTAACACGTTGACTGCCACAGTGAAAACGGACGTGTGTAGTCAGACACGATAAAATCCTAATTATTAAGGGTGCAGTCGATTAATTTTTCAAATTTAACCTTTCAATTCGATAGCTAGCATTATTAGCTTAATGTTAACGCTATCCGTGGTTTATTTAATTATTTCTTTTGGTAATTATTTGATTTTAAAAAATTTCGGGTGCCGGTCACCGGTGACCCCCGTGGCAGCCAACGTGTTAAGCATGAACGAGATTAAGGGACTAAATAGTTAAGGGAAATGTTTGAAATTACAACCTGAAATTAGCAAAACTTGTTTATAATAAGTTTTATCCTAAAATTTTGGGAGTTCTTGAGGGATTAATCTTTGGACAATGACCGTTGAAATATGGATGACTAAAATTTCATTTTACGCTTTGTATTACTTCTTTCGGTGTATATAAATGTTATCAACTGTTGTAATGAGAATCGATTGGACATACATTGATTAACTTTTGATTCGATTAAATCGAGTAAAGGTTTATACTCGCTTCTGTCGACATAATAAAAAGTAACTTATTTTAATAAATTTAGAAAGTAGGGCAGAATAGAAAATGAATTAGCAGTGTCCAGAATACAAAATCTACGCAGCTAACAGCTTCGAGTCTAAAATAGTGTCATGATAAAGTCATATCACGAGAAACGTAACTTTGTGACATGATCCCATGATCAATATTGTAATAGTAATAATTAATTAGAGGATCAAGCAATCGGATGACGTTTGCACTGCCTCCGGGGAAATCTGGATTCCTATCTAATAGAGAACAGTAGAATAGAATTTCCCGTTTAATTGTATTATTAACGCGGTTATTAATTGCTGCATTCATCTGTATATTGATAAATTATATTTAAACGTTACAAACGTCGTTAGGAATTATAATGTAGCAAATTGATTTCGTTGAAAGTCCATATTTTCAACATCAAACGTATCATTATAAATCAAAAGCATCGAATTTGAACATGATCGACAACATTAAATTGCACGCTGGAAAATAATTATTCTCCGGGCGAATAGGAGTAAAATCCGAGCACAACATCCGAATCACAAGTACCAATAATTTCGTCGGCTGTTTTGATTCAAAGAACTTGCACCCACGTTTGTCAATTCACAGCATAAACACTTCACTTATTTGCAATCAGCTCAAAGGCTGGGGGTGTGTTAATACAACAGTACACGAGTTTGAAATACCGTTAATTTGTTAAATACATAAACAGACTGTACGCTGTTCGAGTCGCAACAATAGTCCCTTTTCTCGCCGCTCGATGGGATTTTAATCTCTCTTGAATATTTATAGCGCTTTGTTGAGTTCATACCACGGTCAAAAACTAATAATTTCATTACTTTCGTCACCGTTGCATCCACCTTTGCTATAAAACAACGAAAATATCTGTGAGTTAATCAAGGGGTAAAAGAAACCTTTATTTTCAGCTGAAATTCTGAATCAACCCTTTCCTGCAACAATTTGTAAAATATATTTCCATTATCACAATAAACTTGATATCAGTTATAATAAACAAATACACTGAATGTGATAAAGGAAAAGAAACAATCACGAAAAGTAATCTTCAATTCGTTAACGTTTGCATTAAAAAGAATCTCTCATTAGTTAAAGGGTTAAACCCGATGTCCCTCGCGAATCAAATGGAAATTTATCCGACACCCGGGAGGACAAGATGTGTTAGCATCGATTTTAGTTAAATTGATCGTATGCATGCACGTTGATGGGGTACGGCTTAAAAAATGGCCGTCAAAAAGCTCATCCTTTTTTCCCCATAAACGAAGCTGTAAACGTTATCGTTGAAACTCGTGCAATAAGAACTGGCTACCGAATGAAGCTGCGCCTAAGAAGGTACGAAAAGAACGGGAAGAAGGACGACAAGATACGAGTTAAAAAGATGGTGGCGAGTTTACGTCGCGAAAAGAAGAGGCCTATAAAAGTTGTGCGCTTTTATCTCGCGACTGTGAACAAACGAGCTAACTCTTGCACCGAACATTTTTCCGCCCGACTAAAGAATTGAGACAGCTCGAATAAAATTGTGGTAACGTGCGTTGCATACAGTTGGAAACAACATATTCGTGGCGGCGATAACTTCGCACGTTGGCTCTTATAATAAAAATAAATGTACGGCAAAAGTAACGGCCTGCACTCCTATCGCAAGTTAAGATGAATTATTATTTGATTAACACGTGGAATGCAGTGAAGGGTACAGGTGACCAGGGTCATAAATTCAATGCAACCGAACAACTGAAAGAAACGAAGAGTTACAAAAAATTCAAAATGACATCAACCCTTAAACGATGGACCACCTGGTGACAATTTAAATTGTACTTTTTACCAAGAAATTATAACACACCCAAGAATGTAATAAAATATGTCACGTTAATATGTTACTTTGTAATTTTAAATATGTAGCCAGTTGGTTGTGATAGAGACGAAAGGGTTAATTTTATTAAGTACCAAGTGTAACGTTTTAACACTAGAATTACCGACGTTTTATGCATATTGACTTTCAAGTGGAAAATACAATAGAAAAATAAAGAAACAAAGAACGATATATATATTAATATATACAGTAAGTCTTTATCCTGATAAAAATAACACACATTTTAATAAAAGCGTTCTGATAAATTTTGTGATTCAATTTATGAAACCGTCAAGCAGTCATTTTGACTGGTTCCGTAGTTCTAGTGTTAATTATCATTTTTGGTATTGGTTTGGAATCACTAGTGGTGTCAGATGTCACCTCCAAAAACGTGACATCTATAGGGGAAACAAATAAGAAATATTTAGTGACATTTTTCTGATCGAAATTTCATATTTGAAAGGTTCAATGTAGATATTTTTTGCCGAAGAATTCTTATTACAAATGATTTCATCTTTCATAAATTTCTTCAGTTTTATTTATTGGTGAAAAAAGAATTACACTTAGGATGAATCTTCAACCATTTATTCCGCGCTTTATACTCATTTGTTAAATGTAGATTCACCACTTTTCGAATAGTAGACGGTACAAATATACTTGTATCTTCAAAATTATCAATTTTACGGAAATTGTTGTTTTCGATTTTATTTTATTGACTTTACCGTTTAGGTCCGTGAAGTCGCGGATAACTTTGAAAGCTCAACCGAATGAACGATATCGAAAAACGTGCGACGTCTTTAAAAATCTCTTCTATCGCGGACACGTATCCATTTTGGTCGGTCATAAATACTTGTACGTATGGTGTTATCGCTCGTTATTCCTGATATACGTCGCATTAATATACGCTAAAGTACGACGGCGGAACCATTGGGAGTCTTTAAATTTCTGCTGATGTTCGTCGGCGATATTTTCCGATACGGTCAGAAATACTGAATTCACGTTAGGGAATAGAGAGCAATTCTTTGGTGTGAGATTCCTCGAACAAATCCACGTTCACTTGAGTTACGAGCGTTCCTTTAGAAACAGAAAATGACGCACTATTCAATCATTCACAATCAGTAACGACGTATACACGAAATTCATCAGAATTGTGGGATTCCGTTGAACGTGGCTGCTTCATTCTGGCAACGATTGAAACATTCGTTTCAATAAAGTTTTCAATAAACTTCTGTATCGTAGAAATGATTTTGACATATGCTGAAGTATTTGATTATTGGAATCGACAAGATCGATATTAATTTACTCAAAATCTCGAATTTTATTATTACGATTAATAACATTTCTAACTTCCTTATTAAGTTAATAAAGATTCTTAGTGACATAAAATAAGAATTTTGCCAACTATTTCCAATATATTTAATAGAATGATAAACTTCTCGGAATAAAAATATTGACAAAAGAATTACGTAGTTATTTTTATCAAATCTTGGATTTTAAATTGATACGTTACAAGTTCTATAATTTGAAATTCCCCATTCAAAATGCCGACAAAGGAGCACGCGATATTGCATTTAAAGAACCGAAGAAAACGTTACAAAATCTGCCGGATCTATGAAATTAGAGTTGCAAATAGAATGGTTTACCTCTACTATGTATCATTCACACTTGTTACGCGAAACTTGGCTTCAACGATCGCAGACCAGTATACTAGTTATCGGTCGTTAGTTCTGCACTGAGTTACATTCGCGTTGCACCTGTGAGTCTACGGTAAGATCTACCCAGAAGGAACTCCGGCTACCATCCTTCGAGAAAACGAGTTCCTAGCCCTTCCATTGCTCGAGATGCAGCTCCTTAATTTGTTACACTTAACCCTTTCTCTACTACGGCCAATCACACCCGCTCGGCATGAAACTGTGTGCAGAACTCTTCGTTTTTTGCGAATAATACTTGAATTATATTAGTAATTTGAAATACCAAATTCAAGCACTTAAATAAGAAAATCAAAGTAGAAATATCAATACAGAAGATTGTTTTAATCTTTGCATATCCCTAAATGAGCTTGATCGACGAAATTTCAATCGAGTATCGAGGATTTTATATCCAAGTATCAAAACCGATCCGTAACGCATCGTTGTTGCGAGAACCGACGCGGGTTAATTTAAGACGATCGAAACATCCGCGGAATTCTTGAACGAAACGCTCGGACCGCCGATTTGTCGGCTCGTGTTCCGGCTCCTCTATATTACGCATCACGAGTTTCAAACGTTCGTACAACCGATCGGTGCTGACAGAACGAAACCCGTGTTGTCGAGCAAGAATAGAACCGATCGGTCGTGTTGCTCGAGAAGCGATTTCGATTTGAATTTTCGCCATTCAGACTCCACGACTATTACGGGCGAAATAGGAAGCATCGAAGGAATCCGGAGCATGACGGATTATAAAACCTCCTTCCTTCCGTCGTCGACTTCCAGCGACCGTTAAAACCGATTTAACCTTTCGCTGCGTGATATCTTTTAATTTTCAAAAAAAAAACAAAAATGTTTGAACCTCGACTAATAATAATAATAAAAAAAAGACTTTCCTATTATATATTCTATTTATATAATTGAATAACTGATAATTAATTAATAATAATTTAATTCATAGATTTAATAGCTTTTATAGTTCTTCTAATTTCAATTCCATAGCTCGAGCTAAAATATTGTTGAATCATGGAATATAGTCAGAATTAATTTTATCAAGATTATAGTTTATATGCTATTTTATTTTTAAATGCATCGCCAGGTTATGCCATTCGGAATGTTTCTGCAGCTTGAATAAAAGAAAATGAAAAGTTCAGATAACGGGAAATAATAAATTTACGAGAAATTTTCAAAGGACACGACACGGAATTCTCGCAGAGGCACCTTTTCCAGGTTAATTTGAACGCGTCGGAATCGACCGGGGCACAGATTGCCTCCAGGTAAGCATCAAAATCCTGCAGATCCTGCCCGGAGGAATAAACATAGAATATTTAAAGCGTAGGTCAAGGTGATCCTTTGTTCGAAGGCAATTTGCTACTGGCTGGATTAACGGAGAGATTTCTGGGTCAATTTTGAGGTTTCAAGAGTTTGAAAGAAAATATATAGCCGGTGATAAATAATTGAAAAATGGGAAGTTTGAAGATAGTTTCAACTCGTCCACACTCGATAATGAAAAATTGACCAATAAATATACTTTTCGATAAAATTGATTTTATAAAATATAGGATTTCACGAAATTCATAAATTTTATATAAATCTTATTTAGGCTCGTGTTATTAATGCTTCGCCAATAAACAAATTTTGTACACTGTTTATAAAAATTCAATCTAGAAAGGATTTACCTTTAAGTGCAAATATTTGAAACAAGGAATTATTTTAGTTTTACGAAGAAAAGAAGCTACATTTATTCACTTTATCAAATAAATGACATAGGATTTTCCAGGAAATCGTGTTCAAACAACGGAAAAAGAAGTTGAACCGAGTATCTCGGATTTTAGTGGGAAAATATGAAAATAAAATCGCCTTGGTTCGAACATCTTAAACCGTACTCCAGACATTTATTTTTATTGCCTGTCCATCACAGAGCGACGGGAAATTAGAAAAATCGATCGCTGTTGAAGTATTAAAAAACATATAAAGAGACGAAGCAATTTTGTGGATTTTCAGCAGAAAATCCTTTTTAAAGCTTGTATCATTTAATAATATGATACATCAAAATGTGTAAGGTTCTTAACTTTTCAATTTTTATTGCAGTCTTCTGATCTTTTAATAAAAACCCGACAATCACAATTTATTTAGTTTTCTTTAAATGTTCGTTTGTACAAATTCGTTTCACTTTGAAAGTATAAAAGTGTTGTAAGAAATTTAGGAACGAGTGTCTGGGTACTCAGTTGGCCACATAAGGGTTCGTACCAAACTTTAAACAGAGTAGGTATCCATAATTCAAAATTAGAAACAATTGCATTCTAATTTCCAAATATACGAATTACATTTATAAAATTGTATCACATAAAAGTAGGAAAGTAGGACATTTTTTATTCGCATTAGTTTTTCAAGAAACTTGCAAAGTGTCGAAGCAAAAATAAAACGTGACCACATAAGTATTATAAGAAAGAAAGATATATAAAGTGTTTATTCGTCACTTACGGGTGTTGGAAACTCGATCGACGATCGTACGGCAACCTTAGCGACCGGCTGATGCACTTGCTTGAACAGCTGCCGACTGCAGTTGGCAGTTCCGCTGCACTTGCGGCCCATTCCCTGAATTCTCCTAAATTCTGATCTCACACGCGCACATCGTCGTCCCGCTTCGAAGATCGCAATTTAACTCTGTCACAGTTCACTTCGGACAAAGAGCCATCCCCGGGCCTCGAATACAAGCGAGAGGATACGAGAAGCCGCAACGCGACGACGTGTCGCGAAAGATAAGTTAACCGTTCTGTTTCCCTTCTGGAGAGGGTAGTCCGTATCGCGGTATGCTTTTTCAAGAACCGTAACAGCGCCACGATTCACCTAGGCACAATCGATTCACGGCTCGACCCGCGAACACGGAAGTCACGCGCAAGCTAGAAACACTCTTTTGTCGAGCCTCTTCTCGCGGGCAGATTTCACGGCGGGCACACACTCGGCCGGCAATTAGTTCGACGATCACCACTCGAAATTCAAGCGGTCGAGTGTCATCGAGACGGTCGATTCGAGGATTGACGGGAATAGCCGCGTTCAGACCCGTGTCGCATCGATGGAACCCGCGTTTTGTTCGAAAATATCCGTCGATTCGTTCGGTTTCTCGCGAGAATGCTTTACCGATATTTATACGGCAATGTATATCCACTCTGCATTGAGAATGATCGTACGCTCGGGACGGACAAATTTATCAGGGAGAGAAAACGATCGTCGATTTGTTGCGAACGGAGCGAAAACACGAACAACCGTATCGTATAGCGTCGCGTCACTGAAGCGCGAAGTTGGACGCGACAGGTGCAAGAGGAAACGGGGCGATGTTGCGCGCGCACCTTCACGGTACGACACGGCTCGCGGCTCGCGTGAAACTGCCGGCCGCGCGTTAACGCGATATCCGACCGCCCCTTTTGAAGTCGGGGATCTAGGCGCAGGTACCGTCCCTTACTTATCCCCACCGTGGGCTCTGCACCCTCGCCACTTTCGACCTTTCGACGCGCATCCCCTTTCCGAACTTATCCCGGATCTGAATCGGGGTAATCGAAACCCCTTCTTTTGTATCACCTGCGACCCTACCCCCTCTCCCCGTCCCTCATTGTTAGCGTATATATTCTGCTCACTGTTTTATGGAAGTGGCGATTTTTCCTGTTGAATTTAATGAATTTTGACAGGTTACGAGTGTCTTGCTATCAATCGTTCACTATCTGCACCCTTGAACTTATTTGCATTCGCAGCATTTTTGGATATGATTAAAACACCTTGAATTATAATAACGTGTCACACTTGTGATACATCTTACAGTTTAAACTTTGATCACAATTGAATATTAAGTTTAATTCTGATTACAATTTACACAGTTAATGTTTGTCAAGAACTAAGTGTATGTAATAATTCAATTTCCTTGATTTGTTGTACCGCTGAAGTAAGAAATATTTCTCAAATTTAAAAGTACTTACTGTTATGGAAGTAAGGAATTCCAAATGCTTATGAATCTAATATAAATAAAACTTAAATTTCATACTCGAGCGCAAAGGGTTAACCCGTTAATACTCAAATTTTATTTTTTCTAACCCTTTTGACATTTAATTCGTACAGCGTAAAATATGGAAACCCAAACAATTTTAAGAATACATATAAACCACAAATTTTATGTTACTAACTATCTGTATGTATCTATGTTTATAACAGAAAGTACTATTAAAGTAATATATTTTCAACGTTACAGCTTCGTGAATACTTATGCATTATCCCCACTGCTGGTCACCCATTCCTTGACCTTTTGACACGCATCCCCTTTTGGAACTTATCCTGGATCTAGATTGGGATAACTGAAAGCTTTTCTCCTGTGTCATCTGAATCGAGTGTCGAGTGTTACGAGAAATCCATGGATTAGGGCAGGTGTTTAAAAATAGGTGGAAAATCAAATTTCACTTTTCCCTCGTTTTATTTTAAAGTTTAAAAATACCTTTTTTCGATTAATTAATCGTATTAAAGTATAATTCTTGTTGTACGAGATATTTTTATTACTGTTGAATAATTATACTGGCAAATATTAAATTTCTTCATAACGATATTTCTTTTCTAAGCACGGACGAGCGTATAAAAGGTAGCTTGTAATGACTGCACGTTACGCTCTGTGTTTCTGCTTTTCATCTTTCGCTTCTCACGTATCCCGCCTACGTCTTTAGTAATTTAACCTTTTACAAATGCAAAATAAACGAGCCTTTTAAAAATACCATGTTGAATGACTCCGTCATAAAGCTACCAAGAATTCCGGTTAAAAGCATCGCGTGAAACGATGTTTGGCTTCAAAAAGTCGTATTCGAATAAGAATGAATTTACGAATGTAACCACTTGTCCTCCCCATATTTCCAGAAAGAAGAAAACTCGTACAAAGTGTGAAAAACTTGCAAATAAAATGAAACGCTGATTAGTATAATAGATCAAAAGTACTGTGATTACATCTTAACTACGCAGTAGTTGAACAGATAGTATCACACGTAACAATTGGAATTTTATTAAAGGTCCTGTTGGTTAGGATAAAATCCCCGTACGAATTTAGTTAAATGTTTGATGAAATTGCTGATTCGTTGGATTAATTTTATTCCCTTTCTGTGTAGAGTTTAATAGAATTTTTCAGGTGCCATATTTACCTCCACCCTTTACACCCCCCCACTTTCGGTACGCATCCTCTTTTCAAACTTATCCCAAACCCGAATCCATGCAATCGAAACCTTTTTTCTGTCACTTGCGATTTCCCCCATTCACGACATACCCATTCGATTGACTGTTTTATGAAACTGCCGATTGGGTCGACAAATCTTTTTTTTTTCTTTTTTTCATATTTTCTTCGTCGAATTTGATGGAGTTTCGTTTGACGAGCATCGTGATGGTTTTTTTTTATTGGAACGCGTATTGCATGATGCCACGAGGGAGGGATTTATTAGTTTGAAGATAGAAAACTGGCTTTTTAATTAATATTTAGTAGACAGAGATGTTCTATTAAATCAAAGTTATTGATTCGATTAAAATTTATTTGTTTAACTGATCTATGTTTGTGGGTTTTAGAATGGTCGTATTATTATAATTAAGATTGTAAGCTACAGAACGTGTTTTTAATACATTAAACGCGTCACATCATCGTCATAAAACACGGGACGCTTACTTATAGCTGTTAATTCAAGGTTAATGTCTGCGCGGCGTAGACTTACATGATAATAGACCTAACGTAGACTAAAGTGGACAGGTTGTTATTTATTTCATCGAGAATCGTACGAATGATAATGATCGATTAAAATGAATTAAAAGTAATCTGAAAAATTGTTAGTAAAATGTAACTAATGTCATGGAATTTTTTATACGACTATTAACACAAATTTTCAAACCGATGAAAAATTGAAATACAGGTTTAAATTACTACCAATATTAATATCGATAAATGAGAAAATATACAATTTTGCTTCTTGAATTATTATTATTCCTGCGTGCATATTTTATACTCCACATAACAAATAACTAAATAATTCATACGAACAACAGAGGGATTTAGAGATGCATGGAAGTGCCTATTTCACAAATTTTTGAATTTATGAAATAAATAAATGTCTACCATTGTCAGCGAAAATATTTATAATCGAGGACCATCCACCTACATTTTTATTAATTTCGAGTAAATCAGAAAACAATGTTTATAAAATTGTCGCAAAAAATAAAGTTGCATCGATTAAAGCTTATCAATTTCTAAATCACTGAACATTAAAGTGTTCCAAAGAAAACTAGGTAAATATTAAAAAATTTACATTTTTTTATCCTCCACGAGTTGAACAGTAACATATTTAATTAGTTTTGTTAAAAATATTTATTACTACTAACTAATACCGACACCCATTTTTAATATAAGGAAATAATAAACACAATTTACAAAGTAACATATTTATTTAAATGAAACGATTATATATTAAAAATGGGTATCGGTATTAGTTAGTCAGCAAAACGAATGTAATATGTTACTGTTCAACTGGTGGGAGATGTTTTGTTTTTTGTTTACATCTAGAATTGTCCATGAAGAGGTCTCAGCAGATTCGTATTAGATGTAGGTAAAATGTAAACATGCAAATGCAATGTGCGAATAAAGTTCGAAACATCGACGGATAAAAATCTTTCATAAAATATTTATTAACATTGTTTTAGTTGATACGCTGCCATAAAAATATTAAATACGATGTTTTTTAACTGTAAGAAATCACACAAAAAAAATCAGCTCGATTCTGAGAGGAGTGACACTTCCGAACATTTACCGAGAACTATGCCTAACAATTTAGAGGGAGAATATTCCAACCATTCGCAAGAATTAAAATTCACTGCGCGTAACTGTAATTTGCGTTGCGATTCGCCAAGAATTTCAAGTGAAAAAAAAATATAAGGACCAATAATAGTCAATAACGTGCAACGAGATTAATCACATCGAAATAAAAGACATGCTTTGTATTTGTTGCCATTCTAATTATTTGTCGAGGGAATAACGATAAAAGCATGTTCGTATAATTCTGTGAAAAAATTTTTATTCATAATTTAACCATAAATTAAGTAAACCAACTTGACAAAGCAAAAAGATAGTAAATCATTTGGAGCATTATTAAATTTAATTAACAAATTTTTGTGCTTTTTGGTTGATCGCATAAAATCGATACGAACAAACAATACTTGATCGATAAGCATGTTTCACGCTAAATTAAATATATTATAGAACTCGAATTTGTTCTGTGGGATATCTAAGAAACTATTGAGAATATCAAAACGTATTTCAAGTAGAAGTTAAATAATTTCGTGTGTTACAGAATTTACTCTGAGTAATATTTCTGATGGCTTTTTTGAACGGAATTTCATATTTATTCTATAAGTACGAGGTGCGATGTTAAAAAGAAAGTCAACAGTTCATGAGATTTTTTAAATTACAATTTACGATTTTTTTAAAAAACAAAGAGAAAAGGACCCAGCACGTGCTTGAAAAAAGAAAAAGCAATAGTTCTTCCACGGAATAAAGATGAGAGTGGTCGATCAATTCCATGCGCCAGTTATTTCGCAACAAAACTGTTTTTCCCGATAGAAAATGCAATCAACTCTCCGGCAAATGGCACGTCCCAGGTGTTACCGTATAAAACAATGGCCAGCCTGGGCATGCGTGTGTCGGGAAATAGTTAAAACTAAAATCAGAGAAAAATTCTTCTGGTATCGGTTAAACAGAATGAAACACACCCGTTTCCACGTTGTCCCGATGCTTATTAACTATGTATGCAATCCGTTCCGTCTAGCTAGGATTTACGAATATGCATTTCATCAAGATGCACCGAGTAAGCTTGTTAGTTAAACCTGTCTCGAATGTACTATGCAAAAATGTTCAGCATATCATTGCTGAGAGATGCACAGGAATTTGATCAAACAGATTCGTGTTTTAATCCATTTTATTTTTTCGTTTAAATTGATTGTATGTTAGACACGCATCATTCCGAAAGAATTATTAAAAGAAAATTCAAAATCGGATCTTGAAATTCGATAACAGTTATGAGAAATTTTTGAATTGTCGTCTGGGATTTAAGGTCTAAACGTTTTCCATTAACACTTTCACGAAATTTGTAAAATTACAGGGAAAAATGTAAGCAGTGTCCATACAATCCTTTATTCACTCGTACAACTTTGAAACAACATGGGTACACTAAATTTCTATCGTGAATTTAAAACTTTTCATCTCGTCTCTTTCAATTATGTACCACAATGACTTACACGTAGCATAATAAATAAATGATAGTGCGACGGAACAAGTACTGTATTTTAAAAATATAAGTTTCCCTAAAAATATTTTATTATTTTACAAACAGAAAAAGTCAAATTTCAAGTTTGTATGTTTTCTTTTATAACGTGGTTTATAGAAAGTGAAAGAATAGTATAAATACTATTCTTTTATTTAGAAGAACGATTAATCTTATATGAAAAAGTTAATATGGCAGAGAGAATAAAGTTCGTGATTTATTATCAGATTGATTTAAAGCTTCTTATGAATATTGAATCAGACGATCACAAATAATGGTTTCATTAACTGCATTTTGTTAGAGACGCTTCGATATTGCTCCATTCACAGGATACCAGGAATATTCATGCAATCACGAGAGCTCGAAGTTGAGTCCGAATTAACAAACTGAAGTACATGGATTAGTGGATAACTTCCATGGAGTTGTGGAAACTGTACCTGGCAAAATGTCCCATGTAAAACCGTATTGCACCGAAAGAGTGACTGTAGCCTGAGTCACGACAGTACAACTTCTGATTATCAAGTTTCCTGCCCAAACTCTCTTTCGCTTTAACCCTCGTTCGTGTAATCCTTCGTTATAGGTATTAAGTTTAATGGGGTCACGAAACAGACGTCTTGAAGATAGTATTGTACGATCAGTTACTAATGACTTACATATTTACCAACTAATACTTCTTCGTTCAAAATAATTACATTTTATTTATTTAACGATAAAAATGAATGTTTGTATCTCACATTTAGAAGCAAACTATGATCCCTAGATTGTTTTTATCTCTTTCACTAATAATAATAAAATTAGGATCAGGTTCAGGTTTCGTAGAGATATTACTAAATAATCCTCTGTACTCTAGCTTTTATTGTAAGTTTAAAAAATTGTCACGTAATAAATTAATTATAGAGTAATGAAAGAAACACCGTGGCGTAGAATCTCATCGTGACCCGAAAGTTTGTTTTCGCGATCGTAGAAAATTCGAGCGACGAAGTATCGAAGTAATTTTATTTGCCAGATTTAATTATCACTTTAATAAATACACGAGTCACTGTATTTCGCGTTTATTAGATAAGATTTTCTGCCCCTTATCAATGTTCTTTGATTCTATTTAATCCTATTTCCCAAATTCTATCAGCTACGTCTGATTTTCCATACCAGAACAAAAGTTAAAAATTATAATAAGAAATGAAATGATAAATCAAACTCGTATCATTATCAGCATTGCTGGTTCGTTTCATCTCAAGTTCTCTGATTCCACGCGTGTATTTGCATACGAAACACGGGAACCCAACGGACGTGAGTGCGCAAGCAAAAATTTCGAGGAAAAGTTGTACACGTCAACGGGTAACACGGTCTGTACACATGACGTGCGATGTGGAAACAGAAGTTATAAACCCCATGGTCGCAGTAAAGGATAAAAGTTGGAAGCGAAACAAGGGAAACTGCACGAAATCAAACCGCGCTCTTCAGACTAAAGAAGACTTACAACGATGAAACTAGACACTTTGACAATGGACACCGCACCGATGTGTATCATGTTAAATTGAAATTTCACAGGATCCTTCTTGTTTTGCCATCGTCCATTTTACCTTGTCGCTTTGCGGCTGCTATCGAACGACGTTGCAATTTCAGACAATCGAAGCAGCATCGGTTTATAATAAATAATTAATCACGGATTATTACTGGACATCCGCGTTCGCGGCATTTAAGGATCGCGATCTGACGTCAGGGAAGAAGTGGGTCGCCCCAGTTTTACCATGGCTGATTATTTTATTAATAACCTGACATATTTCCAAATTGCACTTGCTAGTATACAAGGTGATTGAAAAATACGAATCTACAATTTGAACGCTATAAAAATTCAATGTAGATCCTAAAATCAAAACTTTGTTTAAACAATTCAAAATAAGCTTCGTATTTGGATAAAACAGCAGAATATCAAAAAATTAATTAGTACACTGTACATTCCTTTTGATATTGTACAACTTTTGTTTCAAATAATACTCTACCGTGTAACAAACGGTTAAAGAGTAATATAATTTAAGGTAGTTGCTGCATGCAATATGGAGATTATATCAATACCGATAATTTAATATCGAGAGGGAAATCAAATTGAAATTTATAAAATTCAGATTCACCGTCGGATAAATGTTTCGGTAAAAATATTTATTATAAAATAAATTTGAAGGGAAGCAATTTTGTTGACATAAAAGGATTCGTTTACGCCCTAATTATTCTGCAAATTATATACTCTTGATACGTACGAGCAGGTGCTCGTGTGTACGAAATGCTGCAGGATATTAAAACATCCACGTTCGAAACCTAATTTCATATAAATTATAAAAGCATTGATATCATCTCATTATGAGAACGGAATACGGTCCTCTATTTATGATCATAATTAATGAAACAGGAAAGGAACAGAATAGAATTCATGAATATTTAAAAAAGCTTTTTGCTCGAAAGAAAAATTTTATTCTTTGAAATTTTACGCTTTCGGTCTCTAATTAGATGCGAATTAAAGCAGCGTAAAAATTACCGTATTAAAGAAGCAAAATTTATTTCCGAAATTACAACATTTTCTCGAAATAAAAGGTTTTTCTTCAAAATTCCGTGTATCCTATTTCCTTCGAATAAAATATACAAACATAAAATTCTTTTATTACTGAAATAAAATATACTTCAAAGTTTGCAGAAGAAAAGTATTGGCTGCAACGTAAAAGCACCGCACTTTTTCAAATTAAAAATTCATAATTTTAATTTAAAACGAAAAGGTCAGTATTACTTCGCAAAAAATATTATTCTGAGAGAATCGCTAAAATCTTCAAATATGATCATTTATAAAATAACTGAGTTTACTGCGTAGATAGGAAAGTCGTAAATATTCAACCCTTCTTCAGAAATAAAAGTTTTATTCTTTGAAGTACTTTGTTTCTATTTTCTGTATTCTTCGTTCCTGTACTCGTTACTGCAAAAAGTTATTACAGATCTTTTTCAGCATACCTGCAATTTATTTTTGATTTCTTTTATACAGGGGTAGAAAATTCAGAAATAACGAGGAAAATATGTTTCCAAAAATGAAGATTTTATCCATCGAGGTTCTTTGTTTCCGTTTCCTTTTTCTTCTTTCTTACCCAATTTTCTAAACAATTGTTGCATATTTTCCCATCGTACATGCAATACTTTATCGTTAACAAAGTTTGAAAATATTTGAGAGAATTTCTTCTCAGAAACGAAAATATTATTATGCCCAGTTGCCCGCTCCTGTTTTCTATTCTATTCAGTTCCTTTGCTGAATTTTGCAAGGATTTATTGCACACCGTTAAAGCGTACACGGACGACCTTGTGCAACAAACGCGATGAACGTTCCCTTGAATCGTCGAGCCTCTTAAATTACAGTTTACTTTTTAATTTCAGCAACACGGTGTCTGCGGTTGATTCATTGCATTTCGAATTCAATTACAGGAGAATAGATATAATGCCCGATATGATGTAATTAAACCGTGCGCCACGGTCGTATTGTGAAGGCGCTCGTAACGACTATCGCCCGTACAATAACGTTCTAATTCAGGATTTTTCGTCCGGCTTGTAAATTTCGAAACCCTTCTGCGTGTTTCATTTATTGCTGACACGCGATAAAATCATTTATGATAGATGTCTGCGATGCTTCTGATACAAGAAGGGAACACTTTGACTTGAATTGATCGACGAAATGTAAAATAGTTGCAAAAAATGAAGAAACTCATTTAGATCATTAGCCAAGAAACAAGATTAATTCTCTTTCAGCCATTGCTAAACTTTATTACACTTATGTTGTATAATAATCTTGATTATTTGTTTCGCGTACCTCGTTAAACGTTTATCATTTTTATTAACAAAATGTGTCAACGTGTTAACTTTCGTATGTCACGAGTGCATAAATATACGCAGCCTAATATGTTAATACTCGTTGCGTTGAACTCCAGACTTGTCAAGGCAAACCAGATCGACGCTAAAAGCGCATATGGTTACAACCCACTACATCTTCACGCTCAATCTGCTAAACAAATATATTCAAATCGGCCAGAAAATTCTTAACGCGTTGAACGCGGCGCCGATTTTGCTGTCCTTTCCGTTCAACCAGAAGCATTTAAACAATATTTATTTTTTAACCTTGACACTGCCGGTCCCACGCACCGGTGCTGTCCATACGAAAAGTTTGAACTTTGAAAATTGAAAATTTAGGAATTTGATATTTGGAAATTTGGAAATTTGAAATTTAGCGATTTGAGATTTGAATGTTCGAAATTTGAAACTTTAGAAACTTAAAATTTAGAAATCTGATATTTGGAAATTTGGAAATTTGTGATTTGAAAGTTCGAAAGTTGGAAATTTGGAAATTTAAAATTTAGGATAATTGGATAATTGGAAATTTGAAATTTAGAAATCTGAGATTTTAAAGTTGGCAATTTGAAATTTAGAAATTTGAGATTTGAGAGCTCGAAAGTTGGAAATTTGGAAATTTAAAATTTAGAAATTTGAGATTTTAAAGGTCGGAACTTGAAACTTTGAAAACTTAAAATTTAGAAATTTGATAGTTAGAAATTTTCAAACGAAAAGTCCACTGTCAGTCCCCAGGGACTGACGCCGCCAGGCTGAACGGAAAGTTCACTGTCAGTTCCCAGGGACCGACGCGACGTCGCGCTCAACATGTTAAACATCTATGATCGTCTGAAACACATTCGATCCAATACCAAGCTGCAACAAGTTCAATATTCTCGACCATCCTCAAAGAAGACGTCCACATCGGATGAAAACGATTGCGTTTTAAATTCAGGACATCCTGTGTACGTCATCGATGTCTCTATTGATTATTCGCCAATGACTCATGGACAAGTGGCTGATTCGATGGCGTGATACCGAGGATCCAATTAGCCGGAAATAAAAAGTTCGTCCTTCCGATCGACGCCAGGAAGTTACGTAACGAGAATCGGTCGAACGTGTAGCCTCGTGCTTCCTTTTCCTCCCGTTCTTTTTTTTTTTCTTATTTCGTTCATTTCGATATTTGTTCCGATACACGAAATCTAGTACCGTGTTTGAAAGTAAAATCAACGACGGCGTGTTTGGCCCATCGCCCAAGATCGCTCTCAAAGACATTCGTCGCGAAACAACGTTTGCGTTCGTTTCCTTTCAACTTCAGCTTCGGTTCTACACGTTATCGGACCGATTGATTATCAGACAGCAGGGAGAATGTTAAACAAAGCGACGACGAAATGAAATTTTCGGATCAAAAGATTTTCTAACCCTTTGCGATCATATTTACTCAAGGTGGTCAGAGTGAAATCTTTTTAAATTTCTGCATTTATTTCCTAATTTGTTTAATTGAAAATGCTACCAAATGGAAGAGTTATTCACTATGCTGCACTGTTGCATTTATGCACTTTTCACTAATTTCAGAACACGTAAACAAATTTTCGTATTTAATAAACTTGGAATATTCTGAAATTTGTACAGACTTCTCTGGATAATTTCAAAATAAACTCGAAGGTTCGGAAATATTTCTGAAGAATGAAATTTCGATATTCACGGTGAACCAAGTCAGCGGAGTGTTTCCTTCTAAAAATAATCCTTAACTGCAGAAAATTGGCTGAGTTCCTTGCATCTGACAAAAATACTTACAATGTACTTATACAGTGTGATTCACTTAACTCGATTCAATTATTTCTAGCATTATTTAGAATCAAATATTACTTGCAAACATTCAACACTTCGATTCGATTAAAAAACCGTCCATCTCTTTTTCTTTTTTCTTTTTTAGTCGCGCTGACGCGTAAGCTGAAACTGTAACACCCTTACCTAAGCAATTCTAGGATTACACGAACCCTAAATTCAAAGGAACTACGTGACCTCACCCTGAGAGGATAAAAACTACCCTTCTTCTTGTAGAAATTTATCCTAACAGAAAATAAACTCAAGGTTCGATCAAGATTTCGAAAAGATATAATCCTGATTCCTAAAGTGCAGTTTGTTTCAGTAAAAAGAACCTGTTCTGTTAATACGTAATTATTTTATGAATAAAATTATTTGTGTCAAATTTATGACCGAACATCAATCAAGATTTCGAACGAAACGAATCTTCGAATACCGGTCACTGTGTCATAAAATTACTTTTTATCGAAATAGCTTCTAATAGAAATTGAATCAAAAGTTCTTAATCGAGTATATGTATTCTTTTAAGCCCATTTTTCTTCTTTTTATTTTATCCAATTCTTTCCAAATGAAGTTATTAGCTTCTATTATATTTTCAATGTTTCATAAAATAATATTTGACATATAAAATTATTATTTCTCAATATCATGTAGTTCGTAGAATTTCTTAATAAATATTTCTGTATGATACCAGCAACGGTGCAAAATTTAATATATTGTACAATTACAAATGTCACATTACGTTACGGATTACAATTGATGGATGGAGTTCATCGTTCAACATTAACAACACGCCGTTCGATAAATATTAATTACTGACCGCAATTTAATCGCACTGCTTGAATTATACTAAACCAAAATTATACAATTTCAGATCCAAAGGATTAAACAGTCGACCACACGTTAACTTATGCAATCTAAACGATACCAAGCAAATAGCATAATGTATACCGTATCATAAATGTACTATAGAATACCGTGTGTGTCATATCGATCTGAAGTTGAAATTTTAATAAATATTTCCACATAAATGTTTCATTAATATCACGAAAACTGTCTATTCAGTATTCAATCACTTCACAACTAATTTAGAAAATTTATTTTCTCAAAATGTAAGGAAAACTGGTGTATAATGTCAATACTGCAAATTTCAATTAAAAAAAGGTTAAAGCCTTCAAAACTTCAATATTTATACTTTGATCCCCAAAATCGACAATTTTGTATGGTATAATTTAGTTTATTTCACACCGCTGCTTCTGACGACTAAAAATTTTATTTTACGACAAAAGTTACGAACCTTTATGAATTCTTTTAATTCAATAGGAGCTCGTTGGCGATCAATGTTACCAATTATAACGCATGTATTCACGTCTAACATGGTATCTTGTTTCCATTTCCGTACCTTTTTCGACCAACCCCTTTGTACTCACGTTTACACCGAGCACACGTGTTGTACAGATCCTCCGTACACGCAGATACGATGCATTTTGATTAAAGGGAGCAGTTCAGAGGAGGCTCTCGTTAAGCCCTTCTTATCGTACGGAAGAGGCTTTGATATACGACTGCAGAAACTAGCTTGGATAGCAGTAATTTACTGAAAATGATTAGAACCTTCGCCTAGCAGTGTGTGAGGTCTAAGAATTCAGATTCCGTGCTGCAGCCAGGCTATAGATTATATTTGCTCAACGCCATGTCAAGTGGTACATCCAAGAAACTTTCTATTATATTAGCGTAAGTAAAATGTCGCTTTTATGAAGTTTCAATTTCATATTGATTCTACTACGTTACGAAGGAATATACAGGGTGTCTCATTATAATCTTTCCACGCGATTATCTCGAATAATAAATGCTTGCAAGCAAATTACTAGGGAAACGTTAGAACAAGTTGAACTGTTATTTAGGGATAGAATCAGGTGTTGCATAAATGTTCAAGATCGTGCTTTTGAATTTAGACGTGCAGTGAAAACATTTCTAGGTCAACATAATGCAGATCAATGGATTCGTCTTGAGGTAAGCTATGTATCAACGCAAAAAAAAAACTACGTTTCCATTAAAAAAAACAACAGAAGTCACCTTCGAATCTCGGAGGCGCCTCCACCCAGAAAAAAAAGTATACACTATTGAATGCCCCTCTTCAGATAGAGCATGTTTCGTTTAAACATTTTTTTCGAATAATGAATATTTTGCGAGATAATCGCGTGGAAAGATTACAATGAGACACCCTATATATGTTTAAGAAAGTCATGAATTGATAATAGTAACAATAAAATGAAAAAATTTCTTAAAGTCCAAGAAAACCATAGGAACAAAGAATATATCACCTGCGCATCATTATAACACGTGGAACGAAGTATCCGAGATAGACTTATAATTTCGCGCGACATATCGGTTACGAAAGAATGTCGAGAATGATCGTTCGAATTCCTTGCTTTTGTAAATATCGCGATGATGTTTAAACGAAACTCGATTTACAGCTGACAGCACGACACCCGCCAATTGTTCCTCTGCCAACATCAAATCCTTGTATCGCCTGGTGTCTAGCAACAAGTAGATTGTTTCCCGCCTATACATGTACAAACGTCTGCGCTCTGCCGGCATTCAGATCAAACCGATAGTTACGCGACAAGAACCGTTAAACACTTTCGAATTAATGCCAACAGCTCGAACAGAAATACGCGTAAAAGCGAAATGCGCGTTAACTGAATGCTTCATTGTACTTATAACATCCATTTCACACTTGAACACTTCGTTCCATACTTGTCGATAGTTTCGAAACTACAATGATTCGTAAGTATACTCTGTAGAGGTGTGATGCAATTTATTTGTAATATATAAGGTGTATCAAAGGTTTCTTGTCATATTTGATTAAAATAGAAGAAAAAACGCAAATGGTACGAAATGTAAGCAAAATTAAATGGCAAAGATTTTTAGGGCGCTTTTTAGTTTTTAAATGAAACGACGTATATCATTTTTACAATGCGCGGCTAAATTATTTTGTATCGTTGACATTATGCTGTTAGTAATACCATCAATCACGTAATAAGCTTTCCAGAGCTTACGAGTGCGAGGAATTACCTGACAGCATATACGTGAAGCACTTACAAGTTTAGAGGTCCCATTCTCTTAACGCACGCGTTAAGCGTTCTATCCTTGTGTCAATCTCTGTCTCCGGTTGGAGCCCTTTTCGACCAAAATACGATTTCCAAAAGCTTTCAGACACTTTTCGAGTGGACGGGGAATAAAAAATTTTATCTGCGTTATTTTTCGTGACACGAGTATTGGAATTTTTCCCTTTACTTTTCATTAAATGACTGTGGAGATTGTTGAAACCTTTCTAGTAAATATCAATTACAGTAGTTATTACAACCTTTTAAGATTGATATTTTGAAATTTGCAGGTAGCGAATAGGCTTGAAAATATTAATTCCAGTAACAGATGGATAATGATTTGAAAATATCCGTGAATTCTAATAATCTTGTTTAAAATCGTAGTAATACTAAATAAATGTATTTAGAAATTACATAAAAATAATACAAATAATTACATATGATTACGAAAACTGATTATAAATAAAAAAAAATATTTAAATATTTATTTTTGTATACAAAGTTTACTCGAAAAGATAAAAATCGTAAAATATTCGTTGCCGGTTAGTCCACTTTGGTATTTTTTACAATTTAATTTTGTAAGCTATATTTTTCGTCACCACACAGAAATAGAATCTTTCACCGTTATAAAAAGCATCTCCATCGTGAATCACTATTGCTAAAATATTCGCTCACTTTTCAAAATCATTTTCAGAAGCTTTCAAAGAAACGGGGACATCTGAAAAGCGTGATACCATTACACTAAAGTTATATTAACAATCAAAATGAAATATTCTACATAAATATTAGATAAAATTCTATATATTCTGTACACGTTTATGGAACGTAAATGTTTTGGAAAGAATTATACTTTGTGTAGCACAATGTCAAAATTGTGAAACTATGTTATAAATATACTTGGAAACTAATAATACACAAATTTATCGAAGTTTTGAATTTTAAATTTTGAATTTTAGTTACACAGTTACACAATTTTGGCGTATTCATATAACTATAAATATAATTTCTATTCGAATTATTATTAATTCATCCGAAGATCTAAATAAAGGGCAGAAATGTTGCTAAATACAGTTACAACTTTTTATTCACTCACAATTAGCTTTTATCAATAAAAAATAAGGTATTATGAATTAAATATATCTTAGTATTTATTCAATGCATGGTAGCCTTCTTTCAACATAAAAGTACACTACGTTTATTGATAAAACAAAAGTTTCCCGTAAAAAAGAAAACGAAACAGAAATTAATGCAATGGCAACATTTACTAGATTAACGTGCAGTTACTACGAAGAGTAACGTTCATTTATCACGATGTAATAGTTCCCTACGTAGCAGACTTTATCACTATTGCATTTCGTGCACACGAAACTGTTATTCAACAAAGTAGAATACTGCACCCGCTGCAGTTTCGTTTTATGCAGTTATCTGCAGTCGAGAATGGCATTGTTTGAAATTATACGGGATGGGCAACGTGCAGCAGGGTGTTGTCGTTGAATTACGAACAACTTGCAACAGTTATTATCGCTTTTTAACAGATCTGTGTATAAATTATTATTATCTGCCACTCTTCTATATCTTTCTTATTCCTTCTTTCGTTATATATTATATTAAATATTGAAATTTTAATATTTTATTAAAAAAATCGTAAATTTTTGTTCAAAACTTTTTTTTTAATAAAAAGAATAGTTTTTCTATATTGTAAATATGTATTTTGCAGAAAATGGTAATAAGAAAGGGTCTAAGCGAAGTGCCGTTGATTGGTAAACTTATACGGTTTGCTGTTTCTTGCAGATCTATTTGCGACATTATCGAGCGCAAGCCGAAAATGTCAGGAAGCGTTTAAAAGCCACTTTAATCCAACCTTTATATCGTCGGGCATTCCGTCGGAATACCCCAGCAGAGAAATCACTAAAAGCTTCAAAGAGACGAGTAATCCAATTTCCAATGAGAATTGAATGTCTGCTATATATCTAACCACCTATCTAGACGCGATCAAGTTTCCAATAGCACCGGGTCAATCATTATCCGACTTCGATTCGATTTTTATTATCTACCAAAATGCATAAATATTAAGAAACGGATCCGTAAATCATGTCTGAGTTCCTTTGATTTATTCTTCCATTGGCAAATACATTTTAGTACGAAATTTAATAGAATGTGAATAATAATGATGGAATTTTAAGAAGATTAGTCGTTTCGAAATGAAAATAATCGCATTTGAAAGTATTTGTTGAAAAATGAAAATTGAGAATCTTCTGAACAAAATTAAGCAATCATGAAAGAGTATTAAAAGTAACTCGAACGAAACAAATGGAACAATAATTTACAATACAGTTTCAGAAATAAAGCCTTGGAAAAAGGCAAGTATCATACCCTACGATTAATATGCCTGACTTAGATTAATTTGTTTATTATGATACCTGATTTCAAGTCTGTTGTGTTACATGATTAATTGAGTACCATCGAGCTCAACACCGAACTACGTCCACCGCAAAATATAAGAAGAATAATTTCAACGTTAAAACAATAACTGTATTTCCACAAAACATAAAAACCCGCTGTATCTAAAATTGATATAAATTTCCAAGTATCCATGTAACACGCATATAAATCCGGATGTTGTGTTTTACTTGTATCAGCAAAGTACATTTTGACTTCAAACAGTTAATGAAACAATGAATCTCGCTCGGACATATGTGAGAAGAATATAGAACACTTTTTCAAAGAGAAACGATGGACATGTCTTTTTTCCCATCCCTCTGCCGTGTATTATTATTGGTAACGAGTTGGACGCAAACAGCTTCAACATTGTCCGCGGAATAATATTAACGAACGTTCTTTGATATAACGGGAAAGTTTCGATAAAACGGAACGTTGAATATTTCTCGAATGGCATCGAGAGCCAGCGTCGAATAAATACGACGGTGCGCGGTGAAAAGCGAGCGGGCCTTTAAGGCAAAAGTTTTCGCATTACGAAAGACGTTCGTTTACGTGAACCACCTGCTCGTAGAATAATTCCTGGCTCTGTTCGTCCACGGGAACCAAAATTCTTGAAATTCCGTGGCAATTAAAGAGTTTACTCTTGGAAACGACCCGTTGCGACATTTTTCGTTCTTTCTAATAGGAGTGTGCAAAACTTTCCTTCGTTTTCCAATCTTTAGTACACCCCCTACATGAGTATGCAGCGTATTTTTAATTTTAAACAGTATATTTTCTGATTTCAAAGAATTTACTTATATGCCATTAAAAATTATAATTTGTGTTGTATTTTTTTTTCCAAAAATTTGTTTTGAGTAAACAAAAGAATCGTTAATAATGCCTGTGATAGATATTTATAATAATATTCTATCGTTAGAAGCAATTGAAAGTCAGAAACTGTGTTAAACTGCATAAGAAACGCGTATTAAAATTACAAAAAGTTCAAAGGGCTGCCAAAAAAGTCCTGTTTCGAATTTCGGTATACAGTTAGATTCGTAAGAAAGTAGAACTCTTCCCCTTTAATTCGGTTTTTGATTTACATCGATATCTTTATCCGTTCCTGAGGTATCGTCGTGTGAAGACAAACGTAATTTTTGTAGAAATTCGCTGCCGCCTCCCGCTTTGACCCAGACAGCGAGTGTCTAGCGTAGCGGTCACGTGGTCATTGTTTACGTCTAACCCTTTATGATTCCTGGAAATGCGTACTACGCATTTCCTAGAAAAAAGTCTAGGTCGCGTCGCGCCCATTCAGGATTACCCTCGTATGCGCCGGCCGCTATACAAACTTTGAAGCCCTATATCTCAGGAACTAATTAAGATATCGCGTTGCAACAAATTGCGTTATTATGTACGCACTTTCCTCTATCTTCTGAGCTACCTACGGCGGAAAATTTAGGCATGTTTTTTTTCATCCTAAATACATCACAATCTTTATATTATCTTGTACCATTCTCGTCATAATTGTCTTGCAATTATACTTTTCCGTCTACCTAATTATTATGCAATTCTGAACCGAGTAATGTAATTATTTTAATGAAAAAAAAAAAAAGAAAAGAAAAATGATTAAGTCAAGAAAGATCAACCTATACTTTCTTATCGACGGCATTGAGCCACGTTGTGCCCGATCAAACTCAATTAAAACTTCTTTCTCTTTGTGTAATATAATCCCCGCGTTCCACGCAAACGGACAAAGAACAAAAGCAATTGAATCCTTACCTTGCACGTTGCGCTCCTTTTTCTTGCGTCGAAGCCTCCTCCTCTGCGCTTTTTCCGCGTAATTAGAAGACGACGAATCGTCGCAACCAGGAGCTTGCCGCTTCTCCGCAATCTTCCTGGCGTCTTCTTGCCGCTTCTTCAGCAGCTCGTACACTCTTTTGAAGTAATCCTTGGCGATGTCCTCGTTCGATTTGTTCGTCAGCAATCCCTCGCCCTTCGAGCAGTCGATACCGTCGAACGATTCTTGCTCAAGATCCGCCTTGGGATCGTCCCGATCAACTATCTCCTCAGGATCCTCGCTGCCGTCCACAATTTTAAACGTGTCGCTTTTCTTCACGTTCGATCGCACGTACAGCTCCTTGTAATCCTTGATCGCGTTCCTGGGAATCGTGTTGTACCCGCAATCGGGCGAGTTCAAGCTGGACGCGTTGTTCTTCGATCGAATCTTCGTCAACGCGTGGTTCCTCGATCCGTTGGACGTTTTATCGACGACCAAGTAATTCTCTTGCAGGCTGGTGCTCGGCCTGTCGCTCGAGCAATCGGAAATCACGTCGCAGGAATCCTTCGCGGGACCATCCTCGGGGATTCGACGGTTCTCGATGCTGTCGTGCCGTTCCTCCAACGGATTCACGCAATTCTGCAAGTTCTGACAGACCTTGCAATTCCTGAAGGAACACAGGCCCGCCTGGAGATCCTTCCACCTTGGCTTGCTCATAAAGTCTTCTTCCTTTACGTCTTTCTCCAGCTCCTGGTGCAGCCGCTCCTGTCTCTTTCGTTCCTTGTACTCGCGCCATGACAGATCGACGTTGTCCTGGCTCCTGATGCGTCTCGGAGGATTTTCCTGTTCCGAATCGAAGCTGCCTCCCATCTGGCCCAACAGCACGTCGCTCTTCGTCTTTCGATAATGTTTCCGCTTCTCCAAGCCCGTGGATTCACGCGTTAGGGATCTTTGTCGGTCGTTCGCTTCCGGGGACTTGGATGAGTCTAAGATCGTCTTGCTTCTGGATCGATGTTGAACTTTTTGCCTGAACGAATCCTCGAGATGCGACCTGCCAGTCCTCGATCTCTCCCTCTCGATCTGCCTTCTCGTCTTCTGTCTGTCCTTCTGAAGAATCTCCGGCTCGAACCTGATGATGCTCGTCTCGCTGTGCACCTTTCGGGTGCGATAACCTCTGGAATCCTCGGGCCGTTCGTAATCCGAGTACCTTTTCTTAATTCCACCTTCCGACAGGTGCGTGTCGCACCGGCTCGTGCTCCTTGATCGTTCCTGCTCCATTTTTTGCTGAATCTTCCTCTGCAGAAACGCTCTCACTTTCTCCAGTTCCTCGTTCTTCATCTCCCTTCGCACATTACCCTTCGATCCTGAATCGCCGTTCAACGATTCCGAGGGTTCCTTCTCCGAGCCTTTTCGTTTGATTACTTCTCGAAGACGATTCAGACCCTCCTCAATTTTCTTGCTTCGAACTTCCTCGTCTGGCTTTGAATCGTCGCAAGTTTCCTCTTCTACGTGGACGAGTCTCGGTAAAGTATCGCTCTGACTCCTGAAGTAGGCCTTCACTCTCTTGCACCTCTCTCTGGCAACTTCTTCGGGACTCTTACCCAGCGTGTTCTTCTTTCGAAGATCGTCGATGATCTGCTGTCGCAGATAATCGCCCAGAGAGTATCTCTTCGGTGTCGACGTCGAGTCTTCGTTCTGTTTTGTTTCCGAACCGGCGGAATGTCTTTTCTTCCCCTTCTTCTCCCTCTCCTTGACCGTCACCGCGCTCCTCGACTTCCGCGGCTTGTAACCGAAGTCGCAGCTTCCAAATTTCGTGCTGAACCCGTCGATGTTCCGATTCCCCTGAGCTGCCAGCTGAACCGTGCTCGGAGTGGACGACGACGAGAAGGACGAGGTGGTGGCCTTCTCGCTGGTTGGAAACTCTTCGTGCGACTTGAGACCTTCTCGAAACGAGCCTCTGGCCCTTTGCGCGGTTCTTCCAGTAGTCTCGACCAGAAGTCGACCATCTTTGTCTAGTAGCTGGATGACAGGAAGCGTGTCCGCAGACGTGGTCAGCTCCCACTCCCAGTGAAGCGGCTTGTCTACCTTCAGTCTGATGATCGGTTCCGTAACTTCATTGGAGGACGAGGAATCCGGATTGACCAGACTCGACGAAGCTGCTCTTATAATCGGATGAGCGTTCTTCATGTTTCTGGTTTCTAAGATCACCGTGGCTGTCTTCGTTTCTTGCAACGGGTTCGATCACCTACTTCGCTCGAGGACCACCGTAAACTTTCGAGGGTCCCTTAACGATTCCAGAGATTCATTCAAATTTTCGCCAGGGTTATTAATCCGATACGGGTGCTTTTTAGGAATCCTAGGTTCTAATGAGATTTCTGGTCTGGTACGAATCTTTCCAATCGGAGATTTTTATATTTTACAGAAATATGGAGAAATGAAGATCCTGATGACGAAGTTACAATTGTAATTTCAAGAGCAACATCGATGTGGAAGTTTCGTCGGAACCTTGTGTCAATATTTAATTATAGATTATTTTGGCAGGATATCAAATTTAGGTCGAGGGTTACATCCGTGACTTCAAGAGGAACATCAGTATCAAAATTTCGTAATGTTATGAATATTTACCGGATTTCTAACGAGGTCGCAACTTTTAATAAGCAACGTCTAATAAATTACTACCGAATTTCAAAAGTGTTCGTTGTAATTTGGTAAAGAGTGAAGAATTCTTGAAAATCAATATCAAAATATCGTCAGTAATAAAGCGTCGTTCATACTGGCTGAAGAATCATTTTAAACTTCAGGGTCACGTTCGCAATTCCAAAAGGGACATCAATATCGAACTTTCGTCGTTTCTCTCTCGAATCTTCCTTAAAATTCGGATGCATTCGTTTTTGCAATCAGATTGGTATCTTAAGAAAAGAAACTTCGAAACAAAGAGGCTTACATATCGTCGGTAACAAAACCCCGACCACTTTAACTGGAAAACCAAGTTAAGATCCAGGATTACATTCACAGTTCCAAAGCACAAATATTTCTTTGTACCAAGAGCTAACAAACTTCCGTTTGTTTCAGGAGCATGGAAACTTTTGCACACCGTCGAACGAACACCTAGAAATCGTCGACAGCGTACACTCGACGTTGCAGCAGCCACTTTGTTGCGCGAAATCTCGAGTCACCGTATCCATCATCGATAGTCAAACATTTGCGCGAGGCGGCAAAATATTTTCAAACAGGAACGTAAATATTTTCACCGTGAAAATCGCACGAAATTCAACGTGGCCGCCGTTTGCTTTCCCTTTCGGCCTCGTCGATCAATTGGCAGGCGCATTAGGGATCGCAACATCGATCATTGTCTCTCGCGTTCGTTCACGTTGTTCTGTTTTTCCGGCTTGCTCGTTGTTTATTTTCGAATCGGTGGCATCGATATCCGCGAGATCGGGAATTATTTCTCGACGTGGCGTCGCATCGCTTATGCAACGCGGCCTCAAACGCTTTGGCAACTCGTCAGAATCGAGGAAGTTCGACTTTGGGACGTTTCCGAAACGCTTCGGTTTCTTGCAGTTCCACGATTCCTGGTCCGTTTCTGTGTTTTTTACGTTTATTATTCACGAACGTGCGCCAGTGTTTCTTCCCCTTTCCGTCGGAAGAGCAGCTGCTAACGTAATGAATACCGAGGAACGTTTCTATTTTTTCGGAGAAACAGGTTGCTCGGCCATTGGTTAATAATGGGTTCGCGCCAGTCTCTGAAACGTGAAACGCGATTGAAAGATTAACGCGTTCGCTACCAGCACTCAATCGACGATTCGTTCGTTACGAGTTGCCTTGTGTATATTAAAATGACATAATATTTAAAATAATATTGCTTTAAATCATCAGATTCATATGAAATGTCGTTTTTCTGAAGTTTGAACTTTACGGGGTGGCGTAGGGTAGTAAATTAGTTTGATACGCAATTTGTAATATGCATCAATCATCATAATGATTCCTTTAATAAGCTTTAAAAGAAAATTAATTTACCATTTGGAGAGGGTTATTGAAATATTAAAGTTGTCGAACTTTGGTTTGAAAAATTTACAGGTAGAGATTTTTCATTCAAATATGTACCAAGAACTCTGCAATAATGGAATAATGAGATTAGTTAATCATTAAGAAATGTGTAAGAGATAATACACAAATTATTTTGATCAAATCATGCACCATATTTTTGAGAAAGGAACTGAATATCAAAATTACACTTTGAAAGTTTACTTTGAAAAATGACATTTCATATGCACCAGCCTAACCATCTGTTACGTTGCATAAGAAAATTTGATTTTCATTTATTTTAAAGCGTATATAAAATCATAATCTCGCATAAGAAATCAAAGGTGTGACGTTGGTAGCAAACGTGTCAAACAGGTGAATTTAATCTAAACTTGTTTCACTTTCTAAATGTTCTATCACGAAATAAAATAATTATTATTCAAGGCAGAATATTTTGAAATTTCGAATCTTCTAATTCATCCTCACATATTCCTATTTCTGATTTAAAACATACTTTTCAGCTATCGAGTTTCTATGATTTCGAACAAGGAAAGCAATTTTAAAAAAACCATCAAACGAATCGAAGAGACGCGCACGAAAGAATTGATTTCTATTATTATTTTTTTTTTTTACTTCGCGAAACTGTTAAGAAATAAAAGGAGTATGAAATCACAGTTTAGTTAACACGTAACACAACAACGTCGAAATAAACGTCTGGCAAGAACGTCGTAACGTTCACCGCCCGTTTCGCATCCGCACTGGCGAGAAATGACGGCCGGTTTGCACGAAAGCCAAAGTACGACTGTTTACATGTACCGGTTATAAATAATCTAGCGGAAAATCGACCAAGATATTGAAATTTTTCCAGCAGAAATGTAGTTACGTCCAACTACTCGTGCCATTGTCAGTTTCGCTCTTTTAACACATTAGGTAACGTTTTTATTTTGAATGCATCGAATCCATTATTTCTATGGATCATAATTTCAAGTATCTACTTAGGAATATCGGTGATTAGATGAACGAAGAATTTTGATAGGCTTGATGGAATTCTACGGAGATTTAAGGGTCACCATATGTGAATGACATGGCACTCAACGTGTCAAAGGGGAACGTATCAGTGTATAGTTGAAAAAAAAGAAACTAAACTTTTTATTTGCCTATTTAATTGTACATAGAACATCTTGTAAAAATTTTGAAAATTCTGGCTAGAATTGCAAGGGTGTGCATGGCATTAACCCTTTGCACTCGAAGCATTTTTGGACGTGATCGGATCTAATCTAATTTCCCAGCTATGCTTCCAGAAACTAAACGCACTATGTCGGAAGAAAAGTGTTACAAATATTTGAGAATCTGTTTATTTTTATTCCCTTCTTCAACCCTTTGCAGTCCGGCGTCGAGCGTGACTCGACATTAGTTTTTATCACAGGGACACTGCTACGTCGTTTCACAAACGACATTTTTAAATTGCCAGTTAAAATAAATAAATAATTGAAAAATAATTCGGACCGCAAAGGGTTAATTTTCTATATTTTGATACGGGTGAAAGTGAAATTTCGCATTTTAGAATACTCCGATAAATTAAAAAAAGGAGTTAATAATACTCTAGGCCATTTTCGCCTAACCTACTGTTATTGAATTAATTTCCAAATATATTGCGATTTGCACAGTTAAAGCTAAAGATTTGTACAGTCAAGAAGAAATTCGTTCATCGTAAAGTACTTAAGAAGAACTTGTCATTAAATGTAAGATATGCATAATATTTAAATTTTCTTTATTTCTTTTAACATTGCAGGGTTCAATATTTAGTTCTGGCTGACGCATCCGCTGAAAAAGTCATAAGGCAAAGGGTTAACGCGTTCGTGGATATATTCGTTCCGGGAAACCAGCCTCGTTTCCGATTCCACGGAATCGCAGGCTAAATATCGCGAAAGGAACAAGGTGAGTCTGATCTGGAGCAAGATCAATAAACGAAACGAAATGGAACGTGGCTCGAAGGGACGATTCCTCGAGGTCCCCTACGACGAACTTGATCACGAAACGAAACAGTAATTGTAAGCTGAAAGGTGTCCCGGTTTCCGGCATCGACGTCTCGCCAACAACTGTACCCACGGATCTCAAAATATCTCGAAAGATATAGTCGGTCGGTCGGATGAACCGAAAAACTACGAAATGAATTATGTATACTTGATTCTATCAGCGGATGAAGTCGCAAAAATATGCAAGATTCTGATTGTTTCTGTTATATTTTGTGTAAAACCTATACAGAAATTGAATCCTTGCTGAAAAGATTGCACTTTTTTACTTACACTACCAGCAATGCTAAAAGAAGCGACATGGTGAATTTATTTACAAAAACTAGGTTTCTGTTAATCCTTAATTAACCCTTTCGCTTTGGAACATTCAATTGAAAGGCATTGAATGAACTTGCTTAAATTTATTCTTCGTTAATTTATTAACAAATGATATATTAGTACCCAATGATGGATGAGTATAATCACCATCAGAATTAAAAAGATCAAATTTGATAAAAATTAGATGCATTACAGTACAATAGTCGGTATATCCTCAAAAATGTAGCTTGTTTTAATTAATTCCATGGGTAACCCTTTGGTTCTGAAAGTATAGAAGAATAATCTAAAAAAGTTACAATCGATTAATACAACTATATTAATTAATATAATGTACGAAAAGTTCAACAGAAGGAGGGTGCGATGCCTAAAATTTCCTGACGAGACGTGTAAATTCAACGGAGATATTCCTGCCCAACGTCCATCTTTCTCAAGAACACAAACGTCTTCACCTAAGCGATTCTGAAATCATTCCATCCGCGTGTCCTTATCATATCAACGACCAGCTAACTGGTTGATTCCTGACGAACAGCCAACGCGTCGCGAAACGGCATAAAGCAACAAGAACGAACGATCCGATCCGCGATCGAACTCACCTCTGGAATCCGGTTTCCTAAACACGGATCACGACTCTTTTCGCGTACGAACGATTTGATCGATCGATCGATAGCTATCGGCGTTCACCATCGTCGATCGTGTGACTCGCATACGAGCCGGCCACGGATTCACTGAAAGCGCGACGCGTCGCGACTCGGCGCGGCTGCGTGGCGGCAACTCGGCCTCAGTGTAAACCCACGATGGCGTCATACCGATCTTAAAATAAATCCCGCGGGATCCAATGGCTAGGATACAGGAATTCCGGCACGTGGGATGTGTCACGAATATCATTCGCTACCACGATCCCGCATGCTGCCATCCTACAGGTATGAACGCGACGGCTCCGGCGTATACACTGCCGAGCAAGGTAGTAACCACTCGTTATAATCTCAGGGAGCTGTCAATTGACAACAAATTCATACGATATAGTAATAAGTGTTGTAGGGTACAGTTTTACACTAGTACTTCCGACTGTCACATAGTAAACACGATGGAGTCTACAAGACACCACAGAAATTTTAACAAATTTACAGGTAATTAAAGGAACGAATGAAGATAGTATCACTGTGTTTAAAAACTAAAGTTACATTTTGAAAACATTTACTTGTGATAGGCCACATTCGATAGACCCAAAATTTTTGAATAATGTGTCAAGAACCTCATTTTCGAATGGCATTCAGTAGACAAATTTTGTGATTCTCTTTTAACAATAATAATAGAATTTTATTGATGTAGCTAAAAGCTCGATGAAAAGTTCCGTCAAAAGTTTCCCTGTAAGATTCCCGCTGTACGTAACGCGAAACTTGACGAGGAGATGAAGACTTCTTCAGGTGCTCGTACACTCGGGCTGTATGACATTGTTTGCCCAAGATAAAGCGTAGTTCCCGTGGATAAATGGTCTACGGAAAATTTGTTTACTTTCGATCATGGGGTGCAACGATGCAAGTGTATTCTGCTGGTTACGTCACCGAATCAGATTTCTATCGATTTCTCAAACATTTTCTGATTAATTGTGTATAATAAAGTACGCTCCACTGATTTCAATGTATTCAATAGTTTCACATATACAAAGAATTTTTATCTTTTTAGGATGTATTTTTTTAAATATTCTTTGGTACTTTTTTATAAGAAAACTATGTGATTTTCCCGTCGAAATTGTTCACATATATTTAACAATGTTTTAGCAATAATTACAGATTTTTTATTAAATGTAGAGGCACTATATTAATTATATCGATAATTATAAATAAAATAAAGTATATAAATAAAAGATGATAATATTTACAATTTTTAAGTCAAGATATTTCATTCGTTTCTTCAGCTTTCAGTGATTAGCATTCAATAATCTTCGTTTTTTAATAGTACTACTATTATAATTTGCTTATCAATTTTTATAAGAGCAATAGAGTAATATCTGTCACATTTCATTTCTCATTCTTCTTGTTGTATTTCATTGAAAGTTTCATTTTCATTATTTCTGAATACTGTGACAGTGACAGTTACTGTAACATAACAAAACAGGGATTATCATGAAGTGCAACGTTCCAATATCACGCGATTATTAAGTTTCTGACCATCCGCCATGGTATTGCTTTTCATTCACAAATTTTGCAAAACGATGGTTAATGCTCCAAAACGTCTCGGTTTGGCAGTTGACGAAGTCAAACGACCCAACCCGCCGCGCCGTTTAAATATAGGAAGAATTATACGCGTGAGCTGCCATTAATCGATAGCAAGTACCGTTAATAGACGTTCCATTTACGCAACATTTATGCAAAAGGTGAGTCAACGCGGAGACACGTAATTGCCAAAAATTGCTGGGTCCGGCACAAATCACTTTGTTACTCATCTCCAGCGATTGTGTAACGAGAAAGCGTGTCTCTGAAGAAAACAACAGCCACGAGTCGAGGGAAGATCTCGTGAATTTTTGCGAACAAACAATGTCTGTAAAATCAGCCTGCATTCACAAAATCAAACTCTCGAGAGTGAAACGAAATTTTATAATTTTATTAGATTCCTTAAAAAATTCATACGAATTTGTAGCAGTAAATTTTCCAATTATTTCATTATTAATTATCGTTCTCACCCTTATTAATTAATTTTATTGTTATTCTCTCTTTCAAACATTTTTTAAAGCTTGGTGTACAAATAATTTCAACTTTTATGTACTAATTTTAAAACAGTGTATTTCAATATCGAACAAACTCTAATAATTGAAATAAAAAATAGTACAATCGCATTGATTACAATTAATTGAACAACAGGCGATCGAATGAAACGTGAAACATTATGTTGTAGTATGGAAAATAATAATTTATTTAGCGGAAATATAAACGTACAGTATAATGCGGGAAAACATCTCTCTCGAAATCAACGTGAAATGTCAACTATCCCTCGAAATCAAAATGAACCAATATTTCCAGTTGAATTTGCAATCGGTAGTTGCATAGAATCCACTGTATCGTTATTTTTATTGCTCGTTCAAGTATCCTTGAGAATTTACAGGCTTGACTATTTACGCAAATTAACGTTACAAATGGTCGCACAACCAACAGGAGTTTGAGGAATAAATTGTATTGCGTTTTAGAGAATCGTTATCGCGTAATAATACTCACACTCATCTTGTACAAGTACATACACATATATGTGTCTATAAATATATGCAACAGTCGGTTCCATTTGTCTTCGAACGGAACGAGGATGCCAAACGACAGTAAATTAATCGACGAATTAACCAACCAACTTTGGTTCCATTTCAGATTCTTCGATGAAACTTCGATAATCAAGCATTGAAACCTCTTTCAACCCTCCACTAACGGCTAACCCACCATCGATGGTTCACGAAAGACTAAATTTTGTAAATTATGTAAACAAAATTGGGATTTTTAATCTTTGCCACGCAGAAAACGTCAAAAAATGTCCGTCCTATCTATCTTACCTTTGGTTTAAAAATAAATTTTCATTTACCTTCAATAAATTTGAGTTTATCGTTCCTGTTCCACCATTCGAAGGACATTGAAAATTATATTACAAATAATTCAGATTAATTAATTATATTCCAAATTTATCAAAACATTGACAAACGTAAAAGAGCAAGGAATTATACGGTGCAAGAAAATTTTACAGGAAGACAGTTAACATAAAACGTAACGTAATACATACAAAAATTTGCTCATACTTAAAGAATCGTTTACGCTGCATTAGTCGTTTTAGATAAATTTTAGAATTTCTTCAATTTTAACATTAAACAATTTATACGTTGTATAATTGTTAGATAGTCGTCAGGAAAGAGGAACGTGTTCTTTTTATTCAAGCAATAATATTAATTTCGATAACTGCTGCTCAAACAATAAATTTATAACATTTATATAAAGTAACACATATTTCAATATTTAGACTTAAAACAACACCACTCGCCGTCGGCATTGATTTTTCGAATATTTCTTCCTCTCAAAATGTTATTCTTCCCGGTGCAATCTGTATTTACATTTCTCGTACCTTAAACGAAATCCAAGCAGAAAATAATTGAAATTCATGCACAAACCTTCTCGAAGAAACGGAATACATCTGTAAGGAAATCGATCGGTCGCTTTTTCTTTCATCTTTTATTCGACATCCACGTCTCACACGAATACGAACGGATTCGACTAAGCGTTTACGAAGGAATGAAAGTTATAATTGTAATAAATTCTGCAATTGTTTTACATCGTGGCGTCGCTATACAACAGTGGCTATAAAGTGATCCATGAGGCAATTTTAGCCTCGTTTTGCAAATCGAATAAACAACTGAGATTCTAATTCCTCAAGGCATATTCTAATTTGTGTCAATAACTACCTCTCAAGATACCAAAAAACTTTGATACAGTAGTGAAATTTGGATTTCTATTCAGGATTGCTGATAACGTTATTACGAAACTTACTGATGTTATCGTGCAAGAGATCAACGATGTAAAAAACATTTTTATTACACAACTATGGCTTTCATACCTTCGCACAATAATATTATTGTAAGTATTAAGAAGCATTTCATTTACGTGTTCCTACTGTACCAATGATACTTAATCCGCTTCATTATCATATTAATCGATCATCTACATCGTACAAAGTAATGCACTCGCTCGAACGATAAATTATCATACTTACAATAAGTCAACAGAGAGGCGAATAAAAACGTTAGCGTAATTATGTCGAGTCAAATTTCATTCGACCAAAGGATTGCACATTTACGAACAAAAATTCTAACCTATGTATTGTGTGTACGTGTGTGTGTATCACTTTTCGTGCGTGTCGTTGTGCTCTTTTTTTTTTTTCAAAAATACTGTCATTCCGATGCGTGTTCACGTGAAATATATCGTCGTTTCCTGTTTGCATAAGGTTGCTGCATTATCGTTACAGTAACACGGAAACGCATGATTTAACGACACAGAGGTACCATAAAACAGTGCTTATGGTGTTATTAATTTGAACCTTAAGGTATGATAAAAATAATTATACAAAGCTTTCATTAATATCCTTAATTCATTAAAAGAATCGTAGTTTTAAAAAGTATACATTCTGTTACAATTTTTTAACAGAATTATAGGTAATGAAAGTTTCCTGAATAAATCATAAATTATTATGAATGATTAAAAAGAATCGTGCGAAAAATTTCTATAAAATTGTATCCGTTGTAAATAAAAAGACTCGAACCGTAGTTTAACACGATCTGGTCCACGGTGTCAGAAAGTTTCCGTTACCTGCTGCAGTCGACGTTCGATATCAACCAAGGAACAACTTTAAACGCTTTGTTGGAAACCAGTCTTAAGAAAACCCCAGACGATCAAAATATATTGTTAATACTTGGGAATTCTCGACATTATTGTACGAATATTGTACAATAAATTTAATACAATATTCAGAACCCTGAATTATTAACAATACCAATTGTTTACGGACTGTTTATATACAAATTAGTGTGAAATTTGGTAATTATAATTTTGCAATTTTATTGAATTCTACAAGTAATTTGAATAGTTTATTTTATTCAAAAGTCATTTAAAAAATTCTGAACCTTTCTTAAAAAAAGAAAAAGGTAATTCAGACGAAGATTAACGTTTGATAATGGGTTCAGTATATTTGGAGCCTAAAAAATATTTATCTAACACACAGAATAACGTGAAAGAATTGTATCATCATAATATGAAATTCTACTCTGAAAGAATAATAATTAATTCATATTTTCCGCATAACAAAGCTAAACAATGCACATATTGATTAACTAATATAAAAAAAGTATTGAAGATAGATTAAACAATTTTCTGTACATAACTCATAAAATAAATCGATTAATGGGAAATCGTGTCAACAAATTCTTAATCTTTCGTATACATTATTATACAAATTTCTATGATTAACAATACATTTTTATGAACACTTCTCAAACTTATTATTGACCATTCTAACATCAGGATTGGCTATTCTACGAATAAACGAATAATCTTCGGATAAGACTCGCGAATAAAACAAAATTATTTCTCCTTCACAAATAATGTCTTGCTCGCCGAATCAATTTTTAATTAGAAGATTATTGGAATAAGAAAATCAGTGTTTATTTTTCAATAAATGTCTTCTGTTCACGATTTTTATTCGAAGATTATGCGATTAATGCCCAACCTTGCCGCACATACTACATTCAAATAAACGACCCGTGAGTATCGAAATGATAGTACTTTTTACGACACTGAATACTGACGTGCATTAAACCGAACGCGTATACGCAACGAAAAAATAAAACGACAGCGCGACAAGTTAATCATTATCTCGACGTTCTACTCTACTACGCAAAATTACGTTCACCTTTGCGTTACGATTACACGATACACGCTTAACAATGCGGTTAATACGCGCGCGAAATACGCTATTCTCGTCAAACTAGAAAATAAAGGATAAAAAAGAAACAACATTTTATATAAAGGACGCACAAGGAAGGTTACGACAATAACAGAGCCAAAAACTGTTTGCCGTTTCGTTTTTTTTTAACATAGACGACTAATTGCAAGTCGATCGAAAATTAACCGTGCAGAATAGAGCTCAACGAAAGAACAGATTTTTAATTGTTTAAATATATATATGGATTTCCACATTACATTATTAACACGTTAATTATTACGAATGAGCTAAAAGTTTTATTAGTGGTTAATGAATGGGAATTTGATCGTTTGTTTAAAAAAAGAAAGGGAAGAAATACGGGAACGTCTATTATCGGAATGAATACTGAGAAGACATAAGTATCTGAATATTGGAATATTCTGATAATAGGCAAATCATTTTTCTGTCCATTTAGATATTCATTGATTCAATATCTCTTTAGTTGCCAAATTATGCAAAAATCTTGTGAATTAGAATCGTTTGATTTTTTACTCTACTCAATAACATCTATTATACAAAATCGTCTTTACTTAATCAATAGATTATATTAAACTTGCTTGAAACTTCATTTCAATTCCATAATTATTTCGATTAATCCCATCGACGAAATAAAAATATCACGTCAAAAATATTACGTAGCACGAGAAATACCTATTCGAACGAAGCCACAAATTGCGGTATTTCTTCGTCCGTGTTCCTCGAGACTGCAGTAAATCTAACAAAGCCGCGTTGCTCGAAAACACGTAAAATCAATCGGGCAACATGCAACCCGATAACGAAACGAAATTAAATAAATCTGAATTACAGAGCAAAATATCAATTTCGTATTAAGAAAATCTATCGCCTTTCTGTAAAGATTGTTCCAAAATAGACAGTTCTCCAAAATGACACCGAAACATCCAATATTTCCGCGTATTCGATTTCAATTTCTGATATGTTATCCTTATTTAATTCTCTTCTAAACGAAACAGAAAACGTGCTAAGGTTCGTAGATCTCAAGTTTTTACGAAAGTCATCGTAAAATCTGTTCTTTGGTTAAGACTCAAACGAAAGAAAAAGTTTGATAAAACAACGATAAAGATTGGGCCGCAACAAAGCGTAGGAGGAGAATCTCGTTGAGATTCGGGGAAACGACGACCAACGCGACGACTTATTAGAAACTACAGTTTAACTATACAGTACAGTAAAATACGAGACGTGGGGTTTCTGGTTTTGAAACGAAACGATTAATACCTGAACATTCCTTGTATTCGGCTGCGGTTTGTATCTGCGGGGGAGAAAAATTAAGCAGACGGTTATTTCTTCTTATCTGGTCGACCACATGAAAATAACTATTAGAAATGTCGAATTTCGATTTACGATTAAAAACTCATTACAATATTTTATCTCGCTAAAAAAAAAGGATCCTTTCTTGACTGCTATACACGTTTAACGATTATTTTTATTTTATTTTGGCAACTGAAAAGTTATAATGATAACTTAATTGCAAGTTGCACAAGCAATCCTCCTATAACACGGTTAATTCGTTCTGTGCTGCATCGAAATCGTGTTATAAAAGGGTTGAGTGTACAATAATAGAACCTCGATAACCGTAAACACGGAGCGTTTAAACCTCCGCAGTCAAAGGTTTGTTAATTCGAAAACGAAATGGTTAATAAATAATTCCACGGGGAAACAGTGCAAAGGTGGCTAATTTAATCGTCAACCTAATATTTCCTTGCAAACACCGCTAAAATACGTTTCCACGATCCCGTAACGCGTCATTCTGTTCATCCAATTAACCCAATTACTAACCTGAGCAGCAACGTCTCGTTTCTCGATTCGCGAATCATCGTCCACCAATTCCTCGCCAGCTTGGAGATCCACTTTGCCGCTGAAAATGGCTGCCTCCGGTGTCGATCTGTCGAGAACTTTCTGACTCCCCACGGAACCATCTCTGTCAGGACTTCTCGCACCGATCACCGTGAATCCACCTTGAAATTTCACCGACTTCTTTCTCTTGTTCTTACCGGGCTGCACATCGCCGCAAGACAAATCCATCTGATTCTTGCTCTCCGTATCCACTTTCGACCAATTAAACCGATTCTCATTCTTTATCGATCTTTCCAAACTTTTCTCCATCGCCGACTTCGGAACGGGGTCTTTCCTCGCGTCGAAAGATCTAGCCTCGATGGCCTTCGCCTCCAGGCCTCTACAGATGCTGAACACCGACTGGTGTCCCGCCATCTTGTCCTTATCTACTTTATCGTTAGCTTTCGAATCTTTGTCGGTCGTCGTCTCGCGTCGAATCTCGTAATACCTAACGAAGCTTCTAACTCTACCCGGGGTTATTGTTACAGTGTCACGGGATTGGTCGTCACTTATAGCTACGGGTGTTACTGCCCTGTTATTGTCATTATTATTACAATGGGGTCGAGGAATCCTCCTATCTATGGCACTCGTATCGCCGCTATCCGTCCTCCTGCCTCTTAAATCTAACTGTTCAACGATCGAGTCTTCTTCAATTTTCTGATCACGATCTTCGTGCTCGTTTACGTCAGTCTTTTCACTTTGCGTAGGTTTCGCGAAGACCTTCGATTCGCCGGTCATCTTATTCTCAACAGACGTCTTCGTATCTGTACAGTTTTCTATCGATTCAACAGAACTTTCTGTTACGTTCTTCAACGATCCTGAAGGATCTTCTTTCTGAAATATCTCAGGTCTGCTTAGAATCGTTCCTAACAATTCTTTGGGATCTTCTTTTAGTTCTGTTTGGTTGATCAGATTGTTCGAAGAATTACCGCGGATAATTGAATCTCTTGGTAATTCCTGGTCGATCTTATTTTCATAGCCGTTTGTGTTCGTAACTTTGAGCGTGGAGGAAGTAGTTTGATCTTCCTGCTCCAACGAGCATACTTGCAATTTTGCATCTGGAGTTCTGTCAGAAATTTTTTTAATAACCTTATCATGTAAATTGTCCACGTTTCTTGAACATTTTTTGAGAACTTCAACTTCTTCTTGATTCTTGTTTTGTTGAACGGAGCTAATAGTTTGAGGAAGAGATTCGGTGATGATTCTCTTCTCAACGTTCACTGATTTCAGTTTGATGTTACCGAAATTAGATAATAATTCGTTCAACACGTTGCATTTTATCTCGCCAGGATTTTTCTCGTTCGATAAAGGGGTCATTTTAGACCTGGTTACGTTTGGAACACTTATATCCACCTTTTTCAACAATGCTTTCGATTCTCGTAAAATTTGCTGGATATCTGGGTCTTTGCTTATCGAATCGTTCAATCTGTTTGCGATTTTATTTACCTGTTTACTTTCTGAAATCGACTCATCCTGTGTTTTTAGGCGAGCAGCGACGATCTCGCAGTTCGTCCAGGTTTGATCCGAATCTTTGGAGAGCATATTTTCCAGGAAAGAGTTTCTTCGAACATCGACCGGGACGGTGATGCTATCTCTTTTTTCGAAAGGCGCCGCTTTTGCAAAACATTCTTGCGAGCTTTTATTGTCTTCAATTTTGGTCAAATCATCATCTTTTTCCTCCGAATTTGAGTTTTGCTCTTCAGAATCGTTTGACGAAAAATTCTGACGATTCATCATATTCCGTAGAGATTCGCTTACAAAAATTTTCCTTTTATATTCCTGCGTCGATTTATCGAATTCATTGTTTATTTCTTGTATTTGTTCATTGTCTTCTTCGTCGATTTCAAGTCTCACTTCGTTTGATATTAAATCTTCTTTCTCAGTTCTGATTTTATTTATTGTTAATTTATAATCAAAATCATCAATTTCACTTGTTACCGTATTTTCTTCGCCAGAGTCTGCTCTTCGATCGACATCGTTCTCGATTTCATACGTATTTTCACTAATTTCATTCCAAGAATCCTTCTCAAGCCGCTTTTCTTCGTTTGAAGCATCAGAACTGTTATTCTCAATCGTGCAATCGTCCCTGATCTCCGTCAAAACCAAAGCGCACTCGGTTCTCGGCTTGATCAAACTAAGCCACGCTTTGCCAACCTCCGCGATTTTCAATTGTTCATTTTGCAAATCCTGCGAGCTGGAGCTGTAAAACGAATCCCTGGAATCGTCGCGAATAATTTCACACTCGATGATGTTCGAAGCATCCTCCAGCGACAGCCAATTCGTCGAGTCGTTTCGCGTTTTCAAGATCGAGGTGAAAGGAACGTCGCCAAATTCATCGGAACCCCAATGATCCTTCTCTCCTTCTGTATCCTTGACATCTTCCAAACAGTCATCCGTAATTTCAGTCAGTTGAACGGTAGAACCACGATGGCAGTCGGCTTCCTCGTCCACCAACGAATCAATATTTCTTAAACTGTCGCAGATGAGATCTTCGTCGTCCAATTCATAATCCGGCGTCGAAGAGCTCGGCGACTCGATCACGAATCTCACCTTGGTCAAACGCGGAACCGACGGTTCCTCTTCGTAACTGTCGTAGCACATCGGGCCAGCCGAACGTCGAACGTTTACCTTGTTGCTCCTGTCGATGTAGTCGTCGAAGATGAAGCGATTCGATTCGTCAAACTTGTCGATAAAGTGGTCGGCAAACGTGGCGGTCCATCTGTCCAAACATCTCTCGAACGGCAGGTTCGTGGTGGTGACACGGAAACAGAGCTCGTTCTCTTCGTCGTCCAACGAATTCTCGAAGGAGTCGTGGAGAGAGGTGGCAAACTCGACGGACGATTTGGTCTTCGAGTCATCCTCTTGTTGCAACGTGCTCGACATCACGTTTTGAAAATCGTGTAGAGTGAAAAACAGCGGAGGATACATGTTGGTCTCCTTCTTGGCGAACATGGGACACGGTCGCCCTCTTGGTGAACCAGTATCCTTGCCCTCGGTGTCATTTTCGCCGTTGTTACTCTCCTTCGTCGATATCGAGTCCGTGTCATCCAACTGTGCGATAGTATCGTTCGTTTCACTGGCACTCGGATTGTTTTGCGTCTCTTCCGCATCGTCGATCACCGGATTGTTCGAAACCCTTTCCTCTGGTCGATCTTTGCGAGATCTGACTCGTCGAGCTGTCCGCGGCGGGGGCGGCGGAGGCGCCAAACGCTTTCTGTCCAGCTTCCTTTCGAGACTCGTGGAAAGAGGAGATCTCGCGATCGCCGCGGGCTTCGGTTTTCGCTTCTTGCGTCTAGGCGGGACTGGCGGTGCGCTCGTCGACTCCGCGTCTGAAACAACGATTGATCGAACGTTGGTGGTGTGCATGGCACTGGCAGACGTTCAAGAAGCTCGCCTCTCTCTATTGTCCCAGGGACACTTATCAATTGAAAGTTCCGACCGACCGTGTGTCGGTCCTGTCGGTACAGAAACTCTGACCGTAACACGGGATATTAATGGCGATCCGTGAGATTTATTCCAGCGCACGTAGCAGACGGCCGGACGACAGTTCCCGCGGATGTTTTTGAATAAAATTCGAAATACGGAAACGCGTGACTAACCACGGCGTTTGAACGCCCGACGGATACTAAAGGTGATTCCATACAAATGACAGACGATCCTACGCCCTCCTCTTGCCGACACCCCCTGCTTCGCGGTCAATAGCAGTGATTCACTAATGTTGCCAAGTTTAAATTTTCGTATTGAATGAAGGAAGACCCTGACGGGACGCATCTGGGGAAATTCTAAAATCGATGATATGTCTGTGAGCGTGGTAGGACTCTGGCCGGTAGGATTACCTTTGGTTGCTGGTGGGATCATTTTTCTTATTCAAACGTCAATGGTTCGTTCGATAGTTGTGATTCACGTGAGAAATTTGTCAACTTTTGTAAGAACGAATCTGGAGAAACGTTTTGAATCAAATTTAGAAAATTTAACATTTTTTGTTCGTCATTCAGAAGACAAATACAATTTTCCAGAATGCTTTAAAGAATATATTAAATTTGAAAAGAAAATAGACCTGAAATCAAAATCTTAATTTCTCTCTGCTAATTTTATCATGCTATGAAAATTGTTCAAAATTAAATCGAGCGAGATATTTTAAAATACACTTAAGGTGATCAACAACTTGAGATAGAATTTTAATGTTTTGTTTCTAATGGAAAGACGCAACTGACGTGACAGTTCGCATTAAACGCGCAGATAGAAAGAGGCGAATGATGCCGCCTCGAACCCTGAGCAAGGCTTCGTCCGTTAAATGGATAAAAACAATTCGATTAGGTTACGTAGTCGATGCAGCCATGTACAATGTAATGGGCGTAATGGTCTTAATTGTATTTTCTAGCAGGATGGTACGGGCAGCTGTTACCTCGATTATTATACCAAAATTTAAGACGCAAGCGAAACGTCTACGTTGTAAATCGAATAATAAATTTTCTCAATATTGTAACAGTCGAACCTCTGATGTTAATTAAAACTGCTGTTTGTTTAAAAAACTAATATCTTTGAATTAATAGGAAATATTCATTTCCTATGTTAAATAAAATTTCAAACCACAAATTATTCATTTTGTTAGGTCAAAAAATGTTGTTAAATTTTATACGAAGGTTTGTTGATTAACGTGGAAAAATTTTAATAAAAAACAGTACTAACCTGTTATATCGTCGATTAAATGAAAACTTGACGACTAGTCCTGCTAACGTCGAAGTCTTCCATACTGAGCAACATGCTGGCTGACTTAAGAGCACCGTTATCGACGAGATCGCCCATGTACAGGTTGTTTGCATTGTGATTACCCATTGCACTCGATGCGGCACTACTATATGCACTCGAGGTGTTCTGCACCGATGCGACATCGGTAGTCCTTTGTACCAGCCATTTGTTTGTCATACTCGACGTATCTGCTTCCGAGGACACGTCGAATCTGATGTCACTGGAACAAAATACGCCCACGTTCCTAACACTTTACTTAAGATTCAATTACACAATACTTCGACTGCTATAGATAATTTTATGGAATCAAAGAAACTTGTAATTTTATGTGTATAGAAAGAAAAATTATTGATAAAATTATGTTTGAGTACTTTTGTGGTTTACGACAACAAAGTTAATAACTTTCAAATTATAATTAACCCATTTGCATCGTAGCTTTAAATCCGCTACCAACTTTATTAATCGGAGAGAAACAAAACTCTATTATTTTGAGCGGATTATTCCGCAGTTGGTGATAATTATTGGCAATCATCGAGCGCGGATTATTCCGCTTACGGATGCAAATGGGAATATTGACGCAACTAGTTAAGTATCCTAGTTACGAATTATAATTCTATTATTATAGGGGAGATAGCGCTGCAAATTGTATTTCAAAGTTTCATCAATAAAAATTGTTCCACTCACTTCAAATAATTATTATCTGCAGGTTGCTGATGATTCTGTCTGGTGGTCGCATTTTTGCGGGAAGCAGGTTGCGAGAGGACCAGCTCGATCGTGTCGGAAGAGCTTTGCAACATCTTCAGGGCGTCCTCATATCGCAGGTGCAATAAATTCTGCCCGTTTATCGCCACGATACGATCCCCTATAACCGATAAATTTCATCGAATTAACGCGAGCACCGTGGAAAACGACGCTTCAACCTTACCTTTGTTCACGTTTCCGGCCATATCGGCCGAACCTCCAACCGACACCGCTTGCACGTAAACGCCACCGTCGTTACCCTCCGTCACTTGCAATCCTATACTACCCCCATGGCCTCTTTCCAGCTTAATCGTCTGCAGGATACGTTCTTCGGCGAAGGAGAGCTCTTCGAGACGAGCCGCCAAAGAAGCGGACATCGATTCATCCTCGGTAACGTGGAACGTCTCGTCGTCCGTACGGATGTCGGCATCTGTTTGCAGAAAATTTTTATTTTTTATAATATGCTTTATTCTGAAGTATGTCTGAGGGTACTTTGTTGTTTTTGCGTCGTTTTAATGAAGAAATTTTTAATTTATAATGAAGTTATCCTAACGCTTTGATTTGCCACTAATTCACTATAAACTTCGACTTTCATATTATTTTAAAATAAAATTATTTTGCCAAAGAAATCTTTAGCTGGTTTTGGGTATGTGGATAGTTTTGTTCGATTTAAATTTTAAATTTCTTTGTGAAAGAAAACCAGATTATTTTCAAAGAAAATGTTACTAACTGAGCACGTATGCTTCCGGCGGAGGAGATTCCGTGGATCTTGCGGACAACGACTGAATCGACGATTCAGTGTCTGATTTTAGCGACAGAGACTCCATATCGTCGGCAAGAGCGGTGTCTTTTTGAACGAGACTGCTGTAGATCGCTCGTGTTCCCATTTTCACCCCTAACCGACGTGGTAAACTGGGGGTGCGATAACCACCCGTCTGCCTGGGTGTTCCATAATTTGGTAAACTAGAGGTCTTCACCTACGAAATATACCATAACATTCCAATTTTGGTAGCTGAAATGTTTTTAAAACGTCTTGATTTTAAAGAATGCAAATAATTTCTATTTTAAACCTTTCGCAAGGAATCAATTTAAATTGAAGCTTCAATATTAACAATTTCTTATCAATTATAAATAAGGAAAGAAATCGATTTAGAAAATGATTCAAATATTGTATAAAATTCAAGTTAAATTTTATCGATTTACCTTATGCAGAGACTTTTTCACATCCGACACGTCCCACACCTCGTCAGGAACCGGAAACTCGTTCTTCCTCGAGATTCCAACCTTGTTGATCGCCGCGTACAATTCTTCAGGATTGTCCGGCTTCTCCAGCTGGTCCAAGTCGTTCGACGACATAATTTTCGGAAGCGAATAACCGCATTCCGTCTCCGTATCCAATTCTATCCGCGGACAATTATAAAGTTTACCGTCGTTTTTGGTTCCTTGGCCGTCCAACGAGAGCGGTTCGTTGGATGTTGTCAAACTTCTCTCGGATTCGTCTTCCGTGTCACGGGACTCGCCTTCCGGTTCCAATCGAACGTTCACTTGAGCGTAAAGTGCATCCTCCTCGGACGAATAAAGGGCTGGCTCGCGGATCGCATCGTTCGTGTTCGGAATCGCGTTCGCATCTTTTTGCGGATTCTCGTTCTCTTTGTTCTGATATTCCTCCAATTGCATCGCGTAACTTGGCCTCAGCTGCACGTTCTTCACGGTGTTCGCTATGGCTATTTTCGTTTTACTGTCGTGGGATTTCGTCTTCGACGGCGACGGTTTCGCCTCCATCGTCGTGGGAACTCCAAATTCTGGAACATATGCGTGAGTTTTTTTTTAATGGGATTACATGGGTAAAGCCATCTGCACGGATCAATGATTTTACATGGAAACGATTAATTATAAATAATTTTCCTTTCTTTCTTCTGTCTTTGATTTAACTTAACATTTAGTCATTTATTTATTGCGGATAAAATTAATTATCTTTGAGAATATGTATATTCCAAGTAAATTGATAAATCAGTTCCATAGATGCCTACCTGTTTAACTGCTCGACTTTATATCGTAAAACCGAAGAACAAAAATTGAAGTTTAAACGTACCTTTCGCGAGTCCTTGAAGCGAGGTAAGCTCCGAACGTAGCCTTAAAAAGAATTGGTGATGCAAAGAGGTAAGCTTGAAAGCGAAGTAACTTCTGGAAAATAAAGATACTGTTCAATCCTAATCCTATACGATATATCGTGCATTACATGAAATGTTTCTTTAAATTCTATTCGAAAGCAAGAAACTCGAAGCAGCTTTCAGCGCTGTCCTCTCCCTTCTATTCATATCGATTCGTTTATTAAACATTTACGTACTTGAACCACTTTACATTTCAATATTCAATAAAACGTTTCACATTTGATGTTTCAATCCTTTTGATATTTATTCAGACGTTATATGAATTTTGCTGAAGCCTCTGTCAATATTCGGTAAGTACAGTGATGCGCGAATATGAGGCGCAAATTCTGTCCAGGTGTATGACACGGGACCATCCCAACCACTGGCTTCTTTCATTGAATTTTACTGCATTCACTTTCAATACATATTGCTTGTTTTCGGATTTAAGGAGCTCAGTTGGGATTGAAATGCATTTTATATCTGGACACTGCTATACTTAATTAATTTTTTGAAACTGCATAAATCTGTGATGTAAAAAATGGCGTATCAAAGTTAGGAATACGTGACACTAGCTATCAAAGTATTAATATGGCTGGTCTTGGTCGCTATATTAAAATACCAGTTCAAATGTTTATTATCTCAAATTAACAGTCTACAGGGACACAATAAATATGTTTCAGTTCTCCTATAAATATAAAATAGACAACTAATTCCGATATTGGTTATGTTCTATAGATAAATACGACCACAAAAGGATTAAGATGTTCCTTGCTTTCGAATAGTTCCAAACCAAAAACAAACTTTCAATCAATTCAGAGGTAGTTCAACTCACTTTCTATGATCCATCCTGAGCTTAAATTTACACCGTTTCCCATTCACCTTGCTGTATACAACCAGACAACTCTTGCTGTAACTCAACGTCTGAATATCCTTCCATTGAAACTGCGCCAGCTCGATTCTTTCCCTCGGTTCACCGCCACGTTCGAACAACTTCAACCCTTGCGCGTGTATAGCCAACCAAACATTGCTCTCCGTCTTCTTCTTTCCACTTTTACCACCCTTTCCTCCATGATTTAAACTGTTGTTGTTGTTGTTATTGACGTTATTAACATTGTTGTTGTTGCATGTCTCCACGCGACACTTGGACGACTTCTGGCCCGAGTATATGTCCACCGAGGTGGCGCTCTTCGTCAGGCCACCCAGCTTTTTCTCTTCGTACGAGATCTTTGGGATATTTTCGCAGGAACCCAACCGAGTTATTTCGACCCTGCCACGCAACGGATATTCCTTATTCTGAGTGAAAACGTTCTCCAGATCATCGGAAGAGTCGTGACTGCCGCTGGTCTTTCTCCTCTTTTGTTGAGCCATCACTTTTTCCAGCTCCTTTGAGTCCACGGTAGCTATATAATAATGGGACCCGTAATCCGGCAACGTTTGCGCATGGGTTATGAACATTTCTTCGGCTTTGTTCGAGTCCAGGCCACGTCTGTCGCGGTGAGCCTGATGTAGCCGGGATCGAAGAGTCTCGGCTCCTCCGTTGTTGATCTGTGATTGAGGCTGGTCCATGTTCAAAATGAATGATTCAGGGATGTAATGCTCGAGCAGGAAGTAATCGCCACAACCGTGTTCCTGAGGAAGGAGTAGAAAGCCAAGTGTTACTCAGTTTAGAACTTTGTTTCCAAAGATTTGAACGCAACGATCCTGGAAAGGTAGGAAATTGGTAACGTTAGCTGTAGGATGTGTCTGTTGGAATGGAAGGAGTGGGGTAGTTAATTATTGAATGTATCTGGTTAAACATTTTATGGAACGAACCTTTAATCTTTGCTGCCCTGAAAATGGTACAACCAGCACCCTTTAAGCCTGAGATATTGAATTATCGATAAAATGCTGATATATAAAGGTGATTCTGAAGTCGGTAACATAGACACCTTTTAACCTTTATTACTTTAAAGTTATAAAATGAATTTTAATCTTGTTATTTGAAACATATTGATCCGGGATGTCTTACAAGTTCTAATAAATGTTGTAGATAAAGTTATATACTACAGAAACGAGATAACAAAAAAAATTTGTGTTTTATGAATTTTCCCGTTTATCGTTAGATGGCTCTGTCAGTGCTGTTTGCAAAAGGCGCAGCGGTAAAAATGAAAAAATGTATAAAAACAGGGCTTATAATTAATACCTATAGCCCATGAATACTAGAAATAATATGGTTGTTAAAAACACATAAATATAAAAATTGAGCGAACACTGTAAAAGAAAAAAAACCAGTAAAGAAGAGAATTAAAAGTCAATGCAATTCACGTTTATTGAAAAGATGTATAAATCAGTGAATTCCCTAACAATTTTTATGTAATTCAATTTGAAATCAATCATGAAAAACATCGATAGTTCATTCCCAGCAATTAACGATTTGTATTTTCGTTACAGAACAATTTTACGTCGAGCCGCTCGTTTTTCAAGTGACACATTTCAATGCAAAAGCAATAAATCTATCATTTACTCACGTTCACGTTATAATTCCCGAATTCCGCCTGCAGAGCGAGTCCAGTTAAATTAATTAACTCGTGATATGGGCATACCAGCTGTTGCTCCAATATACATCGTCGTATTTGTAGATACAGTAGGTGTTTCGATATCCAACTCCTAAACAAACGGACAATCAACGCAACGGTTAATCAATTTGTCGATAATTGTCACCGTGTCCTTTGTTTCTCGTCAATAAACTAAGAAAAAACGGCGGACCATTGGAACAGAATCTAATTTCAATTTAATTTTTGACCTTATTTAATTTCCATTTTACCAATTTCCTGGTATTACTCGATGATGTCTGAAACCTTTTTATTTCAAAATTTATATATCTAATTTTAATTTCAAGTTATAATCTTTGTCATGATTGACCCAGAATACGCTGTTCGAGGGTTGAGAAAATAAATGAATGTTACCTTATACCACGAAGAGATGGAAGAAAAAACCTGAGCCTCAGATACAGCATAAAACTAGTTGGAAGACCCAGGAGACCTTTACTCTTGCCACTGTTTAACCATCCTGGAGGCGCGACTTTATTCAATTTAGTGTCGGGAGGTAAAATCGCGAAATCACCCGCCAACAACACGGCCAAACCAAGGGTGAAGTTTTCGTCGAGGCTTTCAGCTTGCACGATGGCCTGGAATCATTATATAAATGAGGTGATTACCCGAGATCACAGATACACGTGCGAATCGCACTTGTCAAATGAAAGCAAAATATGACACCTCATTTTATTCGTATTTGCGGTTCAATCTACTAAACGTATACAAAAATATTATATTTCAGTTGAAATTGAAATTTCTGTCGAGTATTTAATAAAATAACCAACACAAGACTAACAGTACATTTAATTAAAATAAAATTGATTTATAAAGTATAAGAACTGAACCTATTAATAATCCAAGAACTGTAGACCTGAAGTGTTTGCAAATCTCTTACAGTTTATTGGAAAAATCCACTGTATGCATATAATAAATACATTTTAAAGTCACTTGATAAATCTCGACCGATAAGAAACTTTATACTGAACTTCGTGAAATGTGTCGACTCAATTTCGAAGTTTCTTTCGTACTCGAATCTCTTACAACCGGATCGATACCTTCAAAATTGTAACAATCTTTTCGTGTACATACATATACTTTTTTAAACTAATAAGAATTCAAAAGAAAGGCGACATTAAAATTTTACTAAAAGTGCAACATGAAAATTAAATTTAAATAAATTAATACTTATACGGTAATTAAATTTTTCGAAACGGTAACTTTTGCTTTAGGGTGTACACACGTTAATTGGCGATATCGCATAACTCATGGTTTGTGGATTTGTCATATACGATTAACCTTGGCAGAATACCAGAATTTCTCATGAGTTCACGCCGGAATTTGTGGTCTTCTCAACAACCACCCACACCTTGGTCTTCAGATTGTCACATTCGATATGGATTCATACAATTCAAAAATCGAATCAGACTCAAATTTTATTTATACAACATTCTGATGTGAAATTTTTTTCTATGGAATTATAAGAATACAACATGTAATAACATTGCTTGGAGGATGTTCCAATAAATTAATTAATAAACTGTGATTTCAGATAACTATACTGATAAACACCATGTAAGCTTCGAATTAATAGCCTTATGCTTGCATAACAAATTTTTAATTATTTCCATTTTAAAATATATTTTATTTTGAGTAATTTTATGCACTGATGTTTGGGAGTAATCACTACTACGATTAAGAACGAAGAAAAGTAAAAATCATTACAAGAATCAGGTTAAAAAAATTGCTTTATCCTAATTTGATTACTTCTAACGTTTAATAATTTAATAATTTGTAATTCAAATACATTTCGTAAGATAATAAATTCTCTAATTTCTTTTGCTTTTATTTATGACAGTAGAAAGCATTAGAAAACCAACGTTACAGTACAAATATTATTTTCTTCTCCATCGTACGAGGGCTTACATGTTTCTATAAATAATACTTACGTATCATTCAGATATAATTGCCTAGCAAATTGAATCTCTTATCATCGACGGACACTCTCCACAAAGAACTCTCGTCAGTTCACACTTTTGATTGAATTTCAACGCTTTTCATCGCTTTTCATCGCTTTTCACGATCGGAAACCTATCTACGCTTCGATTCAATTTACAAACTATATTATATTTCGAAACAAATATTTTGAAATACCAATTTCGATAATAAAAGTTCTCGTTCGTTCAGCAATCAAATATATTGTGTATTTGTTTGTAATATAGCTAATTACCTGAAATAAATCTCCGGCTGTGACTTTTTGAGGATCACACGTCACTTCCACTCGTTGGCCAGTCAACATTATCACAACAATTCGTCCAGAATTGCCAGTCTGTTTTAAACGAAATAATACATGATATCGTTAATAAATTATCGAGTGATGGGAGGAACAGTTTTAAATTAATACAGTAGTTTCGTTACACATTTTTGATGAATTTTGTAACTTTAGATTTCTTTTTGTATCACAAAGGGAAATTATTAAGAAGATTATACGTAGACGTTTGTATAATGTACGTTACAAAGTTCCAAGTTTAATTTAATCATACTGTGACGGGAAATTAATTAAAATTCGCTGACGTCAAAAATTGCATGTCAAAGCCAGAACATCAACCGTCAAAGATGTAAACTGGAAATTTATTAAAAATGTTAAGGTCAACTATATGTACGCCCCTTTTATCTTTATGTTTAATAAAAATCAGAAATCATACAAAATTTAAGCAATTTACTAGTATTTTATATTATTTCGATTCATCATTGAATTCTATATTTAAAATTTACTTTATTAATGTAATATCAAACATATCATTTGATATAATTCAATAATAGAAAAATTAAGCGATTCAATTAATAATTACCTAGTAATACTACAAACCTGTGTTTATTTATGTTAAAGTTACTAAATCAATGCTAGTATTAGTCGGTAATTATTGATCCACCAAAAAAAGATTAATATATTTCATCGCGTGCGGTTAAACATTTGTAATGTATATAACTTTAATGAAATTAAAAATAATTCATTTTATATAAAATATCAAAATAATAAACATACGTAATGTAATAAAAGTCAGGTTATAAAATTGGAAGAAACAAATTTCAAAAATCCGGTATGGTCTAGTGGCTAGGATACCTGGCTTTCACCCAGGAGGCTCGGGTTCGATTCCCGGTACCGGAAATTATTTTTTTTTTCCATTACAATTAATTTTAATTCCGCAATATTGATTTATTTAAGAAATGGAACTTATTTCTATCGTTAAACCTATAATATTTATAACATTAAACTACATATGGTGGTTCAAATATAAATACTACACTTATAAAAGGAAATGTTACATAATGTTTTAAACACTTTAGTTACAAACAGGGTGATTCTCTCACTACGGGATACAAAGGAAATGACGATAAACCCCCTGACCGTACCATAAAGTGGTCCGCATTGTTGCGTGTCAACGGGGACCTACCCTGGCCAAGACGACACGCACCCATACACGTAGTCATCTCGGCCAGGGTAGGTCCCCGTTGGCACGTGACAATGTGGACCTTTGTATGGTTTGATTGAAGGGTCTATTGTTGCCATTTTCTTCGTGGCTTGTAGCGAGAGAATCACCCTGTATATTATAAAATTAGTAGTTAAAACATGAAGCTAGATATTTAAAGTTAATTTAGAAAATCCAACTTCAATCCGGTATGGTCTAGTGGCTAGGATACCTGGCTTTCACCCAGGAGGCTCGGGTTCGATTCCCGGTACCGGAAGAATTACTTTTTACCTTTTTTTTGTTATCATTTTTTTTTTATTACATATTTATACTAAGTAATTGAAAAGAATACTTAATTATTATTATAAGAAGGTTGTATTATTATATCGTGACCTATATCATTGTGAAATAAAATAACAATCGTGAAATTAGATGTTTTTAAGATAATTTGGAAAATAAGAAATAAATAACTGTTTTACGAAACTTAAAAACCATGATGCTTGTTCAAAATATAATAGGCAAGAATTAACAACCAACTTGATATAAAAAACGAAATGAAGAACGTGATGAAATTAATGTGTATATATACATTTAACTGCAATAATAATTCCGTGGGATGGGTGTAATGTAATAAAAAAGAAAAATAATTAATAATATAATATTGTTAATATCTTCTGTGCAGATTTATATGGATGTGAAGATAGTAGGTTTCATCTCCGGTATGGTCTAGTGGCTAGGATACCTGGCTCTCACCCAGGAGGCTCGGGTTCGATTCCCGGTACCGGAAGTACTTTTTTTTTCTTCCAAAATTTTAGTTTTGTAACAATTTCATGCATCCGTAATAAGAATCATAAAACCACTTAATTAATTAACTAATTTATCTACACAAACGAAATATAATTCCCCTAATCAGATAATACACTTGGAAAATTAATTATCTCAATTTTTCCAAACGATTCCTAATATTACAATATTATAATAATAACGTGTCAGTTATCGTAAGTTTGAAAGAAAATATTTCCATACTAATAATAATTTTGAAACAAAACGAACGTACGTGTAATAATATTGCAAATTTGCAACCTTATACGATGGTAAAACAAAAAAATTATAATTACAGAAGACAGGAGTTGACAATAAAATGTGCAGTTCATTTATGTTCGACAAAATTCAACGCTTTCATAGCGTATTTGATATCTGTGGCAGAAAGAGTTATAATATTCTACATAAAAAAAAAAAAAAAAGGAAATGAAACTTTTGTTACCTTTGCTTGGCCAACGCACAGAGTTTTGGGTGGTTGATTGGCCCGTACCACAAATTCAGGACCAACGCATTGAGCTTTGTTGAAAGACCTCATGGGTCCACCCACTGTTCTGTATAGGCGGGACGGCGCTCTTTGTACTGCCTTACCGCGTCGAGCCCTCGGCCCATTCTTCACCAAATTCCTAAAAGCATTGTTAGAAAACGTGCATTATAAATGCGTATAGCAGCGACCAATATATTGATTTTCAAAAAAATTGTTCTTCTCCTTCCTTGATTTATTTTCATATTAACAACACTGTTTCGTAACTTTTATTTCCAATTCTTACATAAAAATTACACAGTGAACCATCTATTCAGACAAAAAATAATCAGAGATATATTAGAAGCTAGGTACTTTCGAAAAATTGCCTGAAGAATTTCGTTACTGCATATTTGAGTTTCTTATTTTACGAATAAAATTATATAGTAAATTATATATGTAAAGATTCTTATAATTAAGAAATATTTTCATTAAAAGGAAGATGCCAAAATTCAGCTCACCTTTTTTGGCCCTACACGTAGGTAGAGCTTTAAACATCTTTAGCAACCTTAAACCGCGTTTTTGTTTCCATTGAAGGAATCCAAAATCAATGAGCGCCGGTTTCAAAAGGTAAGGTACCCTTTTAGCTTTAAGCCACTTCAGAGTCTTACACTGTTCTCTGCGAGGGGTGGTTAAACGGGTGTAGGGTACAGGGTGCGACCTACATCGCTTGAAAGCATATATTAACGCGGACGTATGACTCGGGGGCAAACTTAATAATGCGGGCAGAGGGGGAATATCCGAAAGACTGTTCGACTGGCGAGTGCCGCTTTGCACTCTAATTTAACGCGGCTTCTTCGCCTCGAGATTGATGAAAATTCCAACGCGATGACGCAAGTAGAAAGGTCGGCGATAAATTTCGATGTTAAAAGGTCGATTCCCGGTTATATGACTCTTCCCGTTATTAGACGATTTTTCATATCTAAGTCAGAGGAATGAAGTGGAATGTCGTTAGTTTAGGTCTTGGGGTCAGTTCATATTATCTCATCATCGCATGATTAGAAATATTCATAATCATAAAATACTTTCTAATTGACTTTGAAAAATTCTTAACTATTTTCAACTTCTAACGTCAAAAGTTGATTCCCGAGCTCACATGACTATTTAGTCTATTAAAAAAAGAAATTAATAAGGAGCCAATTTAGAGGTAACTGTACTTTATAACTATCACTTAGCAGTGACGGTGGGCATTAATTTGTATTAATTAGAACATTAAATAACATTTGTACCATTAAGTTAAAATGGGTGGATTCGTAGCAGTCTTCGTAAATCTCTTAGATATCATTGCCACAGCTATCAAGGTGTTAAAAATAAGAATCTTACCTGGGTGGTTTCGCAGGTGGTTCCGATTTACTGCTCTCCGCATCAGAGAATGGAGCCTTCTTCAGCGTAGTGATTATTCGGGGTGGTTTCGGTGGTCCTTGAACACCTCTTGCACGTATGGAAGACATTGGATTTTGTTGTTGAACTATTTGCTCTTCTTTCCCTCTGCCGGTCGGACATCTGTGATCGACCGTCGCGACATTCTGCTCCGACTGGAGCTTAAAATCATCCTCTTGCTGATTCCTGTTGGGCAGCTGAGGATTTGAATGTTGCCTCTGTAACGCGACGTTCGTTGATCGCCCATAAACCTCGTCTCGTGCGCGTTCTGACGACGAGGCTGCTATGTCCGGATGAGAATAACCGGCCGCGGACGGTCGCCTGTCACAGAAATTCAAATGTTGTTGGATTTCAATTTTATTCCGTGCCTCAGCATCGTTTACTGAACGTTTTGCCCCTTAATCCTTAAATCCTGTTATTCTCTTCATTTATACTTCACGTTGGTATCTTTTGAGGTCATAATCACTCGACGGATAAAAATATATTTTAAAATAATTAGAGTGAATAATGAAGACAAGTAGAAATTGGCTTTATGAACAGTTATACCATAATATCTAGGGCCTTAATCATACATATCTAACTAACCCAAACCCAAGGAGAACAAAAGAGTTAATACTATAATACATCCATCAAATGAGTCAAACTAAACTTATTCGGTAAGAAATGAATAAAATCCTACCTAACTATCGTCGTAATCGAATAAACATCCTCGTTATTGTGAACGACCGGTGGCTTCACAGACAATCCGTTCACTCTGACGTCCTGTGAGCTGAGGAACGGTTTTACGGGCAAAGCGTAAATAGGATCGCTGTATACGTTCCCACCAGAATTATTTTCTCCGACGATAGTCGACGGTAGATTGCCGCTGCTCCTAGTATGTTGTAACCTCGTGTAAATCGGCTGAGAGTACGTTCTCGAATGATGATGACGGCGTTGATGTTGTATCGCCGGGCCAACGGTACGTCCGCTCGTTTGAACGTTCAATTGCGATTGAAATTGGGTCCTACGATCCTCCAGATTCGCCTCCTGGCGTCTGTTTTGCTGTTGCTGACCACAGAGACTCGGTAAATTCGGATGCGAGTGCGAATTTCGAGACTGCAGCTTGAAAAGAGCACCCTTCGCCGGATGATGGTGGTGATAATGATGCGGCTTTGATACCTGGGCCAATTGAGAAGGATCCTGAAGACGCTGGTGATGTTGGTGCGGGTGAAATTGAGCAGAAGGACGTTGCTGGTTAAGTCGTGAAGCATTGTACTGATTGGTCATATGATACAACCGATCTTGATACTGATATTGATGAACGACACTTTTGGTTTGGCCACCGTGCAGGGATTGAGGAGAATCCAGTTGCTGTGGGTGTTGCTGATGGTTATGGGGATAATTTCCATGTCGAAGATTATGTTCCGTCATTTCCAAGGAATTACGTACAGGTGGCGGCGGTGGATTTAGATGCTGGTACATCAAACGTTTTCGAGCGGCGTACTGCGGGGATTTTGTTACTTCCCGGTACATGTCCATCACTATGTGAGTGAAGGGCTTCGATTGAAGACGCGTGCGACAATACTCGGATATCACCTGAAATGGACAAAGACGAATTCTGGTAACAATTTAACGATCGTACATTTCGTAGGATCTGACTCTTACAATTTTACGTTCCTTAGAGTATTTTAAATATTCAAATTTTTACAATTTAACGCAACGATAAGTAATATGTTTCGACATGCAGAAAAAGTTTCTTCAAATTAAATCGCTCAACGAGTTGATTTGGTGATACCAAAACTTTGTATAAGCACTTCGATTTTATTGCTAAAAGCGACAGCGATATTTTGCGAACGAAATGAAGGAAGAATGTGACTTTGAATTATCGCACAATCAAACACAAATTTCCAGGATCGATGGGGAATACGAGAACCGACGACCATTGATCAAACGCCCATTATCATTCGTTATCGGAAGTTGAAAGTCAGCCACCTTCCAGAAAGGAAACTAGTTAGAAACTCTCAACTGGAACGAAACTATTCGATCGAATGCTTGAACAGATTCCGAAGTCCCTCCGTTGAAACGATACCGCCGTGAGTTGGGCTTAATTAGATGGTACACAAGTGTTTATCGCGTTACGCTTCGCTGTCTGATCATTCAATTTCAAAATTGTCACCACCCTTGGCTGACAATCTATTAATTTTAGAGAACAATGAACCCAGCACCACTCGAATTCCGTAGACTCCGTGAGCCACGATATGAACGGAGATGTGGTCCGCGAGTCTAACCTATTATCGCTTCATTGTACTCCTATTCCACGTTGACAAAAGCAAACTCTTGGATACGTGGCTGTCGTGCGAAGACAATGCCTGGTGTTAACTTAAAATTTGTCCGAGATTTACGATAGAGTCGCTTCGAATGCTACTTTTCAGAAGTTTCCTTGACTAATCACACCCTGGCTTCGTTAACCAATTACCTGCCAAAATGATTTATTACCTTGTTTTATTATTATTTTTTGTAGGATGATACTATAAGGGGGCAATGATAGATAATGGGTACTTCCTAGTATCAACATCGTATTTCTTCTTTCTATTAGACAAATTTTTTAACATTTAACAAAATTATTTGCGCCCAGTTGTCCAGTTTTATACATATGTGTATTTTGAAAGAATCATTACGTTTGGGTATACCTAGATTTTATACTTTTTAGTAATTACGTGTTTCTTATTTTTCTAAAGGCAAGAATAAATAAACTTTTTGATCAACTCAATAGAACATAAGTACAGTTGTTTTCATTGAAATATCTGACAGATTCTCATGAAAATTCAAACGGCACTCCGTTTGATGTCTCTGTTTCAGGATATACGTAAAATCAGGAAAACAAGCGGAGTTACATTTGTAACAGCGAAACGAGTGAATAATTCAAACCGCCCACACACTTTGTCACGATCCCGAAATGCGTCTCTTCAGCAGTTTTGCACGGTGGTCGAAGTGACGGTTTTCCATAATTTATCGTGAGCCATAACGAGCTATCGTAGAAATTGGCGACGGTGGAATAAGTTCGCGTACCACGTCCGCCCTCGCCGCGAGATTTCATCAATTTTGCGACCTATTCAGGTGCATCCGATGAATTACGGCCGGTCGAATAAATGGCTTTATTAAAAGTGACTGGCCCCCCTGAGAAAACGACGTTCGCGGCGTTAATCGTGGAACCCCTTAATAAAAGTATACCTTAATGAGCCAGCAGCTACCAATGTGTTAACCTTCATGCTGCATTATTAATTTCTTCGACTAGGTACTCTTGAAACGTGTCAATTTTACATGAAAAACAGAAATTCTTTGATCTTCAATTTTTTGCATTCCTATGCGGTTCATATAATATTACGCACGACTTCCCAGTCATTTGCAATAAAATAATAACAAGAAATTGACAAGTTCCCATACACGATTTGAAACAGACGGCTTGAAATGAAGTTGTTATTTTATGCTACTTTATCAAAAAATGTGATCTGCGATGGAGGAGTATTCATTTCGGGCGTAGTGTTAACTAAAGTTGATATACTTTAAGTGTTTTCAATTAAATTATATTTAACAAGGACAATACACGTCACTTTTGTCACATAATTAAAACAGATGCAGACAGAAATTTCGGTTCCTTATAACAGTTATTCAGAATTAATTAATCCTTCATTATGGATCATACCTTTGTTCCACTTAAATCCTTTTAAAACTGAGAGGTCAATCGTCGATCGGATCACGATTAATCGGGTAGGTCAGGCATTAACTACTAGGATCGACGGACTCCATTCGCTCGTCTTCTCCATTCCGTTCGCACGATAGATAATACAATTAAAACAGGCTTCCCCTGTCCTTTTCCGAAAGAGCTCGAGTGCTCGAGTGCGATCGCGTTATGTTCATCATATTCACCTCCATTCGACGGCTCGTGTTGGCCTTCACGGTTCCCGATATTAATTAAATTTGGATCGGTAACGCGTGACGACAGACAGAGCCGAGACCTTGCTAATTGCATAATCTGCGCCCCTTTGCGTCACGGATCATTTAATGAAACGCTATTTAACATTGTCCTGCGATCAAGATTTTTCGTGACTAATTCTGTATGAAATACTGTTAGTACCTTATCTATCTCTTGAAACGAACAAGCACTACTTCGGTAAGGTAATAGTATTCATTAAGTTTGGTTGTCAGTTACATTAAAGATAATTGTATGAGATTATCGAGAATTTTAAGTGAATTAGTTTTCAAGTTTATCAGAATATTATCAGTGAAAACTGCATTAGGAAAATTGATATTTACTTTAATTAAGTAAATAATAAATGACTGACAGACAATACAGACAAACACACTAAATATATCATGAAAATTGAAAAAGTAATAAAAATCTCAATGCTGAATTTATACACAATATTCAACCCGACAATAGAATGCTCCCGACACTTGATTTCCCTTTAACTATACACTTTAATTCACAGAATAATTATCCTCGGAGTAGAATACACGTTCGTCGACAAATAAAATGAGAACGAAGCATAATTAATCGAACGAAGATGAAAGTTCACCCTACTTCTTTTTTGCAAAGAAGTTTTCGTTGCATACGAAATCAGTCCTTGCTAATGTGGGCCTGTTTTGCATGAAATTATGCAAACGAAACGAACGTGCTAAACTTCGGTACACGATGACCTACGACCTACGATTTTCAATAACAGCAGACAACTGCATTTTATAGGTGGGAGATTGCATTGTTATTCGCGATGGTCCACGATTTTCCCGTTGTTCAAATCACACGTGTATATGCATCCGATTCAACTCCGATGCAGCTGCTCCTTCAGGCTTGTTCGTGATTCAAGATCGTTCGCTGCACTTGGCCGTGACACGGAAATTAATTTCAGCCTGGCAAAAACGTTTGCCGAAGAAATTTTCGGTATAATACGAAGGCCATTCGATGAGCAAAGAGACAAAAGCTCTCTGGTTTAAATAACATTGAATTCTTAAAATATCTTGTACGTTTTATGTTAAAATGAAGAATGATGGGTCTGGTTTGTTAAAATTTTGCCTGAGCAGCGAAGGGGTTAAGAAATCGGCAATTTCAGAACACAGTCGTTAAAACAGTCGTTGCGTTTTCAAATTCTAATAAAAATTCTCCCATATTCGACCATCCTTCACGTAAATTTAATTTTATCGGTATTGCATTGAAAGATTAGTTATATTTTTATAAACTCAGCCTTCACGTTTCTCAACAACGAGCGTATAAGATAAAGTTTAAAGTTTTTCAGAGAAGATGTTTTATCTCTTCCTTCCGGTTGTAACATCCGTTTTGGTGGACCGAGAGGGACGAGAAACCAACCGAAGGATCTTCGTAAAAAATCTCGCGAATTTAGTAGGATAAAAAAAAAAAGAAAAGCAGGAAAGAATTTCAACTAGATTTACAGACTTACGTCGAGAAGATTCATCAAGGAAGCTCGTCTTCGAGGATCGGGTTCCGTCATGGCTGCTAAAACGGATTGAAGGGCCGACGAGGGTGAAACGGAAACCGTTCCTGTCAGTGCCGCGACTCTTGGGGTCGTGTCCAATAATGCCCTTCCCAGCGAATACATCCACATCTGGAAGCAATAAAATTTTATTTAACTCACTGAGATCCGATAAAATAGCACTTCTTTCGATTTTCTACAAATTCAATTGCAATCAGTTTGTATAAATTGAACGAGTGTGTCAATCTGTTCTGTGTCAAATGTAGGCGTTTTGCATTTGAATCGAGCCACGTTGTCGAACACTGTAGGTTTTCTTATGGAAAATGACTCCTTATGTATCAATTGTGACTGGTAGCTGGTAGTATTAAAGATTGAAAGGTAGCACGCGAAAGGGTAGAAACGATTCAGAACAACGATGTACGGTCGCGAAATTCTCGAACTTTATTTATCTAGCGGCCCGTTTGTTCTTCGTTTAATCTGTAGGAGATAAATACCGGCTAGCTGAAACAACGGCGTCCTGTCCGACGTTGGACAGGAAGGAAAGGGATAGGGGGATCGCAGTCGGAGGTAAAGAAAAATGTGAAAGAGAATACAAAGGCGTCGAGAGACGTGACGGTATTTCGTTAGCGACGAAAGAAAGAAAGAAAAAAGGAAAGGATTTAACGATCGACTCGTTAATTGCGCGAATAAATTGCGCGTGAAATTGGCTCCGCGTTAATTACGGGCTACCGCTGAATTCAAAATAACGACACCTTGAAAATAGTTATTTTCTGTTCGTTGGATTTCTTCGTTTCAAAGTTCACGTACCTCAACATTTAGAAAACACCGATTTATGTTAATTATGTAAGGATATATAGGGTTCCGAGTTCGTGGAAATACAATTTAAACTTTTGGCAAATGATATTATTTTATCTACGTTTATACCAGCTGTGTATCAACCCTTTGCACTCCGAGCATTTTTGGATAGGATCGAATCTAGTCTACTTTTCCAGCAAACAAAAGAGTTGCAAATGCATATGAGCCTGTTTATTTTTATTCCTTTCCTCAATTGTCTGCGTTCCAATATAAATGAAACTTAAATGCCGTATTTCAAAATACTGCGGTAAATTAAATATGTCCCCTCAGAAGAGACAGCGGAGTGCAAAGGGTTAATAGACTCTTCGATACCGCCGGCTATTATTAATTGAAAACTGACTAATCAACTTTTGATTATTATTGTTTCGTCCATAACAGAATTGAAATAATGAAGGTTAAGTGTACCATACTCAACAGAAATCGAAAGTAAGTGTTACTCCTTATAATCTTTAATTACTATTAAATTATAAAATAGTAGTTTCTTTGTTTTTGATATTACAGTTTTTAAAATATTTCTTCATTCTTCCTGACAAAGGTAGCTGGCAGCAAAAGGATTAACACTCATTCCAGTTGATCTATGAAAAGGTTTTCACATTCAGTTCCAGATTGTATTATTTATCGATTACGTTCTACATTCATTATCCCATCAGACGATAATCTGAATAATTGGACATTCAATTTTGCACCGTTTTATTGTTTCTCATTGTCGGTCAATGTTCCAATTAATCGAACTGCCTGTGTACCATGTTTTTCATTAAAAATACATATCCCAGCCGCATTTAATACGACACTGTGAATGGAAATGAAAAAAAAAAAGAGACCATTAATTTGCTGATAAACAATTAGCTCGCCAATTTGTTGGCCCTCGTTGAACGCTTAACCCTTCAATTGTGCATTTCAGCTATTTACGTCCGGGTTCTTTTGTGTTCTATGCGAAAAATTTCGCATTGCATAAACGATCATTATATCACGACCTCAATTAATTATTGGTTCGCGTGAATTATAGCGCTGCCGGTGTTATAATTTCGATCGAAACGCCGGCTATTCAAGAAAAATATACCCGCTTGAAAGAGTAGGTTGAGCGTATAATTTAGCGCCGTTATTTCATTTAAAACTGTACCAAATGGGTTTTAATTATGAAATGTTACGAACTCTTTTGATATTAAATCATTTGCAGCAATTAATATTGACTTCTATTTCAAATCGTATTTAGTTACTTCGTCCTAGAAAAATCGAACAGTAATAACTGTAATTTGCAATGATTGATGCTTACTTCGATACAGAGTTACTTATCAAATTTTAATAAATAATATCAGTAGAAAAATGTAACGCAAATCAAGCTCAAAGATTAGAGATTAGATACTATTTCAACAGAATTAATATAAATTTCTCTTATATCCTTTGTAATTTTAACTCCGTCACTTCAGGAATTTGAGAATCATCTATTTTTTTTGGTGAAATAATACATTACTCCGCCAATATCGCTATCCAATTGAAAATAATTCATTCTTAAAGGGATACTTATTTTATTTGAAAAAAATATTTTATCTATCGATTAGAAATTTTGGATTTTATTTTCCGTATCAACGTCTGAATAATTATAGTTATTATTCGTTAACGTAGTTACTGAACATAATTGCAGTTCTGGATAATTATGAATAATCACAACTGTAACTTTTGAATAACATTGTACCTATACCTCTCATTTCTTTACTCTCGCCAATAATAATATTTCAATTACGTTTCACACCCAGCTCAACTCGTGCCTTCAATTAATCGAGAAAATACGTTTCGTCGAGTCTCAATCGTTCCCGTTGCACGAATTAATACGCAAGGATAAACAATCCTTGTTCTGGTAATTAATTTGTCGTAACGATACCTTTTCAGAATCAGTGTCGGAATATACACGACCTGGTCGATATTCCGGCGGCAGATATGCCCGTGCAGTTTCCGGCGGTGCGAGTTGCAATAAAACTCTGCCACGTGGTGTTAACTCCAGAGTGTGAGGTGTCACCACCGGACCCGCTCTCGAACCACCCACCACACCACCGTCTGTAACAAATTTTAATAAAAAATTACAAGGTTAATGAGAAGCTGATATGAAATATATTCGACTTCTTTCATTCGTTTTTTTTTTACACGAACTTCTGTCGAAATTCTGAATCGCATGAACCTTTAGATGGATTATTGTGGTAACTGCGTCCCTGTGGAAATTTAAACTGATAGTTTTTCAAACAATCATCGTTTTAAAGAAAGTAAAAAGATTAATGTGTGTAGAAACTGCCTAACCACTTGTGAGGTTTTTGTTTTTAATAAAATTGGAGATACATCTTTGATGGGCGGGAAAAAGAGTGCGATTAAAAATTATTCATTTTGTACAAAGTATTTAAAGGGCAATGTAAAATTAACTATTACACACGCACTGTTATAGAAAAAAGCGAAAAAGTGAAAATGATTTAATACTGTTAGAACCATAAGCAAAGAATATTCATGTGGAATATGTTAGCGTAATTATATAACATGATAGAACTAAAAAGTAATATGAAATAAACCTTGATAATTGGAATTTTATTCCATTTAACAGTCGAAAACTTTGAAAAATAATTTCTCATTTTCTTTGGCTTAATTTTATTCATCCAGTCTAAAAATGAGTAATTTCATGGTATACGTCATAAAAACTGTAACGAATATCAAAATATTAACACTCCTACGACTGGCAACATAAAATTTAAACATAATACGTATATTAGCTCTTCGTATAGCATACCTTCTGCATATGTGTTTTGATTAAATCCGAGAAAACTTTATTCACGGTTTTATCCATAAAGAGTGGTGTTTTTGAAAATCCTCGTTTCTGTCGAAATTTCCCAGATTCAAAGGGTTCAATAATTTCCCGGTCAACACTGTTTCCACAACTCCTGAATAAATTGCAACTTTGTCAGAAAATTAGGTATTTTCTACTGTCGCGTCGTAATAAATAAAATTGATAAGGTGTGAAGAAATTTGTTTTTCACATTTTTCATAAAAATTGAATTACTTCCCAGCTTGACAATCATGAGTTCGTCGAAGAATTAATTATAAACGTATCTCGAATTGAACATCTGCGCCGTTTTGCCGGATGCGTGGATTCCGTGTGCAACAGCTGACGGGAAAATTGCGAACACAATTGGGAAACGGTGACAGAAACCATTCGGGGGGAAAAAACATTGATTCGCGAGATTGTTTATATCGTGAATGCACTCGATATTGAAATGCTATGGGATTAAAAGTATTATATATCGACGTACCTTTCAACGATTTTTTTACGTTTCCTTGGAAACTTTTGCGTCTAGCTGCGTTTTTAAAATAAAACCGAATGTAATCAATTTTGAAATATTTACCCTTTGCGCTTGAAATGAAGCTTTCGAAAATCGAAAGTTCTGAAGTGATGTTGGGTGACGCAAATGAAAGACACATTCGCGTGGTAAAAATATGTTTGTTATATGACGCGCACTAATTTCTACAATAACTCGTGTACTTGTCGGGGAGACCGTTTTTGAAAACTCGAGAGTGTCCTTTTTTTGATGCCCTAATCAAGGCCACCGGAAACGGTGTTTTATGACAAGGCAACCTTCGTGCCCTCGAAAGTTCGGGTTCTTTTAGACTATGCAAGTGACTGACACAAGTAGCCTTGCCTGGGACGGTCCGAATTTCTGGGTTTCTGGCTATATTGTTCGGGAAAGAAAACAACCATTTTCTCTTTTGCCTTGACAATTCCCAGATGCACGCCACAGTTCTATTCTGAATAGAAACAGTTACAAATGCTTATGAATTATTTCACTTTTATTTTTTCCGTGAATTTTCTATATTCTAATATAAATATAATTTGGAGTTTACATTAAAAAATTCTTTCGCGAATTACGTATCCAATCGAGTGCAAAGAATTAAAGCTTGAGCACTCGTAGTTGTCCACACAAGGGTTAAGCGCAGATCGAACAAATTTTCCCGAGGGAGTGATCGAAAAAAAAAGTGAAGGATATTCTAAGAAACTCCTTTCGTCGCTCCCATTACACAGCAATTTTATCCTTGATCGCTGCCACCATAATCCTGTTTCTTCGATTTGCTGGTTCCATTTCCGTCATTTCGGATCCAATCTAGCACCGTCACGTTTGCTCTCTGGCTGACTCGACTGCCTGAATTACCAGGATACATTTACCGGGTCCCGATGGACTGCAAATCGATGCTCTCTGATCTGTTGCTTGTCAATTTTATTACGTTGTAATACGATGGGTTCTTTTCCGTTTCAAAAAGGAATCTCCTGATGATTTCAACCGACAAAACGATTAAATAATTTCTCCAAGGTAATTAATAAAATCAACGTTTAAAAAATATAAAAGAATTAATCCTTGTAAAACAATTGCCTTAACGAGGAAACTCAATGTTTAAATCGTCGCTCCTTCTTTTTCTTTTCAAAAATACACGAGACCCGATTATGCAGAGCAAACGTTCAAGTTACTTGCAAAAGGCACTCTGTCTGTTTTTCAAGGAAAGCTCGCTTTTCACGGGGCGCAGTCGGCAAACACTCTGGACATGAGTGCCATCTGTCCTCTGCCAACGCTGTAAATCCATTATAATTCGCCATTCAGGCGTTAATTTTGCGCTTGTCACGGACATTAACAGGCTAACGGTCGCTAAAGCGTCTTGACACAGCGAATATTCCTCCGCCTAGCCTGTGACCCACTAATTTGGGTATTCATCCTGGCCAAAGGAATACTTTCCATCCGGAGAAATTCCAGAGAAATTGAAGCGCCCTCTTCGCTAAAATAACCGGGGTATCTGGTTTCTCTGTGCAGCTTAAAGTTACTCCGGTTCCGGATGATTATTGAAATGCATTGTTTTAAAGGAAGTAGATTTTACTAATGAGAAGACATTTAAAATTTCAAGAAAATCGTGGGAATATTTTATTTCTGTATAGACTTTAATCTCACAGTAGGTTTTAATAATTTGTGAATTAACATCATACTGAAAAAGATACTGTTGAGCAACAAACGATTGCTTTATTTCTTCTTATCTTTAATTTCTCATAATTCCAAAACGCATGATGATAATACACTATTTCTTGTACGATTACAATCTTTAAACCTTCTTATTTGAAATGGACATATACTTACGTAAATTGATTTGAATCCCGTATATTAGAATTTTTCGCTAACTTTAATTAGCGATAATTCAAGAACCTATAATCACAGCAGCCTACTTTTCACACGATTATAAACTTCAAACTTTCCCTTTTGAAACAATTATTGTTTTATATCGATAGCCTAAACCATTACCGAGATATGGCTGTTTAAAGCGGGTCATCATTTTCACCCTTCACTCTTCTACCTATATAGTTCAAACCTTAGAAACTTTCCCCACCATTAGTTATAGCCATAACTTAAAAACCTGTAATTGTAGCACACTGTATCCAACGCAGTAATTAACTTCAGACCTTCCTTTTTAAAATGATTGTTGTTTCACGCCGATAGTGTAAACCGTTACCGAGATATGGCTGTTTAAATCGAGTTATAATTTTCAAATCGTTTACTCCGCCCTCTCGCTCGCACAATCGGACTTTTCTCTCACGACCAATCACTGACCTAACCTGGTCACGTGTGCGCTGATCAGTGGCAGACAGTGAGTCAGTATTTTTTTTTTTACAACTACTATTCACGGCGTACGCATTTCCCGGAAAAATACTGGGTCAGGGAGTTTTCCGGAATTTCGGCCGCCATTCAACACCAGCCGCGCACTGAACGGGGGCGCTTTGAAGTCTTATATCTACTGAACCAATGGAAATATCGATTTTGAATAAAATGCAACTTCAACAGCGGACTTCCCTCTATCTTCCGAGGGGTAATTGATTAAAATTTGCTGAGTAGTTTTGGAAACGCAGGTCGATGAAGTTCGAACTTTATGAAACAGATGCTGGGTGGAATTTGATAAATTCGGTTAAAATGTAACCTATTCAAACATTTACAATGAAAAAGGAAAAAATCATTCTTTGCTATTAATGCGAGGTGTTGAATTGCCAAATTGAATAATTGTGTGCTTGTACACATTTATATTGAATTACATAATTAGTATATATAGATTTTGAATAATATGCATGAAATTTAACCTCGAAACAAATGTGATTGTTTATAGATAAAAGCTTGTATGAATAAAAAACGAACACATGAATTGTCACCTTTTGTTTTAGTATTTTAAACTAAGAATAAATTAAATCAGGCTTCCGTAATTTTTATTCAAGTGCATGCCCCGAAAAGGACGGAAATATATGGCAGTTTTAGCGCGGACTTTATGTAAGCAAAATTTTCTAAAGCAAAATATGCGATCGATAAAACGCACTCTCATTTAAAATTCAATCCTCTGATCTGAAAGAAACGGGGATGCTCCATACATTTTTTACAGCTCGAAAAATTATTCCTACTCTTGTTACCAGTTCAATAAATACATTTCGAATTTTCATCGCTGGTGCTTCAGTGAACTTAAATAATGAATTCTAAAATTATAATCGAAAATGTTCCCTCTGAGAAACTTCGATCAGTAACAGTACATTGAATTGATTGTGTTTAATTCTTAAACGGAAATTCGGTCGATTTAACCGGAAATAGAAATACATTAAACTTAAATAATTAGTAATTATTTAACAAGCTAATAAGATATGTACAGCTTCTCGAATGAAAATTAATAATATTTCTTTACTACCAAGATTTACAAGTCCCACATTTCAATAACAATCACCCTAAAAATTATAAAATACAATTTTGTTTAATAACTTGAAGTTTGACTTTGGTTATTTACAATCACCAGCTTTCCTATTTTCCATTTCTTCAAAATAAAAAACTGAATGTCAACTATATCGTCCAGTACAGAAATTCTTATGTCGAACAACAATTACGATTTCTTTTGTTACTTCATTAATTTCAGAGGTACGAAATTTTATTTTTGTAGTTCTGATCTTATTTCAGCCTCGCTTATAAAACGAAACAAATGACTTTTATAGAAAAAATATGTTATACACACGAGAGAATGCCCGAAGGCGGTCAAAAACCCCATGCGCCCGAGGTTTACGTAATTATTTCGCGTCGTTCTCGCAAATCCGTGTTGAAATCAAATGTTCCCAATGCTTTCTTCTTTTCACGGTGGAAAAGGCACCGCGAAGTTTCCACATGCATCAGCACAGCGAGCCACGAAACAGAACCAAAATGTACGATCCTTTCAAACGAAGAAAAGCAAACATGCGTCGTCGGCTGGCTTTCAATGTTTTCGCGAGGTGTTCCCGCGGCTCGTTAAATTCTGCCACCGAGATTAAAAAACCTCAAGTCCATTCGGACAGTGAAACACACGCATCGGAAAGAAATTAATTTAAAAGGTGTTACGTTCGAAAAAAGTATTTTGCTTGTCCAATTTGCGACCAAAATGGTAGGTTCGTTTAACCAACGACGGTGGACCGATAACCCAGGAAAGTGATTTAGAAAGTGACCCTCGTATGACAGAACGTGGGTCAATCGTAACCCAGACTCGAGGAAAACACAAATATTGGATTGGCATCAAATATTTGGAAATCATATTTAAGGCAAAAGTAAAATATCTGAAAAACTATAATTTCGTCACTACGTATATTTTTATTTTCCGAGTATTCAAAATATTTGAAATATCATTTTTCCAACGAACGAAAGTTTTAAATCCGAATTTATTTCTTAAATTTGTTAATATCTTTGAAAAACCCTTCGGTAAAAAGGTATGGGTCGCCGTTAACCCCGCATTCGCCGTCCGAGGGTTAACCCTTTACACTCGAAGCATTTTTGCACACGATCGGGTCGAGTCTGATTTTCCAGCTAAGCTTTCAGAAACCAAATGCACTATGTCGAAAGAAAAGTGTTACAAATAGTTAAGAATCGATTTATTTCAATTCCTTTCCATAATTGTCTATATTCTGATATGAATGAAACTTAAATTTCATATTTCAGAATACTTTGATAAATTAAATATATCACTTCAGAGGTACCCGAGTGGAAAGGGTTAAAGGATGGGCCAATAGTTTTGGGAAACACTGTATTCTCAACCCCTTGCGTCCATGGAAGTAGTAAAACAATCTTCAAGCCCCATCGACAAGCGACGACATCAAGATTGTTCTCAAGATTCGTCCCAATACCGGTATCGAACTTATCTATTTGTCGTCTTCGTGTGTATATTCTGTGTGGGTGGAGAAGGATGAGAATATACATATATATCTGTTAGGGTCTGATCTTGCCCTGAGTATTGCACGACGTGCCGTCTGTGATGCTGCGAGAAGGACCACCCAAAGATTGCAATCGGCTTTGGGACCGTAATAACTCAGAACACCTTTGTGTGAATTAACAGAATTTATTATGTGATAAATAATGAATCTTAGTGCGCGAGCGTGTGATTATGCGTGTGTGTGTGTATATCCGTGTTTAAACTATTTACTCTCGTTGCTTATGCGTTTCTATGAAGAGCTCTGTACTCTCTGTGTTCTTGTTTCTATCTGCCGTCGCCGAAGCCCTTTCCCACCTTCTCCCTGTCCTCCCTTCCATCGCGCCCTTGGCGTGTTAATTTTCTGGCCGGGGAACAGGGGTTTTCCCAGAGTAGGTGGAGGAAGGGGGGGAAGGGTGTTCGACCGATTCGTCAAACCTGGAAAAACCCAGGTTTGGTGACGTCGTCTTCCACTGGGCCACCCTTCGGGTCTTCGGCGTTTTTATGATATGGCCTGCGGCCTGTAATACGGAGGCCCAAGATTCTGCGCCCTGTTGTAAAACTAATTAAACTCTAACATGCCGGCCCCCTTGAACGCACAATGCGCGTTCAATATCTTAAAATCTATTATTTACATTTGTTATTTTATGTTCGATTCGGACTGTTCTTGCATCGGTAAAATGCAAATTTTCGTTGTTGGCCTTTTGTACAGGCCGGTTGCTGTCCTTACGGTGACTACCCGCGTTTCTCCATCCTTGCCTTGGTGTAGTTCTGCTATTCGGCCCAGGGACCATCGTAAGGGTGGTAAGTTGTCATCCTTGATCACAACAAGGATATCCTTCGTCAGTTGCTGATTGGATGGCGTTCTCCATTTGTAGCGTTGCTGTAGATGGTGTAGGTATTCCTTCTGCCATCGTTTCCAGAAGTGCTGGAACATTTGCTGTAACAGCTGATATCTGTTTAGCCGGTTCATTTTGACGTCTGTGAGATCTTGATCTGGCAGAGCGCAAGGGGCAGTGCCGATTAAAAAGTGTCCGGGAGTCAAGGGATTTAGGTCTTGTGGATCGGAAGAACTAGGGCATAAGGGGCGTGAATTTAAACAGGATTCTATTTGAGTCAATAGCGTATAAAGTTCTTCGTATGTTAATCTTTGCTCTCCTATGATTCGAGTAAGGTGATATTTTGTTGACCTAACGGCACTTTCCCAAAGCCCTCCGAAGTGTGGTGCTTGGGGAGGTATGAAGTGCCACTGTATTTGTTTCTCGCTTAAAAAATTTGCAATTTGTAGATTATGCTCCTCATTTCTGATTAATTTTTCTAAGTCTGATAATTTATTTTTTGCTCCTACAAAATTTGTACCGTTGTCGGAGACAATATTCTGACAAAGGCCTCGGCGTGCAATAAAACGGCTGAGGCATTTTAAAAAGGCATCTGTACTGAGGTCGGTGGCTAATTCAATGTGCGTTGCCTTTGTGGCAAAGCACACGAAAATACAAACATAGGACTTTAACGTTACTTTACTGCGCGTTCGATCCTTGGTCACGAACGGACCTGCATAGTCGACGCCGCAGGTAGAAAATGGACGAGCGGGTGTTACCCGATTGGCAGGTAATTGGCCCATTGGGCATTGTATTCCTCGAGGTTTCACTCTGAAGCACCTCACGCAGGTTCTGAGTATTCTTTTTACATTTCTAGTGCAATTAATGGGCCAAAAACGTTCACGGAGGGATGCGACTACCTGTTGACATCCTGCGTGAAGCAGTCTATTGTGCTCGTTTCTAATTATTAAATCTGTTAAAGGGTGCCTTGCGGGCAATACCATTGGATGTCTTTTATTCTGCGAGATTGACGCGTTATGTAGCCTTCCGCCTACTCTAATTATTCCTACATTATCTAAGAACGGAGCTAGTGAATTTAGAGAACTCTGTTTTGCAATGCTTTTATCTTTCGTTAAGGCATCCATTTCAGTGTGAAACCTTTCCCTTTGCGCTGTTCGGATTAGATATTCTTGAGCTGTCTGTAGTTCTGTGACTGTCAAGCATGTGGTTCCGCGGTTTCCTAAGTTATTGCGATTTTCCTTACTGCTTGCCCGAACGTTTCTTATGAATCGGAGGCAGTACCCGGTTACTCGTAACAACCGCGTATAATTGGAGTATCGAAGAAATAACTCGTTGCTGTTATATGTTGCTGTCGCTACAATCATTTGCTTTGCTCTTTCTTCCGGAATGACAATTGTTGCTTCTATTGACCGCGGCCACTGCTCTGAAACCTCTGACAGCCAGGATGGACCTAGCCACCAAAGGTCATTATTACTTAATGATTTTGGACTACTGCCACGGGATATCAAGTCTGCGGGATTGTCCTGAGAACTCACGTGTGCCCAACTCTCGGACCTTGTTAATTCTTGAATTTGGGTCACTCTATTTGCGACGAATGTCTTCCATCTGTTCGCCTCGCCGCGAATCCACGCAAGTGCAATTGTGGAGTCGCACCAATAATTTTCCTGAACGATTTCAACACGAAGTGTGGTTCTGACCCTTTTCATCAGCTGTGCAAGAAGTAATGCGCCACATAGTTCTAACCTCGGGAGCGATATGACCTTTAAAGGAGCTACTCGAGACTTCGAGCATAAAATTCTAGTTGTCCATTTACCTGAACCCATGCTCGCTCGCAGGTAAACGCAAGCCCCGTACGCCCTTTCGGAGGCGTCTGCAAATCCATGTAATTCTACCTGTTTCGTGCTGTGCAGGGCTCTTCTGGGAATTTTTAATTCACCTAAATGTGATAATTGCTGTCTATAACTTAGCCATTGAGTGCACAATTCCTGAGATACCGATTCATCCCAACCGGTTTTTGTTTGCCACAACTGCTGCATGATTAATTTTGCTCGCGTGATGACAGGACCAATCAAACCTAATGGGTCGAAGATTTGGGCTATCTCCGATAAGATTATCCTTTTCGTGACTCTATTCTGTAGGGGAGAAGTTACTCGAAAATATAATTCGTCCTTTGCTGACGACCAATGTAACCCAAGTATTTTTGACTCATTTTCTGCGCTCAATTGTTTGTCTAAAAATTCGAGTGATGCTCTCTCAAAGTCTGGACAATTGGTGGTCCATTTTCTCAACTGCAAACCTGCCCTTTCTAATATGGTTGACAGATTTTCCTGTGTCTCCTTTACTTCTGAGATCGTATCGAAACCAGTCAGTAAATCATCAACGTAAAAGTCGTTGACAATTATTCGACTGATTGCCGGAGATTCCTGCTGACATTTCAATCCGATTTCCCGTAATACGCGAGTGGCTAGAAAGGGGGCGGATGCTGTGCCATAAGTCACCGTGTTTAACTCATACGTCTGCATCGCGAGATCTGGACTCGAGCGCCACAAGATTCTCTGGAAACGTCGCTGGGTTGGTTCTATCAGTATCTGCCTGTACATTTTTTCTACGTCTGCTGCTATAACGTATTGATGCGTTCTAAACCGTATTAGGATGTCTATTAGCTCGTTTTGGACGGTTGGGCCTACCCGTTGAGTCTCATTCAATGAAATGCCCGTGCTTGATTTTGCCGAACCATCGAATACAACCCGAAGTTTCGTTGTTGTACTATCTTCTCTGATAACGGCGTGATGAGGTAGGTAAAAACTCGCTGCTGGTTCTTCTACTCGCGGGGTTGTGATTCGTGACATGTGACCTAATGCTTCGTATTCCCTCATAAATTCTGCGTATTGTTCTCGTAATTGCGGTTGTCGGTCTAATTTTCTCTCTATTGATCTGAGTCTAATTTCTGCTTGATGTCGCGAGGTTCCTAACCTTTCTACCTGATCATTGAATGGTATCTGTACTATGTATCGTCCTTCTTCGTTTTGTCGTGTCGTGGCTCTGAACAATGCCTCGCATTCGTCTATGTTCGTCTTAGTCCCTACCTCTACTTCTTCCACCTGCCAAAATCGTTCCATTTGATCGTACAGATCTCGACTTGTGACAAGATGGCATCCTTGAATTTTTTCATTAAGAGGTAAGCTAACCTTTCCTCCCAGAACCCACCCCAGCTGTGTTTTTTGCCAGATTAGGTCACTACCTGCGTTGTGCTGTCCGACACACAGCAGGTGCCAAAATAAACCTGCACCTATTAACATGTCGATTTGTCGACTTTTGTCGAATTCTGGATCTGCTAACGGTATGTGGGACGGTTTATAATTTACTGATCTATCTAAAACTATATTAGGCATATCCTGTGTGATATTGATAATGGCTAGACATGAAATATTAGCGCTGAAATTGTTAATTCTGGATGTGATTTTTACGCTGACCCTATCCTTAATTGCATTTGCCTTTCCAGCTAATCCCGATACCTGCACGTTTGTGGGTTCGTATTTAATGCCCAGCTTTTTACATAATTTGTAGGTAATGAAATTTGACTGTGATCCTGAATCTAGTAAAGCTCGGCATGGTATTCTTTGACCCTGTTTGTCCTCTATATATACGACAGCTGTTGATAATACTGCCTGTTCTAATGTGCTTCTGTTTGAGTGCGCGACGCAGGATACTGTTGTGTTAGGTTTGGCTTGTTCCACTTCCTCGGACGTGGTCGGGTTTGAACGCGAAGGTAATACGCGATGCAGCAGTCTGTGGTGTTTTTTGCCACATAGATCGCAGTGATTGCGTGTACACGCCTTCACGCGGTGGCCTGGTTGCAAACAATTGAAGCAAGTTTGTGAGGTTTGTACTACCTGAGTTTTTTCTTCAATGGACAGTGATTTGAATTTATCGCACTTGAACAAGGGGTGTCCCGAACCACATGCTGGACAGTTACCTGGTGAACTTGTCACGTGGGCTGTTGACTGAAAGGGCTTTCGATTTCCTGCGATTCCTACTGGAGGGTTAGTCTTTGTTACTACTATTTGACCTTGAGGGGTTATATTTTCTAAATACGATGACCGTTCTTCTAAGAAGGCGGCGAAATTGTTAAATGTAACCCTATCTGAGCTGATTGTCCTCTTTTCCCATTCCCTTAGCGAGGCTCCGTCTAATTTTCTACACAAGATCGGTACAATTAAGCTATCCCACGAATCGACTGGTTCATTCAGTGATCTAAGTGCTGCTAAATGATTTCGCGCGTCGTCAACTAATTCTCTGAGCGCGATTGGAGATTGTTTTTGAATCACTGTCATGTCTAAGAGTGCTGTGACGTGATGTTTCCTAAGTGTTGCTGAATTCTCGTATCGAGTTTTTAACGCGTCCCATGCAATGTGATAGTTTGAATCAGAGACTCCTAACGATTGGATAACTCGCGAAGCAGGGCCCTTTAACGCAGAATTCAGGTAGTGGAATTTTTGTACGTCTGACAATTCGCTCTCGTGAACTAAGCTAGTAAATGTATCTCGAAACCTAATCCAACCACCGTAATTACCGTCAAACGTGGGTAATTGTATGGTGGGTAATTTGACCGTGTGCTGTGTCTGTGAGAAAACGGGCGACGCTGCTTGTCCTGTGACCGGGTTTCCTATTCTGTTTGGTGCTTGCGCGCGTTCTATAAATGATTCTATTTCTGCTACTAGGTTAAAATATGTTTCCTCGAACGTGTCTCGATCCGCTGCGTGAGTTGCTTCGGAGTCTGTTCCCTCCGTCGCACGTTCGATTTGACTCTGAATTGTATTATAATTGTTATAGAGTCCTATGTTTGCCTCTAAACGTTTTTGCAACGCCCTTGCTGGTACTGTTCCCGACGATTCATGAAAATATTTGTTCAAGCGGGTTAGCGCCGCCTTTATCAGACCGCGGTCACTGATCAATTTCTTAAGTTCGGCTTCCATTATACGCTATTAAAACAAATAATATGGGAGTTTACTCTTACGTGACGGGATTGGACGTAATCGGTGCCTCTGCCTTGTCGCGTGTGCTGGCCTATGACTGTCACTAGACCGATGTGGGCTGCTGTTGACTGTAGCGGGTTGTCGTCAGATTCTGCACTCTGTCGCTTGCTGGTAGCTGCTATCGTCGACCGTAGCGCAGATCCTTGACAGCTGATTCTCCTTGATTTCTTCAGGCTCTCCTTGTGCCAAGATGTTTATCCAGTTCACAAGTTCTGTCTCTATTGTTCACACTGATTGTCACACACAGCACGTTTTTCTCTAACTGGTTGTCACACACTACAATAACGCTCCGAATTCTGTCACCACGTGTTTCTGAGTCCTGCTGCTAATTGTTCCCTATGCTTTCGATTTGTTGAACTGCGTCTGAATCGGTTGCTGTTCCAATCCGATCCCAGTTCCTGATGCTGTATCCTCTGCCTTCGATCTGTTGAACTGTAGCTGCGTCGGTTGCTGTTCCAATCCGATCCCAGTTCCTGATGCTGTATCCGGCTCGAAGGACCAATGTTAGGGTCTGATCTTGCCCTGAGTATTGCACGACGTGCCGTCTGTGATGCTGCGAGAAGGACCACCCAAAGATTGCAATCGGCTTTGGGACCGTAATAACTCAGAACACCTTTGTGTGAATTAACAGAATTTATTATGTGATAAATAATGAATCTTAGTGCGCGAGCGTGTGATTATGCGTGTGTGTGTGTATATCCGTGTTTAAACTATTTACTCTCGTTGCTTATGCGTTTCTATGAAGAGCTCTGTACTCTCTGTGTTCTTGTTTCTATCTGCCGTCGCCGAAGCCCTTTCCCACCTTCTCCCTGTCCTCCCTTCCATCGCGCCCTTGGCGTGTTAATTTTCTGGCCGGGGAACAGGGGTTTTCCCAGAGTAGGTGGAGGAAGGGGGGGAAGGGTGTTCGACCGATTCGTCAAACCTGGAAAAACCCAGGTTTGGTGACGTCGTCTTCCACTGGGCCACCCTTCGGGTCTTCGGCGTTTTTATGATATGGCCTGCGGCCTGTAATACGGAGGCCCAAGATTCTGCGCCCTGTTGTAAAACTAATTAAACTCTAACAATATCTCTGTGTTGTATGTACATACAAAACCCGACATTGATGGATAGTCTCCTACAGCTCCCCGTTCTATTAAACGCTACCTACTCCACTGAACATCCGAAATCATTCTCATCCCCTGTTTTCGCCAACTGAAACCACCCATTGCTCGAGTGCTTAGAATTTGGTGCTGGCCATTGCATCTCACGGTCAATTTGGCATTTTGGAAAGGATACACTTAGGGAAGCTAAGAGATTCGGTAAAAAAAAGGCATGTTTAAGAGGGTAGGTTAAGAAATTAAATGTTGCGAGAAGTTGGAAGATATTTTCATTCATAAGAAGATAAGAATTTTTCAGTCATAATATTATACAGATTAGTGCTTTATAGGTTTATAATTAGTAACTTTGAAAATTCTGTGATTTTCTAATCTTCCAGTTACGTAAGTGTTAAATTGGTTAATTTTCTAACTTTCGAATTTTCAAGTTGTTAAATTTGTTGATACTTTAACTTTAATTCTTCAATTTCTAAAATTCGTAATTGTTTAATTTTCTAACTGTTTAATTTTTGGATTGTCTAATTCTCTATTTCTTTAATTTTTTAATTGCCTAGTTTTCTAATTCCTTAATTTTCGATTCGTTAAACTTAGCAATATCCTAATTTTATAATTTATAAATTTCTAACTTTTAGAAGTATCAAATTTTTACATAAAATAGTGGATTAAATTCCAATATTTTTTGAAACTTTCATTTCGGCATCGTGAACCATTTTGTCACAACGAACGTTCCTGAAATAATACTAATAAAGAATAAACCCTTCCAAGCTAGTAATTCTCAAAATCCAGTCTATCAGGTAAATTACCATTACCATGTGATTGAACGGATAATAATTTTCAGCCACAAAAAATTTCATATCGATTTCTTAAAAAGTGTATTTCTCTTAGTTACATAGTTGTATCGCTCTTCTAGCAAATCGACGATATACAGGGACATTTATCACAGCGTGACTTATAGTTATTGGAAAAACATTGCGCGTTAACAGGCGATTTGCTAAGGGAAATTCTATAAATCTCAGCGTACCCCATAAATGCTTCGAAGGAATTCCTGATTCTGACAAGTCTCTTACCATTTGCTATGAAGCGAAAGAAAAATTTTCCCAAGATGGTGCTTATTCGCAGGTTGCTCGGCGATTGGCCAAACAAAATGCCATTAGCATAATCGACCGAATTCTTGTGATCCCTTTTCAACGATCTACGTAACAATGTGACACAAATTTTGATTAATTACAAAAAGGATCGTGAAATAGTCTATTGAAATATTCAAAATATTAAAGAAACGTTTATTTTTAACAGCAGTTTCAACGGACTATTCGTCAAAATTCTGTGCGATGGGATAGATAAAACAATTCATGTATCTTCGTGACTTTTCATTTATTAGATATCGTGTTTCATAAAATTAAATAAAATTTAATAAAATTAACTAAAGAGGATCGGAACAAAGTGTTGAAACATTATACAGAAGGAAATAATAAATGAAGAGTTGATTCTTTTTTGTATAAAATTATCTACTGCCCAGTTATGATGGTTGGTAAAATCACGAATTTGAAGTTTTGTATAATTAACCCATTTGAGAGGAAAGATTCTTATTTCCACGGCTGGTTCGTTATGACTAACTGATGATATTATATACTAAGTTTCATTTCCCTCAGATACGAATACAATCTACAGTATTAAACGTAACCAATCATAAATGTGCAATAAAGAAACTAAATATCTGTTTTACGTTTAAAATGAAATCCTTGTAAAATATCCGTTGCATACCCAATAAACGTATAGAAGGTGGCTGAGAGCAGACATACGACCGCAAAAGGTTAATACAATTCGTAGCAATTCGTTTGGAACGAATTTTTAAAGAAAAAAAGTCATCAACTGAATTAAAATTGATTTTTAAGAATACATTTGCTATCAAAACCTAAATAAATGTATCACTCGGCTGAATATTTCGATCGTTTAATGATTTACCACTAAAAGCGTACCAAGTCACGTAAAATTCTTACATTGTACTCCCCGCGTTTAAGCGAACAATCGTTCTTTTCGGTAAAAGCGTTTCTGTCGCCTGGAGGGAAAGAATACGCGGAAAGAACCTTTTGGACGGTGGAAAGTAAGGAAACAAAAAATTGAAGAAAGAGTAAAAAAAGAAGGAGAATAGGTCGCGAGATGTGTGCAAAACGGGGCATATTTTACAGCGGTATGCCGCCGGCCAGGTGGCCTCATCTCGTTCACCTCTTTGGCTTGGGTGCCAGGGTGGCTTTAGGGAGTCGAGAGGACAGGGGTGAGCGACCCGTTCGCTCTTTGAGCAAGATAGTGGCCTAATGGCTTCTCGTCCTTATTTCGTCATTTACCGTCCGCCCAGCCAGTCCGTGGCTAAATATTTACTCACTGAGCAAAGGTAGCAGTCAATGCCCAGCCGTCACTCGCCGTGGGGATTTCTAATTTTCACGAATTCTCTTTCGTTAGAGATACGAAATGCCCGGGCTTTTAATAGTGCACCACCCTCTTAGTCAACGCCGATTAAGGGGTGGCGTTTAATCAATGCTGATGTTCATTTGCGGATTTTTCGTTCTTTAGTGATTTAAGGTCATTCCATATGGCTACTAATACTTTGAATGCTATGTACAGTCAGACAGGTTGCAAGTTCAATTGCCAGTACGCAATTGTTTCATTAATTAAACTGAAATTGTCATTTGCTACTTTGTGTAAATATTATGACATTTTCTTCTTTTAATTATTGGATGATATTAAATTCATGGTGTCTGTTACAGGCGAATGACATGGCTAATAAACATGTCATAGGATTAGTAGTTTCAGAAAATTCAAAAAGAGAGAATGTTCTTCTTTTTTAAGTTTCAATGGTAGTAGTAACGCATCAACAGAAACACAGACGAGCATATTTAAATCTTATCTTACTGGTGGTTCAATAAAATACAAGTTCGTCACTTTTCAAGTAGTAGGTACATTAAAGCTGATTTCAAACACACGCATTGTGGTTAATCAATAAGGACTTCACACTTCTCGATTCTTTGTTATCCAGTGCTTCTCTGAGTCATTATTTCACGGTAATCGCTTTTTCTGTCCCGTAATCCGTTCGTGAGTTGGGTTTTAAAACCCCACAGTACATGGAAGTCCCATTATAGCAAGGTGGTACGTTTAAATCGATGGAATCTTGGAAAATAAAATATCACCAAATATCAAGTTCTAAACTTACAACCTGAAGCCAAAGTCCTGGAGATTCATCCCGTAACTAAGGGCCACAGCTTCTCTTTTCCTACCACAGGACTTTAGGACTTCAAGACATAAGACCCCACACGATCAGATAGCAATATTTCTTCTTTTAGTACAATTCTGCGTTCTCACTACTAATTTTAATTGTTTTAATCCAGAAACGCTCAGAATATGCTATTGATAAGTATTAGGACACAGCATAAATAAGTTTGTTTTGGTTTGTTTAATTTTAATTTAAAATTATGAATTACCAAGTTGAAAGAAGGTTCCTAGTCTAATCTTAAACTGACACAAGAAAACGCATTTTCGTGTCCGTAAAAAGTGAAACGTTTGGATTGAACGATTTCTATACTGGCAACCCCAATTCGCAATTTACCCCATTTGTTCACAGAGAAAGGACTTTACGATCCCTGTTCGAACTTTAGTCTAGCTCTATATATCCGTTGGTTCTATCTCGACCATTAATTACCTCGAGCCCTATACTGAAGTGGCACGTTCAAAATCGTCCTTCGCATTAACGATCCTGCCAGCATCCTGCGGGCCTTTTTTCACGGAATTTTTTCCCCAATTCTTACGGCATTCTCCCTCGTCTAATACGGTGATAAAATACTCCTGTCTTTGCTTATTTAACTTCTTATTTACATCGTCCCCAATGGCCGTTGCGATTATCTTTTTGGAATTATTTTAAGCAAACTTCTGCTTCATTTGGTTTCTGTATCGCTGGAATACTTATATGTATTAGATGGAGAATGTTGGTATATCAATTAAAAGCCTAAGGTTCATTAAAGTTTAAAATTTGAATGGTAGGTACTTTCTTGGAGCAAGAAATAAATTAACCAAATTTCAGTATTAAACTCATTTTCAAAAATGTCACTACGCTTAAGTATCAAAGGTTAAATTCCTTATACGTAGCTTGAATTACTGATCCAATAACTAAGCCCTAAGATTATCCTCACCTAGTTAAATACTTTGATATAGTTAGCCCGCGTCAGATATTCGAACTAATTTAGTCTTCGAATTCTGTTGTACTCGGTCTTATCGGAAGAAACTATTACCAAGATCCACCCTCCTATAACTATACAATATCACTGCATTCGCAGGCATCGTTTGGACGTCATCAATATTTACAACGCAAATTACATTAATTGGCGGATAGCAGATGATCGATCGTGAACAGATCATAGATTAAAATTCTATTACCTAAATATAATAGCTACCTGCAAACCACAATGTTAGTTGCTACAATCGATCGACTGTTTAAGCGAATAATTGATCACAATCGCCAAAGACCAATCGCCAATTTTTACGATGATTAAACGTGTAATTAAATATCGCGCGCAGGAAGAGAGTTCGATTATAAAATACGCATATTTAATTAAACTGCGTTCGTGTTTTAACGTCATTCGCATTCAATACGATTGCGCTGCGCGATTATAAAATTCAAGTGTATTATACGATGAAGAGATGGAGAAGATCAAAGGTAGAACTTAAAAAGGAATTTTTATAGCAGTAAAGTGAACATACCATTTTTCTCATTCGTTAAATGTTTGATAGAAGCGTTTTATCCGTTACAACGAAAGCCTCGCGGTTTATATTAGTTTGATAATTAAATTTATTGTTAATACGCACGGTGATCCAATCAAATAAGATCGCCCAAATATCTTTTTGTGACGGTAGAGCAAATATTTGATGTGCAATTTGAACGGTACCAAAACACTGATGTGCTGTAGGTATATTTATATTTAATTTTCGAAGTAAATATATTTATTTATTTTCCCAGATTCTCATCAGTTACTTGACAAACTTTGTGATCTCGATTAATATAAATTCCACGTTTAACTTTAATTTTCCGAGTGAAGGATTATTTTTAAAATATAAAGATGAACAAATACTTATTTTTGAACAATAATATGTATATTTAAACGCATGCTAATAGCTTAGCAGAGTTATCGAATGAATTTTTATAAAATTTACAGAAAGAGGTAGCGCCACGAGTACCTACAGCGTTTAATTAACAATTCTATACGGCGAATGTCTTTCTAAAAAAAAATCTTTAAGAGTTAACAAAACGGAAACAAAGGTCGACGGGATAAGAGGGGAAGTTGAATCACCCTTGGCACGCGTCTCCTTTCGAAACTGATTTCTCCTTCATTCAAATTTCTGCTCACGTATTTCGACGCTCATTGGCGTATTATAAAGTGACATTGATATCGTGCACAGGGTGAGGATCATAATTATGTCTGGAAACGGAACTCTTCTCAGAATCGTCGTACAAGTTCTACGTGAGGTTCGTAGCCGCATTTTTCAATGTCGGTGTCGGAAGAAAAAAGAAACAGAAGTTACCTTCTTTTCTCTCTATCAGAGTGAGACGAGATTACGTGATCGTTTTTTAACAGTGAAACGTAAATTGACTTTCATCTTTCAGGGTAATTCCGCAAAAGCTATGAAGTTTATGCACATGAAATATCGTTTTGCTGCAGTTTATGGGATGGTTTCAGGATCCACCCCATAAGGGATAATTATCAATTTCCATAACTATATCAATAGTTAATCGTTAAAAATAATTGCTTTCAAAATTTTCAATTTTTAGGTCATTTCTCCTAAAGAATACAAACTTGGCAATAATGCAATATAAAATGTGTGAAAATTTCTAAAATTATAGTTTCTAATAATCTATGTGCAAATTTTATTTACCCAAAATTATTGAAGTATATTAATCAGAAAATAACAGAAAGATTGCAATTGTTATCGCAGTATCGATGTATTTGGATCTAAAAATCACGAACATATTTTTTAACTGTATTGAAAAGAAAGATATACCTTACAGCACTCGCGTGGTTCACCCTGTATGAAAGATATTACATCGGGATAACACGAAACTGCACGCAAAGTTTCCCGTTCACCCAGCATCCTCGATATTTCATGCAGCCACGATGTTCAAGAAAAATGTTCATTGGAAAACATGAAAAATTGCTAACCTACACCGTAACCCTGAGAATCTATTAAAACACATCTCTTCGAGGTACGCGTTTGATACGCTATCAAAGCAAAAAAAAAATCAGGGGAAAAATTGAGAAAAATGTTTACGTATGTAGCTATATATATTAACCCCCGTAACAGGAAGTGAAGGATATTACTGCATCTTATTACTGTTTTGAAAATTCTTACTAAAATAAGTAAACATTAAAAATTATCATTTGCTAAAGCTATAAGACTATCAAGACTGTCACTTACAATAAATTTCTTAAATTTTAATAGAATACATTATTATAGGTATTTATTTGATACACATAAAATATCCACTCCTTAGTAGTCCACGTACGAAAAAGGAGTTAGTATTACGAAGATTAAAGAGTATTGTATTACATATTGAAAAAATTTTCAAAGCTGTAAGAAGTCATTGAATTAAAAATATTGTTAAGCCCCTTGATTGTACTGTAATTTATAAAATGGTAAAACATAAATCAATTTTGATTTGAATTCTAAAAAGCCTGTTTATCGAGACAGTTTTTAAATATTTGTTCTGTGATTAAAAATTTGATTGCTTTTTTAATAGAAATATTTGAATATTAAGAAACTTTTACATCCATGGAACAATAACAGGAATTCATAAACAAAAAAAAAGTTGGCAGAAAATGGGACGTGTGCACGTTTTCAGCGGCACAGAAGGAAAGGCAAACACAAATGTGGCAAAGTCTGAATCAACATCATTTGTCGGGTTTACCACGGTTGAAATTGCTCTTCATCCAGCATTGTGCAATCAGCTCGTGTGCCCGACGTACGCGTGCACTTCGTACGAGTGAATGATTATGAAATTAAATAAAATCAATCGATACGAACGGCTGTCATTTTCTTAAAGGTTGTTTAATATATTCTCCTAAAATCGCAAAAAAAAATTTTGGTCATTACTCCACTAAAGGAATGGATACATTTCACATTTCGTATATTAATTAAAATATACACCTCGTCATTTAACGATTCTAAACATTACTTATGATGTTAAATTTTATCTAAGAGTCACTTAGTTAGAAAATTAAAGGAACTTGACACCCTGAATTATTTACTGCCGATTTTTCTACACTAGACGTTAAAGGATTAATAAAAATGAAATGAAATAACAACGGCATATAATTAATATGCATACTTGGTACATATAAATTTTACTTTTTAGATTTTAAAATATATCGTTAGTTTCTTATTAAAAAAGTTGACTGTCTTATTTTAACCGATGTTTCTTTGCAAACATTCAGTAGGTTGTGTCATAATTTATTTATTAAATTCACAACGAAATGTAACCGTTGCAGACATACATTGTGTAATTCAGCAATAACACGTTATTGCTCTGGCTACGTGTTCAATATTACTAAAACCTCCAGGCATGCATATCATTTTAGAATAAAGCTGTTTCTCATCTCTCCGCTCTCTATTCTGAAATTAGTCAAAATCCGCTCCACACCCTACATTAACTTCCACAACCTTCATTCTGTATGAACTATATACATGCAAACTATTACAATGTTACCGTACTACAGAAATCAGCATATCAAAATCAAAGCAAACATCGTCTCCTAATTCTACTTATAATATCAATCTCATTTAAAGCTGCTTGCAACAAAGTTATCCTTTATAAAGATTGCATAACAAGCATATTAAAATCTTCAATTTTATTAACTTGTTTATAGATATTATGTTTCTAGTGTATGAAATTTTCAGTTTAAAAATCTAACATTTGAAAAAACCTATTATTCAGTACGATGGGTTAATTTAACCCCCCTTTTATATTTCCCTATATTTCTATATTTTTATTCGTTTTAAAGAAATTATTATGCGACCGAGTCACTTTGTGCACGTGAAACTGAATGCAAGACTATGAACATCAAAATTAAAATCAAAAATACACTTAAGGTCTAATAAATCAATCACTGTCAAATTATCGCACACCTCAATAACCACCCAAGCCACGATTGAGTCGTCCAACGAATTGTCATTGTTCCAACGAACTAATAAACCTTCCCAAAATCCTAAATCCTCCTTTTCATGGTACCATTATTAAATTCAATCCCGTGGAAAAGCAAGACCACCCACGTCGTTGCGTTTCAAACAATTCCGGGCGAAACGGCGACAGAAAAGGGACGGCAAGAAACAAACGCGGTAAGCGTGCACATCTTCAAAAGCGAAGGGACTAGAAGCGCGGATAACTGTGATAAAGTCAACCTCATACGTCGGGATTACGCGGCTGCTCCATTTTCATCCTTATCGAGCAGAACTTGACCCCGCTTCCTCGCGATCCTCGTGGCTATTTACGCAGCCTCGTGTAACGGGCATCAGAGACACGAAGACACGTATCCCCTAGGCAAACTTTGTCAGGCCGTTTGCAACTGTGTGCATAGGCCTCGGTTGTTGCCACGTTTTCGACGTTTCTACGATTACGGGCTACCACGCCTGAAACGAATCGGCAAAGCGGGAGAGACGAAGAGGGTAGCCCCCGTTTGCGCGTATCGAGACACGCTTGCAATAATTATCGAAGGAAACAGTCATTTTCCAATTGTTAACTGAAAGACACCATAGGTACTTCAATTACGTCTATTCCCACCTTCTGGACGCTTTTACGTTCAAGAGGGTACCTGCATATCTCATTAATATTTTGGTTATCGATTCAAGGGTTCAGGATTTTAAGACAAAATTTTATCAAATAAAGTGTCACTTTTGAGAGACTTCTTTTAGTTTATATTTCTATAGGTATATCTTTGAAGTTCTATCAATCGCTTGTCCCTTTCTGGGGTCGGGTTAAAAAAGATTGACACGGTACCACCAACGAACAATCAAATTTCTACAGAAATAATCGCAATAGTATTTGCCGATTGGAATTTTGAGTAAACGTCAGAATGCTTCGAAACCGCTACGATTCAATGATCTCCGGCCGAATGCAAGGACAAATCCTTGGCATCCGAGGCTCGAGAACTCCGTATCCAGCAGATAGCTCTTGTCGTATGAGGTTCGTGAGCTGTGCTATGCGAATCGTATAACGTATGCAGGATACTTGCTGGCAATTTCAGAGAATCCTAGACCAGCAGGTCGGATTGTCGAGATTGTAAACACGCCCAACACGAAGAATCATATGTACGAATCGCACGAGTGCATTGGTAACGTGTGAAATCTTGAATACGTCTTCATGACTACAGATACATCTTGCGGGTTTACGGTACTGATATGTGTTTCGGCCTTTCATCTGCCTTTGAATGATTAACACATTGATTACCACCGTTAAAACTGACGTTATGTAGTAAGATACATTAAAACATCAATTGTAATTAAAGATAAGGTCGATTAATTTTCAAATTTAACTTTCAAAGCTTGTCTTGTCTTTTATTTGACTAATTATTGAATCATAAAAAATCGGTGGCAATCAACTATTACTATCTGTTTACTTTATAGCCCTCCATATTTTTCCTTTTATTAACCGACTTCGAAAAGGAGGAGGTTACTCAATTCGACATGTATGTTAATTTTTTTTTTTAATGTATGTTCGCCGATTACGCCGAGATGGATGGACCAATCGGAACAAAACCTTTTGCATCTTATAGAGTATGACCAACAGTTGGTCCCGTAAAAAAACCATTTTGGATTTTTTTTCGTTTTTATCGCAAAAACGTGGTATTTCACGTTTCCTCGGACTGATATCGATGAAACCTAGTATTACATTTTGCGATCGGGGATGTTTCCACGATGATCCCATTTGCAACATTCCCTTCACTTCCATGCCCTTTCCTGCACTTCCCTTTACTACCCTTCCCTCCCCAGCCCTTTGTTGCTAATTACTATTCCCATAGCAAAATTCCTATTCTTTGATGCTACTCTGGAAGGAATGCTCCGATCGCCACTAAAAAATGTGAAATAAAAAAATTTGTGGAAAAAGAAAATACAACCGACTTACGATACAAACAAAAGAATCGTTAATAATGCGTGTGGTAGATATTTATAATAATATTCTATTGTTAGAAGCAATTGAAAGTCAAAAACTATGTTAAACTGCATAAGAAACGCGTATTAAAATTCCTAAAAGTTCAAAGGGCTGCCAACAAAATCCTGTTTCGAATTTCGATATAAAGTTGGATTCGTAAGAAAGTAGAAATCTTCCCCTTTAATTCGGTTTTTGATTTACATCGATATCTTTATCCGTTCCTGAGATATCGTCGTGTAAAGACAAACGTAATTTTTGTAAAAATTCGCTGCCGCCTCACGCTTGGACCCAGACAGCGAGTGTCTAGCGTAGCGGTCACGTGGTCATTGTCTACGTCTAACCCTTTACTATTCCTGGAAATGCGTATATGAATTTCCTAGAAAAAAGTCTGCGGCCCATTCGGGGTTACCCTCGTACGCGCCGGCCGCTATACAAACTTTGAAGCCCTATATCTCAGGAACTAATTGAGATATCGCGTTGCAACAAATTGCGTTATTATGTACGCACTTTCCTCTATCTTCTGAGCTGCATACTGCGTAAAATTTACGCATGTTTTTTTATACTTATTGCCAGGAATTTCGCCGCCGTTGAATGTTTCGCGTTGACCTGTAGGATCCTTAATGCGTCAAGTGTTCCCAGTTAATTTAGATTTAGATAACATTAGTTGATAGGAAAAGTAATATATAAATTTGAAGATTATATTTTTCGGTTCGGTAACGTGGTGACATCTGTTGGCGGAAGTTGAATATCCATAAAACTGCTGTGCTGTGAATTTTTCAAAACTACGAAAATATTAAATGTTTGAAATATCATCGACCAGTTGAATTTTAATATACTTCGGTATATTTCTGTATATATTAATACATGTGACACGAAGGATTCGGTAATATGTTAACCGGACATTGATTCTCGTCGAGTATTTCTTCTCCCCACGAACGAGACGTCGATACTTAATATTTACAAGAATACAAAAGCTTACAAAACATCGACTACTATACAACAAACTCTTGTCTAAATCGTTTTCACCCTCCTCCCTTTCTCTACACATCGAAAAAAAATTTTTGGAAAAAAATACAACCGACTTCGGAATGCCCTAAAAAGGACGAAATAATTTTAATTTATATTTCGAAGACGGCGCAAAAATTGTGAAAATATGTAAAAGGATTAAAGAATTTTGACAATTTCCAATGTAGAAAATTGTTAATTTTGCGCCGTCTCCGAAATATAAATTAAAATTATTTCGTCCTTTTTAGGGCATTCCGAAGTCGGTTGTATTTTTTTCCAAAAATTTTTTTTTTACAATAATTAAACTCTAGGTCTAGCCTGGTTAGAACTCGTAATAAATCAATCATCCACATGTACAATGGATTAACGGTTCAAAGCAGGTTAAACTAGGGACAGTATGTATATTTGACATAAATATTTTTCAATCGTTAATACTTATCATATAATTATTGATTGTAAATTATTTGATGAAATAAGCATTCAGTGAGGGTCGAAAGTTCTTCAAGAAGTCCGGTATGGTCTAGTGGCTAGGATACCTGGCTCTCACCCAGGAGGCTCGGGTTCGATTCCCGGTACCGGAAATTATATTTTTGAATCGACGTTATTTTTTATTAATTTTTGATTCATCAAACTTCTTGTAGTAAAACAATAATTAAATAATGTTTGACACCGTTCGTTTACGTCTTACAGAAAACATTTTAACTAACTTTATAAGAAAATGTATCACCAACACAATGAGAATAATTGAAATATTGATAAGAAACTTTTTTTAAACACTTCTTCACTCAATAATGGTAAAAGCTTTAATTAATCTAACCATATAATTTTAAGAGTTTATTAATTAATTGGTGAAGCTTTAAGATATTTAGAATCCAATGTTAACTTATTAATCAAACATAATGGAACAGTGACATGTGTATTTGTACATTTGTATGATATACAGGGTGTTTCATTTAACTTGATCAACGAAATTTTTTTCATAGTGGATAATTCAATATTTATTTTTTCCGTGAACTACACGGTGTCAAAGGATCGTTATCACGATGACATTCAATAATTACCGCTAACTTATTTTTGAAATAAGCGTACGTGTATGACTGAAAACCCCCGAAGATTTGATCAAAATGTCAATCTATATTTAAAATATCCAATGATAAAATTTAGATTCATTGCTTTGATCCTTTAAAATTACATCTCGCATCTAAGGGGAAAATTAAACGATCCTAAAATGTCAGATTCCGTTACACATCCCTGAACTAAAATCAGCAATTCATTCGGCCGGCCGAACCGACGAAAATACATTCGACCGAAATACACCTTAGTCATTCTCATCAATTCACAATCGTCGTGGCGTAAAATAGAATACGCTTCGGTATCATGGGTCGAAGCTAAGAAGGTAGAATTCGAAAGTAGACGTTTCTTCGGGTAGAATGCACCAGGGGGCAACGGTTGCAGTTTCAACGGTACCTTGGCGGTCACGTTTCTCCACGCCCTGTGATTATTGAATATTTAACGTCGGTTGCACGACGTTTAACATCCTGATCTGACGCTGGAAATCGTAATCGTCGTTTTGAATAATCTCCATCTTCAGATTTAATGCCATCGATCCATCAAGGGTTACAGCCTCAATAATATCCTGTTCCGGTTTCATCTTGATTCGTATCCTCCGGAATGTCCACAAACACCTCACCACTTTTGTTCAAATAACTAACGAGTGTTTGAAGATAAATTTATTCAATATCTTAACTATCGTGGTACGAAATAGGGAAATTTTCAAACCAAAGGTTCCCAAAAACAAAATTCAAGAATTGCAGTGGTACCAAGGGAATTTGGAAGATATACGTTTGATTAACATTTGCGAAATAAAATTATCTTTACCAACTGGAACGAATAAAACTACCTTTCCAATGTTATAATTTGTCTATTTTTTAAAATATCAAATAACTATAAACGAAAGAAACGATGTTCTAATAACTATCGTAGCTTTATGAGTAATTAACAAGTATTCAAAAGAATGAAAGATGAAATTAGAAAATTTAATTATGATATTTTCAATAATTCTTGTTAATGTATGCTGTGCCACAAAAAGACGGTTCCACCGTACTTGCCATGTCATTAATAAGTTTTGCATTTTGCAACTCGCTTTTCTGTAATCCTAGAATTATTTCGTGGAGAAAACCACGCGGACACCGTTCGAGATACAAGCAAATAACCCGTTAATTCATCATACGAAGTTGCATTGTAAATTGTGACATTACTCACAGACGACCGCTTTATATCGCCCGCGGGTCGTGGCAGATGTATCGGACACCTTAAATGGGAACATTATTAATTTTGGTTCGGATAATGGGACGATGTTGGGCGCATAATTGTAGCTACGATAAGCGTTGCAGAGTGCTTAACGACGGACCAAACGTTGGCGAATATTAATGCTTCTCATTGTGATCGGTTTTCTCATTCTTCGTTTCTTTTTATTCGAAGATTACGTTAACACGTTCGCTAACAGCGTCACAAATATGTAACGCCTTCGATTTCCCATACGATTTGACTTGATATTACACTTTTTCTAATTTAAAATAAAATAAGAAAATGAAAGTAAGATATAGTATATAAGCGATATGCATGATCTGAAGTCATATTATTTCGTTTGTCATTATTCTATTAAAGAACGATTTTATGTTGATTTTTAATTTATATATAAACAGCGACATTATTAAGTAATATAACAAAGAAAAAATGTATAAATAAATAAAAATAATGTTTATTCAATGATGTGGTTCGATAAGATCAGTTTGTATTTAATTGAAAGAAAGTACTTCATCAGTCCGGTATGGTCTAGTGGCTAGGATACCTGGCTTTCACCCAGGAGGCTCGGGTTCGATTCCCGGTACCGGAAAATTTTTTTATTTTATTGTTTTCTTCATTATAATAACATATTATAATTTGTCATACTTAAATCAATCTACTCAACATTAAAATATAATTTAAGAAATAAAAAAACCAAAATTATTCAAACTTTACATGTTCCTCCGATATATTATACTGATAAACGTTTAAATATTTTTAACAAGCACGATGGAAATAAATTCGTATTTTCAACTAAATAATTTTAAATATTATGTAACTTTTATAGTGTACACTATTTTTAATACAACCTTTACACGTTGATATGTAGGTAGCCTTAAATATTTCCCGAAACGTGTAACCATTACATTGAGTAAGGTTACAATTGCCATTGATTTCGGTTAAAAATGATAATATTTATAATAGATAAATGAACTTACTTGATAAGAACAGATCCTGGAGGGCCTGGGCAGCCTGGCATAGGAGAGCCCATGTTTCGGCAGCGGCAAGTCCTGTTCCTCGCAGAGCAAGCACATCTCCCGCCACCACAGCGGGACCAGGTGATCCTCCGCTCAGATCGGTTTGCATCCTGTATAACAAACAAATTTACGTATTATTAGTAACAGGTAGGACGAATGAATTTAAACTATCCTGTTTTTAAGTCGATAATTCTACGGCTCGGAAGAAGGTCTTGTCGCTTTGAAAACGGACGAAAAAGTGAGGCTACACACTCAGGCCCACGAAAAGAAAAGCTAACTTCCACTTGAAAGAAAAAAATTCTATACCTGCACCGTGTTTATTACTCTGGCCTTCAGTGACAAACACTCAGAGGCCCTTAGACCTTATGGTGCCAGCACGGTTTTCCTATACAGGCGAAAGACAGTGTTTCTCAACGCTAGATTCGTTTTTGTTAGTTATTATTAACTATTATTATTAATTCTTTTCACTTGGATCATTTTTCAATAAAACTGAATCTAGCCTATTTTTATAGCGCAACTTTTCAAATTTAAAAGGTTTATTTTCAACAAAAAAAGTTACAAATGTTTTTGAATCTATTGCTATATTCTAATATAAACAATATTTGTATTTCCTATCTAAAAAATTGCAGTCGAGCACAAAGGGTTAAAGTCAATGTAATAACTTTATTGCTATAAAAAATCATTGCAGTTTTATTCGTACATTCACTCACGAAAGAATCTGCGGATTTCCACAGAAATTCTGAACACAGAATCAAAAGTATTCGAGTTTTTGTTATCTTACCACGAATAATGATATTCGTCGTTTATGGATTAATGCTTTTTCTTTTTTCTTGTACTGGGACCAGTCGTGTATATCCGAAACCGTGGGTAGAGGGGTTTCATTGTGCAATGCTATCAACAGTGCAACAGGATGTTTCACGTTTCAAGGTACCAGATCAACGATGTTGAGGCAGTTGAACCGCACATTCCTGTACTTTCGCAACTACACTGCGAGCGAACGTGTGTCTTTGTTACGTTTTAATGGACAAGTGTCGTGTTTAGCGGCTTACTGGGAATAGTTGAGCAGTTAGAACGATGTACCTGATACAAAGAGACCGCTTGAGATGAACACCCTGGACGAGGAATTCTGCAAAGCAGTCAACAAGGTACTTGTGGCAAAATTTTGACTTAAAAAATTTCAATATGTCAATTAAGATCGTAAGGGAATTCAATATAGTATATTTTGAAAAATGAATAAAAAAGAAATATATCGATTTTTACCCCCTACTGTATAAACACATTTATCGTACCTTTAACGGATAAAAGTGGGTTTTTTATATTCGATGGTATTTTTAGTGGATAATAATTAAAAAAGAAATATCTGAAAAAATGCGTATAGTATTGTCAAATATTCTAAATTAAGTACAATAAGAGACCTTGGCGAATAGTTTGTTTAAATATATTATATTCCAAACAGAACCTCGAAAAGAACCACGTTTACACATTAAAAAATAAGATATTAAAAATTTACGTTATTACCCACTATGAATTTTTTGATATTCTTTTCAGAAGAAGTAATCATTATATTTAACATAATTTTAATTATTATTATGCCCATTAATTTAAAAAATTGCACAAGAATCAAATTACTTTCTCATCGTTACGACAAAGTGAATAGGTGCACGTATTATCATAATTCTCATTTACGTATCATCGTTAAAATCGGCTTGAATCGCGATCGAATTAATTAAGAAAGACTTTCGTTTCGGGTACACGCTTCGCAGCCTGAAATGGAGCGGAAGGTACGCGTCGAACAAAAGGGATTGAAATAATCGAAGCTACGTGCGGCCAACAAGCCTGATGCATCCAATATGCACGCCCCGGCCTGTTTACATTTGTTTGTTCTCGACTAGCTTGCACGACACGTTGCTTCAATCTTGTTTCACACAGGCAACTCACTGTTGCCCGACTTCTGCCAGGGCGGTAGGCATCGGTCTATTGTGTCCACGAATGAAAAATCCACCGAGAAAATTTCAAAGCTGAAGCGACATTCAGCCGGGAACGAGACACAAGTTGTTCTCGTTTTTTGATAAATTCGATCGTTCCGCAAGATTGAAAGTTAAACGAAAAATCTTAATCCTGTGCCTTTTAATAAAATTAATTAATCGTTGCTTGTTTAAAATATTTCCAAATCAATCTCTTTATCGAGGAATTTCTTTTCATTCTATATATTTGAAAAAAAAAAAAAAATAATGGAAAATGTGAGAAAATTCTAAATTTTATTTTAGATCACTAAGTTTCAAATTAGACGTTGAATAAGTATTAGAAATAATATTCCTGATTAACGAAGGCAACGAATTGAAAAGGATTAATGCAATATTATATATTCAAATGTACATCTTAAGCTTTTACTTCGGTCTCTAGTACGATTCTATTATATTATCGCGAGCAAACGCGGCGAAACAAGTGTCTCGTGCTATTTAGTCTAAAGCTCGTTCGGTGTACGGTCTTAACTTTAAATTACGTTAGGGAATCCGTTTAAACGCACGAGAAAATATACGTGTATTTATGCAGAATCAACGAGGTTATGCGTTTGAGAAAAAGCGACCGAGAGCCAGCTGTAAAAGAGGAAACGCGTGAAAATTGACCCGCGGTTTGTACCGTGAGATCCACGGAAATGGAGAGATCTACATAGGGTCGCTTTTTATAATTACATTTAATTTCTTAGGGTTTTCACTAGGTATTCAAACACAGTCGTGATAACGTACAGTAACTTTGTGCGATAATATATTTAATTATGTGAATATGAATTTCAATAAAATCTTCCATTATCAATTTAAAATACTGATAAAGTAAATAAATCAAATTCCTCACAATTAATATATATATATTTGTATGATATACAGCTGTTCCATCAGCCATAACTAATTAGCTACTTAGCCAACAAAATGAAATAAGTTTTAAAGCAACGTATATCATAACTTCCTATTTGCGTAAATAATTATTTAAAGATCAATACACAGAGATTTGATTTTAGAGAAGAAATTCAACAACCAAGGTGTCCAATAAAATGGAACTTAAATGGATAAGAAAATTATCCGTTTTCATTTGTCAGACAAAAACAAACGCACCGTCGCTGTTCAAATTAATCTTTAATTCTTCGAAGCGTTATTATCGACACAGCGTACATCGAATTCCAATACATTTCATTTCGCCAGCGATAGCCGAAAGATTGCGATTCGCAGCAACATTCGTCGATGAAAAACGAAAACTCGTACGATCGATTTTTAATCAAACACAGATCATCTTTGGCCTGTCCAGCCAGGTGCTTGAATTCGTGGACAGTAAATCTTTCCATTGTCGTGCGGTCATTCTGAGAGGCAATCGACAGGTATAACACAACAAAAATCAACCTTGTTTTTGCCTTCTGAGATAAGAGTGACTTTTTTCATGTACCTTTAACGTTTATTATTTCAATTCCATGAAATTTTCGAAATCAAAGTTTTCCTCAAATTTTTCTTTATTTTATCCAATTTTTAACAAATGAAGATGTCAGTCATTGTATTTGTATCCTAGATGGGAGCCCTCGTTTTTTGTTTTAATTACTTTTTATCCTTATTGATGGCCTGACTGTGAGTATACCGCATTTTCATTTGACGCGTTTTCCAATTAGAAAATGATTAACAACAAATGTGACAGCAAACAGAGTATCGAGTCAACGTTTACGAATTGAGTGCGCGGAGCTAGAATACAAATAGGAGGTTATCGGGTAATCCGCGAAACTAAATTACAGATACTTGAGCCACGAATTCAACGTTCAACTTCCACAGCAGCCGCGTTTCAGCTCTTCTACGGTCTCCTTGATTCTCAGCCGGATGCTTCCAACTTCATCAGCTCCATTTGTCCTTTCCGTTATGCAACGACCGTGACTGGCATAGCTTCCGATTGCATTTTACAATGATTTCATGCGCGTCAACGTAGCCTGATTTCCCGATGTTGTCCGTCGTATGTGCTTCAATATTCGATAGTTGCGTCGGATATGTAGAACCGTATGAAATAACAAATTTTGAAACATGATTCGATGACATAAAAGTATCGCTAAGTAGCACGTGTGGTACATCAATTTGAAGCTCAAGGTCTAACAAAATTAACCATATAGATTTGACATCGATGTTTTTAACGTAGAACGGCTGGTTGCCAAGCGTAGACAAGCATATACAGTCTGACACGATTTCATGACATAAAAGCATAGACAATTTAAACCATAAACTTGGTTAGAATAACCATATAAACGTTTTATCTATATTCATACAACAAATTAGACAATTCTTCGTTAGAACAAAACAAAATTGCGAATGAGTAATTTAGTAAAAAACTTAAATATCGTGACATTAATGTTAATACGGGTGAAATTGTATGTACGCATTATACGGTATACAAATACAGACGAAGCCACGATATTCAGAGGGACGATCATCAGTTCTCAAATAGTAAAACGGCAATCGCAGTTTCCCTGAAAATTCTGCTCGTCGGGCAAACTTCAATCCCAAACTTTCCAACCGATACCGATCATTCTTTTTGTGTATGTTTTAAATGCAAATGTCAGGAACTTATCGTTCGTCCTAGCTCAGAAACTTCTGCTCCCGGTATTTACAGAACGCTCATCAAACCTCTGGCATCGGATGTAATTCCTTCTGCTCGAAGGATCGCGAAAACTTCGACCAAGTATTACAGTCCCTTTGCGACAAATATATTGCAAGGAGCTAATTTTCCCCTTCCCTTTGACGCTGAAGGGCGGATCCTTTCAGATCCAGGAATTTCTGGTTACCCTTCGATCATTAACGTTTCATTCTTTCGTTAAAAATAGAAAAATAGTTTGTAGAAGATGCCTTTATGCCATAGCAATGAGCAACAGAAAGGAAAATTTATTCTCAACTTGTATTACAAAATATAACACTTTTTATTGCTATTATAGCCATTTCGCCTGGTTACTCTGTTATTCTGATGAACTACGTTCTGTTACAATAGAATTGACAAAATTATGAATCGCTTAGCGATAAAGAAAACGTGGAGTACCAACGTAACTAGGCCATCGATTTTATCCGACGCTTCAAGGAGATTAGAAGATTATTCAATTTGAATTATACGATTCCCGGAATTGCTTGATCTGAAAATGCAATTATAATGAACGAAAAGTACGTTAACTCCTCGCTCGAGCTTTCCACGAATGAAATTTATCGGTTTCATTCAGGAAGACATAAATAAAGATTAAACTACTAACAAAGGGATTCGTTAAAATTATATCCGACTTATCCACTTTCGAATCGTTTTCAATCACCTCGTAATCTGGACATTTATCGTTATTTATTTCAAACTAATTATGTATAGATAATATTATGTTAAATAACGTTCGTCCCATTCAGCTGCGAAACGTTAATACGAACACATATTCTACGGATGGAAAGTTTATACATAAAGGCAGTGATACGCGCGTTGCAAGCGTTCGGGGAAGGCAGGACGTGTAATTAAAGAACAATCCGTTAATAGCGACAGCAGAGTGGTTCGATTAATTCCGTAAAATTTCACCGTCGACCAAATCAAACTACAGTCCGCGACTGCGAGTTCTACGTCGGATGATCGTAATCCGATAACCAGGGAGCCGGCTGCAATAATTTTTCCAATACGCCTCCGATATTACGTTAGCAGGGGTTATTAAAAAATTACAAGGCACAAGGGGAGATCTGACTAAGGTTCTAGATCGATGATGGGATTAATACAGTACCGGTGGGAATGATGACTATACAAGTAATGATAATGACAGATTCCAAGACTAAAGAACATTTGAAAAACTTAAACACTGAAGTTAGGATCTTTTTGGACAACATGTGGGAGAGGATTCTTACACCAAGGTGGATACAATAATGAGAGTACTGAGAAATTTTAATAAATTCTGAAAAAGGTAACACGAAATACGAAATTAGATTATATTATATTTAATTAACTTATAATAGTTGTTAGTCTTTGTTAAACTTAATACCATTATTCGAACACATTCGACCTTCTCATAACGAAGTTAATTTGTTCCATGTTGTATCAAAACCGTGCGATATAAAAAAAAACTGATATTACAGCATCCCAAATTAAAAATCATTATTTCTGGAAAAATGTGCCGTTAAATTGGTTGTAAAAAAAACAGTACAATTTTTCGCTGTTTATCTTTCCTACACACCTGCCATTTATGAGAAAAATTCTACCTGGTTGTGACGTAATCACCCTATATAATTTTATTCTTTTTATTCCCGAGTATCCGTGGATCCCATTTTCTCGCGGATTCAAAAATATCACAAAACCCATTGTAACGTGTACGCTTCCGGTTCGTTGGGTTTCGGTGCCAGCCGTTTTCCCATATTCGTTTAAAAAGCAACGATATTAGCGCCGTCAGGAGCACGGTGTTCCGGAAAGCGACGAAAGCTCGGTCACACGTCCGGCAGCACGTGTGCGTCAGTCAGACAACAGGAATTTAAATTTCGGCTTGGTTGTTCAGCGACGTGCGGTCGACCGTTCGATCAAATATGAAAAATTGCTATCCCCTTTCTCCCCCCCCCCCCCCCCCCCCCCCGAAACCCTTGTCATCGACTTGCTCGTCATTTCGAGCGACGCGCAATCGTCTCGATGCAAAAAGTAAAAAAGTACACGGAGAAGAACGATGGACAAAACTGTTTACGCGGTTGGAAAATACAAAAAAGGATACAGTAACAAAATATTTTTCAATTGACAATTTGTTGGTCAAGAAATTGTGCATAAGTAATTTAAAAATATCTGTTTATATCTGTCTGTATCTGTTTATATACAACAATTACCGATTCTTGAAAATAACTCAATTCTTCGTCATTAGTGTATATTCGCATTTCGGAGCGAAATGGTTAAAAGTACACTACCTATCGTTACTTTTGCTAAACAAACAAGTTTTCCAACAACGTGACGTTCACCAACGGTAGCTCACCTTAAACATTGTCGATCGGCGCGTCGTAACGCGGCGGTGTTCTCGAGGTAATGATTTCGTGGGGCGCGAAATCATGGGCTCGAGTCCCAGGCAGATAGTACACGAGGCAGGAGACCCCGACGAGGAACAGGAAAAACAGGAACACGAGGTCGAACATCAGCAGGGAGTTCAAGGTCATCAGCTGCATCGTGCGCGTGCAACTTTCTCCACCATTACACACATATACACCGTTCTGCACGCACGCGCGTTCTCACTCACGTAACTAAAATATCGCGCCTCGACTTTCAAACTCGCGGCAGCTCGTTGGCCTTACGTTTTCTCGTTTCCTTTACCGGCACACAATGTAACACTGTTGCAAAACGATTGTTCTTCTCTTAAAGTAGAATTTCGTGCGTTTGAACGTAGCAATCCATTTATATTTCACGGAAAAAAAAGGATGAATTTTTGGGGTTTTTGGGTTTGTTTGCTTATGGTAAATTTGAATGTTCTTTGGGACGGTGATATATGGATGCATACAGCTGTACACTATCGGGCGCAAAGACTTTGCTAGAAAAAATGGGGCCTAGGAGAATATCGAGGTTGGTTGATTCAATAAAGTATAATTCCTAGTAATTTTCAAAAATAAAACGAATTGTGATGCTTCCTTTCCCTATATTGCTATTTTCCCTAGGAAAGTCTAGTATGCGTGACAGTGTTTCTTCTGTTACACCCCCTGGAACCTACGACGCTTTTTGGCACATACGTCGTCCCTATTGATAATGCGATTGGTACTTATTCCGATTATTGGGAATCATCCCTTGTTAGTAGGGAATAGGAACAGATTTATAAATAATTGTCAAACATTGCATTAAAAGTTAATATTAATCAACGACAGAGGATGAAATTATACGATATACTATACGAATCATTCATGTAGATATTACGAGTTATAAATGCTTGGAAGTTTAACGATCTCGAATGAAATCAATTCGCAGAAAAGGGTAAACGAAGAGTTCAATAAATTTATAACGAAATATTCATGGAAGATTAACATATTGATTACCACGATACAAATAATATTTTAATTAATTATTTGATGAAATCAAATTGCTATCAATTTCTGCCATACCGCGTGCGATTGAAATTATTCCATTTAAAATTCTAAGTATTAAAAAGTTGATTTGAACAAATAAAATGATTGGATTGTTGATTCAATGAACATTGGTAGATAGGAGCAATTCGGAGAATTTTAACGAACATTCGCGATAGCTTGACCATAATCACGGCTGAAACGTTGGACTGCATATCGAATCATAATTGGATTTTTCGGAGGTTATAGATATCTAGTTACGGGTAAATCGTTAATACCGTCATTATAATCGATTATCTGTAGGTCGCGTATTGTGATATGGTGGACTTTACGGACAATACTGTGCCGATACACCTAATTTATCTATCATCTAATTATATTCATACATATCTGCCCTAATCGTTGAACAAAACTTTGCTTATAATCAAGCCATTTTACATCTTGCCTCAAAGTAAATTTTTTAATTCCATGTAATTCAATCCTTTGCAGCCCAAATTATAAACAATTCTTTTTGGTTAATTTTTCTCAACCAATCAAATATATTTAATTATCGAAATGATTCTCAAATAAAATCATCGATAAGCTGTTAGAATGGTCCGGCGTTAAAGAGTTAAGAAATAAAAACAATATAGTTTCTGTTTGATAATATAGAAATGATAAAGAAAAGTGCGGTAAGGGTACAACGTTTGTTATCGAAAGAGGCGACTGGAAGATAGTTCGATCGATCGTGCACGTCCAATGCACGTCTCGTGCAGCCAAAGAAAGAGATTTCAATCTTTTCAAACACAATGGAGTCGAAGCATTAGTTGCAGTGGCAGTGATACGGTCGCAGAAAGAACGTTTAAGTGCAGAAGACAGCATCGACATCGATCAATGATCCGATACATCTAATCTGGACGAAACTTTTGTACTGGAATTGTATTTGATCCGAGAACCGAGTCCTTTTGATCATTCGAAACCTGTCGGAGAAATTTTGAGCAACAATTCGGAAAAGGATTTTCTATTTCAGTAAAGAAAATGCACGTAGGCTCTAATTATTAACCCTTTGCACTCGAGTGGTGTCTCTGCGGTGCCATATTTAATTTACGGAGTATTTTAAAACGCGAAATTTAAGTTTCATCCGTTGCAAAATATAGAAAATTAAGGAAGGGAATAAAAAACAACAGATTCTCAAATATTTCTAATACTTTTCTTCCGTCATACTGCGTTTGGTTTTTGGACGCATAACCGGGAAATTAGATTAACACGTTGACTGCCACAGTGAAAACGGACGTGGGTAGTCAGACACGCTGAAATCCTAATTATTAACAATACAATCAACTAATTTTCAAATTTAACTTTTCAATTCGATAGCTAGCATTATTAGCTTAATGTTAACGCTATACGTGGTTTATTTTATCATTTCTGTTGGTAATTATTTGATTGTAAAAATTTTCGGGTGCCGGTCACCGGTGACCCCCGTGGCAGCCAACGTGTTAAACCCGATTACGTCCAAAAATGCTTCGAGTGCAAAGGGTTAAAGATACGAATAATCAGTTTTCAAATTTGAACCTTTAACAAGTTGACAGGTACCTTGAAAATGATCATGTCGGTAATTTTATCAAAATGTATGTTGATTACTTGCTGTAGTCTAGTTTATGTTCCCTTCCATGTTCAATATCTTTCTTCGTTTTCTTCGTTACTTCAGGTTACATCTTTAGATTACGTGTCATTGACATAATTTTAAAAATAAGCAAATACAAAGGAATTCATCACGCTTGGTTAGTAACAAACAGCTCATTCGGTTTATCAACAACCAACAGAAAGAGGTTTGAGTTTATTTCCCGCAATTCGAAGGGAAAAGTGCGACTTCGATCGACATCTTGTTGAACCACTTGACATTATTTCACCAACGTTCGACGATCTTCTATTTCTGATTCGTTCAGTCATTCATCCGAGGTTAACGCCGGATTAAGTCGCAAAAAAAAAGATATATCAAAAATAGAGCTATCTCCTTGAGTCTTCTTGCGCTAATCAATCTTTCTGATTTTCAATTCCAATTTCAATCCGGTGTCGATTCAAATTGACGCGAGTTAACGGAGCATCGAATTTTTAGTACATACTCGATGGCAATTAGCGTTGACAGGCTGTCATTAACAGCCGTATCACGACCGATTTGACATACAGATAAACATTCGTGTGCACGCCTGTTCCGACGATTTTCCACTTTACGCAAATTCGTCGAGCACATTGAATAGGGAGCCGATTCTCCATCGTCTCTGCGTCGCTACTACCGGCGGAAATTTACAGGATGACATAATTTCCGTTCCTGCTCAAAAGATAAACCCTGCCTTCGGACGAGCCCTTGTTGTTCGCATAGATCGGATACGGAATAGAAAAATTCGTGAATCAATGGAACGAAAGACAAACTACGATGAATTATGTATCGAAAATCGATTATCGCGGCTAAGCGCTTAGATTCATAGAGCTTGAACGGCACGAATCGTCGATTCTTTAATTTCTCAACAGCGGATTTTCTTTATTTCCTTTTATTGTACTTCTGTTTGCTTCTGTAAAGAACGCGGAGTGGCTCGAAGTATTTACATGAAATTATTAATTCATTTGTTCTTATTCTGAATTGATTGGAATATAAAAGAAATCTGACTTTAATGATAAAGTGTAGTGAATTATATTTTTGAATCAGTTTATGACGAGGAACGAAAGTAAATTAATAAAGGCTTCTTCTTAGGAAATTATTACTTGTTTATGAATTAATGTGGAATAAGCGATAAAACTTAACCTGTTTATGATTAAAATTTATATTATCTCGTGAGTTAACGCTTATCAATTATATTCTTGAGTTAAAATAAGTATCTTTTAGTACACTGTGTAAATTTCTAACATTCGATGCAATGAAATTTTTGTTTCGAGCATCAAGAATCCTTTTTACATTTTAAGAAAAGTAAAAAGAAACAGGTATGTCGCCATACGTCTGAAGGTAATAAATGAACACAGCATGTCATATCCGTTTGCCAGCTGTTGCACGTTTTTCATATAGTAGATTTACCAGCAGACCATGACTACTGCACTTTCTTCAACTCGAAGAAACTAGCATGTCGAAATTTACTTGTACGACGACATTGTGTAAATAATAATTATAAGATTAGAATAATGACTGAAGCACCCCAAGATCTGACATTTGAAAGAATTAACAAAAATTTATTACCAATTTTTCGACCTAGGTTTTTAACTCAATTTAAGTACGAATTAACACTGCTTATCAAATAAATGTAAAATAATTATATATTACTCTCAAAGTGATTCAAGTGATTATTAATTGGAACAGAGAGTTTTTAAACAAATATTTAACGCGTTGAGGTATAATAAATATGTTAAAAGTATAATGTTCCTAAGTTTTCATAAAAATATAACACTTCTATCCTTAATTTCTATCAACAACGAAAGGGTTAAAATCTCACCCTTATTCGCTACATAATCCGGTCATCATCGCCGCAAAAATATTTTCCACGTTATTTAACATTTTCCACTGAAACTTAAAGATAAGGCTGTGATATTTGAGTCGGTGTATCCACCGTATATCACACGAAACCTTATCCCCCAATAAATAGGAAAAATTGAGCGATCGTATCAAACTCGAGCACCATTTCTTCTCCGGAGAAAGTGCAGTAAGTGCAGCAAGAGAAAAAAAAAAAGAAGAAAGAAAACCGAAAGACAGTTTACAGAGTGTAAGATAAACGATGTATTACCGGCGTTAAAACGACATCCTTCAACCGTCGGCGCCTATCAACGCGTCCTACGTTCTTGTTAAGCTCTCAGTGTTTTCCCGTAGCCTCTTTTTCGCGTTTCGATTGAGCAACGCTCGTGGAAAAACGGTGGCAGCTCAGACACGAGAGAATTTCTGGAGAAGTTCGCGGAGAAACAACACGAGTCGTGCGTTACGCGGCCAATATCGATTTTCCTCGCAGCATTCAGCTACCTGACTATCCTGTCACTCGTGTCGCGAAAATAGACCGCGAGCTCCTCTTCCGTTCGACAGCTTCCACGTTCGTATTTGAAGATTTCGCGTCGATTCGGTCTGATCCAGGTGACAAAAGGAGAGGGAGAAAAACAGAGTCGAGAACTTGTTATCGCGGGTAATTGGTGATCGTTAGGTAGTCGAAATGGCATTTCAATGCTCTCTCGTGAAAATGGCAGCCGTCGGGAACGAAAACTTTTGTCAAATCCACGTTACAAATTGTTTGGGGGTAGTTGGATACTTCGGAGTAAAATTCGTGCGAGAAACTGTCGATATAGTATTTGCAAATGGACGCCGGGCTGAGAGTTACTCCGAGAGTCCTTTCACCGTTACGGAAGAATAAGAGTGAATACGAACTAACAGTAGCCGTTTGAACGAAATTTTCAAACGATAAATATAAATTGTGTATCATGTGAAATGATTGAACCTCTGTTGAAGCCTGTAAATGTTATTTGGTAAGTAGATCGAATAATTATTCGTTGGAAAGAGAAAAGATGGATTAAGAAACTAATTTCACGAAAAGGTTAAATTATTTGAGATTCAAGCCACCAAATTCTTAGAAAGAAGGACACCGTTAATGGAAAAAATTATAGGACGCCGGTAAATCTAACTCAAAGTTCTGATGAATCTAGCGATGAGGATAACGTGAAATCTGGCCTCGAATACTTCCTCGGCCATGAAGTAGATAACAACTTGGAAAGTTAGAAGAAACCTATCCGAAAGTAAAACAGACCCGTCCCGGGATATCTTTCCTGAATGCTACCGAGCCAACTGCAAATAATAGTTTTCACCCCTGAACTCGATGATTCAATTCTGACAAAGAAGGATAATACCGCGACAGAGGATAGAGCTTTGATCGAATTTCTATCTCGATCGGATTCGAAGAATTATATAGAATTATATTACGACGAGCTGCATTATAAAATCGTTTCCGTCGGTTGCAGACAAAAGCTAAATTTCACAAAATGAATATTATAATAATGTTAGCGTAAAATGATGAATCGATTGGCTTTAACTTTATTCGGATGCTGAAAGGATGAGCTGAACAGGAGCACCGTTATCTCTTTGAAACTGATTAAAATGGAAATGCACGAATGAAAACGGTTGAATCCAGAAAGAAGGAAAAGATTGACACGTACATTTTGTTGCACGATAAAGTAAAAAAGATTATAATTTGAAACACGAAGTGCTTTCAATTCATAAGGATTGATCGCAGGAACATAAATTTCCGTCTGTAAAGTGTAAAATACGACAAGTGGCTCAAAGAAATTTCGTGTTTACATTCAAACGGTACTCGGAGGCATCGTAGCGAAAAGAATTCATCACGATCTAAGGACCGATTCAACAGATGCCGAATAATAATCCGTTGCACCCCGTATCGTCCGTCTCACTTTTTAACCGGTTAAAAGGTTCACGCTAACGCTCAACGCGAGTAGTTTGCATGGTGAAATGTTCAAGCCGTGTTTCAGCACTTCCGCGGTCGTTGCTCGTTAGGAAAAAGAAGAAGAAAAGAGGGAGAAAAAAAAAAGGAGAACGCTAAAGCAACGACGCGTCTCTTCTTATGGATGGTACGAGTCGTGTGGGAAGTGTAAAAAAAATGCCAGCGAAATGAAAAACAGGGAGGACGAGGGGACAAAAAAAAAAGGAAAGAAAAGTGGAACGAGACGCGCGGGCGCACGCAATTATTCCACAAAATACAAACCCTTTTCTCGGTGACCGACGGCGCAAAGGAAAGGCGGTAAAGGGACGGGAGTTTCGGGGGTCGCAAATTCAATTACGCCCGCGGTTTCGAACAAGGAACCCAAAGATTCGGAGAAGAATTTCGCGATAACCACGCGTGGAATGCAAAGACTTCCGGCTTACGATCATGCCGTGGAAAACTGAACGAGATAACAATCGTCGCGTAACAATTGCATTCATTTTTTAATAATCGAATTGTAATAAAAAATTTCTATTCCAGATACAAAAATTTCGCAAACAAATTGGTGCCATTGGTGGCACAAACAATCTTTGACTTTTCCCCAAATGTTGATTTTTATTATATAATAGATAATAATATAATAGATACTTTAGTAGATACTTCAGCATTTTTTTAAGTTAAAAGCAGAAAAACCAGGTTACGTACAAAGTAAAAAAGAAAGGGGGTTGAAGTGGAAATATCTTTTCCACAATTTTCACTGTCCAATTGTTGATATAGAAAAAAATATTTCAGAAGCAGGTGTAATAGATGGAAGAAAGAAGGAATTTATTTATATCTTTCCGATGCTGTACTAAAGTCAAGGGAAATAAGAAATATCGACTAACTGAGGGAGATTTACTGCGTGGCTTTCGCCCTCTTGGTTTCTCATAAATATGACACGATTTTGTGGCTCGATTGTATCGATATCTTTCGTCTTTCATGAATCCATGGACGAAGAATGGAGAAAATGGCGTTAGGTTGCTGCAAATCAAATGGATTTGATGACATTTTATGACAAAAGTATTTTAAAATACAACAAATGATTATGTATATTAGAAAATTGTAAAAATCATTACCATTTAGTAAGAAAATCTGTACTGCCACTTTTATCATTTCTCAAGATATAAAACACTTTTCGTTGTTAATTAACAGGCCGATAAATCATTCGAATAAAAACACTACGAAGTATATAAAATGGTGTGGTACATATGAGAATTAAGTTTTCATACTCTTCCTTCGTTTTTGGCACTCACAGCCTTGTTAAAATTTATTTCCGTTCTTCAATTCATAGTACGCGAAAAAGGAAAGTTGATATCAATTAATCAACGAGCAGTACATTAGCGAAGAACCCGTGAACGAGTGCGATATTCGAGGGAACAAAGAAAACTGCATTCTCCATAACCGATGCAACGTCGAGGGTTGGTAAGAAAGCAGAGACCATTCGTTTCTTGCGGGACAATTTAGTTTTAGCGGTTCCATTATCCCTCCCCTCGTGTTTCAGGGAAATAATTTCACCAACAGCAGAGTGATCGTTTGCGTAGCTCGTAAACGAAGGCAGATGAAAATCCTGACAGCCCGAAGGCATTATTCCGTAAAAATAATCCGACGATCGAACCTATCATCGATTGCGTCCCGCTGCTTGAAAACAGAAGACATTTGCATCGCCTACAGCGACCGTCGAACGACCCGTCATGAAAAAAAAAGAAAGAAAAAAAAACATTTGGAATAATTTTCATTACAACGAGCCGTACACTGTTCTCCGGCTAATGAGGTGCTCGATAATAAGGTTACGAAGGTAATTTTGTGGGAATATATACGTACGTTAATTAATGCTATGCCTCAGATATACATTGGATGAATTAAGAGATGAACAAATTAATTTCATACTAGGTCGCAACATAAGTTCGTGGCGGAAAGAAATATATAGAACGACGTATTGTAATATTGCACCAGGTGTTAAATTAGTAACGCAAGGTTGAACCAGCATCAGTTGTTTTATGAAATTTGCAGATATACAAAATTCATGTAACGAAATATTTCAGAAAGTTTTATGGAAAAATTTTGTTTAACCTTTTTTTTATTATTCATTTCGACAACCCTATGATATTTGTTGAAGCAAACCAGGCTACTTACTCTATCGTTATAATTAGGGTAACTAACTCGAACAACTTCGATGTGCATTTCAATGTTGGTGAAAATTAGTTCCAACACAAACCACGGAAATTGATGCTTTGAATTATTACTTTTGAAACTGTAAACTTGTAAACGAATAGAAGCAACGTTCGTTTGAACGGTTGGAAACACGTTCGGACGTTAATTAATCCATAAAAGAGGAATCGAAAGAGCAAATGTAATAATAATTTTTCTTTCTGTAGTATACGGTTCGGTATAAAATCGTAACGGATACCGTTTCTAGTATATCATTCTAACGAGATCGTTTAGTTAATTGACTAACGAAGCGAACAGAAAGTATGACTAATGACACGTCTTAATCCACTTACTAATTACCCATTCGTGTCGTTTTGAGCGAATGGCAGCGAACGTTCGAATAAACTTGCTTCAAAATCGCAAACTTTCGAGCTGTTACAACGATCGTTAAATTTTCACGGGCCACTCGAAACTTATCTGTCCGTTAATCTTCGCGAATTAGCGACAACGAGAACTGGCAACACTTTCCACCATTTTAACATTAGAACTACCAAAGGGATGAAAAATGACTTGCTTCAGATTTCTTATTTTAAATTGCAAAGTTGATTGAAACGCTTCTGTCGAAGTATACGTTGGCTCTCATCAAGATAAAGAATTATTCTATGTATATGTTAGTTTACGTTTTATCCTACATTTATTTTGCTTTCTATTTTAGGCTCAATTTAAAAGTATGGGTGCATTGAATGTCGGTAGTTCTAGTGTTAAATGTCGTGAAAAGTTCATACGCTAATGAAAGTGAATTAGGATGTAGTAACGTGTTAACGTTTCGTACCGTTTCAAATGTTTCGTTAACTTTACCTCGTGATGTTGAATTCTACTCCGTTTTTTAAACAAAGGTAATTTGGAAAATCTATTAGATTCTCTGTGTAATTCAAATGTTTATAGAATTTTCTCCAGTTTCCACAAAATTAGTTACATTAAATATTCATATTGTGTTAATTACAACAGTGCGATTTGTATAGTTAAAATATGTCGAATTAATTGTGATTACTTTCACTGTGACAGCTAACGTATTAATGAATTAATTAAATAATCAGAAATGGATCTGTAATTAACGAAATTTCATATTACAATTTTTTTCTGAAAAATTAACGCACTCTTTTTTCATCCAAAATCCACTGCCTCGGTAAAATTTGATCGCATTTTTAATACCTCCGTTGAACGTTTTACAATCAAGAGATAGAACGGTGGTGAGGATTCGCGTGGGTTTTCAATCTAATAGCTCACACCGAGGGAAACTACGTTGTTAATGCGACGATGAACTTTAAACTTTCCATCGAGGGATTCGCGACAATGCAACGCGTGTTTGATGAAAGAAACCCTTTGAAGAATACATCGTTCAAGAGTCTTCTCATCGATATTCGAAGAAAAATCGCGCCATGCCAACGCGCAAACGATATATCTGCAAATTGAATTGTTATTTCGTAACAGAATGATGGAAAAGAAATTTATGAATTGCATTTTGAACATTGAATTGTGTTACCAAAATTATTGTTAATTATTATACGAAAGCAATCGAATTACTTTAAGAAAATTGAACATTAGACTTTGTTGTTATTCTTGAAAGCTATAGCGATTATTGGAATGTAAAAATAAGAATGCTAGTTATTATAATGAAAGGTATAGAATTAAAATACGTATACATTTATTTCGAAATAAACGATAACAGCGTGGAAGCTTATCCTACTGCGGTAATCTCCGATTTTACCATTTCATAAGTGGTCGAATAATATTTGTAATTTCTATTCATTGTCATTGAAATTACGATTAAAATTTGATTCTTTTGTTTCATGGTAGTCGATAAAGATTTGCTTAATTGTTGCAAACATGCATAGTTCTTAATTAAATTTCCGAAACACAGAAGGCAATAAAAGAACATGGTATTCAGATTCATATTTTTCTAAGAAACATCTATTGGTCCCCACCGAACAGAGAAAAAGATCAAATCTATCGAATAGTGTATAATGTATAAAATAAAATTTAGTCGAAATAACGAAAGCAGAAACAAACATCGTTGCTTTGACTGCACGTAATTTCTTTGGGATAAATTCCTGCCGGCTTTCCGAGCTTTCGAAACAGTACACGTGCGCGGGAAATGCAAATATAAGTATCCCTTGGTGATATTTCGCCAAGAAATTATTCAGAATTAATAATTAATCTTGCGACATTACAAAATTGAATTACTTTCAAACCGAAAGCGACATCAACCTCAGATTGCAATCAATAACAGTACGTAACGTTTCGAAGCAGAATCTTTTCATCTTTTGCAAGAAAATAAAAATAACAATGTCAAGATAAATAATATTACATACAAGTATATCCAATTTCTCGTTACTTCTGGAAACGATACATTGACAACGGATTCGCTAAATTAAACATAACAAGATACCACGTATTGGATTGCTACGTTCGAGTATGTATCACGATACACAGGTTGAAATTTCAACCGTACACGCCCTGCACGATTTTCTCCACGAACTTATTAATTCACGTTTCCTCGTTTTGTTTTCTTTTTCTTTTTTTACCCAATGACGATTCTCAGCGAAACGGCTTCTTTTCCCGCGTGTTTGGACAATTTTCACAGGTCCGTTAAAAACAGCGCGTCTTCTTCGATACGAAACTCGAAGACGCCGATCGGGCACGGAAGAAACAAGCTTCCGGCCGGAATTCCGCGGATAGGGTTGCTCACCTTGTGGATACCAGATGAATACTGAGGCACATCAACGGGTACCGGGATCTAACCCCCTTCTACGTTTGCCTCTCATCCCTCTTCCGGCCTTGCTCCCACCTTACCATTCCACTCCCTCATCAAACGCGCATCCACCCACGCAACTGTTGCGCCCCCGTCCATTACCGATCATCCCTTAACAGTTTCGCGACTCCTTGCCACCACTCCCCGTACATTCCCCATAGACCGCGTGGCGGATGATCCAGTCACGTGGAATAGATCGATCGTGATATCCTGGAGCAATAATATCGATAGGGGTGTTAAAACGTTGATTGCGTTGATGTTACTCGATGGAGAATACGGCTTGTTCGACTCTTATCCTTTCAACCCTTCAATTGCGAAACTGTTCAGATTTGAACGCTACTTATTTTATTTATATTGAAGGCAATATTACTTTTTACCTATTTTGGTACTTTGTTTAATACAAGAATCGGAGCGTCCAATTTCATGTACGAATTGAACAAAATTAATGAAAATAATTAAATAAGAAATGGTTATTTTAACTGTCTGAAGTAACAACAGGTAGAATAATATGGCAGATACTTTAATAAGTATATTAAAATGTTTTTAAGTTATTTGGAAGTTTCAAACGTTGAAAGAATTAAAAATGACCTAGTTAGCTTGCGAAGTGAAAAGAAATATGCCCAGCACTGAAGGAAGATGGTGATAATTTAGTTTGTAACAACGGGATGATTCAGTCTGTCCTGGTGACGGAAAACGAGGGAAATGTAAATTCGAAGAACCGCTGGAAATAGGATCGCCTGGGTTCTAAATGGCCATGCTATTTCTTATTGCGACTACAAAATGAGAATAATTTGTCGCTGACTGGACGAAATTTCACCAGCGATTCTTTTCTCAACAACTTTTCTCAAACAACCGGACTTTGAATGTCCACACCTCACATTTTATTTTGTACAGCTTGAACAAATTGAGTGTAAAATAAAACACGGTTTACAAAGTGTTCCAATAATCGTAGTACTGAATATAAATCGAAACTGTAGCTTTTTCTTTAGTAAAGAAATCTGTAAAATAAAATAATAAAATAGTTTTGGTTATTTAACTCGAATAATAAACTTTGGGACAATTCTACTAGGTAAAAATTTACTCGGTATAGAAAAAATTGTGTGCATGGAAAGATCGATAAAATATAAAGGGAATTAAACTTTATTTGAACGTTAAATACGAATTGGAATGAGTAGGAAAATACGATAAAAAAGAATTCATTTCACACCATACGATTTTTAGTTTAACGCGATTTAAAGCTTGCATGTTGTTAAATTTCGATCGACGATGGGAATTTTTGATTTTCCATTTTATTCTGAAATAACGGTTGGTCATCATTTACTCTTCGTCGTCAGAGTTGTACAACGCGTTTAGAAACAAAAATTGAAAAAAAAAAAGATGATCAGATTAAACAGGATATTAATTTTCATTAACCACCCTCGTCATTATTAAACGATAATTAAAATTCCCCGAAGATACCATCCACGATCTTCAAGAACGACCAAAGACTTAATAGTTAATTATACTTCGAAGACTAGAAATTTAATTATACCTCAAACATAATCGCAATCATTAATATCAGGATTAAAGGAACAGAACGAATTTGGCGAAACAAGAAGCAACCCGAAGACGACAAATTATAATCACGATTATTAATAAATTCAAGAGCAATCTCGACAGAAACAGTCGGATACCAGCTCGAAAGATGAACGAGCATCTTTGAAGGAACAAATAATGAAGTAATGAACGCCTGCACCTTAAAAGGGTGCGCTAATCAGGTTATTAAAAAGTTCCTCGTGATACCAGTTGGCTACCGGAAAAGAGGCCCCCAACTTCCGCCCGGCAGTCAACCTACTTGTTTGAACAACCAAAAAAGTTTGCAAGCTACTTGAATCATTGTACACGGACAAAAGTGCCTTTGGTGTATGTTACTTAAGCCTCGCGTTAACCCTACATGCACTCGCATAACTTTGAAGTAACATATTCTACCGTAAATTCAAAACTTTCCTTCCCACCTTCTTCGCTGCGTATCGTTGTCGCTTACATAAACCACGATGGGACAAATATTGAAGGTTAGAATCTTTTTACGATTAACAAGTTTGATACCACGTTAAGATTCTTGAAAACTTCGTAAGATAATATTTTTATTTTTAACAAATACTCATTATTTTTAAAATACTTCGTTACTTGCAATGTCTAAGTACCAATTAGTACTAATAACACATATCACTGACCTGGTAATGAACGAGATAAAGATACTTTAATAGTTGCTTTCATAAACTTAGAAAATTTGGTTTATAGAGGTCTAAAATAGAATAATTTTGAAGTCAGTCATGGAAATACTTTCGCAACGAATATTAGAAAGAAAGCTGTAACGAGTATTATTCGAACGACTAATCCTTAGAAACTTTAGAAACTTTGAACACTGAAAATTTGAGGACAGGATGTAACGCTTGAACATCAGCATTCGTTAGTTTCTTTCTTCGCAATGTTACAGTATGCAGGCCATCCTAGTTTGAGGGAAAACAGGCTACGTACCCGTATTGTCCTCGATTTTCTCGAGCCCGTGGCAGGGTCAGCACCCCGACATAAATTACGTTAACTGGACTGTTAGACGTCACCGATGTTCGGGGTTTGTTTAGGAAGCATGGGCATCTGGTTTTCGTCTCGAAACCCCAAGGTTTTGCAACGATCCCGGGAAAGTTTCATGGGTCGATGAGGTGCTGTATTTTTCTGAAGCATCGTACATCCTTCAACCAATTGGGCAAAAACTTAATGATCGAGTGTTGCGAAAAATTGGCGAACAAATTTCACGGAATCTTTCAGTCACGAATTATATGTAGATATCCCAATTCCTGAATGGTGGCGTCGAAGTAACAAAATCAATTATATCCTTGAATTCCAATCATAATTGATAAAATTGAGAATTACCACGGAAAAATTAGATAAAATATTTCAACTGCTTTTCGAGAAATCTTATCTGGGGGACATTATAATTTTCTTCGATCACGGAGGCAAAAAAACAAAATTCATCGTTCAGGGTCGCCTCCGCGTGAGGGGAATAACGTACGTGCCATTGTACGCGGGAGCATTTCCCTTATTTGTATTCCAGGAGGAAGAACATGATAGGAGCCAATGGAGAAATCACAAAAGAACCGTTCAGATAAGTCACGTTCACCTTGACGGACTTTCGGGTCGGTCTATAAAAGAGACGTGCACCTCCTCGATGGCACAGTCACAGCCACAGTTGAATCGTCCAGAAATGTCTCGTTCGGTTGTTAGTGTCGTCTTCGTGGCCCTGGCCCTGCTTCAGGCCGCTTTTGCCATCGATATTTCCAAGTACAAGAATATTCGATTAGAATTCACCACAAACGACGGTGTGTCGCAAACAAAATTGGTGAGACACCTTAACAATTATTTTTTTCTTACATATCAGTGGAGAAAAGTTCTTTGATCGTGAGTTTTTCGGCAAGTGCGTCAGTCATAGACAAATATTTAAAAGAAATAAAGAAAATTGAAATATTGTATATACTTTATATTTTATAATCCTCGATTGTACCAATTATAATTTGAATTAAAATACGATTGTGATAAAAATGCGAGCCAAGTTTGTTATATTTGAAATGCAAAATGCGTCACGACTGTGACGTGTCATTGTAAGACAAGGGATTAATCTCCAAAGGTTGAAAATATGTTATTTTAGCACTTTAAAAATATGTTACAACACCTTTTCTATTTGGTAATATTTTGAATTCCACGAAATTAGAGAATAAGGACGAATGGTAGATATGTATATGTACATACATACGTGTTCCAGAAAGATTGAAACATACCATTTAGTAATTAACCAGAAAAAAAGCTCCTCAAAAAACCACGTTCAAAGAAAATAATATTATTACTTTGATCCAAACGGAAAATTTTATGTAACATTTTTCGTTTTTTTTTTTTTTTTTAATAACAGGGTGAAGATCGTGGATCCGGCTTCATCGGTGATTTTATTGCCGGCCAACGTTACTCGGATGAAATAGTTTTCCGTCGAGTTGTCGAATTCGAAAATCCAACCAAGATGGTCCAAAGCACTACTTTGAACATAAGCGTTTCCAACGGTAAAATTTTATATTTTATTCTTTACTTCAACTTATTGTACTTCCTAATCAATTATTTTCCAATTAATAGTATTTTCAAAATTATTACTTTAATAAAATCTATGAATTTCTTGAGAAACAAAGTATAATAAATTCTTGTATTTTCTCCTTTGCTGTTAACAATTTAAACAACACTAAAAACATTGATTTGTCCCAACAATTTTGTGAAGTATAAACGACGTTGTATTCGTGATGTAAGAAGGAACGATGTTTGTGAAACAAATATCTGTAACTAAACATCTTTTGCAGGAATTATCCACTACGTTAGCGCAAGAAACGCGCCAGGAAGTTATGCAGTGGTTTGCAATGATTCGAACAGCTTGGGATCATCGAAAGGCAGTATCAGTCTTCGAGTGCCACCGATGTCGACGTCTTCGTTGACTTTAGTCATTGCGGCACACAGTCAATTTCGAATGAAATAAATCGCTTCTGAATTACGAAAGATCCTATACTGCCACGTTTACGAATAATAGACTTACATTTAAGTTCATTTTGCATGTTTCAAGTAGTAATTCATTGTTCAAAATGATCATGCCAATATTATATCATTTTTCCTGCGATTGAATCTTAATTTCTAAGTTAAATGTTAATGTAGAATATTAGGATAAGAAATTTGAATAAATACCGTATTATCCTTGATTCGAGGTGTATTCAATCCTACTGATTTCATATATTAGGTACAAATAATATTAGCACATCGATATCACAATATATATGCAAATAATAAAAAACTCTTCAATTGGAAAATTAAACGATTGTTTAAATTGAAATATCTCCTAAATTATGAATCTTTCGATAAAAGTTATAGTAGCATTTTTTAAAGAATAATATTTGTACTTACAGACAGTAGAATTGAGATTGAAGAAAAAATAAATTGAACTGATAAAAATGGGGATTAAAGCACCTAGTATCTATTACATAGCATCTACTTCAAGTTTAGGACCAGGTTCTTTTACCGATGATTTTATCAATCAATTTCTTCAAACATTGGGCTTTAAATTGATAGATCACGGGTGTGTAATTAGTAATTACGTTTGAGTTAATACGTTTCGAAATCCACCATTCGATATGATTACGCCCCAATAATAATCAGTTAATTAAATTCAATTTATAAACACCTGCCACCGATGATCATCGTGACAATCAACATATTAATATCAAAATTTCCTACAATATTCTGTCGAGAAACATTAAATGAAAATACATTCGACAAAATTATCCAACAAACGCTATAACACCTCAACGTCACAAACCGGCTTCGTTAATCATACGTTCTCCCTTTTTGGATTTTCACGTTCCAATTGTTTTCAAGCGATCAAACCCGCCTTTTTTCAACGCCAAGCATTATTATCGTAATTAACCGGGCATACGGGCCGTTACAACGTGCAATTAGGGTTGCGTAACGAGCAGACGAACAATCCTGCAAACAAATCACGTTCGTCGGGGCAACACATGCGCCGATTGTATGCGTAACAGGTGAACACCTGACAAATGTAAATTTCGCGAATACTATTTTCGACACGTCGTTGTCGCGTCAGCGCAGATTTTTATGTCCCTTTAGACAATGCTGACTCATGAATGCCGTATGTTCGTGGTGGCAAGTGCACTCAGTGAATGACAAATTCGCTAGCAATTTCTACAGGGAGGAATTTTCGCGCGATACAAACGTGTGAAAATTGAAAACAAATGTGGACCATCCCAAAGCACAGTCTTATATCACAAGAAGTTACATACTAAAGTTTCAGTTTCAGTTACAAAACAAACCTTCTAAATCAAATTTCAAACACTTTCTTATGTTTGACGAAAAAGAAACTTGGGATTTAATTCTTTTTAACTTGAAAATTCATCATTTTAATACGAAATATTGTAAATATTTTACCATGCATCTTTTTCGTTTAATAGAATATAAATCCTCAATTTTCGGGTTCTTGAATGAAAATTCTACAGAACACGGCATCAAATATTCCAGCAATTCCTTTAGAAATAGGTGTCAGCTTTCGTTACGATTGCAAGCTATTTAAACAGAACGCTACAGAACATGGAGTCGTATCAACAGATTTCATTAAACTCCAAGCACGTTGAAAACCAACTATACCCACTTTTTGCTACCTTCGCAATGGACAAAGCGTTGTCAGTTGGTGTCGTGTAATCGTTTCTCGTTGCTTCATGAAATGCGGCTGGCTCAGTGATCCTTGCCAGATACAAGATAAATAGAACGAAGGGATACCCGGCACGGTGCAAGAGTTCCAAAAAGACTCTTGACCGTTCGTACTAGGTACATTAGTTACGAGCGACCTGGAAATTTTTCAACAGAGCGACCAATAATGTGTATTTCTTGACCGTAAAGGAAGCTTTTCATCCGTTGACCGAAAACTTTCTCCCTTTCTGAGAGGAAAAAAAGAAGAAACAGGACTACCAGCTAACCGAAGACAAATAGAAACGATACAACGCCTTTCTTTTTGGGGTTTCGAGAAAAAAAGGGTCAAACAGAAACTCGAAACAGGCAATTCTTAACATTTTTCGAATAATTTTCCAATTCTTTAAGGACGAAGACCTTCTACATTTGATACATTTTGTTCCCCTTAAATATTATTTTTCTCATTTGGATAAAATCGAAATACACCACAATTACGAAAGAGATATAATAGAATTACCGAGAGAAAAAAAATAGGTACAAATTTCTTCGAAAGAGAAAGAACTGCATAAAGTGCAAAAATCCTTGAATGAGATTCAATGGAAATGTACTCCACGTTCTTTACCCTAACCTACCGTTGAAAACGAAGTCTCAGATAACTATATTAGAATTCAATTTCTGCATCGAGAAAGAGCAACCCTCAGTGGTAGTTTAATGGACACTGCTTACTCAGGTTGTCTCTCTTTCTTGCCTGACAATTATTACATTATTAAATAAATCTACCGTAGCACTGGTTTCTAACGTCCCATCGCCGTATCTTGTAACGTAAAACTTTGCCATTTAATAATATGAAAAAGAAACAGAATTATTAAAACGATATTGCATAAGAAATGTCTTCGTTTCATCTTAACTGATTTATAAGCTTTATCAATACTATTTAAATTTTTACATTTCTACAATTTATCTTCCTATTTCAAATTAATTTTATGCAATATTTTTCTACCCATGTTTGTATTTTATTAAATTGATCCACGTCCTAAAGAAATATTTAAAAATCCCTTAAGAAACATTCCATCGAACAACACATCTATCAAATAAAATATCATTTGATTTTCAAACACGTGATTCAAATGCAATAATAATTCGAACAAACGTTAAGAGGCTCCACTTCTTTTACTTCGACGAGTAAGTGGCGGTGTAACGCAAAATTCATCAGAGGTTTCTATACAAGACGTCATGCGACCGAGCTTCTGAGAACCCTTAACGTAGTTGGAGAGAGACTTGTAATGAGCTTACCAACTGAAGAAGCCCTATCGACGAGATCCACGGTAAATGTGGAAGAGGAAAAACTGGCAAACAGTTGGTGACGAACGTTTCGACCTCCACGATACCGGACGACAGCGGAAATCCTGTTGCAAAAACTCGAATTCGCGAGGGAAACTACTCCACGGTGTGATTCGTTAAACTTCGCTCGCGATCGACGGGAAACTGATTTATCGTGGTGAGTTTTCGCGCGATAGAAACTCCGCGTGCAAATAATTCAGTTTCGAGGAAAGTTCATAAAGCACGTTCAACTCTCTTCTCTATATTCCGGAGGGAGAGGGGAGGGGGTGAAAAGTTGCGGTGAAGAATGATCTGGTAACCGTGAAATCGAAGTTCGTGTGAATATACAATAGGGTGTTACTGAGTTACGAACACTTACTTGTAAAGTTACTTAATCTCAAATTATTTATCGACACTTATTTCAATGAAATTATTCGTTATTCGAAGTACAGATTATTTCACTTGATACATATTACTAATAAAAGAATTATATTTATGTACGTTTGAAAGGACTGACAAACATTCAGTTACATCAACTACAACGAAGATATTTGCTTATTAAATTAGTAAAAGTACATGTTGACTGTAAGCGTGTACGTTTATTGAATTAACCATTTTTCTATGACATACATATGTCGTTATGTCGTTAATATGGAACGGTTGGAATGTTTGAATAGCTTGCAATTTTTCATTTCTTTTTTCTTTGTTACATGTTTAATCTTTTACCTTCCGATATACGGATTAGTGGTGGCCCAAATATATTGGAAAAATAATATCTCACTGAATAGCATAAAGTTTAGATATTGGGAATAAAAATGAATTTAAAATTAAATTTAAACTTCAAATTCTATATTTGGTCAGGAACGATTTAGTTTTACTTTTCAAAGGTTAATTTGTTAATTTGTTAATTGATTACAATATACTATTTGGAGCAATTAATGTACCGTGTTCCCAACAAAATACTTCACTGACAAAACCTTTGTCAATCATAAATATTACGAGCCTTTGTGTTCTAGATTTAAAGCTTGAAAAGTAGACAAACAATTACAAGGTTGTTGGTACGATATTCATTTATTTTGCCGTTTAAGAAAAGGAAACTTAACAAAGTCCCAATTAAAGAGCACGGTTTCTTCTGAAAGGTACCAGCTCGAAACAGAGAGCCGGAATGAAAATCAAAGGACGTACTTCGTATTGCAATTTAAACAAAGCACAGAAAAGTGGCTGTTATCGCAAGGTAAATCCGAGTCAGATGGAAAATTAATTCAGCACAATAAAAGCTGAATGTGTCCTATAATTCATCAGGGTTTGAAGCTTCAACAAGTTCTAATTAAATAATTTTGATAAACTGATTCGAAAATCAAACAACATAATATTTGCGTTCCAATTATTCGAAGTTTAAATCGTCTTCTTCGAACACTGGTTTCATATTATAATTATCAATCGTAACTTCATCGAATTCTGAAATTGTACGGTTCAAAGTTTCATCCTTCAAGACGCGATAGATTTCTGTAAGATAACTTTGAAACATATTTAAACCAAACAACGAACAACCAAAGTGGTTTTCAGTCGGGCAGGAAAAATATACGCTATTCTGCTTGCACGAAAACAAGCTTATACTTATTCATGAGACAATTACAATATGCTGATCTCGTTGCAACGCTATTTCGGAAATTGAACTCGCACTAACTTTCAATGGTTTCTGCAAACCTTCGTTTGCACTCGGATGAAACAGATTAACGAAACATTATCGAAAGGTAATGTGATCGAAATCGGAAACTTTTAATCCTAAACCAGTACTGGTAGGACCAACATTGTACTTTTAACCCTTTTGTTACTGTCGCCCTTGTATCCGAACGTTTGTACGTTACATTGTTCCACTTAATATCCAAATACGAATAAAATAATGGTATCTTGTCAAATAATGGAGATAATTATGATCGCCTATAGTAGCGAAAAGGTTTAAGTATTCTTTTGTCGTTTTCTCTGAGTTAAACATTATTTAGCAACTTCCAACGACTTATCGTTGGTATTAGAACGGCGCTTCGGAATTATAGTCGATATAACAGTAATTAAGCAGAATGGAATACCGAATCTTTTGTTCTGGCCTTGTTTCTTCCTCGAAACTTGGACTTTTCTATCGAGCCCCTAATTACCAAACTTTAGTATTCCATTATTTCCTTTGAAATTCGCGTAATTTATGACAAAAGTTTGACCGCCGCTGGCAACGATAGCTGTAAACCAAGAGATAATTATAGATGTCTTCATCGGTACAACACGGTCCGTTCCATCTTCCTTCTTTAACACTAACTCTACCGACAATTAACACCCACCTATTGTTATCGTTCAAGCAGTGTTCATTTTGTTACATAAATTTGAAAACGATAAAAATAATATCAATATTCGTACGATACATTCTACAAATTAAAACAACTTGATATTTCAATATTTTTTCCCATACCATCGTTCGATATTTGGAGGACGGTTTAAGTTCAATTGCATTTGAATTTTCGAAGTGCATCGAAGGCAATCATATTCGCAGCATTTCATCTTCCCAATACGAGTCTTTTGGGAACTATTTCTGCGAACGCAGAGTCGTGCTCGTCGGTGACCCGATTATACGCTATTTAAAGATGGAATAATGGAAAAGCAAACTTGGGAAACTCGTCGGCCGACTAAGTGGTCTGAAATTTTGGAGAAGTGCGAACGTGCATGGAACCTGTCCTCCCGGTTTGACTGGGCTTTCATCGATAAACGCCTCGCTTTTCGTCTCGCCAAGAAGTTCCTCCGGCTTCGTTCGCTAAATCTACTGCCGTCTGAATATATAATACGACTGAAATAGAGCGAACCAAGTTACTTCTCCGTCCTGCTGATTTCGTGATAATTCTTACAAAATAAAATTCCGTGCAATTACATTCTGAAACTTAATTTTGAAATCCATCGTTTCGGACTTAACATCAAACGGGTTAAAAATATCCTAAAGATAGCATTGGACAAAATAAATTTTGTGAAGTAATTGATCACATTATCAAGAATAATGTAATGTTTGATACTATTTAAGTAACAAATTTTTTGGTCGATAAAAAAGGAGGAAAATATTCTTCATGTTCGTTGGTGCTAGTCCTGAAAGCTCGCTTTTGAAGGCTGCATTTTCCACGCGGCATTGTGCACACGCAAATGAATCATGTACGAATGCATGTATGCACGTCGGATCACGGTCATCGCACTCACTCGAGCACTCGTATCTTCTGTACGTGCTGGAATGTCTGTAATATACCTCTATCACACATGGACCGGCTGACATTTCGAAGACGAGAGTAAGCGTGGGTGTACCTTCGAATCCAGTTCATTTCGCTTGGATCGATTACCCCAAAACTGTCATCGTATTGAACGCGCCATACCAATACACCGATTTTAGGATCGAAGAGATTCTATACGGAATTTGAACCACATATTTTCTACCGTACGTCTATCTGTGTTTTCTCTATAAACTAGTGTGACTTTGATGTAACGTATTAAATTTTGATTATAAATAAATTGCAGCGTATAATTTTCTTGCGATTTAAAAATATAAGTTTCCTGTAAAAACACTTTATCATTTCTTTTCGAAAACGTAGAAAATTTCGGTTCTACACGATTGACTTATTTTGTTTAATTCCGGACAATACACCTTGCTCGTATGTTAACACATTGACTGCCACAGTGAAAACGGACGCGTTTAGTCAGACACGTTGAAATCCTAATTATTATGAATACAGTCAGCTAATTTTCAAATTTAACCTTCCAATTCGATGGCTTAATGTTAACGCTATCCGTGGTTTATGTCATCATTTCATTTTGTAATTATTTGCTTGTGAAAAATTCCAAGAGCCGGTCACCGGTGACCCCCATGGCAGTCAACGTGTTAAGAAAATCGAAAACGTCCTATATGCAACGTTGGTAGTTAAAATTGACGAATCAAAACCTTAATTACTGTCGCATCAACCTAATATCTGATTCTTGATTTAACTAATGAAGTTGTAATAATTCGCAGATGAAATCCGCATAAAAGCGATGAAGAAGCGCGGTAATCATGACAGCAAGGCTGGAAAAAATCGACAAAACGAAGAAAACACTACGGACGACAAGAAGAATGAGAAAAAGAACGACAAGAAGAAAGTAGTTTCGAACGACTCCGTTGAGAATGAAGGTTTTGGTGAATGGCTACGATCCAGCGATGGCATTGAAATGATGCGGCTCTTTGTTATCGCCAATTCGATTTTGGTCTTCGTAACAATGGGATTTCCGAAAATGCAGGAAGCATTCAGTGCTTTAAAAGAGTACTTCTATAACGAAGAATAAATGCGATACATCGATGCAAAGCTGCAAAATCTGAAGAAGTATACATAATTGCTTCTACCTTAAAGCTCATTTGTACATTCTTCGGTATTACTTGCAACAGACTGCATACAAATTACGCCTTGAAGTGTAAACTCTACACCTGGGTGCCGGTAACATGATTCAACATCAAAGAACGTAATAACGAAACAGAAATATTTCATTCGCATTTTTCTCGGTCAAGTATCGAGAGTGTTCAGTCATCGACAAACTATCGATATTCGAGGTCAAACGATAACAAAAATATCTGCAAACCTTGCTACAGTTTCTTTTCAATTTCGAAGAATCGTGTTACAAATTCTTTCTCGTACATTCTATTAACATAGACCACATTTGCTAGACGACTTAACCAGGTCAGTGGCGAAATTAAATAATAAACCATCGAAAGATTTTTCAAGTGACAATCAGTTCCACGCTCGACCTTTTCCAGAAAAAATTATTTAAAATTAATTTATGCAGCTTTCACTTTTTAACGTTGTCCTGTTTTTTAATCAAGGAAATGGAAAATTACATTCGATAAATCAAATGAAAATCAATTATGATAAAGTAACAAGAATTTGAAACAGAATCAAGCGAAACAAAAGTGTAATAAAATCAATTGCACTTGACAGAAAGTCATTGTTGCAAGTAGTAAACGTCTTTTAAACGATAAACCATGCTGGGAATGATTTTCCGCGGTGTTTTTCTCATCAGCATACTCACCTGGTACAGCACCAGCGTGTGGAAAATGATCGACGGTTACTTCAGGGATCAGTTTCGAAGCTACCTGGAGGAAGAGTACAAGAAGAATCCACGAATGAAAACCGATCTGCAAACCGACTTGGCCGATAAAACGGCTGCCGTCGTTACCACCCCAGAACCGGAAACGACGATGGCGCCTCAGCGGGAGAACCAGAAAGCTCCCAGCGAGGACACGCGTCCGGTCGAAGTTGCAGAAAACGATTCTGCGATCGAGAACGCGACGGTGACAGGTGGCACCAGTGAAAACGAGACCGCCGAGGGATTTACCGATAAAAATGCATTCCGGGGAATAGTAGCCGAGGAATCGCCGGTGGAAAGTAGGAAGTGGTCCGCGAACGAGCAGGAATCTCGACAAGTCATTAATTACGAGGACCGTGACCTCGAACAGCGGGGGAATGACGACGATCATCAATCAGTCTCCCAGATGTCTGAGAGCACGAGGAAGAGGATCAAATATGACAAGAAGACGGCCATCGTCCCTAGGGACGTTTCACGCCAGAATCAATCACCCAGAAGACGAAACGTGAAGACGATCACGTTGACGGACAGGGATTTTAAATCGGTTAGGTGGAATCAGCCCGTTTCGAACGATGATTTCTGGGAATTCGACGAAGACGCGGACAAGAAGGAATCGGTGGAAGGTATTTTGGTATCAGAGTTACCATTTAAACCTAGGGCGGACATAGGGGATTTGGAAAGAATCACTGCTGACGAATATTGCCCTTTGACGTTCGAGGATGAAACGTCTTGCGGTGAAACGTTTAAATGGTTCTGATAATTCGTCCATATTATTTTATAATACTATTTACTGTTCTATTATTTTACTACTTGTCCATATAATCTCTAGTATATTATAGTTTATACTGAACGAAGATAAAAATGTAATTATGCGTTCAACTCTGCTGCGTGTTTAATTAACCCCGTGTATTGTTTTCATTTGCTATACTAGCAGGAATTAGGTTTGTTAATGTGGGAACAATACTGTCATCAACGATAAGTCTTCAAAATAAAAACAAGAAAAAATAGGCCATCCTAAATAATGAACCAATTCTAATGATTAAAGATAAAATTAATCATATAATTTTAAGTATGTTAATTAATAATTTAAAGAAAAATATGCTTTTTATTCAAGAAAATGCAAGATACGACGGGAAAGTAATTATTTCAAAGATTTTCGCAACACTAGTAACAAATAATGTTAATTTTTATTAAATTTTCACTATACCTTTGTTACGATTGATAAGGATATTCAAAACAGAGATTAATCTACTTTCCTCGTCCCATTTTCAAAAATAAAATTCTTTTTTATCCCGCATATTATAAACAGTGAAAAGGTTAAATCATGATTCTATAATTTTACACCCATGCAACATTCCACGAATGAGTCACCGTGTAAAAACTGAAAATAAAAATTACTTCAATGGCGAAAAATTGCAAGTAAAGGAACAAAGTGGTTCATTTATTTTTTCCCCTCCAAAAAAACCGAAGAGCCATTTTACGTCCAAGAATATAAAGACATTATTCATAGCGAGTTTTTGCACGATTGAAAAAGTCTCGACGGGATTTAAAATGTGCCTCGTCATTTCGAATGCACATTCGATGCAACTGTCCGTAAAGAAACTTTCAAACGGAATTCAAGCAAACGCTTGACTCTTACGAACTGCAACACGACGAACCATATTTTTCGAGCGATTAATCATGCGCTAATCATCGAAAAGAGAACAAAGAAAAAAGGGTTCAATGTTACAACGATTTGGGTCAATGCTAATTGCTCCGCCGTCTTACAATTTTTTACGTTGAACGAAGTTTTTCAAGGATACGGTCGAACCTTAAAGCTCGAGAAAAAAAGTAAAAATTCAAGATTATACAAGAGAAAATAATCGATTTTACACGAACGGATTTCACGATGATCAAAAGGCAGACTTTGACAACTTAATTGCTTGTTACGGTAAGAAGCATTAAATTAAGAAGAAAAAAAAACGGAAAACTGAGAAGAAACTTTCTACTTGAAATTTCTTTAATGTATTTAATACACCGTGTTCGAGTGAAACTTAACGACAAATTAAGCACAATGATGTTTCATTTATTCAGAAAACTTTTAAACGAAATCATCAGGGATAATCGCAATTAATTACCACATTACCGTTTGCACAAATCAAAATTAATCAAAAAGAGAAAGATTACGGCCTTGATGTGCAGAATATAAATATAACGGCAACTCGTGTGTTCTCCAATTAACCTAATTTTTTGGAGTTTAATTAGAGCCACACGAGTTACCCTTATTATTATGTTCTTTTTTCCGCGTTTAACCCCGTGCCGTGCCATTATTTCGGTAGGTGCGTCAAACACGGATAAATATTTCTTGTTACAGTATTAAAACAAAGCAGGAAAATTGAAATGTTACGTGCAATTTACGTTTAACAATAGTGTGTTATCTTAATTATAGTTGGAATTACAATTAAAAGTCAATGACAGTACGAGTCAGATTTGTAACATTTGAGCTGCAAATTGCGTCACGAGTCACACTGGTCAAAGCACAGGAAGGGGTTAATAAAATAACTTTAGACTATAATCATCGTTTGTATATTATAGTGTACTATTAAATTATACGACAACGTTTGATTTTTAATTATTCCTTGGCGCATAAAAGTACACATTTATATTACACAAATCGAAATGTTAGACTTCTTATTTTGAATTATAGAAATTATTACTTCTTTCTCTGCTACTAATTTGTTTCCCATTCTCCACCTATTTATTTTCAATCCAAACACAAACACACCCCCCATTTTTTCATTCAAAAAATGTAAAAAAAAATTCACTCAGCATCAAGCATGTATAAAATTCTTAATTTTAAGAACAGAATAAAAAGCATTAAGAAAATACATATCCCAGTAACATATAAATGATAAAAAATTGATTTTCTTTTGAACATCTAATCGAAGCATAGTATCAATTCCTTCATCGTGTTTCGCGTGTATTTCATGAAAAGTTAACATGCGTGACTGGGATGGCCCGCACGAATAAGGTCACCGTTCGAAACGATGCTGTCCTTTGACCTTGAAATTGAGGCCCCATTCAGAGAAAACTACCGTGAAAGTGCAGAGAAACTGTGACGATCTATGGATTTCTATGCAAGTTTACGATTACCAGGGAAACTGAATTGCAACGGGAGAACGAGTAAAAGTTTCCGTTTCTATCATCTTTCACCGGATAACTTTATCTCGCTTCCGTGCATAACGATATTGTTGAATGGTTTAATGTTACTGTTGTAACAGAATCGTGTTGTTGACTCGTGCGAGGCGATATCGTATCACTTTGTCTGTGTAGGTATTTTTCTATTTTAAAATATCTCTGAATTATTAATATTTAACTACAAAACAATAAATAAGCTCGTACCCATTAAAGTAACAGATTCTTATAAAAACCCAGATATGGACGACTTGACACCTAAAGTATTAATTAAACTTAGGTCAATCGTGACCCAAACCCATTTAGACAACACTAATTATCAAATAACAAGATTTGATGAATTCGAAAATAATAGAAAATTTGAGAAATGGAAATAAAATTTTCCATAAATGGAACTTAAGAACCCTCTTGAGACTCGATAATAAAAAGGAAAAAATAATGGCGTATTCATTTCTGTGGTAAAAGCAGGTATAACATTCCCGGAATTCCATATAATTACCGTAATTTGTTCTTACTTTCTCAAAAGCAAGCCGAAGTAAAAGTAAGACACTATAGTTACGTGCGACAGAAACTGAACGCGAATTTCTACCGGAATAACTTGAATATTACATCACTGATATCGCGAACTGACTTTGAAACTATAACAGGCACGACTAATAAGCAATTCCAAAGACTTAATTTATGTCAAGTACAAATTATATCTGCACATATGTATCAGGGGTATGCAATGGCTTGCACCGTCCATGCGTGAATAGAGACATGAGATATTTTAACGAAATGTTTTCAAATATTCTGTTCAAGGGTCACATTATATGCATCGACATGTCTGCGTGTTTAACTCGGGCAAAAATGCAATAAGAACCACGTGACATTTTATGTCACAAAATAGTTACTAAAACGACAAGTAACGTCTATAATAATAATTTATTATTAATTATTACAATTATTGTAGTTAGGTAAGCGTTGTAAATAATCTCACCATAACACTACCTATAATTATGAACTTATCGTTAATTTATCGATGATATCCCCTTCTAATTAACATTTTTTTCATTAATATTCAGAGCTGCGTCCATTTAATATTTTTCTTCGTTCTTTATGGTTAAAAATTTATGTCATCTGCTTTGTAAATACGTATAGAGTTTGTTTGGATTTTGTGCGTCGGTGATCACGGAGATCAACAAACGTTTTTAAACAAATAGAAAATTCGTGTCGCTGAACACATTGTTCTATTTTCATGTGAAACCGTTTCACAGCCGACATTGAAATTAATGATTTACTAACGGGCATCCGAGGCAACGGTAATGCAAATTAGATCACGAACAACGCGGTTAGACGTGAAACGCAAACGCATTAAGGAAATTTGCTTATTGTTATTCCACGAGGGAAACAAAAGGATGCATTTAGCTTTGGACGTCAATTAAAGGAAACAAGTATAATTACGTGGTTGAATAAAAATCGCTTGTTTCAATCGTTTCCATGTTCAACTACTGAATGTACAGAAAAATATATATAAATCACAAGTTTTCATATAATTTATAAAAAATACTTGCGATATACATCCTAGGCAAAAAAATTGTAATACTAAAATGATTAAAAGGTTTTAGTTGTAAAAATGATAAATTAATAGACTTATGAACATTAGATTTTTACTTATACCCACGTTAATTGGGTCTGAAAGGGATACAAATTTCAAACAGTTGCTGTTTAATTGTTGGTTACGCTTTTATCAGCGCATTGCAATTTAAATAATTTGAAATCTTTAAAAAATAATTAGTCCTGAATACTGACGGTGATAGGAATGCTGTTTTTACCATAACAGATACATACGTGAGGAAAATGAAATTTACAGCCGATATCGTTTCACGAGTGCAGAAATGTCTGATGGTCAGATATAATTAGGTGTAAGAATGTATAATTTATCATTGTCGGCTAGTTCTAGTGAAAATGCAATTAAACAGGGAATTTGCCATCAAGAATGATAGAGTATTCAATTTAATCATGGGCGAAGAATTAATTTCACTTCTGGGACACTTAATTTAGTTCAATGGCTAGCATGCGATTTATTTCGCTGCTACAATTTTCTTTTTACTTCTACACGTATTTGTTTCTCTATGTTCAAAGATATTAAACCTTTTCTAGTTTGTTAAAATAATTTCTTGCATCCACATTTTTATTATATCATTTGAAGGGTTGTCTGAAACTAAAAATTTTTCGAATTTAAAAATTTTAAAATGATAAAATGTAACAGATTTAGACGCCTAAAATTCTAAAGCTTTAAGCTGCTAAAAACTTTATTGATGTGAATATCCAAAATTCTATAATTTTAGATTTATAGGTCTTTAAACTTTCAAAACTCCTAAATTTCGAAAATTTAAAAGCTTCGAAATTACAAAATCACATAGCTCTAAACTTCGAAAATTCTAATCAAAAACTTTTTTTTATATGAATATTAAAATCGCAAAATTGCATAATATTTATTAAATACTTTAGATGCAAAGACAAGAAAAAATATTCAAAAATTAAACAATTCTAAAATGGCCAAATCAGTACTAAATTATATTAAGTAATAGTTTGTCGTAATCGATTTTAATTTTGTCCTTACGAAAATACTATTGTTATCATAGTACGAAACACACGACAAGTCATAAACAACATAACGTAACAGCGTTCCAAGACATTGGTCAAACTAATTAACATTCAAATGCAAATAACGAATGCGTCCAAAGGAGGTGATGTCCGTGAACGCATGCAAAATACTAACATTATTCTTTTAACAACATCACGGAAATTCGTTGCGTTACGATATTGTTTGCAATCACACGTCTACATAAATTGTAATAAAAACTGCTGTGGTAATTATAAAAATTTCTAAAATGTCCACAATTCTATTATAACATTAATAAGAATTTCGCTTTGACTGCCTAAGTTTCACATAATCTTTTACTGGTATATTTAAAAATAATTTCTACCAACTAGCACACAAAAAATTACATATTGCAATTTTTTAATACGTCCCTTTGTGGTAAATAACAACTCTGAATAAACTAGAACATGTTATACGATAAAATGAAATATTCTGAAATAAATTCAACAACAAGTAGGTGTTTGATGTAACCCTCTACCCAAGCATAAAAATCGGAAATAAATGTTTCCAATTGAGAATGAAAGTTGATGTTAACTTCGTTATTAACTGGTTTCCTAATTTTTTCATTAAACATACATCGTAATTTATTAATACAGGAATAAAGAGTATCTCAATCTAACCCTTAAGAATCCTTTCAAATAAAACGACTGTTAATTTAATTTACGACTCGTGTAATACTATAACAGTAAATCTACACCATGTTTTCAGTGATCCATTAGGGTACAAAATCTTTCTGAGTTGTTAAGAATTAATTGCGAAATATCCTGCAAAGATTCTTCAAAATTTATTACACCGAGGTAGCATCACCTGACCGAGCATCAGCGCGAAACGTATATTTCCAAGGTGTGATCCATTATCGTCATATAACAAAGCGATAAAAATATCAAGCGTCGATTTTGCATTTAAAATTATGCCGATAACATTTATACGAAAGAGGAAAAAGCAACAGAGACGTAATCCGTTCGTATCAAAGTGCAAGAGTGATGCGTGAAAAATCACACCGTATTTCTCTCTAATTATGCAAGACGACAAGCGACGAGTGCACGTGTGTGCATCATTTTACGTGTCCATGGCCATGGTCAACGTGTTACACATACGACAGGTGCAGGAAATGCATGCCTTCAGCCTCGAACTATGCCTTATCGGTACACGTACAGAACCATAAAATACAACCCACGCGAATCATAAATAATAAATCCATTAGGTTTCGTGCATCGAATAAAAATATATTATATGTTCTTTCTATGAGATTCATCCGACGAGGTTCCTCCTGTTTATTGCTTTTTGCAGTCTTTTCATTTTGCCTTGGAAACGACGTACGGAGACTCACGTATTTGTTCGAGGAGGAATAAGCACACCTTTGAGTGAAATAATCATTTTTTTATTCGTTTGATTGTATGCACCAGACGAGCATTTGATGAAATATTATATCGTCCCATAAATAAGTACGAATCTCGTTTTACAATAAATGGAATAGCATCTGCTCTGTTAAATTGTCTAACAAGATACAATACAGACATGTAAAAAAGAAAGGACATTATTCATACGGTGGTCTGATAAAAAAAAGGCCGATGAAATATAATTTTTATAATTTTCTTGGAATGTTAAAATATGTCTACTGGGTGATTCTACGTCTAAACACTTTTTTTATCAGTTGTATGAAATTTGATTTTCTTTATTTTACTCCTTGCTATTCATATCCAGAGAATGATGATGGAAAATAATTAAAATCTGAATAACATCGACCAAGGCATAGATCGTAAGGAATTATGAAAGCAGAGAAATTGGATATCGTGGATTTCAAATGATCGTAACTTCGAAATCAACGCATCAAACGGAAAAATTTGAAATTCTGTTGAAGTTAGAATCTTTCAGATTTTTGCCATTCTCTACTATTTTTCTTTAAATATTTTGTGATACCAATTGATGTCATTTCCTTTAGTCAAAGATCAGTGATACAATTCAAAGAAATGTTATATATTGGAAATAAAATGATGAATATTGGCCAAAAACGTAACGTACCACAGTGATTAATACGTGGCGCCAATTAAAAAAAGGATAAATAGATAAAGGTATTTGAGTGAAAATTTTCGATTCTTTTGCAATGAAATTTCGATCGCAGGTGTACCTACTGGTTTCTAAAAGGAAAATCGGCCGACAGCCTGAAAACCATGCCGCAGAATGACAGAGGATCGTTCTGTCAAGTCTGGTCGAGTTTGTTATGTGGCGCACAGTGTAGGAAAAAAGAACGGGTAATGAAAAAGACCTGCCATGAACGGACAAAACCGTTTCCTAGATAAACGAGAACATACATCGACAATGGCCTCGTTACGATCGACGACGATTTCTCGTGACCACTTCCCGTATGTTTCGATTTGGATCGATCTTTTTATGTTCTTCTCGTAACACGGAAAAACTGTACGCGTTGCAACAGGAAGTAATGTAATAATTCGATCGATACACCTATGTTGTAATGATACATTCCACATAACGAAAGAATTAGCCCTTGAATGGTGAACGATTTAACACACTTTAACGACCAATACACCGACCTATGGGTGACGCTTGAAATTCTATAGGAAATAATATAAATCCAACATTAATGTTATTCAGAATTCCTTTACACGACTAATCGGAAATATTTTAAATTCTTGAAATTATGAATAGTAGAAATTATAAAATAGAATACCAATACATTGTTTCCGTAAGAATTTCTGTAGAAATTCGCCTCCCATACCATTAAGAATTCTTTAATTTATTTAATTAGAAATATTCGTACTAAATACTTGAAGTTCTGAATAATAGAAAGAACGACATACTGCGAAAATAATAAACAAAATTTTGTTAAATGTAAAAGTACTGGCTAATGAAAATTTCAACAGCTTCAACGTGATGATAAGACTAATTTTGTCAACGAATTAAAATAATCGTCACTGTTTATAATAAATTTCTTTTTGGCCGTCAATCAAATCGAAATAAAAGAAAAATTCTATTTCAATGCACGAACTTAAACGGACATCGTCGCGTGTATGAAAATTCGACGATTTTTAAAAGCCTCGTAATTCGCATCGACTTTCTTTCGACGTGAACTGAACTTTCTCGATTTGACAGCATCGGAATTGAAACGAAGAAAACCAAGCACACGATGGTACCTATCGATTTCAAGGAACGCAGAACGCGGAAAGCTGTTCATAATCATTATGGGAAACATGCAAATGGACCATGAAACGAGAAACACTAATTAGCTGAATCGTTCTGTCGGAGAAAATCTTTTCACTTTCTTCCTGTCGTTCTTTTGTGCGCAGAAGTCCTCTTTTCCCTGGTTCAATGTGCAATTAGTTGTTTCAGAGTTCGAGTTACACGAAACGTGTGAAAACATGTGATTAATTTAAATTACATTACCAGTGTACACAATGTTAACTGTCAGACATCGAACAGCTGAAACAGCGACAATTTCAATTTTACTTTAGGTTTACTTTCATTTTCGTTTTCTAAACTTCAACTCTTTGCTCTTGATTGGTCCCTGTATGGAATTTAAAGTATAGCAAACTAACCGAAAGGATAGGAATAAATTTTGATAAATTCATTTCGAAATGTAACTTCTGACATTTAAAAACATTATTTAAAAAAAAATAAGCCAAAGTCGATTGTATCAAAGGAACGAATTCCGATCCTTTAGTTTGAAAATTCATAATTTGATTAATATATTGATTAACGAAAAAGAAACGTTGGAAGATAATTAAAAGTAATCAATCTGTTGAAGTAAATAATATGAATAATGTATCGTACCTAAAGTAAAAGTGAAAACAGCATCAGTACAAGCAACCTACATATGTTGCTTTCTCGCATACATCAAAGATATAAACCTTGAAGCTTTGGGAATACAAATTTTCAATGATTTTATAAATTATTCATAAATGCTGCACGCGAGTTTAAGTATCATATGCATGCTCGAGCACGTGAATTACCCACTTTCTTGCAAGATTTAGGTCTCGCAGAACTTTTAGATAGAGATTGATTGTATCGCAAATAAAAAAAGAACATTTGGCATTGAATATTTAAGTACTGTCAACGATAAATATTAAAATAAGAATCTATAATAATTTTGTAAGAATTTCTTAATAATCCTGTTTGTAATACATAATCTCGTATGCTAATTGCACATTTTAAAAAATATGTTATCTTTCGTACGTGTTAATAACGAAAAAGTAATATTTCAAAAGAAACTTTTACTTTCTGTCTACAGCTCTAATCTGTACAACATGAATGAAAAAGACCAATATAATCTTATCTTTCTTCATTCATGTGTATTTCCGTCACGTTACACTAATAAGGAAATACATGACATTTCACGAATAAAGGAATAATTAATTAATGCGACAGTACTAGGCACGCTTGCATTTATTTCGGTAATTAACATATTAACACGTGAGTGCCATAATAAAAATTAAACCGAGTAATTTTTGTATATAAGGAGACACTTTGTAATTGTCTCACTGTCATAATTAATGATTCTCTTCTGATTGTAAGATGGATAACAAATGAGTGTGTTACGAAAGAAAAATTGCTGAGACATGTGTTGTTCTGGAATGAACGCATTTCTCAAACCGTGAAACATTTTCGCGTTAGGTGTTCCATTACAAAATCTGTCCACGTTACGTAAAGCAGGTAAACGTGCAATGAGACTCGAATTGCACACCGAAAATCGATCACGTATGAATGCAACGGTATCCCTTTTAACATTTACCAGACACGTTTCGAGCGGTTGTATCTAAACATTTACTATCTAGGTTTCACGAAATTCTGACACAATGACACTGTTATCTGATTTCAAAGATGAGGCATGCAACATAAATTAATCATGGTTTGTAATAATCTTTCACCTTCGATTTGAGCTCTTATAAAAATACTTATTATTACAAAATTTTTGTTTGAAATTAGGAACTGAAGAGATAGAACCTTTACTAATGAAACTTCATAGAGAAATTACATTTATAATGAATGAAAAATATTGATTTCTTTTTTTATCATAAACTGAAGACATCCTCTTCTATTATTATTTCATACAAAAATTTGATATATCTCACGAGTTGTTAATATCCAAATTTTTTTACATCATTCCAAGATATAAGAAAAAATGAATTCGCTTAAAAATTTCTCAAGATCCTTGACCCACAAAATAAAATTATTACGGCCATAGATGACCTTTGATATCATAGCCTTTGTGAATAAATTTCTTTCCTATTTCCTATTTCCACTGTGCAGAATAAACATAATATATGTTCTCTATTAATTACAAAATGGAGTGTGCTAATATTTTATTAATCCATGGTAAAACGAACTGTTTGATTTTTCGCAGAAATTTTACCTCGTAAAAAGAATTAAATCGACAAAGAATTGTAAATAAGAAAACGGTGTTTATCCGTAAATTATAAAATGTGTGTAAACCACGCAATTTTTATTAGAATTGTAGGCCCTAAAACATGATAGGGTTAAGCATCCCATAGGATCACACCAAGCCATTAAAGAATCGTCGGACGGAAATGTTCTTAAATTCCATCCACGTTTATCGCGGCAAGGGAAGGATGTCACGAAAGCCGGCGATAACAGAACGAAAGAAAAGTTAGGAGGGAAAGCATAGCAAGAGAGTTGGTGGCCCATCGCTACCTGTTGCAGAGGAGGGCTATAGTAGAAACACAGCAGGATCCCCGGAGGTTCGCATTCCAGCAACGAGGGCCCAAAGAGAAAGAGAGACATACGCCGGCACGCATCGTTTAAGAACTGAAAAGGGCCCTTTTAGACCCAGGCTCGAGAGGACCCGGATGCCTGGTTCTACGAACGACGGTATTGTCCCGGACTAAAAAGCACAGCACACTCGCAAAGGACCACCGTGGCGTGAAGCACCGCCGATGCTAAATGCTTCCCGTGGTTCTAACCTAACCTCAAAAATTCCACGAAGGAAGACGTTACACGAAAACGTAACCACTCACCTGGATGATCGATCTTGTCGGGTTATTACCGCTGCACGAGGATGTTTTCTTCATTCATCGGACGGGACGTTTCACAGAAAATCACCTCACCAGGCTGGTGTCAAAACACTCCGATACACTCGCGTTATCGTGGCGCATAATGTGCTCCGTTTGAAAAGCTCGCGGTTAAAAACGCGCAGGAATTCGAGGTTCGTTCGATCGATCGACACGCTCGGACGCTCCTTTCGACGCGCGAAACCGAAAGATTCTCGTGTTTCGCGTGGCACGAACAATCCGAACAAGATGAATTCGAGTACGCGAACAACAACAACAACTTTGACTCGGTGGCTCGAAACGACAGAGATGAATGTGACAGAAACGCTAACCGATGTGTTGCCGTTTGACCTGTCTCTAAACTGACCAATCGCCTTGCAGGTGGTACGCCAGGATGTTTCTCGCTCGCCTGGTGGGGGAGAAAATGGGAGGGAAAAAGACCACCTGACGCGCAACCTTTTGGGGTCCGTTAAAAGATCTATCTTGTGGGGCCGCAGGGGTCCTTTCGCCGTGCGTTGGAACTCGATCGGAGAATTTTAACCGACGGTCGGTAAAGAAACGAGCTTACCGACCTCTGGATAGTGTGGAAGGGAACTTCGTTTGCAATCGTTGAGATGATAACGAATCAAGTAACAGTTTATATAAAATAACACCTTGGAAGCAAAAGACATGATTGATATCATAATCTCGGGACAAGTTTATGATATCGATACCTAGGACAATGTTACGATCTCCCAAATGGTGTGAAACAACCTGGCAATAAATATACAAAATGTGCAGAATATTATATAGTGAATAATTTTGAAGGTAGAGGGAAGTGAGTTGTTAATAACGCATTTGATTGCCACGAGATATCGATAATTAGTTTCTGAGATATGGAGCTTCACAGTTTGTACAGCGCCCGATGCATAGGGGAGATTTATTATCACTAATTATGATAATAAAAGGGTTATATACTAATAGTAATAGAAATAGTAGAAGGGTTAAAGTAAAAACCGACCACGTGATCGATCAGTTGACTGGGGTGCAAGTGAGAAAGCGACAGCTACCTAACAAAAATTACGTGTGTCTTTAAATTACGATATTTTCGGAATGAATAAAGATATCGATACAAAAAAGAAACTGCGTTAAAACGAAAAGATTCTACTTTCTTACGAATATAACTGTATACAAAAATTATACACAATTTTTAATTTTGCGCCGTCTCCGAAATATAAATTAAAATTATTTCGTGCTTTTTGATGCATCCCGAAGTCTGTTGTATTTTCTTCCAAAAATTGTTTTTGAGTAAACGAAAGAATCATTAATAATGCGTGTGATAGATATTTATAATAATATTCTATTGTTAGAAGCAATTGAAAGTCAGAAACTATGTTAAACTGCATAAGAAACGCGTATTAAAATTACTAAAAGTTTAAAGGGCTGCCAACAAAGTCCTGTTTCGAATTTCGGTATAAAGTTAGATTCGTAAGAAAGTAGAAATCTTCCCCTTTAATTCGGTTTTTGATTTACATCGATATCTTTATCCGTTCCTGAGATATCGTCGTGTAAAGACAAACGTAATTTTTATATAAATTCGCTGCCGCCTCACGCTTTGACCCAGACAGCGAGTGTCTAGCGTAGCGGTCACGTGGTCATTGTTTACGTCTAACCCTTTACTATTCCTGGAAATGCGTATATGAATTTCCTAGAAAAAAGTCTACGGCCCATTCGGGAGTACCCTCGTACGCGCCGGCCGCTATACAAACTTTGAAGCCCTATATCTCAGGAACTAATTAAGATATCGCGTTGCAACAAATTGCGTTATTATGTACGCACTTTCCTCTATCTTCTGAGCTACCTACTGCGTAAAATTTAGGCATGTTTTTTTTTTATATTTATTGTCAGGAATTTCACCGCCGTTGAATTACTATACAACCCGTAAAAAACCATTTTGGATTTTTTCATTTTTTCCGCTTTTATCGCAAGAAACGTGGCATTTCACGTTTACTCGGCCTGATATCGATGAAACCTAGTATTACATTTTGCGATCGGGGATGTTTCCACGATGATCCCATTTGCAACATTCCCTTCACTTCCCTTCCCTTCCCTTCCCTTCCCTTCCCTTCCCTGCCCTTCCCATCCCTGTGTTGTTAACTACTATTCCCATTGCAAAATCCCTATTCTTTAATGCTACTCTGGAAGGAATGTTCCGATCGCCACTAAAAAAATGTGAATTCCGAAGTCGGTTGTATTTTTTTTCCAAACATTTTTTTATATAGTTGAAAATTAATCGCGTACGTTTGTTTAAATAGTACAACGCTATAGGTATTCTGTTTTTTTAAACTGTTCCTTACTTTCTCATTTTAGAAAGCTCGTGTTTCACGGGCTCAATGTTTCACGGTACTGTTTGTACCGTTCAGAATAAAACATGCAAAACACAAAAAAATTAGCGAACATAGTGTCAGAAATGACTCTCCATGCGAATATGGACAGCCATTAGTAGTTCCCCTCTTCTTTGGCATTTGCCGGGGCTCTTCGGCATATAGCCTCTCCTTTATTCGTGTTTGCTGAAAATCCTGATTAAGAAGTATCGCTACTAATAATTGATCGAAGTATACTTTCGAGATCGCTGATGAGAAATGAATTTAAATTGGGAAAATTAAGAGTACTTTAATAGGAACTGTATTGGAACTGTTAACTTCTTGAAAAATACTGATATCAAAGTTGGGCTCGACGTATAATGAAAAAATGAATTCTACTTTTGAACATGAAAGAATAATTTAATAGACGCATATATAATATATTGACTGTTTGATTTTCGAGAAATTCTAATATCAAAGTAAAACACTATATGATGGAAAACATTTGTAATAATTATCACTTTGACATCAAAATTTACTCGTCACGAAATGTTTCCTTGCACATATGTATACTCGTATAAAAATGAAATATGTAGTATTTGAACTATTGTGAAATTTTCTTTATAATTTTGAATTCAACATATGTCTATTCGTATGAAAATTTACTCGCGATGTACAAGAAAATCCTAGCCTGAGCTAACAAATGAAACACTGAAAAACAATTTCCACGAGTACCGTTGTACGATAGTGCAATGATATTCGTGGTCACTATGTTCGCTTCAAATGATAAAAAATTACAACCGACCCCCGTGTCGTTTCGGACCTTTCGCCCTACGACATGATGGGATTCGGAGGAACCATAAAGCATGCGACTCACCGTTCGTTGACTTGCACCACCGTACCCGCTATGCGTCTTTGAGTTGACCCAGGAATGACTCAGGATCGAATCAGGATCATCAGCTTTTCTGGTACCACAGTCCATTAGTGTCCATCGTGTGATTGATAGTAGGTCCATCCAGATCGAACTCTCTTCTGAAATTTGATAATTGCAAAGGTTAACGAACTCCTGTCATCAAATTATATTTTGAATCGTGTAAATTGTTTTGTATCTTACATGCAACTACTCACGAATTCATATACACGCAAACAAGCAATTCTAATTATATAAATATTATATAAGCATGCATAAATTACAGCAGAAAACTCAGCAATACATATGTGCACTCACGCTAAAGCACATAGAGAACCACATAAAAAAATTCAGTAATAGATGTTAAATCATATAAGGAACCACATTATAGATCATACTAATCTATACACACACACACGTTCAACCACAGTAGAATGCAGGTGTACATACGTCCAGTCATATGGAAACCCATAACAAGGAAATGCAGTACCACATCCCCCATACAGATTTGCAATAGCACGAGGATGCATATTATACACACACACAGCCACACACAGTAACACATACATGACCACATGCACGAATACACGTTCTGAAAATTCGTACCGATATAAGATTCCCAAAGAGATGTGCACCCTTCGGCAGACGCGACAAGACTAGTTTAATTTGACCTTCGAGCCGTTAACAACAAAAGTATCGAGGCGCTCGGCGATTTGTTTACCTCATCGACTTATCGGTCACGCATAACTTCCCTTACCTGAACCCGACCGTGACATCACCCTATTCAAAATTTCAATACAACTTTTTATATTATCCTTATTTATCGACCAAGTCTTTGTTATATTTATTATTTTTGTAACTTTTACGCGCGAATGGGATTCGTGTTTCTTTTTCAATTATCAACGCATACTTTTAGACGAATTGGTATAGTTTTATTACTATGTTTTAATGAAATTATTATGATATTTGTTATTTTTATAACTTTTACGCGTGAATGGATTTATAAATTCTCTTTCAATTATTATACACGTTTTCACATGATATTAATTGTACGAAACAAATATTGGTATTTAATAGAAATATCATTTTTCAAGGCGTTTACTTTTGTAATAATAATTATAGTTGTAAATTATAAATGTGGTTTGATTTCTAAATTAATTTTATGTAATAATCATTTCTTAACTAAATTATTATAATGGTTAAAGTGTATTTCATTACAATTCTCAGGGTCAATATCATTAATTAATTTAATTATCGTTAATTTTAATAAACACATTTTAATAAACTTTCTTTTCAAATCTTTACAAATAGCAAAAATGTAATTACGATTTTTTAATCACGGGAATGATCGCAGTTGGTTGCCCACGGTATATGTTGTGTAAGTTGAAATTAATATAATATATGTAAAATTATATTTTTTTAACCATTTCAAACCATCCAAGTTGGTAGTCGGTAAAGTAGGAACTATGAACTGCAAATGGTATAAAAGGGAGTCTGATAACACCGACAAGCTCCAGCCGCTGTGTATCATGGCGTGCCACGAGATTATTTTTTGGGCCAATTAATTCTATAGAATTTTGAACCTGTAATGCGATACACGTGCCGGAAAGACCGAAATGGCTCGTTTTTCGAAAAATGGGGATTCTCTATTTCGTAAGTTTCAGCACTAGCTGGCGCCACCTCTACCGTTTTCACATAAAATTTTGTACGGCAATAAATTGATTATTTTATAACAACATACTGTTTTCTATTGCTTCAATAAAATTTCATTGGCCAAAGATCCTGTTTAATTATAGAAGTCAATATTGATCTGCTCTTCGACTTTAATTGTCTTTGTATACTACTAACAAAATTGTACTTTTACTTACTTTTATAAATGAAAAGGGAGCAACAGCTTTTTGAAAAACAAATTATGTATGCATGTTTGCCATTTCAGTCCGTGACTGTATTGTAGAAAGATCAATGAGATAAAAATGATTGTCTACGAAATGTTTTTATTAAATATTATTTCGTTATATATTTCATATACATTTATCATCCTTTTATACGGTCCAAATTTTTAAAAAATCATTTCCAAACGTAATATAAACTTTGCAGTCCAAAAATAGAAAAATCAAACAATCACTACGGTATTAAATACATATTCAATTCATTACAATTAAAATGTAAGTGTTCCAAACATAACAATTCCAGTGAAATTTCAAATTTTGCACTACTCAGTTTTATTATGTCAAAGAAAGTTCCATTTATTATTAACACCATATTATTTAACTGCGGTCGCGTTTACATATTTTGCATCAGGATACATCTCCAAAAAGTACATCATTTATTTCGTATAACTATCTTTATATCTCTTCTCAATCATTCTGATCAAATGTTAACGTTGACACCTGTAAGACGAACATCTATAAAAATCACGGTATCTCTCGAATTTAATCGTAAAACACAGATTTTGTTGTTATTCGATAACCTTATCGAGCATTTGGAATCGAGCGCTTATCACGAGAAGATTTTGCGATATCATAATCGGGTACAGACGAGAAAATATCACGAGGCAGGCTTGAAACGGTGATTCAAGGCTGACCTGGCAAAGGTACTTATTGTATCAAGTCTCGTTAACGGAGATGTTCATTCACTCGTACTCCCAGATGACCAGTACAGTTCGTGCAACTCGCTTAGGTCGGTTTAACCCCGTTTCTCGGTACAGAGGTGTCAGTGACAAGTCTCCTGTGTGAACGTAAAATATGTGCTCGAAGTGTCGGTGTCTCCTAATGAAAACTCGAACTATACGCTGGTACATCCGATAAACATGGCAGCACTCGTCCGTCTCAAACGCGGCAGCGTCCAGTTGAGGCATGCGGCGCGGGAAATGAAAGGTTTGAAAGAATTCTCCGTCAAACGTGAATTATTTTCTGTTTCAAGTATCTACTATATCATACCGACACATATTTTCAATTATTAAAACTACAACAAGATGTACGGGTAAATAATTTTCGGAGCACCCAAAGGTACGACCATCAGTTTGATGAACATTTGAAATAATGTCAAACATTGTAGAGCAAATAATACGCAGAAAGATAATTTCTCCGATTGCTGAAAGTATAAATCAAATTAGTGACCCGGATACATTTAAGTCTTTAAGTTGTCATTCCGGTTGATGATGTACGAGTTAGTAGGATTGATGAGGGATATTTAGATTCATAACTCCTCGATAAATCTGTATCCTGACGTCTAGGTATTCGGCGTTATCATTACTGTACACATTAAAGTTGACAGTTTTCCTCGTTTGCGTCGGTGTTTCGTCAATATTTTTCGAAAACACTCGAATATTGTATAAACAGCAACGTCAGCGTAGAAATTCCGAACAGGCCCGAGCGAATTTTTCGTAATTTCCCCTTATCGCGTTACGTCTTATCCATGACGATTAAAGCTCGAATATTGTACGATAGGGACGACGTTGTCGGTTGTGTTCAAATCTTTAATTATATAATTCCTCGGCCGATGTACGACATGAAATTTTCCACGCTATCTGATTGGATCGAAGTGCTTTTGATATCTCAGCACGAAATGCATGCTATTCGGACGGAATAGGCGCGCTGAAAAATGGACAATAAAAATAAAAAGTGATCTTATCTAGTCGGTTGTTGTTTCAAGAAACATTGTTTGCGCTAACTCCCGAGGAAACCAAAGTCGAGGTCACCTTCATTGTACGGGGTAGGAAAGAGATAATAGGCGTAGAATCAAACAGCCACGAGCAATAAGAGAGATATGCACACGTTGATTTTGCTTCTTTTGAGTTTCGTGAAATGGCAGAGTTCGTCAAGCGTGACAGCGGACAATTCGTGAAACAGAGCGGTGTTCAAATAAAGCAGGCTGCTAAAGAGGTCCGAGGTTCGTCCAATTAAACATGATACAATCAATGTACACCTAACATAAATCGTAATTTTCATAGTAATTATATTTCTCTTTCTAAGCTAAGTTCATAAAGAGAAATATGTTATAGCTGTCAAAATAATTATGTATCATAAGTTACCGCGTTAATTGGGGCATCGAGTTCAAAAGAAAGATATACTTATTGTATTGGCGGTAGGTGTACGTGCTTCGATGCTCTGAATTAAAGGTGGAAATCATCGGATCTGCTATTTGATCCCCTTATCAAAGTTAAATAATGTTCTATTACAGGCGACGCTTTGGCGTCGTCAATACAATTAACGTAACTGTAGCTTACGATTGGATTTACCTGCAAATTGAAAGCGAATTATAGAGTGAAAACTGTGCCAATTTCTATAGAATACCCTATTGTTTATTTTGTAATACGTTGATTGCAAATTTAATTGCAAAGAAATCCATAATTTACAATTCGAAGTTGACAAATTTAAATATCAGTGGTAACCAAGTTAGATAGTAGAATTCTAGATCTAATTATAACCATAATAGGGAACGATAGTATTTCAATTCTTTGATATTTCTCAGTATTGTTATGTCGTAGCACAAAGTAGCAAAAAAGAAATCCAACACTCCATCTTCTTTAATTAAAAAATTTATATTTTTAATTTCCACAAATATTCTAAAGAAAGGAACTAATTAAAAAGTTATAAAATGTTAGTTTTGGCGTTTGCAATGTGTGAAAGAATCATAAGGCGAGGGGTTAACGAAGTATTATTAGACTGCAGTACATTAATTCAATAAAAATAGTATTATTTGTTTCTTCAGCGGCTGTACGAGCGCGACACATAGTTGCTACGCTCGTTGCAGTGGGATTTGCACTTTGCGGCGCGGTCGAAGTCAGCTCTTCGGTCGCATTGCTAGCCAATCAAAAAGACAATCATGCCATCATCGACACGTCCTGGCACTGTGATATGTTGGTCAACATCAGTAGTCGAAATCGTACCGAGGATTTCGAAGTTATACTTATGGAGGTGAATTTAACATTGCTGCAAATGCTTTTGTGCCGTATACATTTGAATCCTTTTCAACTGAATCGAAGACACCTTGCATGATTGTGAATATTTACAGCTACCACCAGAGGAGCGTACAGAGTCTATAATGAGAGAGGCGTTCCTATGGGGGCAAGTTGCTGGTCCAATTTTAGGAGGGTGTTTGGTATGGGGAAGGTCAGGCCCATCTATGGTGTTTTCGCGTGCTGTTCTCAGCGCTTGTTTGGCATCGTTGTTAGTGCCAGCTGCATGGAGAGGTCCGTCTCATGTCGCACTTCGTCTGTTTCAAGGACTATGTACAGTAAGAATAAACAAAAGTATTATAGAATCATGTCATTAACAATTAACTTTTCAATTTCATAAGCTCGATTGTATTGTTTCGTGTTTTAGCTCGAAAAATTGATACACAGTTACGTCTTTATGTGTAGTTTAATAGAATTTTATTTAAAACGAACAGACACGTCATTTCTGTTTTGTAGGGTGCTACTATGCCCGCAGCACACATGTTCGCTATGACTTGGTTCAAAAGCAATCATAGAAGTTGGTACTTCAGTTGTTATGCTGGTAAATACCTACTTTCGAACATGAGATATGAATATTAAACACCATAAATTGCGTATCAATGAAAAATAAATTTTCAAACAGCTGTCAGTGTTGGATACTGCCTCACGGGGTGGCTGGGTACAGCCATGGTCCGAAGTTTTGGCAGAGATTCTCTTTGTTACGGCCTCGTCCTTGTCGCGCTATGTTGGTACTTCACTTTCGGTCGATTTGTCAAAGACACGCCAAAATCGTACCAACACGACACAAATGTAAGAATCACTACTTAACAAGAGTTTCCATAATCTATTTTTGTTAACATTTCTAAGCTTTTAATAATAATCGTTACTTTCCTATTGAATATCTCAATTTGACAATTCTGTTTGAAATGATGTAGTTTCCTTTTTAAAATATAAAATATTGCATTTGAAATTAATAATAGGCGGCCGTGATTCCATGGGGAAAATTACTACGATCTGTTCCTGTATGGGCATCCGCTGTAGCAACAATGGGAAATCAATGGGGCGATGCAACCCTCGCCCTTGGTATGACGAAGTATCTGAAACTCATCTATGGTTTTTCCACAGCTAATGTAAGTTTCCTATTTTACCGTCACTATAGAAACTTGCAAATAACATGTGTCTTATCTCTTCCCCTTTTTCATATAAATTAAAAATGTATATATGTTAACTAATACCGTTTGTTTTGTGTCATCTTTTATGCAAATTGACGAGAATTAATATAATAGCATAAAATTCATTAATAGCATAAATTCATTAATTTATAAAACTCCATGCGTCTGTGTCAAATCTTTCGTTATTTCATTACTCTTGTTGCAAATTGATTTAAAACAGAAATACGAAATAATTTTAAGGATTTCCTGAAACACCAACAATAGGTAATAAAAAAAACGTTTAATTTATAACATTCCCAGGACTCTGTTCTGACAACATTACCTCACATTGGTCACTTTATGGCTGCATTAACATGCGGTCTCCTAGTGGATCACGTTCGCGAATCTAAAATAGTTTCGACGACAACAGCAAGGAAGTTGGTGGTTTATACCGGTATGTGAAGCAATTAAAAATTCAATTATTTATTGTCTTTGTCTATAACGAAGAAATTAAACGAGTCATCTTGTCAAACGAGTACTCTCTTATCTTTCTGATTTATAGCAGTACAGTGTACGTGAAGTTACATTTTTCGATAGTTTGCGTGAGCATCAGATGTTGAGCAGATTGTAACTGTGAGATTCACATTTACGTTGATGGTATACCATAATTAAACAATAGTCATTCTCAGATAATTTCCTGTTCATTAAAGAGTCTCGAAATAAAGTATGTTTCACAAGTGACACAATCCGTGGCTAATTGTCCATTCATGTTACGACTCTCTAAATTTTAATTTATATCCGAGTTTTCAAGCTATCAAAGCTATTAATCAACAGTTTATAATAATTGTAATTATTTTACAGCTCATTTCATACCGGCAGCATTGCTGTTTGTTGCCGGCTACGCAGGTTGCCAAGCTCTAGGAGCAGCCTGGTTAGGCATAGCTGCACTGTTGGTCTCCGGAACTGCACCTGCGGGTGCATTGGCAGCTATAGCCGACCTTGCACCTGTTGAATCTCCAGCCTGCGCAGCGGCAGCATGCGCCCTGTGCTCTACATTAGGAGCAGCAGGCTTATTAGCCGCTAATTATTTTGTCACTCAAGCTCTGCACGGTTCTGTAAGCTGCATTTGCCATTTATTTTATATTTTACAAAAGTTCTGTTGAGTTTTAGACTAATTAAGCATCATGTTCCAACTGACAAAACTCAACATCCCCTAAGTATTCAGTTGTTACGATACTGAATGCAAAAAATGTGAACAAATTAGCGATAGATTTGTTGCAAAAATCCATACTATTAGTCTACCCTCATTTTTTAATGGAAGTACCTTGTTCAAAGTTTCGACAGTACGAAAGGAGCACAGATTACGTTTTTAAAAAATTAATAATAAATTTGTTTCAGATCGCAGGTTCTTGGAGGCTTGTTTTCGGCGTCGCTTCGGTCGTTCTGCTATCGACCGCTGTGGTTTTCTTGGCCTTTGGAAAAGGTGCCCCACAACCATGGATCGCTTCCGTGGACCGACCACGAAGTCACGACGCTATTTACGAACAAGACGCCTTGGAGCTCGATTACGAGGACGTGGGTGTACAAACGGAGCCTTTCAGTCCTTACTCGATGGACGATGACGCGGAGAGTGCGAATAACGTGCCTCGTTCCGCCTCGGTTCACTCGAAAGTTTCACAGGCGTCCAATTAAATACACGCTCATCCTTGGCAATTTTTATATTTGTTCAGCGTCTTCAAATTATTCGTGTGCATACTGTGAACGGTATAAACTGAATGTGCACGATACTTTTTGGGAAGGAATGTTACCGGGTGCTGATTAACAGAGATTATTGACATGAATCAATTTAGCGCGATAAAAACTCTGATTCCAGTAGACTTTTACAAAACTAGCATCACAAAAGTATTCATACTGATTAAGTGTAGGTATATCTTTATAATTACTATTTTTCAGACCCCCTTTTCACCGTAGAAATACATGTTACATAGTATAGTATACTATGGATTAATTTTAGTAGTGTAATCATCAAAAGTTATTTCTTTTTAAGATTTCTTTCTTTACTCGAAATTTTATATTTTATTAAATAGTAAGTGTGACTTACGTCATAATTAAACTTCGAGATGTCAGTGATTAAAGACAGTGTTTTACGTAGTGTATAACATTTTTGAGACACTCCATATAATCGTAGCGGAACGATTGATAAGTTTAGAATAAATATTTTTGAAAATTGTATATATATATTATAAAATGTATTAAAAATGAGATTACGTATTTGTTAAGTTACATAGAATTAATGATAGATGTTATTAACGTTTGCAATTACTGTTAAAGTGGATGAAGAAATAAAAAAATACATATATAACTTTAAAATCATTTCTTAATCAAGATGGTAATCTGTGAATTCAGTTTTTTTCCTCCTTTGTCCCGTGTTTTTTTTTCACACATTACAGAGAAATACATATCCGTACGCTGTGCACGAACAGCAAAACAATGAAATTCTCCATCTTTTGCGACGACTTTCCATCACCGACGAGGAAAGTTAATGAGAACAACGACCGGTCTGATTAGAGGCTCGGAAAGCGAACCATTCCTATATCCTTTCGTCTGAAACGTACTCACGTTATTGGCACGTTCACAGGATACCGGAAGTCGTAGTTTGTGTAGCTCAAGAACTCCGTTTAATCGGCGAACACTTTAGTCTTTATACAACCTCTCACACGTGCATCCGGTTTCAGAGGTAAAATCGAAAGGTTGTCCGCGGTTGGGTGAAGAAAAAAGTTCTTGCCACTGAACTGCCAACTTCCGTTCTATATATTTTATTAAATATACCACTGTTCTGAACAAGGTAATATCGACTTTGATGATGGAGTCGAACGTTTAATAAACACAATGGTATATCTATTCCTCAAAAATACATTTTTTAATGAAAAAGGTCTTGCAACGTACTTTGAAATTCTCTGGATAATTCTATCATTACTTTCTTATTAGTTATAAAAAGGAATTTAAAATTGTAAGAATCACAAATTTTACAAAATGCGAAGTCGTCAAAGGATTGATGGTATAAATATTGTCAATTTCATATAACATACGTTCATCTGATCTCATTTTTCTATAAAAAAAAAAAGAGAAAAAAACTGTTGCTGTCATTTCAAGTTTGAATAAGACATTCTTCCCATACAGCGAGACTTTCTCGAGCCGAGAGTGTCTCCATCCGGAGATTTGGCAAGAGGCAGGCCAGTTTTGAATACGTGGAAATCACGTGTAAAATCCCATGGTCTACACCCTCGTCATGCAGCCGCACAACACACGCAACACGTTCGCCTAACAAACAAACGAGTTCTCGTATCCGACAGTAAAGTGTCGCAACCCGCGATGCTAATTACCAACGGTAAGACACGTTATTATTCTTTCCAGGTAGTCTGGCTCTCAGAGGCTTATGAAATGAATTTTCACATCACGCTTATCCATCATCTAGCTCGTTTTATTTCGATACGTATATTACATTAGTTTATATAACATTATATTTACAATGGAACGAAAGATGATGTCGAACAGCTGGCTCGATACGTTCAATATTATCGTCGACAATCGTTCATCGACCCTCGAGTATTGTTTAACAAGTCGATACGGATCGTTGACTTTATCGAGAATTATTAGCTCTACGACGATTATTTCTGAATGAATGTAGGATTAATAATTCATCGCTGGGTTTATATTTCATTTGCATAATTAGAATGTATTTATTGTGAATCTTTGAAATATTGATAGATCGTGTTTGTGATTCAAACAAGTACCATATTCAATGACAATAATTTAGAATTAGGTGATAATATTGAACATAACCAGCCATTCGACGATCCAAATAATGGTACTTTCTGCTGAGTGCTCTTATCGCTAACGCTACGGGGTCGTCTTTGGATACTGTTCGCTATAATTTTAAGTGACACAGCGTGAAATCGGACAACCGTCGATGGAACTGTATGCAAGATTAACGTAATCGTCGCGTGTACCGGATTGACCATATATACGTTCGTTTAATTGCCATCGGGTAGATGCGATTCCAGAGGCATCGACGATTCGACGTCGTAGCAAAAAAGTGGCGAACGTTGCGAGATACTGGAAAGTTGTCGTGCGGAAAATCGTCGAACGAACACACACGGGGACATTTCCCTTTCTGAGAAGCCGATTCGTTTCGCCGCCGATTCCAGTCTGTTCCGTGAAAACTATGTCGCCGCGATTGTCTATCGACGCTGCTTTTCCTTCATTCTCACGGTCCTTCGCGCGAAGGTTCTCATTAAAATGAAACGATGATCTCTATGCGATCGTTCCGTGGTCGCTTGTAATTAATACCGCGATTCTTTTGTCGTTCAAATTGGATCCGATGCGAAGAAACGTCTCCAAAGTGTCACTTAAAATTGTAAACCGTAACTAACAATAGATAGAAATATTTTTTCCGTACAGGTAGGAAATTTTGGGTCTGCCAACGTTGATTTTTCCGGGGAAAAGTGTGCGATAGTTTGAACATGATTCCATTTCTAAAATTGGCAAATATAGAAATCTTTCTTTCGGGGGTATTGTGACTACTGTGTAATCGTTGAATCGAGAAATAGCATAAATAGAAGACTAATAAATACATAGTATACTTTTTGCACCTACTTTTATACCCTTAACACCTATTTTTGTCATTTGATCTGAGATTAATACTAATGGTACTTATTCCTTAATATTGTATTTATACCACAAGCACGTCATTCTAATTTATTAGATTGGAAGTTGCTAATATAATGCTACGACTTTTTGTATATAAAATTCGTGAGACGGTAACCATTATATTAATTAATATTCCCATGAAAATAGATTGTTCCATAAAGCCTTTCTTACAATCTTGCATTTTATTGATAACTTATTCTGCTGTAAGCCAGTTAAGATAATTTCTAAATAATATCCACATTAGCTAGCAACTGATAGAATGAAACGATCAAACTCCGAATAATTAAAGTTGTGCCGCGTCTTATTACACACATCCGTTTTCACTGTGGCGGTTAACTGACGTATGAAAAAATAAAACTGTCAGCGCACAAAATTTCGAAAAAAGGATACTTTTTTTTCAAATCCACCCGTTACATTTTCTTCTTCATCATCTCCTTCTCCTCCTCTTCCTCGTCGCTGATGATCTGTACACTTCTAACGGGTCCATTCTTCCTGTACCTCGAAGATGGTGTCGTGGTCATCATCGTGGTAGGAACCATGGATGGTCGTTCAGAATTGATAGCTAATTGCAACATTCTCAGCAAAAGAGCTTCCCTGATAGGAGCTGGCAAGATCTCGTCCCCATCGTCAGTAACTTCTGGAGCGTAGAATTTTTGCCTGTAAACTCTCTTCGTGTATCGTCCATCGCTATAATCGTCATACTGTTGCGGCTGATAGACGGTAGGATTCAAGGCACGGGTGTACACAGGTCGTCTCAAAGGCACACGATCGCCATATTGTAGAGACATCTGTTGATCGTACCCAATGTCAGGTCGTGGTCCAGTGGCCTGATAGCTTGGTTGATAAGAAGGATACGGTTGCTGATCGTACAAGGCATCTTCCAGATAGCTTTTCGGATAAGACAGGGCTTGGACACCGTACTGACTGACGAGCAATCTTCTCAGCAACAGCTGGAAATCACGACGACTCAGTGGAGGAGCGATCGGATTAGGTGGTTCCGGAGGCAGAGCAATGGTGCTTCCTCTGTAAGGGTACTCCGAAGTCGTTTGATACTCCCTGTCGTCTACCGCATGAGTGATGGCAGGAGTGATTGGTCTGAGGACAGGTCTGGGTCTTGGTTCGGCTTCCTGATAGACCATTTGGCGCAGAAACGGTCTTGGACGAGCGTAGCCCTGTGCCATGGAGACTCTTGGGTTCTCCTCCTGTTCTGGTACAGGATTTTCCGTCAGATAATGGATGTTCGCGTCCGTAGTTGTCGAATACAGTGGTTGCTGACTTGGCAGAGGGCGCAGTAAGATTCTGTTAAATGGAAGAGATCTGTAAGCTGGATCCTCTTCGACGTTACTTTGTTGAGAGGGAACCAAGATCCTTCCCCCTGGTAATTCACGCAGGAATTGTTCCGGTTGAGGCCTAACGAATACTGGCTCTGCACCCTGTCTCACGTATTCCCTGTTTTCAGACAACAACGCGGGGCCACGAATCAACACCGGCTGAGACTGAGACCGTTCCTCTTGAGGCGGTTTCGTTTCCGCCTCGTACGCTCTGGAGCTGTCGTACTTCACGTTTTCGAATCTCGATGGTCCTAGATTTTCTCGATTAGGATACACCTTGAGTTTCTCCACGCGGTTACCCGGCACGCGCTGAAGGACCCTTGGCGGTGTAGTTGTGGTGAACAGAGGACGAGTCGTGGATAAGGATCCGCCATAAACGTCAGAATGATCGTCACTGCTGCCTTCCACTATTGGATTTGATTTCGTAGTGTCTTCGTGGAGCTGTCTCCTCAATGCATTCCCAGTTGTCACTTTGCCGGTATCATCCTTTTCAACAAAATCGTCGGAAATTGGTCTCAAAGTTTGATCGATCGGTCTTTTGGCAAAGATGATCCTTCTGTAAGTAGCGGTTTTGTCTTCCGTGCTTGGTCTGTTTATCTGCGAGTCTTCGTCCTCCGTTCCTTCGTCTTCACCCACTAATGGCCTTTGCTGGCCGTTGATGACAAAACGCAGTCTGCTTTTTCCGGTCCCCTCCGGCTGTTCGGTGGTCGTGGTGGTGGTACTCGTTGTCGTCGTCGAAGTCGTTGTCTTCTTTCTGTTTCTGTTTCGTGGTATCGACTGGACTACAGACAATCTCGTCGGTGTTTCGCTGGACGAATCTTGGACGGTGCTTTGTTTCTTGGTAGCGGTCGTACGATTAAGGCGAGGTATGCTCTGCACGACGGACACGTGTTCCTGTAATGGTGACACGGTGGTTGCTTTAAATCCCGTCCCATTAGAAGAGGAGTACGACACCCTCTTTATTTCGCCGTCAGCGTCGACGAAACCGAATGTACCCTTGATGTTGCCTAGCACGTCGCGACTCTCGACCTGATAATAATTTCTTACATTCAGGTGAATTTCATAGATGCTTATTCGACCGATAAATTTTGATAATGATACAAGCTATTATTCAAAAGTAGCACTCATTCAACGTGATTTTTAGTTTCTTGCATGTTATTAAATTTTTCTATATTCGATAAGTTACTAAAAATATCTTATGTTTAACGACGCAAAAGTGGTTCGTTATACGGTTACGTTTTCTACAAGCAAGATACTTGAGTTATAAAACTTATCAAACCGTGGGATACCGTTTGTGTAAGCATCAAGAAATCGAGAACGTCCATTACATGCCTTTTGCATTAAACGGTCGCAATAACTATGCAATCTCACCTTGAAGGATCCGTCACCCGCCTCGTAGCCGTACGTGTAGGAACCGTCTTCGTTTACTTTTCTGATTTGTTTCAAGATCGCTACTTGCTGATCGTGATGTGTCTCAGATGTTTGCTGATCCGTAACGTTCGAACAGCCCGCGGTTGCCAGACAGAAAATTGCCATCAACCATGGCGTCATCTTAAAAGTAGGTGATAATTTCTACAGGCAAAGAACAGAATAACATCAACAAGCAACTTACTTAATTTGTCATTAATTGATTTCACTCTAAATACTTAAATTAGACTTTACGAATTTGATTGATATCAGAAAAAAAATTTTTTGAAACAATGGATCTCTAAAACCGCGACAATTGAAATTTAACTTTAGGTTTTATAAAATTTTTCGAATTTTACATTGTTCCTTTAGATATTATTTTTCCAATATATGAAAGTCATTCGTTTGGCGATTTGAGTGGTTAATTTTAATCGACCCGCGGTGGTACGTTTTGCACGTTTGGATCACAATTGGTCAGAGATCACTATGAGACTCTTTGCGACTTTTAGTACAGCATTTAAATTCATTTTGAAACTCTTTTCGATACAGTAGAAATTTCTCTCTGCCAAAAATTTAGAGTACAATCACCAAAGTTCCTTCTTATACAATTAAAACCAAACTAAAAGAAAGGAAGTCGTAAATCGACAAGCCTGTAAATTCAACACACATCGAATCACTGTTCACCAACTGTGATCGGTTAAAAGATAATTTTGAAGGAACATAAGAAAAGAATTACGGACACCAGCGAACAACCGAGAAACTGCACTGCAAGTGAACCCAACGATGCACCGCGATGTTCACAATCACCCGGAACGAACGCACTGTATCCTGCGAGGCTCTCGTTTTAATTGAATCGTATTATTTTATAACGAGGCTTTCTAATTACTCGATACCGATCGATTCGATTACTCGGCACAGTGAACACATCGCTGCACTGGTCGGTGAATTGTAAACTAGCCGTGCGATGGAGTAAGTACCTTGTAACTGGAAACCATGTTACCGCAGATGCGGTGAACGTTCTTAATATCGCGTGGGGTGCTCGCTTGGCTTTATATATAGAGTGACACAGCAGATAACCACCACCCTTTCCATCGAATCGTGCTGCACACACTGCCGACCCATTCAACCTTGATGACCCCTAAACGTTCATTGAAGATCGGTGTAATGTTGAATAACAGGTGTTAATCGACTAAAACTGCTTTTAGAATCGGAAATCTAGTGATCAATTTATGGATACGTTTATAATATATCACATTTGTTCCATTTTTTTTTCTTCGTATTCTTATCATTTTGAGTTGAAAACTTTCTGGAATTAGGAGGGGTAATTTCACGATTTTAATAAGGTTAATTATTTTGAAATTATTTGATACTAGTAAAAAAGAAGAAACAGAAGTTACTTACATTTATATTAATCATTATCTACTTTACTATCACTGTTTTATTTGCGGTAAAGTAGAAATGGAAAAAACATTTCTTGTTAAGATTGGCATTAATATATTTTGAAATACGTTGCTCATTTTATTTTTGGAGCATCTAATTTGAATTAAACGACGTACAGTTATTTCCTGAATATTGTAATGGTATAAAGTTGCAAGACTTTTGGAATTCTTATCTAAAACGGTGAATATATTCATGTTTTTATGATTCGTAAATATCAGCACAGACATGGATTATCTTGATTATCTTGAAAAATGTAAATAATTATTACGTTAAATTATCACTATCTGCTTGAATATTGATTATGCAAATGCTCGTGATAATACTTTTCGTGTGCTCAGTGGATTGTTAACAATGTTTGGATCACAGTTCTGTAATGGTGAAAATTTTGAAATAAAATGAAATATTTCATAGGATATTCATTTTTCTTATCGTATTCTGCAGATTAATATATAATGAACATTTACTACATAGTTACAAAACATTAATGTAATAAATAAAATCAATTTGAAAAATTAGTATAACTTCTGTTCATATTATTATTCTCCCGACGTAAGAAATTATTAATATCCTAAAAATTCTTAATTTTAAAATATATTTCCTGATCAAAACCCTTCCATCGCATCGCCTTGGAATGTGATTGCTCGAAGTTCTGTCTTTCTATGATTAATCCATTGACATAATATAATACATTCGTTCCATTTTATTTCAACAGTTTATAGCAATTTTCTCATCATCTTTCACACAACATTTTCGTCCACAGGATAACCATCATCTAATTTGAGTTTCTCCTCTCTATAAAGGCGGATACAATGTCTCATTAAGGCAGCACCAGACAAAATTTCTTATGGAACGTAATAATGTCTCTCCAACAATGGGTTATAAACATTTCCTACATAACTACATTCATCGCAACGTCAGTTCGTTTAAACGTATTTTTCTTCGGCTATTAAGACTTCATCGTTCGCAAAACGTTTCGTACCAAAATCCGGATTTCAACTTGGAGTCTCGTCTTTTTTCACAATCGTCAATTATTCGCAAAGGGACCTAAACTTTCAGTTTATGAAAAAGAAACGACGAAACGAGACAAGAAACGCTTCGGTTCGTGTCCATCGAGATGAAAGCGGTGTACGGCCGGGAAAGAGCGGAAGTATCCTCAACAGTGGCGCACAGATGAAAAGGAAACAACGACGACGTGACGGAACCCGAAGAACATTTGGATCAGCGAGGAATCAAGTGAAAGCCACGTGGGAGTTCGCGGCCAACCAAAAACAGTTGTAGTAGACTGTAAAATCTGTAACAATAGTTCCCATAGTGTGCAACACTCGTATTGTGGCATTCGAGTTCTATTCTAGACACTCCCACAGGACAATTATTACATCATGCAATTTCCTCGGAGTTTCGTACAGAAACTTCTTTTTCTTTCTTGATGCCGCTTTGATACGACCCGCGGTAGACCTATCGGTTGTATATCTCGTAGTTGGACCCTTATTGTTGCGAACTGTCGTTGTATTCCCCTCTGACAGTTCCGTGTCGTTCTTATTCGGAATTTTGAGACAAACGCGTTGCTTAATTGCGATTTCAGCCGGTACTGCGTAATCCGTTCTCGCTTTGAAGAGGTATTAATCGTCGATTATTACGCTATCTTCGATCTTGCTGTTTAGTGAGACGATTTAATTGCGAGAAAATTAGTTCCTTGATGCGATACGTTATTATCCATTTAGTTCAGCATGAAATTTTTAAATAATGAAGCCTTCTACGTAGGAAAATAATATCTGAAATCTATAATCTCTATGGTACAAATTATTTTGTAAACATTAAGCATTATATCATATTATATTTATATCGAAAGCTACACACTATTATTTATTCTTCATAGTTTAGAGTTTCAAAGCTCACATAAATGATAGCAAATTGTCGTTCAATTGAAAATTGATATTGCAAATTTTTCCAAATAATCTTTTAATAAAGATTGAAATTGCTTAAATAAAAAAATAAAAAAGACACAAACAGCTAATCCAAAGTCATTCAAGCGTCCTGTTAAAAAAGATTAATCACGAAAACGAAATAACATTACCGGACTGAATTGTCGATAGACACTTCGTGCATTATTCATCATACTTTGACTCCAACCTGGTTTCAGGTAAAAGCGTGATGGTTATTGCGAAACCTAATTGATCAGGATAATTATAGAGTGTATACTTTGAATGTCGGGGCTGAAGGAAGCCGAGCCATGATGTGTATACTTAAGGACGTGTAATCTAACTTTCCGGAAGAAGTTAGCGAGCACGGTGTTAATTGTAACGCAACCGCAGAACCGCACATTACCACGGGTATGTTCGTTTGGCACGCCTGCATCATTACCTGTGAAACAACTGACATTCTTCCTCTGCGAGCCGAACAATTGTGTTCTGTTTTCGGTGTTCCGCAATATAGAAAATGCATGCACATACCTCGAATTTCACGGCTTCCTCGCTAGGCACCCTAGGTGCTAAGAGTGTACCGATCTGTATCGACAGGAAAGTTGCCAAACGAAATTAACGAAATAATATTCTTTCGAACGTAGCAGCTCTACATTCTCCTCGTACACGTTAGACATACGCAAAAGTTTGTCGTTTTTTTCGGAAGTATGCAAAATGAGAACCTTGTAAAAATTGAAGCTCTTTTCTTCAATGCAACTAATTCAAAAATTCTTATAGAAGTAGATTTGTAGATACAGAGTTGCAAAGAAGAAATAACATGGTTATCGCTTCGTACGATGCTTCTCACCCTAGATGCATATTTTATCATTTCTAATGAAATGTCGAGTAGTCAATGACTCATCGATGGCATACCACATCTTGAGTATATGGTCATTCTGACAACATGTTATAAATATTGTGTGGAGCAATTAATTAAGAAACTTATGATGTTTTCTTTATTAACATTTCATTGTGTAATTATAAGTATTACAGATATTTATGTGTTGTAAATATTATTACAAAAATATTTGTGTTTCGTATAAACTGAGCCAATTAATTTGCAAATAATTTTTTATCACAATTATTCTTAAGTATATTAGGATTTCCAATATAAAATTTATTTATTTGCACATTGCGAGTTCAATTACAAAAATTATTAGTACTTTTCAATTATTATTTCGTAAGATACTATGAAGTTTGTGAAATTTGAAATGTTTCACGTGGTTTTCAAAAACTTAAAAGTAATTCAATCCATTCGTCCCAGCAGATGTAAATAATGGATCTTAATTTCTTTCAAATAGTTTTAAATGTAAGTTAGAAAATTGAGCTAAGCAGGTAGGATAAGTCTATACAAAATACTGTGATTTAATTCCACGGACGAAGTATAGAAGAAACCTATCACTTTATGAGAGTTGTGTGTCAAGTTCTGAAATACCGACGTTGTTACAACCTCATATTTGCCGCCGTTTTGTTGCGACTCTGTGCGGTGAATTTAGGAACTAAAATGGAGTCCCCGTTGCACGTGCTACAAGCACGCGTTGTCAGGACATCAAAGAAAAAGATCCAGAATCGATGATTCTAGGACTGACATCCATTAATTAAGGAGAGGTAATTGTGATTACGTTCTTATTGGTAACTTTCTTCAAGTAGCATAGCATTTTAACACTTTATTCGAGTGAAAAGTTAAATATGTGTTCAGACAACGTCAGACGCCACGACGTTGTGTGTACAACGCCATTGAATGATTTGAATTTGTAACAAAGCAGATATCTTCTAATATTTTTACATAATCAAAAGTACCGAATGCGTTAATAGTTTGCAGGTATAGTGATTTTTAATTGATATTGTTTCACAGGTGGAAAGATTATGATGGCATGGTTGAAACATTTGCTAGTTTTTGAACAATAAAAGTTGGCCATTTTGGCTGAGTAAATGGAAGTGCATCTGCGTGACAGGTGAGATGTTGTTTTATTATACTATATTGTGTTTTGACTGTCAAAAGTATTAAAAATAGAAAAGGAAAATAAATTATGTAAAAGATGGCATCAATTTGGCATTTTCTTTAGAAATGTTTGAATTGAAATTTTGTACTTTTGAAGTTGATTCTGATTCGAATTAGAATAACATTATTTTCAATTATTTTTCTTTTATGTCGATAATCTTTCGAGCATTATCGAATTTTCTTGGTTTTAATCGTCAAAGGTGATTTTGTCGTTTTTAACTATTACGTCGATGTCGATTCTAATTAAAATAACAATTTTCTGCATTATTTCATTTTTGTATTAACAATTTCTAAAATATTATTAAATTTTGTTGTTGTTAGAAATCGTAGGAAACAGTTTTTATGTATTTTGATAATACTATTAAGAATGTATCGTTTTTTCTTGAAATTTTATTGAAAAAATTTATTTATTACACCACATTCTTTCAAATATTCAATTGAAATAATCCGTTAAATCACTGCAGTAGAAACAACTAAAATTGGTAATAGAATATGCAAAATGGGCTTTTCCAGGAGTATATGTAATTATTAGTCAGACAGGTAGAGACATATATAGACCCAAACTACTAAGGACAGGTACACAGAAGTAACATTCCTATTTTTTAAATGTTTTTCTCAATTAAATGATTGATATTTAAGAATGACTGACTACTGCATATTTGAATATATTGATATTAAATATTTGAATTAATTTATCCATACGGTTGAAATTTTTTCCTATTGTTTATCTGACTCCTGCTTCAACATACTGGCGTTTACTTAAACAAAACATATTTAACATAATTTTCAGACAATTTTTATGATTGTTCATAATGCAGTTTTAGGATCAATGTTTGCTTCGTAACACATATTTTCTATTAGAATAGCACGGTTTTATTTCTAATTACTGTTATTTTTTTTATTTACAGTCAGTAATTTGTTCGAAGACCACTACCACTCTAATGGAGTAAATCAAGGAGTTGGCAGCAGATAGGATCTCCATCTGGCAGGGCTACATCGGTGGAATATGTAAGTACAAGAAATAGTACTGAAAATTAAACCAATATGTGCTTTTAGACTTTTATCGTAAGAATTGATTTCTTGATTATAATTACCGTTTAAATAGGAATTAATTAAGAAACGATGTTGTTAGCAACAACTTGATAGATATCAACTTGTCATGATTGATTTAATACTTTAACCAGATCCTTTCGTTTTCGATCACTTTCACCGGTGTAGTTGCACTTTACTTTTACCGCAACGCGATTTTTATTTCAAGCTAAATATACTCGATAAAATATTGGTTTCCGATCATTCTATGATTTTTTACATTTATCTCTGTTTTTTTTTTTCGGTTGTGAGTAAGCCGATTGTAATGTTAGGAAAATTGGGAAATAATTTAAATTCGACTTACCCATTCACCTACAAGTTGGCCCTATTTTTTTGCCCATGGCAGAGCAGCTGATAGAACGGCCCCGTCACTGAATCTTTTTATCCACCAAAAAAGTATTTCACTTCACGAGCCCTGATACTTGTCATTTTCACATAACAATAAACACGTTATTCGTTCCCCGATTGTCGACCCTTAACGGGTTGTTATTGTGCGTGTTTTAAGAAACACGTAACCGATCGCGAAAACGGTCTATTGTTGACACGTTTGATGAAATCATAGAGGAAAAGAAAAATAAACAACGAACTACACAGAACGAATTGGTAAAAGGGCAGTAGCCGGTCGACGAGGGGACGCAATGCTTGTCGTGCGACGTTATTTACATAGCTTCTTTTTGTATCGCGTAATACAAAATGTATCGAGTAAATTCAGACTTTTTTCCGAAAGAAACAGTGTCTATTTCGTAATCGCTCATTTGACCGCGTAATAAATTTACGTCGGGGAAAGAATAACGTGTTTGTTGTAATGTTTGTAATGTGAAAGTGACGAGTGTCCAGGATTATGAAGTGAAATACTTTTGTGATGGATAAAAAGGTTCAGTGACCGGGTCATTGCATCAACTGTTCTGTCGTGGGGTCCTCGTCCTTCCTTGGTCAGGATACGTGCGACGACCATTGTCAACGGATAGGGCCAACCTGTAAGGTGAATGGGTAAGTCGAATTCAAATTATTTCCCAATTTTCCTAACATTACAGTCGACTTTTCATTGCGAAATCGTTATTCATTTCCGAAAAATTATTGCTGTTTTCCTTGCTTCCCTAATTTTGTTTTACGGAAGCAATTTCCACGTGCGCTGCTGTTACAAGTAAGTTCGTTAATAATAGTCTGCAATAATGACACGTTTCCGAGTACGAATAATAAATGGTCGAGTAACTTTATTTCACTCCTCGATGATTTCAGAGAACAGTTATAAAAAGACATTATTCGTCGCCCACCTATTTGACAATACATTTATTTATGGCCTTTTTTATGGGATAGATAACTTAGAATAGACTTTCAATTCTATTCGTACAAATGAAAATTTGGTTGTTAGCTAAGTTAATGTTTAATGTGTGCATTAAAACTTTATCGACTTCCTACGTTTTAGTCGATATATTTCATCATAGATCCTGATTTATGAAAATTGTTGTTTTGTCCCCTATTTGTTGTTATTTCATATGCAACGTAGTTAAAACCTTTTTTAGTACACAAAGGCCACTAATGATTCTAGATTATGGGATCAGTTTCCTTAAAAATGTAAAATCTCTTCCATCAAGTCCCATTTGAAGATGATTATTTCAAACACAAAAAAAAGTTATGAAAGTCCCAAAGCTTAGATAGATTAATGTCGCTCGTAATAATTTACACACTCTGATATAATTATTAAGAAAATGAAGTCCAAAGAATTCTTACATTGAAAATTCAGATTGTCCAGTTTTTCATTTAACTCAAATGTAACTTCACAAATTCAGATCGGCGAAATGATTGTTCATAGTAATTTTCACGTTTTGATGTAATCGTTGGAAAGGGAAGTGTAAAATAACTTTTACGTTCGATAATTCAGAATCCTCAATTAACTTACCTGGAATGGAGTTACGAGACGCAACGAAAGTCGTTCAATCATACCTGCAAATAATCGCGGAAGTATTTGTACATCGAATACCTGTCATACTTACGATTCTCTTACACGCTTTTACTTTCCTTTCCACGAATCTGGAGTCCCAGTAGAGTCGAGCTACAATATTCGGGTATCGGGTAAAATAAATGACACGTCGGTTCTCGTTACAATACATATTTTTCTTTCTTTCGATCACGTTTAGAAATAATATAAAAACAACTATAAACGTAAAGAGACGTGTTCCTTACCGTAGGTACTGAACGTACGGATCGCTAAATAGCCGCTAAGTACATTAATGCTAACGAAAAAAGTATTTACAACGTGAATAGACATTAAAGTGCATATCGACACTCTTTCACGGTATCATTGACAAGAAAAAAGAAAGCTACAAAATAATACCGTTACATAACGTTTTTATCTCTGCAATTAGATTCATTTCGTAAAATTCTTATCCTTCTTTGATTCGTTTCGACCATATGTACAATATTAATACAAAAAGAGCAAATTTTTGTTGTTTATAAAAGTATTATCATTACATGTTCCATTAAAATTAATTAACACGTAGTATATTATAGTCATGGCAATTAAAATTAAATTCTGTTATAAAATTGATTTATTTAAAAATGATTTAATACTGAAACTTCTATTTAATGGCGTCAATATTTCATGATCGAAGCGTTAGCAAAAAGAAACTAAATAATTGAATTTATTTCCTAAATTCAGCATAAGCGTTGATAAGATCGAACCCGAAAGAATAAGAGTCTCACGAAATGGAGTATTTATTAAACCAATCAATAGTAAATCATGAAACAAGTATATTTGCAAGTATATCCCTGTTCCTGTTAACATCTCCCTCTAACCAGATTACTCTTCCTGCGAGTTGTATGTATTTTATGCCCGTCGTTCGTTCAACGCTTAATCGCTAATTAAATAGATACGATAAATATAACGAACTTGACAATAACCGACCCGTTTATAATCTCGTATCGGAGAAAGTGTTCGTAAAAGTGCCGCCACGGTGGAACCTTTCGGCTGCGTGTGAAATCTTTTCACGTGATCGAGAGAGGGTACACGCCTTTCGATCTGCGATCGCCCCACGTGTTTCCACACGGGCCTACATGCATAGGTGTGCATAGCTTTCCACGGAATCGAGTCGTAGGACGCATTAGATTCGAATCGATTCTCACACTTGCGACGAAGGGGAATGCAAATAGAAAGTTCGTCGGGGCCTAGTAGAGAATGTCCCTGCACGCCAGACCACGCCAATGAAAGTATGCTACAGTTCTCCTTAGACGGTTCCGGATTTAACCTTACAGGAGGCACGCTTGCAAAATTCACGATGAACGTTGCAAAACGACGGTGATTTTACTCTTGATAGGTAGTCTCGTTCCAGGTGTCGGAAAAATCGTGAAACGCCGTTTATACTTTCAACCCTGTACAGGTGCTCTGTATCGGCACTCGCATTTTTGTTAAGGATTGAACGCGTAGGTATTTCGACTGTAATTGGAAAGACTATTACTGGAAATTATGAGAATTTATGTATGTTGGAAGCATGAAATTTATTATAAGAGTAATAAAAAGATTTAAAGTCGATTTTATCATTTGAGGAGTCAAGAAAACGCGATTATACTATATTGAACTTCAGACTATATTAGCTTATTTACGTATTCATAATTGCTGGTTAATATTTAGATCAATCTTCTATATATCGTTAATATTTATCTGTTCCAAGAAACAAATAAATCGATCGTAACACATTTTCTCAGAACTTTTCCAAGAAACACGTATTTCAATTGGCAAGAAAGGAACTTCTGCATCCGTAGTAATAAATCTAGTTTCCTTTCGTTTATAAATAACACCACGTAGCGTGCACAAGCCGAGGGTCAATTGAATTTTGCAATTAATGTCCCGTCAATCTGTTACGTATTTCCTATGAATCATTCTTGTGGGAAACACTATCGTTTCCCGATTAAACGTAGAACCGTTATTACGATAGCGAACGTTTCAATCCTACGGGTTGGGATTTTGTAACGAAATCGGTCGGCGCGTAGGTCGGGATCGTGTTTGTAGCGTTTTCATGTATAACACGATGAATATTCTAGCCATGGCGTGGAATCTGTGCGGTGTAGCATGTTACCGTACACGACGAGAAATTGCTATGTTAAATGTGTCTCGTGTGCGTGAGTATTGCGTCAGGTCATTGACTTTCACTCTCTAACGACAGTCTGTCTGAACATGCACGATAGAAAAGTGTTTGAAAAGTTTGTTGCTCCAGAAATTGATATTCGATGAACAACCGTTCCACCAATGACTGCAGATTATTTATAAAATAGCTGGATAAATTATATTTGTTAGGGGACACGATTTGTAATTTTATAAGCGAGCTTTATACTTTCACATTTTTAGATTTTGGAAGTTAATGCTATCACAGTACCAGCATCGGTGTAATGTCACCGTCCTTAGAGATGTTTGCTTTGGTCGATATTGTCAACGTTGTTATGTTTATGCGAAACTTATGCAAATAATCGATGTTTGCAACGCGACAGGAATTCTGGTGCCGATCACTTGTGTACCGAACACAAAGATTGTTTCGTTCAAGGAGCATATTTAACGAAGTAGTTCGCGTATATATAACAGACAGTGCTAATAAATAGGTTATTGATGCAATTAATATAAAATTTCCAGTATCATATGATCACGTAACGTATGTACTAAACACAAAACTTCCATCGAACGTGATAAATTTTCAATCTTGGATTAAAACGAATAACATTATTCAAATGATGATTTCAATGGGAAACAATTGGAAGGAATTTCGATTGCTCCTTGACACCATTGAATAAAATATCCAACACGGTGCAGCATAACGAACTTAATAGTCACACGCTAGGCCAACTGGCAGCACCGTTTCCTTAATAAAATGTCGCAGACAATCAGATAGTTAAAAAAAAAGAAACTCATAAGGACTCCCTGTATAAATTTCATATACTGAGAAAAGACTCACTCGCTAAATTGGATCAGTAATGAGCTGCGCTGGCTCGAAGATATTGATCGATCTGACCTACGGAAAGAGGTGCACTGGCTGCATTCGAGGACCTTGCCGGTGCAACGTAGTAGAACGACTGGGGCTGTGTCTGCGACTCGAGCAGCTGAAGCCTGTGCGACTGTACCGGCTGTTGCTGTTGCTGTTGATGCTGCTGTTGCCGTTGCTGCTGTTGCTGTTGCTGTTGCTGCTGTTGATGTTGCTGCTGCTGCTGTTGACGTCTTTGCTGCTGAGCGTACAGTTGTTGCGATTGCTGCAACAGCTGCGACTGCTGTTTTCTGTACAGCACCTCCTGGGGTTGGCTGATGGACACAGCTGGGGAGGATTGGGCCGCCTGGGTGGCTGGTTGCCTATAAAGCGGGGACTGACGCTGGGGCTGCTGGGGCTGAAGTTGCTGAAGCTGCTGAAGCTGCTGCAGTCCAAGATAGGACTGTTGCTGGGCTACGAATGGTTGGAGTTTGTGACTTAGGGTGAAGTCACCCACGGTTTGGGGTAGTGTCTGATAAAGTTGGGTATTGTACTGACCGGTTGAGGGATCGTATACGAGCTCCGACTGGTAGATGGGGTCTGCGGCGGAGGCGGCAATCGGCGTTTGGCCAGATAATCTTACTTTCGATGGTTCGGGCGACGCTTGCGCGGGCTTGGGACTCGGTACGCCCACCGTGTTCACGTAACGCTCAAGCTCGGCGGCAAAGTCAAGGTGAGATGCGCTAGAGACCGTCGTGGTGCGTAGATTGGGCGATACAGTGACAGCCGAGGGTCGAGTGTACGCTAAGGCTGTACGCTCGGTGCTACTAGGGGACACGTATTGGGCAGCTACTTGTGCAACGTGGGGTCTGGGAGTGATTGCGACTGATTGTGGTTTCGGCTGACGCGTGACTGGACGACGAGTCGTTGTTTCGTAGGTCTGATAAGCCGTCGAGGCAACCGTAGGTTGGGTACGAAGAACGGGTGATGCTGTGCTCTGATATTGAGTCGTTGACGAAGCCAGTCTGTAGAGACCAGGGCTGGCTGTGGATTCATAGTAAGCCGACGAAGGCGTCACTTGAACGTAGGTTGGCTGTTGAGGCGTTCTATATGCTCCTTGTCTTAATTGCGACGGCTTAACGTGATCCTCCTCGCTCAACTCTTGACTGGCATCGTCATCTAATTGATATTGCGTTTGGAAAATGGTTGTAGGCGCTCTTGTGGTTGATTGCTGGTAGGTTGGTCTGACTGGTACAGGTCGTGGTACCGGTCTTACGGATGGATAGTTAGCTGGTCCTGACAGTTCATCCTCTTCTTGCTTTTCAAGCTCTTCATCGTCGTCTTTCGGTGCGTTCGGATCGCACGGATTTCCGGATACGTAAGTGAATTCTCTCTTGTTGCCGTCAGGGTCTACGTAACCGTATTTACCGCGTACCACGCAATCAGTTCCACGAGTTTCCTCTTTGAATGAACCGTCTGCTGCCTCGTAGCCGAAAGTGAAAGATCCATCGTCGTTGACCTTGTTGTAATTGCGGATAGTTTGGACTGGTGGTGGCTTGGACGACTGCAATGCGTCCTTCGAACGTGGCGAAGGTAGGGCACGAGTTCGTGGCTGGTAAATCGCTGGATCGTACTCGTCTTCGGCTGCTTGGCTATCTTCTTCGTAATAAACTTGCGGTTCTGCTATGCGGGGTCGTAACTCTACTCGTTTCGCTTCTGTTAGCAGCAGTAGACATACTGGGATTACCTGGAATTCGACATTGATTCGTTAAAATTCGAATATTTAACAGAAACAGATAAGTTATGATCAAATTCAGTTTTCAAGAACTTTCAAATTTATCCCTCATTGATTGGAATTGTAAGGTACATTGACTATCAAAGTAACCATAAAGTACTTTTATTTCTAGTAATTTCTTAAAAAAATTGTTGACCTTTTGAGATTAAAGGAATATTTCGATTTATGGTAAAAAAAATTCTTTATATAAGGCTTTAAAGGTTTGATTTTGATAATTAATTTCACTAATTGCCTTTCAAAAAATAAACGTAACAAGTTATTAGCTTAAAAGTATAATAATAAACACAAACTCGTCCAACCACGAAAAACATTTCGCGTGTCTTCGGTGCAGCAAGTAGAAAAGGTTGTTATATATCAGACGCTCTACAGCTCGTAAACACGTAAGCGAAAGTTTGATTGTTTTCTGTTAGATTATCAATGCTAAACAACCTACAATTTATACTTCACATACAAACACGCTTACAATATACCCACAATTCATTTTTATTATATTCTCAAGTTAAATTAAGATTTGATAAAACAGCTTATTCGCATCTTCAATTTTATTATTCTATTAAAAAAATAAAATTGTCATCCATGAATGGATCTGACGACTTTCAAAATATCTAGATATTAAATTCTGTCCAAGTAAATTCTCCCGGTTATTTCTGGATCTTTCTCGTCACGTTCGAACGTCATTGTAATGATCTTAAACTTTTGTCCATTGTTGTTAGTTTCCTGGTAAGTCGTAAGATGGAAATGCTTTTATCGCATCACGCGACTCGTAATCGAAATTGCTGGATTAGAATGTCGGCGGACCAGCCCGTTATTCCAGTTTCGAGCCACGAAACCGGATCTGCATCGGTTTATGGCGAATAGGAAGCAGAAGATGGCGAGGAGAGAGCGAGTTTCGCGGATCGGTGAACTCGAGTACGCGCGAATGGTATGTGCGGCAAAATTCCTTATCGCTCGCTCGAAACCAGGCCTAATGCCGGTAACCGTTAAGGTGTACGCCATCAGCCAGCCATGGCGAGGAAGGAAAGTGTTATGGCAAAGTTGGTGCGATGTTACGAGACACGGAATTACCGCCATTCCACGCGATCTCTTTTGTTATGGGGAGGAATATTGCTTTATTATGCAAAACGAATGCGATAAATGTTTACGAACATCATAAGCTTGAGTGTTACGTATAAAACGATGTCAATGTTAAAGTCTTTTTCGTTATTTTTGGTTTCCTTTGTTTGGGTCGGTTTTGAAAAGGGAACATTCCATCCCTAGTACATGATTAATTTTAATTTTTGGATGTTCGTGCTGTTGTTAGGTCTTATTACGTCAAATAGTTAATCTTATAATATAGAAAGTGTGGTACGATTTGATGACATAAAATCACCGCAACATAAGTATGTTCGGTAGTTCCTTAGGGCTTTTAGTAATAACTGCACGAATTTGTGTCGTAACAGTGTGGTTGTTCTGATATTAGAAACTGCGGTGCTATTACTCATATTGATCGGTAGGAAATGTATCAAAATTGAAGGAATTCCAAGTGTCTCCGATCGTGAGAAATCACGTCGTCGTAAAATATGGAAAGTTTCGATTGATTACACGATTGCATTGTGCAATACTGAAATACAAGGAACTAAACTGTGATTTGTAAAGTGTACTGCTCGATAAACGTACGTAAAGTGGAAAGCAGAAGTGTGACGAGATGTCAATATAAAATAGTAGAAACATAAATCAATTGTATGCTCTGAATCGTTTGTTCATCTGAGAACATGTGCTGTGTACATATAATTTTTAAATACAATTATCGATGACAAGGTGTAATCCTAAATACCTTTCTGTCTCAAAAAATATTAATTAGACGTTAATTAGCACGTAAATATATATAATGAATTACTAGAAAAGCGGCACAAGTTTATTCTGATTCCACTTTTTACGCCCAGTTAAAAATATAATTTAGAAAGTATTAAAATTTGCACTGACAAGTTTTTAATTTTCTTCCAGTGACAGACACTTGAATACTATAACAGTTAAGTATTGCGTAACTTGATTTTAAAAGTATAACTTTATAAAAGATGGTAGAATAATAAAAGTTGCTAATAGATTTCCGAAATGATATAACTTGCCTAACTATTCAGATATGAACGTTTTTTTTTTTTAACTATTCTTTGTTACGTAAGGTGATTGAAAAAAGAAAAGGTTTTAGACCCGATGTAATGAAAAAATAATCCTTCTATTTAAATCTTATCCTGTTAGCTGAGTAACGTTTTTATTAATAAAGAATCCTTTCTTTTGTACCTTAGTAAAAAGTGAATGAACACGAATTAATCCTTCTCTTTCACCGCGAGTATATAGACACAACGATGAAATTGAAACCGGAAATTAAATTCATGGTTTCGAGTTTTAAATGACGTCTTAATTTATCTTTTTTAGTTGATGGCTTAAGAAGAAATATCGACGGATAATATCTTTCAACGATTTAATACATGAATTGTACTATTTGTGCTCTTGACAGGCTAATTCTTAAAAACAAATTTCGTATATTTTATTCGTGTTTGAATTGTAAGAAAAGCTGATTGCTAGAATACCAATATTAGCAGAAAGGTACATTTACTAATTAGTAGGTTAGTAGAGTGAATGCCTCCCTTTCATTTTCCAAATTTAAACTTTCATTTGTACCCTTCATTATTAATTTAATATTAACACTATTAATGGTTTGATTTTTTTTTGTACCGATTATTAGATTGTATAAGATGACTCCTAAAGCAATAAACGTGGTAAAATCTTTTTTTGATTCCAATTATTTTCTTTGGGGTTTCATGAAAGCTCAGCAGGTTTAGTTTATATATTGGGATTGGTCGTACAATCTACGCATACACGGGAATCTTCATATCGTTCGTTGATACGTCCAAGTTTTCCTTGTAATACTTTTGCTCTCCATTGAATCATCATCGCGAGATTTTTCCTATTGTAAACAGAATTTCCCATGCTGACCGTGTGTCCTTACGGGCAAGTCGCGGTCCCGACTTCCGGTAGAACTACTCGGTGGGAACCGCCCCAGCGCACACTTGTTACGTAATTTCTACTGACCCGAATACGAACGCCAGGCAGGATTATGGCGGCGTGCTTACCGTGAGAGATTCAGATTCAGAGCGTTGTAACTCGCCGCTGTTTCGCTACGCCGTCGCTTCTGGATCTCCTTGAACCGAGCCGAGAGCAAAATGCTCGCACAAAAGACAGAACTGAACCACGCCTCGCGACGACCTACAGGAAACACTGCGACTGTCACTTTTAACGTTCGTTCACAGCACGAGGAGCCGCTTGGATTCACAAGCTGATCCTTTGGATTCAGCTCGAATCTTAGAATTTTGTCGAAATGCGACGTTGTATGGATTTTGGTTAAATCCCTTTCTGATATCATTTGAGGTACCCTGAATATTAAGAATTCTGCAGAAGCAAATGAAAATTTTTTCTTTTAAACCCAAGTAGGATTTTCGATTTATCCTTATGCAGTGTCATTTAAAATTCTAAGATAAGGATTTTCCTTTAAAGTCTTATCGTAATTTAACATTCCTTTACGATTGCTTCGATCGTGTTCTGATGAATCTTCTTTTGATGTCATTTGGGATTCCAGATAAATGAGATTTCCTTCTTTTGGATCCCATTAGAATTTCCGAATCTTCTCGACGTATTATATTAGTTTGTCGACATCTTTTGGGTTTTGAATGTTACGAATTCTGCATCGAGAATTGAAATTTACTGAGTCATATAACAGAATAAATTTGATTCAATGATACATTTTTATTTATTTAAACTGTTATGGTATTTTCTGTTCGACGCGGTATTTCGTTTAGCACGTCCGTTGCAAACCACGTCACGAACTCAATTTCTTGGTTGAAACCGTTGCATGTTAGCCGACTTACAAGAAACGTTGTCATTTCAACTATCACTTTCAATGGTTACGTAGAATCTACCAATAACCGAGACTTCCATCGTTTCTAACCGTAACAATCTCGATTCAGTTTTTTCCTTTCTTTCATTCATACCTCACGTTTCCACGTTCTTGCGTTACCCTTTTTCTTCGATAAGTAAATCTTGATAGAATTTCTATTTCATTTTCTTCGTACGTAACTTTCGAATCACTTGCAGTGAAACAACAAATAATTAAAAAGAAAACTAATGGTTATTCTGTTGTACTTTACGTGTGTACGTGTTCGATCGATCATGTAACGTGGATCGCACACGTTCTATCAGGTTTCTTTTGCACAGAAACGTATCAGCGTATAAAATTACGCGATGTCTTGTTTTGGCATACCGCGGTATGTAGAACCGGCGCAAAACCGACACGGAGAAAATTCTTGCATAAAACACTCGCTACGCGCCTTCGCGGTGATTATAGAAAGCGATGCCGTTTTAATTGTTGCCTTTGATATTTATGCATGCCAGGAAGATTACGTTTCTCAAACAACAGTCTGGAAAGATTGTAGCCAGTTCCTTGACTTTGTAATTCCAGTTTGTTTCTTTCGTTTTTTGAATTATTAATATGTACATCGCGTGAAAGCAAACGAGCAATCATTGCTGTAGAAAGCTTAGCAATTACTGACAGTTGTATAACATCCTCCTTTTTCGGAAATTATTACATGCGATTTCTAGGATTATCAAATATTTCTTTGTTAGTTTTCTACTTGAATAAATCCACGTTAAGGGGGGTAATTCTAGTGTTTAGGTTTTAAACAAAGGATTAAAGGTATGTACCTTTAAAAACGAACTATTTCTTTTTTAAACTATCTGTTCAATTATTTTGTATAATATGTACGTAGTACAATGTAGGATTTATTGTCTTATGCAGGGAAAAGGAAAGTCCTAAGGACCAGTATTTCAGAACAAGTACTCAGAACGAATGTGATTTCTTTCAAACAGAATTAAGGCCACGTCCATAAATAAATGTCCTTCCATTTCCCTTTCGTTTCTTCCTTCACTTTCGACCAAACAGAAAAAGTCACAGCAAAACCTAAACACAATTCGAAAGTAAATCAAACAATGACATCGAACCTTTCTCCTCCAAAGTCAAGGTTTAGAACATTTAACCACAGAACCATCGCAGCATGAAGCTCGCTTTGGTCCTGGTTCAATCAAATGAAACGCGATAAAAAAGTTTCACGGTTTAAATCCATCAGATTAGATTCTTTAAGAACTATCTAATAAAAACTATCTAATAATATCCACAAACAATCTCTAAGAAATATTGTAAAAATGGTTTGTCAACAAATCTATTTTTTAAGTTATCACGAATATATCGTCAAATTTAGAATACCTAGTTTAATATAATGATATAGTGAGTTTAGTATTTGTTTAATGCTCCATTAATTGACAGAACTTTTATGACCCAATTAATGTCCAGATCATTTAACAATAACCTTCGATTATCCCTCCAAACTTGTTCTTCCAGTAGGTTCATTTAATACATGAGGATTCTGTGTTTCGTCGGCGAGTTGTCGTCCAGTTTCTACCAACACGAGGAACGGATAGCCGCATTTTATCACGGGTCGACTGAAAATTAATCGGCGCACGCCCAGCAGACCATGATGCATACGTATCATTCGAAAGTCCCGTAACGACGTACCTCCCTGTCTCAAGGACGAATTGTGTGCCAACAACGTCTCGAATATTCCTTCGAGGCATCGATACTGATTTTATCATCGTTGAACCGCGAACGTTTCAACGAGGTCTTTTTCTCTTATTTTGCAAAATTTAATTCTGTCCTCCGAATCTTCGAGATCCGTGTTGAATCTATTCAGACGTGAAGTGAAATTAATTCAGAAGTGAAATTAACCTTCGATTCGTCAAGGAGATTCACTTGACTGATGAAAACTTTCATTGATCTTCTTCGAATCGATCTGAAACTATAAGTTCATGCTTCATTTTATGCTTCACCGCTTCAAAGCACTTCTTGTATCCAAACCGAAAGAGATCTTCGAAAGGAATAATCACAGAAAATGGAACCTTCACTAAACTTCCCAGCCTCGCAATAACCAGAATCAATCTAAAAATTCGCAGAAACTCTTGCGTTTAATTGAAATTAATTGAACGATCCATTTCGTCGAATGCTCGTTGCAAAACGAGGGATAATGAGAAACGAGAATTCCGAGGGAAAATGGTAGAAACCAAGTAGCCAATGATAGAAATTTTTTGTTCCATGATACCTATTATTTAACTAATCATCGGGACGGTTCGATTAAAGTCACACGAAATGCGGATAGTTCGTAACGTCGTCGTTATTATCGAGATTGGAGCTTGGCTGACTTGTAGGGGCTGGCCCATTGAAAGCGTGTACAGACTAATGACTCTCCATCTGGTCTTGGAAAATCGTGACAAGAAGGCAGGGCTCTGTAATCAGCGTTAGAACATGCCAGTCACATACAGTGAGAGGCACGGACACATTCGGCCGATCTAGTTGGAAGGAATCGGTCTACCACGCCTTGTCTAGCCCTCTGGCTCTGACTTTCCAGAGAAAGGAAGAACAGTGGCACCACTGCATAAGCCTGGCCCGTTAAATATTCCTACGAAAGTAAACGTTATGGTCGATCCCGAGGCTGTACGTTTTGCACGTTTCTGTGGAATCTCGGTTGGCGCCTTTTGTTGCGCCCAGAAAATAGAATAAAATGATTCTACGGGATACTAACACATTCGCCGCCTCGCGTGGAAAGAAAACGATCATAGAAATGAAAAGACCATAACGCGTTGCGATTATTATGAATTAACAAACTCCCTAAAATATTTTCAAATTTCAGTAGTACAATTAAAGCACCATCCATCATTCTTAAAACTACCTAGTACAACTGTAATTAACTTAAAAAATGAAAAACTAGGAGTTCTTCGTGATTGCTATTCACACATGTTGTAATATTATTCCAATAAGATTAATAAGCTTCGATAATTACAATGCGGAGAAGCGTTCAAGGAGAGAATCTTCATCAAAACAGATAGCAAAAAGATGATGTTTCGTCATACGCACGATGGAATAATCGTTGCACAATACGGTGTCGCGGTGATTGTAATCTTTGGAGGATGTTACCTTTGTGATCAAGATTTCCTGGATCGATGGTATCTCGATAAAAGAGCGTGCAAGCCTCCTGCACGTTCCTTTGAGAATTACGCAGTCCGCGATACCTATGAACGATCGCTTTCACGGTGAAGGTAGATCGTTCCTTTTGGGGGAAAAAAAAGAATTGCGGCACTGGTAACTGGTCACATTTTCTGAATCGCATTCTGGCTTATTATAGACGGTCTTTACCACAAAACGCGGTGTAAGAAACCAGGTGTACTCGTAACGCGAATTTGATCTAGATACGGTGAGGAGAGGCTTGCCCGCGATTATATCGCGTTTCAAGCGAGGAAGTAGTTAATGGTACGCTTTCCTTGTTCGTATTTCCGTGCCGGAAGCTGTGCAGCATCGACGATTCCTTTCGATTAATTCATCTGACAGCGCGTTCTAATTAGCTGACTGACGTTGGTAAATGACCGCTGTGTCGTCAAGACGTTAAACGTATGTACCGTAAGTTAAGTTACGGAGTTTATTAACGCGTTATGTATGAAACCGAAGAATTTTTGTCAGTTATGAAAATCAGAGGGCAAATAAAAGATGGGAAGTAAATGTTTCATTTGGCTTTCTAACTCATACTTGTTGGATACTAAATTGAAAAATATCTATTCTTATCATGATTCACACAAATCAGATTAGAATGAAAAGCAACAACAACGAAATAAAAAATTATCGTTCGTAAAATAGAACTTCCTCACAACAATATTTTTATCGCCAGGTAAATAAATGCAAAATGATCACGTTACGGTTCTTGTTCGCAAGGAACAAAAAAATGTAATGAAAGTAATGTCTGGAAGGAAATTGTAAATTTGTGGTGATTATAGGTTGAACGGTTTCGTATTATTATCGTTTAAACGCTTTCCCTCGACGCAATATTTATTAATCTGGAAGAAAAATGTCTATCTTTCCACGAATCAAAAGGAAATGAATGCTTGACTGGATGCTGAATTCGACCTTGCTTGTTGAGTTTCTTCTCATGCGTTCAGAATGCATTGAAGCATTCCTTAACAGTCGTTGAGCTTATCTACGGAACTAATTGGCAAATAAAATCTCGTGAATAACGAAAAATAATTATCATTCGAAGAGTGAAATGGAAAGCTACAAATCCTTGTAATTATTTCGAACAGGCTAATGGTAGAAACGGAGATAATCGGTTAATGCAAATTAATAAGGCTCTGATGCAATTGCAGTGACCATGGTGCAGCATCAGAGAATTAGATGAGTCAAGGGTTGCATTTCAAGGTTTTACGCCAAGGCTGTAAATCGAGTTTAATGCATCTTGATACAGTGACTAATGTGAGTTCTTGTTTCACAGCGACAGTAGCTTTTTTCATGGTTCTTTCTTAAGAACCCTTTTCTAATAAAAAGAAAAATCTCCACATGTGCGATCCTTGAGAATTTTAATCAACGAGCTACAAAAGGAAAATATGCAGCAAATTTTAGATACCATTGATATTAACTTGAACGTTACTTCAACAATTTCAATGTTCTGTATGTATAATTGAAACGTTACGAACTTATTATCTTTTCAAAAAATCTAACGAAACAAAACCAACGATCCATCAAATTCATTGTAACATCGAAACCATCACGAACCATCATTACCATCAAAATTACCATCCATCACGCACGAACCTGCTTCAGCGTATTCAAAGTGCTGCCAAAGAAGCTACGAAACAGGTGGCAGACAGGTGAATAAGTCAAAGTGGATTTCTCAAGATCCACGTGCGACGGAGATCCAACAAAAAGGATGCAAGATGACACACGGGTCGTGCTCTTTCCCGGCAAAATGTATCCGCCGGAAGCAAGGAAGACGTGAAAGATTTCGCGAACGTTTCGCTCGCGAATGAATTGTTCATCGTGGAACGTCCAAGCGAACGTTCGAAAGTGTAAAGAGCCGGTACAACTAAAAATGTACCGCGCGGAAAAAGCGTTTTACAGTCTAAATATGGTTTCGCGTAGAACAGCGAGAGTGAAACGTGGCTCGTTTGGTATGAGCGTTGTGAACGCGGCCATTGGTATGCAGGACCGGTGTGCCCTTGTCTTATGAACTGTGTCGTCCAGAACGCTACTTTGGCGTTCGCTTTTTCTTTTGTTTAACGGTTGGAAAGCGAGCAACGCACTGAAAAGCCGGCGTTGTTAATCGTCACGGTTCTCGTTATGCTTCTTCGCTTCGACGAACCTTTCACTAACGTTATACAATAGAATAGCCTTAACGAACGTGTAACACTTTTGAGCCGATTCCATTTTGGACAATGATATCTCAGTTCAACGTTCAGCAAAATATGTCTATGATAGCAGGATGTCTTAGGAGGATAAGTAGCGACTTGCAAAGATTAACACGTTGACTGCTGCAGTGAAAGTGAACTCATGCATTTTAATTTACTAGTTTATATTATTGTCGTACGATTCAATTATTCTGCTCTTATTTATACTAATCTGGATTTGAAACACTTTGAAGATCGAATCCTCGATATTACACTTTGGTTGATATCGAGCGTTCCAAATAAGTTTCATTGTCGAATGTAGTAAACAGCATGTACGTACATGGAAGTACCTGGGTAGAAAGTACTTTGCAGACATTGGTAACTGAAGAGTTTGAAAGTCGTTACAAGGCAGTGCAAATAAGTGACGTTATACCTCAAGCTATCGGGTTTATGCCAATAAATATCAGTAAAGTGTCTGCGGGCTAATTAAACGCAGAACAGCGATACAAAGAGATTGATTTATCCGCGAGAATCTAGGAAGGAAATGTAAGATCACTTATAGCTGGATCTTTGATCGAGTGCGTCGATAACCGTTTTGTTATTCACCGGTGTGCCGGTATCCAGAAATGCCAGAAGTGAAGTGTAATAAACGGGGGAAAAAAAAGGAAAGAAAAATTTCTATCTAGCATCGATTAAGGAAGCATTGGAAAATTAGATATACCGCCTCGTGTACGGGCATGTTCTATTGGTGCGTTACGAATCAACGAAGCATGACCACGTTTAACCCTTGCCTTGGATAGATTTTCACTCTCGCTGTTTTGTTCGCCGTTTCCCACACTTCATTTTGCATTTCGTTTCTCACATTTCACCGACACAGGGAACCGTGTCAAAAATTTCTCGTGACTCGACGATACTACGGCTTCGTATCTGTTGATGTTTATCTTTGAACCCGGTTAAAAATTAACTGCAATTTCTATGCTGAAAGCAAACTGGCGTCCTCTTGTACGTTTTCATTAAATCCGAACGGCGTGGTCAGGGATAAATGCCACGTGAATAAAAGAAGCGGCATTGACGGCAGAAGTGTTATGTGAACACGAGAATTTAAAGAATTGAGGACTAATTACCTCATTTTAAACACTTGACTTATTGTTTTGAAATGTCAATGAAATTTTACTTTCTTTTGATTGTTTGGTTAAAGCATACCAAATTGGTATGCTTTGGTTTCAATGTTTCAATTGAAAATGAATTGAAAAAAGAATAATTGATATTAATCGTCTCTTTAGAGTCTTTTCAACACTGCTATAATAGTAAAAGATTTCATTCATCCTAGATTACCACCAATGTTCCCATATAATACATCAATGCCAATGACAGGTAACAGTTACGTATGGATTACTTATGGTTACCAGTATATTATCAATTATTTGTAATAATATATTTCCTTACGACTATTTTTGCTAAAATGAAGTAATTTGAGTAGGTACAGTTGTAAATAAATTTTGTTCATTTCATATTTATGTCGCCCATATGTGAACGAAATTTTGAATTTCTAAAAATAACCTCCAGGCATTAGCTATTTTCAATTCAATGACCCGAAGCATTTTGCTATAAAAATTACGAAAACCACTAGTTAGATGTACTTCATTTCACATCTAATTAAACGCGAATTTCGAGACAAGATGCAAGAGTGAGAAAGTCTAGATTTTTTACTACCATATACAGGATGTTCTATGCAACGGATCAAGTCGTACCTTCAAAACTGCAGAATACAAAAATATGTAGATTGACCGGTAATTATCTAGATTTCCGTTTAAATAAGTACAGTCTAGTGTCAGTTTATATTATTAGGAGAATGATTACTCTGTTATTTGAAAATCCCAATGATTAATTCCATTAATACGGATAAGCAAGGTTTTACCATACATCGTTATCAGTTAACCCTTACACTATGTACTTGTTCGATTGGTATGATACACCCTATACACACACCTCGTTATAATCATGACCTAAAGATACTTTTCGAGTCAAATGCCTTACCATACCGAAATATTTTCGCTTTCGTTTAGTTTCGTCGATCCAGCCGTCTATCAAGCCTCTTCCCGTAAAGGCAAAGAAAAACAGGAAAGTTCACCTTAAAATACCGTTTCAGTGGAAACCGTTGCTCTACAGAGTATATCTTGACGAGCTGGCTTTCGTCATTATCGACTTGTCTCGTTTCGTAGCGCGTTTAGGGGGGCGCATCAGTGATTTAATTGCGACTCGACAAATTAGCCGTACGACCGGGCAACTCGGCTAATTTAATTGTCGAATTTCATTAGCCGGCCTCGGTGATTTTCTTCCTGTTGTGCAACGCGAAAAACGATCGTAAACCGTGTTTTAACAACAACCAATTTGCCGTCGGACAACGGCGCGGAACAGTGCCATTTTTGCGGCGAACAGTTTGCCCCCCGAAGGATTTCGTGCCGTGATTCGATAGAGAGTTAAACGGCCACGCTGATGACCGTTTATACCCGAAGAAAGCAACCGAGATTTACTCGTTGTTGCCTCCCTCCCCGTATTTGTACGTATTAGCCTCGCTTTCGCAACTTTATCGACGGCCAGTTTCTCCGTCATTGGTTTCTAGCAGCCAAAACTAGGTCTTGCGATATAACGTTTAAAAAGAAAAACAAGAATTAAAGTTACCTGACGCATCGTTGGTACGACGAGCACGTTTTTGCTGATCAATTGTGTCGATTGTTATCTAAGACGAATCGAAATTCTGAAATCTTCAGGGACGATCGGTTTCGTTATTGAAAGTAACGTGACAGTTTTGAAAATGGTTTCGGTCGCGAATAACAATCCTTCTCTTTAATGAAAATTCAGTTTTGTATATTTTATAAAACTGCGTCAGCTGTATTACAAGAGTTTTTAAGGTAGATTTATTTCTGAGGAGCTTTCGATTATTTCAATTGTACCCATCGATAAGAAAAGCAATGAACCTTATGTATCGTTGTTTATATAAAATTTGTCATTTCTCAAATTCCCATATTTTATAATGCAGTAGTGAATAATTAAACAAAAAAGATTCCTAGGGCATTTAAGCAAGTTGTTAGCAATTTTACTGTTGCCTAAAGAGCAATAAACATTTGAGTTTCGTAAAAAGGTATTACCTTTCATGGGAAAATTTTGATTACAACGTTTCTTTTGCAAAAATCGTTAAAGGATTACGGCTCTGTAACTACTTTAAGCTCGGAGAATATTTTCTTGCATACAGACTTTATGTTTTACCTTCAGAATTTCCTCTGAAAAGATTCACTAATTGCTGCTATTACTGTACCACTAAAAGTATTAGTTTTGTTAATAATACATAATGATCCATAATAACATCATCATTTATGGGGTTTGCCCCTGACGTTAACCTGAATGTTAATCTGAAGTTAAGAAGCTGTATCCTTTGACAGACTCATTAAATCAATTACGAACAATTTTAAACGATTTTGGTACCATTCTAAAGTGGCAAAAAATCACGCTTATGTTTTACTTGATGAATGATTGCTGCCAGCAATATTATAATTATGAATTACAGAAGTTGAGAGATTTCTCTTTTATCGATAAGACTCTTAAAGGTTACAGGTTCGTGTAATTTGTAATTATGAACAGAATTCGGTTCATTAATACCGTGATCCTTGACTAATCACGGGATTCAGTTCGCACGAGATTGCGATCCCTTTAACGAGGATTATATAATTTTTCGAAGCGGGAATAAAGTAACACAATGATCGAATCGATAATTATATTTATCGGGAACAGACCGGAGGGAAAAAAATCCATGAAATATTCATGATTCGTAACAGTAGCCTGGCATCGATTGCGTACATCTACCGTTAATTCAGAATAGATTAGGCCGAGTAAAACGAAAGTGAAAACCATATCGATTGATTTTTACCGTGAAAATCGATCCGTCGAGGCAAGAGGGTGTTTTATTCCATAAAATTAGAATAATATCCTATCAAGTTTTTGGCTTAACGATGCAGTTCACAATATTTTTTTTTTCTACAATTTATGTTAAATATTGAAGAATAGTTAGTTATATTCACAATTACTAACTTATTAGTACTCTCAATTTGAAGAATAACTAATTGAATAAGAATACAGCTAAGAATAGAATTTCCAAATTTATTATTTTCACCTAATTTCCAAATTTAATCTCCCAATTTACTAACCTATATTATTAGCATAGTAATAGTAATGTTATTCGTAATTTTTATCAAGTAGAAGTATTCTGAAAAATGATATGACTCTTTTCCCTAAATAATAGAAATTACCGCGTGTCCGACTATATACGGATTTTTCTACTGCAGCAGTCAACAAACTAATTCAATCGAACCAAATAAATTGAACGTATTACAACATTCTACTTTAAATAATTCATTAAATTTACAAGTTTCTGTAACACTTACTGTCGAAAACACGTAACAGCACTTTAATATAGTGGTCAGTGAATTATTAAATATTTGCAACGGTGTTCATTAAAATTTTTATTGCAGGAAGCAGAAACATCGCGGTCACTTCTGTGCTTAATTCAGTGAAAGTGTAATTCATGTAATTCGTGCAACTAGTCATGTTCAAATAATTTGTTGCTGTATGGTTTGTTCGCGTGGTTCTTGACAAAGCGATATTTAACGAGGCTGCTTAAGTTCGCGACAATAAAACGAAGAGCCAGTTTATTATTGCAAAAAGTCCGCGGGATAGCAGGTTCATTAAATCGGAGAAAGTAGTTGTAATAAAGTCTGCTAGTTTCTTGATCAGCTGGTCTCGCGTTTTCTTCGGCGACATTTTGGAAATGTGTAAGAAACATCAGTGTTTCCTTTAAATTAACTTATTATTATTCTATACCGAAAAACTGTTAACTGACTATTCATGATGTTGATAATTAACAATTCACAATATTATCTAACGGGGTTAATAAATGACCTTCAGCAGTAATTATATTTCAGAAATATATATTTGTTAAAAATTGAAACGGTATTTCTTTAAGCGTTTCTCGATAAAAAAGAATTAATTTATTCAAGGAATAATAATACAATTTATTCGAAGTTATACTCTGGTGTATTTTCCATATGGTTTCCATAAATAAAAAACAACTGTTCCAAGACAAAAGAATGAAAGAATCATTAGTATTCAATTTCTTTATAAATAAACGTCACAGAGGAAACGTAGTGAAATTGTAAAGTGTTACTCGCACGTTTTTACGCACGTTCTTTTTTTGGTGCAATTGATAATTCGATCTCACGGGAGAAGCTCACGAACGAAACCCCCAGTGGATGAAAGTTCCCACAGGAATAAAGAAATGGAGAACGCAGAACTTTGCTCGTATAAGGAAAATGCTTTCGTTAATTATGATTAATTTTCTCTGAATGGCAACACAAGAAACGACACAATGTTGCAACGTTCTTGTTGCTTTATACCCTATGTGCATACTCGTTAGATCTGTAATGAAGTGTATCCACATCATCCGGAAAGAATGCGGTAAATAAGACGGATATTGATGAATCTGATGTTCTATTAATAAACAAGTGAATTCCTCGGTGAAATAATAAGAAACTTCGAGTATGAAGATTTTAATTTCATGAGAAATTAAATATCTGTATCAGAAGTATATCATGCCTCAGTGTTTCAATTTTTATAATAGTAAAATCAACAGTCGATAAAATTAGAAACTTAAATTTTTAATCTTCTAGGTTTTAATTTTAGAAATATTGAAATTTGAAGGACGTCAATTTTAGAAATATCAAGTTTTATAAATACATAAATTTCTAATGTCTAAAACACGAAATTCAAAATTTCGCTTTCCAACGTTAGAAATATAAATTGATAGGTTTTAGAAGATTGTATTTCTAGAATTAAATATTTCAGTAATAATTCTTATTAATTTACTTTTCATTAAGTACGAAAACTACGGAATCCCTGCGTTTAAATATTCACTATTGTATTATTTTAAAAGGAAATTTTAAAGATAAGAAATTTTTGATAAATAAAACAGTAATCAACATGAAGTCCTGGTAAGTCATCGATATTTTAGGATCTTAATAAAAAATCACAATTGTTAAAACATAATTAATGTGTATTTATAAACCAGGCAAAATTATGGTAACTATATGAAGTAAGGATTTTCTTCTTTGCGAACATGATTGATATTTGTATTGTACCAGTCTACGAGCAGATGAAGAACGTGTACACGTTCCTATGGTGGGGGGTTAATGGATTATTGTTTTAACAACGTACATTGTAATATAAATTATTCTCCGTTACATGGATTGTCTGCGACGACTGTGGGAAGCGTATACCCATATATCATTGAATATCATAAAGGATCCAACTGCCTCAATTATTATGCAAACTAGGGAAATATGTACTAGCTACACATCCGTCGTGTGACTGTACATATAATTTATAAACATCGAATCGTTGATTGAACAATCTCCATTGTTCATCATGATTAAATTATCAATTGTTCGATGATAAATAAGATTATCGTTAGGTAATTTTCCCAAATAATAAATAAATGTATTATGAAAGAGAAAACATGAGAAGAAGTAATTCGATTTTGTGAAATATCAAAATTGGTGTATTCGATGTGCTGTTAATATAGAAAGAAAAAAAAAGACGTCAATTGGCAGTGACTAAGTTCGTAATAGGTTGCAATTAATTTTGCTTGGGCAACATCGACATTAATATAGAAATCTCTTGTCTGTCCAATACGATCGATCGTCCAGCATTGCTCCTAATATGGATTCGAAAGTAAATCGAAAGTATTCGTTGCACGTTTCATTGCATCATTTTTGACAGAAGCTAACACTCATAGTTCCACGCTTCTAATACTATTTCCACCCCGGCATTGAAATCACTTTCAACGATGAAAGTAAAAACGTCCTCGGTTCAACACTCGAGAGTACTATTGCAACAAAACAACTTAAAATATAGCAGACTTCAAAGTTTTTTATTGACACTAATTTATTTCCACTCGCGAAATATTACACGATGCTTCAGTTCTTTGACGGTATAATATCAATTTCTTCTTACTTTTTTCACAATCCACTACGAGGCAGGGGAAATTAGACACTTTTTGTCAGTGTACCTTGACAGAAGATTAATATCGTGTTGTTCCTAAATACGCTGCTAATGCTTTATAATTACGAGGAAAGCTATTTAATATAATAATTGTGTTACGTTTGTGCACTGCTTAAAACAATTGCAGTATTTATTTGAAGAAGTGTACCGTTCAGTGGAATATCAAAAACTGTATAAAATAATCGTATTCTTTGCAAAATATGCTTTTCATCCCCAACACATCATTATTCTAAAAAGAGTAATATGTATGATTTTGTTTCCGTTCGTATTAGCATGTTCAGATTTTAATATTTGCTTTCAATATCAATGATGGTCTCTTAAATCAGGACCTATTTCATGGGGCACGATCTAATTTTATCATCCAATAGAATGACTAAATATCGCACAAAGTAACAGGTTAGATCTCTTGAAAATAAAATTATTTACCAGATCTATTTTTGGAGAATTCAATAACACAGTCTATAGACTGTTTTAATTACCCATCTAATATAAATAACAATTAGTTCTTTGTGTTAAAGTCACATTAGGACCATTAAAGGGTTAACAGCGTTGATTACCCCTTGAAAACGTGTACGATGATTATTTTGGATGAATAGTAGTTGTATAAAATTGATAAGAATATGAATAAAAATGAATTTAAATTATAAATTGTGTCAGCAATGACTTGGCTCCTGCCATTAATAAACTGTCGTCTAGTAAAATAACAAAGAAAAAGAAAAACAGTCACGCAGTTTCGATTTTTCATTCCCCCCCGTTCACCGATCGAATCAACTGATTCACGATCCGCTCCCAATCGATGCGCGCGGATCCAAATCGCTAGAAGGTTGCAAAAGTGTACATACCAGAGATATAATCCTCATGGTGCACGCGTTTGCTGACAAGGAGGGTACAAGTAGCCGGGAAACGATCCTCCGAGAGTTTCACTGAGAGAGTGCAGTCGTATAGTGCTGAGCTCGGTCCTTTATAACCTATACGAACGCTTATGGTTATAGTGGGGGCTACCATGGATAGTAAGGCTCTCCTTGTTGTTGGTCGTCGTGTAACAATCGCAAATTAGATTCCCGGAGGCCGAGGCACGGGGCATGGCCATTGCCAAACCAGAAACGCCACGGGCCTGACATTGCCAAATTGTATGGGAGTGCGTGAACGTAACTTGCATTATGCGAACGTGTGCACAGACACGGCCGTAGACGCCATGAAACGCGGCGTCCGGCTCGGCGGATATAGGTCGAGCTCGCACGGGATTTAAGAGAAGCGTTTTATAAGCGTGAATCGATAATGATCTGCTTTGGCGGGAAGTGATCTTTGCTTGTGTGATGCAATTCGGGGAATGTTTTCGACCGGGCCACTGGAGAGTAATTTTTAAGCATGGTACGCTCGACAGAAGAATGGTAACTTGATTTATTGTTTCGTTCCCGCGATTTTGAGTCTTGGCTGCAACGGGGATGAAGCTGGTATTGTTTGAATTTGTAACCTCGTTCAATTAGCGCTTTGGACGTCATATTTTAGTAACGTACGGTTTTTCGAAAGGATCTGTCAATAATTTGTAGAACAGTGAAAGCTGAATGTCATAGAAATAATATATTATATTCGTTGAAAGTAAAAGTGTTAACTCGAAGGATTTTCTATGATTTTGGTATAATACTCAAGGTGTCGACGGAATGTATACTTTTTTTTTATGAACACAACTGGCATAATAGCAATTAGATGTAATTAACTTGTCCATTTATAGTTACAACACTCTCAAATGAGATTATCTATGAAATCAGCATTGATAAATTAATTAGAAACTAGGAAGCTTGACGAAGCGATTCGAAGTTATTAATTAATTGTATTATAAATTGCGAGGACTGCTGTTCGTTTAAATCCTCGCGAATACCAGAAGAAAGTGGCAAAGATATCGCGTGGTACGATCATGGACGATATCTGAATCGCCTTGAAAATGCTGCATCTTAATTTGGGAGAGTCTTTATAATTGATGTTCCTATTTCACACGCCGCGTACGATACACGTGTGCTGCTTGAAACATTAAACAATCGATCAAAACTTTCGCTGATACTAATAGCTCGATATTGCTTCGTTTTATGTTTTCAAAAGATTAAATGTTCTGATCATTTTCAGAGCATTGATAATAATTCTTGTTAATTCATATTTCTAGAATTCTTCATCTTTAATTCTTAGGTACAGGAAGTCTATTTACCAAAATTTCAAAGTTCAGTTATTAGGAAGTTTAGCTTATTAGATGTAAAGACGATCTCGATAGTCTTTTCTCGTATTAGATTATCCCAAATGGTAACCTTATTAGCATGACAGTGTGTTATTCTAATTTTGACATCAATTAGTAAACAATTGCTATAAAATGCATAGAAACTAAGCCAAGAAAGTCGTACAATCGTTGCATTTTTCCATTTTCCTGAAGAAAGAAAGTAAATCATATTCAATATGAGTTGACTTTTATCTTTTAAAGATACTAATATACTTTACTATTCAAAAGTTATGGAACATTTACTTATTTTGCTTTTTTTCAATCCTTTTTGTAACTATATCTAATATGGTCTGCCTATGTTTTGAGAATTTTCATATCTTTTTTGGGGTGGTAGTCGTTGAAAGGAATTTTAGGGCACATTGTATAATAAAAGATTCAGGATCCAATGTAGAGTACCAAAGTCACATGATATCATCTATTAGTACCATATGCCAGCGAAATACTGCATACAGCTAACCGTATAAAATATGAAACCAGACAGCTGCCCTTTGGCTCATTAATTCCCAGAAGTCGAAAATATGGTATTCTCAAAATAGTAGTATCTATTATCAACGAAAACGTATGCCAACATGTTGTAAATAAGCATTTACTTATAATACTACGACTATTAATACTATTAATATTTATTTCAAGTAAATAGATAGTAAAAAAATATATAAATATAAATATTTTAACGATTTCTTTATGCCTTCATGGTGGTTTAATATGTAGGTCGTCTTGCGATTTTTGAGCGGGAGTATAAGTTATAATTGAATAAAATCAGTAACAACCTGTTTTATGTGTTATGAGTCGTGCTCGATCTCATAGCTGATTTCTCGGAAGAAAATTCACTTGCCAACTTTCATTACCACAACCGGACGACGATCGAGCTCACTTTCAGTATCATCAATGGAAAAACGAGGAGAACGGATGCACCAGGTGAACTTCATTAACACTGTCCTTCGCTGAATGATTGCCTGTTACCATTCTACTGCTTGTCCTTACTTGGACACAGTTCATTATCAATGATACGGTGATTCTATTAAGAGTTGATCTCTGATTTAGCAATTAGCCATAGCGTGTGAGTAACTTTTAACGAGAAAGATAGTAAAGGAAAATGGAATTGTTTAACACGATCTATGTTCATACAAATGTAGAAGGATTTCAGTTTATTTAAAGATTTTACACTTACAATTACTTTCGAATCTTTTCTAAGCATATGTAACATTTTATTCAAAGAAATAGAATACTTTAGTATTTCTGTATCGAGTGTTTCTATTTTAATTGACGGATTGGAAAATTAATAAGATAGCTTACAAACGATTGAATTTATTTCATTACTACAGCATTCGTGCAGTTTTCTAACAGAGTTAAAAATGGAATTATTTTAATTGAAACATTAACAATTACTTTTCATGCCAAAATATTAAATGCTTTAAATATTATACAAAAAACCAGAAAGTAAATTACGTTCAATGCATAAATCGAAAATCATTGGAATAAAGAAACAGCAAATGAGTCTTATGAAAATGTTGTAACACTCAGAACAGAGCGTGGCAAAAATGAATAAAAAAATAAATTATACCTTTTAGTTGGTTGTTCCTTTTTAACGTCAATCATTTCAACATTATCGTACATTATCTTTACAGAATGGTATTTTCTATCATGACGTATAACCGATTCCACGTTACTTACCTGACCGTCTTAGAACTTTCCAAGGGGAAAGTTCTTTTCACAAGACTGTTTTCGCGTTCACAGTTACAAGAGTTGATTTATAATTTATCTATTTTGGTTTACCTAGTTTGTTTACCTATTTTCGATGGATTTATTGTTCTTTTTATCGCTGGTCAAAAATATCAAACAACATCAGCCTTTTTAATCATCGCTTTATGAAGAATGAAAAGAATTTTAAAGATGCGTTTTGTTTCTCATAAGAAACAACTGAAAATTTCTCCTTTCGTTTTCAAATGAATTTTATGCGTATTTATAAATTGACGGTGTATAATTTACTTCCTTTAATCTCAGTACTTCTAATTGGTAGAAATTTAGCAGTCAGATTAATTTTAACTTCGATAAATAACGTTGTTTGATTGGTAGTTTAGAAAGTACCGTAGAAGTTTTTTGTCGTAGGATTGTTCTTGTGTGTTCTTTAAGAAATACAAAATGACAGAAGAAATTGAAAAATAAAGGTATAAGTTAACTATTATAGATTTTGATAAACCAAATATCTATTTTGTATTTCGAGAATTTAGTGGTATTAATTCATCTTCGCAGTCTTGTAATATCATTTGTATACTTACGACAGTTTTTATTTTAGTTTGTTCAAAATTGTAAGGTGGTGAGCAAATAGCTTTCGTAGTAAGTATAAAACTCAGTTTTGTTTGAAAATATTTAAATTGATTCATTATTTTTGTTAAAATATTACCCTTAAAGTTTTAACCGCGAATGTAATTAATATCCTAATTCAAACCATTCGTTTCGCTGAATTAAAATTTATGCCCTTCGAAAAAGCATACTAATTACTAATACAATAAAATATTTAAGTACCAACGAAAAGGGAAGTTCAGTTAAATTTTGTATAATTTACAATATTTTCGTCTCAATCTCTTTAAAGATGCAATGCCATATTTATAATGAGCTTCGAAGACCTTTAACCTAAGTAATAATTTGAACAGCTAAGGACAGTTAGTTATTTATGACACAATACTCTATCTATTTAGAAAAAATGAACCATATTAACACATGATTCTATTTCGATGACTACAAGCTGTATTATCATCTCATCTGACATTCTTACGACAAATGACACTATGAGTCAGTATTTCTCCGAAGTGTAAACATTTCTATCTTGATCACCTTGGTTCACCTTGCACTCGTACCTGTCCTCGATAGCAGCTCACCAAAGAGTCGAATTAGTATGTAACACGATGTTATAGGATTACAAGACAAATCACGGGCAATATGTTGGCAGCTTGCCAAGTGATCGTGTCATGATGTGCCTCAACTTCGAGGTGAGCATTACTTCATGTTCGTTGACCTTCTTGTGTGCAACGAGGCTGCATTCAGGGTGCAGGTGTAACATCATAAGGATTCGTTCGTCGCTTGCGTAATCTTGTACAATAATATTCACAGCGAAGTCAGTGACTTCAGCTTCATAGAAAGTCGCCTTGTCCAAGAGTGTTTCGATTCATGGTGGCGCACAAAAGTTTGAGGACACTTGTTCAATTTCATAAAAGAAGTTACGAAATCATCGCGTTAAACCTTTGAACGATCACTATGGATTTGCATATGATAATTACCTACAAACTACTTTTGATCCATAAAATTATTTTATTTGAATTTATATATTAAACCGAACGATTTAATATAAAAACGTATAGCAGGGTTTGATGGCAGGTGTGACAGTAGGGAGGATTTTGTCTTTTGATATTTTGATATAACAGTGCGAACGTACACTCAATGGCGCGTTAAATATAGCAAAATGATTAAATTACTTTTTTATTGATATACACATCAGGTTGTCTAGGTACATTGTGTATTAGCCTTGGTATCCTGGCAGTTAGTATTCTTTGCTGTTTTCGTGTGAACATCGGGTTATTTCATAACTGATGTTTTTAAAGCGAAATCACCTGTATAAAGAAAAATGTCTCAATACTTTTGAGTTCTACACTTCCGCGTTCTTCACGATCGTAACCTTTTAACTTGTCATCGAGGTCAGCGATTTTGACAGTGACGAATGATGAAACGAGTCGTGTTGTACGTGAAGGAATCGTAGCTCGTTAGGCGAATGAAACTGTATCAACGGTTGATACGGGAAATAGTTTCGACGATGTTTGTTATCGTCTAAGCGAGTCACGCAAAATGTGCCCGTCAGTTTCAACATTCCGGACCATAGTTACAGAACCTGCCTACTTTGCCGGAATTTATCGTCATCGTTGAAATCGTCGATCGTTTGACGCAAGCATTCGTGACCCATTGTTCGTTTGGATTTTACGTAAATGATTGGAAACGCATTGTTATTAGCCAATCAACGATTGGACATGTCAACGAGTAACGAAGGATCTTCGAATATTAATTGCAAAATTATTCGTAAATTACGAACAATTCTTTAAATACAAGAGTAAGTAAGAATGACACAAAGTTATTGGGTATTTATTACAAAGTTAAATAAATTTTTGAATCGAGAATTATTCCAGAAATTATTCCTTCTTCGCAAATTTTATGCCAAGATTATTATTATATCTAACTTTGTTCTAAGAACATTGACAGTAAATCATTCGAATTTTTGTTCTGTGATAAAATGTAAATGTTCGGGCGGTACAATGTAAACGTTACAGAATAGAATCATATTTTTTAGCAGTTTCTTCGAAACAAACATATTGTGCAAACGTACGTTTGCAGAAACATCCGGAATCTAATCGCAGTTAATGGAACAAGTTAATATGATTACCGTGTAAAGAAAAAAAAAAAGATGACATTTTGAGGTAGCTGATGAATAACCGCCATTGTGACATCGAAGGAAATGTCGTTGTAGCGTAGAAGCGTACCAAGTTGCAACAAAAGGATGCGTGTGGGAGCGTTCAAAATTTCGGTAGTAAAGATTCGAGCGATACAATAGAATTACCACATTGCTTTTGAGCTTCTTTACGTCGTGAGAATAAGATGGTTGTAAGTTCTTTTATTCTTTCATTCATGCGAATTTCGTCATTTTATGGCAGAGAAAATGCAGTCTCGGCTTAATGAAAACCTGCTTCGCAGAAATGCAATACTGGTTGCGGTTGTTGCAGGCTGTATGCACTCCAGCACTCCATAGTAGCTAAATGAATTAAAAGATTGTTGTAATGTAAATTTCACATTATGCTGAGACAATTTTCTCGAGTTAATTTGAAATTTTTCATTATACTTGAAGTGTTAGAACGTCAATGCTTCTTTTTTTATTCATTCTAGCGTAATTTTAATAACAAACTCTGAAATATAGAAGATGTATCAGTATTTGTGAAATTAATATTTAGAAATTTCTTTGTATCAAAAGTTTACATTACTTTGAGCTGACAATTTTTATTCGAGCTAGTAAGCAAGTACAAGGGTAATTATGGGTCCTTTATTTTGTTATTTTCATTTTTCATCAAAATAGTGGTCAGGGAATTATTTATTTCAAAACATAATTTCTATTTGTTTCATGATTTTTAGATGAAAAGAATGATTAAAAATCGTTTTGATTCTTTGGATTCAGAGGAACGTAACTTTTCAAATTGGAACTGTGAAAAATAATTTCACATACAATTTCTTCTAAAAGCAATAGTATTTTTCCAGAAAACGACATTAGTCTTAAAAGTATTGCGATAGATAGTAATTAATTAATTAAGACAAATCAGAAATAAAATATTATATGTTACAAATCAAACGTATCAAAATTAAAATATTAATTTGCCTTTTGAGTTAAAATTGAATCATATTTATAGGTCAATAATTTCCGCGACTTTATAATTAATTTGTAAATAAATACTATTCCTCGTGAAATTGTAGATTACATTCGTGTTTCGGGTTCTTATTACCACATTACGCTACAATTTGATTATTAATCTCTCAAAATGAAATAAAAATTTACTCGGACCGTTCTCACACTCGTTTTCACGTAATTACTTAACAAGGATAATCAGTGGATCAGCTCTTATGTTAAATAATAACGCAACCATGCGATACCATTGTTAATCCAGGTGAATTCTGCGTCTTTTGCGTTGAACGAACGTGAAGGTCGGCGTAGGGATTTCGCAATCGAAATTCCAACGGCTAGAGTTCCGGAACAACTCGATACACGTCGGCCCTGCCTTTTTATTTTTATCATAGAAGGAATAATTTGAAAGGTCGTTTCCCAAACTGGTTCAAAGACGGGAGTAGTTAGAAAGTTGCGGTAACTATTTGATTGACAACCAAACTTGTGACCTGTCCACGTAAATTTCCTTTAACCTGGCTAGAATTTTCTTGCGTATCACAAATATAGTAAATAATTACTAATTCGATAAATTTCAACAATTAATTCTAATTCACATTACTGTATCAGGAATATGTAAAAGTTTTCATTTTTAAAGATAGTTCACTTTGTTCGTATTTTATAGATGACAAGGTAACTTTAAATCAAAACGTTTTGCCGGTTTTTAATCAAGAAATGGGTATCGCAATAAAGAAAGTCTAGTAGTAATTATCTTTGCTACGAAATCATTTGTGAAATTAATGTAATTATTATAATTGCCTACAAAGCACAACTATTTCGTGTCGTTTCAATAGTTGCCCTGTGCTGCTTAAGGAGTGAAAGTTCACGTAATCACATTTTCATATGAATTAATAAAAATATATTTGTATCAATATTTCATGCAGATCGGCCAAAATTAACATAATAAAATAAAACACGTTATAAATGTCAGCAAAATGCTTTATATCACTACTTAAACCGCCGGTAGATAATCAGCGACCTATTTTTATAGTTCTTTTCAACAGTTTTTTATTTTCTTGTAAAGATATCTCAAAATCACTCTATATTCCTATTCTATGTCGACATCTACAAAATAAGATAAAAATAAATGCAAACAATCTTAAATATTAAAGCTTCAATTAGTGGCAAGAATTAGAGGCGATTGATTTATATATCCATTGGAAATTAATGATTATTTCATCTTTATTAACAAACGAATTAATACATAAAGTATTATAGCGAATACTTCAGAATGCGAAATAATATAAAATTATGAATGAAAATTCTATGCATGAATTTTTGTTTCATTCCAATGTTCTCAAATTGTACAGTTCTTAAACCTCGAAACAGTAGTTTTGTATTATTTAGAATAAGAATCTTAATTGGGAAACGTTGATAACTATCATTAGGCAGAAAAACAATACATTCGGTGTTACGATTAACGAGAAGTGTCGTGTTGAGCTCATGTTATTCCAATCTAGTTATTATCTTACAATAATCTAATTATAATAGTAAGCGTGCTGAATTGATCGTGCAGTCTCGCAAGACGCGAATTCGAAGACGCAGCTTGACGAAGCGAGATTCTTCTTAAAACGAAATTTCAAATTTCGATTACTTGTTACGCGTGCAAGCTGCGTTTTCTAGGATAAAAAAAAAACAAGAATCAGCAAGGACGCCCACCGTGGAATCTCGAAATTTTATTTACAATATTTTTATAGCCTTCCTCAGCATGGTACACACGATCTTGACGTATTCCCCTTGCCTGTTTAGTAAAAATAGAAGAGTATGCACCATACACGTATACATACACATAACACGTTAAAGAAGGAATAAATTTAATCGAAGTTTTCATTTATTGTGGGTACGTTAATTGTTTTATAATTAATTTCAATCAACATTACAAAGAAAATAAAATTCTCAAGTTCGAAAATGCCATAACACGTGGATTGCTATAAAATAGCCATATTATAATAATTTAATTAAATTATTCGATCTGCTACTTCGTATTAAGGATTAGGGTTAAGTTCTTTGTTATAACCTAACTAGGATTTCCCTGTTTTCTTTCTTCATTTCGTATTTTTTATTTAAGCTCTTGAACGGCGAAACCGGATGTTCCTTAACCCAACGAACGATTTAAAGTTTACATTCAATCTTGGTTTCCTTTTTACTCTGTTTTTCTACAATGTATGAAGTTATTGTAATTAAAATTTTGAGTTCTTGTCACAATCCGACTTCGTCATTCAAGGCTCAAACTTCAAGTTCTCACAATTAACATGTTAATCGATTATTACTCTTCTATTTCACTTTTCATCCAATACCTCGTCATATTTAGTTCCAATGGCAAGAACAAACTCGTGCTTTTATCGAAGAGACTAAAGTAATCGGTAGGCAACCATGACAACTATCTTGTTACCGAAGCAAGCATCAAGAACCTTCAACTATAACAAATCGAAGAAAAAGAAAACTGGAGTGAAAAGAAAAACAGTACATTTAAAATCAACGAAGAACCGAACTATTAAATAAACAATCTGTGGTCCTCGATATTTCCTTCGGTAATCGATACACGATTTACAAAAGACAGTGTCGCCCATCCTGAAGAATGAGCCACGATACGTCGTCGAAGAATCGCGTCTTCAGACAATATAAGTAAATAACCAAAACGCACGGGTACCACCCTGACGAACACGGGAGGGACTAGAGGGCCTAGTAATAACCGAAACTGATGTCGTGCAGCGGCGGTGAACCGCCTTGAGGAAGAGCGTAATCCCTAGCCAGTTGATCTAGGATGCCACCGCTTTGGCTTCGAGGTTGCGGTTGGGAACGATGCTCTTGAACGGGAGCGGGGGCGAACTGAGCTGGTCCTTGGTTGAACAACTGAGAAGGAGGCGCAGGTTCGTCGTTCTGTCGAAGGATCGCTGTTTGTTTGGAAATGCCTTGTTGATGAGCAGCTGGAGTGAAGATCTGTGGATTGGGGATGTTGGACTGTCTGGGTACCTGGGGAGAGTAGACCGCTTGGGTATGGGACTGGGACTGCTGGAAGGCTGGTTGCTCGTATTGAATTTGTGGAAGAGGCGCAGGACGAGCAGGTGCCACGGCTCGATGAGGAGCAGGCCTGGCAGCCGGTTGCTGGTATTCGTCTTGGTAATTCTGTGCTTGCAAAGCTTCGCTGGTTGTCTCGTCTTCCAGGGTCGGTGGTGCTACGGTGATACCCTCTCCAGCTGGTTGGAAACCGTATTTATTCGCGCCATACTCGACCACTCGTACTTTACCGGTATCGTCCACGAATCCGTATTTGCCCTTCACCTCTCCGGTCGGCAGTTTGGTTTCGATCTTGAACGAACCGTCAGCGCCTTCGAAACCGTACGTGTACGAACCGTCTTCGTTGTGCTTGTTTATCTGTTTCAAGATGGCCACCGGGGTCGGTTTGGGGGTGGTGGGAGCTGCCGATTGCCGATTCGGGGCTGCGTCCGCCGCGTAACTTCGAGGGGTCGGATGTGCTGGTCTCGGGGAATCGTATCCCGAGTATTCGTCCACATAGTTACCACCTGGTTGTTGGTACTGCTGGGCCGATACTGCGAGTATCGCAGCTACCACTGATAATACCTGTAAAAAGCATGGTATTAGTAAACATGTATGGTTGATGAGAATAATATTATGTGGGCTTAATATTCCGTACAAAATATCATTGTTCTAATTAAAAGTAGAGGTAAAGGGTCAATGGTTTAAAGAGGATTTCAATTGCTGAATCGTACAGCAAAGGTGCATGTGATTAAAATGATTAATTTATGATACATTTTAACTCCTATCAGAGCAAAGTGAGGTCCAGTGAACTATACACCTAGTCGAGTAAATCTGTTCTGAAAAGGTTTCGAATATTTTTGAAAATTTATTACAAAAGCAACGATAAAATGAGTTAGAAAAGTACATCGTGAAGGCTTGATGTATATTTCTAATTATTTACAATAATTATGTTTCATACCAAGAACGAATAGTTATGTATTTTAATACTTTCGAACAATAGTTTTGAGAGAACACTGTTATTGAATAATTTTAATATTCCTGTAATGTTCCTAATGGTAGGTGAAAATTACGTAATGTTTATACACCAGATTCTTCGAAAACGATTGTCCGCCATGACCGTAATTATCAAGCGCGAACTGCACTTCCGTCGTTTCGTTCTTCAGGAAGTCGCTTGACGCTTCGAGGAAAGGTTGTACGATTAGATTCGTTTATGATGCGATCGTTTCTCAAGGCGGCGTGCAATTAATAAACGTCATTGTTTTAGAAAGTCGCATGGCGGCACTTTATATCGACATCTTTTATTTCAATTCCCGTATCTCGTGATTTACGACCGTTCAACGAAGTCACGTCCGTTAAGAACATCGTAAATTATCGTTACCTATAACGCTATAAATTTAGTGATCACGGTAAACGTTATAAAGCTGTTAATCCAGGACTTCGTAATTGCCCCGTAGGAAGGTCATAGACCAGTGACGCATAACCCCATCGAGTTACCAGAACCTTAACCGCCAGACGTGACTTTATTACAGCATCATCCAACAGATATCCGCATTCGATGGATACCGGATTTCTGTTAAGAATAGAAACTAAAAGTCTCGATAGTGTCGAGTAACGAACTTCAAACGTGATTTAATTTGGAATGGAATTATGTAGAAGCAATCTAAAGCTTTAACTATGCAGTGGATCAAACAAAAATAGTTACACTCCAAATATATTTAACACTTTGAGTACCTAGGAAATCCTTATAGTTAGTCGTCTTATTTCCAATAAATTTAAGTATATTACTTTTATGATATTCGGTCTCTTCGGCTGGACAAAGTAATATAATTTCAAATATTTAATAAAATTACTTTCGATTTAAAATGAACTGAACATTTCTGTGTCACCCATATTTCGGTGATATGGCAATTAAAGGTGATTTAAATATTTGGAAGTGGATACACGCAACAGGTCCAGTATCATTCGAAATCGTTTAATTTCTTCTAACGATTTCTTCTCTATCTCCTACCATTTCAGAGCCCAATTCAGGTATGTAATACAGCCTGTATATACTAAGCGCATTACACGTAATAGCATATAAGAAAATGTAACATTTACATATATAATCCCAACAAATAAATGAAAAAGAAGTTGCTTCTCCTTTATGAACGTACTCGCCCATTAAATCGATCAGTATAAAATGCACACGTTAAAGAATCGTTCGACTGTATTGTTCGGTCTGTGCGGGACACTTTCTGAAGTTCCACCCGAACGATCGCGAACAAGAAACGGTTTCTGTCGAGCTGCATTCTGGTCGACATAATTCTCGAACGTGTTCCTACACCGCATAACTCGTTATATAATTCTCTTTCTTCGAGTAGGCGGCGAAGGAAATGAATTAGCTGCCAACTTTCAGAATTTTTCGGCTAACGTGGAAAGCAGCTGGAAAGAAAGTTTCTGACTTAAATGCTCAGTTGATCATCAACGACCACTATTGAACGTCGTGGGGGTCAGTAATTGACAACCACAAATTTAATATACATAATATATTAACTGAAAGGAGAAAAGTTAACGGCCATTTGTAATATGGCACGCTGTAATTGGTGGTTTCGTTTTGCAATTCTAACTTTCCAATTGTTTCCTTTCAAAATGAATGTAATACGAATGCTATTTAGAATTTTACTTAATTCTTTTGCTAATGACCTTCACAGTATTTGATATATTATTATTATATTAATTTTGTAGGGTTCCAGATGGGAACTTTAAATTTCGAAATGAAACCGTGGTATTCTAAATAATTATAAAGTATGGATCTGAGGAGTGTTTCAAATACTATTGGTCCTCGAATCATAACTCAAATTTACCAAAATGTATGCAACTATTCTTCGAAAAAAAATTAAGTACTTAAATGTTACATAATGAAAAGTGATAAGGTATAATCAATAAAATGAAACTGAATTTAAATTCCAAGGATTAATACCACATTAGCAACAGAAAGTAATGAGACGAATAATCCAGCTGTAAAGTGATATCACCGTATGGCTAATAAGTTTCATTAAAGTGCACCGTGTCACATGTGACCTTTTCTACTGTGGCAGTGAACGTGTTAACACGCTCAGTTTAGAAACAGTCGTGTCTACTGTGGCACGCGATAATATATTATGGATCAATTTCTTCAGTATTTGAAATAATATTCTTAAATAATTGATTAAATTAAAAATCACAAGTCGCTTAGGCAGCAACAATATGAATTGAATTTTCATTTCTTAAACTTTCAACTACCCCTTTAAATACCATTGTCCAATATACAAAACTTTCTGGTTGAAAAATTATAGATTCTCATTTGAATCGAAGCACCATTGTACGTGTATACATTTCGCAGGTCTGGGTTACAAATGATCCCGATTAATCGTTCAGATTTAATTGCAATTAGACAACGCAATTTGCAAATTCCTGACCAGTCGTGTCAAGGTTCTACGAGGTCCAATCGCGTGCACCAGCTACGCACAGATCACAATCACATTTCCGTCACGATGAGAAACGATCACATCACTCGCGATACCATCGTCCAGATTGGGGGGAAAAAAATGAGATCCTTTATCGAAATGGCGATCACTGTGGCGCCAATGATCGGCGTTGGGGGGGAATCGAACAACATTGGACGGATTTAAATGGAACGATGAGAAAATTGAAGCGGTTGGGCTAGATAATTAAAACGATGACGATGATGACGCACTGAATACGTACCGTCGCGACGGTGTACATTGTGTTCCAGGTGGTGGTTGTGTTAGTGTGTGTGAATGTAAGTAGGCAGCGAGGCTAGAGTACCAGCGTTTGCTCGAACTGAGGCCCTCATATACCTTACTGGGGTCCTCCGTTCCTACCCCCCTCTTGCCCTCTACACTCCTGTCTGTTAGCACTGGGGGACTTTCACTATCTATTCGACTCCTGTACATACGGCCGCCTTGTCTCGTTACAGCACCTTATATCCCTTAAATGTTCCCCACCAGTCTGGCCCGATTTCTCGGGAATCTGGCAAATCAACCGTTGGACCGTCGAACGACTTTAACCCGTTAACTGAGCCACGTTTCGATCAGAATACGTCTCGTGTCCTCCAACATTTGTAATAAAGAAGAGAACTTATTGTAGTTTAAGAGTAGGTAGTACTCAGGCACAAGCCCAGTTTATGGATCTTCTTATAAATCGTTGTACTGAATCGAAGTGATAATGGACATGCGTAGCAAGACACGTTAAAATGTGAATTATTAGAGAAACAGTCAAAAAAGTATTTGCAATTTGATACTACACATTACAGTTTGTGTGCTTTTTTATTTAAATAATTATGCAAAATTCGAAAGATCAGGCACTGGTAATTAATTGTTCCAAAAATCCAATTAACGCATAAACGAAAACATATTAGGAAAGATAAGTGATCAGTACAGATTTAATCTATGTAAGATCGAGCAAAAAAAGAAGATAAATGTGAAACATAAATGCTATGATCATCTATCATCATCCTTAATTGCAGCATAGCTAAATTAACATTCAAAGGCTCATTAATTAAACTTCAATCAATAACCGGTGAGGTGTTAACATGTTGACTGCCTCAGTAGAAACGGATGCATAGTAAAACATTGCAAGTTTGATTATTCAAGATACGGATAGTTAATTTTCAACTATAAGTACTGAATTTATTACCTTACATTATTAGCATAATAACAATAGCATGCAAATCTTGCTTTCTTTTTTCGTTAAGTAATTATTTGATTACATCCTATTTGAGGTTTCAATTAATAGAGGACTCCATGTTAAACGATTAAAATTAGAAAATTCCAATTAATTCAAAATCTTCAAATAAATTTCTCGTTAGTTTATATTACAATATAAAATAATAATTTTAGAATAGACCCATTATAATATTTCTTACGTCATATGAAAAATTGTATTTAATGTAACAAACAAATAGCACAGAATTATTCATACTTCCACTTGGAAAACGAGTTAATTCGTCTTCTGTAATTAATAAGTTAGAAGTTTTAAATCGTGATCTGATTCGTTAACTGATTTCTTGGATCAGAAGACCTGAAATTATTAAATATTTTTCGCCAGTTGATCGATCGTGACTCCTGATAAGGAGAGCAAGCGTGGCGGGGTTTCCTTACGAAACGCATTTGTAATACTTTTTTTTTTCAGCTGGTCTTGATCTAACGGAATTGCCGGGTTCGTGTTTATTATGTAATTGATCGAGTCTCTAATTATTAAGCAATAAGGTTGTACGTGGGCGACAGGCTGGCCGAGGATTGCTTAGACATCAAGTTTTTGATCGAGAGAATAGATTCGATTTATCTGTGTGTCTTCTTATGTTTCCGGCGCCGTAACACGTATATACGACGCACGTTGCTTGGCAGGTTGTTCTGGTTTCTTGTGACTCTTGAAAATTATTCTTAAGTTCTCGATTGGACTGCCGATCTAGAGCTGATGAATTTTTATTGTCTGACTGAAACCTTTCACCGTCACACGTTCGGTCACCGTAGGTTTTTCATTTATAGAATCAATATTTTAGAAATACAATCATTGTATCCCGTATAAAAGTCAAAATTGTATAAATATGTCACGCAATTTTAGGAGTTAACAAATAATTTCAAATAATTTTGTTAGAAAAGAATCTACATTATTCGTCATTTGCGAAATTAATAAAATTAATATTGCGTGTCTTAATTTCGTTTCTCGTTTCTGTAACGTTGACGAAAATTCAGAGAATTTCAGGAAAATTAACGTCTCGCAGGTAAAATCATTTTGCCGAGTTCCTAAGGTGAAATTATTATGTAAAGGTAGCGATGTAGACATCGAGGTCACGCTACAGAAATTATACATATAGACGTTGAATGAAATTATTTAACGAGTGCACTCACTTTTACCAGGACTACCGGTACCAAAATTTATTCATACTTCCACTTCTTTCGACTCGCGTACTTGTTGCACGTTGGCAAATATTCCACCATGCACCGTTAGAAATACGTGAAAGCTTTCATCGTTTATAAATCAATTATCTTTATTAATATTTCATGGGTGACATAATATATTGATTCAAAATATTATTTATCATTAATCTTTTTTGCCAAATGTGACAGACACTTTAAATCTAATGCAATTTGAATGATTTAACAAAGGAATGGGAAAAGATATGGATATATTGGAAATGGATGATAGATAAATCTGTCTGACGACTAACTGGCAGTGCACTTTATGAAGTAGAATAGGACGGAACGAACCAGCCAGCACGCGCTTAATTCGTAATTATAGTACCGTGTGTAACGTTACTTTCGATCATACAAGGATAATTAACAATTAAGTAGCGTGTATGTAATCACTTATTGAGTTCAATTAGTCTTCTGCTAAGGCAATACAAGTTAGGTATTGTATAATAACAGCAGATGGAATGTTATTTTTACTTTAATGTAGATCAATTTTGTCTTCCGAAATATATAAGGTGAAATTGACCATACATTTCAAATCAATATGAATTTGTTATTAAATTTTATTCAACATTCGATAACATTTTTATTTCTTCATCGAAATTAATTTTCCTTGCATTTTTATTCATTTCAAGCTTGGAATAAAATTTGCTACGTATTGAATGAGTAGGAAAGAAAGAAAGGATCTATTATCACCTTGAAATTGACCAATCGCAAGGCTGAATCGCGTTTTGGTAAAACGGAGCTCGACCTTTGAAAACGCGCAAGGAACTCGACGTTTTCACTGCACTCCCGCAACGCAACCCGAGTAACCGGATTGATTTTGCAGTAAAATTAGCCGCGAATCGACATTTTGTAACTTTCTATTGGCACAGAAATCGTTAGATTCGTGGCTGATCGATATTTCGTATCCCGAGCTCGTAACTTCCGTAAGTTTCCTTGGTAATATCTTCCATTTCGTATTTCCGGCACGCGTGCTCTCGATTAAACTCATTTGTGGCTTAACACTGGTAGAAAGTAATACGAATCCTCGTTTTTAACGCAGATATGCTTCCAATTAAGAGCAAATTGCTCCGAATAAAAGGGAAAAGAATTCTTCGAGCCTGAAGATATTGTTTCAGATCAGTATCTTTCTGTTACACATGGATTTAAGTTGGTGCTTATATGTAGGTAGAAAGTGGTGCAAAAATTACATGGTATTTTGTTTAAATATCGGTTCTTGTAGAATATCAGTCTTATAGGAAGTGTTGAATTTGTTGCGGTTATTTATCGAATCAATTGAAATATATGACAAATTTTAAGTTTCATTAAAATTGAATATACTCAAATTTTCAAAGTTATTTTCCTCGAAGACAAAGTTATATATAAATAGAAAATTTTCAGTTGATGTTATTTTGAAAGGAAATGATTCTGAATAGTTATAATTTAGCATCAGAGATTTAGATTATAGCTTCATGTAACTTTATTCCGCCAATGGTCTGTTTTGTGCACAGCATTCTCAATGCCAACCAGTGAAAGGGAGATCGCCTGGTCAATTTCGTGTATCCATCGAGAAATAACCGTGTTTCGATCCCCCTTGGCCCTTTTTTACCTGGATAAATTGTGTCAGCTGATCCGTACGGACGGGTTTGTTACCTTCGCGAAGGACGTGCTGCGTCGAGATTGCGAATATTCACAGAAATATCTGTATTGGAAAGTCTTTGGTTACTTTGCTGATTTTCCGTCTCTTGCATGATTTGTTTATAAAATGATAAAAATTACAAATTAATGATTTTTGGAATTCCCTTACAAAAAAGGTTAGAACAAAAATTCATAATAATTCATAATACAACGTTTCAACGTTATAAGAATTGCAAAAAGTAGTATGTGGAGGGTGCACCGAGAAATGAGTAGAAACCACGAGATTTTCCATCCATATTGAATCTTTTACAAATATATTAACTTTTGCAGAAATATAACCGGTACGCTACTGTGACATAAACTGGAATTCTATAATTATTGTAGAATGTTAATATTAGCATTATCCATATTTATAACAGGATGTTAAAATATGATAATTGCAGAATGTTTCGGAACATTTCGTTTTCCCAGCAATTAGTTGAGTTTGCGATTTAGAACGGAAACGTTGCTATTGGTTGCAGAGCTTCCGGTAGAATCCGCGAGAATGATCGAACTTGTTCTGGCTGTGCAGCATAGAGCGATATGACTTGCTGGAAGGTATGCAAGGTCAATCGAAACTGCAAACTATCGCCTTTCACGTGTCACTCTCTTCGAAACTGCACGCAGGGCGCGGCAAAAAAATATCACGCATGTAGGAGGATGGTGGAGTATAAAAGGATGCTAGAGAAGAACGGAGATAGTTCTTTTAACAAATATATAATGATCATTTGAAATTCAAAAAGAAGTACACGAAGGAATTGCATTCATAGGCTAGAAATTTTTTCTTTTGCAATCAGCAACACCCACATACTCTTATTTATTTCTTTGTTAATGCTCAATTGATTTCTTATGATCCATTTGTATTTCAATAAACCGATGAACTTAATTTTTTATTTACATCAGTGTAAGCAGTATAAATATTATACATACACGCACGCAGTCATTTTTCTTGCTTTATAGATATCTAAGAATTGCTCAATCTGCTTTATGATAAATAGTTGATATTTTATTTTATATACCTGAGAGTAGTTATGCATTAAAAAATACCACACGTGTTTCTTTTCGTCTGTAAATTATTAAGAGCTGATGTTAATAACAATTCTAAATTGAATCCTTCGCGAAGTATTTAATCATTCGAAATATTGAAAACATTGCTAATGATTGTATTCCATAGAAAATTATTCATTCAGGAAGTGACGTCATCAGACGTCCACTTTATAACGGTGATAACGAACCTTGTGTTAAATGTCTCTGGCATAATTTATTGAATCCGTCGCATGTTTTATTGGTTTACAATTTCTTTTTCTTAAATACTCCTTATGTTGATAATAGAACAGTTCCAGAACGTCAAGTTATCAATAAAAATTGAGAATAAATACATCATACTTATTACATGCAACAGAATTTGCCGTAACAAAGTCTACTTTTCTTTTGATTTTATACTCTCAAACGGTAATTGGATCAATTTGACTCCGGTTCTTTTTCCTCTATTCTGAAACGAAACTTAACTTTTTCTCGTGCAACTTTACAAAATCCGTACAAGGGTTAAATACCGTAAGTGACCCAAGATTTTTCAGCAACGGTATACATGAAACAACTTCCACTAATTTCACAATTCGCTTTCGTTTCTAACGCTTTGTGGTTTGTTATAAAAGAAAGATCGTATTGCACAATTGGATTATACTTTTTAATTGAATGTTGTAAGGTCGAGCCATTACGAAAATCGACCCAACGTTAAATTAACAGCAAAGTAACACTGCACCAATTCTTTTTTTCTAATCCAGCTCTGGTTGATCCTGTTTTTAGTAACATTCTTCTTAGCAGACAGCCTTCTCTAATTGACCATACTCCACTTTCTATTTCTATGTAACAATTCGAAATGTTACATTTACGTTTGGCTAACAACGTGGTTGTGTTTCGTTAAACCCCTGGATGACCATAATACTATACGCGATACGTTAATTAATTAATCTTACTAAAGCAAATGATACAATATTATGCAAAATAGGATAACGTGACCACTGCTTTCACTTTCCAAAATTTACATCCCGAACATTTGGAAATTTATACAGTTCTTCTATTATCTTATGAAGTTTTTAAACATTGCAAAGCAAACTTGTTTACCAATTTCAGAAATAATGATTTTAGGAAACCATCTGGAAAATATTGTGTTTTTATAAATTATTGATTCTTGGAGAATAACTGCAAATGAATTGATATAATCATGGATGAGGAGGAACATCTCAAGGATTTCGAAGACGTTGCACCGTTATGAAACAAAATGATAGTAGTATTTTCATGCGAATTCATTTACGAGCTGGATAGATTTCATTTCTATGACATGAGAAACGTCCATGAACGTACTGCCCTATCTTCGTGACCGAACAATTGCTTCTTGTTATTTATGGAAGGCCGTTAGCATGTGAATTCTGAATCACGCGAATAATCATTTAGCGATCCTTTTGTGACGACGCGGATGGTACACTTGTTTTCATTTCGCAGTCTCCCACGTCCTATGTTTCACGGACATCTTGATGTCCCATACTTGTGTGAAAATATTTGCATAATTAATCGTGAAAATTTGATACATATCGATGGTTTGAATGAGTTTTGATTGCTGCAGTTGATTGATTAATATTGCATCCTTACAGAAGCAAATAACAATTTTTCTTTTATCGAGAAATGTTCATTTCATTTCTATCGTATCGATGACGCATATGAGTATGCGTGATCAGAATACGAATGCTTTTAATTGTAATATTAACGTACTTCTTGATCTCAATTGGTACACCTTTGACGTAGGATGCAAGTGAAATTGAGCATTGATATTTCCTGCGAAATAATAAAAAGCACAACATTTAGTGATAACTTCAATGAAAGTTTCGAGATGAAAGTTTTCTTCGGGCAACTGTGATAAAAGGACAAAAGTCTTGCGCGAGTATTACCGGGGCAAAGGAAAACAAGTTGTACCGATATCTGGCTCGACGGACGGTCGCACCACGCCTTGTATCAGAATGTCTCGAGAGTGAACGCGGAATCGCTAAATTGCAGACAAGTATATCGACGAAACACGCACTCTGAAGTTACATTCACATTGGCGCAGCGACTGTTCCATGTTTCTTGAAAAAGTTGGCACTTAGGATCAAATATTTCTTCAAATTGCTTCATGTTTCTGTTGCCACTAACAAAAGACATCGCTTGTTCCTTATTTTTTTCCTATTGTTCATTTTTCTTGTGTTTAGTGAATGAACGATCTTAAAAACTTGCATACAAAAAGACATACATCGTATCTGCGGCTATAAACATTTTGTTACTAAGAACAAATGTAGCTTTGAATGAAAAACGAATCGTAAATAGTCTGTGAAATATGTTACTTCGTTGTGGACAAGATGTTTTTACAAGCTTCTAATTGTTGAACACCTTTGGGAGTATGTAGCAGCAACAGGTAGCACGAAGTTTCTTTTTATTGCTCTGGTGTGGACATGGCCTAACTGACACGTGAAATGCTGTATTTATCTTTGTATACAGTTTCTTTGCTTCTCTTTTCGGCGATATCAATGTCTTATTCAACACTTCTGATAGGATCTATTTATACGTAGAATTACGTTAAAACAGGTGACTTAGCTGTGCAAAGAATATCTCCTTTTTCGTTGCTGAATTTCTTGTCCCGTTATTATGTAAGCTTTGTTGAGATCAGGAAGAAAGGGTGTGCGGTATTATTAAGAATTGCAATCTTCGACATTGTGCATTAAATATTATTATTGGTTCAAATGAATTTAAACGATGGTTGCATAATTATTTATCCTAACAGCTGCCTTAATAAGTCGCATCGTCGTGTGTAAATACATTTATTAAATAAATAGAAATTGTTTCCATCGTTTAATTCCGATCAAAGAAAAATTCCTTATTAAACAATATGATAGACCAACCAAATCGTGTCGCTGGGACCGGCGATAACGCAGGCCAATCAAAGAAACTATTACACGAAACCAGATTAACGCGCTTTCCATTCTTGATTATATAACATACGCACCCGGTGTGAGATCGAAAAAAGAAAGCAGTCCGATTCCATACGAAACATATCTGTCGCAAAGAATTTCAAAATAGCGTGTCTAACGGCTTCGACGTCGTTCAGAAATCAGAGGTCCTCCAATGAAATCGAATGATATTTCACAGAGATTTCTTGTAGAGATGGGAAAAAGAAACTGGAATATAAGGTTCTGGACGGGTATTCAAATTCGAAACAAAGAATAGAACGTCATCGACAATGGTGCAAGTACGGTAAAGGGCATTGGGATACGATTCCATGGATCGATCGTAAAGTAGATCGGCTTGATCGAGAAGCCTGAAGCGAGGGCACGTATATTGTGAAAGGTGGGCATGGGCGGTGGTCCGTGGCAGTCTCCACGTATCAGGTATGCGTAGCGTGCTGGTTTGTATGGGACACTTCAGGATCAGGATAATAGGTTAGAGCCGGATGGCAATAGTTTCCAATGATCCCTGTTATACCCACACGTTTACGTCAGGAATAGCCTTTGTTGTGCGCTGACGCCAGGCGTCTGGGGGAATCTTGCGATAGGACTGGTCAGACGCTTTATTGTAATTTTAGAATAATTGAATAATCGACTGGTCTAGGTAATCCTGGATTTTTAATATCCTTTAGTTAGGAGGAGTGCCATATAATTGGTCGTACAAACGAAAAAATTTGATAATTAATTCAATAAAAAGATTTTAAATAATACTTTCAAACGAGAATAATGGGTTGAAATCAATTGATATAATAAAGTTTATTGTTATGTAAAAAGTTTATTACGGCCATTTCGAGTTCCTTTTTTTTGTGGGGTACGTTGTTCCATTTTTCAGGCTACGAGTGAGCTGGATGTTGCGTACAAGGTTACGTGAAAGGTTTGATTGGGTACATTATCAATCATAAGTTTCAGTTCGGTTTTAACAGGAACTGTATTATGAAAATCTAATAACTTACATGTATACTTTTGGCTTTTTATGTATTCATGAAGATTGATCCTTTTCAGTATCCTGGTTGTAGCTCATAAATTGTACATTCATAAAAGCGTTTGAAGAGTAGATTTCCATGTACATGATTTCTCGCTGTTTAATCATTGATGCCAATTTTTATTTTTACTACTAAATTTTTATTAATTCTCACAGTTGTGTACAATCGTACACATTTATTTTGGCTATGTTACTCTGAATTAACATCTGATTAGTCAAATGATCAATATGATTCTTTTATCTTCTATCCAAATTTTCAAAGACATCTCGTTATGTCGTACAGAAATTTTTGTTTATAATTCCACGCCGCACAAGACAATATCAGGGGCCAACATTCAGATCTTCAGGAGAAACCTCGAAAGCATTCAGTAATAATTGACGAATGGAAAAGAAAGTTAGACGAATTTCACGTTGGAACAGTGCTGTTTACAATTTCATAACTCTCCTATAACGACCACAACTCGCGATTATAGATCGACTTCGATTACAAAAGCATGTTCCAACCACAAGTACGCTATTCAAAGGAACAGCGACGAGAACAACGAGGTCTGCAAGGGTCAGCAATGGAACCAGACCTCGAAGCCGAAGAGATTGTAGCCATAGAATAGTCAACAAACTGAGTGATTAAATGCAGAAGCGAAGATCTTCTACAATTCTTAATCTAGCGTGTCGGTTATTACTTTCTTTTTAGATCTAATCTTCTTAGTTATCTATGTATATTACATTATTTTTTCTAAGAAACCACTTTCATCCCTGTAGAATTCATTTTTACGTATTAGAGTTTCTGGCGTTATGCTTGAACTAAACTTCGATTATCTGAATAAATTACTTTGTTAAAAACGAGACAAATATACTTGAAAGTTAGCCCCGATACACAATATTTGCTGCCTAATTGACAGGAAAGTTTCGCAACCGCGTTGCCTCTTTATCATCAACGGAAAGGAATGAAAATAAATGAAATTGTAAGATCCCAACGTAATGATTAAAAAGAAAGGTTTGCTGCCAATTAACCTATTTACTGCCACGCCAGATTGTTTTTTTAATTCGATGCTTAAATTTATCACTTGACATTATCAGTCTAATTTCTATCAATATTTCTAATTATATATTCATTCAAGATTATAGCAATCGAGCTCATCGAAATGATCAATTTTAAATTACAGAAATTATTATTTCAATATTTTTGTCGAAATAAAATAAATTATTATACATATCAATTTACTGTCGATCCTTTATCTATTCATTTTTCAAACTTATTGTTAATTTCAAGGTAATTGTACACGCAATACCGGGTCGGGGTTAGTGTTAGGGTATTCTCTTGTTAATTTAGATATCTAGAGTCAGTTAACGCGCGATGACTACGTAAGGGAATCAAAATTCCCTGGAAAATGTTACGAAAGAGGTTCACCTACAGGTGCTCCAAATAATTATACATTGTGTCCGATGTTCGAAGAGCGTGGATGAAATTTCTAGGTGTGGCGGTAGCCTTCCTTGCCAGCACAAAAGACTTCCTTGGCATGTGCAACAGTACAGTTACGTATGTCTGTTGTTCGAGACTTCAGCATAAACAGGCAAGGTCAATCGATTAAAGCAAGTTTCATTTTTTTATCTTGGCAGAAAACTTAAAATACTTGATCTTCTTATCTCGTGTTAAAAGATTTTTTTAATTGATGATTTTAAATGTTACACACTCCAAATTTGGTAAGAAGGGACCTATTTTAGTTAAAAATGGAGGATACGTTTTTATAGAGTTTCGTCACTATTCGAAAGAAGTGTACTTTAATTATTGGTTTGTTGCTGATTGATAGCAGCCAGCAGATTGTAAGTATGTATAATTGTAGCTGGCAGAAACGATTACTAATCGTACAAGATGCGATGATATTACTGGAGGTTCAGGTATAAATTAGAAAGCTTGGTACTTTGGTACTTCTAAGATATTTAAGAAATTGGTAATAGTAAATAATAGCGTTGAGGGAATTCATAAAATATCCATCGTAATAACGATGGTATAAATAATAAGAAAATGATAATAAAAGCAAAACTAATAATTGTAAAACTAGCTGAGAAAACGTAAAGATACTGAAATGTTAAACATTAAGAATTATTCAATCTTTTCACAAAGAATTATATTATCAATCTAACTAATTTATATCTATTAAAGTTTCGCATTACAAATTTTTAGTGCTTAATTTTAGTTCAACCACCGTGGTACACGTTTCGTGGATCAGGGTCACAATTGACCCGTTAGATGGTTAAAAAGATTGGTAAAATAAAGAAAATTAAATGCAGATTTTGATAAGTATGGATATAAATACTTTATTGCGCAGTACATTAAATTACCACTAAACAATGGATACAATACATAAGTTGATACTACCCGAATAACATATACGTAACTGCATCCCCTTTTATATGCGCTAAACATATTCAGGCAGTTAAATTGTTTAGAAAACTTCGATTCATGAAAGTCCTCTCAATTGCAGCCCCAACATCGTAACCATTTATCCCGATCGAAGGAATGTTTAAAGACAATTAATTGGCCTACGCATTGCAATCATAGTTCTAGTAAATTGTTATGAAAAGGAAGTCGTTGAAATGGGATGTAAATGTCTCGCAATATATTGTTCATTGGACAGGAATCTCGAAGGTGGATCGCCTACGCGGGACGATGAACGGGTCGTTTACAGTCGTCTCTTGATATTATTCGAAGGCCATTCAAAGCTATTCCAATATCGCGATTTTTTTAGCGACGTGTCAAGTTCACCCGCGATCGTATTCCTGGTTGTGATTAATAAAGAGCTGGATTCCATTTTGCATACCTTGACGACAGGAGGTGGTTCTTGGTCGACATTCTTCTTTCGATTTTTATCTCGAAACCGCGACGTGCCTTTGAAACGCATAGAAATTTTCAGAGATCGAATATGGTATTTTCTATCGCAAACAAAGGTTCAGGCAAATGAGTAGTTAGGATAATTATTGACTTGTAGTATTGTAATGAAAAGCAAAAATTTACAAAAATGGATTAAGTCAATATTTCCATGTTTTCTGAGTTTGCATGATTTAGTAAGATTTCTACATATCCACAGAATTTCATATAAAATATGAAAAAGCTTACAAAAAGCAAGTGTGTGTTGCTTTTACACACATCTATTATATTTTATTTTCTTTTACTTGAAAATGTGGTCAAATTCTGAGATCTATTTAATATACTCTTTCATTTTATTTTAATTTATCTTGATAGTATAGCCTATGTTTTGAGTAGGAGATGCAGCTACGATAGGGTGCAAAATACAGTTTTATCACAACGTAATTACACGTGAACAAAAGAGCGCTTAAAACATGTCATGCTAGTGTAAACAATGAAATAATCGTAAATGTAACTGGAGCATAGAAGTCTTAAGAGGTAGAAGAGTGAATAAACAGAACTGGTAAGAGAAGAGGTAGAAAGATGAAAAGGAGGTAGAATTTTATAGAGGAATCATGTGTCATGTTCTCCAAAAAGTGTCACAATGTGTTCAGCGTAGATGATAAATTACCAAAAATATTTGGTGCTCCGATCTTGATCTTGTCAATGTAATTAGAACGAAAATTCATCAAGGGCCTGATTAACTTACGAGCACCTAATAATTTCTGTCTCAAACTATTATTCAGGTGTATTAATACTCTCGTTACTTCGTTTGAAAAATTCATTGCAGGAAGAAAAATGAGAACTAGATGTATATAATTTAAAAATCTAACAAAGAATAATGTTTCATGAAGTCGACAGAAAAATAGAATGAAACGTTCTTAGTGCATGAAACTGATCAACAAAAAGATATTTCTAATTCGTTAATGTTTAAAGGACGTGAAGTATATTTAATTATTTTCTATTATTTAACCCTTTGCGCTCGATTGATGCTGCTACGAAAAAAACGTGCAATTTACCAAAGAATTTTAAAATGTGAAATTCAAATTTTGTATAAAGACTTGTAACTTTGTCTTTTCAAGATTAAAAGACATTAACATTTATATTTTTATAAAATTTTATAAAATATCATAGAATATTTCTGTGACTATATTCAGTAAATTTTCAAAAGTGGTCAAATTTTATACACAGCACATAAAATATAAACTCCTTTGGTAATTACTGTCAATTTTATCGTATAACAAACTTAAGAACAGAAGTTTGTTGATCAAATAACTATTCTTCGTCCTTCAAACATTAATTTTTCCTAGAAAAGAAAGCTGTAACATTATAAACAATTACAAAAAAATGAAGGGCCTACTACAGTTCGATTTCACAAATAAATCGAATCAAGGAAAAAAAACTGGCCCTAAATAAGATCTATGCAACGCGTCCCGGAAATCATTATAAATAACGCAATATTTACACATTGTGGCGTGATCGAAAGATCCCTATCGTCTGTAATTAACCGTGTAAGAGGCTAAACCAGCATTGGGATTCACGTTAGGTGCTGGACGACCTTGAAGTCCACTTTGAAACGGTGAGCTAGGATAGGACTGTTGTTGGCCCTGATATTGTGGTTGATACTGTGATCGATATTCTGGCTGATATTGCGGCTTTGGTTGATATTGCACCTGTGTAGGTGGCCTAGAAAGTCGAGAAATAGATTTTGTTATTCAATTTCACCGTTTGCCATTTTTTGGGACAGCGCATGGTTTTATATTAAATTTTGTTTCGTAACATAAAAATTTGATTATAAAATTATCTCTTTATTTTTTTTTATAAATGAGGTATTTAAGAATATTTGATATTATTTGGTAAAATAATAAAACAAATGAATGAATGAGCGTACATATATTGCAGCATTCGCGAAATGGTTAATTAAAAAAAAACCTGAAATTTTCTATACGAAGATAAGATATGTATCATAGCAAAAAAGACCTTACTGGAAAATCTTATGAGATAAATTTACCTCGACAAAAGTAACAGGTAAAATTAATTGATTAATTGATTACCAACCTGGGTGGATTATAAATCGGCGCTGGTAGTGGTTTCGGTTGGTTGTAGGTCAAAGGTTGACGCGGAATCGGAGCGTATCGTTCTCCGTTCGTGTATCGAGGATCGGTATAATAAACCGAAGGATCTTCCCTGTATTGACCGTCGTCTTCCGCTTCATTCGGATTAACAATGCTGTTTCCGGTCAGTGTCGGGGGAGGTACGTTTATACCAGCGCCAGCTGGTTCGAAACCACGTCTGGATGCTCCGTATTCGACTTCTCGAATGCTTCCCGTATCGTCAACGAATCCATATTTTCCGTAAACTTCACCAGTTGGATACTTCGACTCGATTTTGTAAGAACCATCCGCTGCTTCGTATCCGTAGCTGTAGCTGCCATCTTCGTTGTGTCTAAACGAGAAACGGGCTAATTAGACTTATAGGTAATTCTCTTGCAAATCATATGAAATGAAATTCACAGGTGCTATCATTTTAATCTTCGACGGACGATGTATGGAGCTGACTACTTAGACTGAATTTTAAAATATTTTTCGTTCTTATTTTTGAAACGAAGTATGTCTTCGAATATTCTTTCGTTCAATATACGATGGTTCTATGTATTCTAGGTCTGGGTCATGATTGACCTAGCTTCGCCATTCGAGAGTTAGGTAACGTTCTTCGAAATTCTGCAGGTATTTAGTAATTTCTCGTTTCAATGCGTTCCAACTGTATTTGATATTACAAAAACATTCGTAAATGGAACGGTGCGATACGTGCCGCAATTGCTGATCTATTGCAGAACCGATAGAAAAGCGCGAATCTGCCCTTGAAATTGTGGTCGAAAGATTCTTACGAAAGTGTTTGACGTAACTGAGGGTTGAACGCAGTCTTCGAGATTGTTGCTTAATAATATTGCAAAAATACATTTGCATAAGAACTTGATTTCCACAATGTTCGTTAAAGACGAACTTTTTTTATGAAAGTTCCAGGATACACCTTGAGAACGAAATGATTTTGCTATTTCAGATATCTATTAAAGGTATAAGAAACTAAAATATTACTTACTGTTTTTGAAGAGTGCAGTTCGAAAGAAAGTTATGCCACAAAATTAAAAAGAAAAGATATTTTTACTAACTCTGATACCTGTTGGTATCCAATTATCATCCCGTATGTAGCAAAATTCCACGCGAACCATTCTTAAATAAAACAGTTGATGACAGAAGTAATTTTTGTAGAATTTCGTTTTCAATTTAAAAAATTTTTAAAAATACTGTTCAAAGATTTTAAAAATATAATATTTGGAAATTTTTAAGTTTTTATGAGGGTTAAGCCGGTTAATTATTATGGGTCCCAGTTTGAGATCCCACATATCTAGCACCAGACCTTTCTTTCTTTTCTTTTTCTTTTTCATGGTAAACTTACATATAATTTTTTGCAAAAAAGTTTATCGGTAATATTTTATAACGCTCCCATTGTGACATATCGTTGTCTTATACTGGACCCTCCGCTTGTTCGTTACGCTTGGTCTCGTAGATCGGTTCAGTGACGCAAGTTCCGCGATTAATTACACTAGATAAAGACGCGAAACGTTGAAATTCGTATCAGGATATAGAAACAGTACTTACTTGTTTATTTGCTTCAAAATGGGAACCGGCGTGGTCACGTATTGATTGTGCTGGGCGAGCGCAAGGCCAGCGCAAAACAAGAGACACAGCACCTGGCGACACACAGGCTTGCATAAAATCGTTGGCACACACGAATCACTTTCCAATAACCTCGTGAATAATGAAAAACAATCGGGATCGCCGCTTGAAATTCACTTTTACTTTAACCTGTTAACCGAATCACTTTTCGACCAGGAAGCAAGCTCTTTTCTCCTCGTGTTTAAATTAAGTACACTGCATCGTTTCGAGTGTCTTTCAATCCAATTTGTTTTTCTTACAAATAGTTAACAGGTTAACTTATCTTTATTTTTATACAGATAGAAAAAGAATTAATTAATTAGAATTGTTTGTTAGTGATTGTTCTATGTTGTTAGTAAAGGTAATTTTATGGTTTAATGCCAGAATATTAGTTATTTAAGCTATAGACAGGGATGAGTATGTTTGATTAAAAGAAAGAAAAAGGAAAATTCTACTTTGAAGTATGGTTATCGTCGAGAAAAGTTGGAAGTTCATTGTATTCATGACAATTTTACAAACTTAAACATCCGTTCCATAAAATATTTTATACGGTATTGTTAATAATGGTTATAAAATGTTAACTTTACGTAATGAAAAATTAACCGTTCTAGACCCGACGATAGAATGGAGTTTCTTCATTTTTCTCTATTGTGAATAACTTCCGTGCGTTTCTTAACACGTTGACCGTCACAGTGAAAACGGCCGTGTGCAGTCAGACACGCTATAATCGCAATTACCGGGGACAGGATTTAAGCTTTCCGTTTGCTACCTTGCGCAAATATGAAGATTCTAATTCATTTTCGAAAGTTTCTCGAACTCCTTCCTTTCTTAATTATTTGAATATAATTCAAATAAAAGGAAACACCGAAGGAAGGTAAACGGCCTTTTAATCATTCACTGCCATCAACTTCTGTAGACCTTTCAAAAATTCACAAATCCTATAATACAGACACTTTTAGTCGCGTAACTAAATTTACTAATCGTAAAACACTTGCTGCTTTTAAATTTTGATCAGAAATCGATGATTCTTAAAATTTTCTGGACGTAACTTCTGTCTTCTCTTCACAAGGAATAATTATCGTACTATTATACGAGTCATTGCTAGATGTTTATTGCGCACAGCATGCATTTTACATTGAACTCTATCACAGTGAAAGGATTAAAGAAATGGATTGTTGATTAAAAACATTTGATCATCCATGAAAAGATTAAGCGTTTAAAGCGTATCGTTGATGGTATTCTGAACGGTGAAGAAGGAAGAGGATAGTTATGGGCGAATGGAGTAAAAGTGATGAATACTCACTGGAAGATACATGTCTGGTCGTTGATGAGGCAAACGCGATTCTGTGTTATAGAGTCACGTTTCCACGGCCGCGAGTCAACTTATATAGGCCCCCATCGGGAGCGGCGGGGCCCGCCCATGGGCCCGACCACCGCCTCAACCTCCTTGTGTTCTAAGTACGAGAGTTCATTGTACTGCAAACACGATTTTGAAAATAATTACAGAAAATGACCTAATTTCAGATTCTGTCAAGTATCGTTTAAATCTTTTGTTAAGTTGAAAAAGGTGATTGACAATTGTTTTCATTATACCTCATCACGACTTTGAAAACGATGACAGATAATGACCTAATTTGTTTTAACTTTCTGTAACTTGAAGAAGGTGGTTGGAACTAGAAAATTTTTAATATTTTGTTATGGAGATAAAATTTGGACAAGTAACATTTTAAGGGATGGTTCTATGAGTCTGACGAATCTTAAATATACAAGAATTTATTGGAACCATAATTCCTTAGTTAGGACTTTCAAGATATTACGAAAAGTATGAAATGTTATATACTATTCAAATAAAATTGAAATATCTTTTAATGAAGTTTATATTTTAATAAACTAAGTTATCGAATATACAGGCTATAGAAAAGTAAATTGAAACAAGAGCGGTGAGAATTTTGTGCACAGTTGGAAAGTAAACTTCGAAAAGAATGATAGCAAATGGTCACACTTGCAGAAATAAAAAGTAAATTTTGAAAAAGGAGAAAGGGAAAGGATTTCCTTTCCCTTTTTATAACTTTTTTGTCGTAGTTCCGATAAAGAATGATTTGCCTACTCATCTGCTGCTATAATTTCGCTTGTCGGAAGGATCATAAATTCGAACATCGTCCAACATCCTTTCTAACGGCATCAATTTTCATTCACCGTCGAGCGTGACGTGTCTCCGGTTTTCGGTGTGAGTTTTGTTGCACAACTTGCGGTTGAAAAAACTACGATCACGTTGTTGCGCCGAGAAAAGCTACTGTCGATGTTGCTAGATGATAGTTTGAAAATCTTGACGGCTTGTAGGAATTTTAATCCTTTCATTAGGGTTTGCAAACGTTAGGAACGAAAAGCGTTAAAAAATATGATATTTATGAGTTTCAGAGCCCTTGAAACTATAATATTTCGAGGTTTCTTAGTGTCTAAAGATATATTGTAATATTTCTTCCCTTAATCTTTAGTAGCAAATGTAATGCAAACAGTATTGAACTATTTTTGGTATTATCACAGAAGTCGACAATAGCAAAGTAAAACTCGTTAAAATAGCGAATCGTAGATTTTTTATTCTATTATGATTATATCCTTCGTTTATTTATTTTAAATTTGAAATTATTTCACCTTCTTAAATTTGACTGAAATTATTTGTGCATCATCTTAATAATTGTAAGTTAACTTTAGCCGTGATATTATGGCTTATTAAATTTCTTCCGTGATTTATAAATTATGTCTAACAAACACGACAAGAAGTTTACTGATCTTCATGAATTTTATACCCGTTGTTAAACGTAAAGTTAATGGTGAAATTCAAGTTTCGTGAGTGACAGAGGTGCATTAATTGCCGTGGTTGCAATTCGATGGAAAGCCCTTGACCGTTCGCACAACATTCGTATGATTCTTCTGGAAACACGGTTCTGCAAGGTGATCTCCTCGAGAATTAATATTTTGTGCAAGGACACCGTGCGTAATGATGTCTGTAAAAATGAGCTTCCATCTTATCGATTGAAACTGGAGTATAAGCCTTCTGCTTTCTTCCGTCTCGTAATTAGGAATTCATTTTAATTATTTTTATACAATTTTTTGTTATTCAACATTATTGAAACATTATTACACATTTATAAAGGAAATTTTATTAATTATCTAATAAATAGTGATAATCTTTTCATATGGAAACAAATGTACGACATTTTAAACGGCAAGCAATTATATTTTTCGGGTTATCGATATTATTCAATGATTTAGAATGAACAAATAATAATTTCTATATCAATTATTAGTAATTGATAAAGAAAGAAAACAAAAAAGTCGAAAGGGATATTTAATGAATATAATGTAACAGCAATTTTCTGTAATTAAACGGTAGAATCTAATTTTTTCGATCTGTTTTTAAGCATTTGATGAAAACTTTAAACGACACACTCGATATGCCATCGACTTATGGATTGTCCTAATGCGAGATGTTCACCTACAATTTTGTGTTACGTTTAGAATGAAACCAGCACAAAGTGTTACTGCTATAATTACACAAATGGCCGGTTAACCGAGAACTTTCCCGATCATATAAGAGAACTTCTTGACATTTATCGTGGTAGTATTAAGGGGATTATAAGGCTCAACAGAGTGTGATATACACTCCTTTGGCGATCTTGCAACCTGACTGCTCGATTCGTGAGAATCAATTTCTGTAGAATCTAGCTTTCACGTTCGGAAATATCTTTTTAAGCGATATCCTCCGATTACGTCACACCTTTTGTGTTTTTCAACCCATTTGTAGCTGTCAGTTTCTTTTTTTCCTGTGACGTGACAGGCATGAGAATCGAAAAAACAATCATGACAAAACTCAAGGACCGGTATGATAAATTTAGTTGATAGCTTTCTGTTTCATGTTACTTGTGAAGCATAAGTTTCCCTTAAAAATTAATTGAAATTAGAATTAACTTCAAATCTTCGTTCAACCCTTAATCACAGACACTAAGATAACATGGAAATTTTAACATAATTATTTTATTTAATATTACATACTTGTCGATTAATAGCTTCCACCATTCCACGATTTTCTAGTATGCTATGCGAATGAAATAATTTAGACCCGTCCCTGAAACAAGTGTTCTGTAATTAAGGGTTGAAGTTGTGGAGCTCGATGTTTATAAAATTTCAAAGAACATAGCTTAAAATTTATAGAATTGTACATTCATGGTTTTGCCATAAGAGGGTCGATGTATTAGCCTCCCCTCGTCCCAGTGTTGTGAATGTTAATTCAGAATTGTTTGAATAGACGTTGGGAAGGTCGAACAATTTACGATTATAAAATGGTCGAATGATCGTGATCGAAGCGCTTACGTCACCGGGACATCTAACATACAGTCGCAGTGAAAGTACGAAAGGACAGTGGTCTGGAATTTATATTCATGGAATGATAAACAAGGCGACTGAAGCGGACGCGGTTTTCGTTACAATCGAATGGTAGCCACGGGAGAGTTCAATGCTCGTCACATCGAAGGGACGTTAGACTGGTTTCATTTATGCAACGCCGTTACACACGACATAATTGGATATTAAATATCCGGCATTCGTCGTATTGAATCATAAGTGTTCAGTTGCATTGTTTTTCTTATAAACGTTTCTCCATTGTACGGTGAAATCTTGTTTCCCCGAAGTTCCGTGTTCTTCGAAGTGCTTTGAACTTTATATTGGATGACAGGGATTTTTGTTTCACTTGAAAGAAATATTTTTTAATCTTAGATAAAATTTCTTTTTCGTGTAATTATGTCTTTAAATTATGGATGCATGAATCTTAGTGTTTAACTGCTACAGGGGTGGGGTTCTGGTGAACCCCCATGGTTAAGTAATGGGGTATTTTAAGTATATCGGTAGTAGCTAATTAGGTTAAACTTTATAATTTACCAGTTATTATATAATGACTATAGCTAGAAGTAACTGCATAAAATGTATTTGAAAATATTGAAGTGAGCAGATACTACTGGAAAATGTTTCAAAATTTAATTGACTTATCAAATTGGACCATCTCCATCATTGAATGATGCAGTATTTCCTGAAAAAATATATTTTTACAAATGAATAAATTTAGACAGTTGAAATTATTGCAGATTTTATACGTACGTCAATGGTATTTTAATTCCGGTTTCATGGCGCCATCCAACGATAAATGGAGCAACTAATACACTTGAAAGTTGCCGATTGTATTAAAAAATAAATTGCTATAATGTTCTACCGTTACTCATATCGTGGTACCGTTAATCAGCATACAATTGAAGTAATGATGACACAATTTGGCGCAAAACATGGGTTTGGGAGAATTCGTTGTTTGTCTTTATGTGAGCAGATTACAGGCTGAGTGAGGGCTCATTCGAAAGAGGAAGGTTCAATGCAGCGTGCAAAAATCATGGTTCAACGAGATCGTGTTGATATCTAATAATATGAGTGTCCAAAGTAGAGCAAAAATCGACAAAAGAACCCGCAGAATATAAGTACTGTAACTTGACTAATAGAATTTTGCGACTCAAACAATGCGTTTTGCGCGCTGCATTGAACCTTCCACTTTCGAATGAGCTCTCAGTCAGCCCATAATCTGCTCATGTAAGGATAAACAACGGGTCCTCCTGACTGCATTTCCGCAGACGAGTTTCACCATATTGCCGTTAATACAGAGCAAGTCGTGACAAATTTAGTTCAGGTAGTCGATACGAGATGGCGCCTACTGAGAATGACTGCAAACGTGGGATCGAAGCAAAAATGAAGCCTTACAATTAGCTTGATACATACGTCACAGTAAAAGCGAGATGCAATCAATGTATGCATTTTCCTGCGATTGTTGGTTAGGTTGTATGCATTTTAGGCATGCACTGATTAGGAACTAACTGATGGGGACTACATACATTTACTAAATTAACTTGAAAGGTTCTAAAATGTGTTAGATTAACGATAATTAAAAATTGTAATACGTAAAATTAATTTAGAAATCGAAGCACATTTGTAATTTACAACTATAATTCTCTATATCTGAATGTAATTCTCTAAATCTTTTATCGATATTTGCACGCTTTGCAGTAAACGTGTTGAACCCTTCCCATATTTTTATCTTGCTCGAAAAACATATTCCATGTATTGGATAAGTTTTTACGATTTTTTTTTATCATACACACATGGTGTGTCATAGATTGCATTGAAAGACGCATATGGTGCGTCATAAGTGACACTGAATATGATAAAGGATCCGTCGTTTTTGGAGTTCCAATTTAGACTGACAGGATATCTTTCTTAGATAAAAAAATTTTTGGGAAAAAAAAATACAACCGACTTTGGAATGCACTAAAAAGGACGAAATAATTTTAATTTATATTTCGGAGACGGCGCAAAATTAAAAGTTGTGTAAACGAAAGATGTTACTAATGTGAAAATATATAAAAGGATTAAAGAATTTGGATAATTTCCAATGTAGAAAATTTTTAATTTTGCGCGGTCTCTGAAATATAAATTAAAATTATTTCGTCCTATTTAGTGCATTCCGAAGTCGGTTATATTTTTTTTTTCCAAAAATTTTTTTATTTCACATTTTTTTAGTGGCGATCGGAGCATTCCTTCCAGAGTAGCATCAAAGAATAGGGATTTTGCAATGGGAATAGTAGTTAGCAACAAAGGGATGGGAAGGACAGGGCGGGAGGGGTAGTGAAGGGAAGGGAGGGGTAATGAAGGGAAGGGAAGGGAAGTGAAGGGAATGTTGCAAATGGGATCATCGTGGAAACATCCCCGGCCGCAAAATGTAATACTAGGTTTCATCGATATCAGGCCGAGTAAACGTGAAATGCCACGTTTCTTGCGATAAAAGCGGAAAAAATGAAAAAATCCAAAATGGTTTTTTTACGGGTTGTATAGTAGTTCAACGGCAGCGAAATTTCTGGCAACAAATATAAAAAAAAAAACATGCCTAAATTTTACGCAGTAGATAGCTCAAAAGATAGAGGAAAGTGCATACATAATAACGCAATTTGTTGCAACGCGATATCTTAATTAGTTCCTGAGATATAGGGCTTCAAAGTTTGTATAGCGGCTGGCGCGTACGAGGGTAATCCCGAATGGGCCGTAGACTTTTTTCTAGGAAATTCGTATACGCATTTCCAGGAATAGTAAAGGGTTAGACGTAAACAGTGACCACGTGACCGCTACGCTAGACACTCGCTGTCTGGGTCAAAGCGGGAGGCGGCAGCGAATTTCTATAAAAATTACGTTTGTCTTTACACGACGATATCTCAGGAACGGATAAAGATATCGATGTAAATCAAAGACCGAATTAAAGGGGAAGATTTCTACTTTCTTACGAATCTAACTTTATACCGAAATTCGAAACAGGACTTTGTTGGTAGCCCTTTGAACTTTTAGTAATTTTAATACGCGTTTCTTATGCAGTTTAACACAGTTTCTGACTTTCAATTGCTTCTAACAATAGAATATTATTATAAATATCTATCACAATTAACGATTATTAACGATTATTAACGATTCTTTCGTTTACGCAAAAAAAATTTTTGGAAGAAAAATACAACCGACTTCGGAATGCACCAAAAAGGACGAAATAATTTTAATTTATATTTCGGAGACGGCGCAAACATGTCGAATTGAGTAACCTCCTCCTTTTCGAAGTCGGTTAAAAATTAATTAGAGGAAGATGATACGTAATTAATCAATACAATAATAATAAAAATGAGCTGAAATTAGAAACATAAATTGAGTTTATATAATATAACGTAACATAAACGTAATAGTTTATGCTGATATTTTTATATAAATTTATTTCTCAGACGAAAGTAAATTGTAAATCCTAAAAAAAGATAACATTTAACAAGTTCAAAATAATTAAAAAATGTGTAAACATATAATAACTGTATTTTAAAAGTAGCTTATACAAATGTCAAATATTAACAATCGATTGTATTGTATGCGATTATTTAAAAATTATATTAAAAAAATTAAAAAATTATATAACAAAATATGAAATATTGTATAAAAACTAAATAAAACTTTAACCATATCGATTCGAAAGTAATAATTGTAATATATCTATGTATAGAATTCATAAACATTTGAATATTTACAACTGTACAACAAAAAGTCAACAAAAACATAATAAAGTAAGCGTGAACCCAATTTCAATTAATTTCGATACAATAGCACTACGGAGTAATGATGAGCGTATTACCGAGTCAATAGGCAACGCCAGCCACCGTGACCGCTTTTTGTTTTTGTCGTTGAACTTGAAAAGGACGACCTGTCAGTTCTATTACAACCGCGTCGGGGTGAACATCTAATATCGAACACGTACCGATAATTGAACTGACAGCTGGAGAATTCATACATCTGATCTCACGTGTGGTTAGTGTGTTTTACCGTGTGTGTTTTATCGTGTTTTTTTTGTGTGTTTGCACATTTACTGGTGTGACGCCTGAGGTGGTTGGACATGTACATAGCATATGTGATCATGTGTTCCCTGGTGTGGTTCCTTACGTGATTGTGCATGTGTCCACATGTTTTCCCATGTGTTTTTTTATGTGATTCCCTGTGTATTAGTGCATGTACTAGCATATTTAATTACACGTTTTTTCAAATGATTCCTTATGCGATTGTGCATGCACTCATACGTGTACTGGTGTAGATTTTGATATAATTATGCATGTATTTGCATGTATTTTATGATATATTTAGTCACACGTTTTCTCACACAATTATGAGTTCACAATTTACTTGTACGTGTTCGTAAATGTATTGCACGAATTTAACTATAATTGCCAATAATTGATAAGGTAATAACCTCAAATTGTGCGATTTCAAATTTCAGATTGGGGTTCAGTCCAAGGAGGGGTGTTCTTCCGGCGATATCCAAGGAAATGGGTGCTCACAACCTTCCAAAAGCCAGACTGGTCAGCCATGGGTCAAATCTTGGGTGAATCGAGAGCTGTAATGAGATTCTGCGATTGGTGAGTCGCATGCTTTACGGTTCCTCCAGTTCCCATCATGTCGTAGGACGAATGGTCCGAAACGACACGGGGACTGGTTGTAATTTTATCATTTGAAGCGAGCATAGTGACCACGAATATCGTTGTATAAAATTATACAACGATATTTGTGCAGATTGTTTTTCTTTTGTTAGCTCAGGCTAGGGTTTTCTTGTACACTTAAATTCATTTTAAATACAAAGATGTAGAGAAGTCGGATGACCCTCCGATTTCAGCATACATTTTTTAACTTCCAAATTTCGAGTCAAAACATTGAACAAAACATGTGTACAAGAATTTCGCGATGAGTAGATTTTTGATATCAAAGTACCAAGTATGAATGTCTTTGATTATATTTAGATCATTCACTTTGATATCGAAATCGCTCTTGATGTCGAAACTGTCTTTTATTACTGTGTTGTTAATCATATATTTTAGCTTAGGATTTTCAGCAAACATGAAGAAACACAGTAAGTACAGATTATGTTGGCCGTGTACATTTTTATGCCCGAAACTCATGCCGGTAATTAGATGTACTCGCATGAGCGAGGGCAGGTGGACACGGTTTAAAATATTTTTGCGACTGACAATCTGATAGTGAACCAAAAATCTCATAAGTTTCACATGTGTGTGTGATTAGGTTGTGGAACTTGTGTGGGTTTCAAACAACTCAAATTTATTTCAAAGTAACAAAATTATTTAGAATCATTTTATCTTATTTTATATTTGAGAAACTTAGATAAAAAATTCATTAAATTCAGATTTTTGCACAATGTTCACTACCGATTGTTGGTCGATTTCAGGAATATATTTAGCTTGTGTGTTTGTGAAAATTTGAACTCGGGTGTCGGAGACGTCCCGGGACGTTCTCCCTAGGTTTAGGCTTTTTTGCACCCGGGTGGTGTGTGTGAGAATCGTGGAGTGTTTGTGTTGGTGTACATGATTTTTGCCAATTTTTTAAATATAGCATCAGGCAGGCAGGTAGTTTACTTCTGGTGTGATTGATCTTAGTTTTTAAGTAGGCAGGGCCAGAGCAAGCTTTCAATCTGTATTTTGGTAAAATACGTAAGAAAGTTGTATCTGGGATTTGAAGAAAACGAAAAATCGAATGAAAATATTCAAATGCAAATTGATTGTGTTTAAATGTTCTTAGTATCGATTTTTCGTAAGGCCAAGCCTTAGTTTGTAAGTCGTAGTCGTGGTACTAGACCCGATTACAAAAATGAAGTATTAAAGTGAAGTGAAGTGAAGTGTAAAATTAAACAAATACATTTTTATGCTTGAACATTTTTTTACTTTTGTAAAATACAAAGAGAGCAAACATTCGTGAAAACTGAAATCTTAGATTGACAATTAAGTTTACGATTTTTATATCTTTTCCAAAAAATTGAATTTTTTGGTAAAATTTATTCGCGAATCTAGTTGCTAATTTAATACTTCAGATTTACGAATGTTTGCTTATTCTTTCATTTCACGAAAGTAAAGAATGTTTGAGCGGCACGTAAAATTTCGCGAGTGATATTTGTGAGGCTTATTTAGCCGAAGAAAGAAGAAGCTATATGCTGAAGAGCCCCGGCAGATCTGCCATAGAAGAGGGGAACTATTAATGTCACTATGCTCGCTAATTTGTATTATTTTTGTCTTTGTTTTACATGTTTTATCTGGTTTCATTTTGAAACGATACCGCGAAATTTCGAGCTCGACATTTTTCGAGCTCGTCTACCATCGAACCACGATTTTCTTTCGTGTTTTTTTCTTTTCTTTTCTTTTATTTGAATCAATTTAAAGATTTTCATAGGTATTTTAAAATATTACACTGTGTATATATATTCTTATTTTGTTCATTTCTTTTCTGAAATTATGATGTTAATTATATTTTCTGTTTCAGGATTTTGTTATTTAAGTTATCATTTCGTTCATTTTCTATTCGATTGTCATTATCAATTAGCTTTTCTATTTGATGGTTTTATTCGAAATAAATTATTCCATTTAATCCTTCCTGTATTGTGATGATAATGTTTCACATTTTTTTACAGCTTTATTTCAAGTAAATTATTCCATTTAATCCTTGCTGTATTATGACGTTAATGTTTCACATTCCTCCACAGCTTCATTTCAAATAAATTAACCCATTTATTCCTTCCTGCATTATAGTGTCAATGTTTTTCATCTTTTTACAGCATTATTTCAAACAAATTATTTCGTTTACAGACACATGATATTATCTTCATTGACTGATTTATATTCGATTGAAATTTTTCATTTCATCAAATTCTAGTCTCGTATATTCTAATCTAATAATCTAATCGTCGAAACTTGCAGCACCCCCACTTAAAGATACAACCCCCCACCGTTTATCAATTTAATTAGAATGTATAATCATCATCCGAGTCGAAGAGTTTCACCGTACGATGCAGTTTATTTTCATTATCTTTATGCATATGTGAATAAGAACGAATAAAATATATCAGTATATATCCGAATGTATGGCACGGGTTCTTTGTCCAATATCAGTACATTTTACTGTGTAAATATATACAGGGTGTCCCAATTTTTTTCCCGCCAAACTTTACCAACATATTCTGCAAACCAAAATAACACAAAATGTCATATAAACATAAGCTTCTAATTCACCTCATACACTACCATCATTTTGCATAAAATTCTAGTCTCGCATATTCTAATTTAATAGTCTAATCATCGAAATTTGCAACACCCCCACATAAAGATACGACCCCCCACCGTTTATCAATTTAATTAGAATGTATAATCATCACCCGAGTCGAAGAATTTCACCGTACGATGCAGTTTATTTTAATTTTCTTCGTGTATGTGTGTGAATAAGAATGAATAAAATAAATCAGTATATATGCGAATGTATGACACGGGTTCTTTTTCCCAAATCAGTACATTTTTGTATACATATAAATATATACTATATACCGTGCGTGGGAGGAAGGGTGGGCACGGACCGCAAGTTGTTCGCCACGATGTTAAGCATCCTGACGAATAACTTGCGTTAAACTGTAAGCGCTTATTATTCCAACTTGCACCAATCTATTCGACGATATGCCAAATTCTATTTTGCTTTCATTCAGTATCCTCTATGTTGGACGTTGCGTATCCGCTCGCGTGTAGGCGCGCTGCACGCGGGTAATCGGTCATCCAGCAGCTCTGTGGACGTAAGACATCTTCCACCAATTAGTATCAAACCTGAGTAGTCCAAATGGGGTTGATCGTGCAGTGGGCATGGGGTGGAGTTGGGTTGAGATGCTGGCAAGTGCCCGTTGCGTGTGTACAGCTCTTGGCGTGGCAGTATCGAGACTGTCCGGCTCGGGTTGTACGCGCGTTGCTCCAACTTGTTGGTATTCTTGATTCGATTCTATTTCATTTCCACGTAAGTCGCGATTCAACCACCCTTTGGCTTACGAGGGTGGGGTGCTGTTGATGAAAGGTGCTGGCCACGGGGCCGTTGAATGGCCGGGGGTACGTAATGTATGCAGGGAGATACTCTCGAATGAAAGTGAATTATTTTATTCATCCATCAGCTCCGTGGACGTAAGACATCTTCCACCGATTAGTATCAAATCTGAGTAGTCCAAATGGGGTTGATCGTGCAATGGGCATGGGGTGGAGTTGGGTTGAGATGCTGGCAAGTGCCCGTTGCGTGTGTACAGCTCTTGGCGTGGCAGTATCGAGACTGTCCGGCTCGGGTTGTACGCGCGTTGCTCCAACTTGTTGGTATTCTTGATTCGATTCTATTTCATTTCCACGTAAGTCGCGATTCAACCACCCTTTGGCTTACGAGGGTGGGGTGCTGTTGATGAAAGGTGCTGACCACGGGGCCGTTGAATGGCCGGATTATTTTATTTTGCTTTGCTCGCGTTCTCCCGTGTTTCATTAATTCTTTTCTAAATCTTGTTAATGGCAATCGGTCGAGATAAGAGAGGTGCAATGTTTGAATAAAAAGTAGCTCGTAGGGACTTTATATTTTTATTCTTAAGTTAGTACATAAGACGAAGTGGAAGCCTTTCCTTAGCTTCTTCTATTTCTATCATTTTATTACCGTTGCATTTTCAAAATATTTTCTTTTCTATTCATTTCTCTATCTTTGGCTATCAATTATAAAGTTAGATTTCCTTAGTCTTTGATTAAATCAATATATATCGCTGGAAAGGGTTCGGCTCATAAATTAAAATTAAGGCACTCGATGTGATGCGGCTTGCTATCCTAACTTTGCGTTATCTTATTTCGAGCGATCGGTCACTCTTAGAGTCACGTCTTCGAGAATACTTTAACTTCAAGCTTTTTTTCTTTGCGCTGCACCAAAAGAGTGCTACTTTAGATTATAGTTTGAATCTTCGCTTCGGGTCAGAGCGACTCCGATCTGTACTCCGTGCGGTGTCCGGGAACCAGTTACCTCCTAGGCCTGTAAAGGAGTTCGACCAACTGAACGGTACCCCACTTGACTGGTTCAGACGGAATCGTCGTGGTCCTGGGGTGGCGGGATGCTGTCGAACAGGAATATCGTATGGTGCTGTTGCGAGTATGCAAGCTTGGGCGGATTAGCTACCCGAACAAGTTTCGCGAGCTTGCAGCTAGCATCTCTCGTTATTCTTTGTTCGACTTTAACCCGTTATTCTGTTCCGACGGCGTTTACCGCGCTGTTCGCACGAAAAGCTGGTGGCAAACGTTTCGGGGGCGTTGGGCAAATGGTGGGTTACTGAGCATTTATGGAGTACCGAGAGTACGCAGTACAGTGAGGGGGATGCTTTGATTTCCGGGGCGATCGTTAGGGCCTTTTTACTCGCGCCGTGTCGGGTTTCGCGTATTAGATTTTAGCTTTCCTTCTTTTCTTTCTTGATCGTTTTTGCCGAGTGGCTATATCGCTCAAAGTAAGAGAACGGCAATTTTAGAATAGAAAGTAGCAAGTAACACCCTTGTACTTACTCTGCGTCATCATGGCATGCCCAACGAGGGAAGCGTTACTTAAATATTAGTTTTAAGTAATTTATTGTAATGTGTGCCTGTGTGTGTGTATGGGGGGTTGGAAGATAGACGCGCCGTATGTCTATCTTCTGTACGCGAAAAAGTAGAGTCTAAACTCATTTATCCGATTGGCAACAATTTGATAAACGAGGTATTTTACGGAGGGTGGTTGGGACTTGGCGTTAGGGCGGGTCACTGTAGTAGCCACCTCCACGTGGTGTGACCTGGTAATCGATATCGTATTCAAGAAATCTTCTAAAAATCATAGTCTTTACGGATCTCTTGAATGCGATATCGAGCTAAGAGCTACTATATTGTATCAATATTCCGCAATTGAACATCCGTTCTATTCTTAAGAAGTTATTGAATGAAATCTTAAATAGCACATTAAATAATTGGTCTATACATTGGATTGAAAAATTCCAATTGTTATAATATATGACTTATAAAGTACGGTAGTAGTCCAATTTATATTTGCATTTGGTTTTTAAAAAATGTCTGCTTGGATTTAAATTCAGGGATTTCGAATTGAAACAAATATAATTTTAATGATACATTCAAAGAACAAGTATGCATATTGCTTGTATTGGTCTTCAAGTTACATAAATAGATGGCAATAGCAAGCAGTTCCCCCTCGCTTTCATCAAGCAGCTGGTAATACCGACCTGCCAAATTGGCGAGGTCACGTGCCGTTTATCCCTTAAAAATAGTATATACTTTTTATAAATCAGAAATCTGTTTTCAATTATTTTGTTATTATGTGCACGTAAAGATACGGTGTTTTTTCAATATAAATGTGCAGGATTTTATAAATGTATGACTGTAAATGAAACTCAGTCGGTTCTTGAGAATAAAGTTCTTTCCTTCGCCATAAGGTAACGTCACCTTACTGCAGGTGAAAGAGGTGTTCCTGCGCCTGATTGCATACTACTCGTTCTACTTCACTGTATAAACTATGTGGTAATAGGAATGTATAAAACAAGAAGTATTTCAAACTGTAAAACTATGTTAATAATACATATATTATTTGCAAATATTTAGGAATCTCAAATAATTGAAGATGGAACCAAATTACTTGCAAATAACGAATAAGCTATATGTAATAATGTGTAAAGATAACATATAATGTGATAATAATAAGACCATCCAAAGAGACTCGATAAGGGGTCACGTTGCTTATCAATGCAATCACTTTAATCAACTCGTTCGATCCGTTTTATCAGACGTGAAAAGGATTGCAATGCAAAAGTTGTCGTGACTGTCGGTGGTTAATCCGCTGGGCTCTTTCATTAATTCACAAATCTCGATCATCCTGTGCGTGATACACGAAATTAAAATGTCTCGTAAAACAGATTATACACGACATACCTATAATAAAAGAGGAAATTTTATGTGCATTCTTTTGAATACTGTGACATCAGTGTTTATATTCCACATTCTTCTCCTAATTTTATTGGATATAATTAAAATTTTATTGAACATAATTTATTATTGCTGTTGTATTTTTACATGGAATTATCATCATTTTATTCAAAACGTTAATTTCTTGCGTATATTGATCGTGGGAGTGAAGGGTTTAATTACTAATCTAATAAGATTTAAAACTTTTTAACCGAGCATGTAATGACTGTTAACATACGAGCATTTTAATTTATAATAATTCATTTCTCAATCGTTATTCTTTTCACAAAATGGAAAAACGACTTGTTCCGTGTAACGTTATTCCTTTCTTCGTCGATCGAACCCAAAATTCTCGTAGCAAGTGTTCTTGGAAGACGCTACAGGATATTTCATGCAACTAGGACACGCTGTATCTTTGATTCAAAATTAAATTGTATCCGTTATACATGATCTAGAAATAATTTTATGCATACGTTGATGCATCTAAAAAATGCAATTGTACTTTTTCCTTTTAAATAGTACGCTTTAATAGTACCCTTATGTTAACCGCATTAGTTCAAAGGTTGCTACAGTTAAAAGTGTGTTAAATTACTGCGGTGTAATAATACACTAAAATATTTTGCAATTCAAAAGCACAAGATTCTGTTTAATCTAAAATAGTAACGTAATATGTTCGTGCATTAACAGTAACATGACTTCGTACTCGATACCAGTTAGTTAATTAATTTTAGATAAAGTTCTTGGTAAAAACGCAGGTGTATGACGTTCTCTTGAATAAGTGTGATTGAAATTGTCTTTAATAAGTGTGACGAAATATATAATATATTATTCTTGATCATCCGTATAACCACAAATTAAATGTAGGCAGTATCGTCAACGACACCATGTTACTATTTCAGAGGTAAAAAAGAAACAATGTACCTATTATTCAGTGATCATTGAACGTCATTTTATTTTGCCATATGACTTGAAAAATATACTTGAACCGATCCCATGGAACAGACTGTATATTCCTTTGCAGTATTCCTCCTTTTATCGGAATTGTGACTTTACACGCGTCACCATCAATTCTCGCGCGAAACGTTGCACGGGTTCAAATCAGCATGGCATCACAATCGCTCCAAATTGGATCGAATCAAGCCCCGTTTATTCTCGAGGTAACGAAACAATCTGTATTCACGGATTCGCCGTATCGTCGACATTACTTACACGCGTACCGTGTGTAAATAACATGGGTTTCAGCCCAATCGGGCGTTATCTTCGTTCGAGCAGTTGATAATAACGAAGCAGAGCTACAATTATCGTGCGTTTGGCCCTTGAATCAAGAATGAACCACGACATCGCCGTGGGCCGTAACTGGTTCGACAAAATTATTTCGTTCGGTATATCATAATCGGGAACCAATTATTGTTCCCTGTAGATATTGCACCTGCGATTGCACGTACGCCTTTTGTCCGATGGTTAGTATCCATAAATCAATATCGATGAATCCGAAACATGGTATTTAACTCTTGTTCCGCAGGTGATAGAAATGTTGCTATTGGAAATCGTGCTTGTTTTAATCCAAGATGGAAATATTTAAATCTAGAATAAAATATAACGAGGTCCAGCATGTTCGAACAATGTTAAACTTTTTTAGGGAAAATTGCAATATATAGGAAAGAAACACTATCATTCAATTGATGCTCGAAAGTTACTATATTAGATATGATAATGAACCTTGTCATCCATTTTACCATTAAATGAACCAATTCGTTCTGAATTAGGACTAAGACTAAGTGAAATAAGACTAAGCGTCCATCTTTGATTAAATCACGGTACAGTACACATAATGTATGGAATACAATGAGAAGAAACTTGATCCTCTTCTGCAATATTGCATGCGTTTAAGTTTCTTGAACTATGTGCACATTGTGTGCGTCTATCTAAACCCTAAACAGCCTCAGATATCTCGATTGCATAGAAATCTATGAAAAGGTACGAACCGTATTGTTAGTAACAATATTCGCACTCGGACAGCAGTTCTGTGTGGCATCCAATTAAAACGCCCGCACTAGTAAGCAGTAAAAGACATATGTAGTTACCACATTTGGTTCGTAACTTTCTGTATTTGATTATGTTTTCTTTGACGCTTAGCTAGGGAAGGTTTAAATCGTAATAAGAAATTACTTAACATCAGGCGAGAATGTATACTTAGTTTAAAATTGAATATTTATTTAGGAATTTCCACACCTTTTATTTCTTTTGCTTTACTTTCAAATACTTTGCTATATTATACATTTGATTCTTTATTTATTCTTTACGTACCTTCTTCTTACGCAAAATTTATTTTACACACTTATAAAATAACTGCTTCACGTATTTCCGCATAATTCTACTTTAATTTACCCGTTAATAGAATATTCACACGACAGAAATTGAATGCGTCACTTGAAAGTTATACACACCCGTGTACAGAGAGTTAATAAACATTCAGTAGGGAAATAACTTAGGCTTATAGATCGTAAACGTGTCGTTTTAGTACAGAATTTTACAAACGATCCCGTTTATATTTGATCGATCCGGGTAATTCGCCCAAGGTTACGCGAGAATTTAATGAATATTCGATGCATCGCATTCAGCAGCCTCGCAATCTTATTATCGCTTTCATCTTTTCTTCCTCCCTGTACGATGAAATTGATATACGCACCTGCGTTATTCGTGTTCGGTGGTCAAATAAAAGCACAGGACACACCAAAGGCACTTTAGCATGTATTACAAGCACAATTTACCCGCGAGACCGAATAAACGGCGGATACCAATAATCGGCGAAGGTGCAACCGTTGCATCCTGAACAACCGAGATCACAGGTCGATGCAGCTATTCAACATTTTCGGTTTGTTCGATACATTGGACTCTTCTGGGTTTTAATCAGTGCTGTACCATCGAAACCCAGTATTTATTCTCGTAACATTTTGCACGGTGACCTCGGTCGAATCGTTTACACCAGCCCTCAGAAGATACAGGACACTCGTCATATTTAAGAGAATTCTGGACTTTTATGTACTCGATGAATTTTAAGTGTCCTGTGGTCTGTGTGTAATATTTCACTGGGCCTTTTGTGATAACAAATCTTTACTTTTTTTCTCCTGCTACTTATTTATGGTTATAGTGTTATGAATAAATATTTTCTTTGACTACTGTTTTGAGAGTGATATCTTTGGCTTCTGGGAATTGAAGGGATTTTGTGATATTTTCAGAAGAATATGAAAAATTGTTAAAAAGAATTTTACATATACAGAAGATAAAAAAAATAGTGATTATTTAACATTTTTAGTATCAAGCTAAAATCCTAAGAAATCTTTCCAGTCAGTAATTTTATTTCCACTAAATTTAGTATATCATTGTTATCTATGTAATCTTTCAAGTATTCAATCGGTAAAAATTGTCCCTGGTAAAGTATACGATAGATTCTTATAAAAAAAAACTACCATAACCATTATTTCTTTAAATCTCAAAATAGATTTGAATGTCTTCAACTTCGTCAAGTGAGCAATAGTTAAATAGAAATCCTTGAGGAACAATGGGAAGTTACCTAATTCGCTCAAAGATCAATGAGTTTCATTTTTTCCTCGATAATTTCAACAGAAACCTTTCGAATTGCAAATATCAAACTTCCCCGTTGATATTACTCACGTATTACAATGAACTATGAATAAAATCACGAGAATCATCATCTCTGCTCGCACGTACGAATGTATCAATCGTCCATGATACTTTCGCTCGAATACGAGTGAAATTAAATGATCGAATCATCTCCGTTCAAGGTTCGATAGTTGTGGTAGGCTGCCATGTAGTGAATGATTCAGTGACTGAATCCACCGATGTTGCTTAATGAAATTCGCTTCTCCCGATGCCGAAGTCATTAACTCGTGTATCCGTGTATCACGGTGTTTCGTTTACGTTGATACTGTGAAGTGGACACGTACTTTAACGAGCCTTTAAATGAAGTTATCGAACGTATTCTGAACGTCAGAATGAATGATTATCGAAATATGCAATTACCGGTATGCAATTTTGTATTGATTCGCGTAGAAGTTCTTTACTTTTTATGGTTGAATCTTTTGGGTATATTTAAGCTCCTTGAACCTTATAACTTTTTGTCGAATAGATAACAGTAACATTTTTATTTTAAGGAAATTCCAGTGTTTAGGAAAATGTCCATTTACTTTTGTATTCTAAATTATTAGCTGTTTGAATAAATCCAGGTACCTTCGATTGACAATTCCATCGTCTAAAAATTATGTGTATTATGAAAGAAGCTTAGCACGATTTGATAACATAAAAGTGTTGTGAAATAGCATTTTATGATGTATCAAAAATGAATCGAAACGTTATTAAATTAGTCATCCTTGAGTACAATGATTTCAGGTGATTCTTGTGATCAGTAATTAATAATAACTGATTATGATTAGATTTTTCGATTATCATCCAAATTACGTTTAATGATTATTAACGATTTTACGATTTTCTATGAAAAAGGAGCAAAAATTTGAAGAAATGCATAAATAAAGATGAACCAGGGGAAAATGAATTGCATAAAGAGATGTCAAGCAGGGAACACTACGGTGAGTTTAATGGCGACAAGAGAACGAGATGTCGGATACGTTTGTCGACCATTTGTACATCTCAAACGTGAGCCGGGCAACAGTCGGGGGCCGCTGAATATTCATGAGCTCCGCTGACTTTTCGTAAACTCTTAGCTGAACTTTCTCGCATAATCGTTACTTTGCTCGCATGCGTTGAATTTTCATACGAAACGTTCTGATTCGAAGCGCAGCTCGAATTAATTTCGCCGATCGAGGTTTTAGATTTCGCGCGACTTTCGATACGCTCGCGAGATGTCCTTGCCCGCTCGAAAATGACCCACAATTCGGTCGAACATGTTTCGACCGTGTAAAATGATCGTTATCAGTTAACTAAAAGGAACACCGACGGGGAAAATACTTGTGATTTAAAGAATGTCCCTCCCAAGAAATTCTAATTAGAATATTCCAAAGATTGGACTTACATATGCGAGGAAAAAGTATGCAGTTTCGTTTAACACCACGACTACCAAACCCGATCAAAATACCGGTTTCAGATTTCTTATTCTGTATTACAGAATTTATTAAAATGTCTTTTCCGATATGTATATTAATTTTTATTAAGACAAAGAATGATTTTAGTATTTGCTCCTTTATGTTTCGTCAGTTATTTATTTACTCTGCTATTTTATCTTTGATCTTAAATTAAGTGTGCATCGAATACTGGTAGTTTTAGTGTTGGAAGAAACGCATTTACATTTCTTTCCATTTTTTATTTAACACGTTGACTTTTTATTAACACGGGGGTCACCGGTGACCGGCACCCGAAATTTTTTACAATGAAATAATTAACAAAAGAAATGACGAAACAAACCACGCATAGCGTTATCATTAAGCTAATAATGCTAGCTATCGATTTGAAAGGTTAAATTTGAAAATTAGTTGATTATATTCTTAATAATTAGGATTTCAACGTGTCTGACTACACACGTCCGTTTTCACTGTGGCAGTCAACGTGTTAACTAGATTGGGGTCCAGTACTTGGGAACATCCTGCCGTGAATGAACAATTTTCTTTTAAACGTTCGAATTACACTTGAAAACTGACTTGCTTGGAAAACAACAGGATCAACATTCTCAATAATCAACACTGCATGCAAATATTCTCATAAACTAACAAAGAATAATAGCCTATAAATAATTCTATTCCTAAATGTCCGATGATAGGGTCGTTCACTTTAGTTCCCTGAATTTCAATAAATAACTCTATTGAAAAGAAAGGATATAGAAGTTGTAAATTCAAATTCAACGAAGTCGTATTCGCGAACGATCGGTTGTCGCGATACAAACAGTTGGAAATTTGGTTGCATTTTCGACGAACAACTTGCCACATAGTTCAACCAACCATTTGCATGTTGCATCCGGGAAGTACTCGAGCGTCGAGAGCTGCCTGATATTTATAATCGCGTTGATTTTCTTCGACGATCGCAGGACCAGCCTCGCGCAACTTCATTTCCATGCAAAACTCCTGATACATACGCTTTAATCTGATAGGCTGTCGCAGTAAAAACACGCGTCGATTTACGTATTTTTGCTCGTCAGATGCGAACGTGCCCATTTAAGTATAATTTCGGGACGATTTTGCGACCGACAAGTATTGACAATCTCGACAGGGAATCGCATGAATAATGTCCCACGTCGGTGTTGTATTATAAATCATAAACATAACGCGTTTGCGGGATTTTCAATCGATATTCGAGGCGATCGGGAATCATTTAACATCGTTCGTTGCCGCGTGGACCGTCGACGGAGCACGGTATTTATTAGAATTAAAAACCTCAATCGAACGAACAAGGTTATTCTTACGGTCTACTATTATCCATAATGCTACAAATTTTGTATATGACGTGTACAGGGTGTGGCATGGCAAGTGGTACTGCCATGCAAAGTGTAGAGTGATAAAATAAAATTTATTTGAAGTTTGTCAGGAAAGATTTCCAATTTCGAACTGATTGTATCACTTCCTTGGATTTTCAAGTTTAGATAATTTTGTAGGTTAATTACTTGTAATTGCAAGTGGAAACAAACCTACTTTACTTGACGAGTTAATGGGGAATTGCATAAATTGTCAATTAATTAGGAAGGCGTGACAGTTCCCAGGATCCAAAGAAGTTTTAACAAAACAGAACGATGAGTAAGAGGTATATTAAACGAAGTTGAGCTAATTATTAATAAAAAAAACGCGTGTGAAATACTTATAAATTGTTCTTCGTGAAAATTCGAGTCTCATTGAAAGAAATACGAGAAAAACTTGTTAGACGAGAATAAATATGATGCCGTAAATCGACGATTAACGAAGTCATTCAACTTTTTGCAAAGTTGTTCGCGACATATATCACTTTTTGCGAACCTTCAAAAGCTACAATTTCGTTTGGTGTTAATCAACGGATACAAATTAACTTTCATCGCACCATCCGACGTATTACCTCAGAAACAGTGTTCATAAAATTGTCTCCGTGTATACGATGATTATTACCAACGTTCGAGTAATTTCACGGGGAGGGAATTGCACCACTTTCGATGCTACAAAGTTTTAGAGTTTATCGCTCGTTAATCGGTTATCATTATTCGAGTTCAACACCTTTTAAGCTTAATTGGACGCCCGCAACTTTAATCGCGTAAAATTGCTTGTAGTCCACGTTGATTAAAATTCAATTGAAGTAAACCAACCGTAGTGTCGTTGTAATTTAAAAAGATAATAAATTTAAGATAAAAAGTCCCATATCTTCGATACACTTGAATTATGCAAATATACGACATTTCCAAGAAAAGATAGGCGATCATATTATCTGCAATGAAGGTATCTTAATTTAATTCGTTGTTTTCATTTAGGCATACGAGAAGGTTTCTAATTTGACAATCAAAAATCGCAAATTTGTTATAGTTACAAACAGAGTTTGAAAAACTTACAAATTACCCTATTCTCTTATTTAATTACAATAAGATATTATTTTTAATCCTCGAAGGTTATCGTGGATCAAATTTTACCTCACCCAAGTTTTAAGAATGGTTAATACCATATCAGCATTATCAGTAGCGATAATGTCATCGCAAGACTGCCGATTCCCTCACGTAGGTGCTTAAATAATAATTTAATTTTTTTAACTATGATAATTTATGATACCCTTCGAGGGTTAAAAATGATCGAGTATGCCAAACACCGTCTAACAAAAGAAAAATTAGGTTGCAACAGCGTATAAACACGATCACGTTTCTGGCATTTCTTCGCCCGAGTGGCGACGCTCGTCTCAGAAAAATGAACACCTCAGACGAACTGTAATATCACTGATAAACAGGGAAGCCGGCGATCCACTTTCCAAAGGCGATGTTCCTGTCGTTAAAATCGCCCTGTTCCTTTTCTTTTTTTTTTACAACCGAGAAGAGCCATCTCGAGATCTGCATTTTTTGCAAGGTCAACCGTTCGAGCATGGCCGAATTTTGCTATTGTTCGTCTTTTTTTTTTTTTTTATTGCAAAAATTCCTCGGACAAAGCGACGGTTTTGGTTATTTTATCTTCCCGAGGAAACTGAAACGGACGGGTAGCGGACTTTGGCACATTCGATTCTTCGCTAATTTGCTCATCGTACGTAAGAACCAGAGGATTAGAATTTCCTGTTATTGTTTGAGGAATGCGTCAGACGCATTTATAATAATATGATGAAATAAGTGTTTTTCTATTTCCTTCTAAACATTTTTATCCACGTCAGACGCATGCCTTTGGTTCCAATTTAGAAACTATCGTTAATTATCTTATTTTTTGAAGTGACACTAACAAACATCACGAAGATTATGTCGTTAAAACGTCTGACGAAATACTATTAAAAAAATTGAAAAGAAGAAGTATAATATTTACTGATGTTTGCATTCATAAAGTTTTGTATTGTTCTGCTCTTTTGAATATAATTTTTCTATCAAACGCTCATGTATAAAGTTTGCAGAAAGTTAAAGTAAAAATGTGTACCACTATTGGGAGGGTAGAAACGATAGTATTCGCCATATTTCTTGTTCACGCCTGTATATTTCTAAGGACTTCACTTTTCGGACACAGTCTTTCGTCAGTCAGTATATTAAAAAGCATATACTTCCATTAAACAAAAACTCGATACAATAAAGGCGTCCATCTATAAAAATCTACAATCCAACTTTTTTGGATGGCTCATTCTACAAATTTAATGAGGCACAATTAGAGAATCGTGTTTTAAATCGAATTCTTACCACGTCGGATAGAGGAATTTTAGGTTCAGCGTTTTATTTTGATCGCAATTTTCTACATCGGGACTAGTTACTTTTTTATACACCTTTTCGCTTTGTTTTCGGTTTTGTGACGCCATGGATGCTTAGCGGATGACCGGTCTACTATTTACGTTTACCGATGTTTTGTTGTGCCCCTCAAACATTCGTTATTATACGATGGAAATTGTTTTTAACATTCTTATATACTGATGTAAAGTTGCAGCCGCTTGTACGAATCTGCAAATTTCTATGAATTGTAAAAGTGTAATTGTAAATCGCGCGTGTGTGCAACGTAAGCTTCTTTGTTCAAGGGGAAAATATTTCGTACCACTGGCTTTTAGGTTTTTGGGAAGACTAGGGAGAACCTAAGGAGATCCTAACCTGCGAAAGACAAATGGCGGGACACTGCGTTTAGTAAACTTTCCCTTACGCCCTTTCAGTGAAGCATAATTATTTTCAACACTCTAGTTGCTAATATTTATGAACTCATTTGCTTTAGTGACTCATAGCTTCTGCACGTCATACGATAAAAGTTCCCCACTGAAGGGCTGGTTAAAGGATATTTAAGTTGTATCCCAAAGTACGTATTAATTCACAATTTTCGATCTCCAGATCGTATTTCCTCGATATAAGCCATTAGAAAAGAAAAAAAAAAATAATCAGATGAAATCGTATTTGACGTACTGTTACTTAAATGCCTGATCACCAAATTATGCATGCGTAAGCAGTGTTTTGTACAATGGATAAGATATCAACTTTCATTGGCACGATAATAACTCAAGCCATATTTCACGCGAAACGATGACGGTAATGTGCATCCACGTCCCAGGGACCGGTGTACACGGCCGGTTTTGTTTCATTATAAATATCAGCATCCAATCTTAATGTCAATCTGTGAATCGAGCATGCTACCGTCTTACGTGCGTCGTCGTCTGGTGAAAACAACGAGAACCAAAGACCTAAACCCAGGGGCCAGGATTTCCTCCGGGCGACGATTAACCGGTCGATTAATTATGCAGAACGAACGAACACGATGGGATAAGGTAAAAAAAAAATGAGCAAGAAAGAAATCCTTGGCTATTAGGAGAAGTTTAAGGTAGCCTTGCATCAGGTATTGAAAACGATCGTTGAATAGTTCCGCGATAGCGATTAATATGAAAGGTTGTTTCCTCGGAATCCTTTGTATGAAAAATTATTTTGAATTGATTTATACAATTTTCGTTTTTTTCTTTTTTTTTTTTTATTGATAGAAGGGCTACTTGCCCTTTCAAGTTTTATTGTAAACGCAAAACGTTTCACTTTCGAGCGGTGAGTAATATTTTAACACTAAACGTATCAAGCGGGGTCAAATGACCCCCTTCAAACTAGTCATATGTGAATAGTGTAATTAATTGATTATTTTATTTATAAAAATGAAAATATATGTTTGTTTGTTTTATTAGAAATCAGAAGCTATGTTGCGAATTATTTTCTTTAATAAATTAAAAATTTATTTTCTAAAAATCGATGGTTATTTTATAAGGAGTCAAATGACATCTTATGGTAAGAATAGGTATATGGAAAGTGGCCGGTACGTTTAGTGTTAATTTCTGAAATCCGTATCGGAACAATTAGAAAATGTCGACGTCAGCATGTTCTTACGGATTTTCCTATTTTAGCCCGAGTTTCGCGCAAATCTGTAGAATTGACGCGGTTCTCATACCATGCCCAGTTTCTAATAGAATAAAAAAAGATGTATCTAGATTAGGGGCTGATAATTAATGAGCAAGTGAATCATGATCACGATCTGATCGTTGGCATTGATCGAACAGTTAAGAACTGATTGTTGTTTCCGTCTCGTAATTCAAGTTTCATATTCAAACATTTATACGATTGCAACGAAAGCGGAAATGCGATTGTACAATATCGGTTCATTATCGCAGATTTTCAGCAAAAATCCTTCTTTTATCCACGTCTCCGTCCTTGTGACGTCAAACACCGACGTCCTGAAACGGAATTTCTTACGTCACGCGTTAAGATCTCTAACGCAACCTGTATAATCGTTGGATGAATTTCTAGGTCTTTAATTTGTCGTTAATTTCCATTGAGAAACGGCCGATGTTAAGTACACCAATGACTACCTTTCACTGTGTCGAATCTCGAACGGATTAACCGACTTTTTTCATGGACCATGAATCAACGGAGTGAGGAAATCGATTTATTACACCGTGCTTTATTCTAAACATCTTTCGAACTAATCAGTCCGATGTGGTCAATCTAATGATTAATCGATCCATGATGCAGTTTTAATGATTCGTAATTCCTCTGATTAAGCGTGGGTTCCCGAAACTGCAATTATAAACGTGTACACCTAGTTTCGAGTAGAACAACTATAAATTTCACTTTGACAGAGTCAAATCTGATCGTACCACGCTGCTTAGCGTAACTACCTCCAACCATTATCTACTTTTAACTACCAAAATGACATAGTCGAATATCATCCGGCCATGGTATGCAATGGTTAATTTGAATCTGAATTTCAATCGCTGATCGTTTCTCGTACATTTCAATCATTTATTACACGAATGAAACTGGCAATAACGTTCTTCGGTTACGTAAACGGTGTCTGCGAAAAGAAACTTTAATTGAAAGTCCCCGGTTAATGTCAATCGCGGTTACGGGCGAAATCATGAATGAAATCGTCAGAAACCGGACCTCCTTTGACACTTTCACTCGATTACGATCGAAATTAAATAATTAAAAGATTTCGATTCGAGGCCGAGTAGTTGCGGTAGGCTATGGACGGATGATTCAGACGATGACACTGAAAATATAAGTTTAACAAGATACTCCCTTCTTCGTATCGAATCCATTAATGGGTATTATCGGTTTTCCCAATGTGACCATGACTTTAAATACGATTTAATGCACGTCGTAGCCTTGACTGTCACAATTTTCGATGGCACTGAAATACACAATAATTCTAGGGAGTGTCACTTACCGTGGTTTGGGAATAAAAGAAACTGTGCGTAAAGTGATGATTAATTAATTTTAATTATATTTAAGTAGCTGTACTTTCAGTATCGAAGGAATCAAGGTGTCATCGCAAATATCTTCATTTTTATTATATATGTGGACTTTCGATTTTAGTTTAATATGCATAGTTTTATATTTAATTTTCTGTATATAAAGTGGTCTCTTTATTTCATTTAATATGTAATGATTTTCTTAAAACGACGATTGTTTTTATAAGGCAATAATTGTGTCAGTCTGTATATTTCGTGATTTTTGTGAAAGTCTGCTGATTCATACTTGACAAAAATCCACAAAATATCTACTTAAGTACGTACATATTGAAAAATTGTAGTTCGGATATTTCAAAGAAGAAATTCTAAGCTTTCAAATGAAATCGAAAATATATTAATATTTTCATTTGTTCTGCCTCCAGGTAACCATGAATTGCACAACCTTCCACACTTGCCGTAATTATAAACTGGTTATTTTCTTACAAGAACCGCATTCGAATCATTAATCATCATTCGAAGTGCATTGATTTCCATCCTCCCCAAGAAATGAATCTCTTGTTATTTCATGTGTTCATTTGCTCAGGAAAAAATTAGAATCGAGATTTTCGATACAGTTTACAAGCCAAAGTGCGCGTATCAATCATATATCTTTTCTTTGCTTTAGATATTTCCAAGGTTTGAGGAAGATGATTAACACATTCCCTTCTTCTGTCAAACAGACTCGTATTAAGAAAGAATAAATAACTATACAAAATATTTGTACAGAATTCTTTAATTTTCTGAGCTATGTCGTTACCATTGTAGTCACGTATGTATGTACGTACTTATTTTAAAGCACGACATTATTTTGAAAATAAAGTATTTTAAATGGGCATAAATATTACGTGTCCTGTAATAATGATAAAAATTAAAAAATAAAATATTGACTGTTTAATAATTTCGAAACTCACAATCAGGGGTTAATATGATGAAAATCATATTTTATTGTATTAAGTGCTTGTTTATCCCTCGCTGAAACTTAGATTATTTATAATTATTTAGCTTTGAAATTCAATTGGAATTTAGTATATTTGGAAGTTGCCTGACACGATGCATCATGAATTCATTGATAATATTCAAATTCCGCCCAGAACGCCAGCATCGTGTTTCGGTTTTGCAAATTACGAACACACGCAACGTTTCCATAATACATAACTGTATGTACCATTCGGTGGATTTATGGGGCGTATGCAGAATTTATAAAATCATTCAAAAATATACTTATCGATGGTCCCATGCCATCACGTACATAGCGGTCCTCAAAAACCATTGTCCACGGAAAATTTACTACTCATTGTTCAGAGGATATCGTAAATCTGAATCCTGTAATTTTTTTTTTCTGTTTTGTGCATTTAAAAGTCGAATACCTTTGAACTTTGAACGTAGCAATTCTTACAAATACAGAAGCAAAATAGCAGTCTTCCGATTGGATACATCTGTTAATACTTTTCATCTTGTGGTGTTTAATACAACAACAAAAGATTATAATTTTGTTTAAAAATTTTAAACTGATTAAGAAATATAAAATTTGATACGATTTATAAAAACCTTAAAGATGTTCATTACAATTGAGAATCGTTTAAGCAATCTTTGAGCATTATTCGGTTAAATTCCTAAACTTCCAAATAATAAATTTCAAAATCTATAAAACACGAAGTGGTAAATTTAATGATATTATAAATATTCTAGAAACTTTGATTAAAAGTATGGAATTCTTAAAAAAGCAACTAACCGATTTTATTCGATTTTGAAAGCCTTAGTCAATTTTTATTTCTGAATTTGGGAAATGAACAAAGTTTCGTAGCTCATAAAACGTGGTCGAACGGCCAAGCAAGATATATCTACAGAAGTCTCTTTTGTTGAGAAAGATTCCCAGCAGGCAGCCTCTATTTTCATCATTTCCGTCTTTTTTAACCAAAACTGAAGTTGGCCGGAAAGGTAAAAGCAAAATACCGCGTTCCATCGCGATGACCGATAGTGGAATTAAACGGCAGGTGAAAAAGATAAAATACCCCCCAAAAAATACATTCGTACATTTATTGCGTTTCCTTAAATCAAATCATAATTTATCCACGTTTGAAAATATTTGAGCAGCCGACGATTGTCGGACATTAATTTTCAACCTTCTTCGATCATTAAATAAATCGATTGGATTTTATCTGAACCCGTGTAATTGATTCAACAAAATAATGTGGGCAATGAGAAAGCTAATGAGTTATTTATGTAAAGTAAATCTTCGTTAATGAAATTAACCCGTCTTATCGTTCAGATAAATTCCGTTTCGGTTCGAGAAAGACCTCGATCGTAGTATTTCTGAAATTGTCTGATGTTCACCAGAGACGAGGACGTTTCTTCGATTTAAGCGACGGTTCGATGCTTCCTTTAGAAATTTTCGGTGAAGAACTCAGACAAAATGGACCCATTAATACTATACCTGTAAACAAAACGTTATCTCGTTTCGTGAGATTTGAAAAAAGAAATATCTGAACCGCGTTGGACAGGTCAGAATGATTGAGGAACAAATTAGGTTTTACGAGTTCCCATGTGTTATCCTTGACGTTGGAATGCGTTTCGTCGTAGGTCAAGGTTTCCGGAGAATTTCGAAGGTTCCAATTATAAATCCTGAAACTGAAAACGTACAACCTGAGAAAAATTCTCCAATTTTAATGATATAAATCATTATTATCCCTGAGAGTCTTAAATTGAAAATATTGTCATTTTTAAGGTGGTGAAATTTCTATGGCCACTAGTTACAATTTTAGCTATATGTTTAGAAATAGTCTTTTTCTCGTTTCGCAAGGCTTATTTCGCAAGGTGTCCTAGTTTACAGACAATGTGAACTATATTTTTGAGTAAAGGTGACTAAAAAGATTTGGATAACATAATAAAGATGTAATAAAAAGATATACAAAGTTTCAAAATTACTAACAAATTGATGTTTTTCAAGTACCATACATTCTAATTCGTTCGCTGAAACAATTAAAGTCTTTTGTTAAAGTTCTCAATATTAATTCAGACTCCTGATACCGCTGTTGCTTTTGTACTCAATGCCACTTTGTATTCTCAAATAATAAATACTAGATCTTGAACATCCTCATCACGAATAAACGCGTCTTTTTGAAAGAACGAACGAGGGAACCCGTAACGAACCAACGTTCGTTCAAGAACGCAATTATACTGTTTGCTCGATTAACAAAAATGCACGAGAGTCGTGTGCGAGATTTTACGACTTCTTAACAAGAGAGAAGAGAGGAAAAAAAAGAAGGAAACGTAGCTTCGCGAACGAATTCACGTCTTCGCGAGATACATTATGGAACGGATCCGTGAAAAAGAAGAGAATTCGGCGAACGTTGGCCGTTGGTGCGTGTGTATAAATTTTTGTTCTCGATTATGAACGATCCGGTTGTGATTAACACGCAAAGTGTTTTGCTATCGAGGCCCATGCTCGCTCGTAATTTATGAACTGAGCTGTTTATTTAATTGGATGTAGCGTGTTGCACCTTCGAGCACCGCGAAAATCAGACCGTGAATTATTTGGCACGTCGCTGAATCTCAATGATATGCTGAACTATTATCGAGCTTTGGTGATATCGAGGTTATCATAAATATGCCGTGTACATTAATTGTTCATTGATTCGATATAGTGAAGGCCTTTGACAAATAAACGATTAGAAATGTGTAATAAAATTGAAAAAAAGTACAAGGATTTTTTAGATGTTTGTTTTTTGTTTGTTTAATTAAGTGGTTTAGTCTTGTCCCCCTTTCCCTCAATATTATGTGTTTCCTGTGATTCTAAGAATGTTAGAATTCTAACTCTGTTTCGAGTTCCATTGCACCACAGCATCGTTTGACAAAAAAGAAACTAATACAGCAGAAAGAAATTAAGTAGCCCAATATCGTAGCTGTAATCTAATACTTTCCTGTATGCGAGGATATCTTCATTTTCTAAACTTAATGTTGACACCGTGCCACAAAGTGTCTTACTTTAAGATGCTCCCCTTTTAGAAAAGCAAATATTCGTGAAGTCCTTTTATCAATTAAACAAATCTTAGTAATCAATAACCCATGTTTTATAAAACACTGTGTGTTTTTTTCCCACATTTTAAACGCTAAATTACTTTTCCAAGTAGCAACAGGAGTGCTAAGACGTTCAACAAGGAAGATATAAAGATGGATGTAAGGTGAACAGAGCGCAGAAAATTGAAAAAAAAGGGGCGGCAGTGAAAAAGACCGCAAACGCCCACCACGTGGATCGTGTTCTTAATCGGAGGACCCTTTATCCCCGATACACAACAGCCGGGGCTGTAATATTCGCGAGGCGGCGTGTTGGTGTCTTCGTCCGCGCGCCGGCCACGATTTATTACCGCTTGATAACGCGGCGTAATGCATTCATTATATCGGGAAGTGTACGGTGGACAAAAGTCACCGATGCCTATCCTGCGTGCGAAGAAGGGCGATTTTTGAGGGACATCGCAAGATACGTATCCCAGACTCAGCCTGACGTCCATGGGTGACCCTTTGGTCAAGCGACGATACAATGCCGCGGCCTGGCGGAACAATGCAACCAAGATATGCCTAGGTCGTGGCTGACCTCCAATACAGGCGGACGCGTTTGCTCGACCGACGGAATTCCAGCGAGTAAAACGCGCCGTACGAAGGAGAGACGCTGGGACAGGCATGCGAGTAATGCAGATAAAGGGAAAATTTAACGCCACGATCGAGACTCTTCGACGTATACCTTCTGCCTGACTTGGTGTTGCATAGCGGTCCAAAAAATCGGAGAATGCGACGTACTTAACATGATAAAACGGATCGCAGGGTCAACGATGAGAAATATGGGATCGAAGGTACGTGGATCGAAGAAATTATTCGGATCGATCGCGAACGTGTTGTGGGTGGTCGGAAGAATTCGGGATTTTGGGTAGCGCCGATTTGAGGCATGGGATGCTGGGCAGTTGCCAAATTTTATAACAGCTCAATAAGGGCTAGATCCGCAGCACTAATTTTAAATACAATCCTGTACTATGTGTCGATAGATAATGATCTCAAATATTTAAAATCGAAAGGATCTGCTGTGATAGGACAATTATCCAGTTGATATTCAAGTTGTTGGAGTAACTCACACTTTAATCGGTTTCTAAACACAGTTATCAACATAATCTACGATACTGCCACTTTTATTTTTTTTAATTAGCTGCAAATTTCTGAACACTTCCGTGGGGTTATATGGATCCTACTATACTATTCACAGTCTCTGTTTATAATTTTTTAATTGTTATTTATCCTAACTGCTCGTAATAATGAAAATTTATTTTCCTCGAATGTTGTAAAATGAGCAATTAACTAAGAAGATTGAAATTCGTGTTTTAATGTGCTTCTCTGCAAATGTCCATTTTCCCTGTAACAATTAAAGCGTCTATAGTATGCACTAAAACATCCTGTATCAATAAACACACCATTGGTGTGACCCATTTTCCTGTATCTACCGTGTTCAAACGCAGCGGTTCCAAGCCCATCGGAATACCGTTACATGTGCCCAGAATATCACATCGCAGGTGTACTATTAAGGTTACGGTTACAGTGGAAGCATTTTCTAATGAATACATCATAGTGATTAAATAAATGATTTCCTGTGAGAGCGTAGGAGCTGTAAGTAATATGTTAACACCTTGAATGGCATTGTAAAACCGCAGTCTAAATTATTAAAACCACAGTCGATTAATTTTCAAATTTAAACTTGCCATTTGGTACTTTACACTATTAGTACAGTACATAACACTTTAGTATGATACTAATTCAAAGTTTGCCTTCCCTTTTCGTTTGTTAATTATTCGATTGTATGAAATTTGATATGCCGATCATAGATGACCATCGTCGCGGTCGAAACGTGTTAAGTGCATAAACAGTCATGGTAGATCGATGGCCGATGGGACGAGGAACGTGTTAAACTGATCGTCGCACGGTCGGAATTCGTGGTGAGTTCAATGCGTGGACACGAACGAATTCGAGAGTCGGAGGACAGGGCTCGTCGTGACGTGAAAAACTGGTGGGATCCTTGTGTTCTTAGGCTTAACGAAGGTCGTGCCGCTTGTACGCAAGGTCGGTTATTCATCCGCGCCGATTGCACAAGGATTTCATTAAATTGCTTTGTATTCCCCAATAGCCATCAATGTTACTTTATCGTAACAGCCACAGAAATACCAGAACGATTTCGTGGCTCGGTTCAGGGAATTTCTGACGTTACTTGACGCAGATCTTACGGATCTGCGATAAAAATGACTAATAAATGGAAACTTGAAATCCTTATTGGCGTTCCTTTGCACTCCTCTAGCTTGCCTTCGTTAAAATATTCATTGTCACGGTAATACGATATTTAATTATTTCTGTCCCCTTATTTTTTAGTTTCCCTGTAATTCGGTTTATAATTTTAATATTACTCGCATTTAATTGCATTTTAAATTATTCGAATTCTTTTTCATTAAATATTTCATTGCATCCTATTTGAGGTAGCAGCCACTGATGATCCCTATTACGAACAATCCGTCAAATCCTTAATTTTTATATCCTTTTTTCTTTATAAGGTGTGCACAAGTTCCAATCCAAAATCGACCTAGATAACTTTCGTGATCGGCTGTCATTCTTTTTACAAAATTAATTTTGATATAGTTTTGTAACACGAAACCAGTTTCAACGAAGCTTTTATGTTTTCTCCTCTTTTTCGTGTAATCTTGGGTTCAATGAAGTTTACGTTCGTTTATTGCATCACGCCAAATGGCCTGTAGAATTCGAACAACTCCATAAATGTTGATTTTATTGATTTCAAGAAGCTCTTAAGGATAAAGGTGATACAGTTCGAAAGAGGTCGTACGCTCGGTGACTCAACTGTATTTTATCTGTCGTATTTGCGATGATTTTGAATTTATTCCAAGCTCTTTTCTTCTTTTTCTTCTTCTTCTGCGAGGGACTTCGAGTTTATGCCCGCAATAAAATCGTGGATCATGCCACGGAAGATTCAATTTTCTGCGAAAACGTTCTTGGACGACCTTCGGTAAACACTTTGCATGTTAAAATTCGAAAATCGTCCTTACAGCTTTATGATTTTCTAAAAGAATCTGGGTGAGTCATTTTTATACGTTGACTGAGATCGTCGTTTTTCTTTTAAAAATAGGAACAATTCTTCACCGGTCTTCTAATTACCAGAATCTTGTGCCAACAGGCATTTAATTACTTTTTCTTGCTATTTTTATTGTTCCAATTGTTCTCGTATACATTGCACGAAAATAAATTCCTCGAGTTTAATCTTCTTTCTGATCACGTCCTCTATAACAAACATTTGATCAATCATCCACCTGTCTGCGCTCCTTACATTAACCGGAGGATGAACATCTCGCAGATTGTCCCATTAAAATTCCGATACTCCGCATAGCCAGAAGCACAAATTGCTCTTGTATAATGTATTCCTTACAATTAACCGCTCCTGATTGCTTGTAATAAAGACGTGTACTTACACATAGCAAAACGAGCGGCATGAGCTTCTGAAAAACTCGGTTCGACCGTTTCGCAGCCAATTTATTCTGTTTCAAAGGCACGGTACCGTGGCAGATTAAACATGTACGAAAAGACGGGCATTAAGGGCACGTGGGCGGTGTCCGCAGGCGGATTGTTTTTTTGCAAAACGTTTTCCTTTTGTCGACAGTTTGCTCGCAACCTTCGATATCCAGCAACGATCACCTAATTAAGGCGTTCTCATGAAACGAGGATATTTGTAGCAAATTCGTGAAGTTATCTCTAAAGAACATGTGAATTTTATTAATTTCGCGATCGTTACTTCTGTTATTTAGATCATGAGACAAAGTTTGATTTTCTCTCGTATTGGAGTAAAGTGATTGAGATGTAATTAATTTGTCAGATTTAGATTAGTTCCAAGCCAAACTTATTTTATTTTTTTACGATTACAGTGAATCACATGGTCAACAAATTCTGCTCTCGAAAATTAATTGGAACGCAATTTTGCGTACTCGTTGCGTGGCAACGCATTGTAACGTTTGAAGATCTTAATGAGATTATTCTTGGTCGTCCAAGAATGGTAACGTCCTTTTACCTTTGTGTACCGATTCGTACCGGATAGATTAACGTCATTTAATCGCGTTATAGTTAACTCTTTGCTGCAACGCGTGACACGTGTTTTAGAATACTTTCTCCTACATTGTGCGACAACAAAACGCTTAATCGTACATGAATATCGTGGTAGTGGCTTTAGCGCGTAAACGAGGTGAACTAGTGTCCTGGAAAGAAAAAACATCTTGATGGCGATCTAGTCGTTATTATGCTTGATTCGTTGTCAAAGGAGTCACCAGAAAGTATCAAATCCTGAAGAAGTATTTGTTAACGACTTATGTAGTCAGATACGCAAAAACCTTGACTATTAAAGACGCAATTAATTAATTTTTAAATTTAACCTTTCAATTTGATAGCCAGCATTGTTAACTTAATATTAACGCTGTCCACGGTTTATTAAATCGTTTCTTTTGTTAATTATTTGATTGGAAAAAATTTCGGGTGCCGGTCATCGGTGACCACAAAATGTGATCTGTTTTCTTGGTTATCGATTTGACATACTATTAACTCTGGAATGACTTCTTTCAACAATTTGTGTTTTATAATTTTCAGGTATTTCACAGCTCTGATATTGGGCCGTACATCGTACAGTGAGTCTCGAATTGTTTAATTTTTCTCTATCTTCGTTATGCTGTAATAATTATTTAACACGTTGAGCGCCACGCGAATTCTTAAGGAAATCTCTGTCAGGCCACGCGCGCTGCTTAGAAGTGCTGGTTATTTATTTAACCGTTTTTATGTTTACCGTGTTTCAATAAAATCCATTAAAATGCCTTAATGATATGATCCTGTAATAAATAAAAATTAAGTAAATTTTAAATAAATTTTCTGTAATTCCTTAAAACAGTGTAAATGTTTTAGTTCTATATCATGTACGCTGTCAGCCACCGGTGGCTGACGCGGCCTAAACGGAAAGTCCAGTGTCAACCACCGATGGCTGACGTGGCGCTCAACGTGTTAATTATGTATGACAAAAATTCGTAAAATAAATCATCAGTAAGGAGTTGAATTTTAATAATTAATTTGTTAGGAAAAAGTATGAAGGTTGCAATAGTGATTATCAGTATAATAATTTCAGCTACATAGTTATTAAACATAACTTTCACTGTAAATGTAATCGATTTGATATATTAGGTATCAAACATTTTAATTCCACCATTCGATTTTACTCTCTTTCGAATTCATTCGGTAACTTCTTATAAAACTGTTTCACCCAAAATTTGCGTATGCGGAACACGTACAGGTACAGAAGCGCTCCTTTGATTCCTATTTTTAAAGCTATTAAATTCAGGAGACGATACACTCTCTCTTTCAAAGATTTGCACAATTTTGACTGAATTTACAATTACGTTGAACAGCTGCAATCTGTAAAGTATCGATTTACCCTAAAACACAAAGTGCGGGAAATTTTATAAAACACTTTACGTTCTAAATTTCAATTAAACATATTCTTATACATCGTAGTAAAAATACTGTTTCTCATTACTGTCCGCAAGAACATGGGTCGATCGAAGCGTTTTCAAGCCTCACTTGATCTCCTTCACACTTCGCTAGTTATCGGTTACCTGTTCGTTCGACTAGTTAAAGCGGAAGAAGCTGTTAGGCTGTTACAGACTGAAATAACCGATTTATTCATGAAACATTCAACGACTGTACCTTCGTTAAAAAACAATATCCGTTAGCCAACGCTAAGAATCGTTTAAAATTATATGTATATCTTCATTAATCAGATGCAATTTATCTACCTTAATCATACAGTTCGTTATAAAGAATTATAAACAATTATTGGAGGTTCTCGATATCTCAAATTAATAGTATAAATTATTGTTAAGTAACGAAGTCACTATTTCTGAGATTGGTTACACTAGCATATTTTCTTTGCGATGTTTAAAAGCTTGCCGAGGTAAAAGTTCGAGGAAGGCTACACTAGCACTTATAATTCAAAGAAGAGTTAATAAACGGAATGCTTTTAGAAATATGGTCACAATCGATCATCTGATCGTTTTGATAATTAGTTCCACTGTAATGAAGGACTGACGGTCTCAATTGGGAAACGGGATAGTTTCCCGAAGGTTCCACGTCCGGTCGTTGCAACAATGACACGTATGTATACAGTAGGTGTATCGTGGGGTGCAGGGGAAGAGGGAGGGTCGATTCGTCAGGCTGCTCTCTTGACGTTCCGGTTAGTCGAGGTAAAATCGTATGGAGTACAACAGACGGTGACTGAGGTTGAGAATCGCGCGTGTACGTGTGTTTGTTAGAGAGAGGGTAGAGAGGCGAGTAGAGGCGATCGGCTCAGCTCGGATCAGCTGTGAGAGCGGCGTGGCGCCGTGTGCCGCGGCTCTGACCCGCTGTCAGTTGCCCGAGCCCTGTGCTACGGTTAGGACCGTGCAATCGTCACCTTTTAACGACCACGAGACGGAACCCGCGCGATCGTATCTTGATAACAACGACTGGGCATCCTTTATGATCCGTCTGCCGCGTCGTTCAATCGTAGCTACATATCGTGGCTGGAAACGGAAAGCACGATCGCAGGAACGTTGGTCCCGTCAGTAACGGGGTTCGATCTCTGCACTGGAGAGAGGAATCGTGGTCAAGCATTTGTTTCAAGCTGTTCAACCGATACTCGTAGAAACGTTACAAATATTCCTGGATGATCGATCGGGATTGGTTTAACGAATGCAAGCAACGGATAGTAAGATCGATAATAATTTTGCCGCTCGATTGTTAGGTGTTTCGGTTGTTATCGAGGTTTGATTCGTGTTTGAATCGAAAGGGAGGCTAGTTATCGAGTACCGTGGTGATTTTGTGGTGGAAAAAAGTGATTCGAGGTTAATCGACGAACAAGCTTGACGAATCGGTGGACCGCATGCTTCGCTGACGAGGTCTCAGGATGCTCTGGTAGAGGAGGTGCCTGGTGGTTCGATCGCGAGAAATGGCGTGCGGAATATCCTTCCAAACGACTGCCACGAGCACGGTACTTTTCCTGCTGGTAAGTACTTGCCGCATTTTCTATTGTTAGTTTATGCAAATATACTGCACCCCTTGTGTTGGAAGTTAAATATAAATGGTTGCCGTTCGAAGTATCATTTGATGATTCAGGTACTTGGTTAGCAGTATAACGATCAAAATATTAGAATAATGGTTCGACTATAAAGCCTAGTGTCTTCAAATTTCAATTTGTCATGAATTTCTTTGAAATAAATATATTGTCAATTTGATAAAAGAATCATACAGTTAAGGAAAGGAAACTTTTTAGGAAATCGGTTTTAAATTTGTTATGATTGAAAACTATGGATTATTATTACAATTTGGCTGATCTTCAGTAGGTTAACACCTTGGCAAACAGTAAAGTATCTTAACTGTTCATGTTCTCCATTGGATAAATTAAAATTACGTTTTGGATGGCTGCAATTAGTAGGCGAAAGAATGAATCGTTTTTATGATGAATTTTTGTTAAATAATGGAAAGAACCAAATGCCGATTACCGGCACCTTAAATCTAATATAATCAGATAACTATGCAAAATTAACAGAAATTCTATATTAATTTTGCAAGGTATTACATAGAAATTTGAAACTAGAAGATGAAATGGTTAGAATTTGAGTAAATTACAATTGTGACACGCGTCCGATCATACATAGCCGTTTTCACTGCGATATAATTAAAACTTTACTGTTTAATAATATGAAAATCATGTTAAATAGTTGAAATTATACACTAATTAAATTCTACAAATTTGAAAACATGAATACACAATTATGGAGTTCAATGTTGTACGATTTATACAAATGTGCAATAGTCCGTACACGCGTTCATTTGTTTATCGTTTTAATTATTAGTTTCCGATAATGTGGCACATCGAGGAACGTGATACTTTCACTTTTTTACACGAAGTCTCATAGGAAACGTTCCAATTTTTACAGAAAAACGAAGATTTTTTACGCGTGACAAATTGCATTCTTCATCCTAAATTCCTGTTCTGATCAAAGCGTTAAATTTAGGAGACGGGTTTACCAGGCTTGTATTGTGCGATTTTGTGGAATGTTTTTCTTGACATGTTTTCAGTATAAAGTCAGTTATTAGTTAATGTTGCAGAGAGGTTAACCAGTTTACGCGGTCACTCGGTTCAAACAGAAATATATTGTACGCCTGGTATTCTAAAGGTGCATTGTACTGTGCCTAAACACTATGTTCGGTAACAGTAACATTCACGGTGAACCCGCTGGAATTCAAACTCGATCGTACGTTTTAGATGCAGACAATTTCATCTGCTACCTTGTTCTGTACAATTTTAACACGCCTGTCATCTTATTCTGTGCAATTTTAACACGTTTGCTGCCTTAAGGATCCACTGTTGGCCAACGCCTCAAATTTAACATAGTCGAATTGTTAAGAAAAAAAAACGGGGGAAAAATCATGCAAATAATATTTTAATTACTTAAGGGTATCAATATGTAGTAGCATCCAACATTAACACTAAATAATTCCAAATTACATCATAAGCATAAATGTCACGAATTTGCTAACAATAACCTTTGTAACCTTCTCGATGCGAGTCGTCATACGCTTTCTGAAACGCCACCCTTTATATACAAACCGTGACATTTCCTTCAGTGATTTCATCAATGTTCTTGTAACACACTTCATAACGCTTTTCCCGGTTCAAACAATAGATACGTTTCTTTCGTGTGAATAATCTCATCTAAATATTATTAATTTTTTCGGTTATCAACCGAAACTAACAATATGTCTTCCCTCCTTTCAGTTCAAATTTACAATCCCTGCTTTTAACACGTTTAATCGACATAATTTTCTTATAGTTCTTCATACGTTTCTCTGATAATTAACTAATTCCTGGTAACGACTTTCGTAGTGAAAGGGTTAAAGTAAATGGTTAGATGTCAACTCTGTCTTTTACTATTCATACATAATTTATTGATGCACGACAGAATTAGAGATGCTGAAATTGTACTTATAGGAAAAAAAATATGGATATCGTAGTAATGATACTTTTCCATGGGACTAGGGTATGATGTACTCCAGCACACCGTCTGTGATACATCTTCGATAAATAGAGAGGGTTCCGCACGAAGGTTCTCCGTTTCGTTTGCTTTCGTTCTTTCTCAATTTCAGCTCAAATTCACGACCTCTCTCGGATGCAAGTCTCGCAGCGTGTTCTCGCGAACCGGAATACAGTAACCGAAACCGATGCGTGCAACGAGCTTGCTGGCATTCATACACGGCGTGTCTAAGGAGTCTAGGTGCACGCATCGGTTAGCGTGCGTTTAGAGTCAAGGATACAGAGGCGTTATCTAGCCGTGATTACTATACTTAACGCGAATTGTATGTGTACATGTACCGGTCGAACACCTTTGCATAGCCGACTGGCGTTCACGTGCAAATGCATACGACTCTTGTTGTCACTCGCCACCGCCACCTTTCATTGTGCAGACGCGAAGCGTAAAGGTGGTTGAGTCGCAAACACTTTGTTATAAAATTGTTTCAAAGTTTAATCAAACATGGGTAACGATAAGTTTTTGAAGATTTGGTGAAGTTTCGATCAAGCTAATAGGAAGAGTATTTGCTAGAGGTACATTTTTAATTGTTATATGAGAACACTGTATTTAATTTCCTTAAAAAGCTGAAGAATTACATCAGAATATAATATGAATTACTCTGAAAAAGGTACAGGTGGTTTACCGTGCAGTTTCAAAAATAAAGTGGAAAAGAGGCAGTTACACTCACCGACAAGAAAGCTATTTATTTTTTCCTTATTTTATACTGTTGGGGTGTTTTAATTACTTTGCGTAAATATTGTGTTAATAGTTTTATACTCCGCATTCAAAATGTTTGATTGAAGTTAATTTATATATCATATTTAGTAGTGCCCAAACCTTTTAATTGACCGCTGTTAAAAAACACATCCCTGCTCCTCGTTCGAAACATTTCGTGGATTAATGACCGATTAAACGCGATTAATAGACTACTGTTGGATGGTAAAGCGCCCCGTTTAAATGGTTGATTAATAATGCAGACTATATTTTTGATAATTACGAAGTGGCCGATCTGGCTGCTCTGATTTCTACAAATGACCGGCTACTAAAGGTTTCTTGAGAAAGAATGGGCCAGCATCCGATCAAAGGACAGGATTGTTTATTACTTTGTTGCAATCGTGCAACGTTTCTGGCCTGAGAGCGTTTTATTTAGAGATGGTGTGTTGCAACATTTACATTGCATTATCTTGATAATTATTGAATTGTAATATAAGCTTGTGATGGAAAAGCAGTTTGGTATTTTAATTTTTTTTTAACTTTAAAATCCATAATTTGTACTTAATACCCCAATATTTAACAGAGTACGAATCGAATATATAATTCGTTAAACAATTTTTGTTGTGTTATTCTCAAATTTATTTGAGTATAAGCATTATTTGAACAATTAATTATGTCTCAGTAGTTTATCGACTGACGTCCTTCTGATAGTTTTTAAGAAAATAACATTTTTATTGTTGCATACATCTGGTTTATGATAATTATTGTATGCAATTGGGAAAATTGATAATTTAGTTTATAAAATAGCAAGTGAAATTAATCTGAATGTAAAAATTGAAAATCAAAACGTGTTCTAATTTTACATATTCTATTTTGAAGGTGGAATAATGCATTTGGTAGGAGAACACAATTTTTGAGGCTGTTTTTACATAATTATATGCAATTTATCGGTATTTTAAGTCAATTTTCCTTCGTACCTTATAAATGATACACTATATTTAATCAAGATATTTTTCGTCATTATTTATCATTTTTTGCGGTCTTTAAGGTAGATATATTATTAACATTTAATGACACTGCTCGCAATCTTCGTACACCGGATAATGAAGTTCCAACGTATACTTTGCATACGAATTTGTAATTCGTTCTCTCTATTACTTCAGTTTTACTTTTTATTCAATTTTTCTACCGATTAAATTAACCCTCAAGCAACGAAGCCCGAGGGCAATCGTGACATAAACCCACGAAACAATTACAATAATAAATTATTTATGAAATCATATGAAATTTCTCATTTCGAGATATTATCTCTCTAGAATTTTGAAATTTTTCGTTCTACTGAGATTTTCTTTCTAACTAAATCAAATTGAAAAGTTCTGATAGAAGACTGAAGGTAACACGATCGAAACATTAACAAAAACGACTCCTTTTGATATTCTGTACAAATACGATTTCTTAATTCGTCCGAGTAGATCGTTGATCCGGTGGAAGGTTTAATTAGTTGCAGCGAGCAAGTGGCTCGCCTCAATGATACCCGAGATAATTGGATAATGAGCAGTTTAAAAGACGGTACCAGATTAAAAAAACAAAAAAAAAAACAAGAAGGGTCCAAGTAGGACTGGCGACGACGTGGAAGTGACGACAAACGATACAGAGGGCGAGGCAGCGAGCTTGCGGGTCGATTAATTAAACTGCGAGGTAGTTGGAGCACCGAGTTGGTCCTGATGCTTGGCGAAAATTGATACCAACCACTGATACACCCCGCAGCGTTAACGAGCGACCATCGTTGTCTCGTTGGTGGCAAAAACTGGTGTACAATCGATGCTTACGATAAATCGTTTGAACAAGTCGAGAGCGAGAGGGTAGAGATTCTGAATAAAAGTGTGTGTGTTATGTTTTACCGGGTGCGGAAAATTTCGTTTAACCGAGCTTTGGTTTAACAAGGATTCCTTCTTGTTCTTCTTTGTCGTTGGTTTTCATGTACAGATAGCTCCAAGAAAGAGTAATACACACAGTATATCGTAATGATATGACATAATTTACATTTTATGACTCGTGGATGGATAAAATGTTGTTTGAAGGAAACTCGTATCAATTATGAGATTTGAATTCTGGTGCTTTTACCCGGTCGCTACTCTAGAAGAAAACAGTTAATTTGGAGAAAACGCCTCTCAAAATTTAATCAAGTATGACTGATTATCCAAAAATTTCGTTCTATTTAAAGTATAGTGTCTGATAGATTAGCCTACCATAGGAAAAGTGGCGATGTAGGAGAAGAAAACTCAACTACCCGTCTCGTATTGCTTTTCCTAACATTACCAATATTATTAATTACTAATCAATTAACTTAATCCAAATCTTGCCTAAATTGGTAATTCTCGAATGTTAATGATATTAGTAACAATTAGTAATACTAGTAATTAGTAATTTAATATAATCTAGACACAACTTAGGATTAGTACGTAGTAATTCCTTAATATTCATTTCCTTTATTTTATCAATTTCCCTAGGAAGGCCTACGATGCTCGGCACTTTATTTATTTAAAATTAACCTAATAAGTATTTCTAACCCTAACGAAGACTAGGGTTCTATAATTCACATGAAAATGTATGATTGTTCAGCAAGTAATAACAGATCTCAAATTTTTCATTCAGCTTTTCCCAAGCTAAAAAATACATAATTTGGAAAACGTATATTTATGCATGTAGTAACGAAAAGGTCAAGTACGTATAAAAGTAATAGAGATTATGATGTTCCTGTATGAACAATTTGATCGCAGTTCAGTGTCGATTAAAATACCAAAGAATTGCCCAGTCACCGGTCTTTGTGCGGGGAAGAAAATATCCTTCGGCAGGGGGGCAAACGTAAAACGCGTTTAATAGAGGGAAGAATTTACGATTTCGCTTAATGGACGACCGCTTTCCGTGGGGGTCGTGGTTCGTGGTCCTTTGTTCGATCGTTATTGTGACCGAAGGTCATGGTCAAAGGGAACAGTCTCACAGTCAAGCCAGCCCGTCGATGCACGATCACAAAATTTATGCTCCCCGCCAAACTCGTTCGCTGGATTATATTGAATTATTATTAATTACGATTGTTATAAATTGTACGGTGCTGATGATTAATGCCGGGATTACAACGATATATGCGTTCTTTGTCCTGTCCTCCGGTATACCTTCCAAATCGAAACCGTTCAATGCAATTTTTCTTCTGCAGTTTATAAATTGCCTCGCATCCCGGGGACTTTGCAATTTGTCGTATGCTTCGCGTCGTTTTTGATTTAGCACTGCCGCTCGTTGGATAAGGATATCGAAACCTTTAATTCCTTTTTCCCTTCTTTTAACGTTGTCAGAAACGTTTTACGTGGAAAGAAGGATACATGTTTGGTTGCAGTGATCAACATTTGGTATTGATTTGAAACGTATATTTCAGCATGAATCAATATTTATACAGTGAAAGTAAAATTATTAACAAGATTGGTGTGCTTCTGTTAAAAATATTTATATCTATGAATGATTGACTCACGATTAATGACGTTTGTATGCGAAAATATGCGAAGTGTCATTTGATAGTAAAATAATGAAATAAACCAGAAATTTAGATAAAATAGCGTGTAGGCATTTCGAAATAACTTATATGAATAAATATACTTCTACAAAATACACGTAGTATAGTATTTCAAGATGATAGTAATGTGTTCAATAATTAAAGAAATAAATTCAATAAAATTAATGAATAAAACTAATGTGTGCAATTATCTCCTCGACTATTCATCTTTTAGTAAATTTTTCGGTCAGAATTCATTCTATTCCAAGGGGATATTTTCAGATTTCAAAGTTATTGTTTTCTTTTTTGTTTTAAGAAAATTGATTTTTTAGAATATTCTACATAAAAAAAGTTAAATATTTCTTACACCTCACGAGTTATCTAATATTCCTTTCTTATGGACAATGTTTCGAAGAATCGATCCACTTATAAAAAAATACTTACATTTGCCTTTTGAGAAAAAGTGCATTTGCATTTTTTTATTAATGATTTTCAATAATTCAAACAATGGATTGTGTACCTATCCCTGCGTATATAAGAATGGAATAGTCGTCCGTTCCAAAGGTTACCGTTTGCCTATAAATCACTGTATTCCTTATCAGGTTACCCATGGATTTATGTAAGGTATTTGGTGATGCACCTGTGTGAACTACGAGTATTCGATAGGAATCGGAAGATCGCTTGGAACTCTTGTTCTATACCTTTCTAAATTTTATTCTAGCAAAAAGAAATTGTGTTTCACCATCCAGTTCAATAATTAACCCTTTCGTTACTGATATTATCGGGTTTTATCAAATATTTGACTTGTACCCTTATACCCACTCATCAGAGGATAATAATTAAATACTTACACTGTTTGTAACATTTTACAATACAATATGAAATTATGTTATGATGATTGTTCAGCTAAGGAATTGAATGTGAAATGTGTTTGAAAGAAATTCAAGTTTCTATGCACCGATATGATATATTTTCTACTAAATTTCACAGTCTATTCTGCATTATTGTTTACCTCGGCATTACAACTTTCTGCGATCTGAATTTCGTGTCGTAACGGTGTCGATTCGATTTCAATATCGTTTCACTCTCGCTAAAACAATTCAGACGTCCAGCAGAAAGGAAAAAGTGTTGCAAGTACAAACGTAAGAGTTGATGAAAGATCGATAGAACTATTGCCGGAACTCGGCTGTTACGAAAGTTTCTGTTACAACGTAACGGAACACTGTCTCGTGGAGTGATGTGATACACGTTTGGCATTCAAATATATTCAGTTGGGCAAAATAGGAAAAAGCTCGGTTCAATTTGCAACCAGTGATCTTTAGCCCTTTCGAGCTTGATAGTATCAATGGTAAACCACCGTATATATTTATATTTTAACACATTTAGAAAAGAAATACCCCTGAAGAAAATTTCATTTTTTTTATCTTAATTCATTTTAAAATGTTAGGTAGGATAATCGAGCTAAGGGGAATATCAAGACATTTTCTCAAAAATAAATCCTCAAATGAAACATGTAAAGACTGCAACTAAGGGGATACAACTCCATTTTTATCAGTTTTGAATAAATTAAAAAGGAATGTTTATAGAATTACTTATGAAAGAAAAGGTCTTCAATTTGTTCTTTTCAAAATCATCTTATGTTCCGCTATTCCACCAGTTTTGGAACACTCTGTATAAATCATGACCTCTCGAAAGAATCTCGACGATCGAACGCGCAATCAATTTTTCCTTTTTTTTTTTTTCCTTCCTGATATGGAAGAAGCGGTATACGAGAAGTGATGATCGGTCTCTCGGTGTACCGTTATCAAACCGTGACGACCTTACCGGCATTTTTGCCACAATGCAACACGCGAATTCCTCGCCTCCCTAATGCCACTTAACGGTACCTCGAACCTACAGACCTATCTTTCCGTGTCTTCCGCCTTCTTATCGAAATGCAGCCGGCTCGGTCACGGTTAATCCTTTACTATATGGTTAGATCACGGATCTTTATTGAAAGTGTTACCATAACGTTTTGCAGTGGAAAGATTTCCAGTTTTCTATCAAATGACCAATACGATACGTGCAAAATTGATTAAATTTCTTGTTTTGATATGGAAACGTATCCAATGTAGTTAAATTCCTTTTTAATGCGTCATAATCTTCAAGTATGATTTATCTACAAGGAATTTTTAAAGGGCAGACAGAATCGCATTACGCTGGTCGACGCATGAGAACGAATCCTAACCGATGATCCCTCACCCTTATTTCCTGTGCCAGTAACAAGGTACATCCGTTGATAGTTCATAACGTGAAGTGCTTTTGTTTATTGCTAATTCCGCCCGATGTATTGTGAAGTTCCTGTCATTGCATGATCCAGTGTTCATCGTTGTAAATTGAATCAATCTATTTTCCTGAACAGAACACTTTGTTACTTGTATTCGACGTTTCCTGCTTTAACTCTTTCGTCACCTCCGTCTCTATCACTTTAACCTACGATCGACGAAGCTGGGTCAAACATAACTCAGACCTTAGGAGTTAGATATGCAAAGTTTGAAGTGCAAATAATATTCAAAATAATAGCAGAAAATTTGGAAAATGGAAACTGAATAAGATAACAAATTAAATTTTAATTAGCTTCTGTCTCGGTGGTCCACCGTCCAAAGATTAAACGAAGTTATAGTATTCGACATTCTGGCTAACCACTAAATTACACACCTGGTGCGTCTCGAATGGGTTAATATCTTAATGGTGTTTATAAGGTTTTTTCGACCCACTATCGGACAATTTTTATTGCGCCACTGGATCGAACAGAAGCCGAACACGAAACGTGGCTGAACAAAAGCAAAAGGAAGGAACGGAATGAGAAAGTGTCGTAGATAAAAATTAGGAAGATCAACGGGGCGTCGACGAAATTGGAAACACGCGTGTTCCGAAACACGAAACTTTCGCCGCTAGAACAATCCTGGAAATAATGTATGGAGGACCAGGCATGGAACGACAGACGGGCTCGTGCCCAGTCGAATCGGATGGCGCCAGGTATTTTTCAATCCGTACGATAACAACGAGCTGGGCCGGATTCCAAGCGAATAACTGTCCCCGAGGCGGCGAACGAACCACCTTGCGAAATCTCGCTGTCGCTTCGGGATCGTCACACGGCGTCGCCTGCAGCCACCCCCGCGTGTCTCGTTCTCGCCACGCTTTGATCTGTCGGAATATAAAGCTGGAAAAATGCCTGCCTACACGACCGGACTCGCTATAATTCACCGCTGCCTGTTGTTTTGTTAAGGCTCGTCGCGACTGGAGCCGGTCGTTCTCAAATCTTTGAATCCAAGCCATTTAGTGGTCAGTTTTTCTGATCGATGGCATAATTAACACTTTTACGGCCACCGTCGTGTATCCGTGATTCCAGTGCCTGCATTTTTACCTTATTATTGCGTCTGGTAATTTGATATTGACGGTTTGATAACACTTCGACAGTTGGTGTCGCGTATTCGTGATTTTTGTGTTAGTTTAGTTCCATTTATCGTGGTTTATGCTAATTTCAATTCGAAACTTGGAAAATGATAAATCTCCTTAATCCCATAAAATATGCAGCCGTGATAAATTTAACCCTTTCATTTGGAATTTGTCAATCATTTGTGGCTGTATTACAAAAAGCCTATTAACCAAAATTTAACGCTGTATTATCCATACATTATGAAGTTTTTTCAAATGTTGTGAAATATTTTAATTTAGGTCCCTAAAGAAATCGTATACGAATTTCACCGTGATCTAACTGTTTTAATTCAGGATCTTCGATGATACTAGGTTTATTTAGCCATTTTCATCAAAACCATTAATAAATATGGATAAATGGATAAATGCCATTTTGCGGTACCTTTATGTCATCAAAACTTGTTAGACTTTCTATATTTCGAAATCCGCCATTTGATATGTAACCATCTAACAGTTCATCTTTCGTAAGAAAACGGCTATTGATAGTGTCTATGGGGAATGTTGTTTGCCATTACGATAACGCTAAATTATGCATATATCATTATCAATGAAATTATTATAAATTTGGTGGAAAGTATTAAACCACCCACATATGTTCGCACGATCTTACTGTCAATGGTTTTCAATTTTTACAAGCTTCATAAAATCGAAGTGTCATCGAACACAATGTTAGAGGATATCAGAATCAATCGTTGTCAATAATAAGAACAAAAACACCACTATAATGATGAGAATATCCTGACCGTTGCGCAAAAGGATGACATAATAAAACGCCGTGTAAAATCGTATCGTTTCGACGAAATATTGAACAGAAGCGATGGTAAATCGAGTTGACGATGCAATAAAGAGGTAAAAGCCTCGATTTCACTGCCTCGCGTTTACAGATATGAACTTCGTGGCTCGCCAGTCCGACCCGTGCCATTGTAATAAACGCTCCGGTCGTTTGGTCGCAACCGTATTGTTTGTACAAATGTATCTATCGAGCTTCGGCTAAAATCAGCCGTGTGTCATTAGACAATTTATCCGATAAATCATTGCGACACGTTGAAATTGATAGACGGCATTGTGCCGACGATCCCAACGAAAGCTTCGGATCTTAGATCTTGATCGTCGATCCCCACGAGCAGCTTCGATCTTTGTTGCAAACAAGTCACTGTAGTAAGTCTGATTTCATAAGAGAAACCAACGATTTTCAAACTTTGTACAGTTATAAAAGACGCTGGAAATAATAATTGCACGTGTCTTTCTATAATAAGGAAACAATTTACATTTAAAAGCTGGTGAAAAGATGCTAGTGATGCTAGCATCAACCCAGAATGACAAGTTCAATACTTGCTGCACGTACCTTTTTATTTTTTTTAGATTAATTAAAGAACAAATGCTCAGAGGCTATAATGAATTAGTGATGCAATTCAAAGCCCTATGATAATTTTAAATGTAAATTTCTTCTTTTTTTAGTAAATCGTACGCTATGATTTTATAAATTATTATTTTTAGTATCCTGTATAATATTGCGAAGTTTGGTATTTCAAACATCGTGTTTCCCTTGTTAGGTAGTAAGAATTTCTTGTTGTTTACAGTACTTCTGGGAAGTAAGGAAAATTTTGGATAGTGTTAATAGTGCTCCAGTAACCTTACGCTTAGCAATTATTATTATAAAAAATTATTTTCATGAAATATCCTGATAGTTATGTAATTAAATATTAAAAAAAAGATATATAAATCCATGAATCCTGCGATTTATATTACGAAAACGTTACGCATCTTTCATAGAAATTTTGCAGAACTTGTACATACACATGTTATAGTTGTAAATAACTATCAGAGAAACACTTTTCTGAAACAAGCAACATCAACATTGTATTCTTACGTGAAGTGCAAATATCAATCCTCCTTTCACTCTTTAATAACGCATTTTTAAATCAACGTCCAGCTAACATTCGCTGTTCCCACGTATACATCTGTATTCCAACATCATTCAAACCTTTCCACCTAACAAGTTAACGCGCCACATTCATTTTCTTTCAGCTAACTCTGTAGCCATTAACCACCCCTTTACTCAAACAACTGTTTCATCATAATTCTCATTTTATCGATCAGATAATTACTTCAAATTGAAAAAAAAGAAACAAGACTATCTTAATAGTTTGAGTAACATGTAACTTGTGACTGGGTGGACGATCGAGGACGACTAAAATTATTTAACACGTTGACTGCCACAGTGAAAATGGACGTGTGTAGTCAGACACGATAAAATCCTAATTATTAAGGGTGCAGTCGATTAATTTTTCAAATTTAACCTTTCAATTCGATAGCTAGCATTATTAGCTTAATGTTAACGCTATCCGTGGTTTATTTCATCATTTCTTTTGGTAATTATTTGATTTTAAAAGATTTCGGGTGCCGGTCACCGGTGACCCCCGTGGCAGCCAACGTGTTAATTATAAGTAATTTTATTAAATATTTGGAAAAGTGACCATCTCAAAAAGTTAAATGTCATAAAAATGGTAGGTAGGATTTATTGGAAATAAAATTACTAAATTGAAGAATCTTCTACGATTGTATCACGGAATTTATTATTTGAACGGTGGGTCACTGAGATAGCAACAATTTAAATTTTACCAATGTATAAAATATTCCGTTTAAAAAATCTAAGCGTCCAATTTTAGTATCTTGGATCACGATTGATCTGACGTTTGCTGACCGAGGATTGTCGCTTTAAATATCCTCATATCTACCAATTTTGCGTCAAAGCTAACAGATAATAACCCATTCAAATTTCCACGTACAACTCATCTCAAAAGGAACTGCTTCCAATCAATTTCACCTGACTTACATCAGAAGAATTGCATACCCCTTATGATTGGTCTCAACGTTATCTCGTCTCTAGCATTTTTGTTGCGTACGACAGTAAAAAGAATCAATTGGATTCTTTTCATGTGAGCGACGGTAGCGACGTTCGGTTTCTTGTCACGGCTTTCATGTAACGGATTGCCGAGCGACGGGGCTGCACGAATGAGGGACAGGTTTGCAAAGAAGACACTCGGTCAAGAGACGAGATGTGGGTGGCGCCGAGGAGAATTCCCCTGGCTATTAATAGAACTGAGGTTATCTCTTTGGCTTTTACGTGTAGTCGAATGCCAGCGTAGGGTGGAGTTTCGCGAAGGGTGTCCTGTAGCCAGAGTATTTGTACCGGTTTTCTAGAATGGTGTGCGTCGATCGTACGTCCGTGTTGTTCAGGGTGATCGTTGTAAGCTGATCAACCGGTGTTGAACTTCCCCGAAGACGCGGTTTCCCTGTAATTCCTTTGGAAAAATCATGTAACAGACGTTGAACCAATCGAAGAAACTCATTGCTGGTCCATTAACGTAATGGCAAGCAATATTCTCGTGTCGTGTGTGGTTTCGTGGTTTCCTTGTTGCAAGTTGACCATCCTTCGACAGGGCCAATTTACACCAAGGACCAAGGACTGGTGTTGAGGTATCGTTCGAGCTTATTGAGATAAAACCAACCATGAAACTCGCGTTGAAAAGGTGTTGCTAAAGAGATAAGCGGTTTCGCGGCTTCCTTTGATTCGCTTCTCCGTTAGGGTAGTAAGGGGCGGTAATGTGGTAATTAAATAAACCATCGAGACGTGGTACTACCGACTTAAATTATTGCCACCTTGAAACTTTTGCGTGTATTTAAATCTGTGGTTGATACATAACCTTTCGGAATTATTATCTTCTATAATAAATAAGTAAATGTTAATTGCGTGTATCATCAATTTTATCAATATCCTTTGTAACATACCGAGAGAATTTGTCAAATTATAGATGTGGGGGTTTTCGGAATTAGTTGGGTCCGAAGATCGAACATGATTTACCAATTAAGTCTTATATTAGAGAATTTAAGTTATTTTTAAAGAACAATAATCCTCTGAATTATTGAGAATATAATGACAGATAATGTATCGATAAAAGGAAACTTGTCGCTGAAGAGGAAACGAATCAAGGCGAAACAGGTGTTAATGGCTGCAAGTGTTCAGGTTATAAAGTTTATCGAAAGTTCATGATTCAGACGACCACGTCGGACGAGTAATATATTTGAACGAGCAGGTTCTGTCGGCGTTATTGGAGCTCAAATCGCAGGGCTGTCGTTAATAAGAGCATTAGAACGTGTTTAATTGCTCGACCACCTTGGGAAGAAAAGATCGCTCCACTGTCACAAGCTACGCCCGCGGAAGAGATAAAAGCGTGTTAGTGGTTATTACATCGTTCGGCCATCAGCGAGGTTGTAATTTCTTCTTAACATCGATGTTCCGCGGATCCACGGCTTGTTCGACTTTAAATTGTCCATTTCGGGCCAAAGCTTAATTTATTGCGAGCTCGAGATTTACATCCGCTTACATGTATACATAACCGGGGATTTATGGCCAGTGAATTGTCGATGAAACGCACAAAGTATGGTCGGAAGGTTAATTTATACCGCGGAAAAGTGAATGTAATTGAATATTTTATTATTGTTTTAGGTGTACGCTGTTTAAAATGAAACAATTTCCTTCGAATTCTATCACAGGAGATTGAAGAATTAACTTAAATATGATGATAATTTATTTGTGACTGTAATAATATGAAACAAAATTTTGTACAATTTCTTTTGTATGTTACTTTGGGGCATTAGTTCATACGTTGAGGATTTGACGTTTACCCCTTTTGCTAAATTTCCTTCCAGTTCAATTTCTCAATCACGGTCGAAGTAAATCGTATTTCCATGGTCAAAAATTGTTACAGTTAAAAGGAATTATTCATTTTCATATAATTGACGACTTTACTTACGGAATAACTAAGTAGGTACATTTGGATAATTTTGAAGAAAAAGTGCAGGTTCTCCAAAGTATAAAAATTAGAAAACAAATTAGTAGATTCGGCGTGTACCTACACATGTAAATCCATAGAAGGAACACGATGGCGCCAATTTCATTGACATCGGGCCATTATTTATCCTCCGATAGGTAGGTCGTAAAAAAATGTCTGGCTAGTCTGTCGCGAACCCTCTCGATGGGTAGGTTTCGTGCTGTCGCGTAGGAGTTCACCTCGTAAATCCTCTTGTCAGCTCGAAAGTAGATCGAAGATTGTGTCACATTCGCGTTTGAATCGCGTTGCACGGCTGCTCCCGTTTCGACTTTAAATCCAATTATTTTAATCAACAGGTATCGCTCGTGTAATTTCTTCCATGCGTCCCGGTGCATCGTTAGCCGTGATCGTCTGCGATATTTTCACGCGAAAACAGCATTGCGTTTGCGACTCGTGTAATTTCGAGGAAACACCTGAGATTGTTTATTTGCACGTGTTATAAATAAGTGTGTACACATTTTTCATGAAATGTTATCGTGAAGATTTTTTAATGGTATAAAAGGAAATATTTCTATTTTAAGAAAATTTGATATCTTGCTAAGCAGTATAAAAGAATATACTTGGTGGTATAATGGTAATTATACCCCTTGTGTCATGTTCACATTAAATTAAACTTTATACGGTTTTTTTTAAATATTTAATTATTATTTTTAGTATTGAATAATGTTTCTAACATATAAGTGGTTAACCAAAATAGTAACCTAGTTTTATTTTTACCTTTTTTTCTGTATTGAGATTCGACATATTAGTTTAACAGCGTGAAAACATTTCGATCCCGGAAAAAACTTTAAATTCCTAATTCTTAGGAATTCTTTTCCTCTTACCTAATTTGTAGTTATCTGTTCTTTTTTATAACACTTAATTTATCTGTTTTGGTAGCATATATAAAACACGCCGCAAGCCATAGCTTTATTACGCCGTAAATTTTGGTGTCTGTAAGTTTACTGAAATCTGTAGAATGTTGGGGAAAAAATTAATAAGAAAATTTATTTTTCTATTATGGTCCATTCCGTTTCGATCGTAACTGGAACGGCTGTAAACATAATAAAAAAGCATTTGATGGCGTCAGTTCGCATCGTGACAAAAGAGAAAGAATTCAAACTGTTTTGTATATTTTATTATAATCACGAAAGAATAAATTAAGAATGTTTCGAATAACAGAGCATTATTTATTTTCGTTCTATTCTGATTGCAAGTAGGCCATTGCCAAACAGAATATTTAATAAATACAATTGGAATTGTTTGAAGTTAGTTGCTGAAGCAAAGTTAGAATTGTTTGAAAAAACTAATTTACACTATTTTAAGTAAACATCAAATAAAGTGGTGATATTACCATACGAATTGAGTACAAAATTCACGTTATAAGTAGATGAAAAAATAGACTAAGTTTTTCGTATTGAATAGATTTCGTAATATACACGCATTGGATAAAAATTGAGAATAAGACAGCCAAGGAAAATTGCAATCTTGTAATTTTCATTTTTAATACATAGCCGAATGAAATCCTTTCCATTAAGTATCGTGTAATAAAAATAAATTAAAAATTATAGTATACTTTCATTACTATCATAGGAAATTTCGGGAACAAGATCGTAGAGAATTATAAAAACCTTATCTAAGAAATTTACGATTTCTCTTGTAAGAACTCTGAAGGAGGTGTAGATCTACCTCCCACGATATCAGTTTATGAAAGTTAAATATCACGTTAAAGGAAGTCTCTCAAAAAGGATAATACTAATTAAGCTTTATAAAATCGCAGCCAATATGTTACCGATCCATAAAACTTCTGTTGAACCAAACCGTTTCTTTTAACACCGTTACAGCACCCATTCTTATCTAAAACAACCCATCGGTTCCCATTAATTTCATTCAAAATCGACACTCGAGTTCCTCGGACACACATCGCGTAAAAGCGATCGATTCTCACACTCGTGGCACCGTGATCGTTTCCCAACAACGCGAGTCGAACAGCTTCCAAGTGTTTCAACGGGGTCCCATGGCTCCGTAAACACCAGCTCGATTACGAGTTCGATAAAAACATCGACGTGTAGTTCACGAGCACTCACCTACTTCTGAATCTTTCATAGTCGGATCAGAACGCTAATTGGTGTTAATTCTATTCCTCGTATCGTAAGTCGTTGAACTTGGGTTACATCCGTCTGTCTAGAAAGGGTCAACAAAATATGTTTCACTGAGTATTTTTAAGGAAGAATGCGATACGCTTTCGGTGGTAAACATTAATCTATTATTAAAAGTAAATCTTTTGGATAAAAATATTGAAAGGTTATTAAATTATATAATTATAGGCAATGACACAAAGTGTTTTACAGTGACTATTAGAGCAGGATCATTCGAGACCAAAAATTTGAGAAGTTTCACATAATATGTAAAATTATTTAGAATTCTCCAAGCATAATTTAAAAAAAATTATTTTAGAACAAAATGACGGTCTTAGAAAAGTGAAACATTGATTGCTGATAAGAAATTTTTTTTTTTTTTTTTTTTTTTGACCGACCGTTTTCTTATATTTTTGGGAAGAACTTAATCAGTCACTTTATAAGAATTATCCTGAATATAGTAATGTTTCTTGAATTAAAATCGAATTAGAATCGAATGAAACGTCCTGTATAAAGGGTCGGTTCGTTGTTCGCCGATGCCCTTTCTCTTCGTCGTGTTGCTCGCGTCGCTTTAAGGAATTTGGAAAGGATCTTTGGTGGTATCCTTATCTTCTTCGTGGCTATTCCTTGCGTCATATATTTGGGCCGTTGACGCCATCCGTGGCCGGGTTGGAGGACCTCCGCAAGGACGAACGAGCTGGATTGGCTCTCGATAAACAGCCACGTGTTTTTGCCTCATACTGACCACCTCCGCTTTTCTTTTGTGCACGCGACGCTTCATTCCTGCATACTGTTTCTTCTCTGTTTATGCTGACGATTGAAATTTTTGGCGCCCGATGGTCGGCCCCCGTAGAATATTTCTTATCGACGGCGATGATACAGAAGCAGAAGGTATCTTGTTCGGAGAACCATAATTTAATCGCGCGAGAATTTATTGTTCTCCGTCGCTGGTGTCACGTTGAGATATTTTTATTTCGAATGAAAATTATGTGCGTGTAAACTTGGCAAAAATTGAAAGGTGCTTTTCTTTATATTTGTCGGGTATGAAATAAATAAAAGTAATGTTAATACTAGTAATGTTTACTATTAATAGGTCATTTCACATACACAGTCATTAAAAGGGTTTTAGTAAGCGACAAGCTATCAAAATTACACGATTGAGTATCTCTAGTGGAATATTCCAGGACATCGATTCCCCTAAAATTCCAACAATTATTCCGACGAAATTCAGTATCACAACCGAATTATAACTTATACAAGACCATCACGTTCACTTCGGGGGTTGAGGTTGCCGTTCAAGAACAAAAGGCGTGGCTTCCGCGGGAAAAGGCCAGGGTAGACCGTGTAAAACGAACGAACCAGGTCCTGTGTGCGTTAAAAATGGTTTTTAGCAGAAAGTAAAATCGATCTCATCCTCAAGGTGAGCCGCGAGACTTCATTTAAACCGGATGGATAACGTGTACCGGCGATATCGCGACAAGAGAGAAGATCTTACGAGCAATTAAGCGATCTTTATGAACGCACAATGTTGGAATGAGAATGAGAATAAAACTTTGCGCCTGTGTCAGGGTGGCTTTTATGCCTGACGGTTGCGTGCACCTCTTTGTTGGATCGATGCAAATCTCGTTCCAAGGAGTTTCACAGAGCCGACGATTACGATACCGGATTTGCAACTGTGTTCCGTTGTAAATGCGCCGGTGCATTTTATCGAGTTAAAGGGGAAGAGCGGATAACGCGTGCGATTATGGCGAGCAAAGTGAAACGTTCGAAACATATGTCGTATTCCTTTTTTACCGATTTTCGAAGATGTTTGCGAAACTGACCGTTGAGAGAATGCGAATATTTACACCTCTTACGTTCGGCGAATATAAATTTTCATCCCATGCACAAGTTTCATACGTTATTGGAGAAAGGATTGGGAAATGGGATTCAAAATATATTGGGTTGGCAAATAAGTTCGTTCGGTTTTTTAGGGAAGAATGAAACACAATTTCTTTTACACACGGAATAGATTTTATTCGATTATATGTATATTGGCCTTTTTTATCGATAACCTCTTGCCATCTTTCTACCAACTTGGGTTGTGCAATAGCTCTATGAAAAACAAATGCAAATCGGAATGAAACTGTGTCGAACAAACTTCACCGAAAAAATGAAAAAAGTTAGCATATATATGAAGCAGAAATTTTGGTTGAAAAAACATGAATGCCACTGTGAAAATGGACGTATGTAATAATCAGAGATGCTAAAACTAATTATTAAGAATGCAGTCAATTAATTTTCAAATCTGACCTTTCAATTTGATAGCCAGCATTATTAGCTCAATGTTAACGCTACCAGCCGTTTATTTCGTTGTTTCTTTTGTTAATTACTTAATTGTGAAAAACTTCGAGTGCCGGTCATCGATGATCCCCGCGGCATTCAACGTGTTAATTATGAATTGTTAATGCCTAATGTGTATGCAAAATGAAATTACATTTGTTCAAATAATTAAAATGATGAAAGAAAAAATATTCCAAATGCCACTAAAACTACGTTAGGAAGTAAAAATCTAATATTATCATGTGTCTGACTAGATATACTTATTTCTACTGCGGCAGTCAATACGTTCAGGATAGGAATCGTATCAAGTTCGATGCTGATTTTAAAAATGAAATATCTTTTTAATATTTAACTAGAAAATGAAACTTTATTTTGTTGTTTAACATGATATCAATATTATTAATTAAATTTAATAAATCAAATTATTTTGTAACGTCCTATATTTCAAATTAAAGAAAATTCTGTAGCTTTGATAAAGTTTCAAATTACCAAGATTAAAATTTTTAAGTTATTTCAATGTATTTTGGAATTATACTAATTATTAAAATAGAATATTTATTTTGGAAATATTGCTTTATGGCTTCATTGAAAACAATTACAAAAATTTCAAGCTTACCCTTCATAAAAAATGTCAGCAAGGAAAGAATGTATGTTGGAAGCGTTCGCGTATCATTTTACATCCCTTTAGAACTGAAAGAATCGCGACATAAAACCAAATTCTTGACAGGCATAAAAAAGGACCAAAGACGACGCCGAGATACGAACCATAAAGGTAGACAAACTCGAACGACGCGTCAATGACCGGTATCATTTTGAACCATCAAATTCCTTCCTTGCGATTCACACCGGTTCGCTAATATATCCACCGAGTGGGGGCCATTTTCACGGGTGTTCCAACGTAAAAATAAAAGTATATCGTTAGACGAAGCCGTAGACGGGAGAGAGGAGCCGGAATTATTTTGAGCCGACCAGGACCGGTGGCATTGAACGACCTTTCGTGGTCCATGTACCTGCCGACACCATGCTCGAACCATTTTTATGTTCCACTCGCCACACATTCTCGCCTCCGTGATCATCGTAATCGGACAACCAAAGATAACATACCAACTCTCTTATCGTGATTTTTTTTCATATTTTCACAACATTAACCAGTATGGATTAAAAAGCTGGAAATGGAGACTTTATCTTTGTAACCCTTTCGATGTTTAATCCGTCCGACGTGTGAAATTAGGAAATTTTTTAAATACATATAAACCACATATTTATATATTATTTATAATGAATACTAGTCATATAAATCCCTATAAATTCTAAAATATCTTTACTACCCCCTTATTTTAGTGATCGCTGAAACTGGTACGTTAACATACAGAATGCTTGTAATGATATACAAACGCAAACGAAATAATTTTATCCGCCAAATGCTACTTGCAATATTTTTTCAATAACTATTTTTAAATATTTCCAAAATTGTCATTTGAAAATTTTTTTCGAATGACCACTATTATGAAAAATCTACAGTTTGAGTTGATTATTAAAATCTTATATTTTAATGGGCCACCCTATATGTATATCCAGGCAATCTAAAAGCTATCAGAAGCGAAGAGAATGAATTGCACAGCATCAAACGACATCGTTTACGATTAATGGAACGGTACTCCGCATTAAAATGTAAAAGTGAAAGAAAATGCGGAAGCGTTATATCGTATGCAAAATATATGGAATCTGGTTGTCCCCTGAAATATATGACTCAGGCTCATAAATAATTCTGCAGTTTGATATTCATCACAATACGTAATTCCGTAGTTTGATATTTATCGAGCAGCAAAATGTTATTAATTTATATTTGCCATGGTATTCAATATTAACGTCTCCGATCAAAATATAACTGTTCAGAAAATTTTCCTTGTGACCAGAAAAATTCGATGCATACCCGATGAAGAGAAAAGTATAATCAAATAAGTGGCTTTGAGTGACAGAAATTGTATCGCACAGTTATCTGTCAGATGCAGCGCACTTATAATTGCTTCCGCTCACGCATAAATTACATTCATCGTGGTACTCAGCAAAAAAGTTAACACCTTGTAGCTAATGGAAGCGGTTCGGTATGCGAAGCATTTATAACTAACGAATAAATGCAGGTGCAGAGTGTGTACACTTAATGTCCGCATAAATCTATAATATCATGCGATGATTAAGTGTTGCTTGGAAAGTATATTCATCAAGAATATTGTATGTATTTTCAATTTAAACGCATGACATTTTTCAATTTTATTATTAAAAGAGAAACTGGTTATTGACAACTGCCCATATTATTTGTAAATATTGATGCACGATTTTTAAGGTATTTCTTTTTCTGAATGAAACTGCGGTTATTTTGTTCCAAGAACGGCTACAGTTCATTGTTCCGACCCTCATCATTCGAAGTTGCTAAAAGTACCATTTGTGCCGGTGTCAGAAAGGAACATCTTCAACGATTCTAAATAATATACTTCCTATGAGTTGGAGCCAAAGTTCAGTCGTACGTTAAGCTTCGCTGACAACACGAACATACATAAAGTTAATATTTAACAACTTTAACAACACACGTTTGAATAACTTGGATCATTTTTGACAACTATCCAAATTTTACGATTTCAAACTATATATATTTGTTATTTTTAACACTTTCCTACAGGATAGTTTGTTAAGAACAGTACTCGAATATTGTAGTTGTATTTTTACTGTATCTGTAAAAATTAAATGGGACGTATATGTCCAGCTGTTTAAGAAAGAGTTGAAATGTGTCCGAAATGGTCTGGTCTTCGACATCCAGAAGTTAATAAAAATCACAAAAGTACCAACGATCTACTGACTGGGCAAACTTACAAGAATATTCTTTACAAACTTCAAGAAGAACCACAATCTGTTTCGCGGACGCAATATTTTAAATTATTGCATTGACAGCCTGTCCACATTTTTCATGTATCGAGTCCTTTTATTTACACAGATCGAAGAAACAGTATTGCACACGGCACGCAACGTAGCCCCTACGCAATTTTGCAACAACATTTTCGAGGGATGATTCAAGTCCTGCATAAATCATGAAATTTCTCGTAATTCGTCGCGAACGTTTCCCCTTCTGTTTTAATACTTTCAACACTTCGCGTGCAGCGAATTACTTTTTTTCCTTTTCTTCTCTTTCTTCCTCGGGTCGCGGGTCTGCGATGTACACCAATGCACTTCGACAAAGGATAAAAATCGCAACGGCCATTAAAGTCACCTCGTACTTTCCGTGATTTATGGCAGCACCGTGCACAAAGCTCGGCTGCCGTTATCCTTCGTCGCTTGTGTTTCCACATGCACACGTGTGCGCAAGCCTTTACGATTTTCTGTCTCGTCCCGTAGGAATTCGCTTCCAGCCGATGTTCGAAGTACTGTCTCCCTTAAAACTGACCAAAAAGAAACCAGCAGATTTTTTCAACAAAGTCGTAGAGGTTGAAACAAGCAAAATAATTGCAGATTATTTAGATGCGACTAATTAACCACCTTTGCTTCGTAGACAGTTTCATTAAATATTAGAATTTGCTAACTTCTCGACAGTTTTCTTATGTCAGTGACTAAGTTGGCTATCAGTTATCAGTATCGATACTTTTATATTTAAAAAAGAATTACCAAGGAAATTGCGTGAAAGTGTCAATGCAATGCAAAATTACCAATTTTTTAATTGTAGTGAGTCAATACTGTGAGTGAGAATAAATTGAAGAATTAAAGCTGGCGTAAAAGATTGCATCTCGAAGCTAACACGTGCCAGTGTTAAGTATTATAAATACTGCGAGTGTTTAGGCTGTATCCCGTCATCGGTGCTTCGAAAAGCTCGAAGCCGTCGATTCACGTCTTTGGTTCACAATGCCTTAAGAAAGAAAAACTAGTACAAGGCCACGATCGACTTCCAGAAGTCGGTATCCGGCATCTCGGCTCGTTCCACGATAATTCATCCGAATTAACGAACTCGCGCGACACGCTTCAAACGGATTCGTTCGAGGCAGCATTGTTTCACAAGCAGCGGCGCGAATTCGTGAGACGGTGTCATGGTCAGCCAAAGACGAGAAGCAGCGACTTAACGGAATGGCTGTGATCAGTCAACGAGGAATCTGGCCTGGCCATCGAAGGATTCGATGATCGATCCGCAGATTATGTGGATCGTTTCGAATCCACGCACGGATCGTATCGCGACGGCTCGTTGTTGCATTGCCGGGGATGATGTACCCGGCAGATTTACATCGGGCACAATTTGTCACGCGCAACCGGGACAGAGGCGATTCGTTAAACGACACGGTGATTTATAATGAGATTTAAACGCGGCATAACGGAAACAAATGATAGGCTAATGAATGGTAAATCGCGCGGGCCGGTCGTATGAAAAATAGTCATGAGAATCGATTTATTAGCGTGAGCGTGGTGTGTTTATTTGTCACTGACAAGGAGCATTAACACGTTCGCTACCAGTGTTATGTATAGTGATGCGATCAAGTTCAATACCCAAGGTCCAATTCATAAGATTCAAGTACTACTCTATTTAACTCAATTGCCCAAACTAATATGTCAACAGTTGCACGAAAAATAATAAAATCGACCGGACAGCAATTGCGTCAAATAAATTATAATATTTTTAGATCGCTCCGAAGCACATGGAACAGTTTAACTTCGTATAAAAGGCAGAAATCGTACCAAACTTTAAATATTTCAAAAGATATTAGAAAACAAAGGAATAATAGATAGAACACTTAAGAAATAATATTCATAAGGATGGCAATACTCATTCATATAGTGTTACACCACTTATTAAGTAGTTGATAGAAACATTCAGATTCTGTACATTATAAACTAATTTCGACAACCGGAAACTAGGTGTTTTTAAGGTAACCTCGACCTTGATGTTCATATCGGATGAGACGTAAAAGATTGTAAGCTTGAAATGCCGTGAAACAAAAGATTCTTCCCACGAGTTTGTACAAAGTTTCTTCAGGACAAACGTCTTCAGGTTTTGCATCTTGAACAAGATGGTAGGGAATAGAAATAACAGGAGATGCACGCGACATCGCTCGAGTGTACCGATAAGGTCTCGACCTGCTGCAGCTTCGTGCATTCTATCACAGTTATTCCACCTTCGACCCATTTAAACCTACTACCTGTAATCGTCATATAACGTCCGATCGATCGTACAAAATACGACAGTATAATCGACTCGCGATTGAGTTGACAAGTGGTGGGAAACGAAACTTGTATCACGGGAAATCATTTGATTCAGATATTATGTGAGAATTGCTCTCAATTGTTGCTGACGTAGATACAAGGTGGATGAACTCAAGTTTCACAGATTGTTGTCTTTGAAACCATATCAAATGGTTTCGATTGGATTGGATTGGATATCGATTAGGGAGAGACTTTATTTTAACCCTTAAACTGTTAATTTATGTGTTAAAAATCGTATAAAAATGGTGTAAAATAATCCATGTCACTTTTTCATGTTTATTAGCAGTCGTTTGTAAGGCAGTTCTCTTAATAATATTCTTTATTTATTAACATGATTAATATTTTGACACTGCTACCTGTTAACGATATCAAAGATAGTTTTTGAAATTAATGCCTTAGTTTGTTATTTCCACATTTTTATGTAATTTTAATAGTATTAGTAAATAATGGAAACTTAAATATATCCTTAATATTAGATTGTAACATAAGTTTGTAGCGAAAAAGAAGCTTAATAATTCCTAATTTTGATTTAAAATATTGCAATTATAGTAAAAGGAATTGTCCGATGACGTATAAAATTTAATATTAATAGAACTGCACGGCGACAAATTTTAATTCAATAGAAGAAAACGCTACGAACTTATGATACAAGTCAACAGTTTATTTATAGAAGCAGGTATATCATAAAATAAAAATTTCAAAAAACATAATGTTCTAAAATTTCAAAGTTCCTGAAAGTACAATATTTCTTTTCTTAATTTCTACAAAAAAAAAAAAGAAATATAATATTTATAACTGCAAGAAATGAGTTAAAGTCTTCTATAAAATTATACCAAGAATCCGAATACTTTCCTGCATTTGCCTTACCCTTATCATTTGAATAAATTTGAGCAGCAATATCTGAACGGTGTTTACATACCTGTTAAGTGAGTTTCTGGATACGTGTTCAGTATCTTGAATCTTAGGGCGGAGATTAGTGTTAGTTACACCGATCGACTGAAAAATTTACATTTACACGTTCGGAACGATCGCGACCGTTCGTTTCCCTGTGTGTTTCACGATCGGCACAAGCGGCTAGATCGGGAACGAGCAGCAATAACAAGCTAAATAGAGGCGAGAAATACACAATTATTATTCCAAGGTCCGAAGGCTGGGTACGATTCTAACGGTTCCCAATTCGCGACTACGCCTGTCTGCGATTAACGCTTTGATCATCTTCTTATCACCTACTTGTGACTTTGACGTCTGACTATTTCCGAAATGTCCTTTATTACATTTTTACTCGTCGTATTATTTATTAATTCTAACTGAATAGTTAGTAATTTCATGGCATATAAAAAGTGCCAAACGTGGGTGACACTTGAATTTCCATAGAAAACTGTCATTCATATAATAAATGAAAACTGTCATTCATATAATAAATGAAAATAATAAATGAAATTTTCAAAGCGACGGTCGACGTGTTAATAAAATTGGAGATACACCGCTAGTATTCCGAGTGACACAATTGTGTCGATACGTAAGAAAGTATACAATTACGAGATCCATTGGCTCTGAAAAACACGCGGCCGTCAAAGTGTTAACACAGAATCGTAGCTCGATTTCGATTGACTTTTCACAGGCTGATCGCAGTAAATCAATTGCCGACGGCATTTTTTTTTCTTTTGTATCTCGTCTTGACGTTAAAGAAAGAACGGGCTTAACGAATGCTACGATTCTATTTCCACATTATGTGTAATTCATAAGAGGTTGTCTTTCAGTTGAGATTGAGTTGTAACGATCGATTAATGAGAAACCATACTTTGATTATCGAGACGGGACGGGTGTGACAGCGTTTTAGCGTGTGACACGTAATTTCTAAATACACCCCACCATTAATTACAAATAGTAGGTACTTGGTTGTGAAAATTATTACTATTAGATTGCAGAAATAGTTGCAGCTTTGTTTATTTCGAATTTTGAAGTTCATTTTGAAATTTAATTCAAATATGTTCTTGTACTGTTTCGGGTCAAATTGGCCCGAAATACAAGACTAATATTGAATCATTTCTCCCAATTCTGTGGTTATGGAAGTAGCAACTTTTATTGAAGTTAATTGGAATATACATATGTTTATCTAATGAAATGTTACTATTTGCCTTAGCTCAGAATTAACATTTAATATCTTCCAAAAATATAATAATATTACAACTTGAAGGAATCTTTTCCTACTCCAGCCTAGCAAATAATAATCAAAAACTGTTAACATTTCGACATCGAATTCATTTTAAAATGTAAAAGACATAATCCTTAAAATTGAACAAAAATCACTTCACATTATCTGTACTGGTATGATTCGTCCTATTAAACACACACATTGAAAGCTAAACACCTCAAGCCACACAAAGATAGTAGAACTCGTACCTAGATGAACACCAATACACATTACTTGATAGACGTTGTCACACATTTTCTTTCAATTTTCCTCGGTTAGTTTAATTATCTTGTCCCATTGCGAAGACGATTGAATCCATAGATAAGCAATTGAGAAAACGGTCAGAGGAGAAGAAGGGGAACGGTCCAGCCAACGGGGAATACCTTTTGGTTAATCGTAGTTTCTCCAGACCTGGACAATTATTCTACGGTCGAACTCAATAACGTCGGTGCACAAAGTATTGTGCAAGTGTGCGTACTATGTAGGAGTACCTTGGTACGGTCGATATGCCTTTCACATAACTGTGAGTAAATGCCAGGCCGCGGCTCTCCGTACTCCACCTCCCAGATGAGACCTATCCTATCTATTCTGGCCGAGTAATCGAAGTAATAACTTGTTGCTCCGTTATGTCGAAAACGCGTTGTTCACGAAACGAGTCACGGTGTGTCAGCAGTCATCCGATGGCGGAAACCCCAAAATTTATATCATTTTCTGTTATTTCATTATTCGTTTCGTTAAATTTCTGAATATTTATCTCTAATCCTTCGTGGGCGAACATATTTTTTCACATCTCCGAGACAAGCTCGATCATTTATAATTTTTTTACAATTTAAACGTTTTGTTGAATTTTTATGTAATTTTGAGATATCGAAGTGTGTGTGTCATCGACGACCCAGGATGCATACGAAGGGTCAGGGTCTGTCAGAATTAATATATTAGATATGAATGTTTTAAATTTGTTATGATTTCAAATACCAAACTGAGGCATTAAATGAAAAAAAAAAAAATTAATCCTTAATCATTCTAACACGTCACAGTGCAGAAATATCAATACAGAAAATTACCTTACAAACGATGAACACTTCTGCATACTCCTAATAATAATAAATAAAATTAAATGATGTGTATTTTTTATCGTTCACACGCAACACCGAACGATAAGAAATAATGACAGAATCCTGTCGACTCGTGTTTCAATAATGCAGCAGTTCCAAACTCTACCAATGTTTAGCTCATCAATGTATAAATGGGTCTTTAATGAGATTCGATAAGACGCATCATTAAAAAATGAGACGGACAAGGTGTCGATCGTGAATGTTTTCATTACACTATGATTATACACGATGACGACTGTTTTTGACATCTGTCTAAGGCTGAACTAGACGTTGCGCAATTCGAACCATGGATTTTTTCATGTGTGACTTCGAAGGAATGTTTGTACCAGATCTATTAAAAGCTTCTGGAATCTTTCCAGAATTTCGAATCATTTGTATAATTATAACATACAGATTTGGTATCTGAATATAGAATTACATAGCTTTAGTACCATCAAAAACTGTTGTAGAATATCTAACACTTTTCCTCTTCTCTTCACCTAATAATTTGTTGCTTCAAAATTTGCCATTTCATATCTAATAACTTAATATTCTGATAAATTAGATTACCCCTATAAGTTATTGGGTTCGTAAATGTATAATTAAACATTAATAGGACATATTCGAATTAGTGTGTCTTAAGTGGAAGTTTTCCATATTTATCACTGATCGTTGCCGTTCAGAATAACAATAGATCACTTTTCGTCATGGGTAAAATCAATTGTAGTTCGTTAAAGCGAGGCATCACTCGAAAGCATTCAAATCACCGTGTTGAATGCAATTGACACTGGCATTGTGCCCGATCACCGTCAAAACCTACTTTTAACAACAAACAGGCCGTTTCGCAGGTGATAAACGTCGTACATTGCAAATGCCAAGATCAAATGTTGACCCGTTTTCGAGGATAAATCTCTGACCACGACACGACTCGTTTTCCACGTTTCTGCCGGCAACTTGCAAAGCCCCTTTTACAAACAGTGATGGTGACTAATGCCACATCTTTCTCGCGTTGCACCGTTATGGATATTTCAAGTATCCGGCACGATTGCGACGATGGGATTCCTGAAATGACTGCTAATGCGTGTTTAAACGTTTCCGTTGGCGAATACCTTGATCGGGGCTTGGGATTAAACGAGTTATTGCACGGTGGGATATAGCAATTAATATATCCAGAACCCCATATAATATTAATCCGTGTTAAATTTAAATGCAAATTTCTGATGATGAGTCTGCAGGGTCATTCTGACTCGGTATATGGGCAAAAGTTTTTGTGTTCTACGAATACTGTTGAAATTACATTAGTAGATGATTCGAAATACCAAACCGAGGCCTAACATTGAAAAGGAAATTAATTCTGAATGCCATTAATATGTTATAGCGCAAAAACGTGAATAACGATTGGCTTACAAACTATGGAAACCTGTGCATGTTCTTAATCTTTTTAATGGGGGCCGAAAAAGTTAACCCTGAGAATAAATAATAGTGGTACATCTTGAAATATATTAAAAACAAAACTGTACCACATAACTCAAATAATCAATAATAGAAGGCGCTCCTTTTTGCAACAAAAGCAAGAAAGATCGAGTCGTCAAAATTTACTGAACATTTAATATCGCTAATAATGTTTTGCGAGCTTGTCCCGGTTTAATTTCTTGTCCTCCGTTAAAAAGCACAAGCAAGCCATAATCATCGCACGATACGATCGTGCCGCCAAATTTGGTTACCACGCGGTATGTATCTGATACTGCGTAAACGTAGGATCATGTTTCGCCTTACAGATTCATCACACGATTAATAAATTCCGTTGACAGTGTCATTAATAAAGCGGAGGAGTTGGCCTCTTCGTCGGAACGCACGAATCGTAGCGATAAGTGAAATTACTGTTTGCTTGTACATCGTTTTCCGCTCGTTTCCTTCTGATAAAATTATCAACCGTGAAACGAAACGACCGAGTAAATTGAAATGTTGCCCGATTTCGGATCGAGTAGCTTCTGGTTTTATTAAACGTTTCAGGAAAAGAGGTGATACGTTTGAAATTATGGTAATTGCGTCGCGTTTCAGTCAGAAACATATATTTGTATGCATTCGATATGAAAAATTTCATGGAATGAGAAAAGTTTACAAAATTTTAATAACACGACGTGCAGTTCTTATTAAAAATAAAATTGTAATACTGACATGTACCCTTCTTAAAACGAAAAGGCACGAACGTTTACAATGAACAGCACAGGGTGCCAATCGCAACAAGATTCCTTTTTGTTCATCGAAAGAATCGCTGGAACGTCCTTGCGTCGGACATGCAACGCCTTCGCGTCTCAATTAAATGATTCTTCACAAAAGAAAACCGACGATCGTTCGAAATACTTTGCAGTTCGTGGATCGAGAAAATAAACAGGATGTTATGTTCGTGAGATTTGGTTTTGCGCTTTTGGCCTGTTCATTTCACAAGGGAACAGGCTCGTCGAAACTGTCGGCACAACGTGGATTAATTTCGAGGACCTTGATGGTTAAATAAGGTTTCCAGGTAAATGGCTTTTGTCTGGAGTTAGTTCGCGTTTACTTTAATTAAAGCGATTTACACTGGATACGGCCACGTCGGAACGAGGCGTGTGCAACCTTGGCTAATTGACTCGGGTCTGTTTCGCTGATTGTTACCGGTAATTAATTTGATAATTTGCTTATCAAACGAAACAGGTATCCTGTTCAACGATTAACAGTACACCCTATTAATTTGGTTGATTTCTAAATTAAGGTTCGGTATTTTAAGGTGAGATTGACTTTCAGTGATATTCGCTTCTGTAAATAATTTGTTATGTTTAAAATGTATATTTGTTACTTGATATCTCATTATAATAGCTTATAATACTAATTATTTAAAATTCAATATAACCTTTCACTCTGGTTAGAAATATTATATATTTTTAAGAAGCATATTCTTAATAACTTGTGAATTTAAAGAAATATATTTTTAACGTTGAAAAATTAAACAAAGGAACGGAAACTGGAAACTATATCCTTCACGATAAATTACTTACGTCACATTTAATGTTAATTATAACGAAAGGAGTTTATAATAAAAAATATATTGCACATTTACAAAGGACTGGAACGAAGGTTTCAATTCGTGGTATCGGTGATTGTCGTTGTAATTGACGTGGTGTAATTAATTTTCAACGACTCCGTTCCATTTTCTTTGTTGAACGATTCAAGCCAATCAGGCTCGAAATGAATATTCCATAGATACACGACAACTTGTGTCTTTCTCGTTTAACGGAGTTCGCTTGGTAGTCGTATTCAAGCCTTTCACGATCACATATGATCGGAGACTGGGTTAGGACAGACACGGGACACAGGGTTCACGTTTCTCCTCTACAGCTGAACTGTTCTCCTGGTCTACTTTCTTGACGTAATATCGCAAGGCCGCACCGAGAAATTGTTCGACGTGATTTGTTCGTCGCCTGGGCACACGGAACAATTGATTTCATAATGATCCGTTACAAAGCTTTTCTTTTTTTCATACGCCAACACGTTGATCGGCGGTGAACAGCGTTACGAATTTAATTCGGTCAAACAAGTAGCAAATGGAGATGATCAATTATATTTGGGTGACTAGCTAATTGTCGTAAGGATTCGCTGTTTATTTTAACGGGAGAAATCTTAATTAGTTGATTAAGTGCTTGAAAATTTATCCAGTTAAAAGAGTTAATTATCATTTAATTTAATTTATTATTTAATTTATTATTTAACGAAATAATGGATTATTTCAATTTTCTTCGTGACGAATTATTTCCAGATAATTTTACCATAAAAACTGTATCTTTCTATATCTTCTGATTTATAAAATTCTGAAAAAATAGCTAATTACGAAATTATCAAGCGTACGGTTGTGGGCATAAATCGAAACGCCTTCTTTCAGCATATAAATTGCGGATGATACATTCGTAAAAAGTCGAACAACGTTTGATCATTGTTAATCGCGATTTAAAATGATGGGTACGATTATTATCCAAGGAGCATCATGACAGCGGACTGATTGCCAGAGATAATTATCAGAAAGAGTATCTCGATTATCCGGCATCGTAAATAAGTGCAAAAATTTACATATCTTCTCCGTAATTTCTGAACCACGTTGTTACTCGTTCTGCTTTTATTACCGAATTCCAAGCGATTACGTTTCGCCTAACGTTCGCTTGCTACACTTTCCGTCCGCAATTTGTTGTTATTAATAAGTTCCGCTTCCCAGAAACAATTATTATCGTACATTAGTTAATGCAATCCGTTCGCTGTTAAAATCTTTCCTTCGTATAAATGTTACAAATTACCAAATTACATCTACCGCCATTAGATCTTTTTCTTGCCGGGTTGTTGCGTGAAATATTTCTGAAGAATGTGTTTGGGAACTTCACATCGATTGTTTTATCGTATTAATAGAAAATACAAAAACAAAAAGAGTTTAAACAAAGCAATTTTACCGTAATCTGATCAGAATGTGTATACACAAGAAAAATTCATAATGTTAGAAATAGGAAATTGTGTAATTACACAAGAATGTTGTTGCTGTATTACAAATGTTGATTGAAGTCTCTATTTAAAGTAAATCTTTGTCCTTACCGATCTGGTACATATCGACCTCAGTTTTCGATTTCAACTTCAATTTCACACAAACCACAATGACATGCATCTCGTATTCGAATACCGTGTTCTTGACTGATGATATAGTTAATAACGAAAGTAAAGATATATCAATAAATCAGATTCTACTCACTTTTATTAGAATTCTAGTTTTTACGTAATAATACTTCAACGGTGCAAAAAGAAATGCCATATTTACGCCGAAGATACAAAATTTTTAATTAGTGCGAGACAGAGATAATTTTACAAAGGCTAAACTTAAGGAGTTAAACAAAGAAAGGAAATGTAAAGTCGGTAAAATACGCGACTTCCGCTATATACATGTACATATTGTGGCGCCACAGTGGAAACGGACGTATGTAATAAGACAGGTTAAAACTTTAATTATTACGAATGCAATCAATTCAAATTTACCCTTTCAATTAAGATTAAATTAATATTAACGATATCCACAGTTTATTTTACCTTTCCTATTAGCAACTAGACAGTCGATGCGTTAAAAACCCCTAGTGAACACATACCCTAAAATTGGGGATAATTTAACTGGGCCTTAAATCAGTCTTCCTCACCTGGATATACTTAACACGTTGACTGCCACAGTGCAAACGGACGTGTGTAGTCAGACACGTTGAAATCCTAATTATTAAGAATAGAATCAACTAATTTTCAAATTTAACATTTCAAATCGATAGCTAGCATTATTAGCTTAATGATAACGCTATCCGTGGTTTGTTCGTCATTTCTTTGTTAATTATTTGATTGTACAAAATGTCGGGTGCCGGTCACCGGTGACCCCCGTGGCAGCCAACGTGTTAAATACGTTTTAGAATGATATCTCAAATTTACAAGGCTTAACAAGAATTATTGGTTATTCGATCCGCCACTTAAGTACACGCATCTCGATGTTAATCATCTTCGTGAACTTCCGTGCGCGTTCCTCGCATAGCAAAGCCATTTTCGTCGTAAAAAATTCAATACTCTGTCTCGAGGAAGCCGACAATCGTTTATCGTCCCGCGTTTCGCAGATTATAAACAAGAACCGTTGCCCATAATGACCCTACCATTACCGTGGCTTTTCGTGCAACGAAATCACGATGCACCTCGCATGCGTTTACTTGCTTCGCACACCTGCGTGAAGGCTGGACGATTTATTGGACCCCCGTCGAAACGGAACGGCGTAACGCGAAACCGTATCGCGAGTAATTGCCTGATGAGTCTATAAATGCCTGGCAATCACGCTGTTGCGGCTTCCAGCACGTGCTCGTGCGAGATTAATTGCGGCTTTCTTTATTATCGAATCGATTGCCTTCAGTGAATCGACAAACTGGTATCTGAATTTATCTTCGTCTTACTCGGTGAACATTCGCGAAAACACGAACTTCCTTCGACGCTGTCAATAATATGTACTTAATTGCCGTGGCGTTAATTAATTGTACGCGTGTGACGCGTATTAAGTCCGATCGACATACGTGTTTGCGGGTACACTTAGCTCGTTTAAATTGCAAATTTAACCCTTTGTGGTCGTATTTATGTAAGGTATGGGTTCGAATTGTTTTATATTGATTTAATATTTTTTTTTTTCATACAATCGTGATATAGGATCTAATAACCCATTACACACAGAGTTAACGCGTTAACTGCCACAGTGAAAACAATCATGCGTGGTCAGACATACCACGGTTCCAATTATTAAGGATTCGATTTCCTTGTATTAGTTATTCGATCATACGAAATTTAAAACACCGGTAAACACCCATGGCAGTCGACGCGTTAATATTTTTGTTTTTAATCAATTGTATCTATTATCTTTTTACGATAGTTCTGTATCTTTATCATCCATAATTTCAAGTAACTAATACGAGTATTTTTAATTAAGTAATTCAAAGAATGTTGTTACTGTCCTCAATAATATGGTTAATGAATTCCTGTAATACTTAAAGCACGATCCACATATTCACGGAAACCTTTTTAGACAAAATACTCCAAGAAATCAGTCTACAAAAGAAATCCGAAATTCAAATATATTCAGTTGCTTGAAAACTTGAAATTTGAAATAGATGTTATCGAACAACTTCCGAACACCTTGGAATCCATAGTTTAACTATGGAATCAATTCGTCGTTTCATCAGAGACCAAATTAACCGCGTATTAATCTCTGTCTGTTAAATAGAAAAAAAAGGAAGATAAACGGCGGTCCAAGTCGGGCCGAATTCCGTGGCGCCAAGCGTCGCGACGGTCATTACCACAGGGATCCAAACTGTCGCCCACTCGTGCACGAGGAAATCGTTAGGATGATGTATACCAGGCACCTCTCGATAATTCTTTTTCTCTTTTTTTTTTTTTCGTGCTGCCATTCGTGTTTTTTTTTCCCCGTGCGTGAACGCTTCACGATCGTGCACGATCCTGCCAACCATGGCTGGTGAGCTCACGATTATCCAACAGCGAAACGAAAGAATGTATTGTAACGTAAACGTTTTCACCTCTGTCCTTAACGTCTGGTAACGGAAGATCGTATCTACTGGGAGGAACGGTTGGTATCGCCCAATGAAAATAGACCTTTAGGGTCGGCCTTTCATCGGGACGACGATGTTTGCATTTCGTCGGCACACTTCGTGCTTGACCCCACGCTCCCGGCTGCGAAAGGTCAGGCGACCCGGTGCGTGATTTACTGACGTTTCTCGTTTTCTTTTTGATCGATGGTCACCAAGGTGTGGCGTGGGTGTTCGTTGTAAACACCCGCTGTTAATATTCTCATCGACGAAAGCGTGCGCACCCTTTGTTCACGGTTAAAAATTTAATTGGCGTAAAATTAAATGCCATTCGATTTTTAGGTAAAACTGGACGATTGTTGACTTGAAGGAATGATAATTCAAAGGGAAAACTTACCTTCAACCCGAAGGAGCTGTGTGTAGGTTTTACATTTCTGAACGGATCATTTTTCTAAGTATAACATTATATCATTATTTCAGTAACGAATAAAGTTCGCCGAAGGTAAAAAATGTTGAAAACAGTCCTATCGATAAGAAACAAGTACCATTTTCCCGTGGAAAAGCGATATTCGAGTTTTCCGCATGAATCGTATGGGCCGAAAGCGAAATAGACCGTAGCTAAAAGTTGTTTTCCTGTTTGGCTATATTAAACGCGCCCGCGCACCTTACGTAAATTATATAGAACTGTAGTGTGGGAGGACTGAAACATTTATTACGGTGTCGCCGGGTACGAAATTACGCCACTGTGCATTGTGTAAGCATTGCCGGGCATACGCATGCTAGTTAAACTTTCGCTGGCGAGACATTGAAAACTGACCCTTACTTTTTCGCCATGGTTGAAACGCACGTTTCTGCGTGCGTTGTTCGCCGTTAGAGAAATTTCGTAGGAATTTCTGAACTCCTTCGTTTTGATACAATCCGTGCCCCAATTGTGGTGTCGCGTATCCGTAATTTCGTGTTAATTCATTTGTTAATACAAATCGTGTTAATACAATTTTTTTATATAAAACGAGAGATTTGTCCACCTTAGATTTCTACTTATGAATTTCATACTCTGAGTTCTGAACCCTTTAACGTCGCCGAGCCTTCGTCTTCAAGGTCGAATTCCCTGAATCCGCAAACTTTCCACTGAAAAAAAAAACCCGGAATAAACGTGCAACCAACATCCAGGTATGTACTTACGTTCCGTAGAATTAGTCAGTTTGTGCGATCAGTCGCGACATTGACTTTCCCGCCAAAAGGTGGCGATACCAAAAAGCATGTATTTAACAGCCTTGATGGTTCGATATGCATTACCATCGGCAGGAACAACGTTGAAGAGTAACGACCGGAATTGAAACGAGACTATCAGAACAAAAGCGTACGTTGACAGGTGGTGCGTCAGCAGGAAGACAATTAATCGAAATGAAAAAAAGAAAATGACTCGCTAACATTGGGACAAACGAGTTGGACGAGCTACCTATAGAGAAGGCATCGGTCCAGTGTGTACTCTCTTATACATGCATGTATCCCTCACCACACCCAGTCGCAACCTTGATCGGCCTCTTTCGCAGATTCCTCAGAACCTGATACATTCGTGTCATTTGCTTCGCATACGCACGATTCCTTGCTCGCACGTCGACACGTCTGCCGTTGAGCTGGAAAACCGGACACGTCAGAAACCACATTGGAAATAAAGAACCACGAGGAAAAATCATTTCTACGTTTATATTTCTTTAACTGACAAATATTTTGACGCGGGAAAAATACGCGGGATCAAGATTGACACTTTTGACCGACACTTGTTGATCTCGTTTCGATGGATAATTTGAAAAAAAAATGTAATTTTTATCAATCCTTGTTTAATTTGAAAATGTTCAATAATTAGTAAAGATCCGAATTATTATAGTTTACTCTATTTTGAAACTTGCATTCGCGTTAGATGACTGTTTTTCACTTTGAGCTGACATTCGTGCAAGTAGGTCAGGGAACAGCAGACCAGTGAGATGTTTAAAAAAAGATGTTGAAACGGGGGCGACAGTATTAACTCGAATTGCACCCACTTGCATCTTTTCAAATCCGTGATTCCATTGTGATATGTTTGCCTTTAAAACAGCGCCCGCGCCCATGAATCATGCATTCATATCTTTCCCGGTATTCATTTTAGCTTATTTAATTACGTGCTGTTGCATCCGATTGCGACAACGTTCGACTCCTTTACAATGCCTAAAAGCGATCGATATATGTAATCAGATGTTTATCTTCATTGATTAATTCTAGGACACCGCGATCGTGTGTAATGGTTAATGTCGTGCCGTTGTAGAAACACTGTATCTCATTAGTTAATGTCGCCTCCGTTTGAAAGAAACTTAATAAGTCTTTTAAAACTAATTTGTTAAGTCGCGCATTACGTAAGATTTTGGGATAAGATTGTACAGGTTCGTGCTGTATAAATTACACTTTCGATATTCTAGCTCCTTGAACGTGCAATCTTCGAACAGATTTCGAAATTAATACACATAATTATGTTCATTATTATTTGGCGTTACAACATTATTTCTTGAAAATTCGATCACAGAAGACTAATACACTCGTATTTTTAAATTAATTCTAGAATTAGTTTTATTAAAATAAAAACGTCTTTGAAGTAAAGAATTAGAAATATTTTTGTAAAATATTTACAATTTAAATTTAATTTTATATTCTATATTATTCGAAATACTATTGCATACGTTTCTTAAATCTAGGTCGCAATTAATCCCATTCCAAGAATTAAATTTATTAATTAAAGTACAGCTTAGTGGTTCAGTAACAGTTACAATAAAGTTCTGGACAAAGAAGCAAATACAGATCTAAGATGACTATTTTGACAGTATTAATTCCTAATCAACAAACTTAAATAATATTTTTCAAATTATTCTCGTCGGAATCAACCTAAACTTTCATTTTACAAAACTGATTATGGTTTCTAAATTATTATTCAAGCCCGCCCAGCTAGAACATGAACTGAATCACAGTACACCTTCATCAAGATCTAATAAGTTCGCGTTTCCAATCTAATTTCATCGAGCACACGTAAGACCAAAGCGTTGTTCGGCTGAGCTCATTCTCACCCTTCTAAAAATCCCGATTCTTTGACGGTGACGAGGCCTGTCGTTAAAATAGCCGCACCTGCATATTGTTTATAAAACAAGGATATACCTGGTCGATCAGGTCCTTGCGTTTGTCCGCTTTCGTACCCACGCGAATTCCATCGTTTTATGGCACGATCGCACGCGTGAATCGTCATTGATGTCCCCCTTTATCGATCGCAATCAATACGTGTATCTGATAATCGAAACGAACCAAATCCGGATCGTTCGCCAGATAGATCGATTCGTTATTCGTATATCTTACAGAGGTACGTTCACCTTGCGAACGCCTATCATTAAGGTGAGTTTAATTAGATCCTATCAGGATGACGATCACGTCGATCGATCGAAATTGCGACGGGACAATCATTAACAGGGTCCCTGACCCGAGCTTCCTCGAAGGTTGTAGAATTAACACTTTGTATCTCGACTACAAAATTTTTGTTTCAATGTGTCTTTTCGGGGGTATTTCTTGTCTCTGTTACTACACCAAAATTGTGTATTAGTCGATTTTTTCAACCTGAGCACTACGGACGAAACATTACTGTCGAAAATTTCGATCTTTGACACTTACAGGGTTAACGAGTGTTCTGATACTTATGGTAGTATAATACTTAATAAAGGAAGAAAGAACAGCAACGCGGGATATATTTTTCACAAAAACTAATGGGTAACCTGATACTTTATCCAGAACATCATTCGTCTTTTAATCAGCCTTTAACTCATTCGTTTACGAAAATATTCCGTGCATTTTATCATACGATTGACGCGGAAAATTTCATCCATTTGTGTGAATAACACGTGCCTGTCACAAACAGGAGCCATCTTACTGCAAAGGGAAATAAATAGGCGCAATGAATGACCTCATCGAAGGTGTACATACGACACTACGTGTTCTCCTTTCAACAGGAAGCCGTTCTAAACTGGTCCTGGGGGTCTACTTTGAACGTTTTCCTCCGCAGCTTTATAAATCGAGCGAATATTAACGAGTACAGAATTTATGAGTGTGCACATAGTAACCGAAGTCCTGATTATTAACACCTTATGAACTAGAAGTTTATTAATAGAGCTATCGGCGACAGTGAAGGATAACCCTTTGTAAGCAATCTGAGTCATTGATGACACAGTTGAAATATTATACTTCCTTAAATTTTTATTTTTAATCTTTCAATTGAGTTTTTTTTTTACAATGATGCTTAATTCAAAAAGCCTTAATTCAAAAAGAGAAATTGCAAATGTTTATTTTAAAAATTCCCTAGTAAATTGTAAGTATATTTCACCGTAGAAGAGCTACTTAAATAAAGGGTTATTATTAAACATTTTTCATATCGTGCTATTTTTTAAATTATACGATATGATTTGCTGTTCATTTGCATTAAAGCATAAAAATGGAAAAATCATGGTCTCATATGGGGAAATTTAAGGTTTCGCGTTATGCGTAATGATCGTGTTAAACAATTTCAGTTTTATGTTTATAGACTTGTAGTATACATAACAGAATCAAGTCGAGATCAGTTAATGGTAGATCATTTTGGTTTTTAAACGAACTCGATCTTTTATAACTACAGGTTCCGCATTGCTTGTCTCTTGCATTATAGGTGGTTGATCGAACTATTTTATAATTTATGCATTCCTTTTGATGGATATTACGCTGTACGATTCAGCGTATTATGGTAATTATTCATCTTTTTCGATTTTTGTAATTTCTTACGATCGTCATAATCTTGACAGATAATGATAGAAATTCCGATGGAAATGATCGTCATTATCGCGACTTTGAAGCGTTCACTTTTGCGTTCGATTATAAGTGAAATATTTATCTGGAAAAGGAAATATGTGTATGTATATCGCGTCCTCAAAGAATTCCACCGATATCGCGCAAATTATACGGAGCAATTTGTCAGTTTAATTATGGTGATGTTCCAGAAACACCCGGACAAATAACACATGCTATAAAATCGGTATAAAAAGTGGATATAAAACGAACACCAGATAATGTGCGTGTGATATAAAATTGGCTATAACTTTAATTTAGCATGATTCGACTATTTTTTAAATCAACATTTTTGTAAACATTTTAATATTATCATGGAATAATAAAATATCGTTCGTTTTCTACAAAATTTATATTTACAATATCCTTGAATGATTTTAAACCGAGCCTCGATAATTTTGTAAAATTTCGCAAATTCCACAATTTCAATTGCCACGTCGATTTCTACTGGAATTGTAATGACGATCTTACCTTGACGAAAGTCTTTTTTGTTCGTTTACGGCTCATTAAAGACGATTGTGAATTTCAAAAAAAGACCGAAAAATCGCAACCTGTTAATCCTGTTCGTTAATTTTGCTGCAAAATTAATTTTGAACATTTCTTGCCGGAATGAAGAGGATTGGTTCGTTTCAGGCCACCGATACGGACGGTACATGAGGAAGTTGAAGACTGCTAATTAAACGTTGAAAAACGCATGAAGTTTATCATAAGTTGAATAAAAAAATTTCACGCAGAGTGCTTTATCGGTATTAAAATCTAAGAGTCGATTAAATTTTTATAGCAATGCTCCAACATATATAGATAATTTAAGACGCTGTTAAATTTAGAATGGTGGAGCCTGGATCAAAAATGACTCTTCAGGAAAAATACAGCGTTATATTTTTAAATTCTATATTATTTATTTTACTAATATTACCATCTATATAATATACGTGACGTTAAACATATTTCAACCCTAACTACTTTAGCATATTAAAAATATACTAAACCCTTCATCAAAAATCTATACTAATACATAAATATTTCAACTAATACTATCGATTCTATATTACAAAAAATTATAATCCTCGAATCGTAATAAAAAATCTATTCCCAATATTCGTTCTACCGAAAGCGCGTAGAAAACTGGCAGTCATTTCCCTTCTACTTATTTAAAAATAACAATTTTCTCATTATTGCTGCACCGATCGTTGTTTAAAGAAATACCAACACTTGCGCCGAAAACAAGTCACAGTCAATCTCAAGCCCCAAGAAATATTTGCTAATTCACTTTCTTATCGGATCGAATCTGTGCTTTCTATCTTATATGGGAGGAACATTAAATGGGTGCCGGACGAACTCGTGTACTTAACGCTCCTCGAAGGTTGCCGCGTTTAAATACACTAGGAAATGAGATGTCTCGGAAGATAACAAGATGACAGCTATGAAAGACGAGTTAAGGCATCACGTCATAATAAGCTGTGGGACCGGTTGCCGGATTTTACAGCGGCCACGACGTAATTTATAAATTGCTCGGATGCACCTGGCGCGACCTTCGCGAGCCCAGGTTGGCCAGAAAACGCGGGGTCGCAGCTTTTAACGTTTACAGGATCATTGAAAAAATGCACGCGGCTCGACGTGTTCCGTGTGTCCTCGGTTCGTAAAACACTTACAAACTTGTTCACTGATTCCACGTGGTTTTAATGACCGTGCCGCGGTAGTTTGTTGAGATCCTACGCTTTTTTTTTTTCACGAACAAGTATTTTATCATTGCACTAATTGCGTGGTCCAACTTGCGATAAATTACTTTCGGCTGAAAAATCTTCTGTTGGCTGATTCGCGGTTTCTTCGAACGTAGATATTTACGTAAATGATTGATGAAGTACTTAAGTAGGTATCTAACTAGGTACTTACGTACTTAACTAGATACGTGGATTAGATATTTACGAAAATACAATACATGACAAATTATTTAACCAAGTACTCTCTTCCAATACTAAAAGTAATAGAATGTATATGTGCTATCCTTATGACATTATTTTTACCAATTTGAACACAATAGTTGTTATGCGATTAAAGTAAAAAGAAGAATATTAACATAAACAGTAACATTGTAAGTATCATTGTAAATTACACTTTCCGCTTTTCATTGAAGACACAAATGTTTTTCAGGTACTGCTGCAGGCGTCACTGGTGTGGGACGAAGTGCACGGTGCTCCAGTGAAGAAGAACGACATCCTCGCGGGCACGGAATTCCTGTCGGTTTTCATCAACGGTGCCATGGCGACGCCACCCCAGCGGCGCAGAGGTTTCAGACGCGGAGGACAATCGACGACAGTCGGTGACAGTGCGACAGCCGAGTCGCACCAGCACGAGGCGTCGATTTATCGAATATCGCGAAATCCTGCCAACAGACAAGTGATTCCAAGAGCGCGAAATACCAGCGGTCGGGAAGAGGTTGTTCGATTCTATCCGATAAGTCATAAAACGCTGGAGAACAGACAACAAAATCTAGCCTCGTTGATCGATGAATTGGGCACCAGCAGTGACATATCGTCCACGAGGCTGACGCCTCAGAGTTCCAGCACTACGGTGACGTCGGTGGCAACTCGAGAAAAGTCACCGTCGAGGACAAACGCTACCAGCGCAGCATCCAACAAGCCAGTTAGTCGGCAAAAGGTCATAGGTGTCAGCGTGACATCCACGGTCGAAGCTACGCCGTACAAGGTGAGGGTAGAGCACTACGACGGCGGTGATGCGACCGTTGTCACCCGATCACCCAGTTCTGCGAGCAGTTCCATCAAAGAATCGTCGAAGGAGTCGAGAAGAACCACGGTCAGGTCTCCTACGACGAGAACGACGAGTCCCAGCACTATCAGTGCTAGAACGACACCTGCCGCGTCAAGGACGTCGACGACGATACCACCGTCCTCCAGCTTCGTCACCGAGGAACTCAGCAACATCGTGTCGGAGTCAAACAGAAGCGAGTTCTCCGTCGACGAAGGTTCGCCAAGTACCAGTTGGCGAAGCCAGGGTACGGTGACCCCTGGACCGGCAACGAAACACACTCCTACTTATACCGAGCATCAGACGGAGACCAACAACACCTCGTCCAACTCCCATGACGACATGATAACCCTTCCCACGGAGGAGAACTACGAATTGCCGGAAGAAAACGCGGAGCCAAAGGAGTACAACGAGGAACCCGTCGAAGAACGCTTCCAGGCGCAAGGTCGAAAGGCTGGCAGACATTACGACGCTTCCCAGTACAATCGACCCGGCGCCAAGATGTACTCCCAGTCGCCGAAGAGCTACAAACCACCACGACCGTACGAACCGGCGAAAGTGTACGGGGAGCCAGAGAAAGTGTACGGAGAGCCTGCCAAGGTGTACAGCGAGCCTGCCAAGGTTTACAGCGAGCCAGCGAAAGTGTACGGGGAGCCAGCCAAGGTGTACAGCGAACCTGCAAAGGTCTATGGCGAACCTGAAAAGGTGTACTCGGAACCGTCCAAGGTCTATTCGGAGCCGGCTAAAATATACTCGGAACCGGCGAAGGTTTACTCGCAACCCGCCAAGGTGTACAGCGAGCCTAGCAAGATTTACGATTCCGAAGGAGAACCGTTGAATCAGCAACGTGCCGGTGAACCTGAACAAAATTACGAGGTCGACGAATCCGTCAGCGTGAGCAGCAACGGGAACGTCCACGGACCTCAGCTGATCCTCAACGAGGCCTCGAACGCTTCCGAGGTCGAGGATGGCCACAAAGTCGGCTACGTGGTTGAGGGCAGGAACTACAGGAAGTACAGGGTCGAGGAAAGGACTCCAGATGGCTTCATCGTCGGGGAATACGGTGTGGTTAGCCACGACGATGGCTCGTTGAGAGGCGTACGGTACACAGCGGATGGAACCATCAATCCTCGACTGATATATGACGCGTTGATGAAGTTCCTTGCTCTCTGAGAGAATCACTGGACGAGGATGATTGTAGAAAGAAGTGCACGGAGGCGTGTCGATTAGTCGCGTGGCTTTGCTCGATGTTCGACGGAACGAAGAGAACAAACGACTGATCTTTTCAACTGCTCGTTCCGAATCAGCTGCCTTAGAAAATAATGTTGATCGATCGTAATCGAACGATTTGCTTAGCTAAGGAGACTTGTCGCAGCCGTCGATGATGTGTTGACCGTTCTTTGTTTCCCAGTGAAACTGAAACGCGCGAGTCGAAGGGAAAGGAATGTATTTCTGATGATAAGATTGACGTGGACTTCAATTTATCATCACAGAGAGGCGAGTGTAGGTGAAACGTGACTAGGGAAATTTAAAATGTTTCTCTTGCTTGAATCGTCGAAGTCGTACTTTATTTTAGATTTGACTACTCTAGTAACCTGGAGTGACTAGCATCGTGAGTTTATTTTAATCAAATAATCATAAAACAAGGAAAGAACGATTATTATAAATACCAGTAATATTCATGGTTTTTATTCAAATATGCAGATGGAAGCGTACAGTAGTTAAAACAGAAACAGGAAAATATTTAATTTCATTTGTTTGAGTCTTGTTATTTCTAATTCAATAAACAACACTCTTAGAATTCGTTAATTTATTTTGAACAAAATAAATATTTCACGTGTTCAGGATGCAGTCATTGAACATAAATCGCGCAACTTTCTGATTTCAATGTCAAACACGCAGCAACGATTCCGATAAGTACAATAATGTACCCAAGTATCAAAGATAAGTCAGCTGATCCGGCTGGTTAATGCCGATAGCAATCTTCGTCACCCAGTCGTTCCTGCGGTCTGGAAAAGGTCACAGTGATCCTCACGCTGGTTTCGCGATCGACTCTTTCAACAGAGACGTTGAAATTATAAAAGATACGATGCAAAACATCGTTCGTGAACGATCCCGTAGGAAGTAAAAATTATCCAACACGGGAATGAATTTCCAACGACTGCTTTCTGAATATTAATAGAATCAAATTGTACCGTTTGGTTTTCGTCTGCAACAAAATACAAATGATAATCGCCTAAGTATTTCCACCTTCTTGATTCGAAATCTGGAGGTTAAAGCAAAATAACAATAAAATAATTGGTAACATCGAGTGCTTCCGTTAATACCTTAAAATTTTTCTTCGAATCATTTTTCATATAATTTATAAGATGGGTCACAATGTTTAGGATCGCTGTCCAAACGCGATGTAGCAACAATTGATGTGAAATATTTGCATAAAATATTCAGATACCTCGATTTATGAAAAGCAAATCTCCAAGACTTTGTGTAGCAGGCGTCATTCATGAACCATTCATTGATTGAGAAGGTACAAATACCTCTGCGACTCGCTGTACGTACGTTTGCATAAATCCGTTGTCCACGTGTTACGAAAGAACCGAAGGCATCGTTAAACGTACAAGACGACACAATTAAGCATTCCAAGAGACTTTTGCTACATTGTCCATGAACTCGTTCAAAGCGACGCGACAAAGTCGACCAAACGAAAAAAATGACTGATTCCTTCGCTCTTGCCAACGCAGCTGCCTCAACGATTAATTTTAAGGACCTAACGACGATAGTGATTCGGGATTCGAGAAAAAGAAAATCCGACGATAAGGTATAATAATTCCGTAGTTTGGACGTCGAAACACGTGTTCATCCTATCGGCCAAAATGACCGCCGGACGATCCGATCGGACGAAACGCGGGGAATTCGAAATGACGCTCGTCCATTGTGAAACTTGACAAATGAAAGTGACTCGGTCTGGGTGGCGAAAGTACGAACTTTCGTGTGCTACCCGGGATGGCCTTTTGTTCGATCACCTCGGTGACTCCTACATCGAGGAACATTTCTTTTCCCTTCGTTCGTCTAGCAATTACGTTCCACCTCGTGTGGAGATCCTCGATCGTGGCTCCTCGTAGTTGCGTAATTTTTGTGATCGCGTTAGCCCTTTCGTTGCGAACCATGTACACGTAAAAGTATTCGAGCAACAATACAGGACGTATCAGATAACTTGAGCAACTTAATTACCTTTTTTGTTAGTCAAGATATGAAAAGAGTTTTTTGTTAACAGAATTTATATGATGAAAGATTTTTGGAGAAAGTTGGTAACGAAAGTTTTTTTTTATCGATTCATGGATATGAAACATTTCAAACTTATATTTAAAATATTCCATGAATGAATGGTTTTTTTTTGACATTATACTGTAGTATTATTTTATGGTCCTCTCGATAATCAACAACAACTTTTGTTAATAAACTTTTTTCATATCGTGGCAAATAACATAGATAATTATGGTGACCAGATTAAATGACTCTTCTGGTATATTTATAATTAAAAGTTCTCAATGACAAGCACTGAATCAGAGAAAAATTTGTGTATTTTTGATTTATAAATTGCAATCAAAATATATCACGAAGTACAGAGTCAGTAGACATACAATTTGACCGATGACTAATGTTTCTATTAAATTCGTAGGTGTTAATAATTTCAAGCAGCAACCTATCATTTGATGACCTATACTGTCTTCGGTTACAAAAAATACAGTAACCTAAACGTTTTCAATTTCAGTCGCATTTACGCATGTCATCTTTGAACCTATCACTTGCCCAAATACCTTGAAATGAAACGAAAAATGACTTATGGATTTGCAACTGTGGTGAAAGGGTTAAACGCAAATATGTATTTCCTCGAGTGTTACGATTAGAAATAGCGACGAAGAGATGGCACGGTGTCTTGTTTGGTTACTATTGCTTACTTCGATATTGATCACTATTGAGTGAATACTGTTATTATGGTGGTACACTTATCTTTTCCATTATTTAATTATGTTCTTCGTTCTGTTAAGAAACGTTGTATTTTCATAATAACGAACCAATCTACATTCAGAAAAAAAACTTTATTCATTTCGACATTGATGAACAAATAGATTCTTATTGTACGAAATCGAGAAACATGATTTTTCAGTTTGTCTGTGGTAAATATTTTTTAAATTGTTATCAATGTTATCATATAGGAAATCCCTGAAAAAAAGGAAGACGAATCGACTGAACGTGTGTTTTCGTCACGACGACGCTTCTGTGATGAAAAAGCGTATCGAGAAGTCGCAGCTGCCAGGGCCTCCCTTTTCGAATTTCCCTTTATTCGTAAGCTTATTTAATTCGATTCATTTAGCGTTTAGACATTCAAAGGCTCCGCAGCTGCGATGGACCTGCTGACTTGTCACGGCAGCGTATCTTGTAATCTTTAAGTTTATTAATATTCTTTTTAAATTTCGAGGACGTTCCCGCGTCAAGGAACTGTAGCTCACTCGAGAAGGCCGTAGGATATAAGACGATATTTTATTTCGAGTTAACCCCTTTGCTGCGAACGACGACGTTCGGTTAAAACGATAAGTTCACATTTAGAATACGCAGAAACAGTATTTCGCTGAAATTAGTTCTTGATTTACAGTTTAATTTGCATTTCAATTTTGAGAATCAAGACTCTATATACTGTTACTATGATATTGATAATTTGAATGGCCTGAGATGTTTGATTTAGAGATTAACTTGTAACTACGACAGATGCTGCAGCAAAAGGGTTAAATAGCTCATTCTTCCTCATTACCTCAATCTTTGAGATAGTTCCTCCTGCCATTTAAACGAAACGTATCACACGCGTACTCTCCTTAAATTATAATACGATATCTCGATCGTTCCCATGTGCATGCGCTCAAACTTTACCCCTTTAATCGACGATTGATGAGTAGACTATGAATTTTTATGCAAACATGCTCTTTCATCAATGATTTTCCCTATCTAGGTGGCTGAAAATATTTTAATAACTTCTATTTCTAATATTTTACAGATTCTCAACAATCTATCTGGACAAATAAATATATCAAATATTTTGACAGATCTTTTAACCCTGCAGACTGTATTTTCTTTTCACTTTTGAAATTTCAAAGCATTCTTGTAAGTATTCTTCTGCGGAGTACACGAAACTCCTTCATATAAGAATTTTTATTGCTTAAGAATCAAAATACTATAGTTTGGGTCATGTTTGACTCAGTTTCGTCGTTCAAGGGTTAATAAAATTAAGGACACACCATTATTATTTATTGTAATAACTTAAATATTTGTAGCACGCAAGCGGCTAACAGTCCAACATCGGTCCAGTATCACACAATTTATATTTCTTTTGTATACTCTAATTCCTTATAAATGCATAAACTTTCGCAGTCTATTGATAAGCGATTTTAATCGCTGGTGTCGTCGATCCCATCGAAACGATTCTCGAAACATCGTTCGTTCGAATGTTGCTCATCCTCGTAGGTTAAGTGCGTGTTCATTGCCTTTACCTTCTGCATGTAAGCGATAAAGTATTTCGATATGTTACAGGTGATATCGTTTATTCTAAGGACTCCGTTACGTTACGTCGTACATCGTACACGTAATGTTTATTATTCAAACGATTATGCATAGCGATGTGCAACCATTGTCATTTCTCGAAAGCAACTTTGTAATAAATTCCATTGTCATAATAAGCGTTGAGAGTTTAATCCCGTTTATTTCCTAATAAATAAAATACAATACATCCTTTTATTTTACGCCCATACCTCTTATAACACGGTACTTCTGAAACCTGGGCACTAAAAGACATTTAAATTAATTCTTCGTATGGCAGCAGAAAAATTCGGTCGCTTTGATAAGTATTGAATATTTTTTTTTTTTTTTTTCAAGTTTTCTGAAACTTTGAAACAGTAAAAAATTTAAAAACAATCCAGTATGCCGACGAACTGAAATGAATATATGTTTGCCCAGAAAGAGTTAATAAAAATCTTATTGTTTAACATTTTGTGGTATAGCACTCTATCGCACTGGACTCCGTAATTTATCTCAAGGAATAATTTCAATTATTTCGTATCAGATTTATCATCAACGTAAAAATAGCGAAGTTAAAATTCTTCCTATAATTTCCTGACCAAGGTTGCCTCCTTGGAAAATCCAGAACAACGTGTGCTCGATAGTTTATCCGGCTGAGGAACGATTTATGCGATCATTATCGACACGATAGAAAGTCGATAATGGAGGGGTTGAAGGAGCAGAAGGGTATTAAGCGATCAACCAAGAAGGATAAGGGGCTGTAATCGGTTCACAAGGCACCTACAGACCTAGTCGCACGACGATAATTCACACTTATGAAATTTAATCTGTGCTCTCGATCGAGACCCAACGTTGCGATTTTATCGGGTTTCGAATGAAAAATTAATTTAAATATCACGAACTTGTGGCCAGAGGCTGCGAAACGTTGAACGTCCATGATATAAATTAGCCGGGAACAGCAGCAAAGATGTTCACTTTTTTAATGAAAACATCGAAACGTATGATTCACTCATCTTTTTTAGTCTTTATGAAATTGGTACGATTGTTACAGACACAGTTTTGTTTGGTTTAAATTTACATTGAATTTACATTGAAAATGGACACGAGTGAAGAATATGAGGATTTGAAGAAAGATAGTAGGTTATTACTAAAAGTGCTGCTATTTCTCATGTCTGAAACCTGGTATTAATATCATTTTATAATTATAGCGGTAAATCTCAGAGGAAATTCTTCGCTATCATCATACACATCCGAAGACAGCCAGAATTGATACAAATTCAATAATTGTTGCTTAGGTTGATCGTGTTTTCCTTCGAATGAATACTTCATCGCAAACCCAGCAATCAAAATGCTCGGATTTATTATTATCCTTTACTCGAATCGGTAAATCAGCGTTCGATTGATATAAATAAGTCAGATCACTGTGGAATCCAATAATTTCTTCTCCTTCAAAATTATGATTAACGTCGACCTTTGGAAATAATTACCAAACGATCTTTGCTGTTTTTATATCGTTAATCAAAATGATGTTAATAATAGCATATGTTAGAAAACGCGTGTACTTTATGTTTAAAATTTAGCTGAATCAATTATCATCAACTCTGCGTACGAAATTTTCTTTTCTAAGCATAACAGCTTGACCTGAAGCTATAATTAAAATAGTTACAATGATTACATTTTCATGAATTTCTAAGTTAATTAAACTTTCGTTAAAATGTTTGTCGTTTGACTTTTTATCATTTGCGAAAGTTCTGAGTTTCGTTTAAATCATTTACCCAGCTTTTATAAACCTTTGTAGCAGACATTGATTGGACTTATGTCAGTTAATTTTTAACCACATACGAATATTTCAGGTGATACTACCTGTTTCGCAGCACCCGGTACATAACGTTCGTTTTCCATCAGTAGATTGAAACGTGTCAAAATTTCACAGTCCCGTTAATCATCAAATTCTTTGTCTCAGAATTTCATTTTTTTTTTTCGCAAAAATTGTATCGGTTCGATCCCATAGGTCATAGACCCATGGTCATATTCGTCTATCATCTCCAGTCCTTCTTCCCGCTTATTAGCCGGCGGCGAGAACCGGTAGCCTGTTGCCTCCTTCCCGAGAATACACATTTCACGCTTGTCAAACAACTCATTTTTATTATTCTTCCTGTGGCGACCATACACGATCTCGATTCCTCCGGGCCCGTTAAATTCGTCCGTGGGCGATAGAAACGGAACTCGGAGCGAATTAAAATACACTTGGTCGATCGATAAGTTGCCCCGTAGCTGATAGGTAACCTCAGGCAGGCCTGGTTCATTATCCTGGCGCCAGACAGGACTCTTTAGGGTCCACCGAGTGTTTTAGCAACGGGATCAGTGAACGTCCTTGGTGCCTTTCTAGGGTCTTTCATCCTTCGGGGTACGTTAGCCTCTGGCTCGACGCCTACTTCGCCTGATGGGTATCGTGGATCAACTCGTAAAACGACTTCTATGCCTGATATGGAATTTTTATATAGGAATCGGAATCTTCCTTCTACCGCCGAGGGAACCTTTTATTGGAGGGAACAGCGTTCTTTTCTCCACTTCGGATTTCGTGCAAAGTTTCGAGGACGCACGGTTTCTTGATGTTAAAGGTAAAGCCTTCTTTTTGGCCTCTGATTGCTGTTCTGACGGGGGTAAAAGGGGCTTGATGTGGACGTTGACTTTTTCTCGAAGGGGGAAAGGGTTGCAGTTTGGGCTAAAAATATCCGGAGAAGAATTTACTGAAAAGTTTTTATTTGAATGGAACAGATTTAAAATATACGTTTTCCAATTCTGTGCGTAAATTTTGAATTATGATTAATCCATTTAATACTTTCATTCCTCTTTTATTTGGTTTAGGAAGTTTCAAAAATCGTTTCATGGATTTAGATTGGAGGAATCTGATTTTTTCCACAATGTAACAATTATAATTCGATTTATTCTTAAGCAAAGTGTCATAACTGTGACTTGTACAACCGTAAAAGAAAATATTAACTAAACGTAATTAGCCGTAAATCTTGTAAGAACATTATTTTTTTACATTTTTTAATTTTATTTCAAGGCAATTCAATCGATGCACTACTAGCGCCATCTAGTGGTAAGCGTAAAAGACTAATATTCAACAGAAAATCTTCTTATCCTTAAAATTATCCCTGTGTATTAAAACAAGAAACATTTTATTAATATCGATGTGATATAAATTTCCTTGCAATGTGCTATCGTATCTTATAATATTCATTTCGCTTTGCTCGTTACAGCTTACTATTACTATTATCTCACATAAATGTGATTTTGCATAACCCTATGATTATAATACAAAACTATATTTTATTATAAGCGAAAGCCGGTCAATAAAGAATAAATAATATAGTATATTACTTAATTGCCAGATACAACATTCTTTCGTTTCAATATGATAAGTATACAATTGTAAAGTGACAATCGAATATAAAATAACGTTGTTTTATTTATATAACTTTATATAACTTAATATACAGACACATAGTAATGAAAAGATTAATTGCAGTATTTAAATATTCCAATAATATTTTTATCGTATCCTTGGACACAAGAACAGTAAAAATCATAAAGAGTTGTACACAGAATAAAATTACCACAGATTTATGTTATTTTCAAATAACACTGAAGCTACCAAGAATGCTTCCACCCTTAACCACTCTCCTTTTTTATAAAAGGACCATTGGACGCCGAACATAAGCAATAACAGAATTTATAAAAAGAAATAAAAAAGGATGATAGTATAAAATTATCAAATTCCAATATTTTGCGCCTGCCACCTCTGCAACCCGATAAGCTTCCTGCAAGTATCGGCAAAGTAGAACATTAACTTACCTGAACACGATCGGATTACCGAACACAGTCGGCAGGATCAAAATCCTGCGAAAATCTTCAATCGTGGCCGAGTAAACATTGCCACGTGGATCCTCCACTCGACGTTATCCATACTGGACAAAGAGGGACCAGTCAGGCACGGATAACAGAGAGAAGCGCACGAACATGCGAAAGGGAGAAAGAATCAGCGACGGCTCATTGTGCAAATAATTGAAATAGTAATCCCCTTTGCCGAGGTAGTGACAGTCACCTTAATCGAGCCGGACGAGCGGCATTTAGAAGTGCGTGCTCGAGAGGGTGTGACCCTGGAACGATCCACGCCGCAGAAAGCGAAAAGCAAACGCGACCCGCACGCGGCCCGCGGCCGTACACGTGACTCCGCATGCGACCACTTCAGGCTGTGTCTCTTCAGCTTTCCCCGGTCTTCTCATTTCACTAGGACGGTTATGTCCTGGACGTTTGATGCCGTACATCCTTAAACGATTCGAGAAAATGAACGATAGGGATGAGGGATGCATGATTTGAAAAGAGGGTTGAATCGTTAAAGCCTTCGAACACTTTATTACGCCTCCAGATGTAATATTCACGGTTTCCAAACAGCTTTATTTATAAAAAATCCTTGATTTTATCGGTGCCATTTTAAAGCGTAAGGTCACTGGGCAATCTCCAGTGGTCCCATGGCTGTAAGGAACACCAAATCGACAAAATTGACTCTGACCCACAGTAAAATCCTCCTGTATACGAGCAGCTGTTATTAGAATATTCTGCATCCCATAGTTCTATTACCCTAATAAAGTGTCTTCTATTAGACATGATTTTTACATAATTCATCTACCAAGAAGATATGAAAAATTCCGGCACTCAAACTCTTATGTTTCTCCATTCATTAGACTAAATACAGGTTCTATTGTACTTTGTACGCTATGTATTTAAAATCTTTTGTAAAGAATCATTTTACAATATTTGAGCGTTTTGAAGATGTATAATTTCATCGAAAAACGTCTGAAACATCGATGATCGTTCATAACCACAACATGACTTACGATCAGCTCCTCTTCCACTCGACCAGCATCAACAGCATCCCGTAGGTCTCATCTTGAAGAAGAGGAAAGACGCGATCCGAGGGATCCCTTTTGGACAACAATGGGTAGGTAAATGCGGAACAAGAAGCTCGGAACCTCGAATGACCGCCTACGGTGGATAATGAGGAAGAAATTAGTGGTGCGTGAAGGTACGAAGAGGCCACCTGTACCTTACCCTCCGTCGTTCAACTACAGGAGAAAGAGGCACTCGTACATAAACTTCGTCCTTCGCATCGTCACTCCTCCCACGCTCTTATTTTTCAGAAAGGACTCGCCTCGTAACGCGAACGGGCACAAAGGTACTCCTCGAAGCCATTCAGCCGGCATAGATCCTCGATAAAACATTGAATGCCACTCCCTCTGTTCATTCATGCTCTCCTTCATCTTGTTTCTCTGTCCTTCTGTCGTGGCCCTTCGACCTCGCCGAGATCTCTAGAAAAAGCGACGTCTCATCTCGATCCAGAAAGGTGTATAGGCACGCATGACGGTGGCTGTCAGTGAATTCTGATGGCAGTCCCTGTGTTTATCGGTTCCTTTCAACCGACGTCGACGGTCGTTGCGGAGGACAACGTTTGGGTGCAGTTTTCTAGTTTCGGTGGGGAGAAAGGTGATGGTTGCCTTATTTGTATCGTTTTGGCGTTTTGGAAATTTGATGGGTCAGAGCGTGATCTATGAGCAATAGGTACACTCGCATCCAAAAGTTGTAGGACGTTCATTGAACTCCAAACGAATCGAAGGAAAATTTCTAAATTCGTTTATAAAGCAAATACCTTATTGTTTAATACTTTTATGTGGTAGTGAAACCATGCAGCAAATGATAATAATGTCGATCACGATACCTAATTATTGACTATTCGATTTTTAAGATCTTGGTAATTAGTATCGTACACAATTTTTCTATGAAAACCACAAGTTTTTTAAAATTAGGAATTTTTAAGTTTAATTCATGTAAATTCGTTGTTTGCTTACCTTTTTATATATATACAAAAAGGAAACGAAGAATAAAATACAAACCAATATGATGCACCTTCCACGGTGTAATCAGACACGCGAGAACATATTTACCCTCGCCATACACGTGGCTTGACCCATGGGAACCTATCATAACCACGTTGCTGTCATGCTTTAATCGTCAGATGGGCATCATTAGTCAACTGCATAGTTGGGTATTGGCAAGTGTTCCGCTTTCAATCGTTTAACGTGTATATCAAGGACATGCAATGCAAACAGAAGTATATAATAAAATATCGTGATAATAATTGGTAATTATCAGTTAGATAGTATATCGGCACAGATGTCTTTTATTTGGTAAATTCGGAAAACTCGTCTCTTTCGACGTATACAATGAAGATATTATATTTATACGAAAAAAAAAAAAAACACACACACTTTTTTGATATTATAAACAATTCTCATTTTAAGACAAGTAACAAAAGTTTCTATAAAAATAGTGACGTTTGATTTTGTCCACTGTTATTCTGCAGTTCAATTAAAATTAATGAAGTTGTTTGAGAACAGAAATTTTGAAGATGGAGAAATATTATTGAAAGTAGGTAAAGAATTTTTAAGACTCTGAATAATTGCTACTGTTTCGTACATGAAGATACTATCTATCAATCACTAGGTCCAAATTTTATCTAATTTACCAAGCCTTCTTTTAGATAAAATCTTATACAAATACACAACTTGTTCGATGTTGAAACAACGTTCAAACTTCAAAATAGAAAGAATAACGAAACAAGTCACTTCACGAACGATTCCCTCAATTTCCCCGTTTCATGTAAGCATTTCGATAGGCTGAAGAGGTGCTAGAGGCATTAGCGGCAGATCTCCCCTTTTGCAAAGGTCCCACGTGTAAAATCGCGAGGGTAAGGTGACGAGAAGGTGCTCGATGCCTTAATAGAAGCAAGAGTTGTCGCGGATTTCACAATGGCTCAGCGGGTGTTCGCGATATAAATATTTGTCTTCGACGAGCCGACAAGGGTGTGAGGCAAGTGCGAGCCGGGTTCAACGTAGGCTGAGGGGTGAAAATAATGGCAACTCGAGGAGGTGTACATTGAAATCGCGTGTGTGAATACAGGAAGCCGGCGTGTTGGCGAGGAGTTGGTCCTTAGGCGAAGGAAAGTACTTGAAAGACAAAAAAACTAGCTTCGCCGTGATCGGCCCGCATGTCTTCACTTGTCAAAAGATTTGTGGGAAAGTTTTCTGCAGAATATGAAATGTCAAACCTCGATCGTGCTGCTTTTTGAACGTAAATTTTCAAATTTGATTTGATTAAAAATATATATACATACATATAAATACTTACTCATAGTACGGTAATAATAATTCTTAATTTTAAGAATTCACCTAATAGGTAAAAATTGTTTCGTGGCAGATATATTTTTTTCATTTTCTTCCTTTGATGCAAATTCAATATCTTCATAGTATTGAGTTTTAAAAAGAATTTGAATTATAACCAATCAAATGATTTCCCATTTACACCTGCATAATTTGCATACACGTGATACGATCATTTGTCGCAAGGTTTCGCGACGAACAACAAACCGGTTGTTCAAGACACGGTTCTCAAATAGCTATGATTGATTCGTCTTCTTATTCGTGGACAGATAACGTCCCGTTTGACACTAATATCTTGGTGTTGGTTGGTGTGGACGGGGCTAAAAGCCGCCCTCCACAGAATCGGGACATCTACATTCAGTTCGCAGGATAATGCCAGCACCTACAGATGGCAAGGACAAATCACTTAACACGATCTGGCTGCCTGCTCGCTACTTTTCCATCTTGCTTCGTCGAGTGACAAATTATTTTCCATTATCACCACCGATGACGTATGCCATCAAAGGTAAAATATGAGAACACTCTGTCCCCGGGAGCAGAGTTTTAATTAAGAAAAATGTCCGCGCACAGATCTTGTCCTGGCGATAATTCTGCTCGAAGGAATTGAGAAGGATAGATTGCGACTTCATTGAGAGACGATTACTCGATTAAGTTATTATTTATCGTAGCGTGTGTTGCTATCAAGCAAATGCTTATTAACTCTTTGTTTTATACAATTTTGTTTAGTGCAATTTTTTATTTTTAAATAAGCAATAAGGCGGGATTAAATATATTTGTTCTTGATTTATCAACAACAGTTTACCAATCAGTATAAGGATCAGGGGGATAAATGCAAGACGCATGCGTAGGGTGGTTTTTGTAGGCGGGTGTTGGAAGAGGCGTGGTGTCCAAGAGGGTGCAAACTACCACCTGTATTTCAACAATCAAATCTCACTTCAGTGTCGCACGTATTCTTGTTTACAATACATCAAATTTCCTAATTTTTTTTCTAAATTTAAATATATAAATATTTAATTGCCAATTATATGAATCTAAAAATAAAATTAAAAATTTGATCCCTAAACAGAAATTGAATCAATTCTTTCTTCTTCGTGATTACGAAGCTTTCGTATCCTTAAATATCTGAAAAATATTCATAATTTTGTATGAAAAGAAACGAAGTTCGTACGATTTTACAAATTCCATACAAGAATTAACGAAATGTTTTAAGAATCTCTGATAATGGCTCAGATTGAATATTTTAAGGATCGAATAAGAATTATCTTGACTACCGGTATTATCCTCCATATAATCGAAATAATACGACAGTTAAATACGACCATTTGATGCTTAACGATCGTCATTAACGATGTCGGAAACATCGAATACTATTCAATGCGAATTACGACTTTATTGGTGTGGAATAAACACTGTGGCTTCTTAAGCTGTCCATTCATGATACGTAATTCACTTTTACTGTGGCTAAACCTTCTTCGTCCCTGAATTTCGATATTGATTCAAAAATAAACATGCTACTTTCGAATATGAATTTCCATATCGTACTTTCTACAATTTTATTATATTTAGAAGTTCTGTCGCTTTAAATTATCTATCAATTATTATAACCTGTATTTGGTATAATTTACATAGATTTGTAAATTAATAAGAAGTTATTGTTTTATCATGATAACTTTAAGCCTTGCATTGCAATGCTCACTCAGCAATCAGTTAGAAAATTTAGGGGTTGTTTCGTAACCTTTGTGATCAAATCATTTGTAAAATTATTTCAACGGTATATTCCTTCTTTATTTTATTTCTTTTATAATCTTATAAGCCCTAAAGATCACGAATGTTTCACCAAGGGTAATAATCAGTTGAGACAGAGATACAATGGTGGTAGCATCAAACAAAGGCATTAAAATGCGGCTGCATAGAAATGAAATAAAAATAGTAAGCAATCCTCGTTACTTCAAATCAACAGAATTTTTGCACTTACTGAATGTTTCATCCGATCGAGGTTTAATAATATTACCATATATATTTTCATTTTTAACGAGTTGAATGTACATTTTGCCACTCAACTTGACCCGAAGGAGAATCAAGATCAGTGAAAATTTGTTCCCGCGGATTCGCGGTGACGTATATTACGCGAGAGGAATGGAAGGGCTCCATTTCTAAGGGTTTCGAGGGAGGGATGGGCATAAATCGTGGCCGCGATAATGGAATTCTCAACGGGGGTCGCGTTGACACGGCTACGAAGTGTCGTACCGTAGGGGTAAATAGATCGACGTAGTGACGATGCCAACGGGGGTGTATCAAGAGGGTGGTAACCTCCTACTTATGCCTGCAAACACGCTATACAGGGTGTATCGCGAATCGATTCGCTCGATTGGTTCTCCATTCGATCGTAAATTAAAATAATTTTAAAACAAACGGCGACAATTGAATATGAAAGGAAGATAGTAAAAACTAACACGTTGCAAATACAATTCAACGAACAAAATTATTTATTTTACATTTACATGTCAGGTTAACCAGATTAATTTATAAATTAATACAGGACAGGCCGTGATGAAATGGTTAATTAAGTTAAATTTATGTTAAAATAAAATTCGAAAATGTCAATGAATGAATAGGTTTTAATATCGCAAAAGGTTAACTTTTTATCTACGAAATAATTGAAAATTAATTGGAACCCGAGGATTAACTTTCTCTTTGTGTCTTTTAACTTTTTAATTCTTTTATACTTATATTCTTAGAAATCAATAAATTTTCACAAACGCCCACGCAGTCAATGATTTTTCTTTACATTTTACATTAACAACGTATGAAGTGTAATCAATGTTAAAATATCCGTACACAGGTAGAAGGTTAAACTTTTTCCGTGGTTCGAGTGAAAATTTTCAATATCATTTCCAACACGATGATGATCGGATAACCATCCACAAATCCGTTCTCTGGCAACACCCTGTATACAAGCGATGTACCTTACGAGCAAATGATTAGATTAGCTGACGAGAAGGAACGGTCCCCGTGTGAACTCTCCCATAGAAGAAACACGTGCTCCATTTTCCCTCCTTCTCCTTGCACGTATTCGTTCCCCGTTCGATCTTTTTCTCCTATCCTGGCAGACGTTGTACGTTTTTCGCATGAATCACGGTCTCATTCTGTGGATCACCACCCTCGTTCGACCTCCGTTTATCTCGTAATACGACGTTGACCGGATCCTCGAGATGTCCTACGATGGTAATAATTTCTAGATCAGGCTCACTTGTCAAATTACTGTTTCCATTAACACGATTATCGTCGACCACGTGATGTATACCGTTTTGCCGCAGATACATATATTTTTGTTCTCAAGGTAATGTGATATCGATAGAATAGCACGATTTAACATGGTCGACGTCACTGGCACGACTGACATTACGAGTTTAATACTATCGAATATCTAAAAGAAGAAAAATTTTGATAATTTATACTATTTATGAAAACTAATATATGAGTGATTCATTTTCGAAGTGAAACGATGGTATTCCATTTTCTATCTCACAGTAAGATATACTTTGTATAATAAAAAAATTTGAAACATTTCACATGTCATACTTTTTTTTTCAACGAATCAAAACGCTTTATGATTTTCTCAAAAATCATGTTGACGCATATTTCATTTTGAAAAGGGTGCGTCAATATTGTTCTAATTCACTGGAAGTTGGTAAAAAATATAGCGCACCTCTTTCCTACAGAGTGGTCGGTAAGCTCGGAGAAGCGAGCCGAGTACCAGAAGCAAGCAAGTGTCTCGGAAGAAGTTCCGAGGAAGAAGGCTTCGAGTTCCGAGCCGATCGCTTTCAAGCGAGCCGCTCGATTGTTTTGAGTACTCGGCTCGCGAGCGGCTCGAATATTCGAGCTTTCCAACAGCCCTACTTTCCTAAAAAAAAAAAAAAGCTGAAAAGTTTTCTTCACACTCAAATTTTTCCAAACTATATTTTTTCGTATCACCAACATTTTCGATAATATTCCATTTTCAAGCTTTGCGCGTTTATCCTATGTACATAAAGATTCTATTCAAAATGTCAAATTACGTGAAACAGCTACGTGTAACAACGATTCTTATCGATGTTCGAAACGAAAATGGTATTAAGAACTTCCCGCTTTTATTATCGCAACACATCGATAAGACGTATTATACAGTTCGCAGCAATTAACGGCGACACCTCGTACGTCCTTTCAGATCGAGCACCTCCACGGCGCCGATTTTTATGGAGGATCGCCAGGTAACTAATCCCGTGCGGTACATTGACGACCGTTAATACCTTCCGCAAAATTGTTTTTTTCTCTTTTTATTGCCATAAGCCAGCAAACTTTGGCCCGTCACAGGCAAACGGTATTACCAATAATACGTAATCCCGCGTTGTCTAGGCAGCACCGGAAACGAACACGCAAATTAAACCGAGGCTTCGTCGCTTTCCTACGTAAGCACGAGAAAAAATGTTCGAACCATTCGGGGATTTTTCCAAGAGCAATCTTATCGACCTAATCTGCCTGGATTAGCCTGTTGAAGTGTATAACTGATTCGGTGAAAAGAAAGCTACCGGATATCGTCGAGTGTCAGGTACGGTTTGGCCCACAAGAGCGTAAAAAAATTAATTCTGCATAAATTAACCCCTTGGCGTGTAATCACGTTCAAATGAGAGAAAAAGTTGGTTTTTTAGCACAACTGAATTTTTAATTTAATTTTAATTATGATCAGTGCAGTAATATTTCAATTTTCTTCATTTGTATTAACATTATAGCAATAAATATTACCTCAAAGGTAGTTTAATAGTTTTTATCAACGACTATATGTAGCTTGGTAACGTTTCGACATGTTACTCACTAATTTTTCGACATACAGTCCAGGTAAAAGAGAAAAAGAAAAAGAGAATAGAAGTTAAACATAACGGAGAAGATGGTTTTAAAATACTTGATGAAAAATGCAATGAACGTGCATGATAGAGTTACTGGAATTCATTTTGCCAAAATCGTTTTTAATCCCAATTTTCTCAATTCCTAATATTATTTATAATTTAACCATATATGCTTGCAATGCAAAATAAAATTTCTTTCGAAGCTCATTCATAACATTTCAAAACCTGGCTAGAGGGTTGACATATTTTAGTTTCACTATAGTAATTAGTGGTTGCCCAAATTTCTGTCAATGAAATTAAATGTCACTCGAAAGGTTTCTCGAACGGGAAGTTGGCGTCGAAGATTTATGCCTCTCCTCGTAAATTTTTGAAAGTTCAGTGTCGTATCTCACAAATCTCGCCAGGAATCGGTAGCCCATTGTCGGGCACGATTGGTGCGGTTTGTTCGTGAATGGTTTCAATAAACAGCATTTGTGAACGCGTGTTGGACTTTGACAGAAATTTTCGCAGAATTCGGGTCAGCCGTGCGCCGTCTATAAATTACTATTAGTCAAAACGTAGCAAGGTGGGACACGGTGAAAACACTACGGTCGTTATTCGACCATCAGGACGTTACAAGCAAGGATATCCTGGATTGGGGAAAACCAACCTTCACCTTCCCGACGACTTGCCACGATTCGTTAATTGCACCTTGTCCGAAAAAAAAAGATTCTACCCGCAGAATGAGCGTCATAAAACCGCAACAATAACGGCAGAAACAACCCTTGACGATTATCGGGGGATAAGGAATTGTAAAAAATTGTCAGTGTACGTGCAAGGTACCGTGGATTATAAATACGTGCCTTAACAATCGTTGATGTTAATCGATAGGATAAACTGACAGTTGAACATCCTTTTTTTTTTCTTGTATTACAGCGATGCGATGAAGAACTGGTAACTTTGGTGAAAAAGAATGATTTCCTAAAAATTGATATTTATTTCGAACGAAACATTTCAGATACCGTGGATATAGTAAAAATAATATTGATCATTTTTATTTGGTGGCCAAGGTGTTAAAGATTAAAAATCTGAATGTTGAAGGATTGGAGGTAAAACTTTGTATATAAATCTGACGACGCGTAATGGTGATTCCAACTCGAGCAATCATTGTCGGCACAGCATGATCCAACCCGGCCCGGGCGATATAGTTAAATCTCATGGTGCTTCCGGAAACGCTTTGTTTGGCGCGGGCGGGTATTGAATGACGCCGTAGTTCATACGAAAGAAGCAGTTCGTCAAAAGGCGAATCGACCGGCTAGGAGCCGAATGAAAAGAGGAGGCGAACGGCGAAACGGCGTCGACGAAATTCGAGATCTCGAGGAGGCAAAATGAGCACAGTGCGGGCCACTCTTAACAAAATAGAACAGAGAGAATAATAACAAGGACGGGGACGTGGAAACGTGGGGGGATGAGGGAGAGAATTATATTACGCATTGCGGATTCGAGTCTCTTTGAAAAGAACTTAACCTGTGCTCCATAACAGTTTTATTTAAGTAACTTGATGTTGATATTTGGTGAATTGTCTTCGATGAGTTTGAATCTGTTATCTAATATATCATTTTTTATCAGACGAGTGATTTATTTTTGAATATCAATATCTGTATAAGTTGGGTTAAGTTGGTGGATCAATTTACTTAAATTTTTACAGCATTTTCTTGCAAAACAAAAATGATCCTTTTACTTCAAAGTATCGTTAATTTGTTATTTTTTAATCAAACGAAGAAAGGTCCTACGTCAGGCGATAGATATCTTAAATTTCGTTTCAGAAACCTGTTCATCAGAAATCACATACCTATGGCAGTACATTATAAGATCGAGTAAACTATGATATACTTCAAATCACTATATTTTACTTTTGAAGAAAAATATAAGTAGTTATACCCCATCTTGGCTCATACATAGAACAAAAGGGGCCGTCATCGTTATTTCCACTGAAGAAATTTACTTTAACGTACTTTGGTAGATAGATATTCACACTATACCTGGTACAGGTATTCTGAAGTAAAGTTTTCACTCAATATCCCATCTGTTCCCATTTTCCTCTATTACACATAGCAAAACAGTATTTTCATAATTTAAAAATCAATTCACAAAAATGAACCGATTAAGATAGTTCGATTCTTTGAATCGCCGTCAAACATACTGCGTTCGAAAAGCTCGTTTGTACAAAAAAAAAAAACGATTCTGCTCGTCCCGTTCCCACCGTGATGCGTCGCAATCAACGAGCTGAAGGTACGGGGATGAAACAGGACGATAGACGACGGGCGAACAGCGTTGCAAGAAGAGAAAGAGAGAAGGTGCCGGTGAACCGAAGAGGCGAAGAGAAAAGGGAGGTTGAAGTAGGTGAGGCCAGCGAGCAGGCTGACAAAGAATCGACCATCAGCACTGTCAGCACTGACAGCGGGCTCGAGTTACGTCACTGGCTAGGCTGTTGTGCTTTTTCAGGACGGCCATTGAAAAGTTCGTCCACAGTCAGTGCGGGTAGCCGAAGGCAAGAACGCCGGGGGATCCTTTCCCTTCGGGAGACAAGAAGACGTCCTTTGCCCTTTCATGGAAGAGGTGGGAGTGGTTGGAACTGAAACGTGGCCCGCCATCATGAATACATGCGTGCATGGTGGAAAACGTTCTGAAGCCTTCAATGGATATTACAGTTGAGGATCTTACGGTTACTCGCGAGCGGATGCTCGAATGGAAAATAGATATTACGTGGAGGATTTATTGTTCGACGTAGAGCAGCGTAGATTTGGTTAACACTCTGTAGATGAACAAAGAATTTCTATGTAATACTGCTTGATTGCAACGTTTTCAGGTATTCCATCTGTCGAAGGTTTTCTAGAATTTGGATTACTTTCAACAGATCCTTGGCCATCTTTTAACCCCTCAACTTATGATATTTTTAAGAGGTGCATTGGTCAGATCTGAATATTTATTGAATTCTAACATTTATAATCGTCCAAACAATCCATAGTTAGATTAAGAACGATTGTTGACTAATAATAAATAATTTTATTATGAATGATATGGTTATCAGTAGAATCTGTTAGCAGTACCAATTGCGGTACATCTACCCTCAACGCTGCTGAATATGATAGAACTTTGATACGAAGAAATTATCAACTTCTCAACGTTTATGCACAAAAGAGGAGCAAGAAGTTCATCCAACAGACGCGACGAGAAAGATTCCCACCGAATGTTCTTTCTTCGCCGGTAATAACGACGAGCAGTTTCATAGTTCTCGGCTAGGTGAATGCGTAACAAGACGCCGGATGTTCCCGCCCAGGATGGATCCACGTCTTGCAAGGTACCTTCAAGGAGTTTCGTTCGCCTTCTTTTCAACCCCTCTCGAGGTGTAGCGTCTCTGATTTCTGATCTGTTAGCCGGTGCAGCTACTTGTCACTCCGGTGCACGCCCATTTTTCATCGAAAGGAACGTATAACGCAAAGATGTTCGTTACGATTTTTCAAAATCCTAACCGACCACTGATTTTCATAACACTGAACTTCCGGCCGACTAACGAACGTTAGCGTCAGACGACGAGCTGTCTTCTTCCTTTCAGGTTCCTGACACGTTTATAAATATTTTCTCGGTAAGTTGTTGCAGAAATTGCGACGATAATGACTTGGAGAGATCGAGGTTACAAATTCTCACGGTTTAACCCTTTCGTTCAGGCGCGATCGTGATAAAATGTGGTCTTGTGGGGAACAAAGAAGAAGAACTAGCTATTTTGTATTAAGAATATTGATGAAATATTAAACTCAAACTGTAGGTATCCCTTAACTGAGGGGGTGGAATCTGAGGAACTTCAAGTTTAAAAAAATGTTTCTTTATTTCAACAATTTATATTCATTTACTTTAGTAATGAAAGCCTATCAGAATAATTTGAATTCTTTTATTCTCCAAGAATTGAAAAATTGGGATGCATTAGACTGTACTTCACCAGATAAGTGTTAAGTTGATATCACACAACTGCTATTTTGTGGTACCTTTCTGTTATGAAATGTATGTTTCGATATCCATTTGCACAAATTCATCTTGTTGGAAGATGCCGATACAGCTTCAAACTTTCCGCACAATTTTCTTCGAAATCCTTTAAATCCCTTTAAAAATCCTCGACGAGTTGTATATTTCGAGGGGGACAGCGTTTCCCATGTCAAATTACATTTAACCAGATAGGCGCGAACGTTCTCATGAGGCAATAAGTTCGCATATGGCGGATTTTACCGCGTTTTCATCGAACAGAACAACCACTTTCCACCCTCGTCGTTCAGGTAAAACACGAGGGCATCGGTGATGCTCGCATCTATACCGTATCGATTCCGCCATATGTTTCGTGTTTCCCATAACATCAGGAACACGCTGTTCTATTTAGGCTGAGAAGCAACAAGTTGCTTTGCTGTCGTGGTTCTAATCGCACCACAGATAATACTTGTTAAATAATATTTGTTGAAATAGTGATTTAGCATGGAGTAGTTGTTCATTTTCTAAAGGATTTTGATTTAAATTCTTTGTTAATATCGTTTTCTAAATTTTATATTATTCTTTTAAATATTATTTTTCCAATATGCAACCTGTTTGGGTCTCACAAATACGATACAAGTTATTATCAAATTTACTATATTATGTTACAATATTTATTCACATGAAATACAATCGTGGAGACACAAAACAATTTCCACCGTTGTTATCTTCGGACACAATGTTCCAAACCATCGATAAATTAGAAAAATATCGCATTGTCGGCAAACAGTAGGACGTCGTGAAGATTTAAAGGGACAGGCAGGTGAAGTTTATAAAAGGCAGCTTCGCCGAGGATAACCAAGGAACAGAAACAGAGTCAGTTCAGAAGCACGAGCTTATCCTCCATTAACGCGGTGCGTTCGCCGTTCCACGGCCCTTCCTTCGCCTTATTTTCGATTCTGGGGCCCGTTCGAAATTTTGACGGAGTCCACGGTGCCCCATAGTGTCTGCCAAGCCGACCGTATGATCGCTATGGGATTACCACTTGCTCCAATGATCCCGAACGAGAAGGCGCTTCTACTAAGAAAATGTCAACCTAATTTTGCAAGATCTCTTCGTCGGTCCTGAAAACGACTTAAGAAGGCCCAACGTTTATTCTTTTCCGAGGACAAATCGCTTTTGATCCTTGATATACGAAATACGATGTCATTTTTCGGATGTCTTGGAGATTCAGCATGGCAGTTCCGTATTAGTTGTTGCTGCACTAAATCATTTAATTAATGTTTATTTGTTCAAGGTGTGTGAAACATTTTTTACACCCTTACAACTAGACTTTATTCCAGTTATGCAGGAATACTAGTAAAAGCTAAGGTAGTTTATACATTAAATTTTTAGGATGTTGAAATGAAAGGAAGGATATAAATATGCGAATGAAGTAGAATTTAAATATTTTTTAATAACATTTTAAAATTCGTGTAATATTTTATCCTGAATCTGAATCTTAAATACTTATTTAAGTACAAAAATTATTAAGGCACTTTAATGAAATCGAAATCTAGATGCGCATAACAACAGGCGAGTGTTTCCAACCGCATTCAAAACAAAATCATATTGAAGATAATTTTTCATGTCAGGAAAGCTTGCTTTTCTTTAAAAAGCAATAATGGGAGTTGCACCACTATCCTGAACCACCCAAATATCCAGCATAAGGATGCGACGCAGGGACGGATAAAACGAGGCGCTGTATAAGAACCTCTTCGCTCCTCTAGTGCGGCTTACAGGCTGCTTTCCGCCGAAAGGGCGAGCCTCTCAGAACCTCGTTAAATGCAATACCAGTAAAACAAGGCGCAAACAGTGAATAGCCCCGTCGGCAGATTATCGTTTCTATGACGGCCCGGTGTGCTTCCGTAGATGTCGGAGAAGATAGCGGCGACATAAGACGCGGCCAGGATCTCTACCTGGCCTCGCAAATTTTTGGATTTAAACTCCTAAGCACGAGGCCACTTGCGGCCAGTGCAAGCTTACGGACATCGAATCTTCTTCTTCTTTCTCATTCTCGTTTCTGTTCGAGAACCAGGATCCTTCATCCTTTGCCAACGACATCCACGGAACTGGACCACCCGTCGATCCATTACTTATATAACTCTTTGTGAGGATCGATGGTCGGTCGAATTAACGACAATATTGGTGGCACGATTAGGCCGGGAGCTTGTACTAAACTGGCTTTGTGCTACTTGCGAACTGACCCTATTATCGGCGCCCTATCTCGTATTTATCTGACGAACTTACGCTCGAGGAAGGTATCATCGATACAAAGGTGTCTCGATCAGAACAACGGTATTTATACGTTTAACCCTTTCGACGCGAACGGTGAGATGTTCTTGAGGGCCGAGTGTTAATCCTTTGTCGTTGAAAGCGATGCGGTCAGAAATTAACCGACACGCGTCCATTAAAGTTTTGGTGTCAGAAGTCGGTAAGATTTTCTCGAACCAAATGAACTCTTGCATTTTAATGAAACATAATGATCTTAAGTCACAACGTTATATCGCAGGAAGCAAACTATCGGCACCAATTTGTTCCCCTAAAACGGCAACGTCCCCCTTCTGAGATTCACTGGGTATAAATACTCTAAGTTACTATACCCGTTTCTGTAAGCACACCGTGTGATGTCAGACAGTTGTGTTCTGATACTGAACCAGTTACTTATGAATGAATTGCTTTTTTACCCTTTCAGTTATTGCACTTAAAGTAAGGAATTTTATATTTTATTAATGATAAATGTACATAATATTTTTCCTCACATTTGTTTAACCTTTTTTAGATCAGTGTTGTTGTATGGCAACTTCTTTTTTAAATACATCAAAGATTAAGAGTTCACAAAAATTAATGAAAAGACTTTTTTTATAATTTGGTTTGGAACGGGTAAGCAATAAAAGAGATTTCAATTGCTTTGTAGAACTACACGGAAGGAAGAGTTTGGATAAAAATGCAATGGTTTTCAACATTTCAATCGAAAAACTGCTGGTGTTGTATTTCATTTGTACCCTTGTTTCTGGGTCTTATAACAATAAAATAAGAAAGATAACTTCGACAGATTCCCTCGTCATTGTGAACATTTTCTCCCCAAAGTTTGATAGACAATTGTCCTTTGATCCCGGTCGTATTACGGGCCGTTTAGTTGCATTTGCCTTCTTGACAAAGCGACTCGGATCTTTTATTCGTGCACGAATGCAACGCGAAACGCAGCACTCTTTTGTGAGGCTCCTTCGGGACAGTTACGCGGATAATCTTCTTTTTCGACATATTGCGGCAAAGCCAGAAACGACCTATGGTTTGTCGAGCATTCGGCAAACTTCGGCCTTTCTGTTCTGAATGCCGGACTAACCGACGGTGTAAATATAAACTCGAAGAAGATCTTTGATCTGCAATTTGGGATATGAAAATAAAGCAAAAGCATCTGGAAAACATTAAAACATTTTCATCCAACAATTCCACAATATCATTTTTAATCAAATACCACGCGCATTAAATAGATCTACCTCCGTTAATTAAACGTTAAATTAATCGCGACTCCCTTTCTCCACTCCGTGCGTTTTATCGTATCAATCAGCACGCGGTGCACATAACCAGAAAAGAAAAAAAAATAGAAATCCACCCCGTGGCTACATGGGGCGATATCATCGAGGAGGTCCTTGAAACCAGTATGGGACGATCGGGCGCTGGATCGAGAGATCCAATCTCCGTAATATTACGTCGGTTATGACGGATTCTTCGCGTAATTCGTGCACTCGGTTGCGAGCGCACCCTAAAAATCGTGTTCCCGTGCGAGGGGTGCGCTCGTCACGAAGGGATGGATCACGAGATAATTCAAGATGGAGTCAGGGAGTCAGGAAGCGGACGCATCTGTCTATACCAGCATTATTCTACGGTGTACGTTCTGTTTAACCTCCTCCACGTATATCTATTCACTACTCGATCGGGAATGCATTCTTCCTGACTCAAATTCGACCTCTTTGTTCCCTTTGCTCCTTTTTTACTTACCTGATATTTTCATTCACGCATCGATAAATTTCAAGAACCACTGAATACGTGGTTTGGCTTCGGTTTGAAAGCAAAATTTGGTAAATGTTTGCTGCAGGATTCGTGTAGTGGCTTGTGCGAGAAGTTGTTCCCTTGTGAATATTAGGCATCGCATCGTTGAGCAATTTTTCTTTTGGAATAAATTAGGTAGCTAATTACTGTATTTTTGTATACGTATCGAAATAACAAATATTAATAACTTAGGAATTCTTCAAGGGATAATTTCCTTCGGACTACCCTTCAAATTAAATACTTTCAAGCGAAATACTGATTTTTATGGGGAATCATGAGGAATCAATATTAATTTTATTTATATTGGTCGAAATTCTGACTTGTTAAGTAAAAACTATAAATAAATTGTTGATCAGTGTTACTAGTATTCCTAATTTATGAACAGCATCATTCTTCTAGTTTAATATGATAATTTTTTGAAATTAATTCCTCTTTTGATAATCAAATTGCTCACATATATTTTCATTAACATGAAAAACTTAATGTAAAACTTAAGTTTTAGCTAGAAAATCAATAATACCTCACTGTCCTTTTAATTTAATAGTAATTTTGTATTAAACCTAAGTAATCAGAAGATTCTCCCACTATTAAAACATCCATTTCAATTATTAAATATTTTCGTGCTTTGCAACATGTAAACCGAATGATTGGGTACAATAAAGTAGCAAAAAATGTTAAAATTTATTGGAAAATACAAGATTAGCCGTTGTTTATATGGAAAAGGTGACGAGCCGAAGAGGTCCAAGAATCCGCAGGGCAAAAGGGGTGAAAGTGCCTTCGTTTTCACCTCGGTGCTAGATGAATAGGAGCGCACAAAGGGCGAGGAGGGTGGGGAGCAATCTGACGTCTCGGTTCGTTCGCCACTTCTCCCTACTAGCTTGTTCCTGACGTTCAACCCCCGGCCAGTCAGGGTGGAACCAGCTCCTTTCGAAAGGACCGCCCTTTTTCGAGGGTAGGGAAGTCGTCGGCCAATGAAGCGTCCCGACGCCGTTCCTACGGCCTGTTTGAAAACGGTCAGGAGCTGTGCTTACCATCAAGAAGTCCTGGCTTCGATGACTGTCAGTCACGTTTCATCGTGGTGTTAGCCCTCGCCTCGGCTATCCGGAGGCAGGAAGTAACGTCGAGTAGTCTTCTTCGGTTTTTCGGCCGCGGAAGTCCAGTTTTGTCACATGCCAACTTTCAGTCGCAAGCAAATAGTTCGCGTGGCTGTATTGTGGACCATTTTCATCTTCGTTGTTCAAGTTGTTGATCGTTGAAGCTGCTGTTCATTGGACGTTACTTGGTTAGTGGTGGTTGTGTTGTGGACGACGAAGATGCAGAATCAGGAACCTCAAATGGGGCATATGTCCGTGGCCCAGCCGAAGATGCCTGCCTCTTCCAGTAAGTTTTCGTGAATATTTTTTCCTGATTTTCGAAATATCACTGCGGCATCATCCGTCGATCGTTCTCGAATTTGGTTGGGAAAAGCTTGACCGAGGATGTAGTGCACAATCACAGACGCAATTCAAGTAATATGTACCCTTTTTAACCGACTTCAAAAAGGAGGAGGTTACTCAATTCGACATGTATATAGGTATATATTTTTTTTATACAAAGAAAAAGAATTATCTTTATTATTTTTGTGAATTTAAAAGGGGGTTGAAGTTTATTTACTGCATTCTGTAGTGTACAACTGTACATATATCCTTTGCAAAAAGAGAAAAATACTTTTACTGTTTGTGATAAAATAATTTTGAAAAAAAAAAAAAAATACAACCGACTTCGGAATGCACTAAAAAGAATAAAATAATTTTAATTTATATTTCGGAGACGGCGCAAAATTAAAAATTGTATAGATTAAAGATGTTGCTGATTATGATTTGATTGGGATATGGTGGCTTTGATACTAAATGGGCGGAAAGAGAAAATACATTTGAATTTTGGCAATTTTCAATGTAGGAAATTTTTAATTTTGCGCCGTCTCCGAAATATAAATTAAAATTATTTCATTCTTTTTAGTGCATGACCAACTGTTGGTCATACTCTACAAGATGCAAACAGTTGCGATCCGATTGGTCCATCCATCTTGGAGTAATCGATGACCATACACAACGTGGACAAAACCGTACGCCTTTTTGCAATAAAAAAAGGGGCAAGCAGTGACAAAATGTAAAATTTTTCTTTTTACGGGAGCAACTGGGAGTCATACCCTACAAGATACAAAAGGTTTCGTTCCGATTGGTCCATCCATCTCGGTGTAATCGGCGAACATATATTAAGAAAAATATATACCGATCGAATTGAGTAACCTCCTTCTTTTCGAAGTCGGTTAAAAATTTAAAGGGAGTTAAAATTAATTGAAGGTACTGTTTGTTAGTTAAAGTGTAATTGGCGGTAATTATTAAAAATTTAAGAAATAGTGATCCCGACAAATTAAGTAGACAATAGAAAAGAGACTAAAGTGTCACCCAATCTAAAGAACAAAAGTTACTGTTTGAAAGCTACCCTTCCCAACAAAAGTACGATTCTTAATAAAAATCCTGGTACCCTCATAATTCACAGCAATTTTAATGAACACTAATTTTAATAGAAATTAGGAATCATTTTATTAACTACCAGTTTTAGTTATTATTCGTGTTATTCCTTGTGATGGAATACCATTAGAAAGTGTTTCATTTATGATTTTTAAATCAATATGTTACTTCCAACACATTAAATTTTCATTTTGTTTTCTACAATACATTTCAATGACACACGATAAAAAAAAAAAATACGGATCGAATTGAGTAACTTCCTCCTTTTCAAAGTCAGTTAAAAAAGAACAGAAATTTCATTTTTTCGTCGTACATAACGGTTGTGATGTTTATCACGTAGACAACAATAAAACGAAATCCCCGTTTACAACACTCGTTAGCTCTGAAACCACAGTTGTAAAAGCTCTTGTCTGCTACCCTACGAGCCTGGTGTCACCATCAAAAAAGGTAGTAATTGCCCACCCTTCGGAGACTCGTACCTCAACGAAGCGAAGGTGTTACCTATTTTTCAATTTTATTGCTCACTTACCGCTACGATTTACAGGTGATGTTCGTTGTTCATTAATTTCTGGTACTTGTAGTAAAAAATTTCTTTGAGATTGCAAGGGTTGAAAGATCGATTCAGAAAAACTTGATATATTAAGATATTTCGAATAATTTGCCAAAACAATTTGGATACTAAAGTGGGAATAGGATGCCAATAGTCATAAACATAATAACGTTGAAATTGAAGAATTACACTGCTATTTAACTGTCAATGGTATTTTATGTAAACGTATAGTAAATTGATCATTAGCATTGTGACCTCATAAATGAAATATTTTCTATGTATACCTTTACTAGAATTTCAAAGTAATCGGATGAACAAATATATGAGTCATTGTAAGTTTATGACTTGCTGTATATCATCAATATACACTACTATCATCAATTTTTCAAGTTGTATATATTCAATTTCGTTGTACATTTAAACTCTGTTGAATTTTCATTAATACAATTTTTAAATATCGTTTAAACCTTCTTTTGGGTTCAATGCGCATTGACATAATTATCTGAAAATTTATAGAATTCTGTATCACTTCAGCAAGCCTTTAAACGTTGTAAAGGAAAAATGACTCCTAAAAATGATTTGTGTTTGGAAATGCCAAGGAGTGTTAACACTTCATTTCTTTTTCAACGTCGTAAGATTCATAGATCTGTCTCATGAAATTTTTGAACCTCGACATTTAATAGTTTATATTGTTTGCTCTATTAAATACTATTTACAATTCAAATATTAGCAATGTGCAATGCACGCGAATTGAAATGCTCAGATCAATTTAATTAGCAACGTCCAGCCGTTTAAAATTGTAAATGTCAAAGATTCCCCAAAAAAACGCGACTATCAATATTTTTATTATCAAAACTAAATTTATTATCAGTTTTGTCTCGATTTCTATTACGATCACACGAAACCCTGTGTTTCCGTGATTAGTACTATGAAATACTCACGTTCGATGCATTAATCACATTCGGTAGGGCTCGCTTTGTTAATTACACGTCGGCAGGAAAGGGTGTTTGCGATCGCGCGGCTCATCTCGTGTGAAACAAATAGCATATGCGGCATTTAAACGGGACGGACGGTCCGTACATTTAAATGATTCGTCCCCGGTGGTATTCATCCATGAGAAAATGACGGCAGATGGTCGAAATACGACATGGTAACTACGAATCTCCGTTGCCCACTAACAGGTTGTCGTGGGTGGTTGAATTCGAGCGTCATTTGTCGGTGAATCAAGGCGCGCCTTGTTACGTTTTCCGCCGACTGGTAAATTGTTTTAAAATCCACCTGGATAATTTACTGAAATGATGTGTGTTTTGGTTCGCAACTACGATTATTACAATTGAATTTTCGTTGACTATTTTAGTAGTATATTAGTTTGTTAGAACCTAATATGCCAAACACATTATGCTTCATTCGTTAGATTTATAATTATCACTGATTTTGCAATTGAATAATTAATTTAACCTTTCTTTTTTACTTAACTAGGTTTTAAGAAAAACTATATCAGGTCATTACATAATAATTAATGTTGCCTTAAAATCACTACCAGAAATGAACTAAAATACTATAAACTATTCTGTACAAAAATCAGTCACGAAAGCATCTGATTGTGTTTAATTAATTATAATAATTGTACTGATGAAATGATTGAACTCGTTTTCATAACAAAGTTCGCGGAAAGGTAAAAGATCCATCGGCTGGGGTGAATCGGCTATCGCAACCCTTGCAGTCGCGAGGCGAACAGATGACGGATGGATGCACGCATATTACACGTATGTATGTATCGATGAGAGGCGTATGGTTTTTCACACATGCCGCGAAATTCCCATGCTCCACTAACGATCCACGTAACACCTGATGGACGGTGACACGATCGTATCAATCGCAATGTCATTTGAATTAACTAAGATATCATCCTTCCGTTTGCCATCTGTGTGTCGTAGTATGTAGGCCATTTAAAAAATCTTTAAATTTAAATAACAATGCTTGGAAATATGCGTATTTCCTGGAAACATTTGGAAATATTTGCGAAGGGAGTGTTTGAATATCATAAAATTATAGATGGTAAATATTTTCAAAATATTACTGTTTTCTTTAGAAAATATTGAACTTTTCTCATTAGTTATTTATTGCGTTAAAATAACTTTCAATGTTTCTGCTGATTTCAATTATTTTAATTATTTCTACTTGTTCACAATTTCTGTCTGCAACATTTTGAATCTTAGTAAGATATTAATTTCTGAATAAATTTAATTTATAAAATTCCAGCTCAGTGTGTACGTCATAAAATATATTTCAACTTAAGTTACATGGAATGCAAATGGAACTTTCGCCCGAAATTGGTGAAAGGGTTTAATCCCAAGATTTTCGAGATTTTTTGTAACGTGTAATTCCAGGGAAAGATTATCCCAACGGGCTGTTAAATATAATACATTGTTTACTTTACGAAAACAAAGGATTTTTTATACACCTTTTCGGAATTATTATCATAAAAACGCGAACATAGTGGGGGGAAAACAGAATTACTTAAGGAGGTTAATATTTTTCACAGGAATCGTAGAAAACAATTAGAAGAAAAATAATTTAAAATAACTTATACTACAGATCTACATTTCTTTTTTAATAATTCAAGTCAATTTAACCCTTTCGTTCCGGCGCTTCCGACAATTAATAGTTTCGTTGCAAAAGAAAATTGTCATAATTTCCAAGATAGTACAATATTGGTTTGTAACTGTTCTGATTATATTCAGAATAGTCATTTATTATATCTCGACAATTTTAAAACAATTAGTCAAAAATTCAAATGTACCAAAATTTGTGTGTCTATATAATCTACTGATGTGGGATTGAATGGATTAAATATGCAGGGACAGTTGGAAAGAAAGGAAATATGAAAAGAAGGACGTTAAATTCGATCCCCTAAAGTAGTAATTACGTGCGAGTAACTTCGAAAACACAAATTTGCATCTAATTTCTCATTAAACTTCGTGGAAGGCACAACACTTGTTCCTTTCCACCCTTTCGCGACGAACTTTTCCCTTAACTTTCCCCTACGAATCGACAACATCGAAACTGGCCAACCAGTGGGCTTTTAATGATAAAAAATTCTGAACAAAGCAACGCTTTAGCGCGAGTGAATCACATCCGGTTGAACCGACCCCGATATTAACCCTTCGACCACCACAATTTGGGGGACGCGAACTTAAACTTTCTACAACGTTAATATTTCGTGAGATATATGAAATTTTCTATATCAATTTCAATCTTCTCATTGTCAATATTATCTAATAATAAATATTCATTGACAGTAACAAACATTGAATTATAATATAAGTTCATACCTTTCTCCGTTTTTTAATTTATATAAAATTTTCTGTTAAACGACTTCATTGAAACTAAATATTACGTCTTACCAGATAACCACTTTCTTCCACTTTAAAATTATGTTACGACCCAAGAATTTACACTCCTATCACTCACAATAATTAGCCTTTCTCGTTCTCGAATCTTGTTAAAGAGACAGTTCGTCGAACGTTCGAAAAGCTGACGAGAAAAGCAAAAGCTTAAAAAAACGCAGAAGAAAAAAAATATAACCGACCTTGCGGTCATTTTCCTTTGAGAATGCACTTCAGCTTCGAGCACGCGATTTGCGTGTGGCTAATCGTAAGCAAGCGTGCACTTTCTGAGCATTCGCCTCCTCTTCGTGTTCTTCCCGACGAGGGTCGAGCTCGATCATTGTAAAAATCCCATTAACAATTGACGTGCCTGTGGGAAGGAGAGAGACGAAAGGAAAATGGCCAACCGTCGCTAAAATATAGACCTCGATTCCGTGCCGATGAAAAATTCAATCGCGAATACAAATTTGATGCTCGAGAAGGTGTATCGCGTAGTAGGAACACGCGTTCCTTCGTACACACCTTTTCTTCCTGTTCTCGTTGCATCGTTTTCCTTTTTCGAGTGTAATTAGAAATGATTAAAAAACCTCTTCGAATTTTAAATTTGCTTATTTTATAAAATCTTAGTTGTATTAGTACTGGTTAGTAATCCAGGGTGCGTATTATGGCGTGCACTATTATCGTATAATTACCTTTAAACAAATAAAAACAGAAGAATTCTTCTGCATTAGAAATATGAGCGGTTCGAAGGCCGAAGTGACTGTCACTTTTACAATTTTTGTAAATTTTAGAATCAGAACATTTAATTGATATAATTTTCCATACTTAAAATTATTTCCATAATAAAATAATGATTTCTTTAAAAAATCAGTTACCGTTATTCCAAGAATCGACTACTTTGTACGTTTTGTATACTATTTAATAAACGTTACGGCTGTGATAATACATTCCACAATGTTTATTTAAATTTTAGTGTCTTTTATCATTGTTTAAACCGATTCAATAAGGATAGCTTCCAATCTAAATATATTCTATTCTGAATCGATTCCATCAAATTATAATGCAGTAAGGCTGATGCATTTCGATGTTGCAAAGTACTTCGTGGAAAGACGTTCGCTGAAGTTTCAGCAAAAGTTTTGTACGTGAAAAATATACGTGTTTGCGATTCAACTTTCCCTTTATCGTGGGAGAAAAGGGTCCTCTGTATCGTGCAAGGGTGCACCTCTGTCATTGCAATCGATTTCTTAATGCGCATGCATCGTATTTCATATAATGCGTACGTTTCCATGAATGCTTTACGTAAAAACACATTTACCTTTAGTTCCTTGCTTCTTCTCCATACGATAGATTAAAATCCAAAGAAAAAAGGAAATTAACAAACGTAATAAATAGAATGGCACGAATATGCTGAACACATTTCCGTGAAATCAACAGGTTGTTTCGTTTCTAATTCAACGTGTTAATTTAAGTTTTGTTTCTAATTGTAACTAAATGAATGTACAAATAATTATCTACTAATTTGTGTATTTTAAACATTTTTGACTGATATTATATTCTTCCTCGAGTTATTAATTGGATGTCTTCTCACGTTTTGAAATTTATGGAAGATTCTGTTGTCTGGGCTCGTTGTTGTTGAAATAACATGAAGATAATGTAACTTAAAATATTTTAACCCATATACGATACTATGTAGGTATAAAATCAAATTCAATCTAAATTCAACATTACAGAATATTTCCCTTCAATTAAATACAAACTAAAATACAAATTGTTCTTTCTATCGTTAAAACAAAATAAAGCTATTCAAATTGTGGACTAACTTCATCATAAAGTAGCATACAAGATTTATAGTATTCTATTCAACGTTACGAACTGCAAAGTGACCCAATAAAATATTATTCAATAATAATAAACTAAACAAGCGTTAACTATTTAACTCTCTGTTACCAGTTATATACTTGACATTAGCATTCAAAGTTTTCATAAAATCATCCTATCCTTCAACATTCAAACAACCTATACAAGAAAGAAATTCCATGGTTCAATGACTGATCTGAAAAATCGATACAAAGTCCCAACCAAAATCTCGTCATCTTGTCTCCCAAGCAAACAGCTCAAAAACCGTGCGGTTGACAAAACCACCCCCGCGAACTTCTTTCGATCTTCGTGGCTGATGCGCGAGGGGGGTTGGAAAAAAAAAGACGAACTTCGAGAACGTTTAACCTTCTCCCATAATAAGATCCACGTTAAGTAAGATAAAGGAGGCGAGGGAGCCGATCAAGGGAGATCAGGCGATACGGGGCGAAGTGTCGCGTTTCTGGCTGCTCACTTAAGGGCTGCTGAATGCAGCAGCCACATCCGGTCCATTCAGCCCCATTCACCGGCCTCGTACGTCTCAATGGCGTAGGCGGGGCCCGTGACAACGAGTTGGTACCCCTATTATAAACGCACCACACCCTTGCTGCCCCCACGTAGAGGGCCAAGCACGGACGAACAGGTATAGAATCGCGTACGTCCAGGAGGTCTTTTTTCCAACTTGGCGACAAATCGATCCATTCATCGCCGATGTCATTCACCGGATCCGTGTTTTCGCTGGTAAACGGGTTCCGATCCAAAATACTGGCATTCTTTCAGATTAGACTGGCGGCTTTCTCCTCGGTCTTCACCAACGGGGCTACAATGCGCCGTTTAGTCGAGGATCGAACCTTGAAGACTCTGGGGCCTTCTTGTTTGATTCTTTGTCGCGTTCGAGGGAACTGAAGCGAGGGACAGTTCGATAAAATCTTGCTGGAGATATTTCTTGAAGGATCGAGATTGTTTTTGAAGTGTTTGTCGGATGAAAGTGAATTTTTATAGGCGTTTGTTAGAATCGACTGGCTACACGTCTGCGTTAATTTAGTATATGTTCCATTCTATATTTATTTGACAAATTTTCTTCTATAATTCCAGGTCGAATTCTTTACGACATCCCGTGTAAAGTATGTCGTGATCATTCTTCAGGGAAACACTACGGTATATTTGCGTGTGATGGATGCGCAGGATTTTTCAAGAGATCGATACGAAGGAATCGTCAATACGTTTGCAAAGCGAAATCTGAAGGAGGCTGTATGGTGGACAAAACGCATAGGAATCAATGCCGGGCGTGTCGTTTGGCCAAATGTATTCAGGCTGGCATGAACAAGGATGGTAAATTAAAAATTATTCCTTTATAACATATAAACGATAATAATTAACGATTTTGAAAATAATTAAAAATTGTGATTTGTTTCAATTATTTAACTATTAATGATTAGATATTATTTTAAGGAGATCTAAAGTAGAACAAAGTAATTGTTTGAAATTCTTCAAGAATAATCTTATTGAATTAATTATTCGATTGACATATTTTTCAAGTCACATAGTCAGAAAAAACTTATCTTCACAAAACATTCTGAAAAGTGTAGAATACTTGGACCAACATGAAGCGAAGAAAACAAACAAATCTCATCCCGTAATGTGTGCTAAACGTTGTATTAACGCGAATTTTATATTTTTCCAGCTGTGCAACACGAACGTGGCCCACGAAACTCAACTCTACGAAGGCAGATGGCTTTGTATTTTAAAGAACCCGAAATGATGGCCAACATGGTGCCCCCACCAGCAGCGGCTTTGGATCTAGCTTTGCCCAAACCACTGACAGAACCCCGAGTTTCTGTCGCAGCGCCAGCCCCTCATCATCCACTTCCACACCCTATTTATTGTAATACCATGGCCATGTCGAAGGTAAGCCCAATTCTGCAACTGATATTTCATTACATACATTTCACATTATTCGCACATTTTATATCTTATTGTATTGCTTTTTTAATCATTTTCGAACGTATTCGTAAAAAAATACTTTCAATGCAAGCCTAAATTTTCTTTAATCCCTCAAACTCTACAATTACGAAGCCTGATAGAAATTTCGTTAAGTATAAATTCCCATTACTTCCAGAATAGTTACAACAGTAGATTGTGGTTTCACCGATTGTGACCAGAACAGTTGTTTATCATATCTCAATATTCAATTTCAAAGATCACATAAACATTTCCACTTTACTCGTTATACAACGTATCATCACATCACATCACAGCCACATCTTTAAAATTTCCAGATTCCGGGGAGCATGGCGGGCTTACCGTCCATGCCATTGATGCCAGCGATAACAGCCGAGTCCATCTGCGAGCAAGCTGCCAGATTACTTTTCCTCAACGTCCACTGGGCAAGAGATCTGGCCGCAGGAACGAACCTGGCGATGGAGGACCAACTGACTCTGTTAGAATCCTCCTGGAGAGAATTGTTTCTCCTGGCAGCCGCTCAAATTCTACCCACGCTGGATCCAACGGCTCTTCTACCGCCTGGTCCTCAAAGTCTGGGTCTGGCAGTTGAGGTGAATCGGTTCAAAGAGACCCTAGCCGGTTTCCACGCGATGAACCTCGATCAACACGAGTTCGCGTGCATTCGTGCGATCGTGCTGTTCAAAGCAGGCCTGGACAGCGAACCTCTTCCCAGCAGCAGAAGCAGCAACGGATCCGCGTCTCCCAGCACCGGAAGTAGACTCAGGGACGCGGCCGCGGTGGCCAGGCTGAGGGACGGGGCGCAATTGGCTCTCGGTCAGAGACTCAGCGGTGCTTCTTTCGGTGCTCTCAGGTTTGGAAAACTGTTGCTGTTACTGCCGTCGCTTCGTTCTGTATCCACCCACGCGATCGAGGAACTGTTCTTCAGGAGAACCATCGGCGTCATTCCGATCGAGAGGATCATCTGCGACATGTATAAGGCTGCTTGAACATGAAAAGTGAATACTTGATGATACATGGAACTAGAAAATTGAAGAACTTCTGGATATTTTGAATTGAGATGACTGAGACTTTTGTTTGGAAAGAAAATGATCGACAAAAACGGTGACCTAGGTCATTTAATTGGATCCCTGTTTAGCTGTATGTTCTGCACATTATTCTTCTTCTTACTCGAATGATTTTGGAATCTCAATTATCAGTAATCCGTAGCAATTTCAATATACTGTGGACCTAAATAGAAATTTTGAAACGCATGTTTGAAACTACGAAATGTATACAAGGATTGTTTATCTAACAGCTTTTGTGTATTGGAAAATTACGATTTAAAAAAATAGTGCAAAGTACTTGAAGTTAAATTTATATCGTCGTAATCTCAACAGTCCACCGTCCAAGGAGTAAAAGACTAAACTTTTCGGGTATGTGTAAGAAATACGAAATTCCTTTAAAAAAATGTTAAACGAGATCGTGTGACTCTCTGCAGAATATTTTATTCGTCAACGAATGAAGTGGATACAGGACACACGTGGAAATAGGTTGTGATGGAAACATATCACAAAAGATGAAACATACGATAATAAAGAAGTATTGTAAGAATAAAATATTGATGCCACGATTATTTTTGTATCATTATATTATATTGAAACAAGAGCTCGTACGAGGTACGAAGAGAGCAATAAATTCAGCAACTATCTGAAGTTTAACGAGATACGTTTTATTCGAGCAAAACGAGCAATGGTTAGGAATCGAGTTCGATTCAAGAAATCAACGATGTAGGTTAGTAATGTATATAAAAAGTACTTTTGTTTTAGTCGCGTTCGTTGCAATATGAGATACTTCAAAACGTAAAACTTTAGGAGTGATTAAGGATTTTTAGTTAGACTAAAATGATCGCGTGTGCGAGCAGAAACGAATGAAATGAATCGCGTGTACAAATGTAAAATAATGATAAATCTGTATGAATGTTGAACAGCTATGATTATTTCAAATGGACGAAGATGATATTATCACGCCTATGGCGTGCACCTTATTGTAAATAGAACTTTAAAGATGTGTAAATAAAATGTTACAGATCATAAACATTGTTTCTCCTCGAATTCATCGTGGATGAAAATTAATATTATACCAAACGCAAACCTATTCATAAGATTCATTAAACAAGAATCGGTTCGAACATTTAGTAAAACAATAATTAAAACATGGAAATGTAAGTTAATTCCTTAAATTACTTCTTCCACTTTTTATTAGTTATTAAAGTGTACAATAGTTTATCCAAAGATGATAGGTAAGGTGTTAATTTATTTTTTTAAATTGTATGCAAACTCAAAGTAAAGTACACAAAAATATTAATTTTTTTTTTGTATTTTAAATCTACAAATTGTGTCTACAGGTTTTCCTACAAATTTTATATTTTTAAGTCTATTTTTTTTTTAATATAGATATTATAATTTCTGTAACATGAAAAATTCCTCAAATATTTCGTTTGAAATAAAGTGAAAGGGAGGAAAGGTACGGTGATCAGACACAAATTACCACTTTTTTTCCCCCTCGGGAAAGATTTCGAAACGTCTCGTTTAGCCGGCCAAGGAAGGAAAAAAAACTTTTCCCGGCTAGCGAGGAACATCTAAATTTTACCTGCACTTTCGCGATACAATGAAACGTATTTCACGGGAATTTTACGGTGATTTGAGTGGTAATCGCAGCACAAAGGTTGGCCGCGTCGGACTTCTTCGAGGCTGTCAGTATATTTAGAGGTATTTCCTACCGTAGACCAACGTGTAATCACTAAGACGGGTAAATAATCGTTTTGGTTGACCGGTGAAAAAGCATTCGAGACTTTAAATGGAAGTTGGCTGGCAAAGTCTGCATCGTGTTCTTTGTGCAGTATGTCACACACCCTGCTCGGGAGAAATACAGTCTGTTATTCTTAACGATGATCCGGGGATCGATGATCCTTTCGGGGGCTGATCATTCCCAGTTACAATCGGGTGTGTACAAAGATATTTATTTATCGAGTCTTCGTTCGGTGTAATTGAATTTGTTCAAGGATTATTTGAAACCTGAAAAAGTGTACAAACAAAGAGCAAATAGATTGCCAAAATTGTATTGTTCAACAACGATTCTATGTGGAAATTGCATTATTTATAGAAAATTTAGATTAACCGTCATTGAACAGAGGACATGATAAGGCTCGAAAGACGTGTTCTAGAGGGTCGTAGAAATATTCTCACGGGTTTGAAGATGAAACGAAAGAACGATGCGGGAAATGTGTCGGCGCTAGCTCCAACGGTGTTCGAGTGACTCTTCTGATTCGCATGGCTGAACTCTGAAATGTTGGCACTTAACAGTTATTGCGTTCCTTTGCTCATAAATCTGTTTGTATCGATACACAGCACCTCGATAGGTACCAGCTTAATACCTTAGCCACTCAAGGCATTGAATAATGCAACGAACGTTATTTTCTTAGAAAGGTGTCGCAAGATTTTTTAAGTTTCTTTAACACGTTGTCTAACATAGTGAAAACGGACACACATAGCAAAATACACTGAGAATCGTTCGTTCTTTTTATTATTTATTAGCTTTATAACTAATTTTACTAATTGTAACAAGTCGCTTTCTTATATTCAAATCGTTTAATATCTGTCATCGATAACTTTCTAAACTTTTTAATTGTAAATGACATTTCAAAAAGCAACAACGTAGAAAACGAATAATATACGACAGACAAGCGTCGAATGAAGAGAGTTGCAATCTTTAAACGACGACCAAATCGAACTCCAAGAAAACAGGAGCTATTCGTATAGTAGAAAAGCTCGGATTAAAAGGTGACCGCCGGAGTCCCTGAAGGCTCAAGACTCGAGGATTTCAGATTCGAACATTGTACGCTGACAAATTACTCAGGTAAACAGTCCGCCCAAAAGTATCGGTGAACGTAGCCCTGGAGGGAGCTGACCCTTCGATCTGGTCGTTTCACAGAATTTTTTGCGGGACGAGCAGATGCAAATACCGTTCCGAAGGCGTGCTGCGAGTCTTTTTAAACAAGATGAGGAAACAAAAGCAATGGATACGATCGATCGTGAAACAGCGCAGCCTTCGAAACCATTGATTTTTTGAAATCAGGTTAGCACCATTGCAACTGAAAAACACATTCGATGGTGCGACTTATTTTTACTTTTGTAATATTTTTATTATTCATCTTCACCGTTAAAGGAGAGTTTCGAGCTCTAATACTTGACAAATTGCGAAGATTCGTATAACTATAAACACGATTGTATGATTCAAGCAGTATAATTAATTATAAATTGAGAATACTTTTCTCCATAATAATATTGTATTAGGTCAATTGTATTAGGTCTACCGGAAAGTAATGTTGCATCGACCGGCGCGGGAAGTAATTTCGTTGTTTCAGAGTAAAATTTCTTTATGTTCTTCAACCGTGCATGAAACATCCAATAAATATGTAATATCTGATGGTAATCGAAGTTACTTTAACACAGACGTATTGTTAACTTGACTCATATGCAGTTTGCAGCAATAATTAAACGGCACATTCGACATTACTTTTCAGTAGACCTAATACTATGATCTTAGAAATTGATATAATAAAATAGAAAAGCATCATACTTTTGATCAAAACATTGTACACAGTACAATGATAGTTTTCTATTTATCAATATCAATCAATAGAAAAATTAATGATACAGTCATTACCAATAACATAAAACATAAAACCAAAGAAGAAAAAAGAATTGAAGAGCCAGATCCATTTATTGGTAACGATCTCCCCACGGCGGTTCAACAAAATCCACCGCCGAAAGAAGTTACCAAAATCTAGATCGTTGAAGTGCAGCAGTTTTTCTCTCCAGTTGCTCGTTAATTGACGACAATGCCGGCCGCGTATGGAGCGCATTTTCTGTTTTGTTACCTCAAAACAAAGCCGACAATGGCGGCTGATCGGACGAGAGGAGTACTCGACCAGCGTCGACGTGGTCCCCGATTTTTCCCGTCGAAGCCTTCGACAGGACGCCGCAGGATCGACGGGTTTCGAGGATCAGGCGACGAAATCGAGATTGTAACATATAGTCGAGTATCCTTTGTTAACCCACTGGCGGAGAGCGCAATTACATCCTCACCCCCATTGTATCTCGACAGCTTTTTGTTACTGTTTCGTTCGGTTACCTTGTTTCCAGCGACGCCAGGGGGGGGGGGGTGAAGTTAGGGTGAAGCCGACAGAGAGGGGTGTACAGGTTAAGGAGAGAAATCGCCACGAGGCTTCGGTACATGGACTTTGGAACTTTACAAAGGGCAACCTTAGTTTTTTCTCTCTTTCTTTCTCGCGGGGTAATTACGTTCCCAAAGATCTGGAAATTATGCATACAGTCGGCTGGTTACGAAGGACTGGGTCCTCAAAATTAGACAGTCTGGCAATAACGATGCAGCACTTGATGCGATGGTTATGCGAGTTTTGAATGTCTGTGGTATATTTTAGGAAATGGAATGAAGAGCGTACCCAAAAGAAGAGAATAAATAGCACGCGATAAGGTACACCTATCTTCCAATTTACACGTTACTTTATTTACCCGATTTCTGTACAGTAGTCTTGCAAAAAAATTCTGTAGTCATTTTTCGTATAAATCGGGGGATAGGTGTATTTGTGACGTTACCTACACCCGGTCATAATCGTCAAATTAATTTCCTTATTTTGTCCAACTAACTATGAATAATTTTTCACTGAACCTAAAGCTAAAAAGTACGTCCTACATGCCATCAAGAAAAGAACGGTTTTAAAACGAAGTGAAACAAAGCCGAAGGCGCATAATCAAGAAAAGCAAATAAGAACAAAGACCTCCCCAATTAAGTATCCCATAATTATGTCGCGACAAAAAGAACGAAACCGGTTGAAGGCAAAAAGACAGAAAACAGTCGATCGAGACATTATAATAAAGCCAAACGAGGACAGAAGATCGCGACTGTCGACATTATTGTTCTCTTCATTGTTCCTCGAAATGACCCGCGTGTTACGCGCCCCATTGGCTGTCTTAGGACAAGGTGCTGATGTACACCACCGGTGGGAACCACTTGTCGACTTTGTGAACGAATAGAAGGAGTGCAATTACAGGGTCATGTCGGTACGATTGTCACAATGCCGACAGCGGAGGTCCCTATTATTTTAAGCGAAGGAATTCTTGGCCAGAAACGAAGCTGCACCTACCACGGCTCTCCCAATCGTTCCTCTGTTCGCCCGTCATTGTTGGCCGTTGTTTTCGTTGTTATTGCCACAGCTACTGGCCCCGTTGTGATTTCCATTCAAGCTCTCGTTGGTCTCGCCATCGAGATCGGGGATTATTATTCGCTCGGTTGGAAACGTTACAGTATTACATCCGTGAAAGGAGCTACCTCCTCGAGCCAGAAGCACCACTCCTCGCGAGTGGCGCACAGGGGTGGCCGATAGGCACAGAATGCAAGGAATTGTAACATACGGTGTTTCGAGGGTTTCATTAGATGAAGATGTTAATTGCGAGCAGCACGATGTGCTTTGATTCTTCTTGTTACGCTTTCTCGCCGCTGTGTCCCCTTTTCTTTCCTCGGTTTCTCTGTACCGTGTCTTGTGGGCTGGGTTTTAAAGAATATTTTAATGGACAAACCAGCGAGATTCTACCTTAACGATACTATATTTTTGACACGTGAATGGAGTTGACGTAACAGAAAAGGAGAGTGAGTACGATTTTTGACAATACTCAAATATACGTCCAATCGTCGATAAGAAAAATCACATAAAATTGTGAATGAAAAATAAAATAAATCAAGTACTAAGCCCAAAGTATAAAACTAAATGAAGTTCCTTCGTTATTATTTATATGCCCATCAATTGTTATCATTAATAGTCCAAAGTGTATAGTGATGGACGAATTTACAAATAGTCTCAAGGTTTTAAAGTGTTCAGAAACAAAACAAGGAATCCTCGACGACGACGCCGCTAAATCACACGCGTCGGCACGCCTTGAATGTAGCGTTAAGGAGCGCGTCCCGCGCCGCGGAGTACTTCAGTTTTTCATCGTGAATGAATATTTGCACGTGCTCTGGAGTGTCTCGTGTCAGGAATTTAATAAAGCAAAGACGAGGATGGGCAGCACGTACGTTTTCGTCGGTTTTCGACGAAGCGACGACGTTACCCTCCGCGTTTACGCTCGTATTTAAGGGATGCCAGCTGAATCCTCCCACCCTTTCCGTCGATCTTTCTGGCTAACGCATTTTTCTTAACTCCTCCGAAATATTTGCCTCGTTCGTTGAAGGGATGCTTCTGTTACCGTGTTGAGTTAGAAATAACATTCGGGGGTAGGTTTCAGTTATTTGAGTTTCCGTAGAACACCCCTTATCCAGACTTTTTGGTCCTTAAATTAGGACTGCGTTTAAAAATCGTATGATTTTCATCTCCATTATTTTGCAAATAGTAAACTGTCATTAACTATCGAAATTTTTACTGAAGACCCAGACGATTATGTATACACACTAATTAATTAATTTTTACATGAAGAAGCTTCCTAATGGAAGCTCCTTTTCTGTTGGTATTGGAATGCTTTAATTTTATTAGTGTTAAGAATCTTTATACAAACATATTTTTAGAAAGAACAACCATCATTTCAAAATGACTTTTCAAAAGTACCAAAAGTAATAAAATATATAGAAAAGAAGGAAGATTGCAATTGGAACAAAAATTTGTGCCCATGCTAGTAGATAGCAGTCATTCGTTCCCCCTTTTTCACTTTCGAGTCGTTCCGCTTTTTCCACGTGGGGATTTTTTTCGAGTTCCAGCGCCACTCTCCTGTAAAATGCCTCCCAATTGTTAACCCCCGTCGACGCACCCATTATGTCTACTTGGCTGATGGGAACAGATTATGTTGGTAGTTGTCATTGAGGGGCTCATCACCGCCATGACACTGATGCCTCGAGCGGCGGGGCGCAAAAAGGGGGGTGAAAGGACGCACGCTTATTGTCCGAATAAATTATATCGGGCGCTGATCGTGCCCCGTCGACTACCCTTACCGGTTGCTGAACGAAATGTCACGGATCGAAAAATAGGGTATCCGCTGTCGAGTGATTTGATTCCTTTATTTTCGTGATCGTCACTGGCCGTCGTCACGTGTGCTCCCTTTTTCCGTCCTTCAGTTAATCCTTTGAGAAACAACGTTTCAGACGAATCAGCACGTTCTTAAGAAATTTTCGAATGCTTGATGACGGGCGAAGTGCTATTATAGTGCTATTGACTTGCACCACATTTCTTGCGCTAAGGCGTGCAATATATTATAATAAACAAACTAATTAAACCAATTACAACATTCAGAATATGACACGCACAGGTTGGAATAATCGAAAATTAAGGTTTCAATATTCCTGCCCCAAAAACGATCATCCATAATCTCAGGTCTGCTTCAGAGTGCGTCCGATATTAACAAGCAGCCTATTTCGTTCGTAATAATTAACAACGAACCGTCTTAACGAACCCGTTTAATCGGTTAACAGGTTTCACGTTAACGATTTCGATGGGTATAAGCGTGCGCGAAGTGCAGTTACACGAACACGCTGTGTTAAAGTGTATTAAAAGGGTACCGCAGGGGGTCCAGCCTCTGTCCACCTGACGTGGCTATCGTTGAAAGCAGCTAAGAACACCCTTTCGGTATTATTTCGGTATTCTTCGACCGAGAAACTCGGTCACAGGTGTCGATCATTACGGATTTCGTGGTCTTAACCTCGTTGCCGGATTAAAAGGAACGAGATGTAAGGAAGATCGGTACGTTGAACTGTTAGGCAGATCCCGAAGACAAGGGAAGGCTTTAGAACGAGCTGGGTTCTCTGTCCTGTTTGTAATCTGTTTCCCGATATTACTGACTTTAATTGTCGAAACTGGCAAACGAGCGTAGCAGGTGCATCAAACCTGAAAAATAGAATACAATGGCCTGCAATAATATTTCCACACCGTGATATTTAAATAATTGTTATTGACTGATTGATATATTATTGCTCGATATGTCCATTTACGGTTACGTCGAAAAAAGAAATAATTATTACACAGGATGATAAAAGGGTTTATGGTAACGAATAAAAAATTATTCCTTTTTTTCCTGTTTTTTGTTCGAAAAATATTCGTTATTTCGTAGATATACATAGCTCTGCTGACTACCAACCGAAGACTAATAATAACTTTAGTCTTTCTTCAAGATCCAGTTCACCACGAGTCCCGATTCCCGACAAGATTCTCGAATCCGTTGTCCCGAAACACCGTTATGTCGAACAACGGCAATGTTCGAAACAGTGTGTCGGGTTTTCTAAAAGCACGATTAAGACGACAAAAAGCTCGCGTGTAACGCAGCCCGTAGACAATCCGAAGGCTGACGTTCAGGTCCTCGGCTTAAGACCACACGAAGAAGGCTCACGTACGATGGATGATATTCAAGGGAAACGGGTCCCTTCACAATGGCTGACTTCGTAAGGCAAAAATCAGAAAGTTAGGGCGTCTCGAAAACGAAGAAGGGACGACAGTCGAAATCTCAATCCCCGAAGGGATGTGCAGCTGTCGCGAAACACGCAACCATTGGTCCTCGCCGTTCGTCGGCCATGCTGGATTTTTCCGGTCTAGCTTCTTTTCACAATGGTTTCGCGGCCCTAGAAAAGGGTCCAGGGATTCGTCAAAATCGGTATCGTTTAGGTTTAGCTTGTTTTGTAGCATACATATCTATTTTCTTCTGTGTCCTCGATGAACATCACAAATTTTTGGAACTATTTGATTATTTACAATTTTGTGTTACTTAGTTTGCAAATTATTAATTTCAAAATAATGTTCTCTATGTTATGTCAATTTAGCTACGATTTCTGTTAGATCATGTTTTTTTTTTTTTTTTTCAAAAAAGAAAGCTGGAGGCTTATTTCGTTTGATCTGAAAATTCATAATTTTAACTTTGAATATTGCAATATTGCAATCAAAGGAAATAGCAATAATGGGACACCCTGTATAAAAGTATGAAGTAAATTAAAAATGGTAAGAAATGAATGTTTTGGCATCAAGTTCTGACTTTTAAGTAGAAGTGTATAGGACACCTACTTGATACCATTTATCAAAATGAATTCATTAACATTTAACATTCACGCCCGATATGAATTTAATTTTTATAAACATGCAGACCTGCGTAAAACTGAAAATTGAATTTTGTGTCGACCGATCGAACACGTAGAAAATTTTATGTGACAAAACCTTGAATTTTAAGCAAGTTTGAAGCGAAAGCTGAAACGAGGAGAGGGTTGACATGGATTTGTCAGCGATTACTGGCCGCGTGCCGCAACCCTAAGGATTAAGTGCAATTATTGGAACACTCTGACGACCACAACCCGTTTCACACGCTCCTTCTATATCTTGTTATGAAAGTTATGAACTTTGGTGTCCGTCGGAAAAATTGAACAACAATATTAGTTCACCAAATCCGATAGATTAGTGGACTTTAATTCAGACGTCAATCCTTCGAAAACTTTGTGTCGAAAGTTGTGATATTAGGGAATTCATCAAATAACTTTTAGAGAATGCTTAGGTATTTCAGCTTCATAATTAGGTGATTATAATTATTACTCGCTTCAAAATTAATCTTCTTATACTATATCTACCAAATTTTTATTTATCGCTGGAGACGGCCGCGGCGTTTCTTAAATTGTAATATATTATTATATTTCAAATCTAATGATTTTATTGAGTATTTCAAAAAATTTACATTGAAATATTCCTAATTACTGCTCGCAGCAATTCCTTATCACAATCAATAATTCGTAAAATAGTTACAGTTCCTTTCACATTTCATCAGACCGGTATTTTCAATCCGGACAATAAAGGACCCTTGTTTCCCCAGTCTTCCAATTCGAACGTTACAGAAACGTGACAGCACGATTGCAGCAAATCATACGGTTACGAAATATCGGAATGCAAAGTCTGGTTCGAATATAGCTGCACTCGATTAGACGCATAATTAAGAGTGCAAAGTGTGTGCATGCGGTCTGTTCACTTTCCACGCGAAATTTAATGGATTCAATATAAAACGGACGTTTAATAACAGATTGGCAAATTAATGATCGTAGAAAATTACGATCATTCTTTCCTGATCCACAAAATGAATTGCGTCGAATGAAATTTCTATTTCACACATTACACGAATCGAATCGTTTGTGTTTGCAATTGTCGGGAATTTCATGGTGAAATATGATACCTCGCGTAACGAAAATAAAAAATTGATTTTTAATAAGGATGATGTAAATTGTTCTGGAGAAATCAAACTTTTGGAATAGGATAGATTGCAAATTGGTAGCTTATGAATTATTTTATGTAAGTATTATAAGTTCAATGTTGCAAGAAGTCTATTTGATTTTCAGCATGGATTTCAAAATTACAAAATCTATTACAGAGTCTATTTGTTATAAAGTAACAAAGACAAAAATAGAGACAAAAATTACCTCTTACTCCACATTAACATAAACACAAATTTGCATAATGTGAATATGTCTGTCATTCTTGCTAGCCACATATGGATCTTGATCATGATGTATACAATAAATAAATTAAGGGATAAAATTTTGTACAAAATTCTTGTAGGACAGACTGGATGTGCATCTAAGTCGCATGTGGTATCAGCTCGTAACCGGGCGTCACATGTGACCCCTTCAGATGCGGCTTGGGTTTTGGCTTGCTATAACTCCGATAATTATGTTACCAATGCGTCGAAGGACAAAGGGCTCTCGAGCGACATGGATGGCTCGCGAGTGAGACCCAGAAAAGAGATGGTTGCTTGGTAGCCCAGCTGCCGGTAATCCTCCCTTTGTAATTTGCCTCTGTGACCCCTCGCCCCACCACCCTGCCAATGGCGTCGATTCGACGTTGGCTTCTTCTTGAAAAAAAAAAAGAATCCCTGGTAGGTTGGGAGACAAACCAGCCCTAAAAGCTTTGCGGTGCACACACCGCACGAATCAAAGTTCTGGTTCAAATTCAACGTAATTACGTTCAAGATCAGAATTTATAGGGTGAATGATTGTTGGGAATGATGATTCTAAAAGGATCATTTATTAAAATGCGATAGAGGTGGTAATGTGTATTTGTGTATATGTGTAATTGTATATTTAAATTAAATTAAGATAGATAAAAGCCAACATTATTTATGGACTGACCTAGCATTCAGTTTATTAGTAAATTATATTATTTGATATACATTAAAAGAATTTTACTGTTAATGGGGAAATGAATGATATTTAGAATCTCACAACTAAATTTTCGTAGAATCTTTCTTTATTCGATTATGACTGTGCTAACGAAAGCCAGTTACTATATTGCAGTCAAGATATTTCAAAAGGTATAAGTCACTAGTTACGATAGTAATTAATAAAGTATTTCTAATACAAAGAATATACATTAAGTTCTATTCATAATGATCCACCGAAAACATCCGATATCCAACAAAATACCCAAATCCCATTAACAAACGAAGAGACAAAATCAAACATATAAAATTAAATACAAGAAATGGGCCAAATTGAACAAACACTCCCTAACCTTTATTTTTTCACATTATTGTCCATCGTCTAACATAAAAGTCTCAAAAAATAAAGAAAGATACATAAATTCGTATTCATGATCCAACAAAGCATACAAGTCACATTATAAAGCGAACGGGGAAGAAACGCTCGCCTTGGAAAGGACTTTGGTGCCTCTTCTTTTTTTTTCCAAGTAGTACGAACCCAAGTTCCTACGCCACTGACAGGCGGTTGATGTCACCGTGGCCGTGCCCTCTGGATAATAGAGTCCGCGACTTTAATGGACTCGCTAATCCTCTTCCCTGTTTGTCGGTGAGTCCATCCGGGAGGGTACCGAAGGGGGGATGCATTCAGGGTACATGCGAGGAGGTAAAACTCGGGTGCGGGGCGGTATGACTGCGGTGCGAGCGCAGTTTAAGGGCTGTTCCCCGACGGAAACTGCAACGTGTGGGTTGTCGTGCGGCAGCAGGGTGACAAGAGGGGAAAACTGCTGTCTATCCGGCCTCGTCCCAGAACGGTGGATACGCCCCTTGTGCGGATTCATCGGTGCGATGATACCTTGATTTCTCGAGTGACGAATTGAGTGCGCTTAATGCGAACCGGCACGTTTAACGACGTAATTTGACGTAATACCGTGCCACCTTGAACCCCCTTCGCTCGCGGCTGGTTGAACCTCGTTCTTTCGCGACGATGAAGTACCAGTCGGTTGATCGTGACACGAGTGAAAGGTTGTTACGTAAGTTTTTCTTGAACGAAAGGTTCCGCTTTTTGTTTATTTTATTAGATTCTAGCCAAGTGGAAATTGGAGGCCGGTTCTGTACTTTTACTATTTAGTTGCTAATGTAACAATATGCAAATATAACGAATAATCATGCACTGCTGTTTAAAAGTTCAACGTTTATTTTAATCTATCTATTTTCATTCAATATACAGGGTAACGAAGAAAAGGAAAAATTAATAGTTTTAAAGTAATACATATTTTCCTTCGTCTACTTTCTTTTTATTACAATTACAATCAAATACAATTTTGTTTCAAAATCGAAACACCAGTATACTTCTACGAAACGGAAATCAATTTCTCGTACAATTCATGTTGCCCCTTTATAAATTCAGATATCGATTTTCTCAGTTGCAAAAGTCACAAGATACGTATCGGGAACAACTTTATTTCTTCAACTGCACCTACACTTCTCGTATTGAACCGTCTGGTGAGGTACACCAAAGTACAAGCAGTAAAATTGATGGAAAATAAATCAGAGTGGTTAAAATTTCCACCTCACCAGACAGTTTCCACAATTATCTGACTATCCTCTTTGGGGGATCGAGTTGGCCAAGTTGCTCTGGTACTGCAACAATTGTTGAAGATGTGGTGGTAGTTTCGAGGAGTACTGTGGTTGTTGGGGGTTGTTGTAGTTCTGCGACTGTGAAGAAGTACGATACTGTGGTTGTTGAGGAGCGATCGGTCTCTGGTACTGACCACCGGTGCTCGACTGAATTTCTCTGTAATCTGGTTGCTGCACACCCGATGAGAATGTGACTTGAGGCTTGTACTGCGAGACCTGCGTCTGAGACAGTTGTTGAGGTTCGGCGGGATGAGAAGATCCTAGATTTGGGATCGGTTGAGCTGGAACGGGCACCAGAGGACGACGGGAGTTTTGTGCATGCAGAAGTTGTTGTATTTGAGGTGGCAAATTCCTTGATTGTCTTCTCTCACGCACGTGATCTGAAAATGTTTATTTTCTAATGATCGAAGGACACGCAGAAAATATAAGAGAGTTTTTTAAAAAGAAAGGGTAAAAATGCGAATTTCAAGGATAATATTTGTATTCTTTTGTTTCGTTTTATTTTATTCCTTTACCCTTAAAAATCAATTTTTATATATTTTTTTTTTTAATGAACGATTCAGAAGCACTAAATATATCTGATTCTATGGCTTCTAAATCTTTGCATGCATGTATTGAAGAAATTGAACATTAAACGTACGTAACAATAAATAGATAAATATTTCAAGATTGATATAATTTACCAATAGTTGGGTACTGGAATTCTTGTCTCAAAAGATGGTCAGACACGTGACTAATTGCATAAGTGGGCACTATAGCCAACAGTAAAACCTAGAATTCAGAATATTCATTAATACCTCGTATTCCTGACTTTGATTTTGAATTATCTATATTATTATTCTCTACTTCAATTCTATTACAATTTTCCAATGAATGATGTTACATCAATCTTTCAACGAAATGCTTTCATGTCATGTAAAATAGTAATTAACGAAGCAACGTAATAAAATATTAAGTAAGTCTAAAAAGGTTACGACAATATTTTATAAATTAGTTGCTATCTGAGCATAACCATGCTCGACAGTTAATAATTCTTAGCACGTGGCATTAATTATGATTTGCCCCATATTCTATTAAAAAATGCTAGCCTATTACCATTAGAAACCATTTCAGCCTATAAATATGTTCAAGTTTTCACGCAAACTTTACACTTTCTATTTTCTAATATCGAACTAATGTGCCGGCACAGAAAAATTCACACGATCAAAAATATTAACCCCTTTAACACACAAAAACAATCTAATTATTCTTTATTAATTTTAATTATTAGTATCGAATTATTAAATCGAAAAAGTAAATGATATTCTGTGATCACACATTCAATTTGTTTGTCAAGGGGTTTAATTACGAGTCTTAGCAATATTTTTGTGCACAAAAATTATGGCTAATTAAGAAACAAAAAATCGATGATCGATCAGAATATCAGAAAGCTAGATAACGCATTTTACCGATCTGCCACGTTACACACCACTGCACTTAACATACATTCATGCTCGAAACTAGTTTTCACGAAAGGAAAGGATCGAAGCATTTGAACTGTGCACACCTTTCGAACACCGTAGTAGCCCGATTTAATATTTGCGATAACAGCGAGAAACTTTGTGCGAAATAATGTGAATCAGAACCGTGTTGAGCAAATTTAATTTTAATCTTAGACCTTGCCATTTTCATTCTTCAAACTTGGAAACTATTTATTCAACCCTTTAATCCATAATATTGTCATTTAGAATTTTTTACAACAATTACTTCATACTTTATACACATATACTGTAGTCATTTAACAACAAAGCTTTTCTCAAATAAAATAAATATTAAATAGTGAAGTGAGTATTTTAAATTATTTTTCTATGATTTCTTAAAGGTAAGATTTGGTTAAAGGTAAGATTTGGGATCATACCTAAATCAGATATAATCTAGATATATAAAAAGTATCCTATCGCAATCTCATAACAAAAACAAAAATTAAAAGAATCATTTTCCAACATACTATAACATGCTATATTATATCTAAATCAAGTATAATTTAGATTATACTTGATCGAAGGGAACCAAAAATGTCAATCCTACTGTTAATTGCACTAAATGGGATTTAATGAAATAAAATAGAAAAAGAACAATTCTATGGAAAAGAAAGCTGTATAAACTCGACTTTACTCACGAGGAACTTCATGACGAAGGTGTAGGCGATTTCGGGATGGTAGCTGAACGAAACTGGCGGCCGCGTCGCGACGCACTTCTATATGGGCGAGCGTTTCCAGGGTAAATGGTCCCGCCAACCACCAACTTTCACAGTTGGTCGATTTCGATTGAATTTTTCTTTCCTTCGTCGTACATGTTGATCCCCCGCCAGTTTGTCACATAACAAACGTGCGTGTTCACAGTGTTTCGATTGCTATAATCCAGGAAGTGATCCAGCTTACTTGGATACCATAGCTGATATAATAATCGATTTGGTGACCGATTAAGTTATTTCCTAAATACCTCAATCCTAGCTCTATCTGGTGTAAATTTCATTTTTTAATTAATTCTTATACCGTACATGATTCAAATATTTTATTTGGAATAATTGACGCATAAAATGTTTTGTCCATCGAATCATTGTCGGTCATAAAAATTATTATCGTTCTGGGGTTAAATCAAAGGTCATTGAATATTTAACAGAAAGCGTTTCAAGACGGAATTATACTTTAACAATCAGTAGATTTTACAATAATGGTTTACTAAGAAATTATTGAATCTAATGCACAAGGATTAAAATAACTATAAGCACAAAATATGGTGTAAATATCTTTTGACAGAGAATTAAATGATAGTTCTTTTATTAATAATTATTGATATATTCTGAAATAACAATTCTTATTTACTCGCATAATTTAACATCATTATGTATGTTTCGTGTAAAGAAGAAAGGAATGAGAGGATAGGTAAACGAAACACTGATCAAACGTTTACGGTTTATAAAAAATGGAGTTGTTCGGTATTTCTATGAGTAAATCTTTATTATTAAAAGGATCACGTAATGCAATGCTACCTGTGTAAATTACACGTATGATTATGTTATTTCCAAGCTGCAATATCCATCTATCTTGCATGACCTCAAGAAAATGTAGAGAGAAAGTTGCTGCTATTAAAATATAAAAATCATTAATTGAAGGTTACAGCATTTCAAATCCCACCTGACATTGTAAAAAGAAAAGCATCATATAAATTAATTTGATTGCATATTATATTATAAACTTTAATTTATATAAAAATATGTGTGTTTAATTGTTTTGAGACGCAGCATTTAATTTTCTTTAAAGTAACTATATAATTTATGTCGTTTCAGAGTGTAATTACTTAATAGAATTTTTAATCGTTATTTAAAAAAGAAATTCGTGTCCTTTGCAACAATTTTCGGAGCAAAAACCTTGTTTCAGTTGGAGAAAACCTGAACCGCTTTTCCTGAATGCCTATTATATCAGAGGTTAATTTAGAGTTACGTAAAAGTCGTTGGGTCTACTTTTTCCTTTTGAATATGTTTGACCACAAGCTACTTTGGAATTTACTTGAACGACAATGATTAACTGCGAGGTTTAGATAGCTTTTAGAAGAATATTGATCTCTATTTAACCCTTTCGCTATGAAGGGCGTATATTTACGTCCGTGAGGGATAAATGTGTAATAAGAATATAAGAATGTTAAAAATATTTCAGTTTCTGAGTATAATCCTAAGATTTTAATATCCCTTTTTATAATTTTTATTAAGTACAATATTTCTAGTTAGAGAAGATTAATAGTAAAATAAGTACTGATGTAGAAAAATACAATTCTCGAAGGAATCGCCTAATCAATTCTTCAGATTTCTATGATTTTCGTGAAAATTTATAATTACACATCGGTGCGTTGCAACATATTTTTCAAAAGTCGATTACATTCGGTAGAATGAAAGCGCAGGTCACAGAGAAAGACGGACAACGATTAAAATTCAGTCCAGTGGATCAGAAATTGGATATCGACGCGAACATAAATCACGAGACAATGTCTGTGCATGCTGGTATAATATGTATTTCTGGTCACGTAACGGCGTTACAGGAAGCATATGCATCGGTCACTTCCGTGTTCCTAACTCGACCGCGTTAATATATCGCGCAAAGTGCACCGCTTCGCGGGGACATTTTCTCTTCTATAGAAAAAAAAAAAATAACCATTTTAACCGGTGCATGCACGGTTTCCTAGCAAGAACGGCTGACCTTAATGCAATTCCACCTTCACTGTTCCACTTCCCCATCTAACGCCATGCAAAATGCGCGCTTTCGTTCGTTACTTAAATGACCCAAGGGTTAGACCTAGTGCTCTAGATCTTGCCGAACGTAAAAAAGGACAGCGCGTGGAAAAGAGAAGGAGGTCCTATGGGAACGGCGCGAAATAAAAAATTTTCTACATTGGAAAATTGCCAAAATTCTTTAATCCTTCTACATATTTTCACATGTTATTGTATCTTCTCCTTTCGCCCATTTAATAAATGGCCACCATACCCCAATCAAATCATAATCAGCAACATCAAGTTCAATTTACGAAATCGCCTCCCTCTGACGCACCTCGCGTATAGGTGCATGGCTCCCTTTGCTTGTGTGAGCGTACGCATACAGCTTACGGCCAAGCGAGACAACCCCCTAAGTCGCTCAAAATATCAAAAATGATAATATCGAGCGCTCAAAATAAGAAATTTCGAATTTTAGGCGCTCAAAATAAGGAATTTTAAGTTTGAGCGACGAGAAGTGCTCAAATTCCAAATCATAATCGCTCAAAATATCAAAAATGATAATATCGAGCGCTCAAAATAAGAAATTTCGAATTTTTGGCGCTCAAAATAAGAAATTTTAAGTTTGAGCAGTGAGAAGTGCTCAAATTCCAAATCTTAATCGCTCAAAATATCAAAAATGATAATATCGAGCGCTCAAAATAAGAAATTTTAAGTTTGAGCGACGAGAAGTGCTCAAATTCCAAATCATAATCGCTCAAAATATCAAAAATGATAATATCGAGCGCTCAAAATAAGAAATTTCGAATTTTTGGCGCTCAAAATAAGAAATTTTAAGTTTGAGCGACGAGAAGTGCTCAAAATCCAAATCTTGATTGCTCAAAATACGAAAATTGATAATATCGAGCGCTCAAAATAAGAAATTTCGAATTTTTGGCGCTCAAAATAAGAAATTTTAAGTTTGAGCGACGAGAAGTGCTCAAATTCCAAATCTTAATCGCTCAAAATATCAAAAATGATAATATCGAGCGCTCAAAATAAGAAATTTCGAATTTTTGGCGCTCAAAATAAGAAATTTTAAGTTTGAGCGACGAGAAGTGCTCAAATTCCAAATCTTCATCGCTCAAAATATCAAAAATGATAATATCGAGCGCTCAAAATAAGAAATTTCGAATTTTTGGCGCTCAAAATAAGAAATTTTAAGTTTGAGCGACGAGAAGTGCTCAAATTCCAAATCATAATCGCTCAAAATATCAAAAATGATAATATCGAGCGCTCAAAATAAGAAATTTCGAATTTTTGGCGCTCAAAATAAGAAATTTTAAGTTTGAGCAGTGAGAAGTGCTCAAATTCCAAATCTTAATCGCTCAAAATATCAAAAATGATAATATCGAGCGCTCAAAATAAGAAATTTTAAGTTTGAGCGACGAGAAGTGCTCAAATTCCAAATCTTAATCGCTCAAAATATCAAAAATGATAATATCGAGCGCTCAAAATAAGAAATTTCGAATTTTTGGCGCTCAAAATAAGAAATTTTAAGTTTGAGCGACGAGAAGTGCTCAAATTCCAAATCTTAATCGCTCAAAATATCAAAAATGATAATATCGAGCGCTCAAAATAAGAAATTTCGAATTTTTGGCGCTCAAAATAAGAAATTTTAAGTTTGAGCGACGAGAAGTGCTCAAAATCCAAATCTTGATTGCTCAAAATACGAAAATTGATAATATCGAGCGCTCAAAATAAGAAATTTCGAATTTTTGGCGCTCAAAATAAGAAATTTTAAGTTTGAGCGACGAGAAGTGCTCAAATTCCAAATCTTAATCGCTCAAAATATCAAAAATGATAATATCGAGCGCTCAAAATAAGAAATTTCGAATTTTTGGCGCTTAAAATAAGAAATTTTAAGTTTGAGCGACGAGAAGTGCTCAAATTCCAAATCTTAATCGCTCAAAATATCAAAAATGATAATATCGAGCGCTCAAAATAAGAAATTTCGAATTTTTGGCGCTCAAAATAAGAAATTTTAAGTTTGAGCGACGAGAAGTGCTCAAATTCCAAATCTTAATCGCTCAAAATATCAAAAATGATAATATCGAGCGCTCAAAATAAGAAATTTCGAATTTTAGGCGCTCAAAATAAGAAATTTTAAGTTTGAGCAACGAGAAGTGCTCAAATTTTGGATTTTGAATCGCTCAAAATACCAAAGATGACAATATCAAGCGCTCAAAATAAGAAATTTCAAATTTTAGGCGCTCAAAATAAGAAATTTTAAGTTTGAGCGACGAGAGGTGCTCAAATTTCAGATCTTAATCGCATGAATTGTATCAGGAGTTTCTTCACGCAATATCGCATTTTTTAACGGGCCTTTTTGGGAAAGGATGGATTTGTTAAATGAATACACGATTTCTTATTTTTGTTTTGGTTTTATTGAAGCATTTCAAAATTTACACTTTGCAAATAGAATAAAAATACAATTAACAATAATCTTACGAACTAAAGTTTTGCATACAATTATTATTAACTTAGTATGCAACATTATACAATTATAGATTTAATATGACAATTTCCTTACTTTTATTTTGTTTCTTTGATATTTGATTATAGGTAATACTAATTACATTATAAACTCGAAAAGAACTTATATAAAAGTCGTAAGTAACAAAATGTTTTATTAATTTTGCCAGCTAGAATTATTAAACAAATTCGTACCTTTTGTGATTAATTAAAGATGTTTGCAGATGATGTACATAACTATATGTTCCTTCTGTATTCAACCACAAGTTAGAAATAAGCCTGAATTTGTTCTATTTGAAAATCCTTATAAAGAATTACGTTTCAGGACTTTTAATTCGATATCAAATATGATTCCCTAAAGTTAAATCTTTCTACTTAAAGATATATAAGCGGTTTTCAAAAAGAAACATAAAACAGTGTTACTTAAACGTTAAAAAGACTTGAGGTCAATGTTGAGCTCATTGCGTCCTGCGTATGATATATTAGTAATTTAAAGGCATGATAGGTAAATTTTCAAAGTGATGGCAATTTGACACAACTTTCTGTGCTGTTATGTTGTTCGGACGATTAACTTCGATGATTGTGGCAGGGAAAATGTCTAAGGTGAAAGTGGCTCGTATGTGAAACTAGATTCATATAATTTAACGTGTGCAAACATGATTTCTTTAATAAACTGCATAACAACACGTTAATTTATTATTCATCTGATTGTCGTTACCTTACATTGATCCTTCAATTTTCCTATGTATCGTTAGAAAATCTAAACACCTGTTTTTGTCATATAATTACCAGTTTTACATGTAATTTAAATTACAAAGTTACCTCATTAAACTTGACCCACTTCACCTATGACCTTCTCATTCGAACGTCATTACGGTCTGAAAGATTAATAGAGACGTTTGTTGGTTACAAATATTTTATTGGAAAACGTGGAAATATAAAAAGTATAAAAACAGATAAACATTATATAATATGATGCTTCTTCGGAAACATTATTTTACGAATTGACGAAATTGGTTGCTTTTGTTTATCTTCTTATTGGTAGCAACAAATTGCGGGAGGATGTTTGTGATTTGTTTCTAGAAATTTCTAGAGTGTCAAGTAACTTCTGTTATGGCAATGTATATTTGCTTCGTTGCATACTAGCGTGTTCGTTTTATGCAAATTACTCGAGTGACAGAGTTACAGTTCCGGTGTCTTTGAACGGGGAAAGAAAGTCGCAACCCGTTTTGATTTCTACAACAAAATAACTAAGAAAAACGTACAAATCGTAAGTGAAATTTCCAATCACTTAATTTGTGCTTTTTGTTAATGTAACTATCGTTTTTATGCAGAAAGTTTCTGTCGTTCGAGATGTAAGAATTTCACATCTTGTTACAATTTTTGTAACCGTAAAAAAAAAGTGAGAACAATAACATTTGCAACTTTCGATTCATTGAATATTAAATTTTCTTTAACAAGATTCCGAGACTACCCATTCACTGATCATAACTACATACATATGTAATAAAATAGAAAACAGTATCATTTATTGAAATAAATATTAGCTCATCTACTCTTTGAAAGCAAGCAAAATTAAAATTACGTTCTTTGCTGTTAGCGTTAATTATTTTCAATGAAATTTTAAACTTTTGTTTAAGAATCAATTTCAATGACTTATTAAATGATGTCGTTTAAGTATCTAAATGTGGAGAAAAGTTAAAAAGTTGTGAATTGTAGATAGTATCAAAAGAAGAATCACAGCAAAAACGTTAATTTCTTCTGAATTACATATCACGCAAAACGTGTCGCATGTCAATAAATACATCATTGCAACATTTGATTCATTCCATAATATTAGCCATCCTTCATACGGCACACGATAATAGTTTTAATTTAATGCTTCAATTCACTTCAAACAATTATTAGTATAATTACGATGTTATTTTAAACGTTTTTCCATTTTCATTTCTCAATTATTTGATAAAATCCAATTCAAAGCACTACCACCCTCGACAGTCAATAGGTTAATTATCTTCGCTATTCAAATACATCTAAACTGATCAACATAACTGAAATAAAATTAATTTTCATTCGTGTTTAAACCACGCAGATAAATGAAATGTATCTTTTAATTCCATCTCATTGACTTTTAAACACTGCATAATTAATCTTTGGTCAAAAACTTAAGTAACCAAATATTTGCTCAAAAATAGATATTGGTGCCTAAGACAACGTTATGATGTCCCAAATAGTGTAGAACAACCGACAACAATAATATAAAAAAATATGTAAAAGTTTATATATTAGTAGCTCAGAAGATAGAGAAAGATGCGCAGATAATAACGCACTTTGTTGTAACGCGATATCTTAATTAGTTCCCGAGATATAGGGCTTCAAAGTGCGTATGGCGCGCGACGCGTAAGAAGATTATGAATGGCCGCCCTGACCTACATTTTTTCCTGGAAGCGCGTACTACTAATAGTAATAGTAAAAGGGTTAAACGTAAACATTGGACCACGTGACCGGCCCGCTAGACACCCTCTGTCTGGGTCCAAGCGTGAGGCGGCAGCGAATTTCTACAAAAATTACGTTTGTCTTTACACGACGATATCTCAGGAACGGATAAAGATATCGACACAAAACAAAAACTGTATTAAAGCGGAAGGATTCTGCTTTCTTACGAATGCAATTTTATGCACAAATTCGAAACGGTATTTTGTTGACAGTTGTTTAAACTTTTCATAATTTTAATACGTGTTTCTTATGCATTTTAACATGCATTCTGACTTCCAACGATTTCTATCAGTAGTAAATCGATTTAATATAGATAGTTTATGCATAGATAAGGTTTCAATTAATATATTGACTGTCATAAGGTTCCTCAGTGAGCGGAAATCGAATAATTGAGAAAACGAAAGAGAAATATAACTTTGAATCGATTGGTACGGGATGTAATTGATGACCACCAACACAAAGTTATTAAAATTTGCAAAAATTCTAAGTAGTACCAATATTGCATTAATTTCATAAAGTATTAAACGAAAAATTTAGATTGGGATACGGAATGTCGTGCCGTACTACGTGTGTCGATTTTCTGATTATTCACTGCCATTCAACGCATGACATGAGACACGCGACAATAATTCATACCCACATAATCTAATCGATCGATTGATAACGAAGTAAAACATCGAATTAAGCGAAAGAAAAAAAAATACAAACAATTATCCAATCATTAACGATCGTCTTCAGTATTGATTCTCAGTGACTGGACGAACTTCGTTCCGAGTTTGCTGATATCCACCTTGTACTTGAGAATAATCCGGATACTGTATCTGACTCGAGTACTGATAGTCGCTTGATTGGCCTTGGTATCGATCTGATTGAGCTTGTTGAGGTTGGTACTGAGCTTGTTGAGGTTGGTACTGAGCTTGTTGAGGCTGGTACTGAGCTTGTTGAGGCTGATGTTGAGCTTGTTGATGCTGATATTGAGCTTGCTGTGATTCGTACTGGGATTGTTGAGCTTCGTACTGAGATTGTTGAGACGGGGCAGAGGATTGAACGGGTTGGGGCACGTATGGTTTTTCAGGACGGTAAGTGATTTGATTGGCTATGATATTGTAAGGAATTTGTGCTTGGTACTTTAACAGGCTTTGAATATGACCAGGAAGGTTGGTGGAATATTGTGGCCGAGGTTCCGCCGGTACTTGTTGTGGTTGCGGCTGTTGTCGTGCTTGATGCGGTGCTTGCCTTCTTTGCCTGGAATGTTCTGGAGCTGGTTCTTGATTTTGAGCTCGAGTTGATGCTCGTCCGAACGTTGCTGCTTCCACGACTGGTTGTGTTGGTTGCCGGCTCAACAGATCTTGATAATGGCTTTTTACCTGCTGCAACTGGTCCTGTATAGCTGGTTCCGGATTGAATCTGATAATTGAGAATTTTGTTTATTAGATTAAGTTAGTGGAGAGATACAACGTTTGAAATTGACAAGATTAATTAAAACTTAATATTTAGTATTAATACTTTGACGTTCTCACATTTTCGAGAATCATACATTTCTGATTTGTAAGCTGTAGTTTACGTGACAATTTAATTATAATTTTAATAACTTTAAATAATCTTGGGATGTTTAATTGCTCGAAAGGATCGCCCTTTTCCGTATTATGAATTAAATTAAACTGAAATCTGTTAAACATAAATCTCACCTGAACTGTTCAGGTATCACATTAATGTAAGGAGTTTGCGATTGAAATTTCAACAGATTCTGAAGCTGTGAGGGCAAGTTTGTTGAATATTTGATCTGAGGCTCGGCCGGCGGTTGAGAAGGTCTGCGGTTTTGTTGCGGTGCCTGTCGCCTGTGTCTAGGCGGGCCACGTGGTTTCCCGCGGTGGGCTGGGCGTCGTGGTTCCGGTGCTTCTTCGCGTTGATACTGAACTTGTTGATTATCTTGAGATTGCGTCGTCACCGTAGCATCATGCCTATGGAACAAAAGTTGTACACCCTCTCTAAATTTGTTCGATTTCAGAGAATTTTAAAGAACTGGAGGCATTACTTTTCAATTATTTTCAATTAACAGACTACATACTTTCAAAATTTGATCAAATAATTAAGAAACGAACGCAGTAGAATAATTCTAAATATTACCAGAGTTTCACCACTGATTTCACATAATTTATATTGAAATATACAAAATAATATAATCCAAAGAAGGAATGACCAAAATTTATTTCTACAATTTTCTATGACTTGTGAATATCAAAAGTTGAAGAGTTAATTTACCCAGAGAAAATCGATAAAAATGATGAAATCGAAAGAAATTAAGGTGCACGTTACCTGAATGGTTCGGGAATGATGTTTATATAAGGAATTTGCGCCTGGAATTGAAGTAGCTGCTTGATGTAAGTAGGTGCACTGTCCAAACTTTTCGATTCTGGTGCCGGGATTAGTTCGTGTTGCGGTTGCGGTTGCGGTTGCGGTTGCGGTTGACGTGGTGCGTGAACTCGTTGCCGTCCTCTCGGTGTATTACCTGAGACTGCGGCTTCCGAATACTGAGCTTGGTGTGCCCCTGGCAGTGACTGACGATCGTACGATCTCCAACTCACTCTTGATCCTTTCGAACGATAATAAAATCTGAAGTTAGCGTTTAATTGATATTTCACCGTCGAATTACGACAACCGCGAGACTGTCTGGAATGTTGGAATGATAAAATTCTCTGGAGTACATAACTGGTTCTTGAATTAAGAAATATGGAAGTGTCTAGTATTGGAACGGTGAAAACGAGAGGTTATTCTAATCGATATACTAGGATCTGTCTATTATTAACTTTGAGATTGAATATTTTATAATATATTAATTTTACAGAAATAAATTAAATAATATATTTAATATTTAATATATTTAAATTAAAAATTCAAGGTACAGCAAACTTTAGTTTATACTAGTTTCATGATTATAAGTTAGAATTCCAGTTCTTATTAACTTTGTAAAATTATATTTAATATATGATTTATATTATTTTACCATCGGGATCATCGTATTGAAGAGATTTAGCAGAGGAATTGGGATCGTACGAGCCCCGAATAATCGACTGAGGCTGACTATGTCCATCCGATGCTCCTTGAATATTGAACGCTCCAGTAGAAGCACCCTGGAAATTGTACCTATCCGCGCCAGCGTCGGTAGCACCCTGAATACGGAAATTTGAATGGCTATCAGAGCCACCGTGAACATGGGAGTGACCATCTGAAGCGCCTTGAATGGTGAAACCACCGTGAGGTGATGCTACGAATCAAAGAAAACAGCATAATTTTAACGGAAAGTTGATTAACCAGAGAATTAAGGACTTCGATTTTAAAATTAAAACCACCAACTCTCAATTGGAAATTCATTCATCATAGGTCACTTCTTCTTTTTATAAATTTCAGACCCTTAACACAGTTTGATGTACATCTTTCATAAAGCATGTAAAATTAACAAATAACTGAATAGTTAAAAAATCTACATTTAACGATAATCAATCAATAAACAGCATTATAACACAAGTAATTCTATCTGTAACAATTTAACATCAATATAATTATATAATTTATAATACAGGTTCAATTAACAAATATTTATGCTTTTCATTAAAAAAATAACTAATATCCGATACATGATAATGTTTCATTCTTTCAACATCTCAATTCTGTGCAAATGTTGAAAGAATTTGTCACGGATTTAACAACTAGCAACAAGCAAATCTAAGTGTACATATGAATCGGAGGTAGAGATAGGGAGATACATTATACTCGAAGATTTTTCTTCTCGTGGTAACAGTATCAGTAACTCGTATCTATTTTTTACCATTTTGATCTGTGTATTGAACTCCTTTCCCTTCCTGTACTGTTAAACCCTGGGCGACTCGGTTCCCGTCACTGGGTCCCTGTATTGAAAATTGTGCTATGCACATAGGAAATGCTACTAGCAGTAAAACCTGTAAAACATAATCATTTATTTACTCTTTCTTACAACACTAGAACATATCGAATATCTACATAACTAAGTTCAAAATAAAAATAAATAGTGTGAAAGAATCACATGTTTTAAAATAAATTTTAAATTTATCAATTTGACCAGTTTGGTTGCTTTAATGTTAAAAATCTAATAAATTTTACAATTGAAATAAAAAGTCTATATATATTGCTCAAACATTTAACAATGCAATGGCCCGAATAATAAAATATTTTTAAGGAACTAATTTTTGGTAACATTCGGTATTATCTATTTATTGATATTGTGACTATAATAGTAACAAAGTATTGATTCCATTGGTATTAAGTGACATGGAGTTAAGTCTTTCCTACATTCCAAGCTCTGTCATAAATAAAAATAAATCAGAATTATTACATAATAACATTATAGTAGTGGACCCAACCAATTGCAAGGTTCAGATCCTTACGAATCCTATCATACATTTTATTAAATTAACATCCTAGCGCACAGAGTTATTGGTTAAAATTAAATCAATAACAATTTCGACCCCTTCGTAATAGCACTTGGGACAGTTTTTAAACAAAATGAGTGAAAGGATCATAAATTTATTTCTCTACGTAGTAACAAGTCGATGAAAATTAAAAATAGAATCTATATGAAGATTTAAGTGTCATGGGAATTTCAAAGTACGATTGCATAACGCAATGTTTTTAATCACAATGTTTCTGGCAGGGCAAAACTCGATACGGTGATAGTAACGATTACGCACTGGTTTGTGTTCCATGCATTTATATGGAATTGTATTTCGCGAACGGTGTAATATATCTACAAGGGAAAGTTGCAACTTCAAGACCAGATTCTTAGTGATCAAAGGAAGTTGATAGCAACGTGTTTCTAGAACAGTGTGGAAAATGATATTTTCAAAAAGTCAATTTGTCGAATACGATCGTTATCCCTCGAGATATTAAAAAATATTCATATAGGGATCATTCAGTACTTCAAAATTTGTTTAGAATTTTATTTTAAATGAATATTTTTATATCACAAACTCTAATATATGACAAAGAACGACAAAGTTTCTTAAATTATTAAAAAAAGAAATATGATTTTAATAAAGAGTGAGCCAACGTTTCTAGAAAATATGAAAAATCAATTACTTATTTCTTTTTTCAACCTTTTAGGTTCGTTTTTATTCCCCAAATGTAAGACTACAGCCTATAACATTTATAGCGAAGAAACTCACTTTGAAATAGAGAATCAAAATTGTGCCAAAAGTATCTGATTCTTTGTCAAGTTTTGTCATGTCACTAAAATTTCGAAAAATTCGTACACAACGCTATTATTGTACTATGTCAAATCAGCTGAGCACTTTTGGCCCACCCAGTACATAGTTACTGCCTATTACTTTTCCCATTTTCAGAAGTTCCTAAAACGTGTCTTATTAATATTCAACATTCGTATGCAAATTTATAATAGCCGCTCGTACGGGTAAAATTTCAGAGTATATAAAATTGCAATTTGCAGGAAAGTTTTGCTTGTAGAATATTCGGTCGACAGCAGGAATCGGTTTCCTTAATCGAGAAAAGGCGACGAGTTGGATTCCTTCGTCTAAACATTCCACCGTCGATGCAAGAAAAAGCAACGGAACGTATCTGGAAACCGGGACTAAAGTGTAACGATCCAGCACACCGTTACGGGAATTACACGCCAGTAGAAAGTGAAATATAAATTGACCGACAAGACATGCCTGGCTCGATCGTTCGAACGAAATGAAAAGGAAAGAGTTCGAATTACGGGTTCAGCTTGTCCAGAAGTGTCCTCCTGTCGAACAACCCGTTGAACCCCAGATAAATAATCTGTGAGTAATGTTACTAGGAAGTATTCATAAAACGACGACATTAATTAAAAACACGGACATGATTCTGTAATTGACAACCAGGCTAACTCAAATCTATTTTCGTTGCTTTTTATTAGAGATAATAGTAAAAAAAACTTGGACATTTTTGACGTTCTCATGGGGACTTTAAAATTATTTCTTGGTTATACTACTGATATAATCATTGAGTTATACTACTGAAAATAAAAGTATTTAGGCCATAATATAAGTTCACACAAATGAGAAATTTTAATTTAAAATATTGTTATATTGTGATGGAAGGAGGTAGCTATTCAAAGTACTATTAGAAGGAAATAGTAGAAATTAACTATACTTTATCTTTCCCTAATCGAATTCCCCTAATCGATGAAACGTTAATATTTTTGTAAAATCACGATAAATTATATGTAAATTCATATTATATTTAATAAATAAAAGAAATAGATAAAAAGATACCTGTATCATATCAATAACAAAAGTATAATCTCACTGCTTTTTATAGTTATGTCTAATCAATTTATCTACCTCTGCTTAACATAACATGGATGATTTTATGGTCACGTTTAGATTAGTTCACCCGTGACATAAGAAAGCGTGACATTTGAGAGTAGGTATTATTATTCCGTAAAGAAACTAAAGTATTACATTACAAGGGAATGTCTTGAGAAATTGAACACTTGAATGGGTCGTTTTGTTACAAGCAAAATCGAAGTCGAAATTAATATAAGAAATTTCATAAATTTTCGCGTTACCTTTTCTATGAATACAGTTTTGTTAATACACGATAAATTTAATTCTTTCCATTACACATCCTACATTTCAACCCTTAACTACTACAGTTAAAAATTAGAAATATAATATATAAGACATAATAGGATTCGTTTCTTACATAACAAAATAATAAACACTGGTTAATGTATCTATATCACTTTCTAGTTATAAATAAAAAAAGTTAAAAGTTTAACTTTGACAGGATCAGATCTGACGTTGCGGGTTGAATGTAACAAACCTGGCTGGTACTTTTAATACAATTTTAAATTTAATTATAATTATACTTTGCACACTCAAGGATTCTTGATCGTACCACTTCTTTTTTTCAAAGCAACGATACGCATTGTCTATAGAAGCGTTTAAATGACGATTCTTGCGAGATTTTGTATCAAAATCAATTGAAATTTATTACAGAAGAATCGAAAACTTATATCGACAATTCTCATGCATATTTCATAATTATCAGAAAATATTATTAGTTGAAAAACAAACGATCGACACCTAGTTAAAACATTTTATACAGAAGTATCACACATACAGTTAGCCATTGCCAAAATCGTGTACCCTCTTTCAATTTCAACTAAAAATCTAACTGTATGAACGTGCCAATAATTGTACTGGCCTGTATAAAACTGGGCTTGAACCAAAAACTGTTCGATAAATTCTCAATGATAGAAAAGACAGAATATTACGAAGCTGTCAGGTTCGTACAACACATTTTTCAACCAAAATTAAAAAATATAAGCACGGGGTACAATTTTGACTGTGATTCAGCGTACGTGGATCAAGTGTGAAACTGTTCTAACGAGTTGTACAGGAAACGTTTCTTGTTTTCCTATTGATAGTAATTGTATCGTGATCCCATTGAAGAAGGAAATGGAAATATTTACTTACCAGCAAATTCATGGCGGGAAAGCAAGCTGCTCGATGCGTTCAAGGGTGGAATGTATCTGAGGCGGTCGCGCGGTCACCGGAACAACTTTATAGGCGGCTACGTAAAAGGTGCCTTTCGACGACGGGGATGTGACCACTCTTACCACCTCCACCGTCGTTTTACTTATTCCCCATCACCATTCCGTGGAACTCTAGCTTTTCGATCCGTACACATTTCATCGCCATCCAAATCATTTGGTCTCACTGTCAACGTATCAGGACATTTCATAAATCATTACGTACTTTTTTCCACTGTTACGAGTCTGCGAAAGTTTCCATCGTTTTTAAAACAATTTTATAGACGATAGAAGATTTCTGATTAAAACATTTTGCCACTTCCGAGATGAAGAATTCATATCACGGTAAAAGAAATGCGTGTTTTTGAAGTGAATGCAGTCATCAACGAATTTTTGATAAATTATACACTGTTTGTACTTTTGCAATACAATGTTTATTCTTCTTGAAAGATAAGATGTACAAGTTACTTGCTCCAAGAAATTGAATTCGATTATCTCATACCTATACTGAATACATTCCAAGAATTAATAGAAACAGTACTAAGCGCCGGTTGTTGCGAGCCTGTACATTACACGATCTCCTGTTACGTGTAAAAGAGTACTCGAATGCATCGTCGATATACTAGGTGTCTCTTTTGTAACAGATATCAGGTTGTTTACTTTTTAATTTTGCCTATTATCACCCAAGTCGTATTTAAAGGACACATTTTCAATCAAACTTACAGAGAATCAGAAATATTAATTTTATTGCAAAATAACTACGTCTAATTTATAAATCATATAATATGAAGGCAATAAATTTATATCGTTTATATGCTCTTTTTTAATATAATGTTAAGGATTTACTGTGATGGGTTTATTACGATACAGAAGCATACTGAGATTCGTAATCAGATTCATTAACTGATGTATCACACGAACTCATTCCTTTTCTATAAAAGGCAGTAAAATCGCAAAGAACATGTTTGTATCGCATCACGTCTCTCATTATACTAAACAATTTTTGTAAGAAGATTTTTTTTTTATAACTACAGTTCCTTCTGAGATATTCCATCGTTTCCACTTGAAAGAGACACCCCGTATCTTGAAACCATCGTCGAGGAATGCGATTCAAAGATGCGTTTCCCAGGCATAAAGCATCCAAAGGTTACGGTGCAACGATCGTGCGCATCAATTAATGCACCTATTCATGCTAAACTTAGGTAATCGTTGCAAAAGAATAGTAGAGATGCGAACACATTATAGCCCCATTTTCGCGTGCATAAATAATGTTAGATTCGCGTAAATTTACAAAAACAGTAATATTCTGATAAAGTTTTGTTACAAATTTGAATCATTTATATGATATTATAGCATTTTTGCAGGCTTTCACAATTATATTATTATCGTGAATTATACGTTTATTGAACATCAGAAGATTGATATTCTTTAACAACTGTTAATTCCAAACTTCAAACGAAAGTCGTAAGTAAAAAATTCTTTTACCTCCGTTTTTAACTGTATTATTTCAAGCAAAATTTTTGTGTACCCTTAAATATCCCTAATTATTTCAAAACCGAATAGAATTTGTACGATTTTTAAATGGAAACCAACTACGTTTTTAATATTATGATACAATTACGATTTTAAAAGTGCGCTGTCTGATCAGTGAACTGCGACAGGGAATAATGGATTTCTGCAAGCGATTGCTGTAAAAAATGAAAGTTTCTGCACTCTGGAGTGCAAAAGCGTGCACAATCGCTGTTGCCAAGAATAACGCGAATTAATGCATAACGCGTGAAGGCCACGATAATGATTTACACGCTCTTCCTTATCCGAAGAAATGCTGTCACTCTCGTCACGAAATCTAACAAGGTGCAATGGCCGCGAAATATTTTAAGCGAAAAAATATTGAAAGCTCAAATAACTTCATGTCTCGATTTAATTAGCCCCAAAATTTGAAACAATTATCAAAACCTTTGATGCAATTTATATCTTAACAAATTTCAGTACTAGAAGAATGGTCTAATTATCAGTACAAACATATGTTTAAACGTTTCCTTGATGTTTTAACACGTTCACTGCCGCAGTGGAAATAGACATACAAAATTTAATTATGCACTCAGAACTCGAATAACTTACTTTCAACTTCAAACCCATTATTAACTAATCTATATTATTATCATAATGCTGCTTACTGATTTTTCTTGTTTTATTTTTGGCTATGCTGTTTAATTTTTTTAACGGATACAGAATCACGTACAAGTCTTTTGGCTAAAGTAGCATGAGATCATGAAAGTGTTAATTAATTGCAAGAAATAATGTTGTTCTTGACAAGACGATACGCATCCAAATACTCGTTACAACTTCGATGGTTGACGTTTCTTGCATAAATATTTATTTCGAAAACGTAAATCTACGTACAAGTGTCCGAAGAACGGAGAACTCGAACGACTCATGATACTTTCATAAAAAGATAACAAATTATTAAATAAAAATATAGAAATGGATATTTATAGGTGCTTGATTATTTACATGAGAACTAATATGGCCTCGAAAAATGTTTACCTTGAGACTGAAGATAAAGTAGACAATAAAATAAATAAAGAAAAATATACTAGGGTATGCAATAATTCTTTATCTTGAAAAACGTCAACGCACATTTTGGCAAGAGTACCGTTAATAAATTTGTAATTAAAAATAAGAAACTCAAAGTAAGTGGCGACCATTTTCACCAGCTTGGTAGTTCTGGCGTTAATTAACGAACCGGTGTCTAACGAAGAATTCTATCATTACTTCTCTGTAACGGTATCAAACCTCACTGATTCCCAACTCGTATCCAGTTCCTTAGAAGATATCATCGAACATCACGAGTAGCATGTGATATTCCAGCTAACAAACGCTTTTACTTTCCACCAGTCGATGCGTAATCGACCCAAGATATCGCTTTCCATTATCACGAATCGTGTGTGCGTCTTTATTAGAAAGGTGGAAACCATCGGACTTTCTAATTAAACGCTTAATAAGAAGAGATTTATCAACTGCTCTGTAGTCAATCAGATCGCGATTCTGGCGAAGGAAAAAAAAAGGAGTTCTTAATAAATTCATATCGGAAACGGTGCTCGACAGATCGATAACCATTTCGTAACCGAGACTGACTCGAGAGTTACTTTTACGCCGGAAGTTCCGCTCACACCGCTTCCAGTCGCGAGCCAACACGCACTGAGGAAAAAAAAGAATTATATGGAGTTTCGTGGAGCTAAGGAAAATTATTTGAATAATTTATTTGATCGGATGGAAAGTATTCGACGCATTCTTTCTGCTTTCTTTTACTTTGATTTTAGAGATTAATTAAACGCTGTGCACAAGGAGAACGATAGTAATTATCTTTCCTTCTGGTCTTGTTTCCGTATATGTATGTATACACATCAAGTAACATTTATTGGAATGGCAGATAAAGTTTTTCTGGTAAAATGAGCCAAGTAAACGGCAATGATTTCAATTCGAACGTTTATCCTCGAAGCAGAAGTGATTAATCAGTTATTGCAGATGAAATGATTAGGTTCGAAATTTGACTAAGACAGGATTTGATGACATAAAAGTGTAAAAGAAAGACACTTGTCTTACGTAAAATTTGTTTAATATTTAACCCTTGGCTGGAACTCCGGGTCCGCCTTATTTTTGCAAAATTAATAATTCTCCTGGAAAATATAATTCTGTAAGTTTAAGAAAGGTATCTTAAGTTTCTTCAAAGAACATATATTTTTTCGGATATCTGTATTTTAAAATTAGATAGGGTCATATAAAAATTAAACAAAATATAACCTATGTAGTTTAATGCAATCTTTTAATTAACTTTTGAAGTGAAATTTAATAAAAAATACACCAAATGACTGGTCGTCAATTATAACAAAAAGTAAATTACATTAAAGTTTGTGAATTACAACCAAGACCTTTTACAACGAAAATTATTAACACAGTATTAAGAGAAAGTACAATAAATTCGTTGCTTTAAAGAACATACATTTTTTAACATTGTTTTTAAAGAAATAGTTATCGAAAGTTTTGTAAAACAATCGATCATTTCATATGAAACAACCTAATAATTTCGAGATAAATATACAGTAATAATGTTTTAACGCGAAATTTAATGAAGTTACTGATCTAACAATACCGTAGTCAAAGGGGTAACAAATACCCATTCCCGTTTAAAGCTATAGAAAAAGACAATTAAAGCTAAAGTCGGTGACGTTAACACAGAAAAGATTGATAAATATTTAGTGCAACCTAAGAATACAAAAATGCGTTTCGTTCATAATCCAGAAACTTTACTCCTTCCTTTTTTCCTCGAGACACACCGAAGCGAAGAAGCGTTTAAGTAAGTTAATTTTCCTATTTCACAGAGAAAGTTGATAATTTGAGGGTAATATTTTAATACTAAAATGCTACGAAATCTTACAACCGTCAAAGATATTATAAAGTTGCTACATTTATCTGGAACCAGATAATTTAATGCAACTTTGTGATTTGCCTTCCGAATGTTTTCGGTACAAATTTGAAACAAAATTTGAAATAACCATCATTTAGAAAATCACAATTATAACTTGAAACAAAACACCCCAATAAAATTTCCCAAGAAATAAATCAACACCTATCATTAATTTCTTGTTTTCTTCAAAAACCACCCCACAATAAATCTTTCAAATTAAATTCCCTCCATTTCCTCGATCTTTCTCAGACATAACCTCGACCAATTGGTTCATTATCAAATAAACCATCTCCCTCAACTCTGTTCCTCCTCGACAGGTTTGGTCCTCTCGACATCTGGCTCGTAATGATCGTTATTCAAATAATAAATCTTGCTGCGATAATTGTAGGGCCCCTTGGTTTCAGGTGGCAATGGTTTAGGCACGAATAACGTCTTCGGCTTGTAATTAATAGTGTTCGCGATCACGTTGTAAGGTAATTCAGCCTGGAACTGTAACAACTGTTGAATCTCCCTAGGCATGTCCTTATGAAAAACCAGCTTCTGAGGGGGTGGAACGGGTAATTTCTCGACAGGCACTTGCACGTGGTCTAGCTGTTGTTGTTGATACTGCTCCTGTTGCTGATACTGTTCCTGTTGTTGTTGTTGATACTGCTCCTGTAGTTGTTGTTGATACTGTTCCTGTTGTTGTTGTGGATACTGCTCCTGTTGTTGTTGTTGATAATGTTCCTGTTGTTGTTGTTGATACTGTTCCTGTTGCTGTTGTTGTTGCTGCTCGTATTCTTCTTTGTACACGATCTTTCCCTGCAAGCCATTGTTCGAGTAGTCTCTTCTCGACTTCTGTTGCTCAATCTGCTCGTACTGAGGCAATTCACCATTCGCCGATCGCTGTTCTTGAGGAACCACGATGTTGGACGCGTAATGAACGCGTGATTGTTCGGCATACGGACCTTGAGACTTATGATTTTCTAGAACCACTTGTTTAGCGTGCGACGGAACGTGCTGGTACGCGTTGTAATGTATCTGATTCAGTTCCGGCTGAGCCTCGGCTTGCAATTGAGGATGCGGATACGCCTTGTATTGAACTTGCATAGAGCCTGGATGAGCCTCTGGTTGAGCTTGAGGCGGTGTAAATGTCTTGTACTGTATTTGGTTGAGGTTTAGTTGAGGTTCGATCGGAATCTGGTGTTGCACGTACTGTTCTTGACCGTGGTCGGGTTGAGGTGTTGGTTGAACTTGATGCTGTGCATAAGCATTGTACTGCACTTGAGTGTGATCCGGATGTTCTGGTGCTTGGGGTTCAGGCTGCAAATACGATTTGTACGGCACTTCCTCCGGTCGGATTCGTACGAGCTCAGACTGCTGGTGTTGTTGAGGATGAGGCTGTTGCTGTTGCTGAGGATGAGAAGATTGAACTAGGTGAGCAGAAGCAACAGGCTGCTCTTGTTGAGATTGCTGCAGGCTTCGAAGATGGGACTGTGTCTGGCGAGAGAATAATTTCCAGTCGACCTTTAGACCTGCAACGATAAAGAATATTCATCAGTAATGATTATGTTGTTATGCAACAACATGATAAGAATTTATCCCCTTCTTTGCTTAAACGAATTACAATTTAAATCTCGAAGTCATGAAATTAATTACTTCATCAAGCTAACTTGACAGATGCGAAAGGAATACTTGAAGAATGTGCAAGTTTATTTCCTGTGACAAATAAATTCTTAAGTGTTTAGAAAAACCATATATATTAATTATCCACTTACCAGTGGGATCTTGATATCTGATTTGGGCCTGAGGTGTTCGAGCAGAACGCTGCGCGTTCTGTTGCGCCAGCGTGGTCGAAACCAGAGCGATCAGTAGTATCTGTGAACAGATCAAGCCGCCAATGAATCACCATGAGAATCGCCCTGAAAGGACGATCGCTACCATTCTACAGCGGTAATGGGATCCGTTAGAAAGTGAAGTCCTTCGAGACAGTAAGTCTTTCTCTGTGTGGCTTCAAGATATCTATTCAGGAGAAGGCATCGTACGCGGAAGAGAATTCGTACGATCCTTTCGTTTCGTGAAACATTTGACTACCACACCACGTTTCCGCTTTTACTTCGCGTAAACTGACCGTGTTACAAGTAGCCATCGATCTTAACGTTTCACTTCCTTCCATAGTACTAGAATTATCATAAAATTAAGCTAGAAACCATTCTAGTGCTCTATGAACCTCACTGAATCGTTTCTTAATAACGTTTAACTGTGGGAAATCGAGGCTGATTACGTCTCGATGAACGAGCCAGTTGGACTTCCGTTTCGTAACTGCTCTGAATTGTTGAAAACCCCGTTGGAACGAATCAACACATGCATGTACACTTTAATTGTAAGGCATGCAGAGCAGGAAAGTTCTGGTATTTTTTAATTATACGGAACTTGATCTTGCTTTGGTATTGATACTCTTGGTATGTTGAGATTGTTAAACAAGCAGATTGGTTTTCTTCGTTTAAGGAGATAAATAATTTTCTTTTTCAATTCTCAGCCTTTTTCGATTCTTTCTTCAAATTTCTAACTATTCGACACTCAATTTCTTGTGAAAGGCTTTCAAGTATTTAAAAAATAATTTTTGAAGAGATAATATAAAATTTGATAAATGAAAAAGGATGCACATTAGATTAGCAAAGACCCGATTTAATTAAACTACAAGATATAATTGTGAAACATATTTAAATAACGCAAAAAGTTGTTTTTATGCATAAAACTTGAACGCCTAGTTAGAATTCATATTAAATTGTTATTTTGAAGTTGAAAATATATCGTGTTATGAAGAATTCTTAAAAAAATGTGAAATTCTTGTTGGAAATGATCTTGGTATTCATAGAAATTTCTAGAGTTCTTTCGAAAACATTACGTTTAATGTGTTGTAGTTTTATGTAAAATCAGTTTCATTTCTATGCCGCGACTTACTAGTATTGCCAAGTACAAGCATGCATGAGCGAGTCGAACCTTGAACTGTTAAATAACTGATGAATAAGAAATTGAGATATATTGAAAAATATTTAACAAAATTGTATTTTGGTAATATTTTTGAACAATTACTGTTAACCCTGTTCAACCCAATAATGTTAAATAGAAATTGACTGAGTTTGGTTTCACAAAAATTAACAGAAACAGTTAATAATTTTGAACTGAAATTAAAACTACTTTCCAAGACAAATTTTTTCAACAGCACTATTAGTGACAATTATTTCAGATACTAAAAATTGTATTTTTATTATCTCAATCTTAATTTATAAATGCAACAAGAGAAAAGTAATTGTATAAGTGTTAATAAAAAAATTTTGCACAGCGAAATTGATCAAAAATGAAATTAATTAGCAAAATAATGAATTAATTGATAAATAATACATAACTCACAACACGTAACATATACATATATAGTTGCTGCATCGGAAGCAGCATAACTGTGCTAAGAAAGCGTTAAAAAATACATTTCTCAGTAACGAAACTAACACTCCATCCTTATCATCATGCGAGCTGCTCAAAAGTTAAATAACCAAACCTTGTCATTATGTTCTATAAGAAAAAATAAGGAAAGAACGTTACATAAAACCTAAACACGGAAATTCTCAACTAAAAAATTACGACAAAAATATTTGAACAATAAAAATATAATGCTAGGACGTTAATGTTCGATTTACCTTTCTAATTTTAATTTACAGTGCAAAATTAATTAAGTTACCAATTTAATTACACTTAACTTGATTAATTATCAACTTTAATTTGAAGTGAAAAATTAAAATTTTCAGGTTAATCTTTGCACAATTTTCCTTTTCTCAATTTTTACTTATCTTACATATTCATACAATTTGGTCATTCAAAACACTTCAGACGGAAATATAAAACTGACAACTAAATTCACAACTCATCCGTGTATTACATGTCAAAATTATTCGAATTCTAAATAAAAAATGTTATCACAAATATTGCTAGAAAGTAATTAGAACGATACCAGTACTGAGTTTTAATAACTAATTCTGTGGCTACTAAAAATATGTAGTTCCCGAATTTAGTTGTCTACCTAATAACAAACTGAAAACACCAAAGGACCCAATCAACTCCCATCGTCGTTTAGCAGTTTTCACTTGTGTTCAACATTCAAAGTTTCATCACTTGGCAAACACTAAATTGGTATCACTCACTAAAATCAAGCAAAAGAACGAAGAATTCAACAGCACTCAAATGCAAAACGTCTCAAGAAAATTCTTATCGACTAAGACATTGGATCACTACCCTCCATTAAATATACTCAACCCTCTTATAACACGGTACTCTAAAAACACAGTTTCGATTCAGCACGAAAAATTTCCTTCTTATTTAAACAACCCTCCTGTAGCACAAATTGTTCCGTCACGTTTCTATGTTTCGTTTAACACGAACCGAATGAACCGTGTTATATAAGGGCTGGCTGTAGTTCGAGGGTAAGTTGGCACTCACTGGCAGTCTCATCGTTGGCAGAAAGAAGAGGACTGTGGTGGATGTTCGATTCACGGTTGTGCGAGCGGAAATCAACCGACAGGGCCTCCGTGGCTCTTCTATATACTGGTAGTCGGCCCGGAGTAATTGGTTGGCCAAGCAGACGGTGGCTACTTACTTTTAAAGTAATTCTGCCTCTGGGTAACGAGCGAACCAGGCGAGGCCCTCGGGATATTTATCGTGGCCGATCGCAAGAATGCGTCGTTGACGCAACCTGCTCGCAAAGTCGATCTAGGAAGCTGAGGACAACGCGGTGTCCGAAGTTACTTGACTATGCAACCTCTCCGAGAAGAGACAGACTCCTTTTAAACTTACGATCAGACTTTAAAGAGGATGTTGAAAGTTGACACCTTAATGAAGGCAGCACCCGTTTGGTTTTTCTTCGCGGGGATCTATCTGTGATGCACAACACGTTTTAATTAATTCGTTTTACTATATATTAGACGCAGGCATAAGTTTTAGCAGATTCGTTAATAAAATCTTTCACGATTTTTGTATAATCAGTACCGAAGTAAACTCAATATCGTTTTAAGATACGAGTGTTATAGGCACGGTGAGCAGTCACCAAGGGCCTCGTGATAATAGGGATCTCCAAATAAAAAGGTTCAATTTTCATCATTCATTTTGTGACACAATGGGTTTGATTTGATTAAAAGCTCAGAACATTGATTTTGTTCAGGATTTAGAATGCTATTAGAACATATAAATATGATGATGATCAAAAGTGTAACAGGGTTAAAAGATTATTTTATTTCAAGGCAGACAACGAAATATAATGGATGATTTATTATTTAAATCGATCAGATTGGCTTCTTTGAATTGATCAAACGAATGGATTATCATAATAATTGTTTACTAGAAATTGTATTACTTTTTAGGAATTATAATAAGTATTAAATTACTAAAGATATCAAGAAAATTACTTTTACCTCTGAACATTTCTTCATGTAAAACGTTTAATTTTTGTAGAAAAAAGACATATGCAATTAAAATAAATTGGAGAATGCTGCTGCATACCACTTAATAATTAGTACGAGATTAAGACAAGCTATTACTCAATCGATCCTTTGTGAGCCAAAGAAATCTTGAAATCAATGAAACCGGTTTCAAGTATCAAATAGTTCACTTGCGATCTATTAAAGCACAACACAGGGAAAACGGCCTCAGCTGTTTTTCTTTTAAAGGAATAGAAAACGACATAACAAATGGTATTATTCTTCTCTGTTACAAAGAATCGAGCAACAGATAACTTTTAGCACAGGATCGACTTTGTCCTATTATTACAATCACTGGCCATTAAATTAGGACCATATGCAAAAGTTTTAATTTTTTGAAGTACAGTATTATGTCAGAATACCACTTTTTACAAAAATGAAAAATATCGAAAATAATAGGTGGTCCAGATTCAATAGCCAGGGACTATTATGGTACGTTGTACACAATATCAAGAAACGCCGACGAAATTATCGAGTTTCATCGAAAATCTTGAGTCGACAAACGATCGAGTACCATTGTTGCGCCCCTGAACTTTCGAATGGTTAAAAATGCAACAGGACAGACTGTAAATCACCTCTTATCTTCAGATGCATCCTCCTGTCCTAGGAATAAACATGCAATTCAATGCAGATATACCAGTTTTATATACAGGCTAATTCAGAAGTTGTACAATTTTGACAGACTACAAAGATAACATTCTGAGTGAGAAGTGTCATATGAAAATAGATTCCAATCTGACAGCTAACATAATAATTAAGCTCTGACGTCAATAATGATATATATTGAATTTTATTTATTTTGATGTATAGTGTCAAAGCAAAAAGTTTGATTTTTTAACTGCTACCGTGATTCGAAGCTGGTAAACTGTTAAATAATCGACCATTCGAGTGTACATTGTCACAAAAAAAAGAAATTATATTTTCGTTGCGAAAGAACGATTCGCGGAAACGGGACGAAAATTTATTAAGTCGATTACGGTGAGAAAAATGTGCGAACAAAATTAGAGGATATTATGTGAACATTATAGAAGGTAGCAGTAAATAGGTTCTAAACGAATTCTGAAAACCTCATAAACCAGAGCTCTAATGTGGCGAACTCGGCGAAAAAATCACAGTAATTTTCGAAATTGCCAGATCCTCGTTACTTTCATTACGACACGTACTTGTGGAAAGAGGGGAAAAAGGTACGAAAGTAGGAAGTTTTTTGCGTTGTAAGGTACCTGGACAAGAATGCAACGTAACTTTTGCTTTTGACAGCAATTTCTGTACGTGCAAATCCATAATTAATTCTCCTTGTTATTACGTGTTACATTCGTATATAATCGTTACTTTCGTAGTACGAATATAATTGAGACAAACGATGTTGCAAGCGTTAGTAAAAAGAAAACGCTCTTTTACTTATAAATTTTACTTTATAATTATTTTGACCGAACGATAATAAGTACAATCATTTGCAGTGAACGGTTCTTTTCTAATATTTATGATACCATTAATTCTTTACATTCTGAACATTCTTCTATACGAATGTTTATGAATCTATTTATTTCTATTTCTTTTGTAAATTTATTTAACTCTACTACGAATAAAATATGAATATTATATTTTGCAATCTCGTGGTCAATGGACGAAAAAATGAAATTTTACATACTTTCTTATCGAATCTCTATTATTTTACATTTCGTTCGAAAGCGTTTAATTTTTAACTCTTCAAACCTGAGGCTTTGAAAATACTTGCAATATTAATGCAATAGTTACTTATTTGTTATATTTCAATGCTTAGGTTTCGTGTAATAATTTTATAAGTGAAAGTTTACAATAAACCAACGTAGGATCAGAAGGATTAATAGTGAAAATGATATTAGGTCTATATTCGCTTCTAAAATTTGTACACCTTTGATTTTCTCTAAAATCTGAAAAGTGTGACTTAAATACGCTCCGTTTCTGAAATCCAAAATTGTACGTTTATCATAACCTTAAGTAAAAAAAGGAAAAAGAGATTAAATGAAACGTATACAACCTCTTACTTATGAAAGGGTTAAATTTCTGCTATCTCAGAAATCCATTTGCTTCATACTACTACATAGACATCATCCTCAGCTCCATCCTCACGGAAAGTTGCAACACCGAACGTATTAATCTTACTTAAAGATATAGAAAGATAATGGATCAAAACGAGAGCGAGTTACATAACCATGGGCAACGTATTCGCTACAAAAACCATAAAACTCTTCATGTATCGCGTTCACGAGCAAAATGGTACAAGGAGAAAGCAAACGATACATACGAGCTCTTTTTACATCTTCGTTACATCGATTACCGGGAAAAATGAAAAATGCGATAAATCAACGGGACTTTCTTCGCCTTGTTTCAACTTGGATAGCATTTCTCTTGCCAGCCATTGTATGCTTCCTAAATTCTGACGAAAAAAAATAATATTTCGACGTGTAGATAATTCATGCAATTTTTAATGACATTTTTCTTTCGTTACCATTAGTGCTGAAGCAAATTTTTAAATATTTCCTTTTCCAAAAAATAAAATTGATGAATATAACTACGATATGGTGATTATACTGTATTTTGTATTGCTTAAACATACTGGATTTACTGTTTGTACATTTCTTTGACCCACAACTTAAAGCCACCCCAGCTTTCCAATATTACCATAAGGAAGAAGTAATATTGATTTAAAAATGTATATATTAATACACTTAGGTAAGGGTTAATTTAACCCTTAAGTACCATACTAAGGGCACACTTATCAAAATTAAATCTATAGTTTGCCTGGTCAAAAGTAAATAGTGTGAATTATTATCTTTTGTATTATATTAGCAAGAGAGTAAAAAGGATGAATAAAATAATACTATTTATACCATAGAAAACTATAGAATAAACCACGGTAGCCAAGGGTAGCTCTATGTAAAATTTCACTTGTTCATCCATTGGCCACAAGATTTCGAAATATAAAATTCATATTTTATTCGTAGTAGAAATAAATAAATGTACAATCTATTAATAGATATCTGTATTGTTACGATAGAAACGAAAGGATTAAGGAAGGATATTATCGTTGGTCGCGAAGGAAATGGGTCCTCGAGGAATTAAACGTGACTCGAAAAATAACGATCCGATTGAAAGACAAACTAAATGAAGTAGTTAATTGGAGCCGTGTAACGGTCATGCCAAAAAACGCAAACCCTCCAGGAGGAAAGTTCCTCGATCATGTTCGAAAGGCACGACGAGAAAAAAGGATTTGTTGTGCGGAAACGGGCGGAGAAAGTCCAATGGTGAGGAAGAACCGCGTTTTCATCGAACTACTCAAAAATAGAACGCAAACTCGAGCCAATTCGCGTGAATAACCTGTACACGCCGGAAGAACAACTTAATTCATTGTTCATGTAAATTATATACAGGAAGCGATGTAATTACTGAAAGGTTTTTATATTCGAGGCGTTAACAACGTTTATTTGGAAATAAATTTTTTCCTTTCTTATAAAATAGTACAATTGGAATTAGAGCCTTCTTAAAAGCATTAAAGGCCCTGGACAAAACAATATATTGAGGACCGTGCCCACTCGTGGGAATAAAATTCAACTTATTCAGTAATAAAATAAGTGTAAAATGATGTACATCGATGTAACTGGCTGCTTATTATTTTGTAATTATTTTCATGCGGATCTTATAATTTTGGGGCTTAAAAATATATCTCTATTCGAAGAAAAAAAGTTAATTATAAGTTGCAGCAATCAGTACGATGCAATAGCAGTATTGCAAAATACTTAACTTAATAAACTTGTAATTTATTCAAATGAATTTACTTTTAATGTATTTTAATTTTGAATTGCTACACTCTATGAAAACAGTACTGCTGTCGCTATCTCACGTAATGCGCAGAAACTAACGTGAAAAGAAATTATATCTTTTTGAAAAATAGGTAATTTTTTGTGTTATATTGATATAATTTACATTTAGTTACGATGACTTCAGAATGACAGTATTACATCTATTTGAGTGGATAAATTGTTTATAAATTTCTACTATATCGATTTTGTATGTTTTCTATTTTATCGATCATTTGTATTTTATTCAAAAAATTTTAAATTACACACGCAAATAAAACATATGAGACATTCGTTTAAGTAAAAATATAGAAATTAATAAAATAGTATACTCCCTTAAACTTCCTTTCCGAATTAAAATAAACATTGCAAAGCGTATTATTATAGCCGTAAATTATTTATTATTCCATGGTTGAGAAAATTTTGTTGTTTAGTGGTGTTAAACCTAATGATAGTGGAAATTTATTTAAAGTATAAAATGTTGCTTGTTCGGTGTTTTGACACCAAAATTTTGAAAAATTCGAATGAGATGTAATCTAATCAGCATTACAAAAGAAAATGGGTTAAATAAAAAAATCAATGTTCATACTTTCAAATTAATAGACAAATACACTGTATTTGCCATATTTTTCATAATTTAACAAACCGAATGCCGTAGAAATTTTTAATTTCATACTTTCAAATTAATAGACAAATACACTGTATTTGCCATATTTTTCATAATTTAACAAACCGAATGCCGAAGAAATTTTTAATATCATTAATATCATGTTACTCATACAATACGTCGAATGGAAAGCTTCAATTGCAAACTAAAATAATCGTATTCTGAATAACTATATTAAATTGCAACATAAATTTGCTGTACAATCCTACTTATGTTAAACATGATATATCACTAAATAATCATTTCCTTTTGCTACAATATTGTAATACTTAAAGTTAAAATTACGAATTTCCGGATCAAATAGAATAAAATTCTAACATTACGATCTTCTTACGTTACGACTTAATAATGTCAGTATGTCATCCAGGAATGGTCATTTTCACTGCTGCATTCGACGTGTTAACTATAGTTCGGCAGTGGGAACTCTGTTCCAAGAAATGTCAGTGCAAGTGGTAGTCGTAAGGCGTGGTAGAAGATCAGAGTGCAATCTGCATTATTCTGCAGTCGGGGCGCGCAGGCGGCCATCAAGGACCTTTCAGGTCAACGTGATCCAATGTGCCATATAAAACGCCCCTCTCGATGATCCTTCAAGCACTGCTGCACTCGTCGTTGCATCTCGTTGTCGTTGTTCCTCCGTTATGGATACCGTATTCGTAAGTACCCACATTCAATTGCATTGAAAATATTAGGGTTGCCCATTAAATAATCAATTATCGGAAAGTACAATACCCGCCATTTTATTGCTGGGCGTTACTAAAATTGTACACTTTTGAGAATATTTAATTCACAAATCTACTAAAAGGTAAGGGATACGTATTTACGATCGACATATAATAAAATTAATAGCAAATAATCTCTTTGAAAAATAATTGTGTTAAAAACTCTTTGATTTGTGTTTTGCAATTTAACTTAGAATATGACAAAAGAGGAATACTAAAATTTAATTAAATAAGAGTTCTATTTTTATTACTTCTTTTTACTTTACTATCATTTCACTCGCACAATCAAGTTAAAAATATTCATCTTCATTTGGCGACTGTCATTCTTGCATTTATACGTATAAAATCATTGTTAAAATTTTAAATTTCAACCAATTAGGTGCTATTAATGTGCGCTATCGTATTGATTTCGTGTCAATCATCGAATGGTCAACATCAACCGCCTCAACAGGCAGCAATTTTGAGTGATGCAAGATATTTAGCTGGAGATGGGACTTTTGGGGCTGCTTATTCGCAAGAAGATGGTGTCGAGTTCAAAGAGGAAAGCGACGTTTACGGAAATCGTCGTGGGTCTTACTCCTACGTCGATCCAACGGGTCAGAGACGTACGGTGACGTATACTGCTGGTAAAAATGGTTTTCAGGTATGTACGTTGGAGTACATTAAATTCTCTGAACGTCGTGTACCTTTAATCATGAAATCTGATTGAAATAGAAAATTAATATTTATCCATAAAAGCACTAAAACTTCTCTTAAAAGTACTTCAATAAATATCAGTGATCAATTTGTTGGGTTAGGCAGCAAATCTGTGAATTCAATTTTAATCCAAAACGTAATATGGTGAATATTTTAGTGTGAAAATTAAATACTGGTTTAGTACTTCCATAATTTTATTCATCAGTGATATTACAACTTTTAATTCAATTCTATTAACTGTCAACATATAAAAAAAAAACTCATTAAAAATTTAAAAAGCACACTTGGAGGTTTTCACATATTATCAGTACTTACAAAAAAGCTACCCTTGACAAATGATCAATATCAACTAACGAGTCACTTATAAACCTTACTTTTTAACTAAATTAACACTTTAATTTCAATTTTTCAGGCCACTGGAGATGGAATCCCTGTTCCACCTCCACAAACTCCACCCCAACCAGAATACGTACCCCAGCCACAATACAATCCACCCGATTATCAACCACCTCGATACAATCCACCTCCGCAACAATATCAACGCCCGAGTCAACCAGTCTACGAAGAGCAGCCTCAACCTCTACCTCAACCCTTACCTCAACCACGACCCGTGTATCAACCTCAGCCACAGTATCAACCTAGACCCGAACCACGATCCGAGATCCAATCCGTCCCGTCGTATCACAACCCTAGGCCGCAATATCAACCCCCAGTGAGGCCATTGCCACAATACAACGCGATTACGACACCTCCTCCCCGAAGATTTTATCCCCCGGGAAAGCTGAGCTTCAACAGGACTCCGGATGGCTACTCGTACACCTTCAGTAAAAGTTAAGTGGGAGATATTTAACCTCATCCATTCAACGTTTAATCACTATACAACCGTGCTGATTTTTGAAGATTATGTAAATTTTAAGTCACGAAATTATGATGAGGTTATCATAAGTACGTTAAAAGTATATTTCTAAGTTTCTAAGTTTCTAAAAATATTATTCGGAAATTACAGAACTGATAAATATATTATTCAGAAGCTTCCATTATTCGGAAGTTTGAAAATTTCTAAAAATATTTCTAATAATATTTCAAGATTTCCAATTCCTTAGAAATGTAATATTTGTTTTCTTAATTTCTGTTTTCAAAAATATAATATTTCTACCCGAATCGAAAGGGTTAACCCTTTCAACATAGTGAGTGTTAATTGGAAGGCATTGATCTGCGATAGTTAATCCTCAAACGACGGATAATTTAAATTTAATTATATGCTTTGTATTATTTTAATTCTTTTACTTATAAACCGCTTTTACTTAAAAATTCGAATCCTTGATTTTCATCAGAATATTATTATACACGTTCTATAATTCTGGGTCATAATTGACCCAGCTACATCGTTCGAACGATTATTAACGATTATTAATTTCAATGATGCTTATTTCGATTACAATTTGTTATTTGTTGAATTTTAATAAATATAAAGGTCACTAATCTATTTGCCAATATAATACTGTGCAAATTTTCTCAATGATCGAAGATGAGATAAAATGAAATGTTTTTAATAATATTTCATTAGAAATTCACAATTTTACAAATTATAATCGAAATTGAAACAAAAATAATTTAGTTGTTAACTTAATAATTAATTTAGTACCCGCCAATTTATTTGAAATCTATAATTGTACAAAGAATCTGATGAATAACATTGGCGGAAATGATCGGACATTGAATTATTCATACGATCGTGCATTTATAATTGAGAGATTGTGGGTTACCAGAGCCTTGCCCACAATCTTATCACAAGGTGTACGACATGGAACAATCTAAACTTCCTCGAAGAGGGCTGCATAAAGTTTGCATAAATTCCTTTAGAAATGAATTAATCAGTCAATCTATCTTTCTAACTGAAAGGAATGCCTCTGTTCGTTTCTGCTTTCGCTAATTATGCGCACGAAGTCACACAGATACTCATATCGTGATTATAGATAAATAAAATTGAAATTAATTTTCTAAATTTCAAAACAAATTTTAAATTCAATTTTCGAATTTATTTCATAGTCACTTAATTAATTTTATTATAATCTTAATTTGACTTAATTTATAATTGTTCAATTAAAAGATTTATTTCATATTTCTAACCTAAATTACCTAGATAATATATTTTTTGAACACAATTACCTCTGTGTAGATAATTTATATCAACGCTAACATTTTTAATGCTTAAAACATTTTGTATTTTTTAAATTTAAATTTCCATTCCCATAGAATTCTTAATCGCTTCTCAATATCCATAAAAATTGGCATAATAAATAAGAATTTTATTCCATTTATCAATATTTTTATTTCAAAATTGCTTTAATCTTAAACTTATAATTTTCAATTTTCTCATATCTTTATATAATTAACTTAACATGAATTTGATCGAAGAGAATTGAGAGAAAGCTGTAAAGAAGAAGTCGCCAAGAATTTCTGACAACTTTAATGATTCTCATCGACATAAATCATGTGTCTAATATTTCAGTAACATTAATTGGATTTTCTTGATCGATCCACTTGGTTTACGCCCAGAGTTTTGCATGGCAATTTCTTTTACAAATGCGACTACGATCCCGCGCACTTCGGGGTCACGTTACTTTCATTTGCCAACCTTTGACGGTCTCCATACTGTTGCAACGAACAGGAGGATCCCACGATCTAAAAGAGAGGATACGTGATCATTTCTGTCCGATTCATAAATCAGCAACGAATCTCACGTATCTAATTTACCTTCCTCTGAAATAAGGAGTTATAAACTGCTCATAGACGTTATTTCATTCAGTGATAGTTTATAGGGATGCAATCTTATTTGAACGCCCAATTTTAAACACGATTTCGGCAATTTTATTTAACGAACACCATAAACACAAAACACTGTGTTGGAACATAAATTTGCAGTGAGAGAAAATTCTGTTAACCTGGAAAATCGTAATTTCTTCTATAAAAAAGATGATATTGAAGAAAAAGGAAGCAGATATTTGATAATACATATGTAATATATAGTATAAATCGAACTGTGTTATGAAATGAAAACATTATTAATTTGTATTCCAATACAGTGCATGGCGTTCTGTATTTATTCAGACACGTTTAATACTTGAGGTAATAATCAAACATTTTATTAATTTATAGAGGTATAGTTGAGGGTACAATGTCCATAAGTTAATGTAAATGATGTAAAGAAAAATATGTATGTACTTATATTCGTATAACAGTTGTTTGTAATGTTAAGTAGTTATTTAATTAATAATCTGGAGAAATAAATTAGAATACACGTCTTGGTATGTTTTAAAAGGTTTTATGATATTTGTTGAATATTGATATTTATACAACTTCCCATTAGCCATTTAAGCTTAATAGTTAGTTTTATTTTATACCTGTAAGTGTGAATAAATACTTGTTACAGACATATAATGCATTGTGGTCATTTCACCCTAAATTAATGAAAGAAAGAAAGGAACATAATTTTTAACAAAATTAAACAAAAATTCCAAGCAATGAAGCAGTCAGGGTATTATAAAATTTAAAGTTTTTTCTTTTCAGCTAATATTGATTTTTAAGACTACTTTAAAATTATTTTCTACAGTAGCCAGATTTAGATAAACATGTACAAATTTTTAATTATTGGCACCAAACTGATATACATACATGCTATTTCATAATTGGCATACTTCTTTTATATAATTATTCACATTTCCTAGGTAAGAATTAAAAAAACAAAAAAAAAAACAAAAATAGTACGATTTAATTCAAATTTAAACTGCATTTAGATCCCAACCTTCATGAGACGCAAGTAGTGCGCCTCCCTGACGAAGTCATTGTTCAAGCCGAAACGGAAGGAAAGTTTGAAACAAAGGGACGATTATCTCATTATCCAGGCTCGCTAATAACACCACAATGCAGTTGAACGAAGGGAAAAATGCAGTTTGACCGGGCGTCCGTTTACCGGCGCCGTAATACGGGCGCGGCGTTGCAAGGCGAACCGGCCGTATCGAAACAGGAACTTAATAACCTTAGAGGTGGGCCGAAAAAAATGTATACCGTAACGTTTCGCGTCACCTCGACGTCGTATAAGAAAGTCGATCGTGGATTTAATTTATGGTGAAACGGGTGCAGCCCGTGCCGGATGCAACACGCTCGCACAGACTGCATATTTGTCCAGCTACTGTACCCTGCACCCGTGATACGCTCCCCCAACGAATACTATTTTGTCGAAGGATTATTTTCCAGGCAGTACAAATCGTGTATTTAAATATTTAATATAAGATTGATAACTAAAATCTATATAATTAAAAATTGATTACGATCTCTCTAGATTTTTGGTACTTCTCAACACCCCTTGATATTACCAAGAATGATTGAAGGATCGAAAACGAACTTAATTGTAGTATGACTGGACAAGTTTTGATCATTTTAGAAGCTGAAATAAATGGTTATTTTAAAAAGAACACAATTCTAGGAAAGGGGGTTGAACAGTAATCAGAGAGATTCTGTAATAAAAACCATTGTTATATAAAATGAAACACGTATAATTAATAATTAAATAAATTATGATACCGATCACACTTACAGGTAACTGTAAATTTATGTAAACGAAGGATTAATGTAATAAAAGAAAGTTTATATTCTATTCTGCATCAACCTTGGTCACATCCTATAGCAGTGTTTTAGTGATTAATAAAAATGCAACAACAATATAACTTGTAGAGCATTTTTGAGTGTAATTAAATGATTAAAAAGTAATTTTGTAAAGTAAAACCATTGTGAAAGCTTTATTTTTAATTGTTTTTTACAAAAAAATGGTAAACACGGTAAGTATAGATTTATACTAATTTGTATGATTAAATGAATGTCTATGGTCACCAAAGTTTAATAGCAGCGAGAGTAAATAATAAAATAATTAATTTAATATCGTACAAGTTTTATTTTTCATTATTTCTTCAATTTTGTATGCAATTATCACGAAAACAGTACATGTAGCACTATCTAGCGGATAGCAGCAGAACTAAAAAAAAACAGGAAATTGCGAAAATGAGGTCAAATAGCGTTGGGGGTAGACACGCCACGTGACCTCGCCGATTTGGAAGATCGGTATTACAGCAGCTTTGCAGCAAAACATTGAATCAGAACACGAAAGTTACACAGTTATTATAAGATAAAAACATCCTATACAGAAAGTACTTATTGAACAAATATTATGTATAAAATTGTGTTGGATGTTGAATGGAATGTGTAGGAGACGATACTGCATAACTTGAAGACTAATACAAGCAATATGCTTACTTGTTCTTTGAATGTATCATTAAAATTATATTTGTTTCAACTCGAAATACTTGAATTTAAATCCAAGCAGCCATTTTTTAAAAACCAAATTCAAATCTAAATTGGACTACCACCGTACTTTGTTACTCATATATTATAACAACTGGAATTTTTCAATTCAATGTATAGACCATTTATTTAGTGCGCTGTTTAAGATTTCATTTAATAACTTCTTAAGGATACAAAGGATGTCCAATTGCGAATATTGATACAATATAGTAGCTCTTAGCTCGATATCGCATTCAAGAGATCCGTAAAGACTATGATTTTTAGAAGATTTCTTGAATACGATATCGATTACCAGGTCACACCACGTGGAGGTGGCTACTACAGTGACCCGCCCTAACGCCAAGTCCCAACCACCCTCCGTAAAATACCTCGTTTATCAAGTTGTTGCCAACCGGATAAATGAGTTTAGACTCTACTTTTTCGCGTACAGAAGATAGACATACGGTGCGTCTATCTTCCAACCCCCCATACACACACACAGGCACACATTACAATAAGTTACTTAAAACTAACACCTAAGTAACGCTTCCCTCGTTGGGCATGCCATGATGACGCAGAGTAAGTACAAGGGTCTTACTTGCTACTTTCTATTCTAAAATTGCCGTTCTCTTACTTTGAGCGATATAGCCACTCGGCAAAAACGATCAAGAAAGAAAAGAAGGAAAGCTAAAATCTAATACGCGAAACCCGACACGGCGCGAGTAAAAAGGCCCTAACGATCGCCCCGGAAATCAAAGCATCCCCCTCACTGTACTGCGTACTCTCGGTACTCCATAAATGCTCAGTAACCCACCATTTGCCCAACGCCCCCGAAACGTTTGCCACCAGCTTTTCGTGCGAACAGCGCGGTAAACGCCGTCGGAGCAGAATGACGGGTTAAAGTCGAACAAAGAATAACGAGAGATGCTAGCTGCAAGCTCGCGAAACTTGTTCGGGTAGCTAATCCGCCCAAGCTTGCATACTCGCAACAGCACCATACGATATTCCTGTTCGACAGCATCCCGCCACCCCAGAACCACGACGATTCCGTCTGAACCAGTCAAGTGGGGTACCGTTCAGTTGGTCGAACTCCTTTACAGGCCTAGGAGGTAACTGGTTCCCGGACACCGCACGGAGTACAGATCGGAGTCGCTCTGACCCGAAGCGAAGATTCAAACTATAATCTAAAGTAGCACTCTTTTGGTGCAGCGCAAAGAAAAAAAGCTTGAAGTTAAAGTATTCTCGAAGACGTGACTCTAAGAGTGACCGATCGCTCGAAATAAGATAACGCAAAGTTAGGATAGCAAGCCGCATCACATCGAGTGCCTTAATCTTAATTTATGAGCAGAACCCTTTCCAGCGATATATATTGATTTAATCAAAGACTAAGGAAATCTAACTTCATAATTGATAGCCAAAGATAGGGAAATGAATAGAAAAGATAATATTTTGAAAATGCAACGGTAATAGAATGATAGAAATAGAAGAAGCTAAGGAAAGGCTTCTACTTTGTCTTATGTACTAACTTAAGAATAAAAATATAAAGTCCCTACGAGCTACTTTTCATTCAAACATTGCACCTCTCTTATCTCGGCCGATTGCCATTAACAAGATTTAGAAAAGAATTAATGAAACACGGGAGAACGCGAGCAAAGCAAAATAAAATAATCCGGCCATTCAACGGCCCCGTGGTCAGCACCTTTCATCAACAGCACCCCACCCTCGTAAGCCAAAGGGTGGTTGAATCGCGACTTACGTGGAAATGAAATAGAATCGAATCAAGAATACCAACAAGTTAGAGCAACGCGCGTACAACCCGAGCCGGACAGTCTCGATACTGCCACGCCAAGAGCTGTACACACGCAACGGGCACTTGCCAGCATCTCAACCCAACTCCACCCCATGCCCATTGCACGATCAACCCCATTTGGACTACTCAGATTTGATACTAATCGGTGGAAGATGTCTTACGTCCACGGAGCTGATGGATGAATAAAATAATTCACTTTCATTCGAGAGTATCTCCCTGCATACATTACGTACCCCCGGCCATTCAACGGCCCCGTGGCCAGCACCTTTCATCAACAGCACCCCACCCTCGTAAGCCAAAGGGTGGTTAAACCGCGACTTACGTGGAAATGAAATAGAATCGAATCAAGAATACCAACAAGTTAGAGCAACGCGCGTACAACCCGAGCCGGACAGTCTCGATACTGCCACGCCAAGAGCTGTACACACGCAACGGGCACTTGCCAGCATCTCAACCCAACTCCACCCCATGCCCACTGCACGATCAACCCCATTTGGACTACTCAGATTTGATACTAATCGATGGAAGATGTCTTACGTCCACAGAGCTGCTGGATGACCGATTACCCGCGTGCAGCGCGCCTACACGCGAGCGGATACGCAACGTCCAACATGGAGGATACTGAATGAAAGCGAAATAGAATTTGGCATATCGTCGAATAGATTGGTGCAAGTTGGAATAATAAGCGCTTACAGTTTAACGCAAGTTATTCGTCAGGATGCTTAACATCGTGGCGAACAACTTGCGGTCCGTGCCCACCCTTCCTCCCACGCACGGTATATAGTATATATTTATATACAAAAATGTACTGATTTGGGAAAAAGAACCCGTGTCATACATTCGCATATATACTGATTTATTTTATTCATTCTTATTCACATACATACACGAAGAAAATTAAAATAAACTGCATCGTACGGTGAAATTCTTCGACTCGGGTGATAATTATACATTCTAATTAAATTGATAAACGGTGGGGGGGTCGTATCTTTATGTGGGGGTGTTGCAAATTTCGATGATTAGACTATTAAATTAGAATATACGAGACTAGAATTTTATGCAAAATGATGGTAGTGTATAAGGTGAATTAGAAGCTTATGTTTATATGACATTTTGTGTTATTTTGGCTTGCAGAATATGTTGGTAAAGTTTGGCGGGAAAAAAATTGGGACACCCTGTATATATTTACACAGTCAAATGTACTGATATTGGACAAAGAACCCGTGCCATACATTCGGATATATACTGATTTATTTTATTCGTTCTTATTCACATATGCATAAAGATAATGAAAATAAACTGCATCGTACGGTGAAACTCTTCGACTCGGATGATGATTATATATTCTAATTAAATTGATAAACGGTGGGGGGTTGTATCTCTAAGTGGGGGTGCTGCAAGTTTCGACGATTAGATTATTAGATTAGAATATACGAGACTAGAATTTGATGAAATGAAAAATTTCAATCGAATATAAATCAGTCAATGAAGATAATAATAGTCTGTAAACGAAATAATTTGTTTGAAATAATGCTGTAAAAAGATGAAAAACATTGACACTATAATGCAGGAAGGAATAAATGGGTTAATTTATTTGAAATGAAGCTGTGGAGGAATGTGAAACATTAACGTCATAATACAGCAAGGATTAAATGGAATAATTTACTTGAAATAAAGCTGTAAAAAAATGTGAAACATTATCATCACAATACAGGAAGGATTAAATGGAATAACTTATTTCGAATAAAACCATCAAATAGAAAAGCTAATTGATAATGACAATCGAATAGAAAATGAACGAAATGATAACTTAAATAACAAAATCCTGAAACAGAAAATATAATTAACATCATAATTTCAGAAAAGAAATGAACAAAATAAGAATATATATACACAGTGTAATATTTTAAAATACCTATGAAAATCTTTAAATTGATTCAAATAAAAGAAAAGAAAAGAAAAAAACACGAAAGAAAATCGTGGTTCGATGGTAGACGAGCTCGAAAAATGTCGAGCTCGAAATTTCGCGGTATCGTTTCAAAATGAAACGAGATAAAACATGTAAAACAAAGACAAAAATAATACAAATTAGCGAGCATAGTGACATTAATAGTTCCCCTCTTCTATGGCAAATTTGCCGGGGCTCTTCAGCATATAGCTTCTTCTTTCTTCGGCTAAATAAGCCTCACAAATATCACTCGCGAAATTTTACGTCCCGCTCAAACATTCTTTACTTTCGTGAAATGAGAGAATAAGCAAACATTCGTAAATCTGAAGTATTAAATTAGCAACTAAATTCGCGAGTAAAGATATAAAAATCGCAAATTTAATTGTCAATTTAACATTTCAGTTTTCACGAATGTTTGCTCTCTTCGTATTTTACAAAAGTAAAAGAACGTTCAAGCGTAAAAATATATTTGTTTAATTTTACACTTCACTTCACTTCACTTTAATACTTCATTTTTGTAATCGGGTCTAGTACCACGACTACGACTTACAAACTAAGGCTTGGCCTTACGAAAAATCGAGACTAATATTGTAAGAACATTTAAACACAATCAATTTGCATTTGAAATATTTTCATTCGATTTTTCGTTTTCTTCAAACCCCAGATACAAGTTTCTTATGTATTTTACCAAAATACAGATATAGAAAGCTTGCTCTGGCCCTGCCTACTTAAAAACTAAGATCAATCATATCCAGAAGTAAACTACCTGCCTGCTTGAGGCTTTATTTAAAAAATTGGCAAAAATCATGTACACCAACACAAACACTCCACGATTCTCACACACACCACCCGGGTGCAAAAAAGCCTAAACCTAGGGAGAACGTCCCGGGACGTCTCCGACACCCGAGTTCAAATTTTCACACACACACAAGCTAAATATATTCCTGAAATCGACCAACAATCGGTAGTGAACATTGCGCAAAAGTCTGAATTTAATGAATTTTCGATCTAAGTTTCTCAAATATAAAATAAGATAAAATGATTTTAAATATAACTGAGCAAATAATTTTGTTACTTTGAAATTTAAGTTGTTTTAAACCCACACAAGTTCCACAGCCTAACCACACACACACAAATGTGAAACTTATGAGATTTTTGGTTCACTATCAGATTGTCAGTCGCAAAAATATTTTAAACCGTGTCCACCTGCCTTCGCTCATGCGAGTACATCTAAGTACCCGTATGAGTTTCGGGCATAAAAATGTACACGGCCAACAAAATCTGTACTTACTGTGTTTCTTCATGTTTGCTGAAAATCCTAAGCTAAAATATACGATTAACAACACAGAAATAAAAGACAATTTCGACATCACGAGCGATTTCGATATCAAAGTGAATGATCTAATGATAATAAAAGATATTCATACTTGGTACTTTGATATCAAAAATCTACTCATCGCGAAATTCTTGTACACATGGTTTGTTCAATTTTTTACTCGAAATTTGGAAGTTAAAAAATGTATTCTGAAATCGGAGGGTCATCCGGCTTCTCTACATTTTTGTATTTAAAATGAATTTAAGTGTACAAGAAAACCCTAGCCTGAGCTAACAAAAGAAAAACAATCTGCACAAATATCGTTGTATAATTTTATACAACGATATTCGTGGTCACTATGCTCGCTTCAAATGATAAAATTACAACCAGTCCTCGTGTCGTTTCGGACCATTCGTCCTACGACATGATGAGAACTGGAGGAACCGTAAAGCATGCGACTCACCAATCGCAGAATCTCATTACAGCTCTCGATTCACCCAAGATTTGACCCATAGCTGACCAGTCTGGCTTTTTGACGGTTGTGGGCACTCCTTTCCTTGGATATCGCTAGAAGGACACACCTCATTGGACCGAACCCCATTCTGAAATTTCAAATCGCACAATTCGAGGTTATTACGTTATCAATTATTGACAAATTATAGTTAAATTCATGCAATACATTTACGAACACGTGCAAGTAAATTGAGAACTCATAATTGTGTGAGAAAACGTGTGACTAAATACGTCAACACATGCATAATTATATCAAAATCTACACCAGTATACGCATGAATGCATGCACAATCATATAAAAAATCATTTGAAAAATCGTGTAATTAAATATGTTATTGCATGCACTACCACATAGGGAACCATATAAAAAAACACATGGGCAAACATGTGGACACATGCACAATTACATAAGGAACACATGATCACGTATGCTATGTATATGTCCAACCACTTCAGGTGTCACATCAGTAATTGTGCAAACACACGAAAAAACACGATAAAACACACTAACCACACGTGAGATCGGATGTATGAATCCTCCAGCTGTCAGCTCGGTTTTCGGTACGTGTTCGATATTAGATGTTCACCCCGACGCGGTTGTAATAGAACTGACAGGTCATCCTTCTCAAGTTCAACGACAGAAACAAAAACTGGTCACGGTGGTTGGCGTTAACTATTGACTCGGTAATGCTCATTACTCCGTGACGCTATTGTATCGAAATCTATTAAAATTAGGTCCACGCTTACTTTATTATGTTTTTGTTGACTTTTTGTTGTACAGTTGTAAACATTCAAATGTATATTGCAATTATTACTTTCGAATCGATGTGGTTAAACTTTTATTTCGCTTTTATGCAATATTCCGTATTTTGTTATATAATTTTTAAATACACGCATACAATCGATTGTTAATATTTGACGTTTGTATAAGATACTTTCAAAATACAGTTATTATATATTTATACATTTTTTTATTTTTATCTTGTTAAATGTTCCTCGACCGTGAAGTCACCCCCTATAATAATACACGAAGCACAACCACCACATTAATTGAAATCGAACTATTATGCAATTGCAATCTGTACTTTTGAAATCTTGTTTATATCTGAAAAATGAAAAATGAAAGTAGTACAAAAATAATAAAAAATAAATGCAATAAACCACTTTTTTCTAATTTTCTTTTCATATTCTTAGTCAAATTGTTATCTTTAAGTTTTTTATGTGCAATCATTAATATTTTGATTATGTTGTATATTGTAGAAGGAAATGTAAGAGAGTCGACGAAGAAAATTACTCTTTTAAAAGGAGTCGATATTGGAAATAAGTTTGGGAACCCCTGTTTTAGATGAATTGTTATAATTTTATTAATACTATTTCTTTATTAAATTGTTATATTCATTATATTTTTGTTATATTTTTAACGAAACTGAACATTTTTTTAATTATATTTTTATACGATATATATATTGTAATCATGTATCATAAATGTTTTAAATTTTATTTTGAATTTTGATTCCAATATTAGGGAATCGATTACAAATATTACAGTCCCGATGCGGCAATTTAACGAGCGTGTACTTACTATACGTATTATCGGACAAGTAAAGAGGTTTGAAGCCGTTAGTATCGAAATTGTACCGCTAGATGACTGCACTCTGCCTTAATATTTGGAAACAGTCTTTTTTCTTCGTTTTTTATAATTATAGAAATTTAAATAAATATAAAATGTGTAAAAAATATCGTTTTAAAACTTTCATAGAAAAATACCATTTCTCATCTGATAGATATCGTTGCTTCAGTCGCTTATTATTAGATACCGTTACAAATAAAATTAAAAATAATAATAATAACTTGTAATATAAAATATCTAAGCATATCGTAAGCGATATGGTCAATAAACATGCAATTATATTACAATTATGAACTGCTTTCAAATATTGAAAAAATTTTAGGAAATAAAATACAACCGACTATTCGGAATGCACTAAAAGGGACGAAATAATTTTAATTTAAGTTTCGGAAACGGAGAAAAATTAAAAATTTTCTACATTGGAAATTGTCACAATTCTTTAATCCTTTTACATATTTTCACATTAGCAGCATCTTTCATTTACACAATTTTTAATTTTGCGCCGTCTCCGAAATATAAATTAAAATTATTTCGTTCCTTTTAGTGTATTCCGAAGTCGGTTGTATTTTTTTTTTTCGATATGTAGAGAAAGGGAGAAGGGTGAAAACGATTTAATCGAGAGTTTGTTGTATAGTAGTCGATGTTTTGTAAGCTTTTGTATTTTTGTAAATGTTGGGCAGAAGAAATACTCGCCGAAAATCAATGTCCGGTTAACATATTACCGAATCCTTCGTGTCACATGTATTAATATATACAGAAATATACCGAAATATATTAAAATTCAACTGGTCGATGATATTTCAAGCATTTAATATTTTCGTAGTTTTGAAAAATTCACAGCACAGCAGTTTTATGGATATTCAACTTCCGCTAACAGATGTCACCACGTTACCGAACCGAAAAATATAATCTTCAAGTTTGTATATTACTTTTCCTATCGACTAATGTTATTTAAATCTAAATTAACAGGAAACACTTGACACATTAAGGATCCCACAGGTCAACGCGAACCATTCAACGGTGGCGAAATTCCTGGCAATAAATATAAAAAAAAACATGGCTAAATTTTACGCAGTAGATAGCTCAGAAGATAGAGGAAAGTGCGTACATAATAACGCAATTTGTTGCAACGCGATATCTTAATTAGTTCCTGAGATATAGGGCTTCAAAGTTTGTATAGCGGCCGGCGCGTACGAGGGTACTCCCGAATGGGCCGCAGACTTTTTTCTAGGAAATACGTCCGGCGCATTTCCAGGAATAGTAAAGGGTTAGACGTAAACAATGACCACGTGACCGCTACGCTAGACACTCGCTGTCTGGGTCCAAGCGTGAGGCGGCAGCGAATTTCTACAAAAATTACCTTTGTCTTTACACGACGATATCTCAGGAACGGATAAAGATATCGATGTAAATCAAAAACCGAATTAAAGGGGAAGGTTTCTACTTTCTTACGAATCTAACTCTATACCGAAATTCGAAACAGGACTTTGTTGGCAGCCCTTTGAACTTTTAGTAATTTTAATACGCGTTTCTTATGCAGTTTAACGTAGTTTCTGACTTTCAACTGCTTCTAACAATAGAATATTATTATAAATATCTATCACACGCATTATTAACGATTGTTTCGTTTATTCAAAAAAAATTGTTGGTAAAAAAAAAATACATCCGACTTCGGAATGCATCAAAAAGGACGAAATAATTTTAATTTATATTTCGGAGACGAATCTGAAGATCTGGCTCGATTTCAAAACAAATCTTGGAATAAAATAATTATCTTAGGCAGAACAACGTTTGCCGGGTCAGCTAGTAACGATATAAAAGAAAAATTCATTTTTCCAGGTCGTTCTGAACGTATTAACGAAAGTCAATAGATTTCACTTTGTTTCAGGAACTACTTATCTTTTTGATTGAGCTAAATGTTTCTCCGTTTTATACAGGAAGGATTGGGCTATTATAAAATAATTTGTTCAACCCCGATAATTAATTTTATAATGTTGTAAAATATAAACAAATTCTTTTTTCTTTGCGTTTTTTTCAATGATGTGGCAGAGTGATTTAAATTTTGAAAAAAACATCATCATATTCCTCGAAGTTTCCCCTTAAAAATGAGCCCTCCAGAAGGATGGAGAATTGAAAATTGGCGTCACAATGAGCTGGAAAAGTCGCGGTGTCGATTATTTTTTCCAAATTTAATTGTTTAATCTGCTCCCTTAAAGTTTCTTTCTTCTTTGTCTTCCTTTATAATCATTATTCAATTATTTAAGCGACCACTCTATATTTTAAATCTTTCTTTAACATATTATCGACAGGCTAATAGAAACGAAAGCTCCGATGTCGATGACGAAGCTGCCGTCGAAGATGCGAAAAGATTGCTGGAAGCTGGCGAGGGTCAATGGGGAACAGACGAGAGTACATTCAATGCTATCCTCATTACCAAAAGTTTCCCTCAACTGAGAAAGATTTTCGCGGAATACGAACGTCCTCCAACTAAATCAATTATATTAACGCTTACTTTTATTGTTCCTAAAAACATGATAATTTACAATCGAACAATTAATACGATAATCTACCGAGTAATCGACTAATTTCACTAATTCACAATAATTGCTTTCGTAATATGCATGCGTTCTCCGATGTATGTGTGTGCGTAAACTATACAAATTGATAAACCATTATCTTTTTTTACAATCAAACGTTAAGACCGCTGTAATTTATTTCTACTTCTGTTTGCATTTACAGAGTGACTGCGGCGAAGATTTTAAGCGGCTTTTGATTGCAATTTTGAATTAAAGAAATCTATGGAAAGGAACATGCACTTACATTTGTTTAATTAAAAAAAAAAAAAAAGAAAAAAAAATTTACAACATGGTCATCTCTGTCTCTAACACCGTTGTTAATATAATTGTGTGACATAGATAACAACTTTTGTTCGTGATCAAATTTCTGCACGTTCGATTTCGAAATTGTATCGTTTGTCGTGTAAAACGGTAAAAGGAGAATACTTGCATTTTCTCTTTCCAGAGTGATTGCGACGCTGAATGGAAAATACTTTTAATCGCGATGCTGAATTAAGAGCACAATTCGATATCGTGTTAGAAACATGCTTAACGGCAAATATTCCAAAGATCGATGATATTACAAAGTACAGGATGACGTGAGAGGACTCGAGAAACGAAGCGGCAATGTACGAAAATATCCAGCAAGGTGAACATTGACGAAACATCGTCGGTTTTATAACACAATTTAACCCCTTAAATGCATGGATTTTCTCGAGAAATAGTAAAATAAACGCAAAAGTCATAGAAAGATAATTTAAAATATCCATCTCATTTTTGTTATATTTATTTTGTCTGAGAAACTAGTTTGTTGTCTAATGAACAATCCGTATGCATTTAAGGGGAAATTTACCTGAAAAGTCTCGAGAAAAAGAATCTGCAAACCATTTGCTATATTTAGCCCAACTGAATTAAATCAGTTTTGTTTTCTACGAAATATACAGTATATATATCTATTTTTTTTAAACGATTTTTTTAAATATCGTTGACACAACATTCCGTATTTTATATATTATATGTAACTAATTGTTGCTGTCTTTAGAAGTGTTAATAAATTCAGATAAATAAAACTATAGCGAACAAATCATTCGGTTTATGCGGTTGACAATTGCGTAAATGGAATTTACTCGTTCTTTACGAGGCACGGTGACGAGATTCAGCCTAAAACAAAATCGAAGAATAATCCTAGGATATAGATATTGGAGTAGTTTTTAGCTCGACACTGCTCGTATCGGTAATAACCACCAAGTCCCATCCACTCTTCATTACAATCACCTCGTTTATCAAGCTGTTACCAACCAGATTGTCTTGTACAAGATCCTAACGTGTCGTACGCGAGGGAAAGCAGACATAATATACTTATTATAAATTTGTAGTATGTATATAATTTGGATCGTTCTTAACCTTTGTAGCGTATACGTATTCATTTGGCCAGTATACGATAAAAATAATCATATTTATGCAACTTGAAGACCAATACAAGCAATATGCTTGTTTGTTCTTCGAATGTATCATTAAAAGTATATTTTTTTCAATTCGAAATATCTGAATTTAAATCCAAGCAGCTATTGTTTAAACCTAATTCAAATCTAAATTGGACTATCACAGTATTTCTGATTTTTTTTTTCAATTCAATGTATAGACCATTTATTTAGCGTGCTATTTAAGATTTCATTTAATAACTTCTTAAGGATGCAAAGGATGTTCAATTGCGAATATTGATTCAATATAGTAGCTCTTAGCTCGATATCGCATTCAAGAGATCCGTAAAGACTATGATTTTTAGAAGATTTCTTGAATACGATATCGATTTCCAGGTCACACCACGTGGAGGTGGCTACTACAGTGACCCGCCCTAACGCCAAGTCCCAACCACCCTCCGTAAAATACCTCGTTTATCAAGTTGTTGCCAACCGGATAAATGAGTTTAGACTCTACTTTTTCGCGTACAGAAGATAGACATACGGTGCGTCTATCTTTCAACCCCCCATACACACACACAGGCACACATTACAATAAGTTACTTAAAACTAACACCTAAGTAACGCTTCCCTCGTTGGGCATGCCATGATGACGCAGAGTAAGTACAAGGGTGTTACTTGCTACTTTCTATTCTAAAATTGCCGTTCTCTTACTTTGAGCGATATAGCCACTCGGCAAAAACGATCAAGAAAGAAAAGAAGGAAAGCTAAAATCTAATACGCGAAACCCGACACGGCGCGAGTAAAAAGGCCCTAACGATCGCCCCGGAAATCAAAGCATCCCCCTCACTGTACTGCGTACTCTCGGTACTCCATAAATGCTCAGTAACCCACCATTTGCCCAACGCCCCCGAAACGTTTGCCACCAGCTTTTCGTGCGAACAGCGCGGTAAACGCCGTCGGAACAGAATGACGGGTTAAAGTCGAATAAAAGAATAACGAGAGACGCTAGCTGCGAGCTCGCGAAACTTGTTCGGGTAGCTAGTCCGCCCAAGCTTGCATACTCGCAACAGCACCATACGATATTCCTATTCGACAGCATCCCGCCACCCCAGGACCACGACGATTCCGTCTGAACCAGTCAAGTGGGGTACCGTTCAGTTGGTCGAACTCCTTTACAGGCCTAGGAGGTAACTGGTTCCCGGACACCGCACGGAGTACAGATCGGAGTCGCTCTGACCCGAAGCGAAGATTCAAACTATAATCTAAAGTAGCACTCTTTTGGTGCAGCGAAAAGAAAAAAAGCTTGAAGTTAAAGTATTCTCGAAGACGTGACTCTAAGAGTGACCGATCGCTCGAAATAAGATAACGCAAAGTTAGGATAGCAAGCCGCATCACATCGAGTGCCTTAATTTTAATTTATGAGCCGAACCCTTTCCAGCGATATATATTGATTTAATCAAAGACTAAGGAAATCTAACTTTATAATTGATAGCCAAAGATAGAGAAATGAATAGAAAAGAAAATATTTTGAAAATGCAACGGTAATAAAATGATAGAAATAGAAGAAGCTAAGGAAAGGCTTCCACTTCGTCTTATGTACTAACTTAAGAATAAAAATATAAAGTCCCTACGAGCTACTTTTTATTCAAACATTGCACCTCTCTTATCTCGACCGATTGCCATTAACAAGATTTAGAAAAGAATTAATGAAACACGGGAGAACGCGAGCAAAGCAAAATAAAATAATCCGGCCATTCAACGGCCCCGTGGTCAGCACCTTTCATCAACAGCACCCCACCCTCGTAAGCCAAAGGGTGGTTAAACCGCGACTTACGTGGAAATGAAATAGAATCGAATCAAGAATACCAACAAGTTGGAGCAACGCGCGTACAACCCGAGCCGGACAGTCTCGATACTGCCACGCCAAGAGCTGTACACACGCAACGGGCACTTGCCAGCATCTCAACCCAACTCCACCCCATGCCCATTGCACGATCAACCCCATTTGGACTACTCAGATTTGATACTAATCGGTGGAAGATGTCTTACGTCCACGGAGCTGATGGATGAATAAAATAATTCACTTTCATTCGAGAGTATCTCCCTGCATACATTACGTACCCCCGGCCATTCAACGGCCCCGTGGCCAGCACCTTTCATCAACAGCACCCCACCCTCGTAAGCCAAAGGGTGGTTAAACCGCGACTTACGTGGAAATGAAATAGAATCGAATCAAGAATACCAACAAGTTAGAGCAACGCGCGTACAACCCGAGCCGGACAGTCTCGATACTGCCACGCCAAGAGCTGTACACACGCAACGGGCACTTGCCAGCATCTCAACCCAACTCCACCCCATGCCCACAGCATGATCAACCCCATTTGGACTACTCAGGTTTGATACTAATTGGTGGAAGATGTCTTACGTCCACAGAGCTGCTGGATGACCGATTACCCGCGTGCAGCGCGCCTACACGCGAGCGGATACGCAACGTCCGACATAGAAGATACTGAATGAAAACGAACCGAAAGAAAAAACTTGATCAGTTTTATGTTAAATTAATGTTACTTTAACGGGAGCGAAATAGAATTTGACATATCGTCGAGTAGATTGGTGCAAGTTTGAATAACAAGCGCTTACAATTTAACGCAAGTTATTCGTCAAGATGCTTAACATCGTGGCGAACAACTCGCGATCCGTGCCCACCCTTCCTCCCACGCACGGTATATATATATTTATACAGAAAAATGTACTGATTTTGGACAAAGAATCCGTGTCATACATTCGCATATATACTGATTTATTTTATTCGTTCTTATTCACATATACATATAGAAAATTAAAATAAACTGCATCCTACGTTAAAACTCTTCGACTCGAATGATGATTATATGTACATTCTAATAAAATTAATAAACGGTGCTGCAAATTTCGATGATTAGATTATTAGATTAGAATATGCGAGACTAGAATTTTATACAAAATGATGGAAGTGTGTATCAGATGAAATGAAAAATTTCAGTCGAATATAAATCAGCCAATGAAGATACTTGTGTGTCTGCGAACGAAACAATTCATCTGAAATAATGTTGTAAAAAGATAGAAAACATTGACACTATAATGCAGGAAGGAATAAATGGGTTAATTTATTTAAAATAAAGCTGTAAAAAAATGCGAAACATTAACATCATAATACAGGAAAGATTAAATGGAATAATTTATTTGAAATAAGGCTGTAAAAAAATGTAAAACATTCGCATCACAATGCAGGAAGGATTAAATGGAATAATTTATTTCGAATAAAACCATGAAATGGAAAAGCTGATAATGATAATCGAATAGAAGATCAACGAAATGATAACTTAAATAACAAAATCCTGAAACAGAAAATATAATTAACATCATAATTTCAGAAAAGAAATTAACAAAATAACAATATATATACACAGTGTAATATTTTAAAATATCTATGAAAATCTTTAAATTGATTCAAATAAAATAAAAAATAAAAAAAACACGAAAGAAAATCGTGGTTCGATGATCGACGAGCTCGAAAAATGTCGAGCTCGAAATTTCGCGGTATCGTTTCAAAATGAAACGAGATAAAACATGTAAAACAAAGACAAAAATAATACAAATTAGCGAGCATAGTGACATTAATAGTTCCCCTCTTCTATGGCAAATTTGCCGGGGCTCTTCAGCATATAGCTTCTTCTTTCTTCGGCTAAATAAGCCTCACAAATGTCACTCGCGAAATTTTACGTGCCGCTCAAACATTCTTTACTTTCGTAAAATGAAAGAATAAGCAAACATTCGTGAATCTGAAGTATTAAATTAGCAACTAGATTCGCGAATAAATTTTACCAAAAAATTCAATTTTTTGGTAAAGATATAAAAATCGTAAATCTAATTGTCAATCTAAGATTTCAGTTTTCACGAACGTTTGCTCTCTTTGTATTTTACAAAAGTAAAAAAATGTTCAAGCATAAAAATGTATTTGTTTAATTTTACACTTCACTTCACTTCACTTTAATACTTCATTTTTGTAATCGGGTCTAGTACCACGACTACGACTTACAAACTAAGGCTTGGCCTTACGAAAAATCGAGACTAATAATTGTAAGAACATCTAAACACAATCATTTTGCATTTGAATATTTTCATTCGATTTTTCGTTTTCTTCAAACCCCAGATACAAGTTTCTTATGTATTTTACCAAAATACAGATATAGAAAGCTTGCTCTGGCCCTGCCTACTTAAAAACTAAGATCAATCACATCCAGAAGTAAACTACCTGCCTGCCTGAGGCTTTATTTAAAAAATTGGCAAAAATCATGTACACCAACACAAACACTCCACGATTCTCACACACACCACCCGGGTGCAAAAAAGCCTAAACCTAGGGAGAACGTCCCGGGACGTCTCCGACACCCGAGTTCAAATTTTCACAAACACACAAGCTAAATATATTCCTGAAATCGACCAACAATCGGTAGTGAACATTGTGCAAAAATCTGAATTTAATGAATTTTCGATCTAAGTTTCTCAAATATAAAATAAGATAAAATGATTCTAAATAATTTTGTTACTTTGAAATAAATTTGAGTTGCTTTAAACCCACACAAGTTCCACAACCTAATCACACACACATGTGAAACTTATGAGATTTTTGGTTCACTATCAGATTGTCAGTCGCAAAAATATTTTAAACCGTGTCCACCTGCCCTCGCTCATGCGACTACATCTAATTACCCGCATGAGTTTCGGGCATAAAAATGTACACGGCCAACAGAATCTGTACTTACTGTGTTTCTTCATGTTTGCTGAAAATCCTAAGCTAAAATATATGATTAACAACACAGAAATAAAAGACAGTTTCGACATCAAGAGCGATTTCGATATCAAAGTGAATGATCTAAATATAATCAAAGACATTCATACTTGGTACTTTGATATCAAAGATCTACCCATCGCGAAATTCTTGTACACATGGTTTATTCAATCGTTTGACTCGAAATTTGGAAGTTAAAAAATGTATTCTGAAATCGGAGGGTCATCCGACTTCTCTACATTTTTGTATTTAAAATGAATTTAAGTGTACAAGAACACCCTAGCCTGAGCTAATAAAAGAAAAACAATCTGCACAAATATCGTTATATAATTTTATACAACGATATTCGTGGTCACTATGCTCGCTTCAAATGATAAAATTACAACCAGTCCCCGTGTCGTTTCGGACCATTCGTCCTACGACATGATGGGAACCGGAGGAACCGTAAAGCATGCGACTCACCGATCGCAGAATCTCATTACAGCTCTCGATTCACCCAAGATTTGACCCATGGCTGACCAATCTGGCTTTTGGAAGGTTGTGAGCACCCATTTCCTTGGATATCGCCGGAAGAACACCCCTCCTTGGACTGAACCCCAGTCTGAAATTTGAAATCGCACAATTTGAGGTTATTACCTTATCAATTATTGGCAATTATAGTTAAATTCGTGCAATACATTTACGAACACGTGCAAGTAAATTGTGAACTCATAATTGTGTGAGAAAACGTGTGACTAAATATATTAACACATGCATAATTATATCAAAATCTACATCAGTACACGTATGAGTGCATGCACAGTCACATAAGGAATCATTTGAAATACGTGTAATTAAATATGTTAGCACATGCACTACCACATAGGGAACCACATAAAAAAACACATGGGCAATCATGTGGACACGTGCATAATCACATAAGGAAACATTTGAAAAAACGTGCAATTAAATATGCTATCGCATGCACTATCACATAGGGAACCACATAAAAAAACACATGGGCAAACATGTGGATATATGCACAATCACATAAGAAACCACACCAGGGAACACATGATCACAGATGCTATGTATATGTCCAACCACCTCAGGCGTCACACCAGTAAATGTGCAAACACACTAAAAAACACGATAAAACACACACGGTAAAACACACTAACCACACGTGAGATCGGATGTATGAATCCTCCAGCTATCAGCTCGGTTATCGGTACGTATTCGATATTAGATGTTCACTCCGACGCGGTTGTAATAGAACTGACAGGTCGTCCTTTTCAAGTTCAACGACAGAAACAAAAAGTGGTCACGGTGGCTGGCGTTGCCTATTGACTCGGTAATGCTCATTACTCCGTAATGCTATTATATCCAAATTTATTGAAATCGGGTTCACGCTTACTTTATTATGTTTTTGTTGACTTTTTGTTGTACAGTTGTAAATATTCAAATGTTTATGACTTTTATATATAGATATACATATTGCAATTATTACTTTCGAATCGATATGGTTAAAATTTTATTTAGGTTTTATACAATATTCCGTATTTTGTTATATAATTTTTTAATTTTTTTAATATAATTTTTAAATAATCGCATACAATACAATCGATTGTTAATATTTGACATTTGTATAAGCTACTTTTAAAATATATTTATTATATGTTTACATATTTTTTTATTTTTAACTTGTTAAATGTTACTTTTTTTTTAGAATTTACAATTTGCTTTCGAGTGAAAAATCACTTTATATAAAAATATCAGTATAAATTATTACGTTTATATTACGTTATATTATAAAATCAATTTATTTTTCTAATGTCGGTTCATTTTTATTATTTCATTCATTAATTACGTATCATCTTTCTCTAATTAATTTTCTAAGAAAGATATCCTGTCAACCTAAATTGGAACTCCAGAAACCACGGATCCTTTATCATATTCAGTTCACTTATGACGCATAATATACGTCTTTCAATGCAATCTATGACACACCATGCGTGTCTGATAAAAAAAATCGTAAAAACTTGTCCAATACATGGGGTATCTTTTTTCAGTAAGATAAAAATATAGGAAGGGTTCAACGCGTTTACTGCAAAGCGTGCGAATATCGATAAAAGATACATAGAGAATTACACCAGAAAACTCAGCAATACACATTTGTAATTTACAACTATAATTATTATTACAAAATTATACTGATGGCGCCACCAGATAGCACCACCCGCACCGTTTCTGTGGGCGCTGGATACAAAATTGAAAAAATAGTGAAAAATAAAGTTTCTACGATAATAAATTGTTTATTTTATAATAATATGATGTTTCCTATTGTTCCTGTTAAAATTTGGTGACCATAGGCCTTTATTCAATTATATGAATACTTTATATCTATTACACTGTCTGAACTCGGTTTTGAACTTAAATAAAAAAACATCATTTATTTCAATGAGAACGCGTATGTAGTTGAAGGAATTTACTTTAAATTGCCACTATTTTCAAAGATATGCACCGTCGTCAAGCGGGTATAGTTGCCTTTAGAAACGGAAGGACGAAGTACATTTAAGTGACAGAATGATGACGTTTATCTGTTTCACTTTCGAGCTGTAAATTACGTTTTATACCTAATTGAACAGTAAATAATGTGAAATACGGTCTACTTTTTTAGTCTTGTTTTATTTATAAAGGTATATTGGTTATACATTTCGTTTCATGATTATGGCAGTAACATACTGACTCTGATTAGCTGCGCGCGACATCAACAGTATAAAAAAGTAGTTTAATACAGCTGCTACCGAGAGGCAGTGGCATCGGATATTCACTCCTCGTGACAAATAAAAACAAGAAAAAAAAAAAAGAAAAAAGAAAGAGTCAAGGAAAAAAGAAAGGAAGAATCATAAAACAGAAAACTGAGAAGAACAGATATCACCTTATTTCTATAATCTAACTTATCGTACGTTTTTCATTTCTTCTTTTTTTTTCTTCTTTTATGCCAATGTGCCTCCTCAACACGTTTCAATTTCTTTTTTTTTTTCTTCGAGGGATCAGAGCGAAGTCGGATTTCAAGTCCCAGAGAAAAGGCACTATACGTCTATCAAATATAGTATTTCACTCTGATCGTACAAAGTACTACAATATAAATCATTACACCTTTCACGTCGTCGACGATGATCATCGTTTTGTACGAAATCCTCTTTCGAAACAAGAATAAGTCCGAAAAACATACATCACGCCAGATCCTTGATGGATTTATTACGATCTAACAATTTCCATTCTTTTATTTATGAATACATTCGTAGTCATTTACATGGCCGAACATGCTGGTTTCTGTTACTTTCTCCTTTTGTTCGTGAAAATTAGACAGCGTATCAATTTTAATCGCACCCTCCTGTCGGGGTACGTTTCTTAAATCAGTGATGACGAACCTGTGACTCGTGAATCGAAGAAGCACAATTTTGTTCAAATTTTGCAATATTATGGGGGATATTAAAAATAATAACTCTGAAAATTATAGGACACGATAAAATACAGCAAAATTTTGAACGAAATTAGGTTTCCAAACATCTTGCGTTCCCTTCGTAAATAAAGTTACATATAAAACAAAAAATTGCGATTTCAAACAAAATTATTCGGTTCAAATATTTCATAACTTTTAATTCGATTGATCCACCGCCAATAAGGGTTCGTCATCGCTGGTTTAAATACACATTCCCGATAATTATCGTTCGAACACGATACAGGAATATCAAACGGATGAAAATTCTCGCACACAAGTTCGTATTATACATGAAAATTACCTTTAAGGATGAGGGAATCACTGAAATTCAGTGTTTTTCAAAACGAATCTCGATGCTTGAACGCTTTATTCTAAATACATATAAACTATGTAAAAAAAAATGTCCTCGTAATTGTATGAGAAGAAAGGCCGGCATTTTATTCTTTTCTTCTTGTTATCATTTACTTCTTCCTTCTTTAGGTCGTTCGCTAATTAAATCGCTATAAACGACGCTGCTTACTTGTGTGCTCGTCGCGCGAATGTTTTCTCACCTCCTTTATTCTATGAAGAATACTCGCGAATTTTTCTTCGTTTCTTTCACTTTTGTCCTTTGTACAAAATGTTTAGAAACAATTGTGATCAATTTTAAAACGTTACAGTACCTATCAGAACTTACAGACAACGTTTATAAATACCAGTACAATGATTTCTTTTTTTCAAGTTCTAAAAAGCTGTATTCGATTCTTAGAATTTTAATTTTCAAACTTCAATCCTTAAGTATTAATACTTGCTTCCATTCTGTCTGGTACCAAGTGCTAATTTTATTATTAAATTAAAAATAAACTTGGAAGAGTCATATATTTCATAAAATGAGCAAACTATGCAAAAAGATGAAGCAAAGTTAATTCATAACTCGAGAATAAATCATTTTTTTAAACCAATCATTAGCAAACGTTTCTGTCATACAAAAATATATAATAGTTTTTAAACAGTCAATTCGATACTTTCAGTGTACTTTATACGTTTAAAAATTTGGACACAATTTTTTCTCAACACTCTGTACAATTTTTCTCCGCAACAATTGCAACTATTGTCAATTCGATTAACATCTATATTGCACTAGTCAGAATTATACAAAATATATACCTAACGGGTAGGCTTAGCTTTTTGAAGTATACCATTTTAGGCACCGTTGTCCCGGAAGTTGAATTTGGATCAAAAAGAAGCCGGAAGTTGGGATGGTACGTGAGGCAGGAGGCACGGCAGTTTCGCTAACACGATCGCGCTGTCTATCTAAAACTTCTATTCTAAAGACGAGAGGAAATAAGCGCTGTACAAGCGAATTATATGAAGTTTTATCTGTAAGAGACAGTTTGTTCACAATGTGGTGTCCCTTGGGAGACACACGATGAAACAATAATGTTGTTTCATACCTTTCCAGTCTGACAATGTTCACGTTGAAACGGAAATAGGAAGAAAAATGAAGCATTTGATTATTGTCCTTCGAAACTTGAACAACGTTATACTTGTCTGCGTGACAATTTCAAAGAAAATATTAATTAAATGGACAGATATCTCTCGAGTTACGATCTTCTCGATTTGCAACATTTCAATAAGGAAATACTTTCGAACATTTTGTCTATTTCTTTAATAGAACCGAGAGAAATGTATGTACGTGTGGGCATACTTTCTATGAAATTCGATTTACAACGAAAATTGTAACTTGAGAAATAATCATATCATTAAAAGAAGCTAAAAACTGCATCAGTTACACAGTTTGTTGGTCAGAAAAGTTTCCATACAAGTTCTTCAAATTTATTTATGTTAACTTGTGTTAACAGCCCAAGGGTTAAATTATTTAAATTTAAAAACGCAATAATATAATATTTGTTACAGGAACAAATGAAATAAGTTACAAAAACTTGTAAATTTCCTGTTTTCTTTTTACTTAATCGAAATCATTTTCAGTCATTTCTGCAACAAACACCTAAATAAAACAAAGCAAATATTATTTATTACCTTTCACTGAATAAACTTTAATGAACTGTACACTAACTTTTCTGGCTGATTACTGTGTTGTTTCTTTTTCTATCGTTCATTAAATAGATCTTTTTAAAATGTAAACCAAATTCTGTTTTTCCTTGGTCAAGTACACGCTGATACTTCAGGCGCCAAGGATGGATGGTAATAACAGAGAACAAGACTTCGAGTGAACAGTAAAATTAATTAAAAACAAAGAGCTATTTGCTTCAGACTCGATTAAGAATATAAAAATCTAGAGATGCGGTAATATTGTCAACACTTACTCTATTACACAGTAAAAACTACACGTTTGGTATTAAAAATCGATCATGCGGCTAATAATACATCGCCTTTGGAAGATCATCGAGCTTAAAAACGAAAAGTAAGGAAAGAAGATCACGTAATCAAGAAATATGCTCTTCGAACATCGATACACTTAATGTGTACCCACTATAATAATCAAGAGAAACTTGTTCGTATACCTCTAGTTTAAACGAACTACTTAATCGGATAAGTAAATGGTTACCTGTAATTGTAACGCGTTACGTCGTATGGCGCTGAAATAACGATATAATTATAGAAACGATTATTTCGAGGATAAAATGAAATGATACGATAGCATTGAGAACAAACCTGTACATCTGATATTGCGGATACTGCTAATGGCTAAAAACGGCGGGAAGCTAGCTATGTAGGAACGTATACTATTAAGTAATCACACTTAAATACTGACGCAATAGTAAAGTTGCAGCACAAATCAGTATCGCGTCAATACCTAAATATCTGACGAATAACATACTATGTCTTCGTTACACAGAGTGTGATAGAATACGAGATACATGCGAGAAAGTGACGATACTTTGTACAAAAGTAAATCAAAATTATGGATTTCAAGCTTCGTTTCTAAGAAAAATAGCTTTGAAATTTTCTTAACACGTTGATTCACCTGGTCGACAATGTGTTAAATCATTCCTAACTCGAGAACCAAAATTTCAAACCCAATTTCTTCGAAATCCAAGTCTCGAACGAAAAATATTTATTTCATAATTTCGATTCAATTCACGCGAAATATCGTCGGTTTCTCTTTTGTATCGCGCATTTTATGTATATTCGGGATACACAGTAGTACTTCTATGATCAGTCCAGTTCTAATACAGTTTTCAATCGGGTGATATGTTGCGTCGAGTGAAAAATATCTTTTCTTTCTTTGTTAGAAATGATGCGAGCGCTTTGTGTTTGTCGATTCGGATAACCGAAAACGAGGGTACCTTTGTTGATATTTGTACAAGAACATACTACTGTGCATCTCTGGCTAATAAATCAGTATATTCATTATACAATCACAATATGCATGACAATCCTATGTAAAAGTCCTGGTCAAAATGGAGTAGTGAACTTGTACTATGGTAAGACACGAATCGATGGCGTGTAATTACAGGAAGGATAATTCTAGCTGCATAATCCCGAAGGATCGACCAGTCCGCGTGCGATCAGCTCCGCGGTCGCTGGATCGCCTTGTTTGCCGCTCGAATGTTGAGGCGGCGTTTGTTGCGCGTGAGGCTCGAAATGGGAACGTACGTGAAACATAAACTCAGCCTTATCTGTGAAGTCTGTGCGGCACATCAAACAGAAATGCCTCTCGGACGCGTACGGCTGCGGCGGTGGCGCGGATCCTGGAAAATATGGTGCTGCGTGCTGTGGCGGGGCGGACGCTTCTAAATGAGATCTGTAATACAACAGAATACTCATCTAAATTACGCTGCAGTTAGAAAAATGTAATCAATCACGAAAATTTTCGTATCGTGTTTATTTGAATCAAAATGATCCCTTTACAGAGAGTACAAAGACTATTATGACTGTTTTGTTAATTACGATATTATTGCTATTCGACTAAACTCTTATTACGCTTTGATTTGACACACTTGGTCACGATGAAATATTATGAGATAATAATTCGACTTACCTGGTGCTGTATCAGAAGGCACGTACCAAATAAAAAGAAGCTTTATTAATATAAATGAATGTTACCTAGCATGCTGCATCCATTCCTCTCTCGTAGCTAATGCTCGACCGCACAATTCGCACGCCCAACTAACTGGCTCCTCTTTCAACTTGTGAATAGTATCTTGACGAGTTTGTGGTTGTGGCGGTGGTTGCTGCTGCTGCTGTTGTTGCTGTTGCTGAGCCTGTTGCTGCTGCTGCTGCTGCTGTTGTTGCTGCTGCTGTTGCTGTTGCTGATCCGAGTTTGGAGCTGCGGGAGTAGAAAGTGGTGCAACCCCAGGCCGATGTCTCAGCTTGTTCATGTGAATGACCAGCTTGTCTCTGCGGGCAAACGCTTTTCCTAGACACAAAACAGCCGCCGCAAAATTAATTAAACCGAAACAAGTATGTGGTTGGTACATAAAGGAAACAGCTATCAAGAGCTTACCACAAACTTCGCACGAGTATGGCTTCTCGCCGGTGTGAATACGCATGTGAATGACGAGTTTGTCTTTACGGGCCAGCCCTTTACCGCACACGGTGCAAGCGAACGCCTTTGTCGCAGGTTCGCCCGTGTTGGTGGCTTTTGATGCGAACCCTGGACGAGAAGTTACGTTGTTTGTCGTTCTCAACGGTTGATTCACCGTAGGAGCTGCCCTGCTTCCGAACTGTTGATCCATTGCACCAGGAAACGGTGGCATCACTCCGCCGGGTCGCATTGCTGCCGAGTAATCTGGAGACCTGTTTTCAAATCCGGTCGACATTAACGTTGTTTCTTTGAGTATTGTGTGAATGAAAACGAAGTTAGTTGCTCACCAGGTTCCGATAGAACGAAGTACTCGTACACCGTCGTCGTAACCTAAGCCATCATCGGGAAGAGTGAAGGTTGGATTAGGTGTCTGAGGTGTTGCAGGTGGTCCAGGTCCGGCTAGTCTCGCTTGTGCGGCTTGTTGTGCCATGTGCTGCTGTACTGCAGCATGAGCCACCGCATGTGCCTCCACGTAAGCCGATCGTTGCTGTTGCTGCTGGCTACCATTAGACATCTTGTCTTTGTCCGTGCCCTGTTAATCGTTTATTTACTCTTACTGTATTTTCTAGCGGTACCGGTTACCGTCAGCTTTCTTTGAGAAATCAAACTGTTATGCAAAGATCGATTATGTTAATGTAACGGTGTGGTATTGGTAGGGGGGGGGGGGGGGGGGGGGGGGGGGGGGTTCAGGGAAATTTACCGTTAACCATTATGCAACTTTTAGCTGAAATTGCTTCGATATATGTATTAGTGTCAGAATTTATCAATACAGTTAGGCGATATCATGGTTTCGGAGATATCTCGGTTATACTCAAGTGATGCAAAAAAAAAAGAAGTTACAAATAAGATTATAATTAAGAAGGATGAGGTGATCGCAACGGCGAACAAATAGAATATTATACAATTTTCAAGCTCGAAACGATTAAAGGAAATTGAAACAATGGTGACAATGCTGACTGAATACACGATCGATGTAATTATACAATTAAGAGCCATCCGTAATGGAAGACAATATTTCACGACGGTTCTATCAATTCGTGCACAAAAGCGTAGCAGCTTCCAGGCCGATATGGGAAAACGATTAATCACGAGGAATAGAACGAAGTAGAGCCGGCACACAGGCGAACTCAGTGCCAAATATCTATTAACGATAATCGATATTTAGCAGAAACTGAGTTTCAAGTATTTGCTCGCTTAAATGAAACTTCTCCAATTCCCTACACTACTTACAATCATAAACGAACCGACTAAACGTTCCGTTTTCTGTCCTACAAATACAAAATCACTTCTGAAAGCTTTGATATAGTTTGCTCAGCTCGTAAGATAATTGACCGAGGCTTTAAAGAACGTTACGATTACAGAAGAGGGAACCTCTAAAAATATATAATCGAGTCTATAATAATTTTGTCCACGTGACATTCGTTCACGAAGGACTGGTCGTGAATCGAGACGATCCTCGTATCACCAAGAAGCATCACAGAAGCCTGTATCCCCCTGGAGACGACATCGAATACATAAAAGACAGGGACTTTGGAAGGAGCCGAAAATATTTCTCCAGGCAGGCGGCTCCGTCAAGGTCCTCTCGGGAAAGAACGATGACCGAAAGGAGAGAGACAGGAAAAGGGCGCAAGAGAAGAACCAACGGGCAGAGACGCGAGGAATAGAAAGAGAAGAAAGAACTTAACTTACAGAGCCAGACACGAAGCTTCTCACAAAAGACGGGCAAAACGTTATCAGGCCGATCTCCCGGCTCACGTACCCACACTTCGTTCCGCTCGAGAGGAAAACTGTAACTCCCAATATCCTCCTGGAGGAATAAGTTCACTGACGACGTCACTGACGAGTGATTTAACAGCACATCACAATCAACGTCCCTCCGGCGTTCATACCAACGGGAATTTCTGCGAACCGGATAAAGAAAATGGAGAAACCACGAGTCCGGGAACACCGGGAACAGGCCAGGCCCAGTGAAGACGAAACGTATACGATCACGCGGTGCTCTTTCTTTTCGCGGTGTCACGAAAGAATCTCGCGTTTTACGGGGCAACCAGAGTGTGTCCCGCGGAGCTAGCCGCCGATTCCCGGCGCGGGAGGATGCAAGGACAAAGAGATGAAAAAACGTCTCGTGGAAGTGGAGGGGGTAACCCTCTAAGCGACAAAGAGGGAGATACGGTTAGGGAAGAAGGACAGAGAGGGTGGGCAGGAAAGAGAGCAAGCGACGAGCCGGCAGAGAAAGAAGAAGCTAGGCCACTGTGTGGAGCAAGGCAGACGGACGAAGAGAGAAACAGGAGGAGGTATAAGCTGGTGACACACAGATGCAGCGCGGCGTAACGATATCGAGTGGAGGTCCTCGCGGAATGCACCGTGGCCAACGGTGTTGCGAGAAAAGACCACACAGGGTGCACCGATCGGACGAGGACGGAACAAGGAGTCAACAGGGAAAACGGTACGGGCACTTGGCTCGAGTCAAAGTACGTGCGAACTTCGTGTAAACGTACGGTTCGGTCGGCGAGACTGCGATGAGGAGGCAAAATTCGAGCGGTTAGGCGCAGGAACTGGCACTCTGGCGATACTGAACGGGTCGAAGGGAAAAAAGAATAGGCTCGGGAGAAACGATACGCGGACGAGACGGCGCGGTGCAACGATATCGAGTGGAGATCCCCGCGGAATGCATCGTGGCCGGCGCGACGACGGGAACCCGAGAGGGAGAGACGAAGACGAAGCGAGACCGAGAGGGGGAGAGGCGGAGGTGGAGGAAGGCAGGGACGCCCTAGAGAGGCAAGTATGCTCGCGAAAAGACCTTCGTTGTATACCTCTTGTGTCGTGTACACAGACTACCGAGTGACTCGTCTACCGGATACACACAACGACGGAAGAGAACAGCGTAGCAGTCGACGGCGGCGTCGGTGGCGGCGGCGCTCTGCAGTGCGTCGGCCCGCTGACCTTGACACTGACATTGACTGAGCGAGCGAGAAAGTAGACAGGGAAAGGCAAGCAGAGGGACGAGGAGGGAATGACGTACACAGAGATGACAGAATATCGGTGGACGGGATACGCGTGATTAGGCGAAACGAAACGCGGTGTCTCGTGACCAAGCTCTACACGAGAGTGTACCACCGTTTCCTAATGTTCTCTTTGCTCCCTAACTCTCGGTTGACCGGATCAACGATCAACCGGGTAACGAGACTTCGTCGACCGTTTACGACAGGGTATTCGAGACCTCGAAACAGGTTTTCAGGAGGTACAGGCCTGCTCCTCGTTGCACCTGTGCCCGGGACAAGGAGACTCCAAAGGGCCAACCAACCAGGGGTGGGGATCGAACGATCTTTGGATTGGGGAACGACGAGACCGACGCAGAAAGGAAAGAGATCGTCAGAACAGGTGGAAGAAAGACGAAAGGGTAAAAGACGAAGGTGAAGGCGAGAAGAGAAGGACAGAAGGTCGGGTTAGCGGTGGAAAGAGGAAGAGAAAAAGAGAGGACTAGGCGAGACGTCGAAGAAAAGGAGAACTGACTTTCGCTTTCTGTGCGCGACGCAGCCTAGTCGCGGAGCGTCGATCAATAGCGCCGCGACGGTTTGCACACATACGTGCGTGCACGTACAAAACCACCCTCTCCATCCTGGCTACCACGCGCGATCTGTCTCTCCCTTTTGCCCTATCTGTTCATCCGTGTCTGCTTATCCGTATATTATCCCCTCCATCGGCAATCCTCTTGCTCGAAGAGTCGCGTGTGTGAGGGTGGAATTATTGGGATCATGCTTCGTTGGACAACGACGGGGTGGCGGGACAAAGGGTATCAAGAACCTCGAGCTACCGATCAGCGACGCCCCTCGTTTTATCTCCTTCTTCGTTGCTCAGCGTTTCACCGCGGGTCCCGGTTCCTCTTTTACCGTACACCACCCTCGCGGCCGGTAACGCTTATCGAGCAGCGCGAGCGAAACGAGCGTCGAAGAAGGTGGAAAGAACAGAGACACCAAGGGGGCACAGAGGTGGTACAACGCGAGCGCGTGTCGCGTAAAGGGCTTTTTACGCCGCTCGAAATGTGGAACTCGTGTCGGCCACCCATTCGACGCATAAAGTCACTTTAACGCGTCGTGTCGGAAATTGCCGCGCGAGTTTACGAGCTTGTAAAGAGTCTCTGGTACGTACTTCCTAGAATACGTACGACACAGCCACGGATAGCCTGTTTCCTCCTCCTGACTATTCTTGTCCTATGGCTTTTGCACGACGATAAATTCTCACCGTGGCCCGTGGAAAAAAAAATCGGCACAACCTCTCTATGTCGCTTGGTCGGCGTGATAAAACGCCGCTTTATTCCGGACCTTTAATCTACCTTTATTAAGCTCGCTGTCTCCTCCATTTGTAAGGCACTTGCTCCCAGTCGTAAACCACGTGGCCACAGAGCTCAAACGCGGTTCTCGTGTCTCGTGAAATCAATTAGGAGTAAATAAACCGGTACACATGAACGAGTATCGCTACGAGTCGCTCGTTTGTTAACTATATTTAACGATCACGTTATAAGTACTTTCAGCTACTCTCGTTTCATGACACCGCGTTTCATTCATTCTAGCCGAATGGCGTAAACAAGCTCGCTTCCGGGGAGAATTGGGACGGACGTTTGCAACTATTCGAAATTACCAGAGTATATTTACTCCAGATTGTGGTGAAATTTATTCAATAAATTTGTACAGTTCCCGGCCAAGCAACGAAATTTATGAAATTTATAAAAGCAACAATTTTAATGGACACCTTTATTAGCATTTGTTCGCATCATATATGTAACTTAACAAGAGCTCAACGCGCTTCCAGGGCACGCACATTTTTGCGCACTCGTACTTTAAAACGAGATACCTCGTAACCCGGCCACAACGTTCGGTTTGCTATATAATCTCGTGACCCGTACGCAATATGTTAATAACATAACTCAAACTCTAACCATGACAACTTACTTTTTTAAGAAACATTATTTTGCTTTGTGTAACTAAATGCTCCCAAATTTATTCGATCAAAAACTTATACTTTACAAAATATACCTAATCAAAATGTAGGTACTTACCATGGAATTACCAAAGGTAAAATTTTATCATAGAAAATTACGTATAAGTTATTTAAATGATAAATTCATAGATTTTATTTTTGTGTTGAATTGAAAGCAATGTTTACACTGCTCTGACAATGAAAGCTATAACAAATGTTTAGGATTTCCTTCTTTTTAAATTGCGTATCAAAAATATTAACCATTCTTTACATAATATATTTGTAGACTGAGTAAAAAGCAGGTTTTCAGGAAAAATGATTTTGAAGATTTAAATTGAAGAATTAAAATTTCAACAATTTCTCAAATAATCTAAGAAGTTATCTGAGTTCTAGGTATACGATATAATATCGTGACGTATTTAACAAACTTTAGCTTGTACAAATTTGTTCTAGTTATACCCACGGGAAAGGGATTAGCAGCAATTACGGCAGGCAAGCGATATTTTAATGTACTCTATTGTACAATATATTCTCATAATATTTAACTAACTTACACGCTCCATTCCTATACTCGTACATGAATATGTAGATTTTTCGTTATTATTCTGAATGCTTTCAACTATTCCATTTACAACATTCTATTTATACTGCTAAGTTTATAGAAATTTATAATCTATAAGACGAAGTACTTTACATTACCTTTTACCGTTGTATACGTACAGTTACAAAATTAAATAGTATCCATAGAAAACATTCCTCATTTTAAGTTATAACCGAAATTACCAAAAATTTCAATTCAGATTCAATTAAATTTAGCGTTCGTGTGAAATTATCCCCTTTTGTATTTCGTACGAGAAAAAGTTTTACTGTCGAAAGTATTAATTCGCAAAATTTAACATAAAAAAATTATCAACTCACCTGATTCACCGATGCAGCGAGATGCTTCAAACTATCTGCATAATTTTTTAACACCGTGTCAGTTGTCATACAACTAACTCGAAATTCATAAAACATATCCAACTTATAGACGCATCTCTGGCAGATATTTTTCGGCAATGCATCCTCTTTCGTTATCTGCAAATAAAGACGACGAGGACCTGTGATTAAAACAGAACTGACTATGTGAAATCAGAATACCAAATTTATTGTCATCTTTTTGTTGAGTTTAGTTTAATTCGTACGACGTATAAAATACGGAGAGCCATAGAACTTAAAAAAGTATAAGTAAATCCCACATTTTCATATGATACGAAATAAATATTAGAAATATAAATTATACAAAATTTTATGATACGTATAGAAAAAAAATCTATATGTTGTTTATAGTAAATACTAGAAATATTCATCCTAATGAATGCTAAAAAAAATGTTGCCACCCTCTAACTTCAGTGAAAGTGTTATCTTTTTGTTTCTTGTAACAGAAACAGATTTAACGAGCAACAAGTATTTCAAAATCAAAATTCTTTTATTTGAGAGATACATCAGATCTGCAGTTACAGTGAAGTTCAAGAGCAACGATTTAATCAAACTATGACCCCATAATATTTGACCTTCGGTAATCAAAATTCTAAGTCATGGTCTGATCAAAGTTTCGAACGTCATGATAATTCTCTTTTTTGCGATAAAGCTGTCGATTCGTAATCATCAGTTAACGTCATTTGCCCGAAATTATCCTGATAAACTGATCGTAAAAAATTTGCCCGAAATTATTCCGATAAATTGTACACAACGAATGTAAACATATTACTCTTTTAATTAAATCTGCGTGTCTAGCAACTTTGAACTCAGTAAAACCCGAACTTTGTATATGTGCATCATGTTATAGATTTGGCATCATTTTTTCATGTTTCTGTATTTTAAGTAAACCACTTATGGCGCTAATACTTATAATAACTTAATGCAATAACTGTACTTAAATGAATGAAATTTCATTCAAAATTTTCCATCTTTGGAAATCAATACAGGTAACATATTTCTGTTAAGCGAAACAGTTTTAAATAAAATATTTAAAATAAAATATTTTCAAAATTTAGTTCGGGGCATTGAAAGTATAATAGTACTAAAGTATAAGAGAAACTATGCTTCTTTAATTCTTTTTCTTTAATAATTGTTAGGTTTATTTAAAGAAAGATTACATAATACCACAAATCTACCATGCTGTTTAAAATTGAAATAAAAAATGGAAACAAACTATTACAAAAGAAGAAAGTTTAATAGTTCATATATTGCTTTATGTAGCATATTCGTAATAAAATGCAACAGAATTAATCCAAAACATATACAATTTATTTAATATATTTTAGTGTACTAAAATGAACCCACTGTGTTATGGCAACATTCAAACATGTTTTAATTACTTTCTTTCCAACACCTGATTGAAACTCGCTGCACCCAATGAAGCTCAATCTTTCTACATTTGAATAATATCTTTAACGTGGCAAAAGATTCAACTTTTAATTGATCATCCACTTAAACTTTGGCTTACATCAACAAACAGTATATTTAAATAACCTGCTTGTAAATTAGATTTTATACCGGTCACAATTTGAACTTAAAAACACCAAAATCGTCTTAAAAGGAACGATTTGTTAATCGATCTGTATTGTATAAAAAATACAGGGAAAGTATAATGAAATTTTTCTAGCATAAACCAAGAAAAATGACTTACCACAGCAGGAATGCAGGAACGTATTTTGAAAAGTAGCTGCCTTTGTTCACCTTCTTTGTCGAAGATCTGAAGCTGATGATTGCTCTTCAACGAACAAAGTCTGCACAATTCGGTGAAATTGAAGTCCTCGTTCATTGCCATCCTCTTTTCAATCAACGATTAAACACAAAACGGTGGATGATTTTGTTAGGTTATGCCGTTAGAACGATCGTCGCGTTCACATGAACTGTCGATTCAACGAAAACAACCGCAAACCTAACACGAGACCGCGATCAAGGAGGTTGTTAACGGGAAGAAAATAAATTGATTCAATCAAGAACAAACGTTAACAAACCCGAATTTACTAACTAAAATTGAAGTAACGCCGCCATTTCTTCCTTTCTCCTTTGGCTGTTGACCACCATGCACAATGCCTGACTCCACATTGTCCGATGGTGGACCATCTAGTGAGTGAATAATACATTTGACGAAGAACTGTATCCGTAGGTAAGACAGTTAACTACACAATAAAGTAATCAAAAGCCAAAGTTGCATGTTTTATTCTGCACGATACAAACGATACCGTGAAACATTACGCTTAAAATTTTACCACTTTCCTAAGCTAAATAAATTACAGAACAATTTTAGAAAAATCTAGAAGCTATAGATTTGAAATATTTAAACTAACGTATACAAGAGATTTTCAACTGTAAAAGCCTAAACAAAAGTAGGTTACCTTATAAATTAATAAATTAATAATAATTATCTTACACAAACCAATAAATTATTAGAATGATTATCCGAATCCGAAAGAATTACGATAAATTTAAACGGTGGTCAATAAAATACTGTTTGGAAATTTTACATAAAGTTGCAACCACAAGAAAGTAGAAACCTTCCGCTTTAATACAGTTTTTGTTTTGTGTCGATATCTTTATTTGTTCCTGAAATATCGTCGTTTGAAGGGAATCGTAATTTTTGATAATAATTCGTTGCCTCCGGCTCGCATGTCCCCGTCAATGAGTGTCTAGCGAGCGATCACGTGGTCGATGTTTATTTTAACCCTTTTACTATTACTATTAGTGGTAGGCACTTCCCGGAAAAAAATCTAGGTCACGGCGGCCATTCATAATTACCCCCTTACGCGCGCTTATAATCTTTGACGTCCTATATCTCAGGAACTAATTAAAACGTTGTCGAGCGTCAATTTTACGCAGAAGTAAATCTCATGTCATCGGCTATTATTTCTAAACTTAAATACCAAGAAAAGTATTTTTTTTTTTTTTATAATAAAGCGGAAACGACTAAACACGATGAATTCTACATATATTGCCCTGCGTTTCAAAAATGGAAATCGTTAATGCAAGTGCAGACACGAGTTAACTCATTCCTGGTCAGCAATGTGTTAAGATATCATATTGCAACAAAATTCGTTATTAAATATACACTTTTTTCTATTTGTAGACATACGTAGTATAAAAAGTGAGTGTAATATGTACTAATTGTAAGCGCTTTTTGTTCTAGTGTAATACTATTATGATAGTATTGTTCTTATGGAGACTATTGTATTGCAGAAAAATATTGATTACATATTACAACGCGAGAATACCAAGCTTTATAGTATCAGATTCGATTAAGTGATATACATATAGTCAGAAATAATTTATAGCGTCCCTCATACCAGTAATACACGTTGTTATTATTATCGCACGTAACTGTACGAAAGTATTATTTATTAATAACGAGAACAAGTAACGAATCACGCAAGTTTCAATATAAAAACGGGTTATGCAAGGGTTTTGCCATTACATCTAGTTAGACTTTGCATGGAAAGCCAAATAAACAAGAGAAAAGAGAAATAGGGAAATTGTTATTAAAAACATATTCAATATAAGTACAATTCATGAACGATGATCTGGCAAATATGTATTGCTGTTTTTTTAATTCTGTTGAGTTCAGTTTTAATTTCGAAAGATATACTTGTAACTAATGTGAAAGAAATCGTGCGAACGGTAAGAGAAAATATGATTTTATAAATTTTTACATTGAATAGTATTTTCTTTGTACACGAAACTGTGTGATGTATAAAATCTTTATACTTTGTAGCATTTACCGCTTGTTGAGGGCTCAATTATGTATAAACAATGGTCATCGCCTATGCGCTTTACTTTTACCTGTTACTTATTTAATGTGACCAATCCTGATGAAGTAATGAACGGAGAAAACCCAAATCTGGTCGAATATGGTCCCTTTACTTATGAGTAAGTAAGAAGATTAACGAAATTTTCCGTCCGAAAAGCAATGGCACAATATTGTATAAAGATCATTCTCATGAAAGAAATCAATTTCATTTGCTTTCTTTTTACTATTTTACTTACAATTAGTGCTTTTCAAGTTCACTCATAACTAGAGGTACATAATTGTTATGTTACTTTAGAAAAATTAATCTATATTTAATTCAGAAAAATAAATGAACAGTGCTTTTCGATTTCCATAAAATTAACCATGACTGGTTTATTAGGTGTGGTTAAATAACGAAATTTTTACTGTGCTTAATTGATAAATAATTGAATCATTTATACATTAAAAATTGTGAATATTATAATTTACGTATAGCGAAATCCTAGAAAAGCAGGTGATTGACGTCGACGAAGAAAACGATGAAATTAAGTACACAACAAAAGCAATGTACACGTTCAACAAACATAAAAGTCTAAACGTTTCTAGCCACGATAAAGTCACGATATTAAATCCCGCGTACATTGGTACCATATCAGCAGTAAGTTAGAATATTTCTAATTATTTACTAACTTTTGATTTTTATAAATCTGTTTATCACTGGAGCTATCTATTTTGCCTTTTGAATTTAAAATAAAGTAGAAAATAAAATATATAGATCGTGAAACATGAATTAGTACATGCAATCAGTCGTTATCTTGATAAAATTTAATACAGAACATCCTAACAAATTTTTTATTTATTTAAAATAAGAGACCTAGGAATTAATATCGTATTTTCTTATGGGTTGGGCAATTTTTTTTTTAATATCTTTAAAATTATCGACATACTTAGTATTAATAATTGTGCTATCAACGAAATCAATTGATATATTGTATTTTTCGAGGTTTGACCACTTAATAATAATAAAAAAAAAAGTGTATTCGTTAAACACATTTCTACAGCTAGCATCTTTGCCTTCCGATTTTATGACGAAGTACGGTGACAATATTCCAAAGTTGTTCAAAAATCAAAGCAGTATTTTTCTGAATGCTCGAGCCACTGATATACTTTTTGATGGAGTTAAAGTCACGTGCAATTCGAGGAAATACTCCGAATTGAATCTCATATGTAAGACGATGAAAGCAAAACCACCACCAGTCTTGAAAGAAACCGATCGCGAAGATGTTTTTCTTCTTAGTCTTTTCCAAAGGGTATATTTCAAATTTTGCTAATGTTCATGATTCAACGGCGCCTTACAGCTATACATTTTTCTACGGAGCAGATAAATGATACTTTTCGCGGGCCTTACACTGTCTCCAGAGGTGCCAAAGACATAACTAAATTAGGCGACACTACATCTTATTTGGGGCTACGCGTACAAAAGGTATGGAATTCGGATAGTTGTAATACAGTGCGAGGAACCGATACTGTCATCTGGGCGCCATTAGTGGAGCTATTGCCTACCGTTTCAACGTTTATACCGGATTTATGCAGGTATTATAATGTCGTCGTTCTGAAACATCAAAAGAAAAATTATACAGTTGTATCACACCTTCATCTGTTAAAATAAATTTAATTTCTGAAAAAGTGATTATCGAAAGAATTATACTGGGTTGTAACATAAGTTCATAGTGTTATTTTCGTTTCGTAAGATCTGAAAATTTTGAGTTAAAGGGGCAGACTACTTCGAGGCCTTCTACGAATCGATCGAAACGCCTTTTTAGACAAACGGTGTCTGTCTCGAGCTTACAATTAAAAAAATAACATTTTTATAAACGAATGTTGTTTAATGTCTACCCGTGTGTGCTGTAACCGCGAAAATTTCATTTATGCAATTTCAGAGTCAACGAAACGAAAATAAGAAATCGAGTGTCTCTCTAGTGTATATCGTATACATTATATGTACATGCATGGTTTCCGTTGTTTGAGTGAGTGCACGCATACAGGTCATGGGACATGGAGTCGGCCCCCTTAAATAATTATCGTAGAAATGTTACTTTTCTTAGCTGCAACGTTGCAATATTTTGAGTTAAAATGATGAATTCACAAATTAAGAAGAATTGAGTTTCTAGCAGAAAAATGTTTCTTTTGCGTTATAAACTTACGTCACAATCTAATATTTGAGAGCTTTGAAATTAAAGAAACTTTAGGAATATGTGACATAAAATTGATTTGTTTGCATTTATGTTGTTCAAAATACATAGAACAATGGAAGCCGATTACGAGAAAGACATTTCAGTACTTGGTGTAATTGGATCTAAATATGCAATGAAGGAAAGACTATGGTTTTCAAATGAATCACAGTGTTACTGTCCAATCGTAAACAAAGAACCAAAATGTCTACCGCAGGGTTTAATCGATGTATCCGAATGTCAGGTAACGTTCGAACAAAGTAAAATCTACTTTTTAATCTAACATTTAATATGTATATTGCAGAAAATGCCTTCAATTTTCTCAGAACCGCACTTTTTGCATGCTGATCCGACGCTCTTGAATTATGCTCGCGGTTTGACTCCTAATGAAGATCTTCACCAAACGTATATTGTCATCGAACCTTACACCGGAACACCGCTTTCTGGCCAAAAGAAAAGTCAAGTGAATTTAAAATTGACTAAACAACCTGTAAAGCTACTTTCTAACGTCAGTGAAGGATTTTTTCCAGTTATGTGGTGTGAAGAGGTAAGATTTTCTTCGAAAGTTGTTATAAATCTACATATTTATTTTCAATCTTAAATTTATAATAGAAATTGCCTAATATTTTATTCATATTGAATTCCACAAGTCACGCGACTGAGAATCTCTGTCGAATACTGTTGCGCTAAATATCATATTACATATCTTATATATCTAATTCCAACAAATACTTTTGTACAAAAACATCGATTTGTATAAAGAAAAATTTATAGTTTAATTTAGAAGAAAATCTTGGATTTTACAAGTGTGTTGTGGTATTTGAGAAAAATTGGAAAGGCGACTACATTTTTTTCGAAATATAATGATGATACCGAGAATGTTTACAGGGAAACACGGTAACGTTATCAATAATAGCGTTCACGTATCAAATATTTCGGCTAATCCATTTAATACGATACCTGCAGTACATCCCTTTGGTCGTTGGAATTTATATTATTTCCATAACTATACTTTTCCGTGGTGTCACGCGGCGTGAAATGTATCCAAGGACTGTAAATGTTCAGTCAATATTGATATCGTCCAACTTACCATCGAATAATGTTGCACAACGAACACCGCAGAGACAAAGGTCGATGTTTCAGTGATTTCAACGCGTGTGTACGACGTGAACACAAACGACGATAAAGAAGAAAACTACAATTATCGATATTGCATTTTAATTTTGCTTTCAGTATAAAAGTTTGTGTATTTATAGTTTCATGACTATTGTTTAACAATTCACTGAAATAAATTTCAATCATTTGCATGATTATTTCGTCCTCCTTTTATGCATCATGTTAAAATATCGACATCTGAATTATTAAAGAAACCATAATATTTTTTCAACGTATGCTTATTAACAATGTTGGAAAGCAAATTTTACAACCTTGGAATTTAATATAAACAGTAGTCGTTCTAATTAATTAGACCTTGTCAGAAATGTTATGTCAATTTTGTACAATTCATATAGTTTTCAATAATTTTATACAACTTTATACAAACGAGTTACATAAACTCTATATTTTCTAAAAAAAAATAATAATAAAAATAATAATAATGTTTTACTATTATTCTAAAACGCAGCTACTGCACTTGAAACATATTTACATTAATAAACAAACGTTTACCATTATCTTTCAAAATTCGTTCTACTATTACAAATATTTACAATGAATCAAATTTATGCTCTTTCAATACTTTCCATTGTCTTGTACAATGAAAGAATCCTGAATATAACGACAGGAACCTTCTTCGATCTAAATCACACCTTTTCACAGCTTACAAAAATGCTTAAGTAGTATATAAAAATAAATACAGGATGTACATGGGGAATCTTAAAAATAAATGCTTCGTTTAAACATAAACTATGTTGATGATAACTCTGTCACGATCGTTTCTTCGAACAGCACCATGAAATAAAGCTCTAATCTCGACGATTCTATCACTATCGTAAACTTAAGTCTTTAAATATTTCAAATTGAAGTCTGAAATGGGATTCGATCACTTCTGTTTAACGATACAATTCTATTATCTCCAATACGGAGACCCATGAACCGAATATGAGCGCGAATAACGAGAACATCACTAGTAGAGTATTCTTCCAAAGTCTCCATTTAAACGCGCCCAGGTGACCCTCCCAACAGGAAATCGTCTCCACGATTGCTGGAATACTGATACCAAGGATGGAGAAGAACACTGCACCGACCAGTGCGATAAATGGCTCTAGTTCCGGTACTATTAACGCCACCACCACTGAAAACATAAAAATAACACTTTGCTGAAAACAAATTTTATTGCTTGTAAAGTTAGTACTTTTTTTTCTTTAAATAAATTTTATTCGTTTTCTGTGTTATTTGTTAGCGTGCTATCCTATCCGTTTGGAGCTTCAATTTCATGAATTAGATACTGAAAAATTAATCAGCAGAATAACTTAAGTAAATCAGTTTCATAACTTTAAATCTGAGTTACAGAAGTAAGTCGATATTCAGATCGAAATATTAGAAAATTAGATAGTTTGAATTTTGTTTTTGCAAAATAATTTAGATCACCAAATAGCAAACAATTAGAAAGTTAGTTATTAAGACAAAAATTTGTTTTGCGTCATACATAGCACATCATGAGACGATGAATTTAACTGTTCGTGTTCGATTACCTAACACGGCGTTAAAAAAGTAATGTATACGATATGAATCTATTTACTTCCGTCATCGGTTACATAAACATACTTATTAAATTGAAAAGTCAAAGTATCAAGGACTTCAGCATCGATACATAGCTATACAATGAGGTAAACGAGCACCAGTCACTGAACGGTGCTTACGACCGGCAGTGAGTCATGCGGTTACAGGACCAACGGGTGTTTCCCTGGCCCAGTCCGCGTCTATCTTTCCATTGCAACTCGTATTCCTCTCTTTCGTTCTTTAAGAAAGTAACACACGTGTCTGGTACACGTCGAGTGACGTATATCCGCAATAACCGGAAGGGTAATCGTGACCTGTTATCGCGACATGAAACGGTACCCTTCTCATCGTGTACCCACTAAAGAGTACAATTTCTTTTTAGAAATTTCATTTGATAAATAGTAGCCTTAATTTATCCTATAAGGTTAAAGAAACATACACCTTTTTATGTAGACTGTGATTAAAACAATGAGTAGTAAGTTAAAATTATAAATTTTAAAGTTAAAAAGCATAGAATGTTAAGTAAGTTTAAAAATATTCTTTTTAGCTAATAAAAAGTTGGTTCGCCATGCTTGACAAGCTAACACTTTGACAATCGCTGTTAAATATTCTTAAGCAATTGTGACGCTTAACTTTATACGCGATTATTCTTTTTTCCTACAATTTGAAAATTAGCAATTGTACAACGCAACCTTCGAACACAATTCCATCGATAGTTTCCTGTTATGTTCAGCAAGGAGTATAAAATTGTAAGATTCTACAAGATACGCAACGGTCAAGGTGTTAATTGCGCTGTGAATCTGTGAAGAATCGTATACTTAAAAATGAGAGGAAATTTCTTACCTGTGAATAGAACCATAACTATCCTCAACAGTGTCTCGCAAACGCCCTGATATTTGTGGCTGCATTTGTCTTTCATGCCGTTCCACATAATTTCAAGTGGCACAAAATACTGCAATCCATAAGTGAATAATACTGCCAAAGCGATAAGAAGTTTCACCGTTTGTCCCAGACTGTAAAAAAAGGACAATAATTCGTTCTGTGTATAATTGTTATGTTCGTATACGAATGATAATTACAAATCAAACAAGAAATAATAAATAAACATCAAAAAGAATATTAAATTGAATTAATTATCCAATTTCAATTTAAACGGTTCATTAAATTTGTAGCGGTTTGGCAAGTTTTAGAAAGGTCAAATTTTGAATTAATTTTCATATACGTCAATTCATAAAATTACTTACACGTCCTTCGTCGGGATATTTAAGGTGATGCTTCCCACGACAGCCTCCCCATACGTTAAATAACCAAACACACCCAATATTGCATACAAGGATACAACAATTGTCATTGTTATATTAAGAACACCCGGGCATCCAAGGAAACGTTGCGGATTTTGCATGCTATTCTCAACGGGCATTACCTGCGGAAAAAAAAATTTAATTCGTCAAATTAACATATTTTACAAATCATATCTACGTACAATTTTTAAATAATCCTTAAATTTCTATTCAAACGCACACATACTCAGCTTTTGTAAACTATTCATTGAAAAGGAATAGGAATTACGTATTTTAGTTGAATTAATAATGGACAGTAGACGGGTTGATCAAAGAAAGCAAATAACCGTGTTACTAAAATTTTGTGAAAGTGTAACATACAACGTTTTTACTGTCAACTTATTAACTTTTTGCGACTTACCACGCCGATGCCCTCGATGGCAAATATCACAGTCGCGAAAAAGGTGGGCAGCTGTTCGACGGGCGCGATTAATTTCGTGTTCTCTGCGAGCTGGATACCGCCGATGACGTAGTAAAGGGTTATCGCGAACCCGACCATCATACTGATGTTGGCCATCGCGGAGAACGGCACCAAGTACTTCAGGTTTCGCACCTGTCCCAGCAGGATCAACGCTGGTATCAAGGTGAGTATGTACATGCGTTTCGATATGTCCACGCCGCTGTGGTAATCGGCCACCTGAAATCGAACGGGGAGAAACGTAAGACAAACAGAGTTTATTTAATTCTTTATGTAACGAGGATATCGAAAAAAATTGTGACGTTCGTTAATAATTTCACCGTAACCACTTAGCTGGTATTACTAAAGAAATCGAAAGCTTTTCATAATTGCTTTTTATTATATTTCAATTGCATATATTTAAGGAATTTTCTTGTGTATTATTTCTATGATATTTTTATTGTTTAGTTTTTTGTTGAGGTGTAATTTCGAATTGGTAGCAAATAAATGTTATACCTTTTAAAAGACAATAATTACGTATACAAGTTATTCGAGTATTAATGAGAGTTGTATACAAATTATCCGGTTTCGTTCGCAACGAATTTGATTTCTATCATTCAAGTTTCCAATTATTTGTTTAAAACTCGTTCGAACGTGGCGCAATTGCTCGGTGTTCACAGGCAAAGAGAGGCCAAGCCGGACTTTTACAAGTCAAACGAGTTGGAACAAGTCTTGAGGCTATTCGTTGGCACAGATTTTCAATTGTGATCAAGGAAAAAAAAAGGAGAAAGACACACGTGTGACGATGAACGAGGACGAAGGAAACAAGACGATCGCAAATTAAACTGGTTTTATAATCTAACAGACTGGTTTTATGGTTTTGATGCATTTACGGTGATTAATGTTATTTATGAGCACTGCCAGTTTGTGAAACGTCAGTTCTTAATATAATGTGTATCATAAGCGTGAGAAACGTACATAGATTTTCAAAAACATATTCGAGTAATTGCTGCATTTTTTGTCTCGACACTATAATATAATTTTAAATAAAATCAATTAAAATTATCGATGAAGTATCAATCTTCAAAAAATTGTACTGTGCATTACACTCATAAAATTGATTTTACATTAAATTCCTCAAAAAGAAAGAGATAATTTATAACACTATGTGGATCTACAATCAAATTGTATACAAATTAAATCGAACTCAAATACCTCGTAGTATGTGTAATAAAACACTTTAGAATTTAATATTATAGTTAACGAAATTGTAATATCATCAACTATATAAAAATAAAACAGAAAACAATTAAAATATTTAATACTAGCGAGAGAAAACTGTTTTCACACGAAATAAAAAATGAATTATTTATTACAGTTAATCCCCCAAACTAGATGGAAATAATGAATGAAATATTCTGTCAACAGCGATAACTTATCAATTATTATCTTAAGATCTTATACACTGAACTAATCCTCACCTGTATTCAAACCTTTCCATTAATCAACTATCTCTAATTTATTCTCAACTCGATGCAATGGAGTTTCAACCATTGACGTAATCAGAATTTCTATCTGTAAAAAGGTGGGAGCAAAATCTTCAGTTGTATGCTGTATACTGCAATAATGCTTTCAACTATTTACAAAAGAAAACTACAATACTTTCATACGAAACGTAAAACCCGATGGAAACTAGATACAAAAGATTTCATCGACAGCGGCAATTTATCAATTTTTATCTCGTCATTTATAACACCGAACTGACGAACAGTTGCGTGCAAATCTTTCCACTGATTAGTCGACATCATCATTGAACACAAGGGATTTTTCATCACGAGAGTCAACGTTATCGGTTTGGCATTCAGCTCGTCGATATCATCGTTCTTTCACTACCTAATTTATTTCTGACATGACGTATAGAATTGTCGACGTTGGGATCGAAACCTTGTACGTCAAGCAAGTGAACTCGTTGTACACGGTAACGTCGATTAATCTTACCTGTTTGATCGAGGTCGATATGAACACCACGTAAACACAGGCACCACCAAAGTAGGTAGCGCACAATGCGGCATTCACGAATATCCGACTGGTATTCGCAAACGGCCTGACAGCTTTTGGTCCATAAAGAAACGCAGCCTCCGCGGTCTCCGCGTACGTCATCTTAGGTGTTTTCGTTCGCTTGCAAAGCACGTGGGACGAACGGACCAGTATGTGGACACAATGGGCGCATAACATGCCGATTATTATAGTTCCAATTCCACCGAACAGAATTCCGCCGTTTTTTATGGCGTTCGGCATGGCCAGGATCCCTGTGCCCAGGGACGATTTCAGTAAATGCGCCAAGGAACCCATGTCTCTGTAACACGAATCAATGTTTCCCTTTTGATAAATTTCCACCATGAATTTTTTACAGAAATTATATTCTTCTATTATTAAATTGGCAACTCTGTTAGGTGTATGCAAAAGTTTGTATCATTTGTAAGACAATCTTCTTTCGATTAACAAATAATAATTAATATATTTTGACCGTATCTTTGGTGGAACAGAAACGTGTTTGCTGTGTAAAAGAAGTATTTCATTCTCGCACAAATAAAGTACCGAACGAGGAAAATTTGCTGCTGATACAACGTGTTATTAAACACATGATAACGTTTACAAAAATGTTATCATAACAACGCGTGACAACAATGATGAACAGATAAATCACGTTACATTCCGTTTGATATAATCATTATTTGTGCAACAAATTCTTAATTTTGATCAATTCTAATCCTTTAACTCTAACTGGAAATATTATATCTTTTAAATCGAAGATTCTATATATTGTATTTTTGAAAAGTTCAAAAATTCCAAATAATATTCTTAAAAATGTATAAACTTAAAAAAATATATTTTTGACATTCTTTGTATATGAGCGTTTATTTTTCAACGGTTAAATATCTTTGAGAAGAACGTTACCAAATCATTTGTTGATAACAAATAAGTATACTTCATATAATTTATGAGAAGATATAATAGTAATGAAAGTTTCTTGATTACACGAAGTTAATTGCAGATTTGTTGTAATATTTTTAATTATTTATTTAATACGAAATTTAATAACAATGCGCAGGTACTTACGAATTGGTATTCTTCTTATCACGATGCTCGAAAGGATTGTACAGTTGATCCTTTTCATTATAATCTCCGATCGTAACAGTAGCTATTTTTGTACTGATAACAAAGAAAAACAATAAATTGGTACATTAAAATTTGTATATGATTTATGAGATTACATTATTCGATAAAATTTAATGATGGATGCGTAATTGCAATCTTCAATTATAGTTGTATCTATGTTTGTACTGATTATAATGAACGGCAATAAATTTCCTATAAAAAGAATACCTGCTATTGAACTCCTGCATTGGATTTCCCGTAGCTTCTGCTTCTTTTGTATCCTTTCCCATGATGAGTCTAAAAACAAAAAGATACATTTTTTGTAACAAACTATCAATATTGTAACTAAATATTTATATCCTTTTAATTCGTCGTATTAGACTGTATTTTTAATACTTTAATAATTTAATACTTAAATATAAAATACTTTTTAAACCTGATAAATTTATCGATATAAGAGGATTCTTAGAAAGGTACTTCGTTTAAAGATTATGTTAAACATTGACAGATCATTGTCAATTCTTTCATTGCTAATGAACGAATTGTTATGAGATAAATATAGCATTTGCGAAAATTTGAAGGTTACATAAAATGAGATTATTGAAATGTAATTTAGGAGATAACACACCGATCCGAGATACTTCAATAAACCTGACTATTTGTTTTAAGTAACTTTAATAAGTACCTTTTATCGCTGTTTAAGATCGATCTCCAAATTCATCTACAATTATCAATTATTGATTCAGATCAAATTTCTTATCGTCTGCTCGTTAATCACATAACAAGACAATATTCTTAAGCAAAAGGAATATATCACGCAAATCTTATATTTATTATCGAAATACGTGATCAGTAAGTGCTATCTTTCAAAATTCTTAGTACACTTAACGAATATTCTTAGGTAATGACGTTTGAGTTACGTGCAATACTTTAATTAATTCAGTTTAGAATTCCGATGATCCAACCACTGGTTGTCGCCTGTCAAACACAATTTAGAACATTCTTAGCGAGGCTAAGAACACATGAAATATTATATTGTGCTATGTTATTTTCAAAAATCCCGATATGAAGTTAAAATTATAGAAATTAATAATGTTACATTATTAAGTAGGTAATTAGTTATTTAATTCCCTAAACTAGTTCTCCCAAAATAGAGATCTAGCTAGTGAGTTATAAGTTACTTCCTCCCACCCGAAAATGTCTCCATACATTTAGGTTCATTATCAAGATAAAATGTACAAACCCGCAAGAATGGTCCGTTTAATAAACTTTAACACAAACGATTGTTAAATAAGGATGCAGACAAGTGCAGTGATAGATTGTTAGCCACCTGCATGCTGGAAATATGTACCTGACCACTCCTATCAATATCTAACAATCTAACCCACGAGAGCTTACCAGTATACATTTATAACAGGTCTATATAGTTATCAAGGGGTGAAAAAATTGGTAAATTGTTTGACATATTTGTTTCGATGATATTTTTCGTAATGCTCTGTATGAAATTTAATAAATATCTTATTACATATTTATTTAACCCTTCTTTAGATTATGGAGGTACAACCCTAAATTTTTAAGCTAAGAATACTTTAACACTTGTTGGTATAATAATTATTCGAAAATAAAATTCTCTATCGTGTCATTAAGACTTTAAATGCTGCAGTGGAAATTTGTTTGCCACTTACCAATCCCAATTATAACGGCTCCTAAAAGCAGTGTAAATTCAGAAACATGTGGTTCCATTTACATCAATGGAATTAATTACGTTTGCTTCGCGATAAGAGCAATATCCAAAATTCACATCATTCGTATTGTAATCCTGTCGGCAATACGTGAACACTTCACCGATCAAGGTGTCCATTTTATCGATGAAAACTTTCCATCGCGATGTGAATCGTCATTTACTCTTTCCGAAATTAAATGCTCTGATCGATAAGGGTTTTATTCTGACGTCAGATAAAGAACAAAAATAATGAAGAAATTTAGAAATTAATTACGAAATTCAATCGTCATCATTTCGAAGCTCTGATTCTTGACCACGATGTGTCGTAGCTGCAAAAATGTACAGTTGCATTATTAACACCGACAATTAACAATGATAAGCGAATTATGAATACACGTTGTTCACGTGTACCGTTACGTCAGACCGTTTAACTTTGAACGTTGCTAATTTGCAGAAAAGAATTCAACATTTTTCTCTGTGGCTGTATTTCAACGGAAGAAGATACCGTTGAATTGGAGATATCCGCAATTAGAACGGAACAAACGGATCAAGAGTGTTGCACAAGCGTTAAAGCCAAGTATATTGCTTCATTTGAAGCCATCAATCAGCAATGAACCAATCGAGAAAAGCAGTTTCTTTTGTTTATGTTTTTTAATCCTCAATACTTTTGCTTTTTCTTATGAGTGTTGTATTGTCTACGCTTTAAAGATGAAATTCTTTCAGTTGGTTCACATGGTATTAAAGAAGTTTAAGTAAGTTGGAAATAATCGTATCAATAACTCAATAATGCGTTAAAACGTGGACTTATCTATTTTGGAATGCATGAATTCATTTGGTTGCAATAATAATAGCTCTAATACAGACATTTTTTTTTTTAATTCTCAAAGAAGAATAGGTATATAACATAGCAATTAATTTCTATGATCAAGGAATAATAAAAATTGTTGATTTCCAATTGATAAAATGGGCCGTATAATTTAACAATAAATTTCGACTTTAAAAAAAAAAGTAGAAAACACTGTAAAATTTTTTAATTTTTATTCAAATCTAGTTTTACTCTATTACGCTCTATATTAAAGAAGTAACAGAAACTGTTAATTTTTAATTCACAACTTAGCAATTAGAAATATGAATAAATTAATTTAACAATGATCGAGCGCTCCCAACGAAATCTGAATCGTCGTGTTTAAAACCCACAAGTCTTTCACAAACACCCGCGACTTCCATTGTCTCCATCATCCCCACGTATTATTTCTGCAATCATAATGAGACGATTCGTTAAATCGATAAGATCGATGAAACGTTGAGCAACTGATTGTACCGAGAATCGTTCGACTGTGCATACGATTATTGCACCGCAGCTTGAGACGGATGTAGTATCCTTGAAACGCACGGCTAAACGTACAGATCACAATCCAGCAGGGACTTTCTAATGTCAGGAAGCAGAAAAAGGACTCACGATGTGGTTAATAAATATTCTGATGCAAGCAAGGAACAGAAAAGGAGTCACGAATGGCTGCCAGTTAGGGAGAATTATACTGGACTCCAGGTGTACCGAGGACTAGGAGTGCGGCTAATGCACGGGAATCTAGGATCGGGGGAGTTTGAAATGTCGATATCATGGGATAACATCTGCACGAACTGTCGTGATTGGTTTATGGAAACTCACACGAGCGTGGTTAACAAAAGGTCATAGAAGAATCGGCCCTCTTTTGCTGGGAAAATACTGAATAATGATGTATTCTGTTAGGTTGTTGCAGATGAAATGTTCGATTTGTTCGTAGAGCTTTCAACGGACTGTAACCGTGTCAACTTTACGAGGACAAACTGATCCAAAATGCAAATCTCATTTCTCACAAATTTCAAGTTTTATGTTATCAAAACGTGTCGAACGAAAAAAAATTGATACTATTTGTTGTTACTAATTACAACATCTGTCATAATTTGTCTGTCAATTGTGTAATTTATATTTTGCAAACTGTTCGCAAGTGTAGGACATTTCAAAGAGCGTCTGAAACAATACCATCTGAAATAATACTTGAATTATCAATAATTGTATCAAACATGAGATAGATGGAAGGTTCCTGTGTTTTGTTTTTCTGTTACAAAATTCGCCGAAATGAAGGTTTACATTTCAGTTCTTTTGTTCTTTTTGCAGATGGTTCCAAGGTGACCTTAATTGTTTTTAAATAAACAAAGAAACAATCGATCTCTGTATAATTTTTTGGACACGAAAATTTCATGCAATTGCGGAATCTAATTGAGAACCTTGCAGCAACAAGGATGTAGTTCGATTTCTGACGATTTCTTAATTATGACGTGAAATATATGTTGAAAGATATTATATTCTTCGCTAAATCACATATTATATTAGTATTTTGTTAGTTTACTTAAAATCGGTAAAAATGAAGCTGCACCCCTTTAGCTGAAAGTCTGTTTTCAAAGATTACATATTCGTATAACAGTGACACGAAAACCGAATGATTCATTGCTACTATAACACGTTGTTCCATTACGTAACCCTTTGTTTCACCAAGTGGAAAGTGTCGTAGCAAACATTAAAATAATCGCAGTCGGTAACATTCCAATCTGGAACACGTAGAAATTCTTTCACGGTGTTCCATAGAAACTTTCACTGCATTTGAATAAGAACTCGTTCCATTTTTTCGTTAGAACCGATACTTAACAAAATATTAATCTAGCTAGTCCAAATGAAGTTGCAATGATCGAAACTCGAAGTCCGATCGAAATTAACTAAAATTTCATTTAATGAGTCGGTTCAGAACGCGACACAAAGCAAGTAAGTGTTGCAAGGTAGAATTATTTCTCGCTGGAATCGGATAGTAATCACCGATAAATGCTAATCGAAACCGAACGAGGTTTCGTCTAATAATCGGTGTCAGAATGAAAAGGAAGGCAGGGTAGAATTATCTCTTGTCGCGCATTGATGCACGTAATCGTGCAACACTCAATTACCTTTGAACGCGTCATGTCCCTATGTGACCAGCTGTTAACCGCATTCCTCGATATAAAGGTGCACTTTAATATTCAGTCGACACGTACATAGTTTCAATTTCCTTCTAAAAAAACACTTCGTGTATAAAATCTATCAACTCATGATTCGTGTATTAATATTTTCATTACAAACAGAAATACTATATTTGTTACGAGTTGAATATCAAAAGAAACCTGTGTTTTTTGTTTGCAATATTTTTATGTTACTTAGCTAAAAGCTACATACCGACTCAGTTCCTTTTCTCCATTAAGAAGCACTTGTTTTTCTCAAAATCAATTTACATTGTAAATGAAGTGTGTCATTGTATCGTAATAACTTTCATTCATCACCGTAAATAGCTATCAGCAAAAAAAAAAAGGATCAAAAGCAACGTAATAAATCTTTTCCGTATACGTCAATTTTTTGTTTTTCTGGTTTTCGACAATAAAATTTATATTGAACGGAAGCTTAGTCAGCTCTGCATATATTCTTGTTAATCGGCACCTGGTAACGTTTCTTCCAAGAAAATATCACGTTTGTTCAATTACTAATTGAATACTTATGCGATTCCTTACAGGTTTAATCAATTATTATCAAGGTAGAGCATTCATCGTTTGGCAGGAATTTGATAATTTTCTATACAGATTCCGTGAACACCGGTTTCCACGATTCCCCGTGGCACGTGATTGTTGCGAAAGCTATTTACCAAAAGCAATCGTTTTGAAACAGTTTTAACAAGGTTTCGCTCTGCATGGTTGAATTACGTTTACTACCGGTACTTCGTTAACGTCCAAGGATCCGCTGCATTGATAAATAATCACAAATACATTAAAACTATTTTCCTTTTGAAAACTGCCACTTCAGCATAACTATATAAAAATATACAGTGTTTAAATGCTTTAACAAAAACACTTCTTATTACATAATTTATGCTACGTGATATCATATTATGGTTTAAAAATTCAAATTTTAATAATTGCAGTCGGCTACGAGGAACGTACACATGCCAAAATTTATGTGCTACTTTATAAATTGTTATGGTGTACTACTCAATATGCAACTTAACCCTTTGCACTCGAAGCATTTTTGGACGTAATCGGGTCTAAATTAATTTTCCAGCTACGGTTCCAGAAACCAAACGTACTATTTCGAAGGAAAAGTGTTAGAAATATTTGAGAATCTGTTGATTTTTATTCTCTTCTTTAATTTTTTATATTTTGATACGGGTGAAAATGAAATTTCGCATTTTAGGATACTCCGATAAATGAAATATGGTGACTCAGAGGTACCGCTTGAGTGCAAAGGGTTAATATTTCATTACGGTTAATGAGTACGAAACAATAGTTTCCAGTTTACATTCACGACACTGTAAAAGAGTGAACAATGTGTAACAATAACGAATGTGTCGAAAACTGAAGATTGGACATTGTTACTGGTAAAATTTACTGCGAAAACTATTTTTTAGAGTTTCTATTGTTCGTCATCCGTTGTTGAAAAAAATGAATAAAAAAATGTCTATTTTCACATTTCAGTAATTTGAATTCATTGTAATATAAAATTAATTTTAAATAATTTATGTCTTAGAAGCGGTCTAATATGTACTTTTGGCCAAGGTTCTCTTTTTTTCTAGCAGACTCGACGTTACCTTCAATTTGTCAAATGGAACTGCACATAACTTTCCTCGACTGTGTTACGCGAAACGTTTAGACGAATTCAATAAGCATAAAATATGGCATATCTGCTTATTCATTATCAAGTTTACTAGAGTTTATGGAAATATCATGTCAGGTAATGATCCTAAACGTTTTAAAAGACAAAATATTTCTCTTTAACAACTGAATGTTCTACTGTAAAAGACGATATGTTTCAACATACAAAACCTAACGTAGAAATATGATTTTAACAGAAATAAAATCTTTTTCATTATTTTGTTGCTGTTTAATCTTAAAAAAAAAAAAAATCGAAAATAACATAAGGATTACTAGAAAATGGTGACAGTCTTAATAACAAAGAAATTAACTCTTTGCTTCATAATAGCTTAAAAATTCGTACATACATACGTTTGATATGGAAACAGTATTCTATGTTTATGACACAAAATACAACGATTTATACTTCTAAATACTATTTATTTACTTCAAATAAATAGTATTTCTTGCGTACACGGTGTCAAACTTAAAAGTGCTTCGTCCTCAAAGGGTTAATCTCATCACTCATCAACGTTATACAACTAGTACATTATTTACCTACATCGTCTATTTCTTAGAAAGAAATAATACCCCAAGTAAATCATATTCCAAAACCGAACATCCGTGATTACTATAAATATACAAATTTTGCGAAATTGATATTTCATTCAAGACGAAATCGTTTTACTTACAATTTATCTATCGGTCATAGATTGAAACGCTGTTAATTCGATTGTAAAGAGCTCAAAATGATAAACGATCTAGTGATTACCTTCAACTTTTATTTCCAAACTATCGCGAATGCGTGACAGGTACACACGAAGTCTGTTTCGTGTACAGCAACCAAGTGTTTATACGAATCTAATCGAGCTTGCACGCGACGCGACTAATTTTCGGCCTCATTAATACCCTTGATAACGATCGAGCATTCGCGATTCGTGTTTTGATCTCGTTTCGCGAGGAAAGTCCGTCTCGTTACGCAACGCGACGCGCATTTTCTGTACGACTGTTGTCGTTTATCGCGCTGAATGATTTCTGCACGCGAACGTGATATCCGAATACGCTTTGCATAAATGTACTCACGTGTGTCGCCGATCGTCGATTCCAAATTCCAAGCCGAGTGAAGAAAGAAAAGAAACGCGGTAAATATCTTGATGCACGCGGCTGTTCCTGGGTGAAACGTCCAAAATACGATCTCAGTATCTCAAAGAACAAAACTGTTCACATTCTCGGGTTACTCTTCAAAAGTGCTTCGTTCCTGATCCTCCTTAAACTGCAGAGCTTGGCAATCGATTCGCGCGTCTTATTTATCTTTCAATAACGTCTGTTAGTGGCAACGTTGATAACGATTTATCAACGGATCTCGGAGCCTCACCGTGACCAACGTCATAAGCTTGATTTATTGGTCGACGATAAAGCGTACCGTTCTAGTATCCGTATTAATTACACGATAATACCGCAATGTACTTCTGTTTCCGTCGGCTAATTATCCAGGGATTAACGTTGCTGTCAAGTTGGCTTCGAATAATCTCCAAACGATACAATTCTGAAAGCTACTCCCGTCAATCTTCACACATTGATTTTTCTCAAGCAACAACAGGAGACAGAAAGTCTCCTCGGATATTTGAAGTTTCCAAACGTTTAAATCCTTCAATTCTCCCCGGTGTATTCGTCCGATGTTGCAAAATTTCGAAAAGTATCCCTTGAAAAATCGTGAAACTTCGAGCTTGTTTCTGGAAAAGGATGTTCGCGTTCACCAAGAAAAGAGGAGAACCGAGCGGTGGGTACGGTGGCGCGAAATAAAATCCCCGTGGAACGGTGATAGACGTCGCACACGACTGGCCAGCTTTTTTCGGCGTTACGCAGGTATATATACGCGTAATATAGGCGCGAGTAAACGTCCCGCTAGAATCGTCACCGCGACGCGTGGGTGGGGAGATAGAGGCCGTTCTCCTAATAAGTTCTATCGGACGTGCTTACGAGGAGACGGTCGCGAGTCGTCCTTAGCATCGCGACGATCGCGGCCAGACAGGGCCACCGTGATCGGCTTCGTTCAGCCGAACCGATCTTGCACCGTCTGCATCATGCCCGCTCCCTTTCACCTCAACTCTGTCTCGCTCCGTCTCGTTAATCATCTCTGTTTCGTTGGTTCGTTCCCTTCCACGAGCTACCCTCTCCAGAGCTGGTGATCTCCTGAACTCTTTTCCCTGGCGACGCTCTTTCTCGTCGTGCAGACTCCTCGACCGTTTCGCTTGATACGCGGTTTCGTTGCGTAAATGGTGCACGAGCATGAATCACGGTATACTCACACAGTTTCGGTGGAATTATACATATAGTGAGGTAACGAGAGTATTCGTACAACCTTTAAAACGGAATACCATTTTTTTTTTTTAACCCTTAAGTGGGCTTTCGATTTTAATTTACACGCATAGTTTTATATTTAGTTTTGCGTGTACAAAGTGACTTCTTTATTGTTCTTACTATGGAATAGTTTCTTTTATTTAAGATATCCTGTGAATTAATATTTAAATAAAAAATGTGTTGTAGTAACATAGTTGCAATCATTAAATCATTCATACTGAATCGATAAATCACATCGGTTTCGATTCATAATTATGGTTAATCATATTGTTTTTCCTAGTTGTGGACTGCGTCACCTCATTTGCACAAAAACCTTCCGACGATTAAAAATTTGTTGTCTCTTTTCATTCTGTTGATGCAATTAACTTTGTTCACGTGCAGAAATCCATTACTGTAAACAGAAAAGGAATATAACGGTATCGTTGCAAATATCGTTGCGCTGTTACTTACTTTTAATATTTTAAAGAAGAAGAGCAGCTGCGATTAAAAAAATTTCTAACTTTCAAGATTCGTAAAATTATCAGATAATTTTCATAAATTTGCCCGCTTTATCGGTTAAACTTGGAATATGTAATCTTTCATTATACCTCCTGGGAAATAAAAAAAAAATGTTGTTCATTAAACAGTTCAAAGATTTATAAAACCAGTCCTATAATTGCACTTATATAACATATTTTATTTACTTACATTGTTTTTGTAATTTTTACCAGTCTTTTAAAGACCGTTTTCTGATCAGAATCATTCAGATTTACAATTACTAAAAGTCAAAAAGTTATGAAAGATAAAGCGGATTTATCTGTAAATCATAACCAAAAATATATATCTTTGGGGATGTTATGAAACACAAATCTATGGGTTTGGAAAGTAGATCGTATTTTTGTTCAATTTTAGGATCAGGAGAAACAGAAAAAGCTGTTTTCATTTTCATTAATTAATGGTCAATCAGCATCCATTCTCTTTCACAATATTATATTCCCTGATGATGGACCACATACTTTCGGTTGCTCCAATAATCTGTCGAATCAAACAATTTATCTGTAGTATGGTAATCATTTTTCATTTTGTATTATTTCTCAATATGTGTCTTCAATTGAAGACAACATTTCTATAACTTTCAGAACCTTTATTTCTGTACATAAATTCATTAGTTCCACAAATATTTTTCGAAAGTTATCCTACTACAGAATAAAAATGTGCGGAAATGCATCAATTGTCACGCACAGGTTCTTCCAGTCGGGCGAAATAAATTTATTGCCGATAAAAATGATCACAGTAAATTTCATTTCATTCACAATTAAAAAGAACAAACAAGAGTGTCTAAAATGAAAAAAAAAAATGAAAAATTGATATTCGAATGCTTCTGCGATGGAACGTTCAAACAATCTCCCATTTAAATTGCCAGAAGTCAACCAGAACAGTGGTTAGGTGACGAAACGGTTCGAGTGAAAACGATATCGAAGCAATTTTTAGTTATGCACTTGCTTAAGCATCGGACAGACTTTGCGCAAAACCAAATTACAGATCGTGTTTCACGTTCCGTTTCGCGATCCATTCGAAGAAACAAGCTGTTCGGGAGCATGTAACATACTTTACCGAGCATAACACGGTGTATACGTGGTATCTATGTTGCTTGATTCTTGTAAATATGAGAAAAGAAATAAATAATCGAACGACGAAGCGTTAAAGTTTAATGCACCATGCTTTCGTGTCTGATACAGTTGCATTTTAACGTTGGCACTATGAGAAAACGAACGATTGATTCCGTACCCTTAAAACGTTGAATGTATAATTGGTCTAATCAAAAAGCACACGAAGTTTGGATTTTTGAAAATTAATTAATCGTCTCCCGGTCACCCGAGACCGGAGCCCGAAATTTTGTATAATCGAATAATTAATAAAAGAAAAGATGAAATAAACCATGGATAGCGTTAACATTAAGTTAATAATTCGAGGTATCGAATTGAAAAGCTAAATTTGAAAATTAATAAATTGCATCCTCAGTAACGGGGGTTTTAGTGTGTCTAACTACATACGTCAGTTTTCACTGCGACAGTCAAAGTTGTTCATGGTTACTGTTTTACCTTGTCTGATTACGTACGTCCATTTTTACTGCGGCATTGAACGCGTTAAAATGAAAATTCGCTATCTCCATTTTTCATGGAAATCGTTAAGTACGTGTAAACTGATCAATCTTTCTGGCATAACATATTCTATAATCTTTTTCGAAACTTAACATTTTTAAAACTAAAAAATTCTTTCGCTCTTGTTATCCTCTTATCGCTTTCAACTTTACTTTTCTAGTGAACGAAGGTTGATTCAAGATTAATTCAATAATTTCTACACCTACGTTATCTACCTTAAAGGATTCAATTATTCAGCAATCAAATGGTATTTTTTTATGATTACTCGGAATTTCTTTTTGCAAATAAGAAAGGATTTCGGTCGACTTAATGAACATTTCAAAACTGCCCAATTCATTGAAGAATAATAACAGAAAAATCTGGCTTTTACAACTCACTGTATAGAGTCTGACCAAGTTCAGTGTATGTTTTTTTTTCTTATTTTTTGTGCGTGTGTGTATATACCGTCTGGTCACGAAAACGATATTTAAAAAGATAAATACTCTACAAACGTGTGATAACAATTTTAAGGATTGTCCGAATTTTCATTTATTATTCTGTATCGAAAATCACACGAGTCCTTTTAATGATCGATTGTAATTAAGATACTAAATAGTGTATTACCTTAAGTATCGAAATATTAACCATAAAATACATCTTTGTATAAGTGCTCACTCCACAATATCCATTAATTGCAAACTCAAGCGCTTCATAAAGTATTTGTGTTATGCGATATTTCGGATTGCATAAAGTAATTTAAAAAATGCGTAAAACACAGATAATATATTGAATGAAATGAAAACTGAATTGCATCGAAGCTGATTTAAAATTTATCTGACATGTTGCCTCTACCATCTGCTATTCGATACTTGCCATCAACGTTATCCAAATCAAGAAAATACTGATGTTCTTTGCCAAAAGATACTTCGTAGCTGTTTCCCATTTTGCCATGGTCTCTGTTAATGTAGGAATCAATAGCATGATTGTGGTTATGCTGAAAGCTGTAAGAAATCCGAGCAAGGGGACTATTTTTGGTACTGCGATGGCTAGAAAAACTAAGGTGAACGGAAAAGGTGTGTGTGACGTATAACATTGAAAAATGTACTTGGGATAGGTTAGGGACAATAGAAACTTCAGAAAAAAAAAAAAGAAGAAACCAAAATACTTAGAGATATTTACATAATAATTAGTAAAATTCGATTATGATTTGATATTCCAATCAGCAATTAATATTTTTACTTACAATTTGCAATTGCTCCGCAAAAACGGAATACCATCTCACTGTATTTGTATGACTCAAATCTTGGCTTGATCATCGGCCATAATATTGATACCGTCACGTAATAACCTAATCCATAAGAGCACATCATGGACAAAGGAATGGATATTTTAATCCACTGCGCGAGCCTGTAATAATACCAACAGTAAGATTAATCGATCAAACTTTTTCCCTTAATTCCCTCAATCTGGTAACACCGTACAATAAAGGGGTGCTTACAATTATGCAATGATTATATTGAAAAAATTAGGTATTGTTGAGACCAGTGACATAGTTAACCAACTATTTGCAAGTTTTCAGTTGTGTCGTTGTTTTCACACGCCGCCTATATCTGCATCGAATCTCTAGGCGCAATTTTTTTAGATCTATCGAATTGGCGCCGATGCGGGGAATAGATCGAACTTAAAATCAAATTAACCAAAAGTGGAAAATGTTCGATGGAATGTAGCGAATGCACACGTGCGTTTATACAAATAATGAAACGTAGATAGATAAGGCAGTTTACACAATAACGAGTACATACCATCGAGCACGTGTAAATAACGATACTGAGATTCTCAAGGGTCGCATGTACGCGGCCTACATACCAGATAAAGCAGACGAATCGATGACGAATAAGTTGATATGTGCCCAGGTGTCACAAGGCTGAAGATTTAATGATAATTGCATCTTTAAGAATATATCATGACTTGTATACTTTGATTTGGCAGACAATTATGTGCACAGACTGTTATTATGAAGTATTATTAGGGAAGGGATGGGTAAGCCTGTACATTTCAACCCTTCATAGACCAACTATAATAGTTTCTTATTGCTTTATGTCTAAAAAAAATTTGCAAAAATTCGAATATACTTGTGGAAGTTTATACTGCTTTACTCAATAATTCATTACGCCAAATGTTGCAAGCTTTTTAACATTAAAAACAAAAATTTTCTTGTGAATCAAATTTTGTTCGTGGCCTTCGAGAACACAGAATGCTTGCACATTTATGAGTCGGGTTAATATTAAAATTAAAAATAAGATATGTGTTTTATTAAATTTAGGTCGACTATTATCGAATAAAGATGCTCCATTTCTTTTTTTTTTGTTTTTGTTATAATGAATGAGGAAATTCTTATGTTTGTTTCACGTGAGAGAAAGTTGATGAAAATTTATTAATTGTATACTGTTTGTGTGTTTCATTTAAGTATCCGAAGCAACCCATTCTTTATCCACTGATGTGGCTGACATTATTATCACAAGGTTAACGTGCAATTTGCACAGCTGTATTTTGAACTTGCCGAGACAGTATTTTGTCTGAACAAATGATTGACTTTCTTCCTCATTTACATACTTGCAATAACTTAACGTGTTTATAACCTGTGTCAACTTTGTTGCTATTTTGAGGCGTTTCTATAATACCTTTACCTGATGTTATGTTACCCAAACAATGACAACTTTTCTTAAGCAAAATGCTACAATTCTTGAACAACACAACCTACGTTTCTTAATATTAACCCTTTGCACTCGAGTGGTGCCTGTGGAGGGACATATTTAATTTACCAGGGTATTATGAAATGCAAAATTTAAGTTTTATTTACAGTACAATATAGAAGATTAATGAAAGGAATAAAAATAAATAGATTCAGAAGCATTTGTGACACTTTACTTCTAAAATAGTGAATTTAGTTTTCGGAAGCTTTGGTGGAAAAGTAAATTATATTCGAAGGTATCCAAAAATGCTCCGAGTGCAAAGGGTTAAGATCCCACATTTCTAAATGCAAAACTTTCATGAACTGTAAAATCAGTACCTAAAAGAACAATTTAATATTTTCAAATTGAAAATGCGAAAGAGTTTAAAATTAAATTTAAATTGTCACTATCGTTCAAGGATTAAAAAAGTATATCGAACAACGTTATTTTATTTATAAAGGTTGAAATTAAAATTTCATCATTCATGCAAAGTTTTACCGAATTAAAAATAGAACTTTAAATTACCTGTATAAAATAATTTTAAGAACGAGATATTTTATTTAGATCTTTAAGATTTCTTATCTACATCGATTAATAGTGGCATGACCATTACATGGCGTTTCATTTCCTTTCAGATTATTTCTACTATTTAATTGATTATAAACTCGCCAATCTGGCAAACGATAAGAATTGAACCGATAAAGATCCAATTAATATTGTCAATAAATCGTAATTCTTTCGGGCGTTTCTGTGCTTTTAACTAAGAATACTGAAGGAAACAATTTAAAGAATTTAAAAGACAAAGAGAACGTTTCAAGAATATCGCAACCGGCGAATGGAATATTACTGCAATGCGAGGCACATTAATACTTTTCGAATAATCGCATATCAATTCCGAGCAATTGATTTTTGAACTCATCATCTATAAATCGTGTGCAAAAAAAAAAAAGAAAACAAAGAACTTTGGCGGATACAAACCATTGTTGACTACTGCTTTTAAGGATTACTAAAATCCTCGTAATCTGATTTTTTTATCACAAAAGTACAGAATCATCGGTGCCGGCAATGAGTATGGTTAAATTCTTTTAATCCTTCGATAAGAATTGGCGATTATTCGGCTCAGCCTTTACGATTTCAATTGTTCTATCTCGATTTCATTGAAATCACAATTATAAAGTAATTAGCTAACACATGACGTTTCCTGTCTGAATATGCGATACGATGATCACAATCGGCATCGATAAGATATACATATTTTTGTAAAAAATCGTCTAGGTCGCGCATTTTAAGACATCTTTATTATTGTAATTCCCGGTGATGCAAACGATTGTTAGTCAGAAAACTTTCATTAATCGGCAAGTGAAAGAATACGTTGAGTATTCTGTAGTGTTGATTGAAAAGGGTGTGGCTTCAAAAATCTAGTTCTCAGACAATTGAGTTGTCGTAAATTGTGTGTTGTACCTTTTATTGCGTACTGTATTATTCACAAAATGTGCAAGGAGCGAGTACTTATCACACGTTCAGGCTTAGCTCCCCATGAATGGATTGAAATTTAGTGCTAACAATTATTACTACTTATTATACAACACTTTTTGCAGTTCGAGGCTTATGTACATATTCCAGAAGGCATGCCTCAACGTCGTCTCAACGTCAATATACAACGTCGATCTTTTGGGTTTTTCCAACCAACGTCACTGCATCTGGGACACGTATGTGACCTATCCAATTGGTCAAATACATTGATCTGTGATCGGTTGCATCAAAAAAACCCTATCTCTTAAAATTTATATACAGGGGATTCCAATATTGATGGTGCAACAGGGAAACTAATGGAAAAATGAGTGGAAGATATAAAAATGCTTGCCGTTTGACAGAAAATTGTTGGTTATTTAACAAACCCCCGTAATACACAAAAAATTACTTTCATTATTTAATTCCTTAACTAAAAATTATAAACGGAAATTGATCAGAAAGAATTATCGGTGTAATATTAATGTTTGTTAGAAAAGACTAAAATACAGGATGTATAGCTTACGTATCAATAAATTATTCTACTCCTTTAAGATAAGAGAAGGCATTTTCTAATAGTTTCCTGCAACGTGGATTCATCGATCACCTAAACTATTATACTTAATAGTCCAAAGATTATTAGAAAAGAATTCCCCTTACGCAAGCCTGCTAAAAATTCGCAAATCCATCAGTTTCTGCAATAAATCGATAATCAATGAAACTAAAACTGCTGATACGTGAGTAATTATATCATTAATTACAATGATGCTCCTTATCTGATGGTGTCTACGATGATATCTACAATTGTTCCGTAAAAGATTAGAACGTCTATTACACTTAAGTTTTTCCCTTTTTTTTTTTTGCAATTAATAATAATTACATAATTTGCAGAAATTGTTAAGACTGATATAACACTTGGAAAATTGTCCATGATTTTTTCATTCCTAATTTTTCTTCGAGGTAAGATTATAGCTAATAAAAATCCCATGCTTGAACTCTGTTACATTTTATCATTAACTTGAGAATATACACGAAATAGTAATCAAAGATGAAACAAGGAGCGTAATTAAAGCAACAAATTTATTGCCAACTTGGAATGCACTTATCTGACAAGATTCCTTGAACGTTTAAGTGATTGTTTCAATAATTGTATCATATTTGATACTTGCACGTATTCTCAATTCCATTGTTTGAAATCATCACATTTTTATCGCAGTCTCTTTAATCCTTTCATTCTCATGTTTTTATTCTTTTTACACGATATATAAATAATTTCTCAATATATTTTAACATTTTGATAGCGTTTAATGCCATTTTCATTTTGTTACCGTATTCGTGAAAAAAATAGACCCTTATACTTTTAAATATTCTACATTCAAACATGCTAATCCAAAAATGGAAATATTGTTAGTGGACTTAAAAACAGTAATATTCTATTCTATCCATAAACTATTAAACACAATTTATGTGTTATGCTATTAATACTATGCATGCAAAATATAAACATTTTGTTTGACAATTCAACCCTTAAATGGCGCCATACAAAAATACTAGACGTTTACTAATATTTTAAATATTATTTACTAACTTATGAAACCTGTTTGTTTAGAAGTTTGAATATTTAACTTCAATTAATTTATTGCAGTTTTCCAAAATCTGAAAAACTATTATTGTAGGTCAAGTTACGATCAAAAACAAGGGCTAACCATTTAAATAGTTACAATTTCCAGGAATGTGTAATTTTCCAAAACGGCTTCAAGATAGATTGATCGATGTAAATTGATGTTAATTCACTGATAATTATGGATTAATTTTAATCAATCATATTGCAAAATATTTAGTCGTGAAAGGGTAAATAACCGTACGAATCATTCGGCTAATAGCTGATCGGGGAAAAAAAACGAAGTTCATGATAAAGAAACCATACACATGTAATGCCACAATAATGGAATCTTTATGTCTAGATCCTGTCTTCAGTTAACCGCGATAATATTTAATACGAAATATTTGTTATCTACGATAAAAGTAATTCACATTGTTACATTACGTTAAAGTAAACAGTGCCTTGGATTTATCATTGAAACAATAATACGTTTGTGTTCATCGAGACGCGGTAAAAGTTTATACAATACGCGTGATACGATTTGATTTGCGACTTATCGATCACTAAAGGATATTAACCAGTGCTCTTTTTTAAATTCCATTCTGTCGACAATATCAGAAAAATCAACATTTTCTAACCTACATGATGTTCCTTACAAGATTACAGTCACTCTACTCGATGACAGCAAAAACAAGTATAAATTCACCGTTGTTTCTGTTATTGAAAGTAAATCATTCCTTTTATTGTCATGTAGTAACAGGCAAGAAATAAACGAGAATTCAATAATATTTAAATTTTGTCTACTCACAAATGCCCAATAAATTTCAAATATTAATCCTTTGACAACTGACTGCTAAGGTAACAACAATTTAAATTTAATTTTGCACCCATATTTATTTTTATTTTCCAAACTTCAAAATATTTCTTCAGATATTATTTGTCCAAATGAAATTTAGAAATCTAACCGCCTAATTTTAGTTGAAATATCTCTGTATACATTTGATGGATTGGGTCATGGCAAATCCAGCATCCTCCGTTCGAGTGTCAAGAGGAATATTTGGACTTCCTTACTCTACACACCCTGCTTTGACCCAAAATTTAATCTACTCTCTTTTGTCCGCCCATAGGATTATATTTCTATTGAATATTTCATAGAATAAACGCGTCTCGTCAGTCTATGAGACTGTACCTCATGGAGGGGTTGAAGATAAAAAAAAAACTCGTAGAATTAGAAATGTCGACGACTCACGTTTGTTGAATTGGCAGATTCTTGATCACCGTGTCACAAGTGATATCCATGTACTTGTTGTAACCGAGAAAGCCGACTGTCGTGCTCAAGAACATGGTGAAAATCATCTGGCCGGTTAACAGCCACGGTAGATGAGAAGGGTTCTTCATCGTGTTCTCCAGGGGCATGCACACGGTTGTGTTGTGCATAGCGAACATAAACAGGGTGCAGTACAGGGGCACGGGTAATACGTGTGTGAAGGGTTTCAATCTTCCAGGATCGGGTAAATCTTCTAGCAGATAGTAGACGGTTACACATAAGCCGGACAGTATCAATAGGAAACCGATCACGGAGAAGGGCATAAGGTAGTTCAGATTTGGCAGAAAACTAAGACTACAGAATACGGGAAACATGGCCAGTATATAAATTCGTATGTCCAATTCAACGCCGGAGAAAAACTCGATCACCTGAAAAATTAATAAAATCGTTAATATAAGATTATCCCGTAAGTAATGGAGAAGTAATAGAAAAGTAATAGAAAAAAAGAAACCGCTACGAACTTATGTTGCGACTCGATAGATCGTGCGATTCATGCCGCAATTTTTCTTTGATATCATAAAATATGCGAGTACTTTAACCTTTTGTCTCATAAAAGGGGGTTGCCTATTGACATAAGCAAGTAAATTGAGCCTCATGATAGGAAGATAAAGAACTTGCATAATGATTTGTGCAATTCTTCTATAAAACGACCATACACTAAAAGTGAAACTACCATTTTAACTATATTTTTTTTTTATGTAACAGAATTATATGTTCATGATTTCGTAAATGGAGCAGGAATAAAACTGCAACCACAAGAACATCATTTCGATATGCATCAACGAATCGATTGAAGTAAAAATACGTTGAATATAAAAAAAAAACCAAGGCTTGGCTTGGAATCAAGGCTTTCGTAATTTAAAACAAGAAATTTCATTGCTAATTTCCCTTAAAACCTGAACGATTCGCGAGGTGAAAATAAATACTACTGAATTTAATCCTGTATATTTATAATATTTTTTCCCAGAACCAAATCCATTCTGGCAGATAAACAATTTATATAAAATGGACGCAAACAAATAACTAATACGATAATTGTTTCCTACATTTAATTCATTATAATTTGTCATGATTTAATGAACGGAAAAATTAATGTTCCTCATCAACGATTCCAAAATTACTTGTAGGAACTCAATGCTTAATATACAGTTAATGTACAGTTTCTTATAAATTGTATAACGTCTTTTACGTAACAGTGTTTTTGTTTCTCGATTAAAGAAGTATTAAAAGAAGAACTTCAACATATTTTATGTCCGCTGTCTCAACTCGAGCGATAAAAATAAAACGTCGGCGAAGGATACCGTCGATCAATATTGAACGAATCGTCGATTCGTCGATGTTTCTTGGAAAATCGACTTCGACAGCCACAGCCTTGGTCAGTGAAAAAGAACCTTACTACTCGTTCCTCACTTGCTGAAACGAGGTAGACACGGCAAGGATGTATATCACGCCTGCCTGCATCTGTACGAAGCACACGACGACATTGGTGAAGATGCCAAAATATTTCCCGTACTTTCGAATCTTTTGCGGGCCGCTCCGGAAAGATATCTCCACGGTTTTGGCGAAATCCAGCTTCGGTATGCGGTAGCGTTTGCACAGCAGCTGGGCACATCGCACCTGCACCCAGAGAACTCGTTTTTAGATGGTGTTCCACAAGTCGTGGCGATATTGTTTCTTCTATCACAGTGGTTTTCAATCTTTTTTGATTTGCGACTCTCTTTTATGGCATTCAAATGACCTACGAAACTAGGTATTTCAGAAAATAATTTTAACTTCATAACATTTAATTGACTTGATACATATCCATAGGATTCTTTAATGCATTTAACTGGAAATTCTCATTGGAATTATAAATAATGGAAAGATAATAAATAAAATTTGGTAGATATAAAACTATTCAATAAAATTTTCAATAGCCTCAGCGTGGCAATGAAAACGTTAATCCTGATACTTAAGCAAATAATTAAAATAAAATCTTGTTGCTTATACCTAATAAATTGCACGTTATTGGTTAAAAAAATAAGACAATTTTCGACACGTAGACGTCTTGATAAAAAATGGTCGGTGCTTTCAATTAATTTCTGAATCAAACTCTTTTGATTGATCTTTAGTTTAAGTATGGTCCTTCTATGGGAATATCCGTTTAAACGATTTTTCTTTAATTACATAACAGCTTGCGCAACAGCATCGTTTAATTTTTATTAAAATCCCTACTTTCGTTCTCTCGACTACTTTTTCCTGTTACGTTTTAATTGCTCACCAACAGTACGACCGTGTATGTACACAACAGGCCCATGATGATACTGCAGATCAGTGACATTACGTAGCCGGCTCTTCTGAATGCATTTGGCAAAATAAGAATTCCGCTTCCAATCGAGGTTTTCAATAGATGCATAAACGCGGAGAAGTCTCTGGAAAGAATTTTCATTAAAAAATGTTGATTTACGTACACTGATAACTTTTGGCCGAATTATTCCTTAAATGATTTATTCTTGTTTGCAGTTCGAGTTATAAGCTGTGGATGTTTCTGACCTTGCGGAATAAAGATTTGCTTAAACTTTTAGAGATATTTGTAAGGAATGAGGTACGATCACAGTGGAATTTTTTTTTTTAGGTATGTGGTATTAGGTAATATGGACTTTGATAGCGAACCAATTTCTCTAATATAACGAACAATCATTTCAAGTATTTCAGGGTAATGCAGGAAATCCTTCAGTTCGAACATGAAAAATAAAACAATTAATGAAACTTAATAAATAAACATTCATGACTTTTGTCTAAAAAAAAAAAACTAAATAGTAAATAATTTAATTCCACTTTTCACTATCTATCGAAACAATAAATGTTGTAACATCAAACTGTCGTAACGATACCAAAGAAATAAGGGAAAAAATAAAATGTACATTCCTACCAATACCAAGAAGGGAAGAAAGAAAAAAAAAAAAGAAATGACCTTAACTTCTTTTCGAAGGAACAAACAATAATTCAATTTCATTTCTCAGAATCCATTGAAGCAATGAACTTTGCAATATCAATTTATGAAGTGATGATAAAAAAAGGAAAACGAATAAAGTGAAAATTAAATAGAAGTTCCTACGAAGTCAAGGGACCCTGGGGACGGTGCGCAACAGGATCGTATTCCTCTTCCTCATCCTGATTCGCATTTTCCACGTTTTGAGTACTCGATGACCTGTCATTGGCGAAGAATGAAGAGGCAAATAAAGAACATTTCAAAGCGGGTCTCGTTTATTCTCACTTGTCGGCCATATCACGAGTTACTTAGAACTCCGCAAGGTTCTTCCCCTTCTTCGTCTTCCGTCAATGAAATATCCGGAAGTTTCGTAGCCGGACTTCCAACGATGACAGGTTAACTCAGCTGAATTTCAATGCACGACCTCGGTGCACAAAACAACTGCGACTTGTGTCGTTTGACCCCAAACCGATCCGAGTAAATATTTTATTCCTGTACGAAAATTCGTGATAATATTAACCCTTTAACGCCGGACAATTCTTCGTGGGGAGAAAATTATTTCTTACAATTAATTAAAGTATATACACCACAATAACTTTCTTAGCGATTGTAAATATTATTTATGATGCTAAACTCACGGTGAAGTTATCATTTATAGATCAATTAATGTTTTCTTGCGAAGTGAAATTTCTACACTTTATTAAAGGATAACTTGACTTTGTATTAAAGAATGACTGAATCTTCTAGCTTTAAGACTTTTGACACAGTTTAGAAACAAATGTAAATGTCATTGAACTAATTTACCTGTAGATGCTAAAAAACGGAATGTTAAATCAACATCGTATTGTAAAGAATATTTAAGCTTCCAAATTGCTTCAAATTACAGTACCTTCTTGTTCAATTCTATTGTATGCAACTTGCATTTGTATAGATAAAGAAGTTTAATTAGTAAATTACAATGTCCTTGCAAATAAGGTCTGGGTTGAAGTTAAAGAAATTCCTTGTATGGAGTTTTTGCTTGCTGTTCTGTGCTGATTTCCAATTTCTCAATAAACTATGATACAATTCGGTCAACTATATTTATTTGGACAATTTTCCTTCCATTGTGCAGCACGTTGTATGAATAGGTGTCTGAAATAGTATAGATCAATTTTCAATTATTTGTGGCAAAAATAGTAAAAAGGTGACACTTCTTTGACACATCGACTGGCACAGTGGAAGCAGATATGTGTATCAAGATACATCAACATTCCAGTCATTAAATCGATTAATTTTCAAATTTCAGCTTTTAATCTGATATTTTGCATTAGTAACTTAATATTAATCGTATTCGCAGTTTGACTTTTCTTTTCTCTTACTAACTATTCTAGGTGTCAGTCACTGATTACCCCCAAAGCAATCAATGTGTTAAAATCATTTATTTTTCAAGATTTTAATGTACTACTTAATTTTTCTTAATGGAATCTATATCGTCCTTAAATAGCAAAGATTCGGCAATAAAAATTGCGTACTATAATATTTAATTTATCACGAACTAATTGCAAACTTATAAGGAAAAATTAAAGGCTCAATTAACCAACAAATGTTGTAAATTCGAGAAAGTTGATATCAAATTATAATTGTAGATAAAGCGTGCCTGAATATTAAATTATTTATTCATTACTTACGAGACTATCCAATGGAAAAACGAGGTAACTTTAATTAATATTTAAACGAAATACATATCCAAACATATAACGACACAAAATATGGTATAACTAAACACTGATAGCCTGAAGATAGTTAAAACTGTGTTTTTCAAAATGCAAATCACAAAACAAAATTTATGCGAAAGGTATTCTATCTTGTATTCTACAACATAACAAAAAATTTCAGAAAAGTGAAATTTAAAGTAGGATTAAGGTAATCACGACAAAAGGCTGCAAAAATATACAATATCTTTTAATAAAACCTGCAAATTTAACAATTAATAGTTTGAGTCAAAGTACCTTTCATTAATTTAGCTCATATCAGTTAGTGAACTTTAAAATGAAGAGTCTGATATGATTTGATCACACAAAAGCACCACAAGATAGCACTTATGGCACATCAATTCGAATCTTTAGATTTCACGAAAACGACCACATAAACATTTTTTCAATAACCTTATCACTTCGCCAATTAAGAATATTAATTATAACAAATCCAATATTTCTTCCTCCTTTGGACCTAAGAAAGAGGAACTTCCAATATTCAATATTAATCGATAATGAGAACAATATTAGTCAATGAGTTTATAGCATGCTTACAAACAGACTTGATTTCTTCACGTTTTCTTTCTAGTTCGGGTAAATTGCTGAAGAAGGGGTTGCAATCCTTTGAATCTTTGAACACCCAGCTTTTAGCACTGCAAACAGGGATACTAAAAATCACTGTCGTTACGTAATATCGTATTTATTAATCGGATCACATTGTCGCGGATATCATTACACAAATTCGTCTGTACATATCATCTAACTTTTAAATAATTCACGAACGCCGTACCGTATGTACACGTACAAATAGTGTCCGTATCATCGGACCGATCGAATTTTTCACCAACAAATTCGTCAACGAGACCGGCCCCGACAGCTTGGCCCGGCTCGAAATCCTACGGATCAAGTATATAACACAACGACGATAAAATCGTTATCATCGAGAAGAAAAGGAAGCTGCTAAACGTGGACACAGTTACGCTTACAACACTCTCTTCGCTCTCGTTCTCACAGTCGTTTAATTAAGGTATAAAAATAATAGCCTCCAGTCGGCACACGATTTTGTCCGCCGGCTGTGCACACGAACGTTCGTTATTGGTATCTGAGCATTTTTTCTATTCGTACATATACAGGATGTTTCATAACACGTGGATGTCACTCAGACAGTTGGACCATATGGATATTTTTTAACTTTGCAAACAGTGGTTTCTGAATAATAACGGTGTAACTCTCATTGTTTATTTCTCGAGAAAAACAAGCTTTTTCTGGGCGGCACGTGTCTGTGCATAATAAAACTTTCTGCATTTTATTGTATTATTTATTCAGTATGGATCAAAATGACCCAGTACCGCCTGATTGTAATAGGACTCAATGTTAGTGTACAAAATTCATACAAACATGTGTTACGTTTGATTTTACTTCGGACGTGTAGCCATTCTCTGATTTAATAATTGTCAATTAATATAATTGATTTTATTCACCTGTTTGTATACAGCGTACGAAATATTTAAATAATTAAAGACGTCAGCTTTCCGTAGAAAGTAAAAAACATTTTGTCGACCCCCAAAAAATAATCGTTCATTGATAGTGATCATTAATATGATTATGATTGAACAAAATTAAAGTATTGAAAAACAAACAGTTGAAAATTTAGAAAATGATCACGATATAAAATTTCAATTCTACTAAAATTAAAGATCAAAGCTCCAACAACAATTTAATATTTGTACGAGATATATATTATTTGTAAAGAAATTCATTACACGTTTAAACCATTAGTTTTTGTAGTTAAATCTCGTTTCGAATTCCCTGATAGTTATTTTCTTAAGTACATAGATTCCGAAATGGAAATGTAGTAAAAAAAAAAAATGAATCGAACGTGACACGTGTTCAAATTTTCTGCTTGAAGTCTATCCGTTATAATTGACCCCACGTATTACGGAACACCCTATATGTATAATCATTTTCGTTTCGTCGAATCGCGACGACAAAAATAAAAAAGGAAAACCACCATTAGCGACAAATCACGCATAGTTTCGATTTTGGTATCTTCTAGTCGCGTAAAAATAGTTAGGCACTAAAACAATAATATAATATACATATATTTATATATAAGTAAAGTCTGTCAGTCCTATGCGAGAGCTCGGCTAAAGTTGATCACATGTTTCGCGCATATTTATTTTCTCTCTTTTTTCATCGCGTGATTAAACGCCCACTCGATGTTCTCGTGGTCGCCACCTTTCCTCCCCTCACCTTTTCATCTTCTTCTCTCTTTATATAAATAACGAAATTGGTTGAAGCAAGGAACTGTGTGGTACGTAGTGTTTCGTCGAGTTATTACCCTCGATATAACGATAGTTCAAACATGCTACGTTTAGGATAAAAATCACGTTCGGTATTATCAAACTTCTCCCTCTTTCATTCTTCGACGAACCGTCATATGTATCCTCTTATTTTCGATGCTATTTAAGAAACTTCAACTGCCTTTTGGAATAATTTAAAAAGAAAAGTACAATTGGATTTCAGTATTAACCCTCTGCATTTCAAACACTTTCACAGTGTTTGCTTCTGAAAAGCAAAAGTTTTGTTTTAACCCTTGATTAGCATTTCGGATCCATTAGACCCTGTGGTACTGCTCTACATCAAATTACAAATTAATATCAGTTGTTTTTGCAAAATTAATAATCATGCGTGAAAATATAACTCTTCAAGTATTAAAAGGCTTCTTACATTTCTTTTTCACAAAACGCATATTTTTTTAAGATGCGTGCTTTTTAAAATTGGGTAGAGTAAATTTGTTCAAGTGTGCCAAATATATAATTTTCCGGGAGTATGCCAACCAAGAGTTAAAGTGAACAAATTACAAATCTGTATTCCTTGAATTAATTTACTGTATTTCTGTATACTGCATTCACCGACGTATAAGACGCACTCTTTTTCAAAACAATATTTTTGCTTAGATACACTTTACACACCAATTATCTGAAAATTACAATAGTTTACCTTTCCACTAAAGTAGACTAGAAATGTGATAATTCGTTTATTCGAAATCATGCCTCTGAAAAATCGGATGCGACTTATACGCTTAATTTTAAAATTCGCATGGCGCCATGGTGTCGTCAATAGAGTGCAAAGGGCTAAACGACGGATTAAAATGTCCCAAGAAACAGGTTAGCCTCGTTAATTCCTTGAAACGTACAAAACTGAAACAGAACGCTTTCAATTTACACTTTGTTAAATTTTAAAACCGATGAAGAATGAAGATACAGATTTTTATGGCAGCTCGCGTGATATGTGTGATTCCAAACTGCTTCCAGACAATCTTTACCAGTAAACACGAGGAAATCTTGTCTATTCTTATTTGCCGTTTTTTCAGCGACTGGGTTTTCCCTGTTGGGACTCGTGAATAAAGTCTTAAGGGATATTTCTTTTATTGTTTCGAAAGGAACGTTTCACGGGTGTCCCTCTACGCACAAAATCGAGTTATGTTTCACACGCACACAATAAATAAATTACATTAATCACAACGCAAGTTTTAACGAAAGGTACAAATGCTACGTGGAATACAAGATCGTTAATCTTCGAATTTGCAGCATGGAATGTGATAATGGTCGTAATATCATCTTTTATCGTTTCTATCAATCTTTTGATGCACGTAAAAATACAACAAATTTGCTGAATATCCAAATAAACAATTCGTGATAAAAAAAAAACATTTCTTTGCTAACTTATTTAATTTTACACGGAAGCATTGAAAAAATTGCATCGAAATAAATATAAAATTGTTTTCAGGATTAAAATAAATAATCATATTATTAGACGTTTTAAAATCCAGCCTCTTTTTAACAATAATTCAATTTGCACACTGATTATTATTTTGTAAAAATTATTAAGCTTCGTACTGGAATACTTTGCGATGCAAAAATATTTTTCTTAGAAAACGATTTGAAAATCTCTTAAGTAAATTTTTTCACGAAAAGATTAATAGAAATGATTTCACGTACATGTAAATGCTATAAATGTTAAATGAATTTCATCATATCGTATGCAATTCTGTAAAAGAAAAGAAAAATTCGACGATAACAAGACAATGATCGTATCGGCTGATATATAGGTGCAGTCTTAAGATATAAAGATACAAATATAACATGCACTGAAATATACGTTTCAAAAACTTCATTTACAGTCGATTGAAAACAACCTGTATCAAGTAATCAAAAGTTTGTTCGAACAAACTCATTCTTGAAGTTTAAATATACATGATTGCTCTTTATATTACACAGTTACAGAATTCGTTTGAAATTCATCAAAATTGAGCGAATGCTTATTGGATGATAAAACATGTCTTAATAAAAATAATTTTCTATCTCGATATAACAATATTATATATAATTTTTAAATTTTATAATTTTAAATTATCTTCTTTCTAAGGTACCATTTGTTAACACTGGAATAATCAAATTTCTTATTTCAAATAGAAATTACGATACCCCTTATCGAGACAAAGAATTTATTTTTCATATAAATCAGCATCGATTATTCCAGTGTTAAAATAATTCAAATTTATACTAAAAATCCATATAAGTAACGCTCAATTCATTAAAATAATTGTATGTTGCGTTGAAAATATAGATGACAATTAACGAATTTTTATGAAATATTATACTTTGATGTATTCGCATTTCTGTTCAAATTTATAAGAACTGTTCAATCGATAGAGCACTTATATGTTCTTGGCTTTTATTGTTCACTCACCGACAATGTGTCTTCGTTTATGAAAAAGAAAAAGAGGATAAAAATTGAGAGAACTGTCAATTTCACAACCATTATCTCGCGTTACAATGATATTCACGGATCGATTTAAAAGCTAGATTTGTTTTGTCGAGAGTTTAAAACAGATGTACACTTTTAGGGAATAAGAACATTTCACTCGAAACTGTTGCACGTCGATCAACTGCGATTTATACTGCAAATGAACACACATCGGTGTATCGGGTTGATTCTTTCATCCTACAATGCAAAATGTAAGATATTTCAACGGATCAAAATAATTGTGATTTGTTGATTGTTAATCCGAAAACATACAGAGGAATACAATTCCACGGTGTCTGAAATATGTAAAATCTGATTCATAGAATGTATAGAAGGAATTTGTAAGATGAAAAATGCAAGTGAAATGCGAAATTCGGTGAAAAAAAAAATGCTACATTTCTGACATTATTATAGAAAGATTATTTAATCCCTGTTTTGATCCCTTAGAGCGAAGAGGTTTATTGTATGTTAAAGAATCTTGATATTTCTTATAGTTCATACTTTTTTTAATAACAGTTTTTTATTTTATAAATAATTTTATTTTTCTCTTCGGTCATATATTTTTGCATTCCTCCTGGACACTTAAGATTTAAATAAACGGAATTATAAATTATAAATCACACCGATGTTAAATAATTTTTGAAATTAAATAAAAGAGAAATGATACTAGATATTATTCTTTTTAAATATTTTAGAAATAACTATAGTATGAAAATCAGTATTAGAACTTTTGACATGCTATGCATACTCAGCTGATATACTGAAAAAATGTTATAATAAATAAAAAAAATCATTGAACTTTAATACAATTGAATGTACAATACGAACATATTAATTCGCTATTTTTTAAATTTTATAACACATCTATAATTTCACTTGATTCAATGATTTTTATATACATCGTGCTTAAAAAATAAATATCAATGTTTTGTTATCAACATGATTAAGTAAACCTACATAAATTATACAAATGTTCACTTGAGAGAGAAATTTGATAAGTTAATCTGAAAATAATCTTAATTAATTAATTATTCCCTGTGTTCAACGGGATAAATTTATGTACATTTCTCTTAAATTATTTAAAATTGTTCTTAACGAATGTCATAAATATTTATGAACAAAACAACTTACGCTTTCATCTGTAAATATCACAAAGGCCAAAGTTAATGTCCGTCCAAATAATATAAAATAAATTCTGTTTTGTTTGCGGATCAAAATCTTAAAATTGTTTATAGAGTCATTTAAACTTGACACACATCAATAAATGTTTCTCTTTATACAAAATAAATCAATATTATTTTCTCCCAATGATTATACAATACTGATTATTACTACAAAATAGTAGCTTTCAATTATTGCAAATGTTCACTGCCATCCCGTATTCAAAAGAATATAAATTTTCAAATCATTTAAAATCCTCCATTATCTATATTTGTATACCCATCTTCTTTTCTGTCACGTTAATAAAAATTATAATACTATCATCTTCGAGCATTTACTTTCGAAATACCACACTTAACACGTTCGCTACCTGAAGTCACTGAAAGTCTCCTCGAATAAAATTTGTATTTTTTAACAAGCCTCACCTATTATAATATCTTCACTGTATTTTGTTACTTCTGTTACTTATAATTTCAAACAATTAATACGAGCATTTCTTATTAGGTACCGGACTCCAGTAGACATTCAGGCATCCAAAAAATAACATGATCGACAATATATTGATGTAACCAGTCATTATGCTCGTAAAGATTATTTGTTTTATTCAAAGTAAGTATCTTTGACATCGATACAGCGCTGAATAGGGATAAGTTTCTGGAAATCTGCTTTCAGAATCAATGATCATAGACTGAATAATCAAACAGAGAGCTGAGTATTATTCGAATAATCTTTGAGCAAAAATCTTAAATGAAACAAAGTTACTTAGAAACAATGAATAATATTTTATTCCAATAATTTTCAAATTAAAGATTTCTCAAGCATACTCAAAACGAGTTCAAAAGCAAATCCGAAGAAATCTATCCCATATCCAGGATTACGTATTGCCAAGCATTGTACTAATACCAAAGTACTTACCTTGAATAAAAGAAGAAAAAGACTTTTAAAAATACAATCACTGGTTGCATTAATACACATTGTCAATTTCGTAAACTTCAGACTTACCATGTAAGTACAATGTGGAACAGAATAGACTTCTTTAGGGAAAATGGCACCGTAGAAAAAGACGCCCTCACTGCTCGCTACAGCGTCATTTTCCTTAGGGAAATCTACCGTGCTCGATAATGTACGAACAACGAAGCAGCGAAAGTGTTAACAGACAAATACATATCAAGATTCTTTAAGCACAAACTTTGCAGTTCAGCTCTCGTTTGATATCGGTTGACACTCGAGTGAATCGCACTCGGCAAGAGCTTCACCGCGACGAAGCGAAAATTCGTCGGTCAATAGACTTTCGGGCAACATGGCCGATGAATCTATACTATCGAAGTAACGATGGGGCCAGACAGAGCTCTGTCGGAATCGTCTGGTCGGCGAACCGATTATGAATTCCACTTTGGTGGTGCCGGTAACCGATGAGGTCTCCTGATTCAACGAGTCCGGATACAAGGAGGAGTCGCTGTGTCGGAAGCTGCCGTTCGTAGAGCACCAGGAACTCGGAGGTTCGGTGCAACTCTGAAAGACATCGTTTTCGATTAGCATTTCACGGTTTTTGGTGTCGATTCTTTTGACGAAAAAACTTTAGCTTCGAGACTTGTACGCAGCTTGTACGTGATTCCTTCGAGGCATAGTACACAAACCCCACAATGATCAGTGCTCGTATACCTTCTTTGGTACTTTACATGATAATAATGATTGTTGAAAGTGCCACTAATTTGCGTGAAATGCCTTGGATCTGTTTGAACGATCGAGACTCGAATTGTGGATCCTTGCAGTCGCGGCCAAAGGTTCGTGACATTTAAGAAAAATGTGTATGTTCGTAAATTTAGGATGCAATTTATATGTATACCTTAATCCTTCGCCTTATAATATCACACTCGTGAGATGATGTACAGTTCAAATGTGACAAACTAATGAAACTGAATTTTCATATTGTTACATATTTTGATAAAGAAAATCGTATAGTACTGCAGATCATATTAAAACTTGAATAATTCACATTGCCAGTCATTTTTACCATTTCTGATGTTAAATATCAAACCCCATCCCTCTTGTGCCAATTCCATAAATATGAAATCCTGTGAGTTCTATAAACATCCAACTAGCTCAGAGTATTATCGTTATTGCGTTGTTGCCTGTATATTCCATCGTTTAGGTATATAATTAGAAACACACAAAGAAATTTGTACATTCGTGGATTTGACATACCCATTCGATTAAAGAAAACGATTGAACATTTGATCGTCACTGCAAACATCTAATTACACTCTAAATGAGTGTATTAAAGAAAAACAAAACGAAAGAAAATTCAAAGTAGGCATTTAAGTCGTAGTATCACGTAGCACTGGACGTGAGATGGACAATGAACCGCAAGGCCAAGCAGGTAAGCGTGTGGTCGATTCATTTTCCTTTACATCAATCATTATAAGTGCGAATCTGAGCCTCGACATGGCTCTTGAGGCTATATCCGCATACAAGCAACGCTAGCAAATAAGATCAAACTTCAGCAAATAAAAGAGCAAACAAACTATAAGATTAATGGACATTCAAAAACAAGGGAATCTCCTCTAGCGCGACGTGAAAATAAACGTTATAGACGGACGGGTGGGCGTGCCAAATGAATTGCTCGTTTGTCTGTTTCTTGAATTCGTAACCGCGATAAACGTAACCACACGTTGAAGGGATGGAAAGTGAAGGAAACGGACGGATAAGTATAAGTATTTCCCGATATTCGCTTTTCGATTACGTCGTTCGTCGAATTTTGTGATTCAAAATCAAATCATCGACGCTTCGATCAATCTTCTTTCGATTATCTGAAACCATCTGTTCACAAAATTCGATGGAACTCTGTATACCAATCCACATGCATTGTTTTCATTGCAAATATACCTAATACTACTACAATACGTATTAAAAAAAAAAGAAAAATAATTAAACTGAGATCGATATTGTGCAGAAAAATTAATCGGTTGAGTAGTATCAAAATAAAAAAGTATTTCTGTTGTTTAAATTCTACCATTCAATATAAACAGACGAATGATTGAATTGTCGAGCGATATAAATTGAATACTGAGAGATAAGAATAACACCTTGAATAATGAAGTCCTATGAAGAAATTACGCTGGAAACTTAATGACTAATAACTAGTAACGCTTGCTAATGACTACTTGCTTTTCATATTGCTCGACTATTCAACCCCTCTGAACAACCTGAAGAAAATATCCTCTAAACAATGCGTTAAAATCACGGACCAGAAGTGTAGCTAATTGTGTTTTAAAATAAACAGGAATTATAATCACACGAATGCTACGGGGAGGATCAGTTCCGTCAATTTAGATGGATTTTACAGGGAGGCTCACTACGGGTGCGTGCGCATGCCAAACTCCAAGTGAAGAGAGAAAAAAAAAAGAGAAACAGGAGGAACAAACTACTGATGTGTACTACTGACGAAAAATAGGAAGATCGGGATAAAAACAGGCTCATAGCTCACCACATCCAGGAAGAAGCATCGAAGCAAATGATAATAAAAGAAGCATAACTTACGAGAAAAACCGGCGGCACGCGAGAAGGGGCCATTTTCTTTATTGGACTGCCGAGGACGGGCTCGAACGCACGCTCGCCTGCGCTCCAGATCAGACATTTCGGTAGTGGATCGTCGGGCGATTGGTCGTGTTTTTTAAGACAACGGTCGGTCGAAAGTCTCTGTGTGCGTCAGAGTTTCAGTAACTCTGTATATCAGAAATGATTGTGTCGTAGAGAAAGGTTATTAGATCGCGTACGATCTCAAGAAAGAAAAATAAAGTATACAATATCCTATGAACAGAGGAGTGTGTTGTGTGTATCATTTTTCGATAAAGAATTACTGATAGAAGCAGGAACCGCACAAAGAGAACGACGAAAGAGACGGTGATTACGAAAGTGATTAAAGAACGATCGTGAACAGCGGTGACGCGACAATCGGAGGTCGCGACGTTAGCGATGGATCAAAATTGGTTACGTTGCACTGGATGACATCGATGGTAGGTACTAGCGGAACAATTCTTTAACCAAGTAGATCCAATCGAACAGCGACGTTTGATCGTTTGTTAAACCGGGATCATGGATGAGTACGTGTATCGGCGTGTCGAAACTGGAGGATATTAAAGAAGGTTCTGAGAGGCAGGACCCGAATCGGTGCGCGATAAGAAGCAGCAGATATCCCTAAACAGCGACTATCGGCCGTCCTGGAGAAGAGGATACGATGGACTCTCTACTAGGTTTGGCCATTGGACAACGGTGCCTTCAGCCAGCTCCAAAGGTATGTCTTTACGTGTCGTACCTTGCCGTTCTCGGTATCAACGGACGTTGCCGCGCGGGCCAGGCTGTAGGAACGGCGTGCAGGAGCGGGCGGTCGTCGAGGAGGAGTCGTCCCCGGGGATGAGGACGTGCCGAGGTTGTTAGACTCCAACGAGTCTCGGGCTCGGGACAGCGAGGAGGATTTGTTTAAGGAGTCTCGGCTGGAATTGTTACGCGGCAGGGACCTGTTCAAGGACTCCCTGTTCGTCTCCTTGCTGTTTCCGTTCCCGTTATTGTTTCCAGCGCCGCCGCTATTGTTGCTATTGTTACTCTTCGTCAAGCTCTTGTTGCTGAGCGAGTCCCGATTCGAGTCACGAGCCTTCGACAGAGACTTTCCACCGTGACTGTCGCGACTAGAATCACGTGGAGGTCTCGTTAACGACTTCAACGACTCTTTGCTGTCGTTCCTTCCGTGGCTAGGTGGTCTGGGTGCTGTCGTCTTCGCGCTAGCACCCAACAAAGGTATACGACTAGGACGTCGTCGAGGCGAGGGTTTCACCTCGATCGCTTGATGGTGATCGCGAGCCGATTCCGTGCTACTTCCGGGCTCGGGACCACTTTGTTCGCATCTCGGCTGTTCCGCGTCCACCTCCGGATCCCCTTCCGTCGGCGGTCGTTGCTGAAGTCTTTCTAACACGCGAACGCGTGCTCGGGTACCTTCCAGCTCGATGTTCCTTTCTTCGAGCTAAAATACGCGTTAGAAGATCAATAAATTTGCAATTATCGTACAATCAAACTGTTGTATCGTCTTTCAACAAAATGAATACGACAAAACTGATTATTATTCAAGATTGTTTCATTGATTTTAATCGATAATGGAGGGGGAGAAATAGTATTTCTAAGAAACAGGTGTTAATATATTACCTGAAAGCGTAGGTCATCATTCTCCTCGCGTGCCTTATCTAATCGCTCCGACAATGTTTCTGTGCTTTTTACTACTTCATCTAACCTTTTCTGTAGAACCTGTAATTTGCCAATATATTATTCAAAATTACCTATAATAAAACTGCTAAACAATAATAAATAGTATTAAAATGATAATTTCTACTCTTATTAGTCTCGTAATAAGTTTTCACTATCTACCTGATTATGGACGGTAGTAGTGATCAAATGCCGCTGCAGCTCAAGAGTTGAGTGTTCCCGAAGAATAGCAGCAATCTTTTTCGAGTCGACGTCCTTGACGTGTGTCACCCTCGTGGGTGATACAAGGACGGAATCTAACGCTCCCAATCGTGCTCTCCTCTCATTCACGCTTGCCTCGATGTCGATGTCGCGCAGCTCTTCGTTGTGAGCGGTGACATCCAACAGAACGTTCTTCTCGATGGTCCTCGTTCGAAAACGACTTTTGTGAGCCTTTGTGGACGAAGACACCGATGCGAACGCCGACGACTTGCTCTTAATATTGCTAACGCTGTTGTTCTTCGGCGAGGAAACAACGGGTGCGATCGGTTGCAGTCTTTGTGCACCCGGTACGAGAATGTCCGAGGAAGTATCGTTCAGTCCGACCCTCAGTCGATCCTCCAGACCAGTCTTCAAGGCAGATAAAGCAGCTAATTCCGATTGAAGCTCTAGCGCCCTGGCTCGACTGGATATAGTTTCAGCCTCCAATTCGGCCACCTTGTCCAAAAGTTGTTCCTTCTCCCTTCTGAGCGCTATCACTTGAGAATCTCTATCCTTTCCCTCCTTCACATCCTCCGTTAACACCGTTGTCCTTTCGTTGTCCAGAGACGTGACTTTCCCCACATCCAGAATATCCGTAGAACCAAGGTCCTCGGTTGCCACACTTTCTAACCGACCCTGAAGACACTCCACCTCCTCTCTGAGCCTGATCCCTTTGCGATGAATCACGTCCAGAAGATTCCATAACTCGTCCTCAGCCTCATCCAGCACAGCCGGCCTTGGACTATTCGGTCTAGGCGCTATGGCCGTTGAGGCGCTGTCCTTCGACGAGGTCTCCGTGCTGAAGCCAGAATCTTGAACCGTAGCGCTGCAGTTGTTCTTGGTTCCGCCACTGTGCGAATTACTACGACTCCTTGGCAACGAAGACGACGAGGATTCGCCACCATCCCGAGGCACCCGTCTCCTAACCTTTCCCGGCTCCCATTCATTGATCCTCCTCGACGAAGGGCTGGACAACGGTAAAGGTATGTGGCAATTCTGAGCACAAGAGGAGGACATCACGCACTCTCCCACGGACGTCGTCTCGGCGATCTTCTGCCGTAGGTTTGGGAACGTTTGGATGACGAGCTCCCGGAACTCAAGAAGGGCGCCGACCTCATTCTGCAGCTCCTGCAAAGCCACCAAGGACTTCGCCTGCTCGCTTATCAGGAACTGGAAAGAACCTGGCCGTAGGGGCATGCAATCCATGCCACCGCCGCTGCTGCTGTTATCACCGCTGCCGCTACCACTGACACTCCCGACGACGCCCTCCGTCGAACCTCCACCGCTGCCACACTGTTACAACAATCAAACAAATGGAACGGTTAAACGTTGACATATGCTTCTTAAGGTTGATTTACACTAGTATAGCACAAATCACGACACGTCTGTCATTGGTACAGTTTAATTGACATCAGTGCAGCGCGAACTATGATACTTACTGGTCCATACTAGTATAAATTAACCTTTTTATAATATTTCTCTTGTTTTACAATATCACTATTAAACCTGATTATTGAAATTGAAATTGTAAGGAAGTTTTTTTTGTGAGGGATTACATGTATTTTCAGTACTAACCGAAATGGTGACATCTACTAGTCAAGCTTTATAGTACCGTGTATCAAAGAAAGCAAATGGAACTCCACGACCGAGTAGGATAGAGCTTTAAAACAATCGCGCGGGCATCTCAAAATGTTAATCGCTAATACTTGAAACGTATCTTCCGCAAATATAAATAGATATCCTGCTACTATGTCCATACGAATCTCCCTCAAAAGGAAAATATAGAGGAAGAGCCTAACCACTAGCCTTTTTCGCCTGTGCTCTTTACGTGCAAGGGTAAGGTCCATGTTAGGTGCCCCCTAAGTTTATCCAAGACTGAAGACAAACAGTGGGAGGCTCGTCCTTCTACCCTTAGGCCGAATTTACATTGGGTAACTTGCCAGGCCAGCAGCCTTTACCAGTCACCCGTAGCAAAGGGATGCTTTGACCACGGCAGACTATTATTAGGATTTTTAATTCATTAACGATTCTTGACAGCATAACATTTATTTTTAAAAACTCGTACGTTTTCCAAACGGAATCATCTTCCTTGGAACAGCGTGATCTTTGCAATGTTACACAACGTTTTCAAGCAATATGCAAACATAGTTATTCGACTTCAACTGCGAATAATAATCAAGGAACAAGAGCTTGTTATAATAGAAGTATATTTTTCAACGTCTCGCCGCATATTTTAAATACGTTAATGATACTTTTCATTATTGCAAAGACCATCAAATCGGCATACGAACGGGTATAAATGAACAGCATCTGATTGCAGTAACAAGAAACGGTAATAAAATTACTGTATCTGTACATTGCTTCACATTAAACGCGTTATGTTACAAGCAACTAAAATAAGCAATAATTTTTATATAAGCTTAATAGTAATAAGCTAAAAATGAAAAACTGTACATTATTAAAACGTCAAATCTATAATGCGATCTTCCATAGGAAAACTTTCCGTTATTACATTTACTTTTATCTTCACATTAAAGAAGGTCTGTAACTTGATTGAACCTCTAGAAGCCAACCTGCATGAATTTACAAAGTATTCAGGCTGCGGTCATCAGTAGTTAGAATGGCGTGGTAATTCGAAAACAAGTTAAACTTCTATCAGTTCAAGCTTACACTATCCTCTCTGAAAAGCGTCTAACAAAAGTTAGACGTTGTTCTCGAGAAAACGTCAATTTGATCTTCGTGCCTGTGAAGGTAATCTACATCAGTTTATAAAGCGTTTAAGTTGGCGGTCATCGGTGTTGGAACGACGTGGTAATCTTAGGGCAAGGTGAAAAAAGTGCGACAAAGTTGTATCTCCGGACAGCACCGACGGCGAAGAAACGTCAACTTCACCGAGTGAAAATTACTCGCGCAAAGGTAGATGTTAATCGGTTGTATGCTCGCGAAACGCAAAACGCGTGACATGTGTTGTCGTGAGCAGGACGTGCACTCGCGGCTCTCGGGGTTCCGCTTTTCCATCTGTTACGTACCGAGGCTCTGCGGCACAAAATCGTACACGAAGATCTTACGACAAGTTTATTGCACTCGAAAGTACAATTCAGGAACATAATTTCGACATATACTTTTGTATTAAGTTAGTCTGACGGTCTTTGCGTGTAATTTGAGCCAAAAGTCACCCGAATCCTATTGTAAAGGGATTGACAAATGACCGCAAGTTTCATACGAAATTATTGATTGAAAATTGTCATTTGTTGATTTTTAATAAATAACGCTGAGAGAAATCTAATAAGCTAAGTTTTGTAAAAATTTACGCAAAATAGAACTTTTGTCACACCAAATTGATCAAACAAAAGCTTAATTAATAAAGTAAATATATAAGTATGTTATTATCAGCAGAGAATTAATTAATGTCCCTATTGTTTGATTTGCGATCTCAGAACACATACCTCGTTGCTCGATGTAGAAAGTAAGTATCAATTAAACGAAATGAATTAAGGATGTACAATCTTAATGACTTTTCTGAATTGAATTCTTCGATAACTCTTGTTCGGTCTTTTAATTAGACACTATATAAAAGCGTATAATATAATGGGATTAGGAAAAGGCATAAAGGAATCTGATGTTTGTGAAATTCTTTCATATGTAGCTAGTTGCCTCCACGATTTCTATACGAAACTTTACTAATTACGTTGCTTTTCATTTTTATAATATTTAACAATAATTAGTGAACGAGATTATTATATCCAACAGTCTGTTCGATCTGTTGCAATATTAGATAATAATATTTCACGTAAAAATTCTTAATTTAAGAATTCTTGAATATAATAGTACGAGCTGAATTACTATTAATTTTAGTAGTAATTATCTTATTTAGCTAATTACAAACAATTTTGTTAAATATTAGAAAATTTGCACAATGAAAAGAGAGGAATATCATGGAAATAGTATACTACGATATATTTTAATGGGAAGAATTTTCCATGACTTTAGTAAGGCACTCAAAATGTTAACGATACCGAAGATTACTGATCATCTTCTCAGAACTAATCATTTCAAAATATTATTAATTAATACTATATTTGTATATAGTTCTTAGAAAATTAGTTCAAAATATTTCTCGACAACTCCTTGTTAACTACACCTGTACAATCATAGCTCATGATCTTCTCTACTTTTAATTCATGGCATAATGCACGAAAAAAAAAGATCAACTTTCACACGACTACTGCCTTTTTGCAACATCCGTGTATCTTAGATAACGTTTCGTTAACAAATACGCACTCTTACCTAGTAAATCATGTTTTCAAAACATTCGAAACGGCGACACGAAGCATCCACTGCCTCTGACACATAATTACCGTGCGAAATAAAGCGTTCTCTCGCTTATCTAGCGATCTGGAAACGAAGGAACGCGAATTTCATCGTTGTTACTCATACGAAATAGAACTCGAAATAGAAAGCAAGAACCAGTAAACGTAACAAAGGGTTAAAGGTTAAGGACTTCCGGTTAGTTTGCATTCGATTCAAATGATGGAATGAAACAGCCTCGACTCAATTTGTAATCGGTTTACGTTTGGAATAGCTCGTTCAATTGTTATTAAATTGTTGGATATCGGATGAGTCAAAATTAAGATACGCGTTCTTCCAATTAGCGTCTAGATGTCAATGACATTTCTATGGCATGTAATTTAAATAAAGAAATGACGTTGCACTTTATATGTTAAGTGCTTTATTATTCTCATAAAATTGTTTTATTCTCTCAGACTAAATTTAGTAGTGGGTCACTATATCATTATGCAATCCAACATCACTTTCTGACCAACCCAATAATCTCACCAGCGCCGTTGTAATGCAACATAATTTCTACGAGATGTCACAATTTGCACGTTCGCATTATAAATTTTGCAGCATCCTGTGCCGGCTTAGTACCTGAAAAAATGGTCGTTTATCTCTCCAGGCTTGTGCAACGGTTCTGCAAAGATTCGCGACTGCAATACAGGAAGTGGCTCGAGTCGACGCGATATAAGTAATTGGTATGCTTCGGAGGGATCCGGAGAACACTGAAAAACAACGTGTCCGACTACGCGCGATGAGAATAAAGTGACGAGAATCGGGTTATTGGGGCCTAATATCCGTCCGTTTCTCTCGAACCGAGCGTTCCATTGACTCCGTCTATAGACCGTGTATGAAAATGTGTTCAACTCGCGAGGTCAAAGAATTCTTATCGATTCGGATGATGAATAGGCGGTGGAAATTGCATACGGTATCGCAGGGTATCTTATCGATCTCTGTGCTACGACGGAAATTGATGACACCTCGTGGTTTTCGTATGACTGATAACTCAAAAAGGCTGATAAGCCTCGAAGTTTCGAGCCACTGGTTCGTTTGAAACTTTTGCTCTTTTTCCTATCGACGATCACTAGAGCTGAAGAAAGGTGGCCTGTCTTCTCAGGCATACAGATATAATACATGTTACGGATAGAGAAAATTTCGAAACGGATTCCTTATCATATGATAGAAGGTCATTGATCATTTTATAATTTGATACACTAAACAGAAAGAATAATGAAATTAAAAATGGAAAGTTTGTTCTGAAACTCATTAAACAAAAAGTGATTTTTCCTGACAATATTTTCCAACTTCTGAGCATTTTTCTACGACATCCAAGTTTCATTTTATTTCCGTTTATACTAACTCTGAATGATATCATAATTTTTGCTATAAACGAACAGACATAATTCCATGTTTCCAAGCAATGCTTCCTCGACAACTTTAATTTATTTCTATCATAAGTCAGTTACCTAAACAACTGCTTTCACGCGATGCGAAAGAAATATTGTAGCTAGAACCGACATCAGTTTTTCAGTGTCTTCGAAAGCTATTTGAAACAGAATGCTATACATCTCGAGTGTCAAAGGTTAATATTAGAAACTTTATTCAGGAAGCTTCATGAAAATTTAATTGTTTACGATTGAAACGTATAATAGGGCAAATCTATTTTGCTGTTTCCGATACAACCGCCAACAAAAAGTGCGTGCCAAACGTTTCCGCTGATGTTTCGGAATCATAAATGCACGGCACGACTAGTCAGGCGGTAAAGCAGGAAAGTAAGAGAAAACGGGGCTTTTGTGTCAAAGTGCCCTTTGTAATAATTCCCGTGGAACAACGGGTGAAAAAGATGCGGATGGCTCTATTGACTGTAAAAGTCACGGAGCCGTGTTCCTTTTTCGACGATTATAGAAAACACTCTGTATAAGGAGAAGACGTCTTTTGCTACGAGTGTATTTAACTTCTGGCTTCAGAAACAATCGAGAAAACTGTGACATCGAACTCACACATTATTGATAGATTCACACACTATCTTTACGAATAATTTACATTAAACCTCGTTTAACTCTCGAACGATGTAGCTAAACACGATCCAAACCTTAAAAACGTACACCACAATATTTCTTCGACTGTCAGACAATAACATTTTTAAACGTAAGAGTTTCATATGTTGCAAGAAAAAATATTTAAAGAACTGCTTTAAAATTTTAAGAACGAAAGCTCAAAATAGTCCAAGATTCAATTTGAAATGTTAGCACTCTTCATAGTCTGATGGACTATGGTATCAGGGATTAAACCTTAATTTCTTGTAAACCTGAATTATAATTAGAAATAATTCCACGAATCAATCAAAAAGTTCAAGAAGCTAAATTATACATTCAATCATATAATTATTATCTGTGTGTATATTATAGCACAAAGTTATCAACAGGTAACATCACCCTCCACCATTGTGGACGTGGAACAATCGTACGAACAAATTCTCTTAATGAATAATCACAGTGCTTATTGCACAGTAATTAGCGAATGGCAATGTAATAATAGTTTAATGATAGCCCTTCGATGTTTGCTTAAAATACAGCTTCACTCGAGAGAAAGTTTCTCGACCTTTTCAACCTGCAATCGAACAATTATTTCGTGTATTTTACTCGTCCATAGAGAGAACTTTTTAATGATTAGTTAGGCAGTACACGTTTTACTTTTATTAACCAGAGGAAAAGTTTGTTTTCCTTAAGGAGCAGGATATCGATGTAAACGGTGTATTTAGAAATGTGTGATTTCTAATGTCGAAGAAAGTTAATTATGTTATGAACATGAATTTGTAATTGTTTCATAAATCAGAAAAGTATGCATACATGTTTGATAATGTACCTTATAATTGTGTATATGGATTCAATTATCTAAAATTTCTCCATTAAACATAATTTTTCTCTCAGTTAATTTCTATTTTCTATTATATTAATTTCTACAGTAAGTACGTTTGTATTACCAAATTATGTAAAATTTTTTGTATTTCAAAATTCACTCTCTGATACTTTTATTCGTTTGAATAAAAATATTATAATATAAATGTTTGTCATCTTTTGAATTATAAAAAAGAAACTCATATATCACACTGTATATAATATATTACAACCACTTATACAGTCATTTCACGAATTAGAAATAAGATTGAATCACGACGTGAAAAGAACTTTGATCTTGTTTAAAAATAAATTTTGAAAGCAGGGGAAGATTGAGAGCTATTGTTCTCTATTGTAAATTTCATAAGCAGCAAGAAGTCAGTGAAATGGCAACGTTGATCGTAGGCAATTGATGTGCAACTTCCGTTTCGATGACATTTCCTTTGACTTTCTGTGCAATATGTTAATTTTTCATTTTATACTTAACATGATTGAAGCTGCTTCTTATTTGCAGACTATCATAATAAATTTTAAATATTCTACTAGTATAATACTAATTCCACATCGACAGTATTTTTATAATATAAATTTTATCCATTTGATTTACTTATTAATATGAACTGCAGTAAAAATACATATTTATATTCCATTGCACTTTAAATTATATTTTATTGCAATTTCCACTAAAATTATCACAGAGATAAATATTGGAAACATGGTACTGTTAATTGCATAATTTCAATGATATTACTAGATACATATTTAAGACTGAAAGCTAACCAAATTTGTAATAAAAGCCAGTACAAACTTTTTACTGGTAGACATAAAAAAATGTTTGAAAATCATGCTTACTTTCACAAATGAATGTTTACTTTCACTTTTCATGCTCTCCTTTCTTTCTATCTGGTGTTTTATCGTGCTTGCGTTACTTCGTACCGACAATTTTTATCCGAAACGTAACTTTATATATAAAGAATTCTACTGGGAAGTATACAGTCTTGTAGAAATTTCATAATATTTCCTTTATTTTCTAAAAAAGAAAAGCCCTCGACTTCAAGAACAGCAGCATTCCATTATCCTTTTAAGCCTGATAAAAGCACACTGCCTAGGAAATGTTTTTATCTGAAATTAATTATTTAACCTTCTAGGCACTCGTGTAACTGTAAGGTAACATTTTACATTTTTATTATAGATTTAAAACTTTTTCCCCTATTGTCTTTTATTCCATACCATCATGACCTTCCTATACAGAGTGACACATTTAAATTTCTACACTCAATTATCTCCTAAAAATTATAGCTCGTTTTAAAAAATGTGTTGGCACAACTGAACTAATATCGTGCGTTCGAATCTTGTTGCAAAACCAAAATACAAATACCACTCAGGTATCCTTATCATCCCTTTTGAGAAAAGTAGAAAATTAAATTGAATTTTTAATCGAAGTATAAAGAACCAACTAGTGTTACGTTATTATTCTAAGATTACTCACTTTAACTAACGAGATCTCATTTTTATCGAATATATTAAAGTATTAATTAAGACAATTGAGTTAAGGGTGGCAGTACAATCGACCCTACCGTCAAAGGAGTTGATTTCAAGCGTATCCAAAAATAGCAACCGTGTTCATCGACACCTTTAAAGTTGGTCGTTCGGAAGAAAGATACTCGAACGAAAGGATCGCAGTCGGTTAAATTACAAATGGTCATTCGATGAAGAACAACGAGAGCACAGAGCCAGTGGTGGATAGTCGAGTGAAACGACGGCCGGCAAGAACACGGAGCGTAACTCAAGGAACACTCGACCCTGAATGAGATCAACGATCGAGTTCAGTGTCAGATCGCTGAAAAAGGAAAACGGGGTGAGCTGAGAGGAGAGACGGACATCGTTCTAACCCGTCACGCGCGCCTGGAAATGAGAGTAGCTTGCTTAGCCTGGTCGGCTAAAGCAAGGATTTCCTGATCTTTTGTCTGCATGCCTGGCGCGAACGCGGACACGACTTTCGCGTGCTCGATCCTTTTTCGGATTTCCAAACTTATCGTTTGTTCCATGGATGGTCTCCTCGGGTCATTATTCCCAGTCACACGTTGAATGTCGATTATGCATCGTGTTCGAAGAAGGCACATTTTTAATCAAGCAAAAGAAACATATTCATCCGTTAAATTTTAAAATAATATGAAGAAATACAAGAAGGAAGTGTGAATCAATATAAGCATAATAGTAACTTTCTGTAATTGAACATCGGAATTGAATTTTTCGACCTCTTTTTAACACTTTATCAACCGAGAGCCATTGGTTATCGATTGAAAATCAATTAATAAGACTTGAATTATTATTGCTTTATATGTGATTAAAGTTATGAATACTTGTTATACTATATATAAAAGAAAATTGAAAGTATGGATCATACCTTTTCATTTTTAGGTGCTGTTTAATTACTCATAAATAACCATTTCATTTTTAAGCAGCAATTAATGTGTTAAACACTTGTAAGTCTGAAGCGGTATTCAACGTTTTAACCCCCAGATTTCTACAAAGTAAAGAAAAGAACGTATGAAAGTTTCTAACCAGTTCCAAACTTAGCTTTCAGAAGTCAATGTCATTTTAAATTTTCCTTGACGAGCTAATTCGTCTTACAAAGCTCCGTCTTATTACAATTACGTGAAACGAAATCATTTGGCGATGTACCAAAGCATACGCTGACGTCAGAGAAAATCGTGATCATCGTAAAATGAAATAAAAATGCGCAATATGTTAACGACGGATTCCAGATGGAACTGATAGTTCGAAATTAGCATCCCATCCGTGCACGTTGTATAATCTGCGAGGAATCTTTCGATTATTTCTACATACGCATAATTGATCCAATTAAATCGGTTAATCGGTTCGTTCCTTGAAATCTTGTACCATAATTATCACTTGAATAATTAAACAATTTTCATCTGCCGGATGAAATCGACGAAAATCGAATTTTTATCTAAAAATCGCCTAGTCATTTCAAATAATTTATTATGAGTTACGATAGAAATAACAGAGATATACAGGATGTTCAAATTTGAAGGGTAGCATTAATGAAATTAAACCAAATACTATTTCAATTGTTGGAACAGACTTTTCTTTCTATCTAACCAATCAATTTATTTAATAAATAAATGCTATTACTACTTTTCTAATATCATTATCTGTTAAACTTTGAAAGTTTGTAGCTCGTTAAAGAATAAGTAAGAAACCGCAAAAGTCCATTACGATAATTTCATCAATCACAACATCAAATAATGTGAACTTTCCAGAAACCGCTAAGTGGCCAGAGAATTATAAGAATTGTATATTTTGAGGTTTCACGAAACCAGTGAGAAAATTGATAAGCAAGTGACCAGTAGAATTTCAAGGATTGCACAACATTTGACTTTTCTCAGTGCGGTCACCTGCTTGCGGCATTTAATAGCCTTTACTCTGTGTTGTAATTTCCCTGAAAACATAAAGATGCGTTCATATTCACAGAAACACCGAACCTGGCAGACGTGTAGCGTGACGGACACAATTTTTGATAGTATCTACACTGACAAACAATTTGAACTTAGACCTTGGGCCTTACATAATAGATGATACAGAGTGTTCTGTGTTATTAATAATATACTTAAGAGTATTTTTCTTGGTATTATTTTTTAATCGTTTCTTTGAAAATCACAAAATAGTTAGCAGTTGTTATAAAAAGGGGCCATCTTCCAATTTCCATGAAATTAGGTAAAATCGTACCAAATACTCTGAACTAAATATATGGTACAATGTTTCAGTAAATAGAACATTTTTGGAAATAATAAACTTTTCGAGTAGAAAGTTCTTTATAACAAAAATTTCTAGTCAATATAATAAGTCCTGTCACCCATACATAGAAGGGCACAACCTTCAAATAAATTAACCTAATCCAAATCAATGACCACTGCTGGTATTAGGACAATCTAATACTTCTTTAAATTGTGTTTGCTAGTTCTGATAATTTTGGTAATTAGCAGGTGTTTACTGTGTCTGCCATACTATGAATCTGGCATATCAGTAGACGTGAACGGACCTTAATGCGTCCTAGTTGAGGAAGCGGTTCCCACCTTTGCCCGACAGCTATGATTCATCCTGGGCTCGACAGACGATGTCGTTTCCTTTGCTGTTATTAAAGCTGCCAATAATTCCAACGACTCTATTTCGCTTGTCAATTTCAATTTTTCGATTTAATCGTTTTTGACCAGACGAAGTAGTCCAACAAAGTGGTCAAAGATTTTTTGTATGCAAAAGAAATAACTAATCTATTCAACAACTACAACATTCTTGACTTTCGCTCGACAAATGAAGGATCATTTTCATCTAACTACAGAAATAAAATAGGTAAAAATATGGAAGCTCGTTTGGAAAGCTTACGTACAAAATAAAGTCCTTTGTTATATACAATTCAGCCTTAAAATTCATATATGATGATGTTTAAATTATGAGTCAAAATAACTCAGTATTTATCTGAAGATTAAGAATAATATCCTTGATTTACTCGACTCTAATTGGATTGATTACAAATTAATTATAAATCATTTCAAATTCGTTACTATAGCAATAATTTTTAATTACTAATTATGTTAATTTTCATCAAAATTGCCTTCCATCGATTTAAAGTAACGTAGTAATTAACTTGAAATGCTACACAATTGGAATAAGAATAATATTTATTAACTAAAACAAGATATATCTTTGTTGTATAGAAACAATTTGTTCAGAATTATATCCACATTTTAATTGTCTGATTAGGTAACTATTGTTTAACCATCAAGGATAATTACAGCATATTACGCTCGAATAAAAACTGAACTGTTGCAAAATAGCAAATTGCTTTGAATTTATTGCAACTTTTATATAACTGTGGACTGAATGAAGGAAAAACGAAAAAATAGATAAACGCGGAACATGACGGATTACAGAAACGAACGGCGCGCTGTGTGATGAGAAAAGTAATAAGCAAACGTTGATGAAATTCTGTTTTTTGCGCAAAACAGTCGTTTCCTGTATTCGCGAATGCATGCAAATACGGAGAGAATCGAACAGCTTTCACGAAACAAAATATACTTCAGACCAAGCACACAAAATAGGTCTATTATTCTAGTTATATCGTTAGGTACGCTTTCGCAAATTCCTTTATACGAAATCGTCTCTCTGCTTATATTTTTAGATGCTACATTATCAAATTAATTAAAAAAATAATACGTTAGTAACTATAAAAATACAAAATTAATTTATTCTGAAATGTCATCATTTCAAAATTTTCAAATGATTAGGTATATGATTAACCGAATCCATCCTGAAATCTTGGAGTAACAATCACGTATTAAAAATAATTAAAAGTGCTGATAATAATCACCGATCACTGATTAATAGTAAATTGTTGAATATGAAACGACAGATTTCAAAATACAGAAAATCTGGTTACGATTCGATAACATAGAAGTATCACAAAATGGCACTAATGGATTACCAATTTGAAGCACAAAGTTTCTACCAAAACAGCCCTTTCCCTCGAAAAAATTTCATCTGTAAGATCTTCGCCCCACCAGTTAAGGATTGAATCAATTTATTGTAATCCAAAAGCAATCTGCAACGATTTATGATCCATGGAATCACTTTGATCTGGCCTTAAGGATTAAAGGTATCCCATTCAAACTGATTATCCTTTGAAAACGGATCTTACCGCGTAAACGTACTAAAACATCTTCTTTCGCTGGCTATTCAGAGCGGAATATCCACGATGAACATCGACGATTTAAAGAACTTTTCAACGTACGGCTCGATGCCTTTCGACACCCTGGATATCCGTGTTTTTCCATAAAATTCACCCACACGTTTTCGCCATTGTCCAACGACGACGGCATGCCTTAAAACGACTCTCATTAGAGCGCTGCCCTGAGACAGCGACCAGGAACATATCCTTATGCGAGGTCGGGTCACAACGTGGCGAATACTTTCATGGAACAAAGTGACCTCTCCGCCAACGAATCACGCGGCAACGAAGGCCATTCCTGATCGAGATGTCCGATCGGTTCGCGGCAATTTACGAGCGACTAGTGGTCCACGCGATCCTCGCAGACGATCTTTGGATAAAACTCACCATTACCATTCCCAACAGCGGCGATTTGTTCTATCGCCAGCCTCAGGTGCCAGGAATCTATTGTTCCACTTAAGGACAGCTTATTTTCAGCACGTGCGCTTGCGAGGAATACTAACGAGTCCTCGCCTTTTTAGGACACCCGTCCACGGATTTTAATGAAATAATAAAGGACCTAGCGATTTCTAAAGCCAGCCGTTTTCGAATGTCGAATTTCAGAGGAAAGAGTTCGTGGGAGGCTCGAATAGTTTAATATCTCGATAGCTACTTTCGTTTACTTTTTATCAAAGATCTTAGCTTTTTTCAGGCCGTAAGCCGACTTCCTCCGTGCCCAGAATAAATACCTTAATATGCACCATTAAACGAAGCGTTCGAGAGGACATTCTAAGAAGAGAAGGCGAAAGGAAGAGGAAGATTGGGATTCACGTGGTGCGACTTACAAAGCGCCGATGCTTATCACGTGACTTTTCATTCCACCCTAGGAAACAAGGGACCAAGAAGACTCCCCTAGCTCCGAAGCACCGGTAATCATCCGCATAATAACGTTGAAGCCAGCACGAGCCTGTGTCACTCGTATAAGGAGCGGACCGGTGCCTACGCGTTTATTCCGCCGCCTTTTCTACGGGATCCTTTTGTGTCCATTTCCCGTATGGACTAAGAGAAAAGAGGAAAAAGAAAGGGAAGAGTATCCTGTCCGCCTCCACGCGTTGCAACAGCTCTTCGTTTAATTCGACCCTGTGCACGTGTGTTGTATTTGTGTAATTCAACCATTTGAATGTAATTTTGTAAGAACTCACGTGTTTGCTGTTTATTCGTTGCTAATTACTCATAGAATAATTTCAACCCTTTCGATCTAGCCAGAAATATTATATCTTTGAATAGAAATTAGGAAAACATATTTTTTTAATTAAATTAAAATAACCCTCTCATATTACAAATGATGTTTCTACTTCTAATTCAAACGCCATATTATATCGTTACTAGAAAAGATTCTAGAAACGTAGAAGCTTAAAAGTATATTTTTAAGCTACTTATACAAAATTTTATACGGGAGCATTTATTTTTCGAGAACTTACTCTTCGGATCGAAAGGGTTAACAGGACAATGAATTATAAGAAAACGTTCGATTGTTGGAACCATCCTGTCCCTGGGTACGTATAAACGGAGTTCTACTATAAATGATACCAGGTGCTGATTCGCGCTCAGAGAACGCTTCTGAGTTACAGAAGAGGTGGCCTCTCCCGTTTCAAGGACACTGTTTAATGCATCAAGGTTTGCGTCCCTACGAACGTGTAGCCGTCGTGGCTCGTTTTGTTCTGGCGAGTTCCCTTTCGAGTCGAACGGTAGCCGTTTCCTAACCCTTTACGGCCGCGCATTACAATACCGCCCCGAAGAAAAAGGACATTTATGGACAAGTGAAAGAGAAGCGTTCACGAGGCTTTCGTCGTTGCTTTCGTTTTACACCGATCGCTGAAGCACTCGTGTTTTTCGTAACCGACAGTGTGTCAAGCCACTTGTTACTCTGCTACGTTTCTTAGAATCGGAGAGTTGACTTTTGAGACAGGGTTGATCGTGGAAGGAACAACTTCTTGTATCAATTAGGAATGCAGATAATGAGCACGACAAGCGTGGAAAATGGATGCGATTAGGTGTATAAGTTAGCATCGTGATTAGAGATTATTTCTTGTCATTGTTTTTGTGTTGGCAGTATGATTGAACTTGTATCGACGACGACAAACAAACCTTTGTGTTTTATACTTTTTTTTGTTGTTGTAAAAAAAGAAATCAAATAATTCTTGAAAGAGTCTTCCCTTTCCAAAAATATACTCTCTTATGATTCGAATAAATAATATTAAAATAGAAAGAACTTATTGTAGGATATTCATACAATAAACTTTACAGATCATACTTTGTTAAAAATAGTTATTATATAAGCATACAAAATACTGTTTTCCTTTAAATTAATTCCTTTTCGCTGCAAGAATAAAGTAATTCAATGAATAACGTTCGAATGCTCGCACGGGAATGATCCTACGCCCAAGTCTACACGTACCACTTTCAAGTTCATGGCTGTTTGAAGGAATTATCAGTCAGACCATCTACAGTTAACAATATGTGGGTGCCAGCATCGTAAAGCAAGAGAAAGGCCACATTAAAGTTCAAGTAAGGATCACCCTGATGGACTTGTTACCAGGTAATCGCAGAACCATAAAATACATAGCTGGCTTACACAACACCGTAGACCGAATACGATGTTGCTATTATTTACCATTTTCATCGACAACTTGGATATTTTATTTCCTTCTTTAATTCTTGTCTGTAGAAATTATACTTATGAATGAACTTAAAATCCGGTTGTACCGTAAATAAGATCCAGATATATCACAGTTGGGTGTGTCACGAGCGTGACTCGATATTATAAAACGAAGGGTTGAAACGACACGCCATGTCGCCACTACGGTTTGCTTTGTTCTCAATGTATCGAAAAGCATCGAGAAATTGCCCCGAAACAGGTCCCTGTTCTGGACAATTCGACCAATTTCCTTCGAGCAGCAAACATCGTTCCTCGAGAGGAAACGGACATCGCCTTCGGCGTTTAATTACATCGTCACATTAATCACACCTACGTTGCGTAAAGTGGACACCGTCCGTGTCGATACCAGGCGATTCTCTGTTTTCCAATTATGCCCCGACGTTCGAATAATAAGCTCAAGCAGATCGAGACAAATACCGTCCATTAAGTTATTTCGCCTCGCAGCTCTTGACCTTCGACATTCAATGGAATGCTCTTGCTGGAGGAGGACGATGATCCTGAAACGGGCAGACCTTGACCCGCGCCATTTGACTTCGTGTGGCGCTTCATCGCAAGCTTTTCCGAAACGTGAGAATTTTGAGGATTTCGTACGCGTGGACCTTAAACTCCTTCACGCATAATTGTTTTATTTTATTGGAAAAACAGATGTAGGAAAAGTTTTTAAAGGTATTAACCTACTAATGATTAGAATTTCACTCGACGCTAGTTAGAAATTATTAGATCACTTCGCGGTCCGTAGTCTAAGGGTTAAGGAATTAGAACCCCTTTTGAAGAACCAATTGAAAAGCATCAAATGATCTTGAAGATTATGAAAATGTTTTCATAGAAATGTGAATTAATTTATTTTCCTACCCATTATTTATCTACTTTTCTACTTCATATTCGGTTTAAAAATAAACATGCATTCGACACAGGTTGTGAAAATTGTCACGAACCAGGATACGTTATAAATCATTGAAAGTGGCATAGCAGAGTTCTTCCTTGAACATTATTGCAATGAAAGGACGCAAGAAAAGAAAATTTTGATCACAAAATGATTACCCAGAAGTGACGAAAATGCAGAAACTTTCAATTCAGTTCTATATGATCAGCGAAGTTTCTGTTGATGATTGATTTCGATATTAGAGTTTTCAGTAAAAATTTGAAAATAAGTATGATAAAGTATCAATACTGTCTACTCTACTTAAATATGATATAATTGGGTGTGCTTCAATGCGATTACATTTACAAAAACAATTAATAGAAAAACTGTGGATCACAATATACAAATATCAGTACAATTTTCCGTAACACAAAAGTAAGATAAATCTGTTTTGGAATAAATTTGTGCATGGTAAAAAGAAGAGTCGATGCAAAACGTTGCTTCTAGCGACAATTAATAATCGATTTCAATTTGCCTTATCGATACGCAAAATCAAAGAATTGATTAAACCGACGTCTCGTATCTTCTGTGCAGGGAATACTTTCTACGCGCATCGTAAATTCGACACGTCAGTGAGCAATAACCAATTGATTCTCTCGTCGGACTTTCTATTCTGTTTATGTTCAATTCGACTTTTCCTGCGTGTAAAATCATTTAAAATGCAAAGAAACAATGTTATCGATTTACTGCTATCAATGCCACGATGGTACTTCAATGTATATTTTCTTCTTCGTTTATTTATTAAAGTTTAACGAATTGCTTTCACAAGGAAGATTCGAAAGACACGAACATCGTAATGCAGTTTTGCTGTTAAACTCGTCAATGAGTCGATGAAACTACGAACCAGTGATAGTGAATACGTGAAATGGTAGCACAAGCAATTTTCTCTTCCACCTGTTCCTTGATTGTGTTTCATCATGGTTCAATGATTTAACGCGAGACTCTAGAAAAGGAACGATCAGAAAGAATGAAATTTTAATGCGTCTCCTGCAAACTAGAGCGAAACAGATCGAACTGTTTCTCTTACTTTCAATTTCGGCGTTACACTTGCACTGTATAATAAATCATTCGTATCAACTAAAATAAATAAAGAAATTGCATCTAATATGAAGTCATTGAGTTTTTTGGTGCCGTAATTAAAATTTCTGGAGTAGGATAAATTATAGGAGGCAGATATTGTCTTATATTAAAGAGGTGTGAAAATTAATTTCGCGATATAAAAACAATTATTTCAATTAAAAACCTTCAATAATAAAATATATTGCAAAAAAAAAACAAGAAAAAAATGACATCAGAAGTGGACCCTTGTGTACAGTTTCCCCTATGTATATAAAGGCTCTCCCATCGATTTTTACTTGCAAATTTTAATTTCAACCCTCATCATTAAAGAAATTATAATAATTTTCAAAGCTTAACTTTTCCCCACGTTAATGATAATTTTTCGATCCCTCTGTGGTAAACTTTGAGTGGTTTTGAAATAAAATATGCCGTGAAGTTTCCGAATTTACTTGTCAACCTAATATAATAATTATAACAATGTCAAATCCTCTAAATTATTAATTGATCCTATTAATTAATGATTGACATATTTGTTATTTTGTATCGTCACGAAATTTCACCCCCATGAGCCAGTAACTAATAGACCGCTTTTTATTATCTCATCCAGCGATAAAACTGTCGCCAAAAATTCTAGTAAAAAGAACCAGAATCAATAAGCCAATGAATGATAGCTGGCAAAACTCGAATCTTGCTGATTCGGTGACCCGATTGTGCGATCCCCGAGGGTTTACATAATACTCTCGACCGTGTCCTGTTATGGGATCTATCGATCGCTGCATCGATATAAGGCGATACGAGGACCAGCTGTCATCTTGTCTCTGATCCTGTCCCTGGTTCTGGCCATGGACCCGTTACTCAACCATGAACCCGATTCACAACCCCCTTACATCAGATTATTTCGAGCCTCGTCGTTCTCTGCGTCATCTTTTCATTTTCGAGCTCCAATTTTCTCTCGTACATAAACCGATACGACTAATACAATGTCTTCTTCGTGAGACTGACACACTGATGATTGACTCATCAACCGTCACGTTGGGTTATGCAATATTGCTGTATAATTCTGGATAATCAATGGGAACGAATTGTTCTGTCCCAGAAATATTAAAAAATGATGATAAATAGCGACGTTATGCAGCATTAATATATAATTTATTTAATGTACAATGTAATTGTAATGTGTAAATAAAACTATAAATTCCAAGAATTTTCTACAACCTTGTCATGAATCGTGACACTCAAAATATTAAATATGTGTTCTGTTCTTTTACAAACACAAGCTGAATCGAAGATTGCTAAAGATACACGTTTTTTAAAACCATTATGACTAATAAACGAGAATTTATGTTTTACACGAACACGGAAATCTTCAGGCAAATATTAAAAATGATTCGCAAGTTATTTTACATAATCCTGAAGTCGATGCACATTTTAAATTAAATAAGCCACGATCGTTCGGATGGAAATTGACTTTCATCCTTGAAAGAAAAAAGGATACAGATTTTAAGAGCAGCGTAATGTACCCGTGATACACGTATGCAAAAAAAAACTGCATTGCACAACGAAGGCGTTGCATGAAATTATATTATGTAACGATGATATTAGGTACGTCTGATGCCTCATAGCAAAAGAATTCTACACTCGGAAAGACTGCTTTCGGTAATTATACAAAAAACAATTCAAAGTATCGCAAAACTATTTCATATAAATAAATCTGTGTATCCGTGTATATATATAAATAAATTGTTGTAAGAAAAATTTTGTCCACTTTTCATATGAAATTCAATAAAATGAAAATGGTATCTTGTTTTTCTCGAATAAAAATTTCTCCAAGTCTTTTTGTCTTCTTTTTATTTGAACTTTATGTTTATTTTCCAACGTTTTTGTTCTAGATAGAGTCGAAATAAATACTGAGCACATATAAGATAATTATTGTCCCTAATGAGGGCTCTCATCTAAAGTTAAAATGTAAACTAAAGGCTGATACCGTCACTCGTTAAAGATTGAAGATAATAAAGAGAAGAAAAAAAGATTTATCACTGAAACAACTTTTATTTAAGAATAGATATTCAATCTAAAAAGTTTTATTAAATTTCTGTTCAAAGTGTCTTTTTATTTTCTTCGTCGTGGACAAGAAAAGCAATTCTCACGGGACGTTTGCACAAGCTGATTCGATGTTATTTTATACCTTCTGCAGTCACTGAAACTTTATGGTGCCGTGTGATAAACTTTATCTTTGATCTAACCCATAAAACGTTCTAATGACTATAGATCCAGGGATTACGTTGATCGAGGAATTGATAGCTTCACAATTAATCGAATGGTCACTTCAGAATACGATTGAAAGATTTTCAATCGCCTCGAATGACTTTATTTCGTACTTACTTTTCATTTCGTTCTTTATAATATTTTTTCTGTGTGAAAAGAATATTATAAACTTTTGTATAACGTTTCGGACAAGAGGAACAATAAACACTGAGTGGCTCAATAGAAACTTATTATCCGAACATAAATATATCTTTTCATAACTTATTATTCTCGTAGATAATCAGATATTTGCTTCCTAATGGACCACCCTGTATATTCAAACAACATTGAGCGACGTTAATCACATCAACGATCCGTTGCATATATCTCGCCTCTAATTAATCAGGAAGCGAGCGAAAAATGCCCAGACCGGCTGTAGACAAATAGAAAAAACGAGTCTTCTTACGGTTAGCCAGCGGTAACAGTGGTTGAATTTCTTAGAAACCATGTGGTTCAATTAAACCTAATTATCGTCGTACCTCTATGGTTTCCTTCCTTTTCGGAGCAGAACGGTATCCGATTAATCGATAAATTAAATTCCACGCCACGGAAGGAACGGGCTAACGGGAAATAATCGGAGTCCCGATCGTGCCACCTGGAAAGGAACATTTCCGCTTGTCATTCATCCCAGTATGACAGAAATGTGTTTACATAATGTACAGATGTTTTGCGCTAGATTTTCGAAGATAAACTCGCAAATTACTTTGACCCTTTTGGCGTTTGGTCCACACTATCCCTATGGAAGTTTTGTACAAATAAGAAATGCATTGCAAATGAAAAAAATCACAGATTAAAATGACGTGTACGTAATACCAGATCTGCTTGGGTTTCTTCGAGTGCTCAGAACTTCTTAAACAAAAAATATCTTTGTCCTCGTGATCATTTGCAAGTTCGTTCGATGAAAGAAAGGGAAGTGGAGACACGAGCTCACGTCTTCTAATTATCGAAGAACACGAAGTCTCTGGGCGTAGTCACGAGGGCGAACAGCCACACCTAAGCAACAATGTATTTCGCGGGCCACGAACGTTTAATCTGTAATTAAACTGGGTTCGCCTTGCATTTACCTAATTTATGTCCGACCAGCCGTCCGTTCGAGCCGTGTATCATTTGCTAAATTTTTTTCTAACAAGAACACCAGGCAGTTTTTAACGAGCTTCTAATCAATCATACAAACTGCATATATTCAACAGTTAATGGGGAAAGAAAGAAATAATTTGTGCTTTAACGACCGAGCATGGGAGTAATAAACATAGAAACAGTTGGAAAATTAATATTTTAATATCATGAATATTTAAATAGTTATTTGATGTACCTATCTGTTTATACTTATGTTAAACGAAACACTATCACATGGTGTTTTGAAACAATAATTTAATTGAATTAATTTGAAATTTTAACGAAAACACTTACATATGTGCCCAGTCTACTCACTCATATTTTCTATACAAGTAAAATATTAACAAATACGTAATTTAACAAAGTAGAGTTAAAACAGCACACGAGAAACTGAACATCGCTGCGATGACTCAGGTTCGCACAACGGCTAGCTTCAAATCGCTTCGCCCATTTGGGGTTAATTTATACTCATGTAAGTACACAATCTTGTACCAAATGTTATATGCCGACGTAAATTGTATAGCTATCGAGAGTCCGACGCTGAAAGGGCTAGTTAGTTGAACAAACTCATCCTCATTATCCTGTTTCTGCTTCGCTGTAATCAAACGCGTTCAACCACCTCCAATTTTATTGTGTCACTGGCGAAAGTAAAATCGTACGTCAAGCCTACGCGTCGTACAGAACGTCTCAGTTTCGTAGCAATCGTATCCCAGATGGACAATTTCAGCAACAGTCCAAGTGGGCGATATTTCGAATAGCGTATCCCTGCCTTAACAGGAATTACACCAGTCCAAACAACAGTTCCACTCGCCCGCATAGACTACGATCAAAAGCGAGGTCGATTTATTTTTAGAAATCACAAAAAAAAAAGTGAAATTGCTTAACTGATCGATATGAATCACTTTTGCATATATGTAGATACGTGCAAGGTGGTTCGTTGAAAATAACTGCAACAATCAGTTATAGTTTAATGATGGAGTCGATACGATGATTAAATTCAAGTTATAACTTCGTTACTAATATAGTTACAGATGAACATTAAAGAACGTTTCTATGAAGCAATACGACCTAATATTTAAGAACAAAACAACTAATGAAAGCTTTATGAATATAATATGGACTTTAAAATAGATATGAACAGGTACTGTATTTACCGTTAACGACCACAGTAGATATGACATAAAATTACTATAAAAGGGAGAGGTTGCACCAAATGAGGAAAGATATAATAAAATGTTTGGAGAAAACTCGACCACGAAGCACCATAATACATACTAACTAGTTACGGAAATTTCACCACCATTACTCAGTGTTTTCAGCTTTCTCAACAAGAATTTACATACGAAATTACTATCGTACGTTTGAACACCTTCAAAGATGAGTACTATTTCGATGAAACGAAAATGACTACAATAGCCAAGTGTTTATCATATCAACTCGATTAGGAAGAATTACCTGTTTCCCTTAAACGTACACGAAATTAACTAAATTTAACATATCTAACTGATGATGATAGTTACGATCTTCAAAGAATCTCATTGTCTTCTAAAACGTAACAGGCAAGAAACAATAAGTGAATCGCAAGAATTTCATGTCGTTATTAAAAGCAATGCAATGATTGTGTTAACAAGGAATTATTCTCGATATGAACTAGGAAATAATATACTTTTTATAATACTTAAAGGTACACACCTTAAAAAGTATTTAATCTAATATTAAAAAACAATTTGACAAATAATTTTAAAATTCCCAACAATTTTAAAACACTACTATTTAATCATAATTCCCTATCTCTAAGCTAATGGTATATACATATATACTAAAGTTAATCAATATCTATTTTAATTATCATAGTGCAAAATAAGATCCCTTGACACTTCAAGGAGAACATAAACAAAATTGAAATTGAATGTTCGTGTGAAATATAATACACGTAGTTTCATCCGTTTGCATGCTTTCATACAATTAACACATGGTGTGCTTATATCGCGATTTTCTAATTCTTTCGCAAACTATTCAGACGCGGTTTCAATGGAACTTGGATAATCCTCACAGCGTGACCATGAGAAAGTAAGGATACGTAAAAAGTGAAAGCAATGTAGGCCAATATTGAAACAAAAGATGCGATATTGGTTAAAATATATAGCACGATCATTATCGCACCCGGTGTTAAACAAATGACAACTGTTAATGGTGTTTGAACAATCGTTTCACGCGAATCCCTCACGTTTGCATCACAGTTAGTATAAAATTTTGATTACAAAATGGAATTTTATTAAAATACATAAATTCGATATGCTTGAATTTATTATAAAATTTGAATAATGAAACTTTATAGCAAAAATTGGAGTTATATACCCTAATATAATTATCATAGATTCGCATAACACAATTGTAGAGTGTAAAATTAAATTTCGTCGCAACTAATAGACTCTACCCAATTATTTCCCATCGTTTATATAAATTGAACAGAAGCAGTTTTAAAAAATAGAAATTTTCGAAAAACAAATATCATTCACGTTGTAAAATTATCTTTCAAAAGTTTACCAGTCATACTGTCACCGTCAATTGAAAGCTGTTGTAATTAATTGAGTTGCCATCAATTCTATAAGATAGGGAAGGTTGTTAAGCTCATATTACACATGCAAATTGATTCGTCATTGATCCATAAGTTAAGTTGCTATTTACATATGATACTAATCTACCGATTTGAGAATGATACTGAATCTTAAGATACTGCTCTTTGCATGCAACTGTATTTGTGTTAATTCGTGCGTGTATTTAATTTATCACCACCAATAACGCCAAGTAACAGATTTATATTGAAACCAGAATATTCTACAGAATATTCTCAATTTTTGTTGTCCTGTGCGTTCGTTCGGCGTAAAAATGAAAAAATCAAATATCCAAATATCCTTTTTTGGTTTATACGGCTATAAACAATTTTTGATAAATCCTCATAATTTTAATTCGAATTATATTATTATGTCGTCTATGTGTGGCTGACAAATTACCCTTCATTCTACTTAATTAATAAAAAATTATGTTAGCATTTGAAAGTAAGTCACAAACATAATAAATTAGGAAATATAATTCATAATTACTGTTGTGATAAGAGTAACTATCATTTACTCTTATTCCTCTCTAACCAGAACCTGTACCATAAACAGTCACCGATGAACACGTATGCTGATCGAACGGAATCGAACCATGAACGTTTATCTATCGTTCCTGTTATATATTCCCATTAATACTGATTAACTGGTAAGTAAATGGGACACCTCTTTTTATTATTGCACCAACGGTACTTCGTTCAATGTAAAGTGATAATTTGTACTCGCATTATTTCTTATTCTAACAGGAATTTAAATTGGTACTAGGATGTTGACGATGGCGTTTGTTTTGCAATTAAATTTATGACTTCCACATCCTTTTTCTATAAGAAATTATTTATCAGAATTCAACAAATCACTGTGCTCACCTCAAGCAATCACCATTCGAATTTATAATCCTTTACCATATTTGATAGACTTTGGAGTTTCTACCTGGTGGTAGAATTTAGGTTTTGGAACGATATTTAGAGTATAGTCACAAACTTAGTTGTCAATTTAACTACAGCAGAGCCTTCTTTATCCAAATTAACCGTTTACCTTAAAAGCACAATATTTCTAGATTTTTAAAAGTATGATATTCTAAAGTTTCCAAGTCTCTTTCTAAGTTCCTAAAAACATAATATTTCTAATCGAAACGAAAGGTATTCGCATATTAAAATTTGAAATAATACAACAATCAGTTTTCTGAGACTAAACTGATACTAAAAGCTATATTTATTTAAACAAAAATGTAGATAATTGACGCTCGTGTAAGTACATACATAATTAACAAGATTTTGTATATCTCTACTATCTCGTTTCACTATTATAATACATGTATATCACGCAACTCGAAAGTTGAAAGTTCAATACTCAATTATTCCTCTCCTTAATAACCAACTGTTAGCAATTCCTTTTCCTCCCGTTAAAAGCCTTTACAACGCACTTTAATTCCATCAAAACACCTGAACACTGGCCTGCAAGATTTTTTCTCTCGTCACTTTTACTTTTACCTCGATTCATTAACGAAATCCTTACAAAACAACTCGAATCTCCGAGAAAATATAAAACAGAAAGCGTCTCGAATGGAGATGAAAAAGACAGTTACGCGTGGATTTCTGTAATTTAATAAATATCAGGAAGACGACGTTCGTGACACGGTGTCAGCTTGTGCCATCCTCGTAGTCATCGACGTCGACCCATTTTTATTCGTCGTTCGATCACGGGCCAACATGATCGCCCGTTCGAAATGCCGTGACGATAAATCGTTTCTGCGTTCCATTCGTGACAAATGAATCCAATGAAAAATCAGAAGAGGGGAATAAATTATGGGAAATTATGACTTCTTTTAATCGTTTCAATCGAAATAACAATTTTCAGGAATACCAGGTCGAAGGAAGTGAAATTTACGAAGTATTACAGGCTAGGGTCAAGAAAATCCTCAGTTTTTTTATTTTTCCCCGATATTGGTGTTGTTTTGTCATGAATGTTTATTAATGGTGTTATTTAACCCTTTCCAAGACAAATTATTTTAAATTGATATTATTTTCATCATTAATTTTATTAATTTTACTTCTTTGAGTTTTAATTATTATTGGTATTAATTCAAGTAAATTGTATCCAAAGGACGAAAGTCATTTGTTTAAACTAAGAAATCTAACGTGTTCTTAAAAGAAAGTTAATTTTATTAAATTCCCTTGATTCTTGTATACTTCCGTTTACAATAGAAATAATGCATTTGAATGGGTTAAAACAAACACGCAGCAAAACCAATTAATAAATCGCTCTTTCTTCCTTTTGTATGTCGCAGAGAAAACATTTCACTCAACAATCACATCGTAATTACTAGAAGACTTCTTCCTATTTTACGAAGAAATTTCACTTATTTCAAGCTTGATCAACGCGAGCCAAGTCTGAATAGTCGATATTGTGAAATTTCCTTGCTACGTGATTCGAGAAAAGGTCGCCGTTCCTTTCTTTTGTGACTAATTGAATCGCTGAATGCTATTTATAAGTCGAATCCGACAATTTCGAAGGTAACGATCGTTTGCAAGATCTTCGAACAGAAACTCGTACGATCTTGCGTGCTTCTTTGCGAAGCTTCACGCTTATCAAGCACAGTCTCGCTGTTCGCCAATGATGGGCCGCAAAGTACATTGACCCGAACGTGCATTGCAGCCATACGACAAATCTGTTGCACTTTTACAGCTCACAAAATTTTATACTTGGTACATTAATCAAGAAATGCTCGCGAGATATGTTATTAAGTGTATGCAGAGATTTCTGTCGTTAATTTTCCTCACATAATTTATAGTGTATTTATAGTTAATTAAACGTTTCGCCACTTTTCAATCGAAAGATAAATATTGCAGCAAAGAAAAATAAAATTATCTGTTTTTTTTTATAATAGAATTATAGATGTGTTATCGGTACGTTAATAACTGTAATTATATTAATTTCAAATAATTATGATTTTTCTAGAAAAACAGATCCTGTGATATTTGAAAGTGTCTTAAATGTTTATATGGTATGGTTGTGATTTTAATAATTCTGGGGATGCATTTGTTTAAAAAAAATACAGTATTGACTGTCAATCATGTTTTTTTAACAATATCGGTACAAAATCATTAGTGTGTATTATAACACACTTGGAAGTGAAGAAATGCTTGTTCATTAATGAAATTCATTTTTCACCGCTATAACAGACGACTGCTAAATTACTTCGATACCGTTTCAACATTCTGCATTCTAAATCGAATTACCTGGCCGTAGAAATTAATGTTGCTTCGTGATATTATTAATTACAGATAACTGTAATCAAAATCATGCAATCATTACACCAGTAATTAAATAAAACTCAAGTTTGTTTCTATCCTGCTTCCCGTAAACAGTATTTAATTATTCGACGAAAGAGATAGAGATATATTTGATTTTCTAGTAAAAAAGACGAGGGTTAACAATCGATTTCTATAAAACTGCAGAAATGTTTGAAATCATATCAGCTAACGAAATTCCATAGGAACAAAGCGAATATTGATTTACTTGCAAACAAAAATTGATCCTAAATTCTCTGTAATTTCACCCCCTGTTATTTTATCCAACCGTGCATAATCAGTTGTAACCGGACTTCGACTTTCTAACTTACACTAAAGATAAAACTTGACACCGACGCCACTAAACGAACAAAAAAAAAAGATAATATTAATTATAGGATGAAAGGATATCTCGACTCTCTCTTCCTTTTCACGCATAACTGTGTGCACAAACAAAATGCACATTTAAATCTTGCAAAAAGGGACGAACAAGAGAAGGAGGAAAAGGGAAATGCAATAAAGCGCAAAATAAAAAATAAATAAATATACCAAGTGAAATCGTGATTGCATAAAAGTAGGCAAAACGGATGCTATTCATAGAGTTATCACAACTGTGCCCTACATCGAAACAGATTGAAATTACACGTTTCTTTGTTAATTTCAATTGCAAAATATAGACCAGAGCTATAATTATTCACAGAATTGAGTTTATAGTTTCATAGACGGTGAAAATCATCGAGAAAATAAACATAGAATTATTTGCAAGCTATTACGCGATATACAAACACATGAGATTTTATGTCTTAAAAAAGACTAATTATTCGATTGCACAAAATTCAAGGTGTCGGTCATCGGTGACATGTCAATCAATAAAGTAAAACGAGTAACATGGTAAGAAAGAGAAGTGAATATTAAACATTTAATTTATATAAAAACCAATCGAGAAAAGAGAAATGCGAAAGGTAAATGCTGCAGTCACCGATTAAGTGAAGAAAGTGCTATTTATTCGATCAAGTCCTATTCTCTGAGTTTTGTCCCAAATAAATAGATACCTTAATTAACACTTTGATTTCCATGTCACCCATATCTGAGTAATATTCGAATTTCCATAGAGATCTATTACCTATATTATTCGGAGTTTAATTTATTTCAGTAGAAATGGCTGTAATAGGTATTTGAAATTATCAAAAAGGAGAATAACGAAGTACTGAAATGTATGAAAAATAAACCTAATAAAATTTGAAATATCTTCGACAGACCAGCCTGAATATTAATCAACGGTTCGAGTAAGTGGAATCTATTGTATTTATATTTATTTTTCAAACAAATTCATTTTCCACGCATACACGAGTGAGAAGAAGAACAGGGTCAAACGATAAAACGAAGAAGTGCAAATCAGTTCGCGTGATTAAACACTGGATAAACAGGTGGTCAGAAAATGTGGCAGATGGTGGACGTTGGGACCAAGTAAATCAAGTGAAATCGTCTCGAATCTCATCAGTAATAGAGATACGCCCGAGAATGAAATCTGTCTTTCTTTTATAACGATTGTTTTTGCATTATCTCTTTGGACATGCAATTAACACATTAGCTACTGGTCACCGATCAAACAGATAAGCACTATCGCTTCACAAGTTAATCGCAACTAAGACTGTCTAACAACTTAGTAAACGGATTTTTCAATTTCAAGAAATGAGAACACGTAATGAAGCTATCAAACAGATTATTATGTTTTCATCTGTTTTGTACAACTTTCTCGTCAATTTCAGGGCACACGATTGTCCGTCACTGATTTTCTCATAAAACCCATACAAATTCGCTAAAATTATTTTCTTCCCGTACGATTTAACAATGTAAAATGCATGTTATAGACAATAAACTTATAGCAATAACAAAACGGAAGTTGCGTTTAGAAAATTGCAAGAGTTATCGATAAAACATACCCCACTGTTTCAAGTAAACACGATCCAGATTTCACATTTAAATTATAAGGTACGAAGACAAGAGGTTAATATTAAAACTTCGTTCTTTTTTCCTTCAAACGTTTACTATTTGCATTATCTTGATTTCGCCGCACGTTCGCCGAGAAGGTTTTATCGGAACTTTGCTCCAGGAGTAATTTCTATATTGAAGACGGCACCGTGTACACGTGTTCGTGATATTTCGAGAAATCTCTTTTCACGTATAACCACAAGTGTTTGCGATGCACTGCGATGTAAAACGATGTAAAGTGTTGATAACGAGCCATTATGGTTAAGTAAGTGCTGGGCAACGGTGCTCACTAGCTGACCATGGATAAAACCTGGCCACGCTCTACAAATCAACGGTGAAAATGCGTGAGCTCTCGCGCGATGCCATTTCAGTGTTTTATTTGGACGGTATTGCTTCTTTATGGATTTCACGGTGTGCAGACAGGGTACGTGTTTCTTGCAATGAAACGATGGGGCGCAGGTGTTCGCGTACGCCTCGAAGCACGTGAAGCCATAAAATGAAAGAATATTTGGCATAAACTTCAGCTCCCATGAAATTGTGCAATTTTAACTAAAAAGTCTTAAAATTATTACAACAAATTTTCGTGATTGCGAGACGGTTAGAAAAATGACTCATTCCGATAGATATAATTATTGACAATTATAACCATCCTTTCATTGATGCTACTCAGTACGTAGGTTCGTGTAACGAGATATGGATTTATGGCCACGTCTATCTCCCACATTGGGTGATTACCACAATGTGACAAAGAACTTGCACCACGCGTACACCCACACACCTACGTATTATCAAATACAATAAACGTTCGAACAAGTACTACGATAGATTGCAATACCATATTCTGTGCTTTCCATTTGAGAGTGTGCTCATCTTATATTGAATGAACGAATCGTAAAAGGAACAAACCATTGTGTAAAAAATGAAATTATTATTTCCACTACGTACAAAATGATTTGTTTAGATAATTTAAGAAACAGTAAGTCAGTTAATATCATTAATCGACTGAAGTTTATCAAGTCACCATATTTTTACAGCGTGCTATTATGACATCGTATTTTCAGAGTTTCGTGTAATAAATTTCTGTATGCCATTCGTAAATAATTCTAGTTTACAATCAACATATATATATACGTCTTTCATAACGAAAGGGTTAATATACTTCCATTTACGAAAATGTAGATTGTATAGCACGGTTCAAGAAACGTGAGTTCCTCGATCCTCACAATCCGCTTCTCAAAGACGACGTAGGGGCGCAATTTAATTAACAGGCGTTCACTAGTGCGCAGGAAGCGGAAGAGAGGACGCGTGCTTCAAATGCATCGGCTGCAACTTGTGCAGTCACGTGTATACACTTATCACGAACCGACTGTTCGCGAAATTATTTTTAATGTACATATTTAAGCCTCGTGGCATTACTATGAAATGTTTTATAAAGGAAGATCGGGAAGACTGATCAGTATTTAATCCTTCGAAACATGCACCAAACCCAGGTACTTTCTACTCTGTATTTTTTTTAAACGGTGATTATTTAACTCTTCGCCACTCCAAGTATCTTAGTTTCTCGTTATCCGTTAGAAAATAGTTGATCCTTACGTTTCATGGCTTAGAATGAAGAAGTATAATACCGCTATCCATTTTTAAGTAGAAAAACGATAGATTCAACTTTGGCAAAGTTACATTTTTTAGTCGGCATTATGTATAGTTTCTGGGTCATTAAGAGAACATTTTTTGTCAGTCTTTTAACATTTTTAGCGACAGATCAAGCATATCTAGCTGAACTTCCTCCATGTCTCTTCCCCTCAAAATAGATTCTGACGACAGAGAATAGATTCTATTCTATACTTTGTCTGTGTGAAATTTATTCGTTTTTGTTACAATCTATTTGAGAGGAAGGGACAAGAAGTGGAGGAAGCTTGCTGCTCTGCTGGACACGTCTGCTATAAATAATTATGAAAATTCCGTTATAACTGTATCGAACCTGGTAATTACGAACGAAATACTACGTATTTTTATCCATGCCACGAATCCTAGTATCAATCCACGAATCCTCCTTTCATGTCACGAATCCTAGTATCAATCCGCATGCAATTGCGATCCATCGATGTGCACACGTGTTGACATTGTACATCCGAAGTATATCACGGGACATGGCCGTTTCTCAGACTGGCTTCCTAATCCGGTTAAACGATGGCGGAGAGGCAGCTCTGCGGCTGGCTTCTCCGATTGCGGCTCAATCATTCCTTCTTCAAGATGTTACGAGGCCGTTCAACCGTCTTCAAGAAGAACCGCACAGGCTAGAAGCTGTGGACGCGATTTTGCACCGATCATTGCCGGTTTGATCCGTGTAAAATGCCTGTTCTACAGGGTCGTTCAAATTACGCTGTTTTACATGTCCCAAAATGAACAAAATCCTTAACAATCCATCGATGGTATAATAAAATATAATTTTAATAAAGAAATCAATTGTAAAGGTTACGAAAATTTTAGTATTTTTATATTTTTTTAACATCGTAGGTAGTTTTAGTAGATCGAGCATTGACCCTCCGCGTTACTGTTAAATGATTGGTTATTCAAGAATGATATTAAATATATTATTTAATAAACGTTGGTATCTTCGTGTCATTGTTATTTTATGCGTATTAATGACCCAATAATTTGAACACCTCGGTACAGGTTTGAACGATTATATCCACTTGTTCTTGTTCGCTTCGATTCCTCCGGATTTCTTGTTGGAGCGAAATACAACAGGAATAGATAGAAAAGAACTGAGAATACCGGTAACTAAAAGACGAAGTGTTGAATGAATGTAACGAAGGAATTCGATCGGAATAATTTTATTCGTGTTTCCTGTTTTGTTGATCTCTAAAAGGGTCGATCTGTTCGATCAATTTTACAAGAAACACATATATAATCATTGGAACATATATCCATCAGACATAAATTCAAACGATTACGTGAAATCTAGTTACTTTGTTCTACATTACATTATGGGAACAAGTAGAGCCTAAAAATTCTAGCTTCAAACTTGAAGAGCTATGACCCCCTCATTTCATAGCTTGTTGATTAATAATTCGAATTAATTTTGTTTCTTCTAACAATCAGTACTTAGGTACTGAATTGTTTGAGTGGCCATCAATTGCATCACAAATGATAATAGCACGAGCTTTTGGAGTTGACTGATTTACATGACTCTTACTTGACTCTTTTTATAAAAAGCACTGACAATGAGTCACATATGTCCTACTGTAAGTTTCCACGTAATATAGCTAAATAACTTGGTGCAAATATATTTACTCCATTGTTACGAAATACGAAAATAAAAGACTGATTTAGCCCGAACACAGTTAAGTAAATGAACTAGTTCCTATCTACGCACTTTATAATATATATGCTTGAATTTCTAAATTGCTATGACGATTTTGTTTGAACGTGTATATGCGTTGTTTATTCACAAAGGGTTAATCTGAGATGACAGCACCCGCTACATTGTCCGTCCCGAATCTCGACTGGCACAAGATAATGTGTACGATGCATGAAAAAATATAGGTTTCTTGTTTAATATGAAACGGTATCCAGGATGGTACTTCGGTCTTAATAACGGCGAAAACGGCAGTAAATTGTAAGATAGCTAGAGATTGCCGTGTAACGCGTTATTCTTTCACTGTAACGGGAATCGAATTGCCGGTTGCAGGTTGCGTGTCATTCCCATTCTGTTAATTCCGTTCCATTCACGGTAAAACATTATGAGCTAAACTCTAGCTACGTTGCCACGCAAAACGTTTACTCCTGTAATTGGATCAATATCGAAGTAATTAAATCTCGTGGACCGTTTATCGACTATGAATTCGATCGGAGGATTAAAGGAAACAAAGTTTTATGAATAGAATACTAGCTTCCGATGTGTTAATTTTTAATATAACAAATTTACTAATTAACCTTTTTAAAAATAGCTGTAAATTGAATTACAGTTGCATCCCGCATTCGCGTACTAACTGGACAGTAAATAATTAATGTAAGTTGAACAGGCACAAAGATAAAGACATACAGTTAATATGTTTAGTAATTAAAAGATATAATTAAATATAAAATATATGAATATTAGGTTAGGCAATAAATTCACGATTCTTCCGTGTTTATATTCGTGAAATATAATGAAGTCAAAAAATTGTTAACCCTGTCTAGACTAGAATACACAACTGGTTTCAGTTATCTTATCAGTTTTCATAAATTGAATCACTCGACTTTTATCGGAAAAATTTGTTCCCATCTTTAACCCTATGAACTCTTATCGTTAACCCAGAATTATCTAATGTAAATTTAATTATCCTGATACAACACAGAATAATCCCCATAAATAACCCTTATTGATAACGACCAATGTTTCCTCCAGAAACTTAGAATTTAACTGTTAGAAAACCTTAATCTTAACTTTGACTTCGATCAAAAAAAAACCTCATTAAACGTTCTACGAAGAATACAATTAACTTTCCAAACGAGGTTCAAAGACATGGAAGTTTAAAGTTCAAATGGTTCATTTCAATAATTTTAATAATGTATTTTATGATTGATAAAAAATGGATACCAGAATAAGAGTTAATTCTTAAACAACGAAATCGCAACTAAATGAACATTTATACATGCCTAATTATTTTTTGAAAATTCTTCTATAATTAAACTGAGTTCGTTGGACCTGCACTATTTTTTAGCTCATCGTTGCATTATTTTTCCCTAATGGTAATCTTCGATGCCAATCACGGCCACTCGTGTTCAATAAAGCGGCACAACGTGGACACATAACAAGACACGGTGCTCAACTTCGGAGACCCTCGTTTCAGTCCACTAACAATCAGCTCGATAAGTATGCCCCGAGGTTGAATATACGAATGAAATTGTGCACCGAGTGGTAAATGAACCACTAGAATTGAAATCAACGCATATGGCGAGCCAAGATTAAACGCACATCGTGCATATGGACTATAGAAGTCCACTAGCGTAAGCGATTAATTTTTCCGTGCGAGTAAAATTTGACAGATCTTCTTTCAAGTGTTTATTATTAGAGGCATATACAAATTTCCAGCTACTTTTTATGACGGTCAAAGATTTTATTGATAATGCACTTAACACGATAAATAAATTTTATAACGATATTTCATAAGCATGATTTCTAGTAACTTTCGAGTATAAAACGAATGGTGACACTTTGTTCTTCTATATTACCATTTCTTCTAAGAAAGGCTAACTATGCTCTACACTGTACATACACGTGTATTGACCCTACACAGCAGAGGTTGGGCCTGAGGAAAGTATTATATTTTTATATTACAAAAATATGAAGCCAAAAAGCCACGATGAATAATTAATATTAATAACAGTTGGTAAGGTCTATATTTAGTATCTTTCCAAGCAGCGAGACATAACTTTTATTCAAGTAAACTTTTTAATTAAGAAGTCAATTGTTGTTATCCCTTAATACACATCATACGTGTCCAGTGTATACGTGTGTTTTAGTACACATTCAAAACCCCAACATCTGTCCAGTATCGATTAAATAATCTTCGTCGAAGCGGACGAATCGATCGAAGCTCGATGAGAATACGTAATTCCAAGTTCAAAGGTCAACGGAAACTGTTTCGACGAGACAACAGCTTCAAGTTCAATAAAATGGTCGTCGAAGCCCATGCGTTTACGTACATTTATATAATGCAACAAACCACCATATTTTACAATGATGGGCAGGTATGAAAGGAGAAGAGAGGAGCGGAAGGTTGGAGAGGTCAGCCAAGCGTGCCGACTAGCATCCGCTTCCGCAGGATGTACGATTGTCATTTTCTTTTTTTTTTTTCTTCCAACTTCGACCGGGTCGATCGTTTCAATTCATTGAGAATTCATTTCCCTAATCGAAAGGAAATGAACGTATCATGGAAGATTAAACGAATCATGGTTGTGGCCTAAATATTAGGTTGCTGTGTATCAAATGGCAGGTTTCGAAACACGGACAGCCCAACATGATACGATGACATAAAAGTAGTGCGAAATAGCATACACATCATGTCAATTTGATGTTTAAAGGTTGCTGAAAATGAGTACGTAAGTCTCTGATTAATATTTTTTATATAAAATAGGTGGTTGCAGATAACAATGACCGATTTCGAAACATATCAAATGGGACATGATTCGATAACACAAAAATATTGCAAACTCGCGCTTATGGCATGTCAATTCAAAGCTTATGGTTAAATTAAAATAACAATATGTTAATATTTATTGAGACAGTATATGTGCTCAGTATCCAACCTCGTACAGACGATTCCTTTCTCCTGTGTGTTCAAATTTAATAACGAAACTGTCTGAAATTAACGCAGATAGCCCATCTATCCGGCTGGATTCAAATAAGAAATCAAATCTGACACGAAAACACGCGAGATTAAAATTATACTTGAAAAATGAAATGAACACCTTCGCCTTTGAAGAAGGACAGTGCGTGTCATTGCAAAGATCATACTTAAAAACGATACACGCGATCGAATTTCAACACGAATACACGACGTGTGTGCTTATCGACGTAACCCAAGATGTGTACCGTCTAATCAAACAGGTAACCAAACACTCGACATTACACGATGACCAGCGTCTTGTTTACGCGCATGTGAATGCAAATCACGACGCGAATGATGCTTAAACCTTTCCCTGCAACGTTTGCCGTGTTAACAATCGCAAATTGATCGCGAATCTCTGATAAATAATTTATTTCGATCCCCTTCATCTTTGAACCAACTTTTCTGATAATAATAAAATATGTTAAAATCATAAAATTTGACTAATTTTTTTTTAACAAGGAATGTTCTACAGCAAAAATTCCTTCGAGTGTAAAGGGTTAATACGTGATCACAGTGTCGTGAACTGGCAAAACAAACGTATACCGGAAGCAGCAATAATCAGAACGGTGCGAGCTCGACCTGTACCACCACATATCATTGTCAGCAGAACATCTGTTTCATTCATATGTATGTTCCACTAGTTCTGCTATCTGTGGCAGTACAAGCAGACTTACGACTTGTACCACTTTTTCTTTCAATGAACAGACACGTACCGATCGTATCTACGCACACAAGCCAATATTTTAAAAAGTCACTTACATTACCGTGACTTTCACCCTTTTAGGTATTATTCGCAACATTATAAAACATCGTTCTGACCTTCTTTTGTAACATCCTATCAATATAATAAATACACGATCAAAACCAAAGAAAGTTCGAGTTATAAAGGGTTAACAGTAAATACATACTTCTGAATGGTAACATAACGAACGAATTCTCGACATCGATTTTCTCCAAAAAAAAAAGCCTCGTACAAAAGACTGCTATTATTTACCTACAACCAACTGTACCTTCAAATTTTCGCCTGTATCACCCGTTACACGACATCCTTTACAACACGGTGGATTTTTTTTAACTCCTGTCTGGATCGCCGTATAAAGACCTAACAAGCAGACCGATACGAAACACCTACATGCTCGTTTCGCTTACGCATACCGTTCAGCAGGATCCTCCATCGTCTCTCCTCGAAGACTCTCCCTCATTAACGCTCAAATTACTCGAAGATTGTAGGACTTGCAAAAGTGTGGTCAAAGCGCAGCGGAATGTCTGTCGCCGAGCTTTATTAGGCGATCAACGATCCGCTGGTACACAGTGTCGCGCGCATGCACAGCATGTAAATGAACGTTTTCGTTTTTCTTTTTGCCGTCTTTCCTCTATCGTGAATACGCGTGGCCCGGTCTACTGAGGTCGCCTAGTTGCAAGACTCGTTCCCTCAGGCTGCAAGACGTTCGCGGTTATCTCGGGGAAAAATATCAGGCAGAATAAAAGAGAAGAAAACGAGCGAGGGGGAGAGAAACGAGACAAGACGCTTGACGTCGAAAGAACGTAGCGGGTAAGAAGTTGTACCCAGTGGTGTGCAGAGATTCGGTGCTAGTTGGAGCCAACTTAATTGCACAGATATCTACCATGTAATATTTCAAATTCTTTGTGATTTATGTGTAGGATACTTGTATTGTTATGCATGCAATGTTTAAAACGTCTGTTTACTATACTCACTAATTAATGAGACTGATTTAGGTTGTAATTTTTTACCTGAAACATATCAAATGAAACACACGATTAGATAAATACAGATATTCAGTAATAAACATGGGGATATTGTTCGCAGATTAAATTCTACTCAATGGCAATATCAAATAATGGCAAAGATAACTAAAAGCGTCTTAAAATGCTACAAGCAATTTCAGGTTGTTCATTTAACTTTACCGTTTCTTTAGGTTATTTTATAAAAAAAAAAAGAAAATGTAAGATAAGGTTAATACTTCTCGTGTGGTTTAGAGAAACACCGAAACGAAATTAACTTGTTCGATGAACAACGCTTTTAAGGAAGACCGCTCCGGAGAAAGTTTTTCGATCGTGTACCTACAACGTTTTACTTGTTGCTTCAGGAAGTACCGTACTTATTTCAAGAAGCTACTGTTAAAATCTAAGTGCATTTTTTTTTCTGAAAATAACTACGGTACTTGGACTGACAAAGAAGTAAATGGACGATTTACGTTAAAACCTTACCCCCTAGTATGATTCATTTTCTTACACATTTAAGTGCTTCGTCAAAACACACCAATTGCCGAAGCAGAGATTCATCTGCCAGAAACGGGGATTTCTGTGCTGCAATCCGCAGACACAAAGGTACGAGCGCAGCGTGGGTCGAAAATTGACGAGTTCGGCTCGCCGTGACATCGCGACAGGATGATATAGGAGTTTTACGTCGATTTATAATCCGAATAAATCATTGGAGGTGGGCGTTGAACAAACGAACGTGTTGCAACGATTTTCACCGTACCGGTCAACGATCCAAAAGAACGAACTCAATCCCTTGCACGATTCTGATGAATCGCGACCGATCAATCTTTTGACTATAGCGCACTCCAAAATCAAGTTATCAGCAGTTTTCCAAAAATACCTTTGTTTTACAAACTTGACAAAGTCTTAAACTTTGCTCCATAAATACCCCTTCTTGGATAACGTACCTACTCCTGATCCAAAAATTCTAATAACGCAAGAATAAGTAGAAAATGACTAAATTTAATCAATGAAAATGTATCTATGCTTGATAGCAGCTTTTGCACCTCCTTTCGTTGCTTATCTTGATTTACTTCGTGTAAACGCTGTTATAAAGAAAAAGGAAGACGACAGAAGAAACAGGAAAATAAAGTAAGAACAAACTGTAAGTTAAGATATGAGGGAAAAGAGAAAGCTAAAGGGAAAGGAGAGAATAACTGAAGCGAGGTAGACAAAAAAAGTAAGGTAGCAAAGAGAGAAGCAGTAAGATGAGCGACAGGAAATGAAAGATGATTAAACGTCGAAGATATCGTATATCAAAAGAGATCAATAAAGCTAAGGCTTCTATAGCAGTCAATGATACTTTAACAAGTACCAGGATAAAGAAATTTTTCCTGTTTACTTTATTGCTGATTATTATTGCAAGGTAAAATAGCGTGTAACCGTTTCAATTCTGCAGAGTAATCTTAGTACAAAAATTATATAGCAGAAATTCCTCTAGTTGTTACTCATACATTGTCTTTCATGAGAGTTCTAATAAGTTGCTATTGCAATTTTCTAAGACTTTCGTTTTATTACTGCTCTAAATTTTAAAAAAATCTGGAAAATACTCAGGTACTTATGAGAGTGTCAAATGTATAATAATTTAGCAAAAAGTGACGTTTTTGAAAACGTTATAACTTGGAAATTATTAAAAAAAAACTAAATTTAATATTTTCAAACGCATCTATGCGTCCATATCAATCGAAGGATTAAATACTAAAAATACCAGAAATTCGACTACTATCAATTTGTATATAAATCAGGATACCAAACTCAATACAGAATATCTTCATCCTATGCGAACATTTGCTCAACCAAAGTGCAATTCTAAAATCATTGATGACAAACTGATAAAAAGGCAAGCAGTTATAATGAAACAGTAGAATTGCCAACAGAGAAAATTTAACATTTATGTACCTAATCATTCGATTCATCGATCTAAATCCGACATCTAAAATCTTAATGGAACATCGTAATTATCTTGAATCAGGAGGAACTGCATCTCGGTGTACACGTTCACTGGATAACTCACGATTCGAGGCGATAAGAAGGAATGCAAGTGCGTGCACCTGATGACAGTATAGCTGACTACACAGTCGCGTAAAAAAACAAAAAAGACCGACTCGTAACAAACATAGCGGAACAATGAATGAAAGTTGATTATTACGAGCCAAGGATAGTTATCTATCGCGGAAGACGGCTCGATGTGCATATTCCGCCCGGTAAATATCGATGCTTCTTTCCCTGTTTAAAACTTTCGAACGATTAGGTTCATCGTACTCGTACGTTCCATGAATAATTATATGAAGTGTCGTGCATATGTGATTGATAGCACGAGCAACATTATGATGATTCTGCATGAAAAAGTAAATGGAAGCAGAGGGTGTTTAACTTTTTTCTTCTACCTAAACTTTCTCAATGTATTCTATGAATATAGGATAACTGTGCCCGATATTACTGATCAAACCTTTGAATATTTTCATAATTCTAAGACTTTACAATAGGTACTTGGGAGAGTTGAAGACAGCTCAATAATAAGCCGAAAATGCATTTATTTCTAATGAATTTAGCTCCTATTCCTTTATTTCTCAATACTGTCATTTTAATGATAAACTTTTAACCCTCTGCGCTCGAGTGGTGCCTCCGAGGCGCCGTATTTAATTTATCGGAGTATTCTAAAATGCGAAATTTCAGTTTCACCCGTATCAAAATATAGAAAATTCAAGAAGGGAATAAAAATCAACAGATTCTCAAGTATTTACTAATACTTTTCTTTCGTCATAGTGCGTTTGGTTACTGGAAACGTAGCTGGAAAATTAGATTAGACCTGATTACGTCGAAAAATGCTTCGAATGTAAAGGGTTAATTTATTATAGTTTTGTTACCTACAAAAAGCTAGAAAAAATTGTTATACACCCTGGAATGTTGAAGTCACGTCAAGATCCATGCAAAGAACTATGCAAAAAATGAGGTGCAAATAACTGAAGGTTCAATGCGTAAGAATATTCGGAGAATTTTGATTTCTCGACTGGATTCCCCAAAAGATATTCAATAATAATTAAAAAACTGTTCGAAACCGTGATACCCGAATCGAAACGCAAGAAACGCGAATGCTTCGACGGGTTTTGCTGCATATGCTGATTGTTTCGGGTCAGCAGGGTAATAAAAACGCACGGTTATTCTGGTCGAGCGAAGCTTGTCGCAATACTCGGTTAAAATTAACTTCGTAACGTCTTCATTGAAAAAGAAAGAAGAAACAAAACGCCAACGATCTTGATACACCGGTTAATTCCAAGATTCATACAACGTGTCATCGCGAACAGGTACGTCGGTAAAGGAAAAGGAAAAGTGTGGTTTTTTGATCGAGGAATCATCTTCTAATTATGAAAACCTTGACGTTAATTAATTATCGAGATTTGATGGAAACAGCTGCTTACTAGGAAAAGAAAGCAAGTCGGTGATCACGGAAAAAGTAAAAGGTGTTAACGTGAAATTTTTCGCCGAAGAATGAATTTCCTTGCCCTCGCGACAATGACAGGAAATGCTCGACAAGTTATTAGACAACACGGCCTCCAATAGAGTTACTCTTTGTCTGGAAACAAGAAGCGTTTCATAGTAATACTTCGAATGCCATGTCAATCGTGTCTGACATGGGACATTCGATAAACAACGCATGTATAATTTTACATGTGCAATTTTTCATAATTCTGCATTTCTCAGATAAAATATCCTATCTACCACTTCTATGGAGTCCCATATGTTCGTTCACCATTCAACTCTTGGATAAGTAACTGATCGTTTAATCTTTGCAATTTTTTCACATTTATTTTTACTTTCTCCAAAGAATGGAAGAACAAAAAATAAAAGAAAATTTTATTTTGTCGAAAGAAAAATATATATCGTATGCTTTTTATGGATCTAGGAATAGTTTAATTAAACTTCACGAGGACTACTCTTTTTTTTTTTTTTTTTTTTTCAAATAACAGTTAGGTCTATGAAATCGTATTTCGATTAAGCCTCGATTCATCTACATTTTCTTGTTAGACGCCTGAATACTTCGGAATGAGACAGCACATTTGCGTCTCACTTTATAAACATGTACAATGTCAGTCTCATACTGAAGCATTGTGAACGAAATTCCTTTTGATCGTTTTAATAGGAAGCAAATAATGCACCTGATATTATTCTTCGATAACAAGAAATATCTGAATGATGAAACTTTCTAAGAGTACGTGTGCAGATAACGGAAGCCATAATAATACACCTTATAAGCGATGATTTTTAAAAACAATATTTGTGCGTTTATTTTAAGAAAAGCAAATAGAAAATATTATCTGACAATGAATAGCGTTAGCATCATTACTAGTGTTATTACTACTATGTACCAATGCAAACTATAAACCTGAAAATTTAAATTTGAAAATTAATCCACTGTAGCAGCCAACGTGTTAAACTAATAATATTCATTTTAATATGGAAATATATTCCAGGAAGATCAATTTTACATGACTGTAACTATGACGACGAGCCACTGAAATAGCGACAATATAATTTTATTCTTAAACTCTGTTTCACTTTCATTTCCTAAACATCAAAATATTTCTTTAGCTGTCATTTCAAAAGATTTAAATGTTTAATTTTAGTCAGATTATCTTTCCGTTCGATTGACCCAGCATCCATCCTCCAAAGGATGTGCAGTTACACTGTGACAGTGAACGTGGTTAATCCCCTTTGTGAAGGTAAACGAAACAAAATGGCTCCACCCATGAACAACACTGACATAAACTTTCATCATGAACCCTGAAGACTGCCCTCTTTTGAGAGCCAGCCTGCGTGAGTCCACGCACGCACACTCGGTCTTTTACTTTTTTCTTCTTCCTGTCTGCTTGTCCGCCTGCTGCACGCATCCCAAGGTCTTATGTAAGCCAGTGTGTCGGATACGTCCATCGATATTTTCGGCATCGTAATAGGAATAATGAAAAAAAGTGAACGAGAAAGTAGCCCGTACCGAATCCTCATTGCCAGAACTGGTTTAGGCACCTTTATGGTCTTACTTTTAATTACGTGACGCAATCGCTCATTTTGACCGTCACGTTGCTCGAGTTCCCCTAGAACGTTCTTGTTCCAACTAGACAATTACACCGTGAAATTTGTAAGAAGGAAGTAAAAGAACGTTCTACGAGAAAATTCTTTAATTTGTTTTCACCGCTGCACTGTTAGTTGTAACACTTAAGGTTCTTTAATTTTAGATCCAAGACACTCCAAAACAATATGGAATCAAATCTTTCTTTAAAAGGGAATTGCCTCAGTTTCATAATAAACGGTTCATGTACATATGTACTACCTTATAATGTATCTTGTATCAAGGTATCAAAGGAACACTCTGTAATAACATATAATTTCTTGAATAAAGTTACAAGAAAATTGACTGTGTGTATATTTGTTTGAACCACTTAACTTGCTGATCGCGTGAATTATGCAACGCAACACGTGTTTAAGGTTACCGTAACCCTTTATCCTTAGAAATCGTCCAAACAGTAACATCGTATTACCGCCACCGTGGAAATCTGTAATTACCATCGATTTTATCGACGAGCCGAAGAAACTGACGATAGAAACCTCGAAACCTGCGTCTGACTCAACCACAAGAGCGGTTGTGAAACCAACGAGCAACGATTTCACCGACAACTAAAGATTGTCAGAAACTTCGCAGAAGCGATTTAACGTCGATTTAAACAGTAAACGAGACAAGGACAAAAGTCCGGAGAGTAACAAACAAATATTTCAACCTACCAAAAATACATTCGTCCCGAGTTACCAAGAAAACGAACGTTTTTTAAATGCTTCATAAAGTACACGAAGCACAATAATTTTGTAAAATTTAAGTTCACACCTTCCCAAAATAAGTAAGAAATTTGCATTAAAATTTTTGCCATGTCTACTTGAGGTTATGGTTGCACCACATGGATTTTTTTACGAATACGTCGATGTAATTAAATGATAAATTTCTATAGGGGTGATTACGCAATCAGATAAATAATAACTCGTATCCATTAGTTAAAAAAAGCTCCCAGTACAAAGTAGCCCCAAGTAGATATCGCAGAACTATTTTGGAACTTATTTAGGAAAAAAATGAGCGCTATAATTTTGCATAATTATTATTTTTTATAGTTCTCATAATTGTTCAAAGTTTTGATGAAAACGAATTATACGAGTTAATTTTTCAACTCGATACAATATTTTGTCTCAGTCACACCCGAAATCCTTTTATAATTGCATAATTGTTTAAAATTTAATTGTATGCGGTATATTTCCAAAGATTCGCAGTAATTTTTAAGTACAATATACAAGTGACTAAAAGAACTCGAGGATCGTGTTACGACAATATTTACGTCTGGCCGTCCAATTTATGTACATTTATAACACTGCAATGTGCAAGAAATTTATTATCACTAAATTCAAGAGGAAAATAAGAAAACCTTGTGTAGCCAGAAGGCGTCGTAGAGTCGGATAAAAATATAAAGCTGGAAGAAGGAATATTTTCATAACGATTTTAAAACTTATACGATAATGGAGCGCGTTCGAAAGAACGAAAAATGTGCTAAGCATAATTGTAAAAATGGAATGACGTATATTTGTCCGTAAACGAGAATAACGAGTATCGAGCGGTGATACTTTACGATCTTCGACCAAGGTGTCGACGTTTCGTTTATTTCCGCGACGCCTACGATCCGTCACGGTGTGAACGTATCTTTAAGGCCGCCTGCAAAACTAATGTATGAATTATTCAAATGAGCTACAATCTCGTGGGGCGAAAGAAAATTAACTCGAGTGGACAGTGTAAAAATGATGATAAAATTTCTTCTCTCGTAACGAAATGAAAAATCTGTTAACTCTAAAATATCTTACGAGTCAATGTGAACGATTATTTAAGATTTTCACATACTACTGCTTAACTATATTTACCTTAGCAATCATGTTATATGGAAAGCATAACAGGTTGGTTCACCATGTTCTACAATAATTTTTTGCTGCAATAATAATTTCGAAAATGTCTTTGAAGAAACTTCTTATTATTAATAATTAAAGTAACATTAAGTAATATATCTTCTCCAAATTGAAAAATTCTTAACTACTCCACTTAATTTTTTAACGAAACACGCTCTTCACTGGATACTGTGAATTTATACTGAACGTGATAAAAGAAAAGAAACGAGTAAAAGCTGAAATATAATCTGTAAATTTTACAACGAGCATACACCACGCACGTTATACTCGTTTACGCACGATAGATTACATGAAAAAGTGAAATTCCAAGGATTATTAATCACGTTGGAAGCAAAAACGAGACACGACGGTGTTGTCCGAGAAATTCTCGCAATAATCGAAACCCGTTGCACCATAATTACATTCACCGGTGTAGGCCGCCCTTCGATTTTCGTGACGCCCGGTCGGCGCTGAATTTACCTTTACGACCACGTGCGAGCCTGATGCATGGCCGAGCATATAGCGGGCGCTGCCGGGAACTTTAGTACCTGACTTGCATACATTATCGTTCTTCGTATACACTTCTATCTAACGATGCCCATAATCTCTCATTTATTTCTTCCCTTATTCCAACGATGGGATCGCGTTAACCCTCGGAACCGCGAAACCGAGTCTTTGTTAACCGACTTCGAAAAGGAGGAGGTTACTCAATTCGACATGTATGTTAATTTTTTTTTTTAATGTATCTTCGCCGATTACACCGAGATGGATTGGCCAATCGGAACCAAACCTTTTGCATCTTGTAGGGTATGACTCCCAGTTGGTCCCGTAAAAAAAATGTTTGCATTTCATCACCGCTTGCCCTTTTTTTATTGCAAAAAAGCGTACGATTTCGTCCTCGTTGTGTATGGTCATCGATTACTCCAAGATGGATGGTCCAATCGGAACGAAACCTTTTGCATCTTGTAGAGTATGACCAACAGTTAGTCCCGTAAAAAAACCATTTTGGATTTTTTCATTTTTTTCCGCTTTTATCGCAAAAAACGTGGTATTTCACGTTTACTCGGCCTGATATCGATGAAACCTAGTATTACATTTTGCGGCCGGGGATGTTTCTACGATGATACCATTTGCAACACTTCCTTCACTACCATGCCCTTCCCTGCACTTCCCTTTACTACCCTTCCCTTCCCATCCCTTTGTTGCTAATTACTATTCCCATAGAAAAATTCCTATTCTTTGATGCTACTCTAGAAGGAATGCTCCGAACGCCACTAAAAAATGTGAAATAAAAAAATTTTTGAAAAAAAAAATACAAACGACTTACGATACAAACGAAAGAATCGTTAATAATGCGTGTGATAGATATTCATAATAATATTCTATTGTTAGAAGCAATTGAAAGTCAGAAACTATGTTAAACTGCATAAGAAACGCGTATTAAAATTACTAAAAGCTCAAAGGGCTGCCAACAATGTCCTGTTTCGAATTTCGGTATAAGGTTAGATTTGTAAGAAAGTAGAAATCTTCCACTTTAATTCGGTTTTTGATTTACATCGATATCTTTATCCGTTCCTGAGATATCGTCGTGTAAAGACAAACGTAATTTTTGTAGAAATTCGCTGCCGCCACACGCTTGGACCCAGACAGTGGGTGTCTAGCGTAGCGGTCACGTGGTCATTGTTTACGTCTAACCCTTTACTATTCCTGGAAATGCGTATATGAATTTCCTAGAAAAAAGTCTACGTCTCGTCGCGCCCATTCGGGATTACCCTCGTACGCGCCGGCCGCTATACAAACTTTGAAGCCCTATATCTCAGGAACTAATTAAGATATCGCGTTGCAACAAATTGCGTTATTATGTACGCACTTTCCTCTATCTTCTGAGCTACCTACCGCATAAAATTTAGGCATGTTTTTTTTTATATTTATTGCCAGGAATTTCGCCGCCGTTGAATGTTTCGCTATGACCTGTGGGATCATAATGCGTCAAGTGTTTCCAGTTAAAGATTTAAATAACATTAGTTGATAGGAAAAGTAATATACAAACTTGAAGATTATATTTTTCGGTTCGGTAACGTGGTGATATCTGTTGGCGGAAGTTGAATATTCATAAAACTGCTGTACTGTGAATTTTTCATAACTACGAAAATATTAAATGCTTGAAATATCATCGACCAGTTGAACTGTAATATATTTCGGTATATTTCTGTGTATATTAATACACTTGACACGAAGGATTCGGTAATATGGTAACCGGACATTGATTCTCGTCGATTATTTTCTCCCTACGAACGAGACGTCGATACTTAATATTTACAAAAATACAAAAGATTTAAAAAAATACAAAAATACAAAATACTATACAACAAACTCTTGTCTAAATCGTTTTCACCCTCCTCCCTTTCTCTACACATCGAAAAAAAATTGTTGGCAAAAAAATACAACCGACTTCGGAATGCACTAAAAAGGACGAAATAATTTTAATTTACATTTCGGAGACGGCGCAAAATTAAAAATTGTGTAAATGAAAGATGTTGCTAATGTGAAAGTATGTAAAAGGTTTAAAGAATTTTGACAATTTCTTCTTGACTGGTCACGAATATACAGTAACGACCGCAAAAGATGCATCACCTTAAACGAACCAATGTTTCTGGTTTGAAATTCAAGTGGGCAATAACTCTTTAAGCTATTGGTATATTCGGTTTGTGATAAAAATTCCACAATAATGGAATCATAAAATTAATAATTAAACGTTTAGAAAAATGTGAAGAATCCTATACAAATAGTAGGTATCTTTGAAATCTCCTGATAGAAAAATAACATGCTACACTCTAATGCAACTGATATCACGAGTGAACGAATGTTTCGTACATTATCCACCGAGTGCTTTGCCACGAGATGTATTTAAGGCTGACAGGGTTAACAGACTTCCGGTTAGTGAAGTATCAACAGGAAGCCGCTTCTTGATATATGGGGTGAGGTAATAGAACAGACGTGTAATGGCATGATCGTTACGTTTTTTTCTCGTTTCTTCCTGTAATCGTTAATGCAGTTCGTTCTTTTACGTTAAAATATACCCGAGCTCAGTTAAGAATTGAATATCAATTATGAATGTTTGTATTAATATAGCGGCAATAAATATTTAGCTGACTGACGTACTCGTTGCAAAAATCATATAACAAGGAATTAATTTAATTTATTTTAATAAATTTTAATTTAAAGGTATCTCGATTCAATCCTAGCTTTAATAAATGGATCGTTCAATTTTGACGAGGTACTCGATTGTATCGAGACACCCTGTATATCAGGTGTAGTGCGGTGACTCATCGAGCACGTGCGCTAGTAGCCGTGAGATCTGTTCTTTCACTTCCTCTTATTCTCTGTCGTTTTCATCTGTCTGTGATAAGGTCGGATTAGCACGAGCTAAGCTAAGGTAATTCTGAAAAGAGAAACTCGCCACGAATTCAATAATTGCTAACCGACGAACACGAATCGTGAACAATTAACCAGTTTTTGCTGCAATCTGTGCTTTGGCTTTTTTGTTTCGAGAATTCTCGAAGCCTTTTTGCAAGATACACGTATGATGGTGTTTCTTGTTTTCTGAAATCGTTAAAGCGTTTGCTTTGGAATTTCATATCGTGAAAGAATATTTTAATGAAAGTTTCGTGCACATGTGCACAATCTGATTAACAAATCGATAAATAACAACGTTTGTAAAAATTGAGTAAAATAATTAAATAAATTATGACAAGATCCGGGAATGCTATAGAAAATTTATCCTGACTTAATAGTTTAAAGAATAATCTGTTTGTAGAGGTCTTGAATCAATTGAAAATTAGAGTTTTGCATGTCTTTCTAAATAATATGCGAAGAAACGTTTAAAACAAATATGCTAATTTTTTAGAAGCTATTTTGAAATGTAGAAATGTTTTGTGAAAAAAATTTCTATCGTTTGTAAGGCAAACTTGTTTATTAATAATACTGTACTGCCATGTATTGCATTAAGAATTAATTTTTTTTAGTTTAACTTCTTGAATTGCTAATATAATTTCAATAATATTCATAGATGAAAAGACCCCTAATGAATAATAATAGATATTTAATTCTGGAAGTAAGATCTTAAATTTGTTACTATCAATTTAATAAACACTTTATGTTCTATGTTTTATAATTTCACTTCCTAAATCATTCCTCTTCGTCTGAGCACCACTTTCTAAACACCAATGTTACTGTTTCCTTTTTTTATCATGAATCCATGCGAAATAACCTGCATATAAATATCGTATTACATATCTGAAATAAGATTTTGATCATAAATATACAGGAACCTATTTCAAATTTAAAAATACTCCACCAAAATCAATGACATAAAAAACGAAGTGACATTACTGCTTGTTTCCTGGTGGATCCTCACGATTTTTTTATGACTGATATAAATTAAAATGCATCACGCTAAGTGACAACACACATGAATCAAACATGTCCCATTTACTAACAAGGTTCGACATAAGTAGGTCGTACGAATCGCTTCTTATAACGATGCAATTTATTAAACCGTAATAAATAATATAATAATATTATATTAGAATTTTTCAAAACTACGAAAACACGTCGTTTGGTAAACTAATTCTTTCAACTTCACAAAGAAACTTAAATCATTTGGTCCAATTAAAAAAAAAAAGTTATTATGTTATAAAAGGTGCACCAATACTGTTCAGCATTGTATAAGTTCTAAAACAACTTACATATTTTAAAATAATATGTGATTTCTGGAAACTTACGTAAGATGAATTTTTACTTTACTCATAATTCTTCTCCTAATTGTTTTCTCAAATTCAGTAATACTAAATTTACCCCTTAATTTGAAACCAGGTAAAACGATTCATAAACACGGAACTTGAAAATGATTGCAAACTACGTTAACAACGATTCAAACAAAAATCTCCTGATCGCTTAAACGAAACACACAGCTTTAACAAAATACGTACAGACGTTTAAAATGACCTAATATTTAAATTGTTAATAACAGTGGCATACCTATTTTTTATTTCACTCTCACTGCCAAGAAATTTGAGATTGGTTTACACCTATCCTATTTTTAAAACACTAATTTAATCCACCCATTCGCTCTCTCCTTTCATTCCATTATGTCTTATTCTCCTAACTCATTTCTATTTATCACTGTCCTACTTCTTGCTTTATCGCTTACTTGTCTCAATCCTGTAGCCTTATTGCACTTCTTTTCGTTCTTAACTTTCTATGCCATTTTATTCTATCATCCCTTTCTCTCCTTTACTATATCCTCGATCCTAATCCATGTTGGTATCTTTCTATAATTGTTTAACCCTTTATTCCAGACGACTATAACGTTGAAATGTATATCGAAAAAAATTTGAAGCTTTGCTTAAATGTATTATTTTTATCCGTAAAATAGGTATACCGCATTTGCCCTTCGTGATTCGTAAATCAACTTGCCAATTATCAGTTTAGTTCGTTTCGCTGTAATGCATTTTCCACGTCGCTTGGCTCAAACAAATTCCACCACGCTCCAGTGGGATTAAACGTGTAATACAACGTTACAGATCGTTTGCACGACGTTTGGTCGGAAATAAACCCCGATCCTCCTTATTAACAAGGCTACGCGACCATCAACCGTGGTATTTGTACGCGGAAATCAGTACGACTTTTTGCATTCCTTATCCAACCTGTTATTTTAGTAAATCACCGTGATATCGATACGCGCGTTCACTGGCGGAAAAAAAATAATGTTTTTCATAGGGAACTGTTCGTAGACCGACTCATTATTCATTCGTCAACTGTCAATTAGCCGGACTATTTTCAATTCCTTGCATCGTACGATTTATTCTTCGACTACTGTGTACCTACTCAGATCAATTCAGAAAATTATTAACCCTTTGCATAATGATTCCTAAATTTTGTTAATCTTTCTATTGTTTCTGCCAACAAAAAACTAGCTAATTTTGTGTCAGTAAAATACATAAAATATAGCGCAAGAAATGTTATCCATCTATTGTCTGAATACTTCTGTCCCTTTATCAGTTCCCATGATGGAAGCACTACTACAAAACATAATAACAGGGTGCTTTTTCACGAGATATGCAAGAAATTGCAGGTATTACCTGGAGCGATGAAATGCCCCAGGGATATTAAGTTGCCTAGACCTCCTCTATCAACGTTCGTTCCCCTCAACTCTGTTCAATTATTTATTTTACAACTGCTCGAATTCGCCCGTATCTACCGTGTAACCTCGAAATCGTAGTACGATCTACCAAAAGCCTTGATCTTGTTCAGTGGAAACTAGTTTCGCAAGAACGGCGAAGGTGTTACGCCTTCGCGCTTCCACGCTGTCGATGCAGATTAAGTATTAAACCGGGACTTTGCATGTTCGTTCACCTAATCCAGTTATATTGGGTGTGTGCAACAGTTGACATCGTTTTTTAACACTTTGACAGCCTCGCATTTCGTACGAACATTGACGTTTGCAATTTTTGTTTAACGTTTGAAGATCGACGATCCATGGAAAATAATGTGTATTGTTGATTAAATTGAACGGCTAAGAAATGTTAAAAATAATTCTATCACGCTTGTTGTAATGGCACGATTCATTTACCGTAACACTTTCATCGTTACTCTGAACGATTTTTCTAAAAGACCACATTTCTCTGTCAAGTTATAGGAAATTGTAACATCCTTTCTACCACTTAAAAGATTTTCTAAGAGAAATTACATATCTCGATCAAGTAACACCGTTTATAATACTTGAGAAATGTTCTAAGAATCAAGGAGCTACGAAAGACGGTGAAACCGTTTCTGTCATTTAAAAGACTTTTCATCAGAAATATTTCTTAACACTGGATAATTAACCATTCATAAAAATAACGAACGAAATATTTATTTAATCTTTAATATCATTTATACCATTTCGTTACGCTCAAATATTCTTAGTGCAAAAGTTGCATCACTGTGCATTTTGATTAATCATATATTTTATTTGAGGAATTAAAAATATACATCTTGTTCGATTCTCGTTTCCTGTTCCTCGATTCACCAGTCAGCATTCTCAGTGGTTATTTCATCGTGTTTTATATGCACTTCCGCTCAGACGAGGTTCGAATTGTAATTACTCGACATTCCACGCGAAATCGCAGAAGCATATCGCTATTTCGGAAGCAAATCGACGTAATTAAAAAAAAAATTTGAAATAGTTTACTATTTGCATATTTATAATACAAATAAGGTCGGTTCTTATGTAAAAGAGTGTCATAGAGCAAACACGCATCTCCTTAGAAGGCAATTATTTCAATTTTGAATTACATATAGAAACCCGTTTATAGTGAAAATTATTGATATCTGGCTTGAAATTTGATCAAAATGTTTCAAAACTCTAAACTAATATCTTTTTAGTTTTGCAGCTTGTCTTCCTTTGGTAACAATATCGAAAATAGGAATTTAATAGAATAGACTAAACATAAATGGTCGTTATACAACAATTTATAACGATGGCTACTAACCAAGGTGAATTTCTAATTCATGATACTTTGACAAACAAAAATAGACTATTAACCAGATGAAAATGTCCACGGACTAAATACGTCGTAACGATGTCTGCGCCCCAAATTCGAGCTCCAAATAAAGCGACGTGACAATCAGCCGAGTATACATTAATTGCATTATACGCCAACCCCTAACACGCGATTGAGATTTAAATATTAAGAAATTTGGAAACTGAAATTTTCCTGATTTCAGAAACTAAACGAAAAGTGACAGTAGACCGCAATGAAGATTTCTTTTAATAACCCTTTCCCGATTAATTTCTCGTCAAAGAATTGTGGTGCATATTTTTTCCATGGAAAGTATGGCAATCATCGATAGCTTTTCATGTTGCTTTTGCATGTCTCGCAAAATGAGAAAGTGGCAAACCGCAAGATGTCTAGGACAACGATGAATGATCCATCAAAATCCTTTACTTTCTATGTCTTCCACTAAATAGTCACTATAATTATTAACTATCCACGTCAACTAATAATTAACAAAAACAATGGTTATTGTAATTATTGGATTTTAAGCTTTAACGTAATTTTATGTCATAAATTGAAATAAACATCATCAGTTGAATGAAGACTGATCAACAAAGTCACTAACACTACATGATACACTCTATCTATAGATATAATATATGATCTTGTAAATTTATTCCACTTATCGTTAAATGTGATTCAAACGAACCATGTTTTTTGTAACAACATTGTAACTAAACACAAAGGTTACAAATGTATGCAACGTTAGCCGGCTTAAGTGAAACTTCAAGTGCTTAGCAAAACTTTGTACAGCAACTGAAGAGCTTCGTGTTCAATAACTGAACTCGTAAGAGTTTCTGAGGTCGTTTTAACTCTACGTCGACTTATTAAAACATTTCTGAAGTGCACCATTGTAATACGAACGCACGTGCGCGCAACAACGAAATTGAATTGAGAGCTTCAATTCATGTTAACGAATCATTTTCAAGTTATATAAAATATAATTGCATAAAGATTTCTTGAAATCTATACAAATGTGTAAGAAAAACTGGGGTCACTTCCATCAATTTTATATATTGATTTTACCTCCAAAGGTCAGCTGTAAATATGACCCCGCCAAATGAGAACACAACCTTAAAATAAAATATTGGTAAAAAGTGTATCGATGATAAATATTACTTTAAACTTGTAATGTATTGCGCCACAATTCATTTGTAGACACACGCTTCATTTAAAATGAATTTCTATGACGTCAACCGACGATGACATTGCTACTTATTATTAATTGTACATTATACTTTCTAATAGATCTTTAAAGTTATGCTGATAACCTTAATATACACACCGTAACATATTTCTAAAGAAAATTGAAAATTAAAAAAAAATGCTTTTTTATTGAAAGCTCCATTGAATTAACTCTATTTTGAATTAAAAGACTCAATGAAAAACACACAAATGCCATTTATGTATGATTTTTCGTTTCTGTACTTTTAATACGTAACAAAATTAATTTTTTAGCTAAAATTTACTAATAGCTATCTTTTACCCTCCAATTTAAGTACGTACTGTTTAAAATAGTTCGCGCCGTATTTCCTATGAAAATAATTTTTCCCTCAACTTGCTTTTCCCAAGTTATAAAACGGTGGCATGTGCCCGTTTTCCACTGAACCCCTCAATTATCAGTCAAGCCAGCGGTATAATCATAAATTCTCATCCTTACGATAAAGCTGCAAACTTAGAGGAATCGAAAGTTGCGTATCGCGAGTCAGTAATTACTATACTGTTTTCAAAGTGAACAAATGCTAAGCGGTGATTAGACGAAAGAAGGTTGGCACAGATTTTCTCCAGAGAGTTGCAATGAGAAAAGTAAAAGATTACATGGCATGAGTACGTATCTAGAGATCGAAATACAGATCGAGCAAGGACAAAGCCTGAAAATGATGGAAAGCTAATCCGTGTTGTCCGACTTGGTAACATTTTGTTCGACAGTGTCAACGAGACGTTCCATGTGAGTTTCACCAGTGAAATGCAAACCGACCGCTGAAAGTGTCGGTGAAACTTCTTAGCTTCCACTAACAAACACTCGTCTGTATATTTACCATACGTTTACTGGGCGTTTTCCTCCACCAGACATGTTTCGAAGGGTTCGTCCGGAAGGATTTCCGGTTGAACAGTCCCCTGCCACGAAGGGACCTTCAATCTCGAATTCTGTTATTAGATTGCCAATCAAATTCGCGACATTCACCATTTTATCCTGCACGATTATTAGCTATTTAACGTCGGGACATTCCTCCTAGGAAAAAAAAAATCATTTCTTGCTATTAATTAAAATATGTACGTCATAATAGTTTCCTTAGCGATTATAAATACTATTTATGGCGCTACCATTTTCAGTGAGCCTATCTTACAGTCATTTAGAGAATTAAAGAAATTTGTCACCCTAAATCATAGGTGTTAAAGAGTTAGAATAACTCTTACTCAGCAACTTTGAGTTATTAATTTATCTTTCGTGCTTTTATTCCTTTCGTCTAAGTTTTTGTAACACCTAATATATTAAGGATCAACGTATAAAATAACCATTCTGGAGTACGAGCATGATCCATATATCTATTTAAGTTCTCCAGTAGTTACCAAAAGCACTTGTACAAACATCTGCATCGATTTACGTGGCTCTGTGTTTACAAAAATTTTATGGCAAACATCTTGAGTATCAGATAGCTTGTACTCTGTGGTTACGACCTAGACGCGAGGAGCCTGAAAAATGATCATTATTTTTCGAACACAGAAAAGAATCGTGTAGATATTCGTCCACTGTTTTACTGCAAACTTGAAAAACAAACGTCTGATGACTACATACCCAAGCTATTGGATCCTTCAATTCTAAACGAAAATTTCAAACGTAAATCTGCGGTACCATTGTTCTTCTTTGAACAATGGATGCAATTAAGTAATTTACTGCATTCTTCGTTTAACACCTGGTTTAGTTCGAAATCGCTAAATTGGTAGAATTATGCAAACGTTACCAAAATAAGTTGAAAATAATATTTGCGCCTACGGACGTGTCTATACAACTTTGTGAAATTTCCCAAAATAACAAATAAATCGTAAATATGATTTATACCACTATAATTTTCAAACCGTCATGTACCAAGATTTATCCACCTGCATACAAATATTTTCACATACAATTCAATTCATTTATACACAAACTGAATGTAACGAAAGTACGGATCCAGAGAAGCAATTATACCGATTCAAGTGAAACGTGATTAGGAGCTTTATGTATTCACACCTGCAATCGGTAATAACTGTGATTCATTGCTGATCCTTGTTATTTGCTCGATTCAATAAAATAGGCATGAAGAAAGCAATAGAGAATGGAAACAACGCATGAGTCACCTACGGCAATTATGAAAAGGTACCTCCAGGGAAATATCGGAGAAGGTTGAATAGAAGGTGCTTGTAATTATCATTCCTCATAATTACACTCTGAGCTTCGGAACGTAACTAATTAAAACATTAATTAAAACCTCAATAAATCAACGAATAAATTATGGCAGACTATACTTTTAAGAATAACATAAGATATTTTAATCCATTCAGAAAACATACTCATGACAGTTTACCATCTTCGTTGCGTTTTTCTGCCTTACTTAATTAACAATTTTGATGCAAAATAAATATAATATATTTATACACAACGTTAGGATAGAAAATTATGTCTGATTTTGATTTAATTATTTCTACTATTCACTTAACTTAAGGAACTGGTAAAATAGAAAGATCGAATTCCATGTGATTAATTTATATACTACGTACATATTAAAAAAAAATGAACTACGTATTTCCTTTTGATTATTCAACTTCCTCTGTAGGACAAGTTTTCCCTTATATAAAAATCTATAACCGCAAACAAGTTCCGTGTGAACGTATGTTTACTTTCTAAGCTCGAGGTGAACTGTTTAATTAGGCGAAACATTGTCGTTAATCATAGTCAATAGAGAAATATTGACGGATTACGTTTCAGAAATGATAACCCGATTGTGTCTGGAAATCGGGATTATGTAAAGGATCTATTAAAAAAAAAAAAATTAAATTACCAAGGAGTAATCATCGCCGATTGGATAATGAGGGATAAACAGAAGGTCCATAATCGCATAATACGCTTTCTAATACTATTGTTCGGACATACACGAACACCTACTACATTTTCTTGCATACCAAAAGTAGGACGTACTCGACTAACTCTTTCAAGCTGTACACGCCAACAAGTTTATTGCATCTCTTACTTTTTGTTGTTAAAAGAAGTTTAGTCATGGATTCTTAGAAAACAGTGTAATAATTCCTTTAGAATTCTTCTTCGAAGACAATTAGGTTTTCCTATTACAAAGAGTCCATTCACACAAGAATAAAACAAGAATAAACAAGAATAAAAATGTTGTATTAGAGACCCTCAAAATTCGAATACAATCAGTTAAATAGTAAATGAAAAAGAAAGGTGCCATTGCTAAATAATTAATCAATTAATAATTTTCTACTAGAAAAGACATCAAACAAACTTCCTGGAAAATTTATCTTTAGAAATTAAAATATAGTACTCTAATGAAAACTAACGACTCAGTTAATACCCCTGTTCCTGGCCCTTTTAAATCCCCTGAACATAATTTGAAGAAATAAAAGCAAAAAATAAATAATTACGTTGCATTATTTTATCGAAATTAAATTGATAAGATATGAAAAATAAATTGGAATCTACAATGATACCTTAGCTCGATAAAAATAACATACATCACGGAAGGAGTTTAACCATTTTTGCAATATAAAAATTATAACAGAAATTTCAGCAGTAACCAATAAAGTCATTGTTTCAACTTCTGAGAAATCAGATCGATCAAATCGATCAGGCGAAAGTAAACTTGTGAAAGAGAAGAGAAGCAGTGGAATCGTGGCAACGTTCAATGTATGGGGAAGATAACCGCAAAATTAACATAAATTAGAAAATCTGTTGTTCGCGTAATGTATGCAGGTTCAGTTCCTCCTACTCACGCAGTTTCAGAAAAAAAAAGACAATGCTCTATTAAGAGCGCGTCTTCGTAACGAGTTGGGTATTGCTAATTGAAACCTATTCCTGTTCTATAACAGGCGAATATAAAACCGCTTTAAAGAGATATCGGACACACGCTTTCGTGCGAAAGTGCAAGGAAAATGCGTCAGTGAAAATGTTTGACGCAAGATAATAATCGATTAAAATCAAAATAAATTGATATTTTAGACATTTACTTTACTTGTTTTTTGTTTTCCTTTTCATAGTAGCACAATTCATACTTTGATTTATTATTTCAAAGTATTTGTCATTTATATGACGTAAATAATTACATTAATTCTGACACTTTAGGATTAAGAAAATTGAATGAAAAAGCATTCAATTTCTATAAATTCTTATTAATATTATACTAAATTTCTTTTCTAACGTGAGAATAATTTAAAACTCAAGCGTTTGGTGAATAGCTGCTAACATCAGCAAAAAAAGAATACGATAAATATGGAAAAACAATTAAAATAATTAAGGAACCAAAACCTCGATAAAATTTAAATAAACTAAACCTTAAAAAATCAGTAGTCTATGACGGACATATTCATGACTTTTGCAGAATAATAACAACAAATTTGCACCGCATTGTGTACTTACTTAATTTTAATATAACGTTAAGTATTTTTAGTGGTATGTCTGTCTGACACTACTAGATAGTTCAAGATTAAGCAGATTACAAAGAGATACATAAAATATATTTACAGAGGTATAAGAAAAGTGTGCAAAGTATAGATAAGAGATACGTATGTATAACACCACCGCTGCAAAATTGTTTGACTATTTATAATAACTCGCGCGGAAATAGAGCTAGCACTGTTTCCGTTCGCTACTGAACACTAGCTTCCGCTTGCAGTTCCTGATTGCAATATTCATACCTGCATACAATTCACCGTGAATTAATTACATATATGCATAACAAATGAACTTAAGCAATATACATGCATATAAATAATCTATGTATTTAAATTGTCTTCAATAACTTTATAATGAAACACTGACAGCTAAAGAATCCTCTATTAGAAGATAATTACAGTATTAATTGAACAACATTTTTAACTTATCGTAATAAACATCTTTTTAAACTTATCGAATAAAATTTTGATTTTTCATATCACCTGGACATTGAGTTGGGCTACCTGATGTTCTTAGAAAAATGTCTTATCGTGTATTTACGAAGAAAAATGATCGATAACAATCTAATTACATTTTTCCTTCGAAATAATTTCATACTTCGTTAGATTTAAAAAATATTGACACCTGTCAGAAACACATCTGGATATGACTAATTAAAAAAGAGTAATTATCTTTATACTTTTTATAAGCGGATTTTGAAAACAAAGCTACAGTAGTGTAAATTAAACAATTGCAATTACACACTATGTTTAATAAATAAAGGCACATTCAAGTGATCTTTTATTCAAAATAAATCGTATAATTCATACCTAAACACAGAGATATCAGACGATTTTTTTAAGTTCACTTTTATTTATCGAAATTCAGCCAAAGTTTGAATAGGAAATATTAGTATATAGACGGTTCGTCATCCGGATAATTAATTGGTTTACGGATTACCGAATTTACACCCAGCAATGAGTTATAAAATTGAGGTGCAGCATCTTGCCCTATTCTTCGATTATGCATTCCAGGATGCTCGTTTTCAGAGGTACTGCTAACTTCGCTCCTAAAAATCCATAAAATTTGATTACGGTACAAACCTGTGATCCATTTATTTACTAACCACAAATTCTACTAAACTTTTCGAATCTCGGAAAAATTATTCAAAATGTAACTTTTGATAATTGTAAACACTCACAACTTACCAAAGAAAACGAATTTTGATAATTTGACTATTTTACGCGAAATAATTTGATTATATCATTGTCACGACTTTTGAAACGCTCGATAGATATTTTTAATTTGAAACGAAGGCCAAGGAATTAAAGAAGTATAAAACTGATTCCTAAGATCGTTTATGTAAAGTTGTGCGATTGGTTCATATGTATGTTAAGGAAATCTACTCGTCACATTATCACGTATGATGTATCTTAGGAAGTTTAATCGCGTGCTTCAAACTACGCCTTGAACGGTTCACGTGTGTTTGATTTATGATCGATCGCTAGCTGAGGATAAAGGCGTACATACTATGTTTCTAATTATGTCAAGTTTAGACTGGTCTCGAGTCAAATGTAATTGACAGTTTATTAGTGTAGGAAATTCAAAAATATTTACAGACATACCGGTTATTGTCACTGTTTCAGTGCAATTACCATCATTTTCCTATTTTTAAATAATTCATAGTCCATAGTAATTACGTGAACTTTATGCCCACCAGGTAGATTATGTTAAATCAACTTTTTACGCGATAAAAGATTGTTTTTCAGAAGAAATATACAAAGACCCTGATCGTCTTGTAATAAATGCTGCGGATACACGGTTATTTACTAATTAAATCATGCTGATACGTTGAGTTATGGTGTGCAGGTAACCTTAAACGATGAAAAATGAAATCTTTACTTTTTTACCTAATGACGAGGTGGACTTAATAAACTAAAGATTGTGTATAATTTCTTAACATTCATAATTGGATAAAAGCACATCGCATAGTCATTAATGTTACATCTACCGTAGAAAAAAAAAGAAACCACACAGAATATACTTCTGTTCAGATCCCTTAACCCTATCTATTTTCTATAAAAATCAGTATCATCAGTATCCCTGTCTCTGGTAATATCTCGTTTAAACGCTTCACAAACTAACTGGATCATCTTACTCATTTAACTTCCTATAAATTACAATTTCGTCTACAAAGATGGAAACACGATTTGTCAGTACCCGTCCCGACCTGGTTGCAGTTCACAACATTCTTAACAAAGTTAATTACGAGAACCCGAATCACGAGACAGAGGTTATAGTTGTTCGTTCTTCCGTAATCGAAATTTTGCGAAGCTTATCGGCACGCCATGGTCACCGGATACACGTACAACCATCCCTCCACCCGTTCTGTATAACTGTAGCATACAATCGACCCAAACAGTGAATCCATATTCCGTGCCAGGATGCACCTGCCTACCTGACAAATCGCCAAAGTTGTTCCACGGTGAACCGCGACTTTACCCTTTCATTAGAGGCGAAGAATCTGTAACGAGAAGTAGGCGGACGGAAAGAGAAGCGAATGAAACCGCAAGAAACCAAGGAGCCGTATCTCTCCTTTAGGGGGAGAAATTTATCAGTTGCTCGAATTTCTGTTTGCATAACCCTCCTGGGGAAAGTATCTCCATTAACAGATTCTTTGATACGAATGACTATGATTTTAAAAAATAATTAATCATTTCTGGAGTTAAAAGCGTTCGCGAGTGGAAAAAGGTAAACCCTGTTCTAAACATAATGAAGAGAAAACATAATGTTCCGCGTTGCAAACAAAGATCGCTATAAATAACCAAAGAAAAATTTAATATTCCGACGTGCATTATCCGGTATATCGATTTACTTTCTCAAACGAGGTGATCGATAGACGCAAACGTGTACCCTCATCTAACACGCGTGTACGAAACGAATGAATCACGATCAGACGTAACCACTGCTCGGTAGAAGGCAGCCTGTAATCAAATAAGATCTCCCGTACGATCCAATGAGCAAGACTCACACTCGTGAAAGTCTGGCACCTCGCATTACCAGCAGAACTCGTTGTTCGGTTACACTTCGTTGTCTGAACGCGATAGAACTTTGATAAAAATTGAATTTGTTCGTATCCCTTAGCTCGAAAAACTGAAAACAGAATGAGTCCGACAATCATCGCTTTTCATTTAATTGCTTTCTCTCAGAATGAATCTACGGTACGAGGGTAAAAATATAGGCGTACGGAAAAGCAAAGGAGGCTGTTCCATGTCGATAATAAGCGAGAAAGTTCGAGCGGGATGTTGTTATTTGTTACGATTATTATTTCCTTCCTGCGTGTCTTCGTGAAGGCTCATCGCGAGCATAGAATTGCTCGCCACTTGAACGACCACTAACCTAATCCTTCCTCATTGCTCTAGGAAGTCTGTTAATTATAAGTTACGTATTTTTATCGCACGCCACGCACGCTGTAAGACATAGTTTGCAAGATTGTAAATTACGAATGCCGAGCTGGAAGAGGTAAGCTCTGTGAAAATCGATCGGTTCGAGTGCTTGCTACAAAGTGACGAGAGTTAAACAAGCGCCGCGTTTCCTTTGAAAAAGTACCTGAACAAATCATCCCACTTCGTGCAAGGATGTGAATTTCCGTTCCATTATTTTTGTAAGTGTAGCCAGGTTCTGACCCTTTCGTTTTGAAAATTTAAATCATTGAAGCGATTGAAGCGATCATTTGAGACCCTCAATCATTTCAAATTACTCTCACAAATCAGTCAGAGAAGATAGCATTTTTAATGCTTGAAGTTTGCACGTGCTACAAGTTCCAAGTGATTTAAAACTCGAAGTAGCTCCAAAATTATGAGCTGTTTCAGGAAAGTTGTAGAAGAAGTTTTTGAAGTTTAATGTTCGTACTTTCAGGTAGAATAGTTGAGATTAAAGAAAAACGACCTAAAGTAACGAAAAAGGGGTTCAAACTGAAGATGTTTTTTAGCACCTACTTAAAAGCGTTAAAAAGTAACTTTTTTTAATAAAGAACTTGTTTCTTATTCCTTGTAACTTGTTTCTGATAAAATAAAAACCTGTAATTGGTGTACTGAAAGCTTGTTAAAAATCTGGAATAATTATTATACTAAGGTACAACTTTTATATAGTGTGTTTTAAATTTTTCCATGATCGTCTTAAAGATTATGATCTAATTGTAAGTATGCCGCCGTTAGAACGTTCTAAATGTTCCACAGAGTTTGATGGCATTATGTTAATCGGATTTACGAAAGCAGAACCGGAACTAACAATGAGTTAAAACCCGAATAGGGTCAGTTTGTCCCACGGAACTGCACACCGTCGCCATAAAGAAATAAAGAAAGTGTCCAACGTCGAAATAATGAGCACTTCGCCGGCTGAAAAAGGTAAGGAACGCGTGTTTTACCTCTGATTATCTTGATACAAAAATCAGGTATTTCTCGCCTCAATTGTTACTGGAAACCAGAAGTGGATTACGTATTATCAGCCTCGTTAAAGGAGGACAGTGAAGAATCGAGGATGAACGACCAGTACCAACCATAAAAGGATTGAGAATGTGACACAATCAGGAACAGAATAATACAATGATTTCCCTAACAAGCTTCTGTTCTTTTGCCAAATGATTTTGTAAATCTTGTGAAATTATTTAATTTATAAATATTTTACTCGATTCATGGACATATTATGGCTTACAAAAGTATTCGAATAATGGTGTCAAGGACATAAAAAACATAATTAAAGTCTGACGTAATTAGTAAGAAATTTGGTATGTTACTTCGAAGTTACGCAAGTGTATAAAAGATTAAGATTTCACTTTTCTAAGATGGAAAACTATCTCTAGAATATTTTATGAAATTTGTATTTTTTGAATCATTTTATCTCTTAAATATTTACTCAAAATCATTTCTCTATGACTTCTGACACATATATTCAAAATTTCTTGTAAATTAACTATCTTTCTTTCCAGTTATTGTAAGTCACTGTCAGTCACCGGTGACCAACCTGATATCGAATGTTATCAAATCTATAAATAATCTGACGTACGAGACAAATGAACCGTGGAAGATTAATTGAAAGAACTATGAATCCGACGATTCGCTATTATCCTCTTTTGTAACACAGACGAACATTGTGCTCGGCGAGTTCGTTCGACTCTGCTAATAAAGGTAAAGACGATCAACCGGTCAAAACTGTTTCCGGCGGCGTAACCGGGAGTGTCGCCGACGTTCAACGAATGTAAACCGACCACAATAACGATACCGTTACCGATTTTTAACGCAGTTAGCACGCGAGTAAGTTTACCGAACGGAGCCGCACCGATGCGTCGCAATCTTTCACCCGCTCGCCGTACACCGCTGCGCTGTGCGCAATTGTACATTCGATATCTTCGCGGAGGGCTGCGGCTTTAAAGTGTGCTGAGAACGCGCACGCGAAAACTGGAGCAAAACAAGAAAATACTGCACGTGCAACCTGTTATCGAGACTATTAGCTGCAATGATATCGGTACATTGGAGGAAAACCGGCACAACTCAAAAGGTATCAGTTTATCCCGAATGAGACTTAGGCAGAGCATTAAATTTAAATAATTTGTCGAAAAGAAATTCATCAAGATAAGTATTTTAATCCAGGATACCTGTGGAGGATGCTATCTTTATATTTTTCATGATGAAAGTATCTACTTTGTAGCGTAATAAAAATAAACATCATTGTATTGGAATTCATAATTTTATCCATTTTATTTACCCATTCTGAAACTATCGAAAAAAAGAAAAAATGATAACTGTATAAAAACACTACACAGTGTCAAAAAAAGAACAAGGGCCCACAATGTATACATTATGAGATTTGTGAAGCAAACTGTGCGTCCTACACTACGTGTATATAATACATTCAATGAACTTACACTGTTTATGCAACACCATCGATGACACACGGTGTACATTCTATAGTATTATGTAACATATGCGATGACATACCGTGTGCGTCCTATAAAATTGCCATTTCTACAGGTCAATTAAAAACATGTTATTAAATTGCCTCCCCCCCCCCCCCCTCCATCATTTGTAGATTGAATAAACTCATCAAGTCAGAAAGCGACTAAGTAATTGATACAATCAAATACAACTGACAATACTCCTTGTATCTTCTACACTGTCTATGGAATGAAATCGACGATGCACGGTACGCGTTCAATACCTACACAATACAACCGCTGACACATCGTATGCATTGTACTGTATCTGTACAGTGCAATCGATTACGCAAAGTGTGCGTTTCACAGTACCTATCCAATACAGCTAGTGGCACACAATGTGAGTTGTACAATTTGCGTGTAATGCAACTGACGACGCACTGTACGCGATCCACAACATCTAATGAAATCGATAAAGCTACCTGTGCAATATTTTGCATTCTAAGGATTTTTTATACGATTCAAAATCTAAAGCTCTATTTTGAAAAAAAAAAAAGAGTCACGAATCTATTTATTTTTGGTTCTTCTGTTAATTTGCTTGTAAGAATAAAATACGAATTTCACATTTTGCGATTTTCTGGTAAATTACACTTGGCTCCATAGTGGCGCCAATCGAGCGCAACGGTTTAACAGACCAAGCTATTTCGAACAATTCAAATCGCCACATAATTCTCGAGTACATAAATTCGCTTACCCGATCGTACTTGATCTACTAAATCCGCTTTCACCGTTCACGGTGTCCCGAAGGTAAAGCTCGTGACGATCTTCGCTCTGAATGTAGACTAAAGGGACCGTTCGTGGCTCTTGATCTCTAAGCCTTTCCGTTGGAGTTCTAAAGAGTACAATTATTGCAATCTTTCTTAGATGAATCCCCTTCTTTTGAATGCCTCTTCAAACGATCGACTGAACAATGCTTGAAAAACCAAACTACTTCCTCTTACAAGGAAACAAACGATCAACCCCTATTCTATCAAGTTGTTTTCTTAAACAGTTATTTGTATTGCTTTGAACTACTTGCTCAAGAAATAATATTTAAGCTCAACCCTGGAACTCACATATTATGATGTAATCCATCTGACTCGCGATTAGGATGGATTTTCATCTCATAGGATTTTTGTTTACACAATCCTTCATATTTTAACATATAAGAGGTCTAAAAGTGGACTTATATTATTTCAGGTCCTTAAACGATACCGTTACTTTTGAGGTCAAGAACGAAGTACGAAAATCATTTTGGATAGACTTCTATTCCTCTTTAGAGTTCTAGAGTTAACTACAAAATATTTTCATTCTTTTTTTTTTTACAATTCTACATAACGTTGAAGGATTACGTTTATAAATACTATATTGTGAGGAAAATAAAATTAAACCGCACAGTTTGATTTCTGAAAAATTTTTCTAAATAATATAATGAAATAAAATAAATAAAATCTTTTCCACTTTTCTATTGCTACTACAAAAACGTTAACTACGCGTAAGCAAAATGAAAACCATAATTTAGTTTACCCTAAGGGGATGGAGGCTAAAGCTTCCCTGAATTCCATAATATTTCTGGCCGTCGTATTTTCACGATTCAACACGCTCACAAAAATCCTTTCGGTCGTCATCGCTTCGGTGGTGTTCATGGAATTGGAAATCATTCGAACGGGCTCAGTTTCAACTAACGTGGAAACTGTCGGGTTCACGGTTTGATTTCCCATCTGATATTCGCCTACAAGGAAGCCCGACTAAATTTCGTGACGCACGAATCGATGAATATTACATTAGTGAACTTCCGTGTCGTGCACGAGAAAAAAAAATGGTAACACGACGAGACGGAATTTCCCTGACAAACGATACCATATCTTTCTCGTGACGAATACACCTTCGAGTTTTTTGTAGTTTTTCAAATTAATTACGTGAATTAAAATTAATGCCAATATCAGTAATGACAAACTCATCACCGACGAGATAATTTTAAACTACTCGATTGTTCAGGAAGTGTAAATTTGATAAATTATATAACAAAAAAAAAAGAGAATTTAAATCTTTGGAGAGCACAAAAGAAAAATTACTCACTTCAAATATTTGAGCCGCGACTATTAATACAAGATTTTTAATTTAATATGGATTGCAAATGGATTCTAACTCACAAATATTGTAATTTTATCACGCAAACTGAAAAATACCCTGGGCAGGGGTAAATTATGAATCATTAAACAGAAGTATTTTAATTACAAACTGACTGAGCCCGTATAAGTCGTCGATCAATCCCACTATACCCCTATAATCAATCAAATTGGAGATACTACTTGTATTCGCAGTGGAGGTCGAAGGTCCTTCAAAATCGAGTGTCGAGAAATAATTCGAAGGGTCATTATCGGTATTGTCGTGCCGGGTCGTTTCCACCACATGGTTCTCTGACCACCTGACCGAGTCCCCGTCTTCCGTAATGCTTTGTTCATTGATCGTGGACACTAACGAATCGATAGTATTATGTAAATAAAGGTGAACGTGGAGATTATTGACATTATTTCATTTCCAATCATTCGATTTTGGAATAATTAACCCTTTCGATGTTTAGTCCGTACTTTTAGTCAATGATTTATAATAAATCGTCTAAAAATGAATTTTCATTTGTAATAAAAATTTACCGCTCGAATTGACTAGCACCGGAAGATTTGAGGCGTTTTCCACGATTTCGGCTACCTCCACGGTAACATCGATCGTTTCATTTTCAATTCTTAACCTTCCTCCATTCTTCGACTTCAAACGCTTCAGGTAACGACCGATACTTGGCAGCTTTGATCTGATCTGTTCGTTATGATCGCTAAACAAGGTTTCGTTCAAAAACGAAATATCGCGGCATATGTAATATTTAAATGGCTAAACAAATATACTGTAAATTATACTAATTTTAGCACTACATGTACTAATCATTGGCACTGTTAATGTAAATAAAAATCCATAAAAATGAACATAACTAAATACCACGATAGGGCCAGATTTAATCCTATCAGAATTAAATATCCGGTATATTATATTTGTAAATTCTAAACCATAATAATTAAGAACTGATACAAAATTATAATGCAAAAGAAAATACTGCAATTTCTTCTAATCAGAAAAAAAGAAACATACAAATATTTTCCTTTTCTATTTTACAAAGGTGGAGCCTCACCTTACTGCTTATATTACTCGCGACAGACGGTTTCAAATTCGGAACATCTTTGTCAGCGGAACATTGCGTACCTAATTCCTCCGCGTCGTTCGACGTAGAGGCCTCACTTCCGGACACGATTCTCGATGAAGATCCATCACTCATAGCGAAAAATAATCGACAAGAAGGCACGCGAAAAATAGGCGGAGGCCTTCTGGTTACTTGTCAATTTTCACATGACACGAATCGATGTAACCCGTCGACTATTTTATCGACCGTCGACTTTTCACCGGAACTACTTTCATTGTTTTCAATTTCTAACATAACCAATTCAACGCGAGAAAATTTTAAAACACGCTTGGTACACGTTGGAAGGTGAGCAACGGTGAAAACACGCATGACAAATCGTGTTATTTTCACTAACACGAAGGACGCATTGGTGCCTTCTGTTAATGTTTCATGTTTAATTACGGTGATTCGCATCAAAGAAATCCCTCGAATACTTTTTCAAAAAATTACGTGCAATTAAGGAAAACTGATTGGCGAAAAATGACTAAGGAAGATCGATCGGAATACGATTATAATCAACAATATATTTCCAATGTTTTTTTATCTCGAATGCACACATTCACAATCGTGAATGTGACACACTCTGTGACAAAGAGAAAAATACTTGAATGGAAGAACTGACAATTTCGAACTCCTGTTTCGATGATATGACGATGCAGGAAACAACGATCAACTGATGTGATTACGACATTGTATTTTTCACGCGAAGATTGACAAGCGATGATTCACTCACCTGATAAGTGTAAGATGAACAAGGAACGTAAAATTCTCTACTCATAATAATCGGAGCTCGGGGCGGTTGTAAAATCCAGCTGACGGATCTTGTGCAAGTGTCAAAATGCCGGTGGCGCCATCTTGAACTCGTCTAGAGTCGAGGTCGTCAAGCTGTCACGAGGAAAAATTCTCGATTTCTCAGTGGTACGAGTGCCATCCTTGACTTTCCCGGCACAAAGATCAAATTACAGGCGTTTCACGAACGTTGCGCACCTCGTTCAAACACCGAAACGTCACGAGTAACGTGAACACTTCCGTTGTCAAATCACAGTACGAGTCACCAACACACAACACACTTTTCACGCTGCTATTAGACGGCGAACGGTTTCGTCGAAGATTTATCGTGAAGCTCTTTATTGGACGGTATCGTTGCGAATGCTCGGAAAGTCAAGTAGCAAATGGTCGTGCACTGTTCATAACTTTCCACGGTATATTTACCACGACGAAACGCAATGGCATTATACCACCTTGCTACGCCATTTTCGGTACGCAGTGTATAACCGAACTAATGCACGAAGAGACAACCGTCCGTGTACACAGGCAAATGCCGACTGCCGCCAATCACGAACTCCGAACGAATAGTAATCATGGCGGCGCTGTGTTCAGCGCTATTGGCGCCAACGTGTCAGTTATTTAAACTGCGTACAACGTAAAACCGTTTGGTAACATAACCTAAGCACAGTAAATGCAAATGAAATTGTATCGAAATATTCTTCGTTTAGGTTCTTCGTAAAGCCAAGCCTTAGTTTGTAAGTCGCTGTCGTAATGCTTGACGCGAAGTGATGTGTGAAATAAAATAAATATTTTATACTCGGATATTCTTAGAAACTTGCATGATGTATACGGACAGTGGTGTATTACCGTAATCGGTACGTTATCAACATTTCGCCAAGTTTAATTCCAGTTCTGGACGTTAGATGGCACGACAGGTATAATTCGCGGCACTTATAAATTGCGTTTCAGTAAACTTGCAAATAAGAGTTATTTAACAAAGTTTTCAGATACTCGATGATAAAATGTATGACTATAAGCTTCCTCTGTATGAGGAAGTAAAAAATAAGTATGATTTCAAAACACTTTAGTTTCCAATTCAGTTTTCAAGTGAATATTGATAAAATACATACATAACAATTTGAATCTACCAGAACGAGGGTGGAATAAAAGGTGTATCATCCCTGTATATAGGCTCTATATCATTCACCGCTTCCTAAAATGTCACATCCAAGAAAAACTTACTTCTAAATTGTTCATGTAGCAATTTTGCAGACAAAATTTCTACTTTTTACAGTAGAATTCTACACTGAATCTGATACGATAGTGTTTCCGTTCACCAGTTGATGGCGTCGGTGGTACCATTTTCAGAGTACCTGACTATGACCTTTTCCTCTCTATCAGTTTTAACTCGTTGAATGTATTCTAACAAGGTTATATGAAACCTATTAACAACGGAAACACGTCTTATAAGCTCTAACAAGTTGAAAAGGTCAAATATTATACGAAAAGTAACCAATAACATTCTTATTAACACTGACAACTCAATGAACACCTGAAATACAATTTTCCAATTATCGATTTTAGCGCTCTAAACAAACTATGATACCATTATTTAATTAACATCGAGTCCACAAAACGTTTTACTTGCTACAATAAGGCGTAGAAGGTTCTTGTTTAAAAAAAAAAGGAATCAATTTCTTGTTTTGTTAGTTAATTCGTTTGCCGATGAATGGCGCCATCGGTACCGTATTGAGAGCGCACACTGATGTAATAATAAAAGTACGTATAAAAATGAGACTGGTACTGTATTTTCAGCTTATTAAGTTAATTACTTTGAAATACCGGTATTTTCTTTGACTGTTTTATCAGTTTACATGGTGCTGCATTTGGTATGTATGGAAGACACAATTCAATTATAAAGAGGCGATGAGTTAAGCTAATTTAAAACATAAATAAATTTAATCCCTTATTATCAGTAAACTGGAAGCAAATAATTTATTAAATAATACAATCCAGTACTCTATAATATATTCCAAATATGAAATCAATTTTACATTATGTCTGTAAAAAATTTTCACAATGATTTTTTATATCAAAATGAAATATATTCGAGTTGTTTATTTAAGAATTAAATGTCCAAGTATTATAGTCGAATAATTAAATATTCTATATCGAAAATCGAACTTATAAAGGAATATTTTCTGTTAAGGAACTGGTGTGTTGCGATATTGATTTCATTGTAATATTATTAGACGTCCACGTGTTATTTGCAAGAAGCTGTCAGTCTCATGCTGCACCCAATACTTGCGCAACAGCATTTAGTACCCTTGGCATTCGAATGACGGGGTGGATATTTCGAAGATGGATGTTTCTTTGTTTGCGGCTCGATTACTATGTTTCGCGGTACTAAAATGTCATCCCACGGAATTTCAACGTCGTCGGTATCACAAGCTTCCTCTTGTACTGGTTGTATGTCTATCGGTTTTTCAAGTACAAGATCGTTCCATGGAATTTCTAGCGTGGAATCGCAACTGGCAGGATCAGCCTGTTTTGACAACACCGTTTCCATAATGATCAAATCCTTCCATGGTAGTGGCATGGTACCTTCAGATTCCTTTTTCATTGCTTCTTTACCAGTATCCTGATCATCGACTTGGTCTATACGGTCGCTTAAAGGTGTCAATGAAGCTTCTTGACGAATTTTCATGCCAGCTACTGGCAATGCGATATCCTTCCACGGCAATTCGATCTTCGAGTCGCACAATATAGACACTTCTGAGAATTCCTTCCTTAAGTCCCTCATATAGGGTTCATGCCAAATATCCTCTTCAGGGTTGTATACATATGTCTGTCTCTTCTTCTTACACTGATCCTTTTTTCTCAGCGATCTGTGCAATCTTTTATGAATGCAATAACATCCTGGTATCTTTCTTTTATTTTCAGTCATAATGTCCAATTATTCTGCCTCGCAACGTGATACTTGTTAATTTTTTTATTTATCTAACCTTTCTAATTTAAATCAGCATAGTCTGTTTTGTTTTGCCATATGGAGCTTAGTTCATATAGGTACGATTGAAACAATATTCCTTTGGAACTGGTTAATTCATAATGACCGATGATCGAACTTCATAGAGTATTTGAAAAATGGGAAAGGAAACAGGGTTCGGGACATTGAAGTTCATATTATTAGAATTATAAGCAATTTTTCGTTTTACAAGCGACATGTTCGCATGCGGTACGCATCTCATGACACAGGATTATTATCTCTGGGCTATTGTTAATTACACATCCTCTCGATAAATGTTATCGTACGGTTTTCATAATACATTAAGATTAGACTAATTGTATTAATTTGATCAGAAAACGCTATGACCACAGAATGATCTTACACGGAAAAAAATCCGAATCGAAATGTGCTACCTCATGCATTGTTCAAGAAACTTTATCAGCGCCTTCGTGAATCAGATTCACTTGAAACACATTATCGAGATTAGGAAATACCTGTCTATTTTTATTCGTACTAAAGTCGTTTTGAGGGTCGTTTATGTTCAACGTGTGCAGACCCTCGCTCCATCAGACTTTCCAATAAAAAAAATTAAATTGTATATTAAATTCTCACTTGATTTTTTATATTTTATTCATCAATAAAGATGGACAGTATCGTATTTCAAATTATCGTTATAACTATCCATGAATAGAAGCCCGCAATATTATAGGTGATTTTTTCCTGGAACCTATTTTATTAAGCATACCTTGTATCATTTTTTTTACAATTGCGTTTAGGTAATATTTAGAATTGCAGTTTACGCATGATCGAGCTCAACGTGATTTTATATTCAATGACATTTAAATAGAACCTTGGATGAAAGATGGTTTGGATGGAATGGACCAACCTCGTGGCTCCCTAGATCTCCTGATTTCTTTTAAGAATTTCGCGATACAGAAATGTAAGCGTGTGTGAAAGTAGGTGAAAAATATAGAAAAAATGTGTAATCTTTGCAGTTTACATAATTCCTTTTTCTTCTTTTCGGTGAAGAAATCATCAAATAATTCATTGCTTTCACACCAGAATTTTACTTCAATCAGAACAAGAAATTATTTGTAATTCCAAGGAATAATTTTCTGAAAACTATCTCGCTCTGTATAAAAACATGTAAAAAGAATTCGTTTTAATCATTCGTATTGGCCAATCATTTAGATCTTTCATCGCGACATCTACCGAGAGATGATGGTATAATGTGAAAAATCCACTAGTTGCCGATAAAAGGAAATCCGTAAGAAGTTTGACTTAATTTTGCAACAAAAGATGTAAGAAAGAATACTGGGCTGTTACCTTTTGTTGAAATGTTCACGTTATAAAATTTGTCTGTTAAAATAATCGTAGATACGGTTAAGAACGGTTTATCGGAATACGAGAGAGACCGTGCAAGAATAATTGATGGATTTTGGTTTGACCACCGTAGTAAGACTACGTTTAGAAGGCAGCCATCTTGCAATCCCTAATCAAAGATCTTCGGCTAGCGGGTATCGCTGTCTGGTTTTCAGCCGGTTAATATCAACACACAGTTCAACAAATGGCTTTAAAACGAATTAATAAGGTATGTGAACGATCAGAGGTGTTCGTATTATACAAAGACAGTCGGGTGTTAATGTGATGTGTATCAAATTCGGTTGAACGCCCTTAACGATTTTGCAGTGAAGCAATGTGAGCCAGCATTGAAAATCATGTTGGCTTATCCTCTTTTTTACATTCTTCGATTGTGCTTTGATTTATTTGCATACGCGTTTATGTATATAAATGCATAGTGCATTGCACATGCTGCACAGTGCCACTTTGTGCCAGTGGACGTAGTAGCTACGGTGACAGTGAAATTCTAAAAAAAATTTTAAGTGGCTACCCAATAAATTGCCGGAAGTAACGTAAAACCGTGCGTTACATACATCTATATATACATATATACGTACATATATACATATGTATCATATATACATGTAGCTATAGATAACTCAGAAATTACGAAAATTTCATTAGTGTATTCAGAGTCCATTTGTGGGATATAAATATATCATCAAAAGTTTTTTCAATGTCCATTTGCTTATTTGTTTTAATGCATAACATGGTTTTCTCTGTGTGGCTGTAACAACATTAATAAGATAAAGTGAATCATGTAGAACTGATATATTTCTATATGATGCATGCCAGCGAATTGGCCTGTCAATCATTATACATAATGTTTCTCAATCAAACCATCAGTAGAAGTAAATGGACAAAAGAATAGAAAACATTAAATATATTGCTCTTGGGATAATCGCATGAATCACAAAGTGCAATGTCACTTTTCTCTGTAACTTCAATTCTGTAACTGTATTTCCATTATAACGTAATACAAGTAGTATAAATACTTTAGTTCGTACCATTGTCTAAGATAAACATGTAAATTTTTTGAATAATGTTCTAATTAAGTCTCTTAATTGTATTATTACCAATTAATGCATTGTAACATTTAATTCATTACATTACAATATTGTAGTTAACTTTCCTTTGTTCCTTTCAATGCTATCTATCTTTCAAATGATGATTCAACTTGTTCTATGTTTTTAATGTGTATGATATAAAAATTATAACAGAATTATTATATGAGATTAAAATTATGTTGTAAAGTATTAAATTTATATAATTCGTACCTATGATATATAGATACGTAAGAATGTTCTAGAACATTTTGTTTACATGTTTCACATCTTCCTCACTGTATTTAAACCTATATGTATAACCTTTTTTACTTTAAGCTTCATGATGCAATGCATGATGCAGACATATTATTGATAGAGTATATTTTTAACCAAATGATATTTATGTTATAAATAACATTTATAAATTCTGATCAGGCATAAAGAGGAATGTATAAACAGTAGATATAAGATATATTTATGCTATTATGCAGATGTTTTTCTTTCGTATATTTAGGAACTTCAGGACCTTGGCAGAGACCCACCGGCACAATGCTCCGCTGGTCCTGTAGGAGACGATTGTAAGTCTTTGACGATATATGTGATTATATATGCAACAATTAAAGAATATTATTAACTTGTTATACTTTAAACAATCTGTTGTTTTAAAGATATGTATATTTATGACTATAAGTAGACAATAAAGTTAATTTGTTGCTATTCTTGTTAATGTTTAAGTGTAAGTATTAGTCATCCTTTAGTTTTGTGCTTATTAGTGTCTTATAGCAAACTAAAGTTTCTATATTTAATTTTGTGATTGCTTTCAGTATTCCATTGGCAAGCAACTATCATGGGACCAGTAAGTATACACGCATTTTAATATCTTCATTCATAACTATTAATTAAACTAATATCCATCAATTCAGAAATATTTGCCTTTTTGTGGGACGCTATTAATGTATACATAAATATAACTTGTACACATTAGTTTCAGATACTTTTGTTTTTACTGCAATCTTTCAAAAGAGTTAACTTTCTGTTATGTTTAACACTAGAACTACCAAACGGGTCAAAATGACTTGTACCAGATTCCATATTCTGTATTACAAAATTTATTAAAACACTTGTATCGAAATAAAAGTTGCCTCTCAATGGTAACGAATTTTTCTACATATGTACTAATTCATAATTCACCTTTTACGTATTTTGTTTTCTATTTAATTTTCAATTTAAGTATAAGCAGGCATTGCACGCCGGTAGTTCTAGTGTTAATATTTGCATTTAAAATACATAATACAATAAATCTGATATGTAATATAATAATATAATATTATATTGCTTTTCTTGTTTGATCTTATTAACATTTTTTCAGCTCTCAGTATTTTTAATAATATTAATTAAGACTATAATTTACGACTAATATGTATTAAATTTCTTCATTAATTTCTATGATTATGTTGCTTCATATGTTTTTTTTTTTACATTAGATAAAATTCTTTATTATATATATCAGTGTATAATTAGGAGTAAATATTATTTTCAGCCTGACAGTCCGTATCAAGGAGGTGTGTTTTTCCTTACAATTCATTTCCCCACAGACTATCCATTCAAACCACCTAAGGTGTGTACATGAAACGTAAAGTAACATTGTTTAATATATTCTTATATGTTATTAGTATATTCATTCGATGTACATTTGTACAGGTTGCTTTTACAACTAGAATTTATCATCCAAATATCAACAGTAATGGAAGTATTTGTTTGGATATTTTAAGATCGCAGTGGTCTCCAGCACTTACCATATCAAAGGGTACATAAGTTTGCAAATATAATTTAAATACAGAAGAAAAACAATAGAATGCAGTATTTATTTGAATCAGCATCACAATATAATCTATGATAATACTTCATAAGTCTTGGTTTATTATGAAAGTTTTCTTGTTTTCAGTTTTATTGTCAATATGCTCATTGCTGTGCGATCCAAATCCAGATGACCCTCTGGTACCAGAGATAGCAAGGTTATACAAAACTGACAGGGAGAAGTATAATGAATTGGCACGTGAGTGGACGCGCAAGTATGCCATGTGATGCGCCAATCTCTGCTGACTTCACCATCTAAAAGCCACCAACAAGCAGCCCCAGCCTATTGCCACTTATGCATCAGCACCAATTGAAATTAGCTATGGCTCGTCTACTTTTAAACTTAAGCCAGTACTCAGGCTCGGAGAATGTTCAGAGAAACGCGATCGATCTGAAGTTCTCTTCGTCCCGAGAGGCCTGCGAATATTGAGACGTTGCCACAATGGCAATTGAGGCAATTTTGAAAGGTGGTCACATTAACATTATATATATATATATATAAATCAGAAAAAAAAAGAAACATGTCCGCTTTGATTTTCATAAATAAAAAAGAAAATGGAAGTAAAATATAGGAGAGTGAAAGTAGGATTTGTATTTCAATTTAATAGTTTAATTTCTAATCATTGTGCTTATTATACCGTAATATTATATACCTACTTTCTCAGTGAAATGAAAACCTTGAACTGACAGCACATCAATTGTTAGTTTCAACGCAAATGAGCAATGTTTGCCCGTCCCTTGGAACGATGCGGTCACTTTTTTGTAAGACTGGGCTATATATAAATACTACTGAAAATATACCTGTATGTTTTGTTCAATTATTAAAATTCCTTACCTATCTAACAAATTCTACGAGTAACTCGAAATTTCTGGTTTGGTTCCTGTGTGTGTGTAGTAGTTTAATTATGCATATCATTAATCGATAAATTGGACTATACAGCTTCAAATAACTTAAAGTATACAAATAAAAATAGAACCTTTTAGCGAGTTATCCTGACCGCGATATACGTACCTGCCGTCTATTGGGCTCGTACGATATTCCTTATTCTATCAGATTCATTCACAAGTTTTTAAGGACGTGAATTTGAATGTCATTCGACTTTATTTACATAAGAAAACTATAATAACAATAATCGATGTTACTGTTTATCGATAAATGATAAATGCGAAGTACATTTTGTTTGAATTTTTACGTAAAACGGGTTATGAAAATAGATAAGAAGGATTTCAATGAGCCCTAGAGTTTAACAATGGATTTGTAAATCCCTTTGAATTTATTTTATTAGTAGTGCGCCATTATATTATCGATAAAGTCATGCGTCGTACCTTACGAATTAAAAATTCGATCACCGCTACGTTTTACTCAAAGCTGTGCGTTTACTATTGTTTTGCGTGTAAATCTTTTCTTTAAGCGATAATTTTTTAATATTATTATTATTGTTGTTGTTTAGTACATATCTTTAAGTTTCCTTTCCATCCACAATATAATTACATACACACATTCGTATAAAATAATGTTTACGAAAATATTGAAATAAAATGACCATCAAATAGAGTTTAATCCTACTAATATCGCGATACGTTTTCAGTGTTATATATTTTTCACAGGTGTATATTGTGGCTGCAAAGGACTGCAATAAGATCCCAAATTATTTCCAATAAAAAGAAATTCATCTAATAATAATTTTTACAAGATGGAAGAACACGTTGTTGCCCAACAATGTGTAGTTTCGTCTGTTGGTTCGTTTAAATTAATCTAGAAACGAATTCACCCCTAGCCGGTGCTGGCAGTGTTTTCGGCTTCTACCCCTAGATAATGTTTGAAAACCGTGGTATCGTAAAAAAAAAAAAAAGATCACTTAATTAGAGAGTAAGTAAACCATTCTGTCTTGCGAATGGTGTAAAGTGTGTAAACGATCAACATCTCGATTGTAAGTCGGTGCTTAAAAGTATGGCAAGCTCACGGAGCGTGTACGAAGCCTAGAAAAGACAAATCGATTAGTATGTAATACGGTATACCAATTGTTAATGTCGGTTTTGTCTTGTGTGAACGTATACTGCTGTAATTTAATTACGAGTAAACACGCGGCAAATCAGGTATTTAAATATTTGCCCCCACCCCCGAAAGTGAATCATCGTTCATCTCTATTAGAAGGAAACTACTCATCTGTAATTAATTATTATTATCACATCTCACGTGTAATTATTATTATTATTATTATATATGTGTATATATACGTACATATATATATATATATATATATATATATATATATATATATATATACATATATTATAATTAACTATTATTTTAGCATTAGCCCTTTATATAATAAATTCTATATGACGATAAATCGTACCATGCCGATTTTAATCATTCGCTATCAGAATCACAGGCAAATATCTTAATTCTTTGAATTTATTTCGGACTCGAATTGAATCTAGATTTTACTACTGTGATTAATTGTTTCTTTCTGTTTTTATATCTGAATAGTTTAAAAATAAATTTCTTTATTATCATAAAAGCGAAAAATTAAATTTCTTTATTCGTGTAACAACGGGTATAATTTGTCTGCGCCTTCTTTTGTACGTTTTTCAACTGTTCGTGGAACTCGTGGAAGGGACATTCGAAGTAAAATCATTGTTCACTGTGTATAGTTGATTGATCCGAAGTTTTTACTAGCTGTAGTTCAGGCACAGACAGTGAACTTGGAACAAATAAAGAATCTTTATATGTATAATTGGCGTTCGAGGTACACGCGTGAACCAGCAGATGTCTTTGTTAGACTTTCACGAAGGACGAAATGTTTGTTGTGCTCAATGTGGTAGCTTACGATATATCGAAAAGTTGTAGGAACGGTGAAAGTGGCGAAGCCATTTCCCACTTTTGCCCTGGTCGCTCTTGACCGTTGTACAAGTATTTTACCGCAGCGTTGCGTTGGTAGAAACCTGCCGAAGTCGCATACTTAGCGATGGAGATAAGTGTATCCTCATACGATCAATTTAATTTGAAAACAGAGTATCTCTAGTTATTTATCTTCATAATTAACAAAATCGATTAATATGGTTATCCGATCGTTTTACATTCAAACTACAGTAACCCAAAATTATTGAAATATTATTATGTATAATAAAAATAAATTACCATTAAAAAATGTGCAATTATTTATAAGAAAATTTTATTTTCTTCACATAACAATCATATGACGAATAAATATATATTTATTATTAATTATAAGAATGATAAATAATATTGTTTCAGCAATTCGGAAGAAACATGGAAAGTAAACAATTTATTTATTATTAATACGCAAGAAATTTGGTTACCAAATCTTGTGATTTCATTTGCTTCTGTGTTATTTTCATTCGAAAAACAGAAATATTGTGTATATACCGTATAAATGTAGGTCATCGATGTCCGTATGTTCCACTTATTACGCTGTTTCAGTTTCTAAAGGAATGATATTCATTTCATTTTTGAATTTATAATAAATTATTTTGTTAATCATACAACAGATTAAAAATGAATTTATGATACAAATGATGAATTTTAATATTAAATACATTTTTATCAATTTGATGCTACCATGACAATGCACGTGTACTTAGGTGAATGTATGTAATGTAGTAAGGATGATCTCTCTTTCTAGGATCTTAATATGAAAACAGTAGAAAGTTTGCACGATCTACGAACTCTTCGGTCCACTGATATTCACATAAATGTTCTCTTGGAACTCAGTGTTAGCTTATTTGAAACGGTTTCTAGTTTAACACATTCCTTCAGAAGTTATTATTATTATATTATTGTAATAATTTGATATCCTAAATTTATTTCATTTATTATATAAAAATAGAATATAATTATTTTGCGAAGTTAGAAAATAGTAACATGCTACGAATACGAACATTATTTAAGTAATATTAATCAAACAAGTAATAGTTTTGAAATTGAAATCAAAACTATTCATATTCTGCAGAAAATGTGATATCAACTAAGGAGGTATTAAGATAAAAATGTTATGATTAATATAACAATAGTTTTGAAGGATTTATCGTAATCATTGCGGCTAAGTAAAAATTATCTACTTATTTTAGATATGAAACTATAACAGCTGTGTAATAAAATAAAAGTTCACGAGACTCATAGTAAATAGTTTTTACGAAATATAGTGATTGATATGAATGTGTACGAAATATCTATAAGAAGATAAACGTGGCAAAATTAATCTTCGTTCGTACAAACATTTATTACGTTCCATCTAGCTGATTAAAAAGTATTTTTCTGTTATACCAAGTATGAATAAGTATTACAAAACTGTTCAAATACAAATACAAGATATAAAGTAAATATATATAACGAGATAAAAATTTCTGACAATTCGCAGAAAAACATTAAACTCGTAGTGATTAAAAAAGAAAGCAACAGCATAACAATGCCAAGATTAATAGCAACTCATTCCAAGAATTATTGTAAGAATGGTCCGAAATGATAGTCGATTTAATATAGAATAAAATCCTAAAGTTAATAACATTACATAGGAAAACTGGTTGAATTCATAATATTTAAAGAAAAAACAGTATTAATCTTTGTTTACGGAAATGTAATTAACCAGATAAGAATATCAGAAGTAGTATCCATTCACACAAAAACTTATCACTTGGCGGTAGTTGAATAAAGTGTTTATCTTTCATACAAGTTATGAGTAAATAATATGAAATTATACCAGATCGATATAAAATAAGTATGTAGCAAAATTAAAGGTTCTGGAGCGTCTCATACGGCCACATAACAAATGATTCTAATTGTCTCTGCAATCTTCAAGTAAATTTAACTTTATTACTCACTAAATACATATGTTAATAATAGTTTTCCTTTGAAAATTAGGAAGAAAGATCTCACGCTGAAGGGTTAAGGTAAGTTTTCTTTCAATTGTTTAAATAACATTTGCATTTTACCGCAACAATTAGAAACTTAAAAAAACCTGTTCATCTTTGTTTACGGAAACACGAACAATAATTATGAAAATTGGTCATAATAGTACCATTATGATATATTAAGGTTTCTATAAAAAGTAGTTCTATATAAATATATTTCTCTCGTTTAAACTTATTAATACAATGGTAGGGCTGTGAAAAATATTTAATTTTCTGAAGATTGGATAAAAAAGGAAGCTCTACAAGATACTTTATTTAAGATCACTTAACGTGGCAAGAAGTTTGACACGGAGACACCAAGAGGTGTTGTCATTAATAAAAATCTCGTTTCTGCTAGTTGTATGGCTCTCTCTTGCACCGAACCTCTAAATTCTTGAAAACATAGAGAAATGGCAAAAGTTTGGGTCAAAGAGTTATCTGAACTTGCGGTGCTGGTTTGAAAAAGTCGAGGCCATCGCTAGTTGCGCGGTAGTGCGAAGACATGTTTCGATCTATCGAACGGCGCTTTGGACCGCCTGGTTGCGGTACGGTTTGTTCAGTGTCAGTGCTGTTCTCGGCCCGCGCACCGGTCGGTGAGGACAAGGTGTCACTCTCATTGTTAGCCGACCGTTTTCAGGATGTCTCGATAGATCGACGTTCGATCGATTTTTCAACATCCGCCGCTACCTTTTCGAAAAAGAGCGGACTTGCTGTTGTCGCTTGGAAAACGCAAATCGACATTCGTAACAGCGATCCAGTGGTATGTAATTTTAATGCAACCGTTAATCGATCGTGATTGTTGGAGCCTAACAAAGAGGAACGTTCTAAATTCTGAATCATTGCAAAGTGGCAATTGAGAAATAGCGCGCGAACAAAGCGGTGTCAAACGTTCGCTCGATGACTGCACGTGTTCACCGCGAACATGCGTGTGATTTTATAGTATTATGCAGGATTATAACGTGTACTCCTTCCTTTTTTTAATATAAGAGGGAAATTTATGTTTCAACGCTTCGAAAAAATCTGCTTAAGCCATTTGCAACCCATTTGCATCAAGAAGCAGAATATTCCGCGAGCAATGTCTGCTCCGTATTACCAAACACGGTATAATCACCGGAAAACGATTGACCAATACTGTTCCCCTCAATTAAAATGTCCTATCATTTTTTTTTTCTTCAGAATGTTATAAAATACACGAAAAGGATATTTTATATCGTTTATAGGAAATTAAAATTGCCACGTGCTCTTTGTAGCGATCTACAAACTCGAGTATTTGAAAATGTTAATTAGAACAATTATTGAATAAAGAGAAGCAAAATATCCTTTTAGCGAGGTATTTCATTATAATTAGTTAATAACAGATAGGGAAGATTTAAGCAGATTTAAATCAGGACAAATTATAAGTTATTTTATAATTTATTCACTCATGCTGTGATAAATGACAGACTCTACAATTTAAAGTACGATGTAAATGGGTTAACTACCATTGGTACAAAACTAGTAGATGTATGCAAAAGTTTCTAAGTTAGTTTCTTAGTTAATCTAACATCCGACTTTGGTATGATAAATTACTAATGCAATTACAATAGTATTCGTGGGTGATGGTTACCTTGCAAACCCCAAATACTAATTTGGTAAAAAGGTGCTGGTTCTACTTGTGCCTTTTTTAAATTAAAATTAATTAAAAATACAAATACCCACGGAGCTATGATGAATCAGGTGTTGTATGATCCAAATGTCGTGAAGAACACAGTATGATATAATTTGAAGTATTTTCTTCCTACAGTTTTGCGCAATAATTTGAAGCTCCAAAGTTTGGAATAAATTAGTATTCCGAACGTCATGTTTTCTCCTTGTTACTTGACGATTTTCGCTGACAAATCGCATTGCACTCGACGGAAAGGCCCAACAATAATGTCATCTTGAACGAGTAGTATATTCTCGGCCGTCAGCTTCATTTGCCACCGGTGTTTTCACTCGCAAATATATGTACGTATTTATACATTGTTAATGGTTGTTAATATTGGCACTCGTGACACGTCCAAGGTTTTTATTTCTTCCTTTATGCTTTCCAAGGGTGATTCGCAAAGGAAATTCATGGATTTTCGTATTATCGCGTTTTGCATGAATTGTCTATGGACGAGAATAGGAAATCAGTTTGAACGAGCGGCTGAAGAATTTTGATTGGTTCATTTGAGTACGAACTTTGGATTGTCAGGAACATACCGACTTCGACAATGTATACCGATTTTGTTAACGACGATATATTCATAACGATTGCAATAGGTATACAGTAAAGTTAAATACAGAGTTTTCAAAACGGAAACCTAGACACACGTAACGAGTTTCGAAGAACTTCGTCGACTTTCTCGTAGATTAAACCTGAGAAATCACTCAGCATGCAGGAGAGAGTGAACGGATTCCTTGTAAGCGCATAAAATAACCAATCATCTTGCAGTTAAGTTCGGTTTAGCGGAAGTTCACTCCTAAACGCGTTCACCAACAAGAATTTCTATTTCGCGTCCTGCAAAAAAGATCCAGTCGAATCGTGTTCGTTTTCACGCACAATGCGACGTTCGTTGAAAAACATTTCATAAAAATTGATATCCCCTATAGACGAGAATCGTTTGTAACGTTCTTATTGGGTTTTGAACAAGTTCGACGTGTGTCGCACGAGTTTCTAACTCCATCAGTAGTATTCCGTGCAAGAAACAGCAATTTACTATACCGCGTCTTTTTATTATTCTGATAGTTTCTCAGAGTCGGTCTTTGACAAGGATGTTGCGTGCGACAGGTTAATTGGTCGCACGATATACTTCGCATTTTTTCATATCTTGCTTATTCTTACAGCAGAACTTTTGAAAACGAAAAGTTCTACCTTGAAAAGAAAAAGTTACAAAGGTTTTGCGAATCTCTTTTGTTAATTTAATATACTCTGATGCAGGTAAAATTTGTATTTCACAATTTAAACATTGTTCAGAGAGTTACATATGTTGTATATCTTTGTAGAGATGTTACATGTAATTGGAGAATTATAGATACTTGGGAGAAAAGAATGTTGAACTAAAAAATCTATTTTTTATGTTGTAAATTGTAACCACGTGCAGCAGGTATATGACGTAAAGCTAGAAAAAGCTAATAAGCATAAATGTTCATGCATTTGCTGTACATGCATCTTAAACAGCACTTATCATTATTTCCCAAACAGACTATTTTTATTATTCATGCAAAGTGCATTTTGAAACCCAAAAATTATTCATACCTTCGACACATATTTTTTATTCGTTACTGATGGATGTTTTTCAAGTAGAAGCGATTTATTAAATTTTTCTAAAATGTGAATTGTCTAAAAATCAGTGCATAATGTATAAAATATTTTTAAAGAATTCTGAATGTTAGACATACAGAAAGTCTTTCTTTGTAGAAATAATAATGATTCTTGCAAGGAAATGTGAAAGATATTTCACATATTATGGAATAAATACAATAAACATTTTCAAAAGTGTACCATGTGTATTTAGTTCATGTCTAAAGATAAATTGAAGTAATTAAAAAAAAAAGAAGAAGAAAGAACGAAATATACAACTAATAAAAATGTAAAACGTTCAGCAGAAAATGGGGATAAATGCTGTCTCCAAAATAATACACTTAAGTATCGGTTCTGAGAAATAATTGGATATTTTACCAACGGTAACCCTTTTTTCTTTGTTTCGTTTCTTTTTAAAAAATTTGATAATCGTTCAATCCGTAATCGCATTGTAGAATATTCAATAAGAACAAACCTAGGACATTCAAGTTTTGTTTGTACAGAGAATAGTTTCTTCATAACACCTTAACACGTTGATTGCCACAGTGAAAATGGACGTGTATTGTAAGACATACTGTAATAACAGCCATTCAAGACGCTACGATTCAATTTTTCAATTATCTACTTCACATTATAAGCATGGTAGTAATGCTATTCTTTCTTTTCAATTGTATTAAATTTATGGTGTTGACCATCGACGTGTTAATTGGATTATTTCAGTGCGTCAATAAAAAGAAAAAAGATTAGTGACACGAAGCAGAAGCTTAATAAATTAAATATTTACACCTATGTGTGAAAATTCTTATTGAAAATAATTTCTTATCGGACATACAATTTTACAGCTTTTAGAATGATCAAAGCTCCTTGAAAGATTAAACAAACATTTGTATGTAAATTTTGAGAAATATGCAGTCACTAAAAAATGACGAAATGAAAATAGAATATAAGTATTTAAATGTAATACTTTTAAGGTGAAAGAGAATAAAGAAAAAATTCCCCGACAATTTTGTACATTTTTTCAACGTTACAAATTACAAATATCTTAAATCTTCAGTTTTGATCCAACAAGTATGTTTTTCAGTCTAAATTAAGAGTCTAAAATAGATGTGTCAATAATAAGCAACGAAGTTAAGCCGATTTTTGTTCATTTATTGACTATCAATGGGTTCATTAATAAAAGAAAAGAGCAACTTAACGGAGCTGAGTGACCAAAAATCAGCACATATCGAATTGACAGAGCAACCGAAACGTTCCCACACCATTTCCTATTCGACTGACACACTTATTTCTTCTTTGCAGACTCTCAAGTAAGATAATCGACTATTCCCAATGATGAAATTACTAGCAGGTGTGGAAGAAGTGAGTGACCAAAGTGAAAAGCAGCAAGATGATGAACAATCGCACAATAACAATCATGAAAAGCAACCGAAAACAGACATCGGTCAAGAGACATTCAAGCTACTTACTGGCGAGGTAAATTAACCTTTAACCCTTTTCCTTATGATATCATATTACATCGATGATATTAATCAGAAAGTTTTGTCGTTAATTTTCATTGTATATCTATTTCTTTTCTCTGTGAAAAAAATATGTGAATTTCTCGACGGAGAACAAATTATTAAGCCATTGGTAACACAACAAGTTGTCAATCATTACTTTAATTGTTTGAAGAATTTTTCTTAATTCTGTTTAAGAAATCCTTTGAAATGTCGATTTCTATATATTTACAAAAGGAAAGAATCGAATCACAGAAATTTATTAAATACATTAAACTATTTTGATTTAAAACTCGAATTAATTGTTAACCACCACGACTTGGAACTCTTAGAGTTCAGAACTCTTCTTTGCATCTCTAAATTCTTCGTTTGATATCAAAGCATTTTTGTGTGAGGCATTTTTTTATTAAACTATTAAAAGTAGTTCAAATATTGTGGTGACAGATTCATGGACCATCCTGTAGATTCGTGGCTCATAACTTTCACCTTGAGTAACGTGTAATTATCTAAATTAGAGGATAGTTCCTACAGCAATCATGCTCGGTATGCTCCATTTCTGTTGGACGTTTAAAATTTCAATTTTGCAAAATGTTGACACACATTCGTGACTATGTAGGTTGTTCACATCTTCGGTTCCCCCGTTTCTTATTCAGTTTGCATTAAGGTTAAACATTAAATTTCTATCGTGAATTGAAATAGCTGTAACTTAAAATGAATAGTGATGTATAATTCATATCGGTCGAATGTGTTCAAAGTGATAAAATATTTGATTAGTAATCCAGTGGATGAGAATAACATCTTTTGTATAATGTTATTTCCGCTTAATATTCTTTCAAATATTTTGCAGACATAAAGGATGAACTTGACCTCTAATAAACTTACTAAAGATCTTCTTAACACCTTGACTGCCATGCTAAAGGCGCTGAAAATTTAGTCAGGCAAGGCATTTATTTATATCAAATTTTACCTATTATTTTGACGGTTCTTCGTTATTTCTATTATTCAGAATTTGGGGTATATAATACGACGATTTTTAATTAAGTAATTAAAAGGATATTAATAATACAAGCGACAAGTTTCTATGGAAATTCAATGTGCCCGCCGAATATGAGTGACGTGGCAGTCAACGTGTTAATAAACTTACTAATAAACTTGCTAAAGGTAGTGTAAGTCAAGATGCGACTGTCGAGCGTGATCGTATTGGCGCACAATAGTTTAGTTGCTGGTATAGCAAAGTTAAAAATCGATTTCGCTAGTGAAAGATGCAGAGAAGACGAAGAAGAAAGCCCGCGGTATAAACTTGACACACTGAGATGAAAGGCAAGTCCCGTTGCGACCTACTTCACAGCTTTCGTATCTTTAGATAGCAGCATCGTTTCTACATCCTGAAACCATTCATGCTGTATAATTGCAATGGAAACGATTAGTAGAACATTACTAAACGTATTAATCGAAGATATCTCTGATTTAATGCTCGTTCTGTCCATTCGTTAAGAACATGTTGCAGTGTCTCCGAATTAATCAATTCATGAAATAAATTATAGATACGTATTAGGGGGATGAATAGCATCATGAATTTTATAATCATGTATCGAATAGAATAAATGGAAGAAAAGTCGTTATTGATATACGTATAACCACCCTCTTCATATCGTATAATTTCTTCTATCCATTTCAAAATCAAACAATCTTTTATATTAGTTATGCAGAGTAATATAGAAAAGGGCTTCAAACGTTACTATCCTTCTCGGTTAAAATTTCTCAGGTGTACCGAACCAACTCCAGGAAGTTGGAGGATTCGCCTCTCGAAACTGAAATCACGCCTGAATATGAAATGAAACTGAGGCGACTTCTTGCTTACGAAGAAGCTCCAGAATATCTCCAACATAATCCATATATTCTCCATGGATATCGAGGATATCTTACCACAAAGCTATGTATCGAAAGGTTCGTATATAACGTTATTTTAATCCCTTGCATTCGATACACTTTTTCTTTAATTCAATTAATCCAGTTTACTTTTATCGTACAGTTTCGTATGTTTTAACTTAAAACGTTTATTTATCGACAGCATTATATTATTAAAATAATTTTACTTTTATTCGGTAATTACTTGAAAATATCTTATATATTTTATTTATGGAAATGATTTATTCCAGCATATTCTGGTGGACAAACGAAACAGTGAACATATGGAGCCACATATTCGGATGGATGTTATTTCTCGGTCTGACCCTGTACGACCTTTGTCTACTGAATATTCATGCGCCCATGGGTGACAAAGTGATAGTAGCTCTATTATTAATCTGTTTTCAGGTAATATCCAGGAAATATTTTGTCAAATCATTCATTACTACAATAACATAATTTTAATCCTAAACGTTATTCGATATTCTTCTAACGCAAGTTGCCTCGAGTTTTGCAAATCTTACTTTTGGTTAACAAACATACCACCTAGAACAGTTAGTGCGTATTAATTCAGCATGTTCCCGTCCATCGCATCATTCAACGTGTTAATAATCATTTAAAAAAGTACAAAATTAATTTGTTCCAGGCCTGTATGATTTTGTCCTCGGTGTACCACACGTTCTCCTGTCGAAGCGAAAAGGATTACTGGTGTTTCTTGTCGTTCGACTTGTTTGGCATCGCCTTAAGCCTTCTGTCGATATACATGTCTGGAGTTTATTACGCTTTCTGGTGTCACAAGGTGAACGAAATTACGTAACCCTGACATATTCGATCGATATAAGAATTCCTTCTATCTGAAATCTTTCGTTGCTATTATCTTACATGTCAATTTAGTATCAATTTTGCTTGATACCTTTTAGTTTCTGTTTTTGAAAGTTGAAAATTATTCACCATGAATGCTGAGAGCTATATTATCCCAGGTCCATTTTGATTATTTTTCAGTACAATAAAAAGGAATTTGTTAAAAAATGAACTTGAGTTAGTGGCTGCCAGGAACAAAATGATAATTATAAATTCATTGCTCACACAGGAGTTGCAGAATTTTTATTTAATAACTGTCCTGGCCATCTTTGTATTCGCGATGATCCTACAAATACCAAAACTGAATGTTAATGGGAACATCAAGCTAGTCGTTTTTGTCGCATGGGCAGCTTATGGAGTGCTGCCAACGTTGCATTGGAGCATTGCTATGGGTGGGATGGACAACCCGATCGTTAGAATGTTACTTCCAAGAGTACTAGGAATGTATCTCATTAGTGGTATAGCGTTTATTATCTATATGAGCAAAGTACCCGAACGCTTTTTCCCAGGTAATTTTGAACCATTCAAGCATCACTATTTTATTATTATTATTGTTATGGGATTTATTTTGATTGCGCGATCCTGTGGTCTGATGGTCGCACCAGTAGAATTAACATCAACGATCTTTTGATCAAATTTATCCGTTGAGTTTTTATGACACGATAAATATAATTCATAATTTGGTCAATGTACGAAATGGAATTCAGGCGTCTAACAGTGAAGATTCAAAAGTATATTTCTTGTTACATTAAATTAAAACATTGTATAGCTATGAGAAGTTAAATTCTCTTGAAATCTTTAATTTATTTAGAAATTCATTTAATAACTATTAGTTACTTTGGATCGTTCGAAACACTGATTGTGAATGGAGATTGCAAAATTTTAGTTTGTATCATTATTACGTTTGAAGTGTTTATTAAATTATTTGTAAACATTCGATGTCACATAAATATTAAAGACAATTTCGTATGGTATTAAGGCTACATTATTTACGCAATGGAACAAAGTGGAAATGATTCATTTTGAAACGATTTTATGCTGAGTAATTGCTATTATGTACCATGTGTTCTACTAACACAGCAACCAGCATTGACCTAATTTTGCGGTGAAAAAATTTCAACAGAAGCACCTTAACCCTTCGTGAGAAAATTTACTTTTTTACACTTCGTAGACAAATTAGGCCGTTCGTAATTCTTTTACCGTTTTAAACTTTCTATAAAAATTCTAAGATACTTATGAAAATATTCACTATTCGACCACCTGCTATGCCAAACGTTTAAAGTTTTAGCGATAAAAATAAAAATTTGGAGAAAAGACGAATTTAACTTGCGCCATCAACGACCAGGGTTCATAATCTCTATAATTTAAAATAAGAACTACTGGATTTGAGTGGCCTGGCATCAATGCAGTAGAATCTTACTGAGCAGACACTTTAGAAAGTATTCTACTTAAGCATCATACTGCGTATTTAAAGTATAATCCGATTGTGACTTCTGTAAAAAGGAATATTCAGAAGAACTTTTTTACATTGATTGAAAATTTCTATTTTAATCAGAAGTTTCAAATTATAAACATTTTTTTATTTATGTGTCTATCGAATGAAAATACTGTGATCTTGATATTTGAAGTAAACATTGACTATAAGTATTTGTGACGATTTTTCATCGAACATCTATTAACCTATTGACGTCAATCGACGAATAAATTAAATGTAAATCACGAAATCTTCAAAAATTAAGTCAAAATGAAGCATTCGCATGCTTCACCTTATAACGGAATACAATAGTCACAAATCTTATTACGAATTCATATATTCGTTATTGCATTTCTGAAATATCATTAAAATTTTGTTATATTAAAGGCTGGGTGGATTATATCGGTTCCTCTCATCAATGGTGGCACGCATTGGTGGTATTGGCTCTTTATTATTGGCACAATACTGGAATGCTTTACGTGGAATACAGAATGAACCATGGTTGTCCAAGCAACATAAAATTATTATGACATACGGAGTCTGACGACCATTCAGGTACGATATACGACCCCATGTAACGATAGCGACAAACTAAGAATAATAAACGAATTACGTTAAATAACAGACATTTAGATTATGTATATTCCTTTCTTTTATGACAAATTGCTATCTCCTAATTGAACAGAACATTTTATATAAATAATTTCCTTCTTAAAATATTTTAATCGATTACTTCAAAATAATCACCCAGTATTCTACGATTACCTGAAAGGGTACAGTTGACCTCCGCATAACACGAACGTTAGGTTTCTAAAAAGATGATTAACCAATTGCTATTGCCAAATTCTTGAGCAAGCAAAAAAAACTTTATTTTTCCTAATTGTATCATCTTTGTAGCGAACCAACGATATGTATTCATTGTCCTAGTTTTTATTTCATTTTCTACTTTATTTATTTATTTATTTAATGAGTTTTTCGTAGGTTTATTTTATTCCTGGGTATAACGTTATTAGAGATTAAACATCTCTCTTTTGCCCAAAAGGATTTACATCGGTTTATGAATACTATTTTTTCTTTTTCTTATCAATACTTTTTCATTTTTCCTTTTTGCTCCCCTTTAAGTCGCCTCTTACGACAAGCAGGGGCTACTGTGGGTGTATTCTGCTCCCCTCCCCACAGGGAGTTTTCTATTTTATTTATTTATCGTATACTTGATCCTCGCAATATTAAATTCTTTTTGCATAGACTGAAAAAGATGGTAGTTTACATCAAGTAAGTGGCTGTAGTACTTGTAGTTTAAACATGTTTAAACTACCCTTCCTCCTATTGGTATTGCGAGGATCAATATAAGAATAATTATATAAGATATCGTATGAATTACGTTTCAGGTTATGGTTTTATTATGGAATGTGCTTGCGCCATGGAATTCAATGTTTGGTCGTCAGATTATTACAACAAACTACCATTGTACTCTAGTGAAAAGACATCAACTTGCCCCAACGAAAATCCTTTACAGATGTATTATCAGCTCAAATAATTTCAATTTTACAGTGTGAAATAAGTGATACATGAAACAACAGCAACGCAGATTTTATTTTTGCAAACATTGTCTAGTGTCCTGGCGTTGGTAATTTTTATTTATTTTGTATTTATAATTTTTAAATAGACGTATTGAATCCCTTTCTCCCAACGTTTTTTTTTTTCGTCACAACAACCTCTTCAGACATTTATTAAACACAATTTCATGTAATTTGATAATTAATTCTTACATTTTGTTATTCAACGTTACAAATATGTTTATTACAATGTAATCGAAGTTGTATTCGCACATTGTTTTCGAACCGTTCAATAGGTTTGTAATAAACTGCTGTTATTCAATTTGAATGATATTATATAGATTTTAAAATACTTGTATGATTGTATAGTAAATTACCATTGCAGCATAAAATAATATTAAGGATTACACGGTATAGAGTTCATAAGCATTATGTTTCATAAAAATTGTGAAAAGGGACATTGTAGGTTAAATAAAAATATTTTATACAGAAAATATAGATGGAAGTTAAAGAAATCGAATTTTTCTTCACTTTTGAACATAAAGAGTATTTTGTAGTAATAACATTTTTGAAAAATGTACCAGCTTTCATTTATTTTCCCTAAAAAATGAACAAATGATTACGCAGCCAAAAGCAAAAATAAAATTTAAGATATTAGCGACGAAAAATTTGTTTTACAACAGAAATTCTATTCCGTATAAAATTCTCACATGAAATATACTAAAGAAAAATAAACGTTTGAATTTTACCTTTTCAAAAGCGTATTACCTACAAGGTACCAAATACTAAGAGTATAATTTCTAGATTTCTCCCAGCAAATATAACTATATACTTCCCTTTCAATTTGTCATTAACAATTAGTCAATTAATTATCTAAACTTTGACGAACTTCGTGTTCAATATTACAGTTAGAATGTTGCAAAAATTTTGGAAGTAATTTTTAAAATAAAATGTTTATTTCTTTGAAACGGGAGAGGTCGTAGCAGTATAGAATTGTATCGCTGACATTCTTGGGTGGTCTATGTCTTTTCCATGATACAAAACTGGCTCTTGGGACATTGGGTGAATTGATCTTTCTGGTAGTCTGAATTTCTCGTGTAATTACTGTTCGCGCACATTTTATTGAGTTAACATGCCGAAGAATAAGGGTGCGTAAACTATTGTATCATATTGTGTCATTTCTTGCTGAAAATTGTGAAATTATTTGTACATAAGTTATGTACTTTCCAATGTGCAATGTGGTTAATTTGTTCTAACCTGTTAATGTCAAGTTTGTCCTCGAAATTATTGAATATATTATATCAGATACTGAAATCTTCCATTGAAAAATATTTTCTAAATTACAGATTTTTGCTTAACTATTTTTTAACTTGTTTTTCATTTAGGAAAGGGAGGTAAAAACAGGAGAAGGGGTAAGAATGAAAATGAAACGGAAAAAAGAGAGTTGGTTTTCAAAGAAGATGGACAAGGTAAAATTTGTAACATTATACGCAATGCTGTTTTATTTTTTTATTATGGTTTCGTAATCTTGTAAAATTATTTGCTTCAAATTTCATTTTGACATATGTTTCCGGTTATAAGCAAATAGCATTTCATATAAAGATCTCCAAAATTTTAAGCTTTTTTTATGTTTCTGTATTTTATGTAGAATATGCGCAAGTTACAAAAATGCTTGGTAACGGAAGGTTAGAAGCAATGTGCTTCGATGGAGTTAAACGATTATGTCACATTCGTGGAAAATTGAGAAAAAAAGTATGGATAAATCAGGGGGATATTATACTTATTGGTTTGCGAGATTATCAAAATGCAAAAGCTGATGTGATATTAAAATACACATCAGACGAAGCACGTAACTTGAAAACTTATGGTGAATTCCCTGAAACTGGTAAGCAAAAGTTGTTATTATATCTAAAGAAGAAAGACATGAAAATATACTCAAAGTTGTAATTTTTTTAATATCGTTGCAGTGCGTATCAATGACACTGTCACCTTTGTCGAAGATGGCTTTGATGAAGATATTGAATTCGGTGATGAAATTAGCGATGATGATGAAGATGATGTTGACAACGTGAGTTGTTATAATTTTTGACACACTAAATATATCGTATTTCTGTTTCGGTATTTAATTATTTTTTATTTCCAGTTTAATTTGTTAATAAAATAATGTTTTTAACTTTACAGATCTGATGACCTTCAGTATAAAAATAAAAGGTATGGTACAAGAGAGCATGGAAACACCTATTTGTTTAACAAGACGCTACCAATTGTTGCGCAATTAAGATATTAAAATTTTTTGAAATAAGTAGTCAATTCTATGTATCTATAAATAAATTTCCATTCATTTGTATAATACTAATTTACAGTGCAAAATTGTTGAATCCTGAATTGTCAGGATTTATAAGTGTTATTAGTCCTGTGGTATATTCACTATATAGCCTGTCTTTTATTTTTATGCGACCTTAAAACTAATGACCCATTTCTAATGGGTATTGTTTTATATATTACCCTAATTAATCTAACAATTGTGAAAATGAAAATTGTATCAAATTTTTATTTTAAACTAATTGTAATATTAAGAAGAAAATTAATTGTGAACTATACAAACAATATATAACTCTTAACAACAACAAGTTGCAATTTTATTTAGAAACGTTTGTTGAGAATGAGATAACAGCTTTAAATTAGATCAGATATTTAAGAATAAAATTTGTTTTAGCAAAACTAATTATTTGTAACACAACGTTTATTATGCATTATGTTGGATACAAATGTTCTCATTTTCATTCCATATATTTTGTATTAAAAATTTATCCGAATATTCATATCACTTTACCGTCTGTATAAATCCATGAATGTGTACTGAATAAAATTAATGTCAACTGTTAACAACGAATAAAAATATATGAAATACCGAGTTCATTTTATTTACTAATTCGTGCAACATTTTCCCCACAGTGATTGTGTATATAAAGTCACCGAAACAACTAGAATTTAAACGGTTCAAAATAATTTAATCGCGACGGTTCATTATCGAGACTTCCGGGATGCGAAACCCTCAAAGGTTTTCATTCTAATTTAATTATATCTGTCGTTATCAAGAGACTTCTTTCCAGATTGAAAATATTTAAATAATAAAGGATGATCGGGTATTGTTACGTTTTTCTTTTTTTCATATCTCACCTTATTTGTTACAAGTACATACATCAAGGATTGTGATGCAACTGTTTATTTATTACATCGTTGTTGATAACTCTATCACACAATAGTACATGATAAAATCATATCATCTTTTTCTTCTTTGTTACTTTTGATATCGTACACCATACGATGGCATTATAATTTTAATGTAACATCGTTATATTTACCGAGGGGCTAAGCGTTAGATAGGAAAATCAGAATGTTCACAGTAACAGAATCATAAAAGGGTAGAAAATTACGTTCAGAGCTAGAAGCACACTGATGCGATACTGAATGTTAAATATACATATTTTGATTCAGACGCATATCTATGAAATCGATCTTTACATTATTTTATCCGATGCCGGTAGTTATTGTAAGAAGTCGGTTGTTAGAGTTAGAGGGTAGTTATAAAATACTGAAGTGAAATCTTCAGTTTATCACACGTTGTAACAATATTTAGTGCTCATCTAGCAAATAACGCAAAAAATCTGTTCATATCGAGTTACACTGTGGTATTTATACGCATACTGTTAAGAAAGTTAATTACAAAGATTATTAGTAAACATTATAGAAACAAACAAACGGGTATACGTTCAGTTTGCTCGCATTAAAGTTTTCATGGCGTGGAATCGAACGGGATCGTTCTACAATAAATCTTAAATTAAAAATACGATTGATAATGAAGTTTAGGCAATTACAAAATGTATATGTATGTAGGTTCTTTCTTGTGGCGTAACATTACTGGCTTGTGAATAAAACGATGATTAAAAATACTCTAGAATAAATAAATAAATAGAGGAAATTCGGCAGTCATGAATTTTATCGCCGATTTACGAGCACACTTTTTAAAATCTTACATATAATATATAAATTATTTTACGTGTTTCTCTTTTTAAATAAATAAAGTCTTGATGGCATTCAAATCTTAAACAAAATCTTCATAATATAGTAAATATAATTTAAATAGATAAATTTGTATTAAGAGGATAATCTAGTCTTTCGTAAAAATACAATTTTAAATTTAATATATAGAAATACGATTAAATGCAAACAATTATTTCGTACCATGTTTCTTTCGTTCGATTAAAAGCAGGTAGCCAGTGGAGTAACTTGTGGTCTGCATAATATTATTTTAAGTGTACTCAATAGAGTATAGATAATAGTTGTTAGTAAAAAATGTACTAATATACCAGGGAGAGATGACGGTGAATAAAAAGATTCTATCGTCAATGGATTGTTTAACAATAATTCGTGTCACGTTACATTAGCATTTTGCGTACTGCGTAAAACGTATAAAGAATCTCTCTTTGTTTTCAACGATACAAATCCTGCATTATAAGAGTCGAAATATTTAAACGCCAGTATCGCAACGTCCGTTAATGAGTTTGTAATAAATGTATACGACAGTACATGGGAGCATAATAAGTTTATTTTGATGCGTGTGTGATTGTGCCTTTGGTCCTTAGGTCAGATAGGCTCTAGGCAAGTCTATTAAACATAGAATAACAGTCATTATAGATAATAATTTATAAACTTCAGATGCATAATTATATCTTCTTCAATATATTATACATTAATCGAGTACCTTATTTAAAGTATGTATATTTATATATGTATATTTATGTATATATATATATATATATTTTTGTTCTTTTTTATTTTAAATACATACTATACGATTCCTTTCTGTGCCTTTGAAAACTGTGTTATACATTGAAAGCTAACGCTGTTTAAAATTATCAAGACGTGTTTCGAGTCGTAAAAGTTCAAACAATATTTCTTTTTCTACAGCGGACATGCCTCTCTTTTCCTCTTAGAATAATTTATAATAATTTTGCTATTTTCAACAATTTCTCTCTCCCTTCGATCTTTACGCGTGTGTAACATTTGTCCAATTATCTTGCTAGATAAACGAAATATTCACGGTTATAATCTTGCAATTATTACAATCGTATAATAGTACATTTATATAAGTTACGCTAAGAAATTATCATATATACAATTAAAAATTGTTAGGAAATATTCTTTTTTTAAATAAGTTAAATTTACATTGTATTGCGATCGATAAAAACATCGATTCCTCGTTGCTATCCCAATCAGAAGAATTCGAGTAGCAACGAGAATTCGATTATTTTCTTCATTATTATTCTTTCCATCTTTTTAGAATCAGTGTATATATGTATGTGTGTACGTGTGCAGTTCATCGTCGAAAAGATGATTGAAGTGTAGCTGACCCATATTCAAGCGATGCGTTGCGCGCATTAAAAATCATCCTCTAAAGCTAAAAAACGAATTGACGAGCGGCGAGAGTTTCGCGAAGTCACCATAAAGTTTGCCTTTCATTTCGATTCTGTCTCGCGTTTTAATCGTTTTACAAATATATATAATATATCGCCACAATGTGTTGGTCGAGACTCCGTTCAAGACGAATACTAATCGTCTCTCTTCTCATTTATTTCCCCCCTTCTCGTCCATTATTTCTGTTCACGTAAGCACTTGTTGCTTCGTTACTTTCTTCATTTCTCTTCATCATTTCATTAATTTTTGTTTTTGTATTTCGCTTTGAACAACACGATAAAGGCGTTGTACATGGACGGGTTGGCGTAGTGAGGACTAGCGGATCAAGCTAGCCGGACTAGCGACGACATACGATACGTTCATTTTTTTTAATCGCAAGATTTAAACGTAAATATATATTTGTAAGGCAACTCAATGCAACCGAAAGGCAAGCAAATTCGAAGCGTAGGCCATGAGTGTGACAAAGTTTTACAATCGTCGTGCATACGTTTCCCTATGATTCTCAAAAAGCACCGAAGAAACCTTGCGTTTACTGTTTAAGAGTAGACATAAACTGCGAATAGGATCTATATCGAGTTTGTTTTCTTTTTTCCTTTTTTCTTTTATATAGAAATTGTCTTGTATGACGCTCGAGGATGCGTCAGACTAGACAGGTATTTCTTTGAATGCTTTTCGTATCTTGCACGATCATCAGCTGACAAGAGGATCCTTCTTCCGGTGTTATAATCGCTCCATAAGACCTATGATGCTTCACTGATCTCGCCTTTCCTCCATCATGAATCGATCGACGATCTTCTGCATGGAATCTCGCAATTCGTCTGTATCACTGGCGGTACCGCTGGTCGTTGTAACTATTTGTACGGTTCTTGTTATTCTGTGAAAAGAACGCAATTAAAATTATATATTAAATAGTTACAGAATAAATTTTCAGTTTTTAAACCATGATAGTCAACGGTTAACGATCTGACTGTCAAGTTAACTTTTTACGGTACACAATGGATAACAGAACCTTACTGAAATGTTACCTGTCACATGACAGTCAAAATGTTAAGTTATCTTTGTACATTGAAGGATTTCGATGTCATAGGTACCTTTCCTGAGTTTCAGGATCCACTTCCGTCGTTGTCGTTTCCATGAAGGATGGCTCGCTATGTTGCAAAAAGTCAGATTCTGCGTAACAAAGGAGAAATGATCAAAAGACGTGCTCTTGGCCAGGTGATCGGTGGTTCTTACTATTTTAGCGGTTCACATAGAATACAAGTACCAATCGTATATATCTCTCAATGTTACATCATGCCCAAAAACAAGGGATAATACTAGACACATATAAAAAAAGTAACAACATCGCTATACATTTGACGATACATAATATAAATAATAATCACGCATTTTTACTTAATCAGCCAACTATGCAACCGCTTTATCCGTACTTTTTCTTTTCACGTTAATTACGATACTTCACACGTTCGGCTTGATTATGGTCATAGTCGTCGATGATAGGATTTTCAAAACGGCTCGTCACAGGAAGCGAATAGTGTGTAAAATCGATGTTTAGGTTCAAATATATCGAATTCCCTATTTCGACGCGTAAGTGAAACACTATGCACTAATAGCAGCGCTCGAGAGTCTATACTCGTCATTATCGTACTCGAGGATCGTTTTCATTACTGAGGCACGTTTAAGACACTTGTTACAAGAGAGATTTCGATCCTTCGAACTTGGATATCAATGAAATTCATCGCACAGTAAGTAATAGAAAGGAAGAATAACGTGTTCTTTTTGTCTTATTCTAGTACTATCGGTTACGATTGAATCTGAAATAATTCTTCATGATAAATCATGAAATTTTGTTTCAAGACACACGTTTTCTTCGATTCCATTATTCGAAATGTTTCGCAAAGTTTCACTGATGGATCAAGATCAAAGAAAACCTGCCTTGCAATCAGGACTGTGCTGCACGTAGCGAACTCGTGTGAAGCGCTGATTAAAAGCTACTGAATAATAATAATAATAATAATAATAATAATAATAATAAATAATAAAGCGTTTTTAGCAGTTAGTCATAAGATACTGTATAATAAGGTACTGAGACTGTCCGATACAACAGAAGAGTATTCGACTACGGTGAAAACAGAAAGGGAGGCGGGTTTCTTCGGTGGAAAATAAGTAAGAAACGTTCGTAACGAAATCTTCTAATCGACAAGAAACTGCTAAAATCAGATCCTACCCTAAAACCTATCTATCTCTACGTATAAATGGGAACTATAATAGCTGAATCGTCACGGAACAAGATACCGAAAGAAAGAAAAATAACAATGCTACGTTTAAATACACGCTATACATTGAACAAATTTAGATAAAATGATATTAACCATTTTTATGAAACGGTAAAAAAAGTCGATCAACAAACGTATCGAATTAATTAAATATAATCAAATATACGAACAAAGAAGAAATCGCACTTTAACGGCTAAAACGAAAAATATTACATTACTTTCTCGACAGTTCGAGCTTTGTCGTCGTTAGTGGAGCTGTTTCATACTTACAATTTTCGACCGAGGAAAACGCTCTCCGGTTTTGACCGTAGCTCTTTGAAACACCCTGTATATAGTGGCAACAAGTTTAAAGGGGCGCGTACTAACTACGTCAGTTAGTGTTGTTAGACGAACGGTCAAATATTAAGTTACGAATATTAACGCGGTTTCCTCTTTTTTTTTAATTATTATTAGTCTTCTTCGGGGACAAACGGGCAGCTTTGTGCTGTGTTACAGGCTTGCGTTTCTCCCTTACTTTTCTTCCGATTAGAAACACCTTTTATACAATAAATTATAATTATCTCTTTGTACCTTCAACCCTTTGCTTTGTATAATTCAGTCCGTAAAAGATTAAAGAAATTGATTTACAAATTCTTGTAGAATTCAGTTTGTTTAACACTGAAACAACCCTTCTTTAGTTTTGCAAATTTAATTCCATGGATAATTATCTCAGGCCATTATTTCGATTAAGCACGAAATTGGTAAATGTAAAATAATTTACTTGGCAATATTTATAAACTTGAGATAATGGAGGATCGCATAAATTTTCTAAGAATTATATCCATAATCGTAAGAAGGGTTAAATTCGTCATTCTGACGAATTTGGTTAATTCCCATTTCTGAAATTGTAACAATTTTTCATGCGAAAGACAGTTCAACTAAACACAGAAGGACAGAAAAGAAGGATAATCTCATCATCACATTTATCAAGCTGTGAACACATCGTAAAGCTGGAAAGAAACGTTTTCAAAACGGAAATCGATCGGAAGAAAAGCTCAGGATTACCTCCAAGTGCTGTGTAAGATCAGCTGCTTAAGAATTACGATCTTAAAAACGTTTGGCGAACGAGTACGATCGGGTGCAATCGTTTGGTTATCATTTTTCTTTCGCAACTTTAAATAAATAAAAGACGGACAACGTTTCCAAAGATTGCCACGACAAGAGTCTAATTCTAAAACGCATTCAGAGTAGCTTTCGAAGCGTTAGGAGGTTCGTTGAAGCTCAATCTGTCGATCATTGTGTATGGATGGGATTCGTGTTCACACGCACGTGTACATAGATAAAGTGACTACTTACATGACGATTCGCCTAACAATCCTAACATGACTAATGGTCCGTCTACATTATACTAGTAACTGGCACTAGTAGCCTTGCTAGCAGGTAACCCGAATTTTTGCGTTTCTTGCTTTGCCTGTCTTTGTATAAAAAGAAAATGTTTTCTTTCCTTTCTCGACGATAGACCTGGTACAGGCAAAACAAGAAACGCAAAAATTCGGACTATCTGTTAGCAAGGCTACTAGTGCCAATTACTGGCATAATGTAGACGGACTCTAAAAAAGAAACACGATTTGTTGGTCCCTCTACACTTTAGCTTTATCTTGAGTTGCTTATTGTCAGAAGAAGAGCTAGAAAGGGTAAATAAGTGAACTATGTAGAACGCATAAAATTAAAAGTGAAATTTCGAGCTCTATTATTCGTTTTTTTTTCTCTGGAGAGGTACGTGCATCAGGAGTAAAAAAATAACAACAGAGAATGCTACTAAACAGGACAAGAAAAATAGAGAGAAAAAAACAACAACAACAACAACAAGAAAAATTATATTGGCGTGTAAAACGCTGCAGGAGACAAACTTAAAGACTGACAGGAGAATGCGATTAAAAGATCATGCGAGGTGTGAATTGTACTCAAATCATGCAACACACTTGATATTTTTGTAGGATTGATCAAACGTGTCAGAAAAAGAAAGCTTGCATACGTATCTTCTTCAAAATTACATTATTCTCCTTTACCTGTCGCGTTTAATCGACGATAAGTCGTTCTCGTGTACCGTACTTACACCTGATGAATAAAATTTTCATTTTCAGTATCTACATACTATATCTAAACTTATAACGTTTATATCAAATTTCTTTTTAACGAACGTTAAATCTAATTGTCCACCTGTATTCCTGTAAATATTTACTGTATCAAATTGAAAGTTAATTTAAGTCGTTGTCTTATGGTTTATTGTATAATTTCCCTGGGACTGTTTTCAACATTATCAGAAATATAAAATTGTTTGTACACAGCTTCATTGGGACTGTGCATACTTCAATAATATTTGATAAATAGTGTATTCGAGTGATTGAAGTGTTTCCTAAAGTGTAATAATTGTTTTATTGTAAAGGCTTGGTGAAATTGTCTAAATAAAATCAAGGATAATTCTGTAAGTATTGAATGATGGATTTTGAAACATATGTAGAAAGTCTGGGGTTTAATTTTAAATCAAAGTATTGGATTTCAAACGTTTACAAAATTTGCAGTTTCTTAAAAGCTTAAAAGTATGTTTCAAAATTCATGTATCAAAGTTGTAGAAGTTCATTTTTACAAAGGTCCTTCGTTCACACAAAACTCCTTCGTCCTTTCTACCAGAGGTCTATTTTATAATTAAAAGAGGTAATCTGAAAAAATTGAAAATACTGACTTGTTTAAACGTAACTTTTGGGCATGGGGCGTCTTAAAACGGTTTACACGGTACATGGTAGGCAAAAAATAGTTCCGAGTAAAAGAAATAAATAAAATGAAGGGTAAATCGTACCCAGTTTGCCTCGGGATATTGTTAGAGAGGGTGTAGATGGCACGTTGGAACGTTCGTGGCTCCAAGGTAAGAAATATTGCTAGTAGGACCACCAGTATAGCGGCGGCCATGCTCATCCAACATGCGCAGCTTGTTCTACCGGAAGTAGTCTTCGTCCTAGGTGTTCCCTCTACTGTACTTCGCCGCGTGCTCGAACAAACTGACTGTACCGAACTGTCTGTTTCTGTCATTTAAACATTATTCCTTCTATGAATTTTGCTATCCAATATACTCTCTTTTTTTTATTTTATTTAATTTTTTTTTTTGTGAATTCATTGACTCGATTGAATACTGCGATCCCACGCCGTGATTAGTATGAAGGAACAGCGGGCGAAGTATGTGAAGAATTCGACAGATCTGATTTGTAGTAATGCACCTGAGATTTTTTTTTTTAATAATCTAATCACAACAAATGACGACTTTCGTCGAGAAAGCTGGCAACTTCCGCGAGCGTTACACTTGCTGTTATTCACGAAATTACCTCCTCGAGATTAATTGTAGATTCCGTGTTAAATCGAGCCCAGTAATGAAGCTTAGCTTAGAAAGAATAATATATGTAACTTGACGAAGGTGAAACGAAATTTTTCTTTTCTATTTGAATTGTTATCTGATGTGTATGAAGTAATACAGCCGAAAAAAGTGTTACACCCAATTACGTCGCTTTGATATTATCGATATAAGATTTTGAAAATTTGATCCACACACATTGATCGTGTAATGTTTCACGGGGTGGAAAATTGTTGGATTACATTTGAGGTGTACGTATTCTCATTATTTTATGATTTACTAAATTGATATTTAAAAAGAAATACCATGCTCCTGTATTATTAATAAAAATTAAGAAAATTGTAAATGTTATTTATAAATAAAAAAAAATTGGAATATTCCACTTTTGTTTTTTAAACAAATATTGAACAACTAATATGATATTTCTTTTTATTCTGATGTATTTTAACGCACGTTTGACCGTGAGCAAAAATCAATGAAAAGTATGCTAGTCCCAGAAGCACCTAATCGTAACTATATCCAATCAACCAAGACCAACGATGGGGGGGGGGGGGGGGGGGGGGCGTTATACCTCCTTTATTTTTTTAACGAAGCACATTGAATCGATCACCAACAACCTTACGAAATAAACACTCGGCCCCGATATGTCCACGAAGAATCATAAAACCACACAGTTTAGGCAGATTTACGACTGCCTCTTACAAGCTTTGTTTTTCCTTGCGAGTTATTCATCAATTCGTATCCTCCCACCTTGTGCGATACACATCGAAGTTACAGTGATTATGCAAGCTCCAGATCATGCAACATTCGGTGCGAAATATATGTATCGAAAATTAAAATAACAAGATTTCTGCTTATCACCGAAAGAATCAAACCATTCATTTTTATAAACCTGTCCACCGTGCGCGATGCATTTCATCGGAAATTTTTAAATCTATATTCCATACCCTTGCGTAAATTTTGTATCATCTTATATCCCAATATTCCAAAGAAATTGTTAACATTGTCTAATAGTTTTGTCCTGACAGCGTTTATTTTCGATCCAACATACGAGGATCGTGTATGTCATTTACAAAAGCGGTCTCGTAGCAAAGCAACACCAGAAGGCAGAACAGAAAACCAGTAAAACAGTACGCGGAATGCATGCACATACAAAGAAGCGTATCACGATAAAAGCACATCTAAAGAAAAAGGAAAAAAAAAAGGAAAAAAAAAATAATAAACGGACATACAAAATTTACGTTCTCGGATCTGAGCTTATGTCTCTCGGATAACTTGGTCTTAGCGGGATTATGTACATTGCTTACTTAGAAGGTTAGCTGTGAGTGCGGTACCTTGGTCGTCCTCCAACGGGGACAGCTCCGCACCTTCGTGCAGTGCTACATCAGACCCGCTGGAACTGCCCAACGTACGCCTCTTGCCCGGAGATCTTCTTCTCGGTCGTGGTGAACCGTCACTGTCAGTGTCGCTGTTTAAATCGTGCCGTGAGCTACTGTTCTTTGCGTAAATGTCACCGTTACCAGAACCGGGCGACGTGTCTTGGGAAAGTTGGCTCTCCCATTGCTCGACCTTCTCGTCGTTCAGGTACGAGTGCGCCCACGGCTCAGACGCCTCGCTAATGCTTTTCGTTATCTTTGCCGACATCTGTTCAACTCCTAGCGGCAAAATATCGCGATCTTGCAGCTGCTTTAAGCTTGGTATCGGCACGTTGCCATAATCGCCGCTGGTGGTCACTGTTCGCACGATACGTTCCGTTTGATCAGTTCCGAAAGATTCCACGGTGGTGCACCGAGTTGTAGTGATCGTTTTCACTACGGTTTCGTTCGATATCATCCCGTCCATACTCTTCGATATTATCCGGTCCGCTTCGTCGGGGCCCATCAGTAAACTTTCCACAGCTTTAGTTTCTCTCGTCACGATTTTATCCGGCTTCATCGCATCCACTTCAATGTCTTTCGAAGTTATCGTGACCGTTTTGATCTTTTCTACGGTTCCGGCTAGTTTCCCGAGAGTTTCAGAATCAAGGGCGCAGGTGGTCGTTTTGGTAGACGTCGTTGTGCACGTTTCGCTGGACAGTTCACTCTTTACGGAATCGTCTTTCTCTTTTGGATCCTTCGGTTTCTGGGCTTCTTTCTTTATCGAAGATTGATTTGCCAGATCGTCTAGCTTGTCCGCTTTATAGACATCGATTCCGGTGCTCGTTCTGTTAGCGGTCTTCTCGTTATCCATGGATTTCTTTACCTTTATCGGTATCTTACTCTTAGGACTGCTCTTATCCGGCGAATGTTCTTCCTGGAACGGCTTCGATTGCTCTTTCGTTCTATGCTTGGGACTGTACGGCGTGCACGAGGTGTCGCCGAAGTCTAGATGAAAGTCTGTTTTGATGGACGACCTGGTGGAGTGTCGCGGGGCGGGAACAGGTTGCTTTGTTGGAGCAGAAGTAGCATGCCTCTCTACAGTCCCATCAATCTCAGCCGAATCATGCCCTGACCCATCCAAAAGGACATGGACAAGAACAGGAACAAGGACATAAAGCACATTGATACACACTAAGAATTTCTTAACTCTAGCCCAGCTGCGACAGTTGGACTGAAAGATTCAGCGTGTCTTGTCTCACATACGAACTTTCGTGTATGTGTGTATGCTCATACACACCGTAACTCGTGTAGCCCACACACGCATGCATATTATATCAGCATGATATGCCTGTGTGTGTGCGTGTGTGTATGTGCAGCACACGTCTACATTTAGTATTTTAGTTAGTATCAATACTGCAACAGGATTAGTTCGTTTATCAAAAAAGAAACACTCAATTAAATGGTGTCTAGTCGTGGCGCCTGAATCTTACTAAAACGTACCCTGTTGGGATTAACTTTGTTTGAATTAAAACAGAATATATAAAAGGGACATTATTCGCTTGTTTCTCCGCAGAAAGGAGATATTCAATTCAAAGCGTGAACCTTGTGAATCTGTTTAAAGCAAATTGTTCATTAGCAGTGAATAGAATCGGTGAGATAAAAATGTATCTTCTCTACGAGCTAATATAAGTGAAATTTGATTAAATTACTTCAATTTGAATCAAAACTTTCGTTCCTTCGATAGAACTGTGTCGAATAATAAAATGAATAAATTTAAAGCTTCCCTGTATGTTTTGCTATTCAACGTTCATTCGAATGTCGCGAAAAGAGGTATCTATTTAGTAAGAAACGTGCGCACAATATTAGTGTGAAAGCGTCGGCAGGTGCTAACTATGGAAGATAAAGCTAAATATAAATGAGGGCACCAAGATAGAATCTTCTAACGTATTGATCTTCGGCCTGTGATCTGTGTTTCGTGAGATTTTTTTGTTGTTATGCTCTTCTTGACCATACGTTACCTGATTTCGACATCGAATACGCTTGATCGGCTAGTGCCTGTGCTCGTCTTGCGGCCTCCTCGGTGACATCTGAAAAAGCAGTTGAACAAATCGATTAAAGGAAACAGAAACAACTGGGTGAACATTGAAAGCAATGATCTGACAAAGATTAGATGAATGATGTATCCCTGCATGGCATACCTCGGTTCATGCTTCGCTAGTCGTGGTTTCCTGTTAATTGAATGATTTGTGTATATATATACATATACGTATTATTAATATATATATATATATATATATATATATATATATATGTATATATATATGGAAAAAAATATATATCGCATAATAATAACATATGATATCTATGTTAACGCTATAATAAAAGAAACGAGTGACGACAAATAAGGTTGTTGCAACTTTAGATCCGACAACTTCAATGTCGATGTACGATAAGACGTTTCTTCGTGGATAATATTAATGTTAAGATAGAGAGAGGAAAAAAAAAAGGAAATAGCATATAAAAAACCTGGAAACATGCATCAAAGAAATTGTTAAAAAAAGTTAAATAAAACGCACAAACTGAAAATAAGAACAGCAAATAAATAGAAATAATGTAGACGTGTCGCCTTATACTTCGCTACGGTTGATCTTCTTCTCATTGAAAACGGTCATACTATAAAGTGAGCGTTTACAAGTATAATGAATAATGATAAACAGTGATCCGGCAAAAGGAGTCGTTAATGTGTATTCTGTCATTTTATTCTTCGAAATGAATTTATGATCATAGGAAGAAAAAAAAAAGATTCCACTTTATAGTACGTCGAGCGTTGTTGCTTAATAAAAGATCACGTAGACATTAGTACACTAAAGAGTGATCGAGATCAGGGTGTTAGAATTCATTACGAATGATATGGTGCATAATGGCTTTACTCGGGCCATTTTGGTACGACTACCAGAAAACATAAGTTATAGAAAAGCGTCAACTTAATTAATCATGTTACACACAGCTGGTATGTAATATGTATAACGCAATTATTGCAAGATACCTTCGATTCTACTGTCAATGAACTCGGCGGGACTGGGTGGTGGGGTCGCTGCCGTCCGCACAGACTTTCTTACGACTGTGGTGACGGTCTGTCGTGTATGAGGCTCGAGGTGCTCTACTTCGCTAATTACGTTAACTACCCTAACTGTACCATCCAACGAGCTACTAGGGCTAACTCTTGCATCTTTCGAGGAACTAACTTTTTGTGGAATGCGAGATATCTTCTTTGATTTTAGCTCGGCTACACGATCGCCATCTTTCATGCTCGTATCAGTTAATCTACTTTGTAGCTCGAAACTAATGTCAGATAATGGATCATGCGTGCCGAACATTGGAGAAGCGACGGTCTCCGATCGGATTTCTTTTACAATTTTTGAACTAGTTGCTCCTTTTGGTTCAGGCGTCGATTCTCTAACCTCTTTGCTAATTCTAGCTACGTTCTCGTATAAGGGATGAACATCGTCGGGTTTCTCTTGGAAACCTGATTTGTCCAACGCAGCATCACGTTTCATTTCTTCCAGAAAATCCGTCACGCCGCGTTTTATGTCGCTGCTTTCTACGACAAAAGATTTTCCGGCGTCTGACACTTTCTGCATTCCTGTAGCTATTTTGTCGCTGCGGTCTTTTGCGGTGGAGATGACCTTTCGTTCCATTGTTTTTGCAGCATCGGTCATTGGCTGAGCAGAACCGGACACTTTCTTGCTAACAGCTTCGTGTACGTCTTTAACACCAGTTACAGCCTTGTCCTTAGCCTTCGTTACATCCGCGAATGCTTTGTCCGCGGTCTTTTCAACGTCTTTTAACTTCCCTGCCGCTTTCTCGCGAGCTCGGGCTTCTTCTTCGGTGGCTTCTTTTTTCGTCTCGTCGAGAAATTCGTTAACATCGTCTGAAACTTCCTCCGCTGCATGTTTCACGCTCTTGATCAAACCAGAAAGGAAGCCACCTCCCTTCTCTTTGGCCTTCTTAGCTTCTTTTGCAGCTTTGTCTTTCGTCGTTTTGGCGCCATCTGAGGCGGTATCTACTCCGGACGAAACGCCCCTTTTAATCTCTTCAGCAGCTGCTTCTGCCTTCGCTTCTGCGCCTTTTGCACTATCAACGACCTTGTCGCTGATAGATTTACCAGCGTCGGAAACCTTCTGCGCGCTATCAACTGCTTTTTCAGTGATTTTGTCCTTGGTATCTTTTGCAGCAGCTGCAGCCTTTCCTTTTGCGTCCTTCACACTGTCAGACACGTCACGAACAGCTGTTTTTGTTTTCATCTCAACGTCCTTTACTCCGTCTGCAACTTTCTTTTCAACAGATTTGACAGCATCTGACGTCTTCTGTAAAGTGTCGGACATTTTTCCAGTGACTTTATCCGTAGCATCTTTCGCATCAGATATAACTTTGTCCTTAGCAATTTTAACAGTCGTAACAGCTTTATCTTTAGAGGCGTCGAGGTCCTTCAGCTTCTCCGCTGCAGCTGCACGCGCACGAACTTCTTCGTCAGCTGCTTCCTTCTTTGTTTCATCGACGAATTCCTTCATGTCTTCAGAAACCTCGTCCGCTGCATGTTTCGCACCTTTGAACAACCCAGACAGGAAGCCACCGGTCTTCTCTTTGGCTTTCTTAGCCTCTTTCGCTGCTTTATCCTTCACTGTAGCTGCCTCTTGTACGACTGAATCTACTCCCGTTGAGACTTTTTGTTTCACACTCTCAGATTCTTCCTTGACTTCCTTGGCCACTTTGTCCTTCGCTGTTTTCGTTCCACTGACTATTTTGTGGGCCGTTGTTTCAACCTGGATTTCTGCCTTTTCTGCTTCGTCAAGTACTTTACCACCGACTCTTTTACCCGCGTCTGACACCTTCTCTGCACCTTCAAACATCTTGTCCTTCGTGTCTTTTACAGTAGTTGTAACCTTGACTTTAACTTCTTTCGCATCCTCGGCTGCTTTGTCCTTTGTAGCTTTCGCAGCATCTGCTATTCCATGTGCTGCAGCATCTACCTTTTCTCCAACCTGCTTCACTCCGCTTGCAACCTTCTCAGCTGTATCCTTGCTGGCATCCGACACCTTATGGACACCCTCGGATACTTTCTCCTTCACGTTGTCCTTGGTATCCGTCACGGTGGTGATAACTTTGTCTTTTACGTCCTTCACATCAGCTGCAGCTTTATCTTTCGCTGTGTCAAGGTCCTTCATCTTCCTGGCAGCTGCTTCGCGAGCACGAGCTTCTTCTTCGGCTGCCTCCTTCTTCGTCTCGTCCAGAAATTCACTGAACTCATCCGAAACTTCATCAGCAGCATGTTTCGCGCCTTTGAATAACCCTGATAAGAAACCGCTTCCCTTGTCTTTGACTTTTTTGGCTTCTTTCGCTGTTTTATCCTTTGCTGCTACTGCTCCATCTGTAATTGCGTCAACACCGGATGATACTTTCTGTTTCACAGCATCAGCATCTTCTTTAACTTCCTTGGCCATTTTGTCCTTCGTCGTTCTTGCACCATCCATTATTTCGTGAACAGTTGTTGTAGTTTTGTCCTCAGCTTTTTGGGCTCCTGCCACTATTTTGCCTCCAACCGCCTTACCAGCATCCGACACTTTCTGTGCTCCTTCTGTCAGTTTCTCACCGACTGTATCCTTTGTATCCTTTGCAGTAGTGGCAACTTTATCAGTAGCCTTTTTTGCATCTTCTGTAACTTTGTCTTTTGCAGCTTTCGCAGCGTCTGCTACTTCATGAGCCGTTTTCTCCACCTTACCTTCAACTTGCTTCACTCCTTCGGACACCTTTTCAGCTGCGGCCTTTCCAGTATCCGACACCTTTTCCGCAGTAACAGAAACCGTTTCAGCAGCTTTATCTTTGGCGTCCATGATGGTAGATGTAACTTTTCCCTTAGCATCTTTTACATCAGCAGCTATTTTGTCTTTAGCTGCTTCAGCATCCTTTAATTTCTCTGCAGCTGCGGCACGGGCTCGGGCTTCCTCTTCAGCTGCTTCCTTCTTCGTTTCATCAAGGAATTCCTTAACTTCGTCCGTTAGGTCATCTGCAGCGTGCTTTGCTCCTTTGAACAATCCAGAAAGAAAACCGCTGCTCTTTTCCTTGGCCTTTTTAGCCTCCTTTGATGTTTTGTCTGCTACTGCAGCTGCGCCTTCAACTGTTGAATCAACCCCAGAGATGACTTTTTGCTTTAACGCATCAGTATCGTCCTTGATTTCTTTAGCAACCTTCTCTTTTGCTGCTTTTGTACCGTCAGTTATTTCTTTAGCGGTTGTTTCTGCCTTATCCTCAACCTTTTTTATTCCATCAAGTACCTTATCTCCAACTTGTTTGCCAGTGTCTAATACTTTCTGTGCACCTTCTGACACTTTTTCACTGACCTTTTCCTTAGTGTCCTTTACCCCGGTCGCGATTTTGTCTTTAAGATTCGTTGCATCCTCAACTGCTTTGTCCTTCACGGCTTTAGCACCATCTGCTATTTTTTGTGTTTTATCATCTGCTTTTTCTCCAAGTTGTGTAGATCCAGCTGCGACCTTGTTAGCTATATCTTTGGTAGCATCTGATATCTTGTGGGCACCCTCAGATACCTTTTCGCTTACCTTGTCTTTCGTATCCGTCACGGTGGTAGCAACTTTGTCCTTCGCATCCTTCATATCTGCTGCTGCTTTATCTTTTGCAGTGTCAAGTTTCTTCAATTTTTCTGCTGCAGCCTCACGAGCACGATCTTCTTCTTCAGCTGCTTCTTTCTTTGCTTCATCTACGAAGTCTTTTACGTCCCCTGAAACCTCGTCAGCTGCATGCTTTGCACTCTTAAATAATCCGGATAAGAAACCACTTCCTTTTTCCTTCGCCTTTTTGGCCTCTGCTGTTGCTTTATCTGTAACCGAGGTTGCACCTTCTGCTACCGAACCTACACCTGATGAAACTTTTTGTTTTATGACTTCAACATCCTCTTTAATCTCTTCAGCAGCTCTCTTTTCGGTGGCCTTGACGCCAGTGGCTACTTTCTGAAGGGTGGATTCAGTCTGATCCTTACCCTTTCTGATGTCATCTTGAATCGCACCACCAACTGTTTTTCCAACGTCTGACACTTTTTCTGCGCCTTCGACGATATTGCCAGCCACTTTGTCTTTTGTGTCTTTTGCAACAACAGCGACTTTGTCTTTGACATCCCTTACATCTTCAACTACCTTGTCTTTAGCAGCACCAGTACTGTCTGCTACCTTCTGAGCAGCAGCATCAACTTTCTCCCCAACGTGTTTCACTCCATCTGTAACTTTCTCGGTCACAGCTTTTCCGGCATTTGACACTTTCTGAGCACCGTCGGAGATTTTCTCACCGGCTTTGTCTTTGGCATCCTTCACGGTGGTCACTGCTTTATCTTTTGCATCCTTCACGTCTGCAACAGCTCTGTCCTTAGCCGTTTCAGCATCTTTTAATTTCTCTGCAGCTGCTGCACGCAGTCTGGCTTGTTCTTCGGCCGCCTCCTTTCTTGTTTCATCAAGAAAGTCTTTGACATCACCTGAGACGTCATCGGCTGCATGCTTCGCACCCTTGAATATACCAGAAAGAAAACCACCAGTTTTCTCTTTGGCATTCTTAACTTCCTTCGCTGCCTTATCCTTTGTTGCTGCTGCTCCTTCTACCACCGCGTTTACACCAGATGAAACTTTTTGCTTCACAACATCGGTATCCTGTTTTACCTCTTCTGCAACCTTATCCTTCGCTGCTTTAGCGCCATCCGCTATTTCATGAGCTGTTGCTTCTATTTTACCATCAGCTTTCTTAACTCCGTCAATTACTTTATCTCCAAACGTCTTACCAGCATCTGATACCTTTTGTGCTCCCTCTACCACTTTCTCGCTGACCTTATCTTTGGTATCTTTAGTAGCAGCCGCAATTTTGTCCTTGACTTCTTTCGCGTCTTCAGCAGTTTTGTCCTTCGCTGTTTTTGCAGCATCTGCTACTTCGTGAACTGCCTTATCTGCTTTGTCTCCAAGTTGTTTTACACCGTCTGTCGCTTTCTCAACGGCAGCTTTTCCAGTGTCAGACACTTTTTGTACAGCGTCAAAAGCTTTTTCACTAACCTTATCCTTAGCATCCTTCACAGTGGATGCAACCTTGTCTTTTGCATCTTTTACGTCAGCTACTGCTTTGTCTTTAGCTGCATCGACGTCCTTCAGCTTTTCTGCAGCTGCCGCACGTGCACGAGCTTCTTCTTCAGCTGCCTCCTTCTTTGTTTCATCAACGAAATCCTTAACTTCCTCCGAAACTTCATCTGCTGCGTGCCTCACTCCTTTGAACAATCCCGAAAGGAAGCCACCCCCTTTTTCTTTCGCTTTCTTAGCTTCCTTTGCTGCTTTATCCTTCACTGTCGCTGCACTCTCCGCTGCTGAATCGACTCCTGATGAAAGTTTCTGTTTTACCTTGTCTGCATCATCTTTGATCTCCTTGATCATTTTATCCTTTGTTGCCTTGGTGTTATCAACTATTTCACCAGCCGCTGACTCTACCCTGCTTTCTGCTTTCTTGACTCCGTCTAACACTTCGCCACTGACTGCTTTGCCAGCATCCGATACCTTTTGTGCTCCTTCTCCCACTTTCTCGCTGACTTTGTCTTTTGCATCCTTTGCCGCAGTGGTAACTTTGTCGCTGGTCTTCTTTGCATCGTCAACAACTTTGTCTTTTGCGGTTTTTACAGCATCTGCCACTTCAGTAGCTGCCTTATCTGCTTTATCTCCTACTTGTTTTACACCATCTGCTACCTTTTCAGCTGCAGCTTTTCCAGTGTCGGACACCTTCTGTGCAGCAGCAGAAGCTTTTTCACTGACCTTATCCTTAGCCTCCTTCACGGTAGATGCAACTTCATCTTTTGCATTCTTCGCATCGCCAACGACTTTATCTTTCGCTGCTTCAACATCCTTCAACTTCTCTGCAGCTGCAGCGCGGGCTCGGGCTTCCTCTTCAGCTGCTTCCTTCTTCGTCTCGTCAAGGAATTCCTTAACTTCATCCGAAACATCGTCAGCTGCGTGTTTTGCTCCCTTGAACAATCCGGACAAGAAACCACCGGCCTTCTCTTTAGCCTTATTAGCCTCTTTAATTGTTTTATCCTTTGCTGCTGCTGTTTCATCTACAACTGCATCCACACCAGATGTAACCTTCTGCTTTACAACATCGGCATCTTCCTTAACTTCCTTGGCTATCTTGTCCTTTGTGGTTTTAGCTCCATCCGCTATCACGTGAACAGCTGCTGTCGCTTTGTCTTCAGCTTTTTGGGCTCCTTCAACTATTTGGCCCCCAAATGCCTTACCACCATCAGACACTTTCTGTGCTCCTTCTGTCACTTTTTCGCTGATTTTGTCTTTTGTGTCCTTTGCAGCTATGACAACTTTGTCGCTGGCCTTCTTTGCATCTTCAACAACTTTATCTTTTGCAGATTTTGCAGCATCTGTTACTTCATGAGCTTTTTTGTCTGCTTTATCTGCTACTTCTTTTACACCATCTGCTACTTTTTCAGTTGCAGCCTTTCCAGTGTCAGACACCTTTTGTACGGTATCAGAAACTTTTTCGTTGACGGTATCCTTAACGTCCTTCACGGTCGATGAAACTTTGTCTTTCGCGTCTTTTACATCAGCGACGGCTTTGTCCTTAGCTGTTTCAGCATCTTTTAATTTCTTTGCAGCTGCTGCACGCAATCTTGCCTGTTCTTCAGCTGCCTCCTTCCTGGTCTCATCTAAGAATTCTTTAACATCTTCTGCAGCGTCATCAGCTCCATGCTTTGCACCTTTGAATAGTCCTGATAGAAAGCCACCGGTCTTCTCTTTGGCTTTCTTAGCTTCTTTCGCTGCCTTATCTTTCGCCGTTGCCGCTCCATCTACCACTGCATCAACACCTGAAGAAACCTTCCGCTTTGCAGCCTCAGCATCGTCCTTAATCTCCTTAGCTATCTTGTCCTTGGCTATTTTTGCGCTGTCCGCTACCTCGTCAGCGGATGTTTTTATCGTATCTTCAGTCTTCTTTACTCCGTCATGTACTTTATCTTCAGCCGCCTTGACAGTATCCGACACTTTTTGTGCCCCTACTGCTACTTTCTCGCTGACTTTTTCCTTCGCATCCTTTGCAGTAGTCGCCATTTTGTCCACAACTTCTTTCGCGCCTTCAGCAGCTTTGTCTTTCGCAGCTTTTGTAGCATCCACTACTTCATGGACTGCCTTGTCGGTTTTATCTCCTACTTGTTTTACACTATCTGCTACCTTTTCGGCTGCAACTTTTCCAGTATCAGATACCTTCTGAACTGCAGTGGAAGCTTTTTCGCTGACCGTGTCTTTAGCATCCTTCACGGTAGATGCAACTTTATCTTTAGCATCCTTCATGTCAGCAACTGCTTTTTCCTTAGCTACCTCGGCATCTTTTAGTTTCTCCGCAGCTGCAGCGCGCGCTCGGGCTTCTTCTTCAGCTGCCCCCTTCTTCGTTTCATCCACGAATTCTTTGACTTCTTCTGAAACCTCGTCAGCTGTGTGCTTTGCACCCTTGAACAATCCGGAAAGGAAACCTCCGGTTTTCTCTTTAGCTTTCTTAGCCTCCTTTGCTGCCTTATCTTTCGCAGCTGCTGCTCCATCTGCTACTGCATCAACACCTGACGTAACTTTTTGTTTCACAGCAGCTGTGTCTTGTTTAATCTCCGCTGCTGCTTTATCTTTTGCAGTTTTGGCGCCATCGGATATTTCATGAGCTGTTGTTTCTATCTTTTCCTCGGTTTTCTTGGCGCCGCTTATTATCTTTTCTCCAACCGCCTTACCAGCATCTGATACCTTTTGTGCTCCCTCCGATACTTTGTCGCTGACCTTATCCTTGGTCTCTTTAGCAGCAGTTGCAATTTTATCCTTGACTTCTTTAGCATCTTCAGCAGTTTTGTCCTTCGCAGCTTTTGCAGCATCTGCTACTTCATTGGCTGCCTTATCTGTTTTATCTCCTATTTGTTTTACACCATCTGCTACCTTTTCAGCCGCAGCTTTTCCAGTATCAGACACTTTCTGTGCAGCGGCAGAAGCTTTTTCACTGACCTTATCCTTAACATCCTTCACGGTGATTGTCACCTTGTCCTTTGCATCTTTCACATCAGCTACTGCTTTGTCTTTAGCTGCATCGACGTCCCTCAGCTTTTCTGCAGCTGCCGCACGTGCACGAGCTTCTTCTTCAGCTGCCTCCTTCTTTGTTTCATCAACGAATCCTTTGACTTCATCCGAAACTTCGTCAGCTGCGTGCTTTGCACCCTTGAATAATCCCGAAAGGAAGCCGCCGGTCTTTTCTTTCACTTTCTTGGCTTCTTTTGCTGCTTTATCCTTCGTTGCTGTCGCATCATCGACTACAGCATCAACTCCGGATGAAATTGTCTCCTTTACAATTGCGGTGTCATCTTTAATCTCTTTAGTTACTTTATCTTTTGCTGCTTTTGTCCCTTCGGCTACGTCATAAGCTGCTGCTTCCACCTTACCTTCTGCTTTCTTAATTCCACTTAACATTGCACCTCCAACTACTGCACCGGCATCTGATACCTTTTGCGTACCCTCCGTAACTTTTTCACCAACCTTATCCTTTGTGTCCTTGGCAACAGTTGCGACTTTGTCCTTAATTTTGTTGGCTTCTTCAACAGTTTTGTCTTTGGCAGCTTTGGCAGTATCTGCTGCACCATGAGCTGTTTTATCCGCTTTTTCTCCAACCTGTTTAGCTCGGTCTGCAACTTTTTCAGCCACGCTTTTCCCAGTATCTGAAACTTTCTGTACACCGTCAGCAACTTTTTCTGCGACCTTATCTTTAGTGCCTGTCACAGAAGAAACGACTTTGTCCTTGGTGTCTTTAGCATCAGCAGTTACTTTATCTTTCGCTTTATCAGCATCCTTCAATTTGGCCGCAAGTGCTGCTCGCGCTCGTGCTTCTTCTTCAGCTGCCTCCCTCTTCGTTTCCTCGAGGAAGTCCTTAACTTCTTCCGACACATCATCTGCTGTGTGTTTTGCACCTGTAAACCACCCCGAAAGGAAGCCACCAGTTTTTTGTTTAGCTTTTTTAGCTTCTTTTGCAGCCTTATCATTCGCTGCTGCTGCACCGTCTACCACAGCGTCTACGCCTGACGAAACTTTCTGCTTTACAATTTCGACGTCTTCCTTAGCTGCTTTGGCTGCTTTGTCTTTTGCTGCTTGAACGCCGTCTGTTATTCCGCGGGCTGCTTCTTCTGCCTTGTCTTCTGTTTTTTTAACGCCATCCACTACTTTATCTTTAACAGCTTTACCAGTATCTGACACTTTTTGTGCTTCTTCAGTCATTTTCTCGCTCACTTTGTCCTTAATATCCTTCATACTTTCTCCTGCTTTATCTTTCGCTGCTTTTGCACCAGCTGCTATCTCCTGCGTTGTTTCGTCCGTTTTCTGGCCAACTTGTTTCACTTCTACCACCACTTTCTTAGCTACATCTTTGCCAGTATCAGAAACCTTCTGGGCACTGTCAGCAACCTTGTCCCTGATTTTGTCCTTGGTCTCCTTAACGGTACCCGCAGCCTTGACCATCGTATCTGTCACATCAGCAGCTGCCTTGTCCTTCGCTGCATCAATCTCTTTCAGTTTCTGTGCAGCCGCTTCGCGTGCACGGGCTTCCTCTTCCGTTGCTTCTTTCTTCGCCTCATCCACGAACTCCTTCATATCATCAGAAACCTCGTCTGCTGCATGTTTCGCTCCTTTGAATAATCCCGACAGGAAACCGCCTGCTTTTTCTTTCGCTTTCTTAGCTTCCTTCGCAGTTTTGTCCTTCGCTGCGGTTGCACCATCCACAACGGCATCTACTCCGGACGACACTTTTTGCTTTGCAGCCTCCGTGTCTTCTTTAACTTCGGTAACCACCTTGTCCTTCGCTGCCTTAGCGCCGTCAGCAACTCCTTTGGCTGCTGCTTCTGCTTTTGTTTCTGCGGCTTTCAGTCCGTCTGCCATTTTATCGACACCATCTTTGGTGGCATGGGCTACCTTCTGCGCGCCATCAGTTACTTTCTCCTTGACCTGGTCCTTGGTGTCTTTTACAGCTGCTACTGTTTTATCCTTCGCTGCTTTCGCTCCATCAGCTACTTCTCGAGCTGCGGCGTCTGTAGCTTCCTTAGCTTGTTTTGCTTCTTCAGCTACCTTCTCACCAACAGCTTTACCAGTGTCTGCCACTTTCTCCATGCCTTTGGACACTTTTATACTCACTGTATCTTTAGCATCCTTCACAACGGTCACCGTTTTATCCGTTGCATCTTTAATTTCTGCAGCTGCCTTGTCCTTGGCTGCATCGATGTCATCGAGTTTCTCTGCCACCGCTTCGTGAACACGCGTTTTCTCTTGGGCAGCATCTTTCTTCGCTTCGTCGATGGTCTCCTTAATATCTTCAGAGACTTCATCCGCTGTATGTTTTGCGCCTTTGAACAAACCGGACAGAAAACCACCGCCCTTTTCCTTGACTTTCTTCCCTTCTTTCGCTGCCTTGCTCTTCGATTCCTCCACGCTATCTACAAATGCGTCCATTCCGGAAGATACTTTCTGTTTTGCAGCTTCAGATTCTTGCTTAACTTCAGCTTTAGCTCCTCGAGTTGTATCCTCCGCCTTACTGGTCGTATCTAAAGTTAAATTAGCAAGATTTCTCGCGTCTTCCAAGAATTTCGAGGTCGCGTCTCGCAACGTACTGTCTGTCGTCGGTGCTGGTTCTTGTGCTGCCACCTGCTTCTCTCGAGATCTGCTTCGCGAGTCTCTGGACAATTTCGGGCTTCTGAATTTGCTCAGAATGCCGCTTCCCTTATCTTTCTCCGTATGCTCTGTGTCGGAGATTTTCGCGACATCAGCCGTCTGCCGAATATTGATATCGACGCTAGACTTTTCTACACCTTGTTTCGGGTCCTCGTGATGCATGTTACTCGCAACTTTCTTAGTATCCTCCAAGAAAGTAGCAGTTAATTGCCGTGTCTCTTCGTCTCCACTGTCGAAGGACGTTTCTTTCGAGGAACTCTTTTCCCTCGACGCGCTTCGTTTTTTGCTCTTAAGTTTCGGACTCTTGAACATACTGAAGAATCCGCCGCCCTTGTCTTTGCCTTCTTCCTGTTGTTCTTTTTCATCTTCCCCTATGGATTCTGCTTTCGACTCGGTAGATCTCTCCAAGCTTCGTTCTTTCTGAGGTGTGTCCTTCGCTTTCTTGACGTCGGACTTTCCGTTCATTTCTCTGTGAGGAGTACTTCTACTCGCTTCTGATTTCTTCTGGATCTCCGAGATGTCGTACGAATGCCCGTTTATCCTGTCCTTGGGCGTGTCATCAGCGTACTGAACGTGCGAGGTGAATGTGTGCAACTCTTGTTTGCCGTCGACTTTGGACGCAGGTGATGTGACAGTAGTGTCAGCAACTTTTCTCGTATCGTCCAGGAATTTCTCCGTGGCGATTCGTAGCTCTTCGTCGCCACTGTCGAACGATGCCTCCTTGGATTTCTTCAGTTTCTTCTCCTTCGACTTTGGGCTCTTGAATATACCGAAGAAACCACCGCCCTTCTCCTTCTCGTGATCGCTCGTATCGCTGGTCATGGTTGCACTGCGATCATCCGTTTCCTTCACTGCCGTTTTAGCATCCTCCTTGTTCTTAGAATCCACGATCACTGGCATTGGTTGGATTTCGGAAGCGGCTCGTCTGGACTCGTCCAAGAATTGCATCGTGACTGACTTTACATCAGGTACCGCGGCGGTTTCTACAGGTTTCGATGTCACAGTTTCGCTGATAACAGTAACCGACTGTTGCGTTTGACGCTCTGCCGCCGTAGGCGAAACTACCTTAGCCTCTTCGTCGCCACTGTCGATGGACGTGTCTTTCGAACCCTTAGATTTACCTTTCTTCAGTTTGGATCCTTTGAAGATTCCAGAAAGGATACCGCCGCTCTTGTCCTTCGATTTCTTCGATTCATCCTCCTGCTTGTCATCGGGTTGGGCAGGGGGATATTGAACACTGTAAACGCTTTCGTAAGCGAACACCTGTTTGTCAGTGACAGGTTTCGTTTCTTCTGGAATGTTACTTTTAGCGGCGGTTCCTTTTGGCAATGGTTGCTCGTCCTTTCGAGCTTCACCTTTCTCTGTTACCTCTTTCGCACCTTCTTTCTTGACACTTCTGTCTGGTGTCTTCTCATCTATCTCCTTACCTTCTTTGGACAGCATTTCCTTCTTGCTCACAATACTTTGTTTGCCATTGGCAATTGCTGCCGCATCTCTAGGTACTGTTTGATCTATCTCTTTCGTTATGATGGTTTGAGTGACCACAGGCTGTTGGCCCGCTTTGTCGTCGCCCACTGTGACTGTAGTTTTAGATTTAACGATAGTGACGTTCGTATCGCCCTTCCCGTCGCGGACAAAACGCTGTTTGACTATAGTCGGTTCAACGACCGGTATTTTCTCGCTAAACGTTTCATCCAACTTTCTGCCCTTATCTTTTTGTTCTTTGTCACTAAACTGATCCCTAACGAAACTTTGAATTATAGCACCTCCTGCCTCTTTACTGTCCCGCGCATCATCATCATCATCACAAACCACCGACCACCCCTCCTTCGCTAACTTCCCCTTCTCTTTCTCTGCGTCTGCTATTACACCTGTTAATTAAGTATTACATATTTTAGGCATCTGTAAACGTGGCAAAATCAAGAGAACACAATTTTTTTTTTAATTTCAATTCGTCATCATCATTAGTGTAAGCCGGCTCGCTCGATACTGCTCATTGTTTCGAGAACAGCGGTTAGACTCTCGTGCGGTTTAGGCGCAGAGTGTGTGTATTTATGTGTGTGTATGTGTGTATGTGTAAATGGAGCAGCCATCTATCTATCGAACAGTTATAGTTTGAAAAAAGTAGTAAGAAAATAATAATTTGAATCATCGCTAAATACTGAAAAAAAAGTGATATCAAACATTAATCGATAATAATGATTAACAATATTCTCAAGCGTTGTACTGCTGCTACTATTTTAAATTTTAACTTTCGTAAATACCTTTCTACGAGTTAAAAATCAAAATTCCATTGAAACGATAAACGTGCGGAATATTAAGTGCTTGCATAATAAGTGGCCAAATTTTTAATCAAGCGACGAAAATTCCCTCTTAACACTTTGACGATATCGTATTAATTTTTAAATTATGATTAGTATCTGATATGGTAGACAAAATGTATAAAAATCATGAATATATGACTGCGGCCATCAAAGTATTAATTAGAATTGAATAATAATTAATGGAAAGTAATCGTGATTTGAGAATATTATCAACTGAACTGATTACGTTCTAACTACGTTTTTAGAATAATCACTACTGTCATTACTGATCGTTCTAACATTGACACGTATTGTTCACTGGAAGAATCACGAAAGATATGAACGACAACGATAGCTGCTCCGTGCGTTCGCAAAATTAGGCCACACATATTGGCCGCTCATGCAACGCTAAAAATTTGCAGAAGAACCTCGCTGAAACAAATTAATGGGATGTGTCGAAGAAACCAAAGGCAATTAGTGGGTCATTAAAATGATGACACAGAGCTGGCAATATAGTACAGTAGATATGAGATGTAATTGTAAGGCGAAAAAAAGAAGAATAAATGATTCATTATGTTTTAATTAAAATAAAAGCAAGCTGATAAGTTCGAAGAGATCCGCATCAGCCCTCCAGAACCTGTGAATGAAAGTAAACGATGATAAAGTAAAAAGAATAATTGTTCTACTGCCCACAATTTTCTTTTCTTTATTATTTTCTACGATACTACGAATTTTCACACGTGTGTGAATCGTGTCCAAAAACAATGCCGTGCTACACTTTTTGAATTCATCCAATTTCTAATGTACAAAATACATTTAAATAGGTATTATTGTTTCAGAAACACTGAATGTTACATTTGATTGCTGTTTCGGAAACACTACCACTTACAAACTTGTATCGTGTAATATGTCATGAACAGGTAAAGTTACAGCTGAGCTGAGAATCAAATATCGTTTTTGTTAAACAGCTGAAATTATAAATTTAATGTTTTCATGAGAATTTTATTACAAGATGAAAGTTTCGAAAATTAGTTAACAAGCGTTTGCGTTGTTACACGTATGTCCCATTTACGAATATGTAATATTTAAAATATTCTTTCTTTGTGATTTTAATTTTGTAATGTTTTCAATAACAGAATAATTTAATTCCTTACTAATTATCGAAAAATGAAGTAATATGCAAACAAAACATCACAAAAGAATGTTTCGTTATTTTGTAATTAAACTACCAAATTGCTACTTCAATTATTAATAGATAAATTAAAATTATTTACTATAAAATACTCACTTTAATTTTATGAATAACCAAAATACTAATAATCCCAAACACAATGAACGATTCATTTAGATACAAAAATGTTTAAAATATAATCATAGAAATGATATGAAAAATAATCGAACAAAATTTGAAAATATTTTAGATAGAAAATGCTTGCTTGCACATCGTGATAAACAATAACTACGAACACGATATCGCTAAAAAAAGAAGAAGAAAAACAGTGAAATCTTCAATTACAGACAAATATTCAGCACTGGTGATTTAAACTTTATCGACGAATGGTTAATAATAAAGTTGTTGTCCTAGGACCAAGCGTGATTATCGCATTAAATAGATCATGCTGCTGCTGTTGCCGATGTATTTAAACATCATATGTGATATCGTAAATGATGATTTCCGATAAAATTTCGCTTGAAATTATATCCTTTTATTATTTTATTAATTATTCCCATTTGCAGTATAGCCGAAGCACGGCCCCTCAACCCACCATTTGTTCAGTTTAATTTCTTTTCTTTTTTTTTTCACAAAATTAATGCTCAAATCACTTACCAGAAACTATTCTGTTGGCGTCTGCGATCACCCTCTGTCGTTTTTTATCCTCGTCGTCTAATTCGTCGCGTGACTTTTTGCTCATCGTGTCGGTAACGTGACATTTGTGCTCGAGAAAATCGGCCATTACATCCCCTAGTTCTTTCTCGTCGCTTGCGTATTTATCTTTGATGGGGGTCGAGGTTCCGTTGAATACAGTGCCGTTTGTGATTGTGACATGCTGTTTCGCTGTCGAGTGCAAAAAGACGTGATTTAAAATAGCGTGACAATATATAGGCACGTACACTAATCAATAAAAATACTCGAAGTCGTGTTTTAAATTTTAGATGGGCCTTTCTAGGAAGAATGGTGCCATGGAGAAAAAACATCTCACCACTCGTTTCAATACTTAAGAGTTATAAGAGGACCATTAATAGGATTTCTGATTCCACAGATTGTTAACCGAAAAACAATGATTAAAACTTTAATTTTTATTGTTTGATCTAATAAAAGTTAGGAGGAAACTGACCCTTTAATTACCATTAAGTTATGTAGTGATAGTGCTTATTTATTTCATTTTAGGGGTACAGGTAACATGTTAACTTAATAATGAAATAAAATAAGTAATGGACCAGATAAATTATCGTATCAAGGTATAATTCCTGGTAGCTTTCAAGTACTAAACGAATAGTGATGCTTCTTTCTCTTGTATTGCCATTTTCTCTAAGGAAGACTAGCGTGCAAAATTGTAACAATGATCAATTCTTTTTAACATTTACTGTATCAATTAACAATGAATATGGATCTCCTTCAACACTATTTTCCTCTACTGGAGTACACGAAGATTATTGTAACAAATGGCATTTGTTATTTTAAATAAATGTAGCACTTGCAAACCAAAAATTATTAACCACAGAAGGCTTCTATATATGTATAATAATTTTAAATCAATAGGATTTAATTTTTATACAGGTTTGCACAGAAGAAAATAAAATTTAAGGAGACACATACTTCCTGTTAATTAATACAAGAAATGCTGAAAAAATTTATCTTTGATGTTCCTATAATTCTGTCCAGTGCCGTACATAAATCACACGATTAAAAATTATTGTAGCTCTTTTAAATTTTCAGTTGTATGTACAATTTTTTGAAACACCCTGTAAAATTATAAAGTGCCATAAACGTGTAACATCGATGTAATAAGTAATGTTTAGATGAGATTTTGTCGAATTATTTCGAATGAAATGTATTAATGTGCAATTACGATTAACACGTTGATTGTCACAGTGAAAACGGACGTATGTAGTCAGACACGCTAAAACCCTGATTATTAAGGATGCAATTAATTAATTTTTAAATTTCACCTTTCAATTTCACAATCAGCATTGTTAACTTAATATTAATGCTACCCACGGTTTATCTCGTCGTTTCTTTTGTTAATTATTTGATTGCAAAAGATTTCAGGTGGCAATCAACGTGTTAACATTATACTATTCACACGGATGATCAAAGATATTTGAAGCGATATTATTAATGTGCTTTCTAAGAAGTGCGAGGTGAAACCTCTGATTTCATATATTTTTCTTAGCAATGACACGAACTAGAGCCGGCGTGTTATTCACAGAAACAATGCAAGTAGTGACGTCATATCCTTTCTAGTACCGTAATCGAACGAAGATTCATTACATATACGTAACATATTCCTTATATCGTACTGAAAGAGATGTAATTAAAAAAAAAAGAAAATAATAATTAGATAAAACTTTGAAATACATACGTGTGTCTCGCTTAGTGCTACTAATATTAAGGTCTTCCATTGATCCAGATTCCTAAAAGAGTAACAGTTTTTAAAAATTCAGACAAATTTTTTCAACCGTGAAATAAACCGTAAAATAAATAGCTTAATTTTAGTACAGTTTATTTAGAATATTTAAAATATTATGAATTTGTTTTATTTAAAACTTTGAAAACCTTCGATTTTATATAATATTTGAAAAAGGTGTTATCTTAAAATATCGAAAGCAAAACATAGAAGGATACGAACCTTAGTTTTGTTAAATTCATCATAATCAGGATCCATCTTTGGATCCATCGTCGCATCACGTCGAAGGGAAGTGTCCCTTGACGGACCCAATTCTTCTTTCAAAGAATCAAATCCAGGTTGATCTAATCGAACCCTTGCCACCGCTTTTTCTACGTCATCTGTTACTAGTTCCACGTTAAATATACATTTCTTTACAATGTCTTCCCGCCCGATTTTGTTCAACGCCTTTTCCAAAGTGTTCCCTGTACACACGCGTACAAATATTTTTTTTTAATAAAACAATAACAAGGTTTCGTACAAACATTATATCTTTCAAATATGAAACTTTAACTTGAATTTCGTTTAAATAAGTTCTTTTACGAAAATTGTTGACCTACCATTTTAATTTATTATATAAAGAATTAGAATTATTACGCGCTAAAATGATATTACTAAACTGGCATATTTTTAATCAATCATTAGATAGTAAATAGAAGTCATTATAAGGCTAATTATTATTCAGTTTAAAAAGCTATTTAATATTCCTATGATCATTTCACGCGCTAGTCATTAAGCACTGATCGGAATAAAATGTAATCGTAAGAAGAAAATTGTTATTCTATCGGCAAAACGCTTCAGTCGAGTCGTGTATACGCAATGGCTACAAAATAACTCTGACGCAGCGATTCATTTTTAAATATTACCGTATTTTATTCGATTGTCATCTATATAAGAAATTCCTTCCTGCTACCTAAAACTTTTCGCACAAAAACACAAAATTTCTGAATTTCAATAAATTAATGGCTCAGCATAATAACGACATAACTCCTATTATTAATATTTCGAAGAAAATAAACTCCCATGATATTCAAAATTTCTCCAGACATATATGTTCTGAGTGGGACAAATACTTCGAAACAAAATTCCTCTTCAGGTCACTCAAGGACGAATTTTTCATTGATAACGATCGTCCATCGAATAGTACACACCTGTGCTCATCGAAATGTGACATCTCTGACAAGGAGACCTCCTAAATAACAACGATAATTCGCTGACGTACGTGTTCGTCGCTTCGTTTTCGTATTCTTGATACAAGGATATGAACATCCTTGCCTTCGTCTATTCCAGTACGAAACGATAAAATTAAAATAACGAGACACCTCGTAGGATGAAGAAGAAAAGAGAAATTGAAAATCACTAGGTTATCGTACTATCACTTTCACTGTATTGTTGTCGAGCTGACGAGCACTTCTGTTTGTTTGGACCGATTGCAGACCAGTAAACGACGTGCTACGTGCATTTCTCGCGGTGTGTCAGTGTCATTAGTATTGGCAGAAAAAGAGGAGGGGGAAAGGAGTCCATAGGTTTATGTCAGGCATAATAATGCAGGATGAGATCACCGACTACGTTGCTCCTCAGATTCCACGCGTCTTAGTCAAATGTTGATTAATTGGCCTTGCCGTGGAAACAGGTTCTTTTTAAATTTCGCTGTCCGCTCGATAGATCCAATCTTTTATCCGCGCGACTTCTTCAAAACATAATTTATCTCGCGTTTCATGCAAATTCCAAAAAAGAAAAAAACGAGAAAAGGACGAAAACATACACGACTGCCAATCCCGCGTCGAACAGAATTCATTGATAAAATTAACGCGTAAAATCTTGAACGGTCAAGGAAAAATAAGAAACCGAATGTAGATTGATAATGTAATCGGAGATTTATATATAGCCTTGATGATAGAATGGGCAAAACAGCGAATTACCGTAATCGGAAGAATTAATTTGCGCCTTGGGAATGTATTTTTAAAGATGAACAACAGCGATAATACTGTTCCTACTATCCTGCGCTCGATCGTAGATCTGACGAATCGAAGGCATGGGAAACGATTACTCGTAACTCTAACAATGCTGATTTTTTCAACCCATATTTGCCAATTATTATTTTCTTTGTTCAGGGAGTATTATCTACAATCGGGCAGTTAATTGCATCGAGTTTAAGATACGTAACTGTTCGTTGTTTTCGAAATATGAGAGAATTTTCCTAAGTAGCTATAATACAAGACTTTAACTACTTCGATTCGATAGCGGTTGGTGTATCGTAACTTCATAAATGACCGATGACTCTATCCCTTGACCCGTGTCAAAGATAGCTACGATGTAAACAATTCAATTTTAATTTTAGAAGCTTTCTGATCTGTACTTTCTAAACTTTTAAATAGTTCTTTAGATATTGGTCTTCCAATGTATGAAAGTTTTTCGTTACAAAATATCCTTTTATGCATTTGGTATTTTGAACCAAGCTAATGCATATTCTCAATTAAACTGTGTCTATTTTGCTGAAACCGACTACCAAACGTTGATTGGTTATTGGTACGATTCTGTACTTGTTTAAAAATGTGTGTAAGAAGTGAGTACATTAGGGTGGTCCACGGCTCTATGAGAAATTTTATTTGTAGTCTTTATTGCTCTCCACAAGCTTATTCTTGTTCCTTAACCCTAAAGAAGAGTGTATATCAAAAACTGACTCATATGAACCATAGATAGAGGTTGCTATGATTTGCAATATTTTTTTATACAATTTTGCTCGCACTTCATACAAATGACCCCATAGAATGGATAGAGGATGAAGTTTATATTGAAATAGAAAATGTTCGCCCAATTAAAAGTCGTAAACGACTGTGCAGAGCGAGGGATTGCGTTGATGCAAAAATATAACTGTAGCATTACAAAACGTGAATAGCAGAAACAATATTTACTTCGTTTAGTTGATCTAGATAGAAAGACCAACGTCATGAAGATGACTCTGGGCGAGTGAAACCTTTAATATATTTACCTTAAAAGATTTGCATTAATAGGTTTCACCTTTTGTATTTTTTTTTTTTTTTTTTTTTTCGATAAATAACTTGTAATAACCAGATTTGTCTTATTTTAACCTCTAAATATTATCCGATTAGTCATGTTAGGAATAAAAGCAATCCTGTGGAAAATCTGAACTTTATACTTGTAAAAATGGACCACTACCGAAATCTAATACCGAACAGCTTGAAGTAAAAACTGAACCCTAAATCTAATTTTGTGCACTCCAGAACTTAATTCTCACATAATCCATTTAATTTTAAGCCATAGTAAACCTCACCTAAAGTATTATACTATTTTTATTAAACTCTTTCTCCGATTTTTCTGTATTATTTTAAAATTGCCTAATTAAAGATATAACTTCTTTCGACTCCGTCCTTTTTATTCCAAATCCCGTACGTTTGTTCATATAACTTACCTGTAGCTTTGTTTCCATTGCCCTGCCAGATCTTCAACATCGCCGCAGCCTGTTGCGCCGGCTTATTAGCGTACTCTTGTTTGATCGTCGAAACTTCGTTCGGTGGAATACTCAACTCTTCCGCGAGTTTCTCCCAGTCTTTGTCCAATAAATTCGCAATATCGGTCAACCGTATGGTCGCTCTGTGAATTGCATCCGGACGACCTGAAGAAATAATTCAAAATTTACGCAATTCTTTTACGCTGGTTCGTGACCCGCCAGTGAATTCACGTACTTATGCCACCGTCGCGCAAGAAGCTGTAATTCTTCGAAAGTTCGAGCAAATCCATCTCGGAGACCGCGGTTTCGGGAGAAATCTTTTCCGGCAACAAAATGTGCAACGTGCATATGGGTGTCTGCGGTAGTTCGCCTTTGGGAACCTTCGGCTCGCTCATAAACATGATGCGACCCATCGTGTCCGCAGCATCGGGATCCTTTATCCTCGCCGTGAACGGAACTCTGTTTTCTTTGAATGCTCTAAACGGCAGCTGTAACTGTTCGCCGCTCTTCAATACTGGCACAAGATTGCCCGAAAATTCCATGTACTGCGTTTTGCCTTCCAAGACCTGCGACAAATATCCAGCAACGATACAACGATCAACCCCCTGATACAAAATGACGACAATCGCGTGTCACTGGTTTGTCATGCCGGGAAATACAATGACGTGTCCGAAATGTTGAACAATTTGATAAGATACATTTTTGTAGTTATAAAGATACCGGTCTGACTATACATTATATAAATATGGTGTGTATAATCCTAGGATTCCATAAATCGTGGCGTTAAGTAAATTAATTTGCAGGATAGTGTATGTGAAGTTTGATAATCGATAGGAAAATGATAATAACAACTCGTGCGTTTCTTCGTAAATTTACCTCGACATCTCGACTCTTCGCAACTTCAGTAAAGTGTTCTTGATTCTCTAAAGTTTTATCTTCCTTGTCGTCGGTCATACAGAAGACGCGTAGCCTCGCCTCTAGAGGATCTATTCTCTTTGCAAATACTACGAATCTGTGGATCAACACATGGATCGAATACTTGATCGTATTTGAACAAACTTGTAATCATACAGGTAAAACGTAACTGATACACATTAGATGAATGGAAAACAATTTATCTGATTTTTCTTATCACTGTTTAATATACATGTATACTCGGAATGTATAATAAAATGGAAAAGGACTTTTTTGGTGATTTATTGATTCCGAGTTTCATTAACACTAGAACTACCGATGTTCCATGCACCTATACTTTTAAATTGAACCTAAAATAAAAAGGAAAATAAATAAAGGAGGAAACGTAAACGAACATATAGAATAATTCTTTACCTTGATAACAGACAACGTGTATTTCGGCATAAACGTTTTAATAAATATTGCAATTTAAAATAAGAAATCTGAAGCAAGTCATTTTCACCCCTTTGGTAGTTCTAGTGTTAACACCTTTGCTACCGGTGCATAATTGAGAATTTGTCCATCAAAAACTATTTTGGTTTTTATAAAATAATTTTCAAACAATATACTGAAACAAGAGCTTTAATGTATCTGAAAACGTACTTAGCCATGAATGGTACATGTGTCGCGTGCGTGTACAGTTCTGTAGCCATTTTCGTGGCTTCGGAGATATTCCGACAATCCATTAGCCAGAAACGAGCGGATACAGTGGTGGTAAACGAAACGCAATCCTTCACGAACGTCAGCGGCGTCGAACCTGTGACATCCTCCCAGACTGCCCGAGACTGACCCCCTGAACGACATACATACCAAGTCCAATAACATTATTAAAATATGTCCGTGCTGCGTATGAAGAATCGGCAGAAGTGAATATTTTGTGTGGGACAATATGCCGATTGCGACCAAGATTAATTACAATTCGACGCTTTAAAACCGGGATTATCGAACGCCCTTTGATCGTGAGAAATAAAGATATTCCTTCAAGAATTTCAATAAAATTTTGAAGCTCGTAAATGGTGTAAAAAGAGCGCATTAATCGAAATCACGATTAAAGGGCTGAAATACGAAAGTTGGAATTATAATGCACTGGAAACGATCATCCTTGATTCGTTCATTTTATATTATCGTTAACCTTGCTCGAATTTGTTAGCTTGTAATCATTAATCGTTCCATTTATGCTAAATAATAACTCTTATCAATATTACCATGTTTCAATTGAAACGGATTGTTTTGTTGCGTGTAGTACTATCACAGAAGGTACGTTTGTAAGAAAATGAAACTGAATTATTCAGAACGCGATTGTATCATTTTGCGACTTAAATTTCCCACTGAAAATTCATGAAAATTTGTTACTTGCTTGTTACTTAATTATATAGGTAACTTGTATATTAAACTTACTCTATAGCATTCAACGTGTTAATATTGTAGCAATATTATTTCAAATTCATTGTATTGAAAGATGAAACAAGAATATTCAAGAAATTGTTTCTATAAATACGATCATTCTCATTGCTGAATGACACTCTTCTGTAACGGTATGAACAAACACATAAAAGGAAAGTTGAACTAATTACTTTGCTATTCTGTTCGTCGTGACAAAATCGATGAAACTTGTAATTAATATCGGTCACCATAGGTGCTTGGATGTTAAGTGCTGTATCGTGTGTGTGAGTAATGTAAAAGAAAATACACGCTGACCGAATGATAATGCTTGCCAAAAAGGAAAGTAAAAGCGTCATTCATTAAAAATTCGCGCAGAAAAAGCAAACGCGCTTGTACAAGTGAAATATGCGGTCAATGATAAATAAGCACCGAAAGAAACGGAACGGGTGTGAAAATGATTGTAATAAAAAACGCGGCGAAATGCATGTCGAGAACATATCTTCCTGTTTCTTGTCGTATCGAATAGTTTTAATTTCAGTAACATATTTCACGCTTCGGTACAATTGAGAACAAACAACGAGATTTTCCTCGGAAACGTAATAATAAAAATAGAAAACATGAAAATTTTCTACTAAAATTTATATAAGAAAAGGAAAAGAAAAAGAAGGGTAGAAAGGAGAACAGCGTGGCTGTAAGAAACAATAACATTGAAAAATATGAGAATAATGTCAGTCTTTGTATCGGTAACGTGTCGTATGATATACATATTGTAATAATCGAAAAGATACATATATGTCCATGTTTATAGAGAATTTATAAATTACAAGCCTAATTTATCGAAGCGGTTACCAGTCAAACGAATGTGCTGAAACAAAAACTTTGAAGTTAACGCTTACAATGAGCTAGGTAGTAAAACTTTATCTACGTTTAATTAATAATCCATACCTAAATGACTCAATCCTAACAATATGCAAGCATTAACAATGAATCACAACAAGATATGTATACAACAATAGTACTCAACGAAATGTTTCTATGAAACATGCAGCTACCATCTCCCTTTTAAATCTCTATCCGAAGGTCTCCGGGACATCTGACCTAATTACGTTCTTCAAGGTGTTGCTTCTTAATCTTCAGCATATCTTAGAAACACCAAAAACACTAAACTTACAGTGTACATAAATGCTATTCGTCTTTTCTAACATTGAAACATTACCATTGGCAGTGCGTACAAATTATGGCGAGCTATATAAATCAAACGTTACAGGGTGTACAGGATGCCTTAAAAAATATATACATCATGAAAACTGTAAATGACGATAAAAAAAAAATTGGGGAAAGCCTTTTATCGTTTTGCGATCTAAATCTTCATGCATCCAATTGACTTTAAATTGTTACCACATATAAAGTAAACTTTCGTTTGAAGAAATCAATGGTTTCACTTTCTTGTTGATATTTCAACTCTTAACTTATTACTAATCTTTTAGATTACACGAAAGTTTCTATACCTTCTACGTTTTAAATTCTATATTTCTGAATGCTTTCTTATGATTTATATTGTTATTGTATCTGTCACAAATAATATGACCATTTTTGATTTATGTTGTCAATAAATGCTGAAAGGGTTTACGACAGGCAAAATGACAAACAACTTTTCAATTTTCTTTCTTACTTTACAGTTTTAATAATGTGCATTTCTTTTTTTTTTCTGATTCCATAAATGTATATTGAATGCAGTCCCGACGACCTGAGAACAGACGAAGATGCCTACCGCCCCGCGCCATGCCTACTAAACTACAAATTGATCTTCGAATGCGTAAGAAGTCTGATAAGAGCGTTTTATGTATATATATATGTACACCAAAGGTGTTGCGGCGTAACAATTTCAGCGCTTATCGGTAAGAGATTCTCCAGTAAGACGGTACGCTGCTCTACAATATTACGTGCAAGCATATATTACCAGTTATGCTGCACAGAAGTCTCAACGTCGGTGCGTCTCCTGAATATTGATTGATCATCCCTTTGTTGGCTGCCTGCGGCACTGGTATCGTTAAAGTTATCGGTTTATGGAACTTTCTTCGTCTTGGTTCTACGGTTACGATCGGTGACACTGCTACTCGGTTACCAAGCAGTTTAGCTACAAGATCTGTTGGTATCGGATGTGCCTAAACATACAGATTTAATTGCTTGTAATTTTGCTGCAAATTATACAAAATATTATAGTAATGAATATTTTTGAAACCGTTACTGGTTCGCAATACTGGGTAAATGATTAAAAGATTTATTATATTCGATCAAAAATTGGTACTGATGCCTCAAACAATATTACATGATGTTCCAAATAGTATAAAAGAATCTGGTAACTAATATAAAAACATGCAAAATTTTGTATGATAAGTACCTCAAAAGATAGAGGGAAGTGTACACTTAATAACGCAACTTGTTGCAGTTCGATATCTCAATTAGTTTCTGAGATATAGGGCTTCAAAGTTTGTATAACGCCCAACGCGTAAGAAAGTATGAATGGCCGCCCTGACCTACATTTTTTCCTGGAAGCGCGTACTACTAATAGTAATAGTAAAAGGGTTAAACGTAAACATTGGACCACGTGACCGGCCCGCTAGACACCCACTGTCTGGGTCCAAGCGTGAGGCGGCAGCGAATTTCTACAAAAATTACGTTTGTCTTTACACGACGATATCTCAGGAACGGATAAAGATATCGACGTAAATCAAAAAGCGAATTAAAGTGGAAGGTTTCTACTTTCTTACAAATCTAACTTTATACCGAAATTCGAAACAGTACTCAATTGACAGCGATGTAAACTTTTGGTAATTTTAATACGCGTTTCTTATGTATTTTAACATACAACGATGAAATATTCTTAATGTATTGATTTATAAGGTAACTATAAATATCGTTATTGTTAATTAATTAACTTACAAGGTAACTGAGTGTTATTTAGACTTTTATAGTCGGAAATCATTCGTGTGCGTTAGTTTAAACGTTCCGAGTAAAAGAAATTAACTTTTTAATTGAAGTTGCTTTCATGAATACATACCTGGAGACCAACTCTGATCTTTTTAGTGAGTGCAGCCGGTGGAAACACGGCCTGAACTTGTGGAACAGCCGATGAAGAGACTGTACCACCTTCTGGACCAACTGCGTGAACCTCTTGTCTGATACGAGAAACTACTGCGAAGTAATGTGGGAAGTCTGCAGTAAGTATCCTTACGATTCGGGATGTTTGGAGATCCTCGAGCTGGCTTAATTCTGTAAACAGAATTGCAACAATATTTTTGAATAATTTAATGATACACAAGAGTTCCTAATAAACTTCAAATTCATATTACAGTTGTTTATGTTCAAGATAGTTCAATCTTACAATGATTGTGACAAATGTGACCCAAATTTCTGTAGGACTGAATTTTAATTATAATTCATATAGTTAAAAATTCTTAAATGCAAAATGTATACAAAGGGCTCGAAATGAACCCCTAACAGAAAACATAAGAAAATTAATAACTGCCATACCTTCTCCTTCAAAGCTCTCGTTAAGCACATCCTGGACAGCCTCCTCGCTGGCTTCCAAGGTGTGTTCGCGCCAAGTCTCTCCATTATCCGATCGAAGTATTACTATTTCTCGTTCTTTTCCTCGCAGTGAAGCAAAGTGTGGTACTTCTATGATAACGGGCCTGTTCGGTCAAAATTATTACGTGAAAATGTCATGTCATTAATAAATAAATCTTGATTAACTCTCTCGCCTGCTATCATTACCTACAAATACTCAAAAAAATTCCCCATAAACGTACCCCAAGAATTTGGCACCCACGGGTCCAAGTTCGAGAATACGGCTGGCCAGAGCTTCTCCTTCCATCAAAGGCGGTGGATTTGTCAATTTGTCTCTCCTTAAATATCTGCACGTAACACGCATCGGCATCGCGGCTTTTCTAGGAGGAACGATCACACGCACACCACTGTGTCTGCAGCCACGCATCGCACCACCTCGTGCATCCACCAGAAAGGAAACCAGGAAGCTGCCATTTACACGACAACGTTAATTATAGATGTATTTTTCAGTTCGATCGTTTTCGAACGTTATAGGTGTTCGTTGCATAGGGTGGAGGACGGCTAATTATTCGAACACATATTCGTAGGTGATGATCGAAATGATACCATCGATTTCAGCCTAAGAATTATGATACCACATCGAACGATATCAAACGAAATCAATGTCGGTTTAAAATTTAACGGAAGTATCAATAATTGTTTAATATTTTATAAAATACGAATTGTTTAACCCATCGTACTCCATTGATGTCTTTATTTATGGTGGAATAAAAGAAAATTTCAAAAGAAACGAAAACTTTAAATTCATAAATAATTGCAACTTGTTTTTTTTTTAAAGTAAAGTTTTTCTTTTTTCAAAGCTTCCTTATGAAAGTGTGATAAACTCGATTATGTAAAAAAAAAAAAGAATGATGAAAATGTAAAGTGTAAAGAATTAAATACTGTAAGTGTGTATTGATATCAGTTCGAACATTGTTCATAAGCACGTACGAATATTGTGCGAACACTTGACCTTTCGTGGAATAATCATGCCATTTATTTAAATCGAACCAATTATAATAAAAAATAAATAAATATCTTTGGTAGTATATAATATATACACTCTAATCTAGGTTCTCAAAGAATTGTTACAGCCTTTAAATTTGTCAAATCTTACATACATAAGAATAAACAGTACTAATTCATGGGATTTTCGTCAAACCTGTATAATTTTTAGTTCAGAAAATTTTCTTTCTTATCGTTATTAATTTGTACTTTCTAGATGGCTATTCGATAAGGTGATGGAATTATTTTTTGTGTATCAAAAGCATGGCAAGCCGAGAAGCAATTTTCATAGAAAATTTTCACTAAAAGCATGAAGTTAGGAATCAAAGATACTATTATCTGGAATTTTGTATACAATTTTGCTGAATTTTCTAGATCGTGGCAATATTAATTTCAATTTTGAATTGTAAAAGTTAAAGAAATCGTATGCTTAGAGAGATCGTTGTGTACGAAGGTAACTGTAGAAAAAAAGAAAAGAAAAGAAAATAAATTAATACAAGAATAATAATGTGCAAAGATAGAATGGAGCAAATTAAATCTTAAACTGAGTGGCTATGGTCGAAAGAATACGGTTTGTGAGCTTCTGTCAGGGATTTGTTGCACACATATTTAATGGCCGCAAGCGTAAAACTAACATTGAGCACTATAAACAAAAACAGGAAAAAAAAATCATTAAAATCTGTTGAAACGAGCTCGATCGTTTCCTATTATTGACCGATGACAGTGCTGGTGGGTGGAGCTCCTTAATGAACCGAAGTATTATTCACATAGAAGAACAGTGTGCACAATGAATACAAAAAACAACACTATGCAAACACTTAGAACATTTACTATGACACCTTATTTATCTTTCACTAATGCAATCGATGAGTCCTGTCTTTTTATAACTTAATGATTGTTAACTCGCCAAATGCCACCGTAATTATTCTGATCTTTCAATTTAAACTTTCCGCTTGTTACTTTGCAAAATTAATCCTATAGTAACATTAATATTACTTATTGTTAGAATTGTCTTTAACTTTAGTTTTATTCAATTCCTCTTAATTATATGATTATGATTTTCTGACCCCCACGTTAAAAAAGTCATTTTAATTGCAGAACATCGAAATTGTATTATTTCGATTACGTTATTCGATGAATCCTTAATTAGAAGGACATTAATTGGTTTCTTATTATATTATATTAGATCATTCATTTCTTATTATATGTATTTTATTTTTAACTTTAAGAACTGTTTTACTGGTTTTCCATACTTGAAATATTTCCTTTCTTCAAGCAAAAGAAAATCATCATACGGGAAAGGGTTAATAGGTTTTTGATTAATGAAACGTTAAATTAACAACTGTGAGAAATACTCTTAGTTGTAATGCATTTCTCATTGCATTACACATTACAGACGATCAAAATAATACATTGCAAATAAATTCAACGAAGATTACTCAATCAAAATGATGCAACAGTACTCCTTAATGTATGCCGTGTTTTCGGAATGCATTACAACTTTCAGCTATGACGAAACGTAATGTTTAATAAATATTAAACGGCACGTCGGCATAAATTGAATTTTCAAGTAATAATTTATACCATAATAATTCAAGTATAAATTCAAGAATAAGGATATTAAACAAGAAAATAAGGGAAATTTACCCTCCTAATTAACCCTCTGTAGCCTGAATTTCTGACGTTTCCAATACGAAAGTAATAAAGTATTTTAACAGCGTTTCGATAGTATTTTTCGATTTATATTAGTATGATTTGCTTCCTCAGAAATCATGTAAATACGCGAGATGAATGTTGTATCAAATTGTAATTAAATAATTATAGTTGGTTTACATATATTCATTGTGCACTACATATAATCTAAGGATGCCGAATGTCAGCGACTAAGGGCAATGTGCGACTAAAAAAGAAAATATAATACGAAGAATGTAAATCAAATTGAAGCGCGATACGGCAGGTAGCAGAAGCTAAGATTCAAGAGAAGATCACTTACTTTCTCCACTGTGGAATTCTGCGAGTAGCGCAAATAAAATAACAGAGAGGATCGGGAACAAAATAAAAAAGACGCGTTAGTATCCATTCGTTCATAACAATGGTGATGAGAGATGACGATAATAAAATGGTGTCGATATTTAGTACTAACGCAACTTTCACAGATTTTCGAACACCGCTACGATAATAATACTTTTCGTTTTTTTTTTGTTTTCTTTTATAATGAATTTTCGAAAACCCGCAATCATCACACGCAAGCCACTTGTCTATTGTACAAAACTACACAAAACAGGGAGGAACAATAATAATTATGTATTATAGTAGAGACGCAACGAGGCCACATCACTCACACTCTGCGGAAAAAAGACATACATGAGGGCAGCAACGTAAAAACGGACTGTCCCGAAATCTGGTAAAGTAACTTTTTAAGTAACAATTAATTAATTCGTGAAAAAAAGAATAAGTTGAAGAAACATTTTAATTATTAACCGTTAAACAACACGGCAAAGCTTGATCAAAGATAAACCATCAAGGACCGAATGCATATCGGAACATTTTTGTTTTTTTTTACTTAATTAATTCTTGAAGTTAAATATTACTCCGAAAAATATCTGAAATTATGATTGTATTGATCCCTGGACAATAAAGCTGAATCATTATTAATTCAACATATGATTTAGTTTTCAAAATTAGTTCGAAATTTATTTTTATTCCCATCTTTTAAATTTCATACGACTTCTTCAGATAGTATTTTTACAAAATATGGAAATTCTTCGTTTAGGAAATAGATATTTTTCCACGAAAGAATATTGAAGAATAGCATTTTTTAAGATATAATTATGAAATTAATAAAACAGTGTTGCTTTTATACATCAAAATGGCAAAGAGTTAATTAACTGACCTTTCCATATTCTGCGTGTTATATTTCTGATTCTAAACCATGGTAGTTAAGGATTAATATACAATTTACAGATTTCGGTACTTTTGCGAAAAATAGCTCAAACTTGGACAAATATGGAGACAAATTGTACTAGCTGCAGCCACTAAGAGAATCAATCTATCCAAAATGATTAAACTATTTAAAGGACGAACGATTCTTTCTCCATACCTACAAGAGCACTTTCAACTTGTCTTTCTTATATACATATAAATCTGCTATTTTAGCTCGCAATACTTTAATCCTTCATTAACACTTTGAAGGTCACGTCAGCCATGTCTGAATTACTACTTATGAATTTTCATAAGAACCTGTTTTATTAAGTACTCAAAGATTTACATAATGAAAATATCTGAGTATCATAAACATAGTATACTGTATTTGTTGAAAATAAAATTATAAATTTCTGCATGACACTCAAAGTGATAACACATTGAATGTCACAGAGGCACTGATGGCCAACATCATAAATTCAACATAGGTGATAAAAAAAGAAGAAAATTTTAATTAAAAAATGGAACTACTATATTTTACATAACTACAATTGTAGTGTACCATTCTACGTATCATCATTTTTATAATACTCAACGTGTTATGGTAATAATCAAGAGCTCCCAGACGAAATTTTAATATTCAATATGAATGATATTGAAAAATAAAGATTTCTATTTTAAAGGTTGGTCGAATTGGCATTTCGCACTGTACATTTTAACAAACTCCAAATATAATGCAGGTTTAAGAATGTTAATGAATCGTTTATACAATAATCATTTTAATCATCAAAGTGATATGCCATCAGACTTTGTACGTCTCGAAATACGTCATCTGATATTTAACCATCTAACAACAAAAAGGGAAAATAATAAAAAGGGCATGGTGTACCTGTCCCTCCACATTCCTTGTCCTTTCGACATGGTACCAAGAGCTGCCAGCGATGTGTTTAAGGACTCTAGGGACGCTCTGATCTCAGAACAAAATCTGGTATGATTATGGATAACAATCTCGTTTCATGCGCATGCTTTTTCTTCTATCTGTTCTCGTGCACTTTGCACTTCTTTCTCCTCCTATTTTCTTTTAATTCGGGAATCTTTGTGCGCACCAGAAAACAGAAGACATTCTACGCTTTCGAATACAAGTGCGTGCAAAACACGTGTGCTCTTGTACATGGTTAAAGGTATACAAGGAACAAACATTCGAGAGATCACACTGAAGGTCTACACGATGAGAAGGTAACTTGTGACGGACAAATAAGTATCTTGTTCTACTAAGCGCAAAGAAAGAGTCCATTGTGAACGTAGCACAAGGAAACCTTTGTTTGAGAAACTCAGTTTTCTTTTTATTTTTCCTATTTTCAAGGTTCATTAACTGGTCATTCGACTGATTAACATTTTATGAAGAATTGTATCTTAAACCGTTCCGTTTCAAAACCATAAAAAAAAATGTATTTTTTATATTTCTTTTTCTTATCTTACGACGTTTAAATAATTGATCAAAATATTTTAACATTTTGAAAGTTTTTAATGCCATTTTTCTTTTGTTATGACGAGTGAGAAATTGTTTACCTTTTAGAAACATTTATGTCAAATGTTAATATATATATAATTTATTTTCTTAGAATCATAATTTATTGGTTATTGAGGATCAGTTTTTTAAAGTAACAAACACTAATGCTAATAGTATTTAGAATTTTCTTTCTTTCTTCGTGTTTTACTTAGTCGCCTAAATTACATTTGTAAAGTCGGCCATCGTTGCTGACCCTTGTAACAGTTAACGTGCCAACCTATTAACCGAGAAAAACGAGTTGATACGTCACTTAAGAGGGCATACTTGATAATTACAGCACGTAGTGCATTAACGTAATAATATATTTCTCAAAGTAATTAGACGATTAGGTTTTTGAAGATAATTAACTCTCATTATACCGTGCTCTAAAATTTACGTTTTATGAACATTATTTTGTCGAAGGTTATTCGAATAATGCCGAAATTTGCTGTATGACATGACACTACAAAAAAAAAAGACGTTTACATACGATAGTTTCGTTCCAAAAATATTTGGTGGTATCCACAATTTCAAAGAAAACTGTTGGAATGCTTATTTTTTAATTAATCGTAGCTTAGTGTTAAAATTTAAAAGGAAAATGTTTCACAAACAACTTTCTTCAGGCTTAGAAGATTATAATATTTGTTCGTCTACCATCACAACCCACAGTTTCTTAATTAAACTCATTGTCAGATCCGGCCCGGTATTAGTAGGGAACATTTGGTCCAATCAGATTACTTACACCGTCAAAGAATCGTTCATCCCAAAGATATTTCAAGAACAACATGCTTATTACTAGATAATCTAGTTCTTCTACGAGCAAGACAGGATGTAAACGGGGACACCAAGCGATTGGCTCTTGTTTAGCTGGTTGGCTGATCACGTAAACGTTTAAACTGAACAATCTGAATAGAATTCGAACAGAAAATGGATCAAAATAGCTTGCTATGAGAAAACATGATGTGCGAACGGAAGATTGATCAGAAAAATCGCAATGATCCGATTCTCGTTGGCTCCATTTAAAACGTTCCACGACAGTTACGTTGCTGTGTGTTTCAATATGCACGCGGTTATGCAATAGTAAATTATGTCAATTATTACGTATAATGTCCCATGGCAACCTTAACGACTCCTGCTGAAAAGCAGCTGTTGCAGTGTTTATCGTAACAGCTTGTAGTTAAATATTTTATACAAATACATCGAGGTAATTTTAACGCGAAATATATATTTCGTTACATTTGCAATTTTTATTTCTTTAAAATTAAAAAGGGTTTATTTTTAATTATTTAAAAATCTCGTAGTAATATATTTATCGCATCCTAAGGTAATTTTAACGTAAAATATATGTATATTTCGTTCCATTAGTAATTTGTATTTATCCGAGTATCACAATTATTTAAAATGGTTTGAAGCCAACTAAATAGTGAACTGAAAAGTGTATTGAAAGCACGAAAGTGTGAAAAACGAAAGCTGAAATTGTACAGTTCGTGTAAACGTAAATTCCCACGATCTTGTATCGCACTTCGTTATATTAATATGTCAGCCAATAATCTAGAGGGTTAATTATAGCAGGAATCTTTCACCAACACACACCGTGTCACACTATAATACACAACATTATTGTTTCATGATGGAAACGTTATTATTATTTGGTACTCTCACGTATTTTGTGCTCTCGTGTTATATGTACAATTTGTAAATATATCAAAATGCAATTGAGATAATTATTTATAATTAGATGCTCGCGTAAGTCTGTTAAGAATCATAGGCAAACACTAATTGATATTATTTTTATTCCATTCTATTTCTCTGTATCAAATCGATTCAATCGAATCAAGAATATAGTTTAACAATTATTTAAAGTTTAATTTTAAAACAACGAGCTGTTCATTGTAAATAGTGCAGATCGAAAATAGAACAGACGAATTCAATTCATATTTTTTTTAAGTTCAGAGTCGTCCTAAACTGTGCATATTTTATTTAAACGTTGCGCTTTGATTAATTATTACGACAAACCATGCAAATTATTCAAATCGTTTTCTATGATTTTCTTTTCTCATCGGAGCAATTCAGTTAGTAAATATTCGACCCGACAAATAGATATTTCAGTTTCTTAATTCACCGTGCAATATATATTTTACAAACAATTTTTCAAAGTGCAGAATCGCAGTTTTGAGGCAATCGTTCAATTGTAAAGCGAATTTAAGATATCCAATTAACGAAAGAGATAGAATTGGTAGAAATTTATAAAATATGTACAAACACCTGCAGATTAGAACCAGACACGATAATATATTCTAATTAACTGCAGACAATTTAGTTTTAAAGTTATTTCCAATCAATTAAGTGTTTGAAAAAAAAAAAATACATTCTGAAAAACTTTTGCAAATACGTATCTATCGGTGGGGTAAGTTGTATAATATTTATACAAATCGGGAAAAATGATGTACTAAAGTACGAAGATTAATTTACAAAATTTTATCAAGCATTTTATAATACAATGGTATTAGATTATTGCATATCAAGTGGCAAGTTTCAACAGATAGAAATTTGATAACGTAAAGCTTAAAGTTTTACGAAAATAATTACAATGATCCTTCGCTAAAATTTTTAATACAAAGTGGCTGGTTGATGATTCTTCGTAGTATAAAAAATCGAGATATCATTAGATATGACTGGAAATCGGGTGTTTTTTTTTTTAACCCAGAGTATTAAGCTAAAAAATCGAAGAATCAAAAACCATTTAGGTGATCATTTATGTTAAATCTTAAGCTTCAAATTGATGTGCCATAGATGCCATTTGGTAATACTTTTATGTCAATAATTGTATCAGACTTGATTTCCTTCTAAATTGTTCACTGTTAGCTATCATTGGATACCGGCCATATTTACGTTAAAAATCTAAATAAAAAGAATGCATAGTCTTTCGATTGATAATGCCACAAGTGTTATTTCGCGGCGCTTTTGTCATCAAATCGTGTCAGATTTTCTATGTTTCAAAGTTCATCATTTGACATACAACAATCTAATAATATTATTCAGCGATAGAACAATAATACAACCTACCCTAAATTACATCATTGTTTCAGATATTGTTAGATGAGTGGCGTTTATAGAATAATAGAACACAAACGAATACATACCCGACATGTACGGGGTGCCTATTAATATCAATATTATCTGGCTTCAGATTGGCAGCGTTCGAGCGTTGATAACTTTCTTTTGTGATCATCTCGGTTATGGTTGGTGCTATAAATCACATATATTAGCAAACATATCATACGTACACCTCCTCGTCGTAGAATCATCGTAAATACCTTCCAAGTATCATTTACACGAAGCTTAGAAATCTTTGGACAAAAATTTAATTCGTGAAATAAAAATAATAAATAAATTTTAAATACGGAACTATGTTGATTTTCTTATTTTTTAATACCTGAGAATCTGTTCTCCTGTAGAAAGGGTCAAATGATTTGTAATTGAAAAGAAGAAATATCAAGTAACAGAGGACTATAAATTGACAAAGAAACAATTTTATCTCAAGAAATACTTGATAAGAATAAAGAGGGCTTTAAATTGTACAAGTATATTGCTATATAATTCCAAAATGTCTGTTGGCACTTTCTACTTTTTTTAAAATGTTATTTTTTAGCAATATTTTATTCAATTGTAGTTTTAATTTATTTTTAAACGAGTCACAACGAGGTGCTAAGTTTTGAATTAAGTCCTACGAGTGCGACGAGTACAATAATGCATCCACGCAAACAATAATACTTCTGGTATCTTTTACAACGCAAGACTCATTAATCTACGACCCATAGTCATCAGTCATCACAGATGACCTTTTATTATACCTAGTTGAACTCGACTCTGCAATCGCGCTTGTAATAAAAATACAACGCTCCGTTTGAAAGAAATTAAACTGCCCTTGAAATCTCTTCCGTATTTCCTTGAGCATACAGCTGATTCATTCTACGACATTCTCCATCAAATCATATATTCTTTGCATAAAAACCCTCATTATATTACTAAGGAAGAAAAAAATAAATGGAAGGTATTTAAGTGTTATTTATGATCTTTGATAAATTCTGTATTCTAAAGTCTGTAAGATTCCATTTTCATTTTATTTCCATTATATTATTGAATTGTTAACATGTTTGCCCTTATTCTCTATGACTTGGGCACCAATCGCACGATAACGCAAAAGGGCGGGAATTTATTGAAATTTTGAATGATTATACCAAAATCTTGAATAAAGATTGAAACTTATACGTAGACCTAATAATAATAACTTAAATATAAAGATTACTCGTTCATGCTCTTTTCAGAGGGATTTAGATATTTTATAAGACAAACATAAAGAAACTTACCTCCGGAATGTCGATTATCCCTCTCGTCGTCTGTCACGTTGACACGCATCGAATCATCCCCCATGGATTTCATGTCGTCAACAGTCATGTATCGATATTGCTGTTGGTCGCTAAGCATCGGATCTTCACCTATGATCAATGTACAAAGATAAGTGATGAAAATCATCGGGGCATCGTGTTCGAAAAAATCAGGAAGAGAGATGTAAAGATCTAAAAGTTACTGTTTTTCTTTTAGCTTGCATGAACAGTATGAGAACGTGGTGAAAAATTATGCATCAACGTAAGTGAACGGGTATGAAAGGCTGCAAAATAAACGAAAAATCATTGCCACGAAACTTATCCCAATCAAGCCAAAAAAGAAGCGAGATTAAATGTCGTATCGTTAAACGTACGAGGACTCACGAAAGTTCAAATTGAAGTTTAAATATGTACAAATTACATGATATGATAATTATTTTTATAAAGGGAAACGTAATTAAAATTGAATGGTACCGAGGGCCAACATAATGGCAAGTTCAGTGTAATTTTATAAATACACTTATATTATTTGTTGTGAACCAATAGCTCTATCCATTTGTTTGCTGATACGAAATAAGGTAAGATAATTATGTTTTTTATTAACCTGATGGTTCTTAACTTGGCAAGGGTCAAAAGATAATTTATTAATCCTTGGACGGCGGACACTTAGACAGCGACAATTTAAATTTTAACATTTTACTTTATTTTGGTTCCATTCTATAAATTTTCTGTTACGACATTATTCGCTATCTTGAAAAATTTCTATATTTAACTTTATTCGAAATATTTTATTTTTCCTAGGTCCGGACCACGACCAACCGTGGTTCCGCCGTTCGAGGATTAACATATTATATTAATTTGACTTCAACTTTCACAAACATCCTATATACTAGGACTTATAGTGTTATTATTCTGATATACGTAGTGTGAATGCTAGTAATGTCATATGTGAATTTAATGTATCAATTAAACTTTAAAATAGATTAATTTATTAAAGTTTACTGCATTTATGTAAATCATACCAATATCATATTATACAGGAAGACACAAAAATAGATTGTCAAACTATCGCTTTGTAGATCTTGGAACGTAACACCCGTGAATACGTGGGCCAATTGTATAAATTATACGAAACAAAAGAAATTAAATGTATTATACCAACTGTACAAATACAGAAAGTAAATTTACCTAATTGAGTGTGTCAACTGTACCAAGAAGCTTCAAAGTATCCCACTTGACAAATAGCATTGACCGATTATCAGTTACGAAGAACACATAACACGATTAAATATTTAAATAATTATCCACGAATTATCATTTACACATGGTGATTCTTTGAATAACTTTTGACTAATCATTTTCTGTTTGCGTGCATCAGGTGATTAAAAATCGTCAGGAACTCGAACGTGTTTGCAAGAATAACGATAACACCGTACTGTTACCTTCCCGTTGTAATTAATTACAGATAACGTATGCATGCAGATAAAAATACCCCAAGATACATAAAAAAAAAAAAGGAAACGAACGTGAATAAACCGTATCGTATTTTTCATGAGACTGAGATCTGCTCGGTTATTCGATCACCTTATACAACTTTAAACATGCCTTATCAGATATGCCAAGAATATGGAGCACAATTATCTAATAAATGGTCAGCCTACAAATTCACTGCCTACGTCGAATAATACCGGCATAAAGTCAAAGCGGTTCTAACACACGCGAAACGTATCATTTCATTCGCTATCTTAGAAATGACGCGAGTTATCATCTCCAGAAATAAATTTCTACGGATTCTCAGATTTTACAATATCATAGATTCGATAATAATTAACTAATGCAAATTATTCTTAAAATGTCTCGGATAGAACGTGCATCGTCTGTAACTAAAGTTGGACACTATTTGAATAATCTTTAAAGAAATCATACATATTCAAGACAATTACAAATTCCACAAAATCTTATTTTTGTTAGAAAATCAATAACGCTAGTTCTTATTCTGAACCCCTCATATATTATGTATTATTTGATCTATTCACTTTATAAATTATTAGTAGACTGAATTATAAAACTACTATTATTTTCTTTTTCGTTGCAATTCATATGGATTATTAGATTTGCAATTCTACCTAGTTCTGAAAAAAAAATGATTCCTCGTGATTCTACAATTGTCATTTTTAATTGTGTCTCTTCCGTTCTCATCAGAACGTATCAGAAGCGGTTGGCAGATGATGTCACTCGTTATCTCAGGACCGCGACGAGCCTCGGAATCAATAACGTCTAAAATTAATAGAAACAGAGAGAAACCTAACCGGCTCGTGGGATGTTAGCACATGGGGAAACTGTAACGCGAAAATTCTAATTTTACCTGGTGTTCAAGGACACACCATCCGGACAGCGATACTGAAACAGCCACCTAAGCCGGCTTCTATCTACGAATAGTTGACCTCATAGGCAGTGACCTATATCTTGCCGAATAACACGAGCGCCTGTGAAAACTAATCGTGTAATCACGCCTGATCTCGTTGAATGAAGTTAACCGCGAACGTCATACACCAGAATAGTGTTAATCGTAATCAACGAGGCACGGTTCCAGTCACGCTGTGACGGCGTTAACCCCTGTTTCAAGAACACGACTCACCGGGTGCGTCGTCTAATATCCGGAACCATTTTAACCCTTTGCGCTCGAACGTATTTTTACTATAAAGAAATTGCAAATAGAATCTAACTTTTTCCTGCTTTGACTTTATTTCTGTAATAATAAATTAAAAATAATAATTTTGTATATATACATTAGATTCAAATGTAATTTTTAACGTGTTTATTGATTCCTTCGTCGACCGGCAGAATTACAGTTCATTTTGTTGTGTCATCATAACCAATCGGTCGATTTCTTATTTTAAAGTTTTTCTAGTAAATGATTTCGAAAGAAGGATACACTATTAAACTTTTGAATATGGGTAACTACTTAGTTGATATCTAAACAAAGCATTGGCTATAAATTATTGTACCGTTTCTTCAATTTTTGCAGTTATTTCTAAACATTCTTATAGGGTTCTATGAATCCCACCATATCATCATATGATAAAATAAAACCATACCAATTACGGGTAAACCAAACGGAGAGTGTGAAGCGCCTTTCAAGTGCAAAGTTATAAACACTTCGAAGCAAAAAGCTTTGGAACATTTTCTTACAAATAACTGTTCATAGTTGTCATTGCGACTTAAAGAAATGAATAAAAACAGTTAATGCAACAATTTGTTTATCCCAAAGCAAGTTATCCCATAACATATCCGTTCCACATGATTGATTCATCATTTTAATAAACAAAGTTGATTTATATTTAGCATCCATTAAAGACTCCACGATTAATGAATTAACTACAAATTCTTTTCGAAGAAAATATATTAATTCCCTCGTGAATGGATTAATCGAATTCCCGTTTCCACGTATCGCGCACACCACGTCAACACAAATTTCAAAAATAGCCTAACTTACTGCGAGGAAACGCTGCCTATTCGCAAATGATCGATCGACTTTGGTCACTTTTAATCAGAATGCAAAATGTTCCACGGTTCGCGTCACGTCGGATATCGATTTACAATTGTAATCAAGCTTTTATCGTCGAACGATCACGGTTTTAAGCGCGTCTACTCCGGCCGTCTTTAAGAAGAGAAATCCGTGAAAAAGAACGCGAAACCAGCAAATCATCCTTTTCCCCGTAGGTGATTTCAAACTGGCCGACCTTGATCGTCACCCCTCCAAATCAACGTTATTCGAGATATCATCGTTCACGTCTTATGTCACCGATGCGTCTATCTCATTGTCATGTCATAAGCGTGGATCATAGTCACGTTCTTGGTGCCCGCTCGATTAAAGCTACGCTAGGCGTCTTCGGTCGTTTATGGGCCGACACCTTTTGACACGTTCCAATGAACCGTACTAGGACTCCCCGATAGACAGATGATCCTGTTTCCCGACGCGAATAGACAATGCGCTTCCTACGCTGATATAGACATGTACCGGTGTGGTTACCTCCGAACCGGAACCACGGCAATTGTACGCGATACAATTTCATGGCCACGGTGTGTGCTCGACGTGTCTTCGTTGCTCGCAATCTAATTTTGCTTCGGTATTCGAATTTGCGCGCCGAAAAGGTGGTTAACCTTTTGACACTCGCGGAAGAAATGTTAATTAAAATTCCTTTGCCATAATGGTTTTCTCAGCAACCGCAAGTATTATTTGGGCTTTTTATATGTCGAATTTCTCTTTTAGAAAATATATCTTTGGGGCACTCGATGTGACGTATACATCATACTAGGCTTTAAAAGGTTGACGCCTTGGATGCGGTAGTGAAAACGAATGTTTGTAGTAAGAGACGCTAAAACATTAATTTTATAAACTTATGAGTATCAAGAAAAAATCTTTAAAATATTGTTCTTGTTTTGTAATCTTTTAAACTACCACGTGTAATCTTCTTCACAATTGGTAATGGTCTCAATTCTTGAGGGTAAGCTAGAATACAACGAAAGTCCTTTAGGCAAGGGCATCTTTAGTGGAATTGGACCTTTGATAAAATAAGCGTTCTAGGTAAACCTCAGATAAACTAGTTTTCTCATGAATTAGGCGCTTTCAATCGGATTTAAATAAGGCGACTTATCGTACTCTGTACATATAATACGTAAACTTTGACAAACGCACATTTCATAGAACCTATGACTCTTGTAAGTTCTTTGGTAACGTCCGTCGTAAAATTACCAGCCGTATCTTTCAGAATAGATAAAAATAAGCAAAAAGAATAATGGCTGAAAAAATTAGACATCGTAAGCACCGATATGTGACCATAGTCACCAAAGTGTTAACGAATGTTCAAACAACCAACTGTAGAAATTTGCTGTAATTTTACAATTTTACTATGAAAGTAAATCATAAAAAAGTTATTATTATTCAATGGTTATGAGTAACCCATTTTTTGGTGTTTGGTTTGAATCGATAATCATGTTTGAACCTTTAAATTGATCTTCGGACCTAATATTACATATTAACAAGGGTAAAAAAAGGTATTTAAATATTTAATAGGTTTACTAAGCATTCGAGTAGAATGAATACTTAATCCTCTTTAACGTGTTCAAACCTGTAAAAACAAAGTCGCGTGACAGGTCTTCCATAATCGCTTTATAAGCATCGATTATCACATTTAGTATACCATATTCAATATTTTATACAACGCTATTCCATTGAATTCACATTTTTTTTTTTACCTTTCATCGACTGTTCCAATAACAATAAAGATATGTGGTAAGGCATACTAACATTTCAATTATTAAGACTATAAATAATTAATTTTCAACTGCAATTAAAGCTTCCTTCCTTCCTTTTCCTTTTATTAATTTTATTCGATTACTAAAGATGCGAATAGTCTGTTTTCGAATTTAAGCTTTCAGTATAACGGTATACTATTTACATTTTTTTTTTTTACTCTTTTCGTTTATTAATTACTCAATTTACTTTAAATTTTGGGTGTCGATAATCCCTATAGTAGTCAAAATGTTAAATATATTTTCTTTTGAAAAGCTGCATTTTCCTTCAAATTACAGTAAGCATAACAGCTGGATCAAAGACAACAATTTTCCATTTATCTCTCATTCAAACGACGAGTAAACACGTTTGCCCCAATTGACAGATTTGAAACATAAATAGCCAAAAATGTTTCCATCAAAAAATAAAAAAATAATTTTCCTATCATACTTAAAAGTATTCTATGTTTTCATTCATCAAGATCATAATAAAAAAAAAATTTTATTTCAAATTCTAAAAAACAGTTTAACGTTCGCATTAAAAAAATTAAAATACCGTTATCTAACTGTTTCACACCGCAATAACATCCGCGTTAAATCCACGTGACGGTAATAGCAAAGTTTGCCAAGGTTTTGACCATCTGGCAAATATTTTAAGCCCTCACCTATTCCAGTGACACCGTGACATTATGCTCTTTATTTCCTAGATTCTACCCCATCGATGTCCCATTTTCTATCTCATCAAATTTAACACGAAAAACAACAAAATTTTAATTCAACAAACGAAACGGGAAAGAAAAAGAAAGAAACATGAAAGTCGTTCGATTCCTATTATGCTTTTACTTTTCTTAGATTTTACCCCACCAATGTTCCATTTCCTATCAGATCGAAGTTAACACGAAAGATGGCAAAACTTTAATTCAAACTTGCATTCAACATCTTGCTCCAATAATATTCCACTTCCCATTTGATCACAATTAGTAAGTAAAATGGCAAAATGATAATCCAAATAAAAACTAATCGAAACACAATTTCTGCTTAGGGAACAATATTCACCCACGCGATCATTAGAAACAACAAACGTATAAAATGTTACATTATGACAATCGTGAATCGAAAAAGTGTATTTACAGAAAGTGTCGCTGTTCCTGCTACGTGTACACCCGCAGCATGCCATCTTCTTGGATTCCTTCCGCTTCACACGTTTCTTGGCCATTTTCGTCGAACGGTTTTCGCGCAAGGTCGAAAAAAAGAATGTGTGTTACAAGAACACGATGATAGAATCTCGGGTGAAAAATATCAAACTGCACTACTTCTCGCGGTGAATAGAAAAATTCAGTATATCGCTGACAACTTTGCACTCGTCCCAGTGAACACGATGTACTGACGGTGTACGCTACCGTACAGGACTAATTACATCACCGGCTCAATTGGACGTGGACGGTGCGCGAGTTAGGTCGCACCAATTGCAATTAGCACACGTTCATCGCTACGCATCCATTGATGAGAAGCTTCATCGTCGTACACGTTTTACGACGATGACAAAGTTGCCAAAAACCAATCGATCGTTTCCGTTTCTCTATTCACAGCACCGCGGTATCACTGTCACTGAATGTCCAACGTTATTACGCAACCTGGTGGACTACGTGTGTTCACCTGATTAGATTTGATTTATTAAATTGCATTAATCGCTCGATCTGAATGCTTCTTTTTTTTTCTCCCCTTTCTTTCGCGGTTTATTTCGTCGCGTGCTAGCACCGGCGGGGTCAGGAACAGCGACTGCTTCGAGATTAATAGAAGTTCGACGCAAGACCACCTAACAGAAACATGACCTCATTTTATGAATCACCAATTTTATAATAGTAGCTGCCTTCGAGCTTTTCCGCCACTTTATTTACATCTCAGCAGCAACGTTTGCAGCTCTTATCTCCTACCGTACGCTTTGGAACCGTGACCAAGATGCAATTGTTGGCATTGAAGTGTTTCTGTCAGGACATCGTACGCTCGAAAATAGCTTGGTAACCGTGGACAATCTTGCTGCATCGTTGGAAAACAGAATCGCGACCGGCACGTTGCTAGAGAACACTTTAACAGGTGGTAATGAGATGAATGGCTAGGAAACAGATTCTTATTTAACCACTGCAGGGTGATCTATTTGGCCAAAAGTCAATTTCAAAGGTTTTGTCTAAACAGTGAAATTCTTTGCTCTCCAAAATAGTTAGACACAAGAGGAATTTTTTTTTTAATTATTCATACGTTCATGAACAACTGAGCTTTGTCGAAAACGAAGGATGCTTATAACACACGTTTTGTTAGTTAAAGTTTTTGATACAGCTTGTACCTTTTTACTGTGTATCTTTTTATGATTTATTGATATTTCAGAATGATCCATTTTTATGATTGTAACATTTCATGAATGATTATAGACTGAGTCTTGAACATTTATTGTTCTAAAGTACCAGTTTAAGGTAGTGGTTCTCAATTGAAGCAAAAATCGCAAGAAATATTTCTCGTTACAAATCGGAGATTTCAAATAAAATTATTCTCTGTCCCGACAAAAATAGAGAATTTTAAATCAAGGGAATTGCACTCTAGTGGTGCTTCTATTTATATTAGAATATAGCAAATTAACGAAGGAAATATAAAGAAATGAGTTTATAAACATTTGCAACATTATCTTTTCAAAATAGAACTACCGATTTTCAAAAGCTCTATTACAAAAATCGATGAAACTCAAACGTATCAAGAAATGCTCCGAGTGTAAAGGATTAATACTTCCCTCGAAAAGGAAAAAAAAGGGAAGGAAGTAAGTAAAATTGATTATATAATTTCTGGTATTTTAGTCGTGAATCGTATTTGGCGACTGGCCAGCAAACAGTGGTTAGGCGAAACTGCACGAATAATACGGTACATAAGACGCATACCGGCTGTTGCATAATGGCTCGAAGCAAAATGCGTATAGGTACAAGGATGATACGTCAAAACAGACCACACAAGCCTAGGTCTGTTCCTGTCGGCTGGCATAATGATCGCACGACTCGTTATTATGCAAATTGCATTAACAGCAGTAACGCGGCGTATACTTCGTTATTCCGGTAATGGTGTAGTGGGAAAAATGTTGCACGAATTGTATGTTGGAGTGCCACGTACCCCAATCAACGTAAGAAAAGTTAACTTTTTCTCAAAAACAATATAAATCGTAACACTCAAGCATATCTAAAAAATTGTTAATTCTAATATCCGAAACACGACTTACATGGACCTAATAATAATTTGAAGATAATTCTTTAAATATCAATATTGATACAATTTTATTGAAGTAATATTTAAATATTACTAATATGGTACTTTCAATGAAGTTCATTATATTCGTGTAATATAATGACGAAATTAAATCACATTTCGATGTGACGTGTAATGAACGGACGATAATGATTTTGCTGAATTTTATATCGTTGCATTTTTTGTAATCAATTTATAGCTCCGTATAATATAATCATGAAAAAGAAAATATTAACGAAAAGATGTGTCAGCAAAATGTTTTAACACAACGATTACTTTTCAACTTGTGTTTAAATTATAAAAAAAAAAATTAAAACAATTGTATTCTTTACGAGTACGGGATTAAAGTTCGGATCAACAGCCTCGAACGTAATTACAGTTAAATTTCGATAGCATTTAGAGTTATTCGAGGTGTTGGGTAAACTGAAATCATAAATTTGATTGAAGAAGGTTGTACAGCTACTTGCAGGTGTTTCAACTATGCGGAGGTATACAATTTTACAAAGGGAATAAATGGAGCGACACAGGATGGTAAACGAAACAGAGTATGAACAAATAGTGGTTCGAGGAGAGGTATGTCTGTGCATGTCTCTGTATTTATGTTTCCACGTATGAGAATACGTTGGAACGAACTCAAAATGCAAAATCGTGTATCTCGTTAAATCAAAAGGCTCCGTAATTATTTTAAAACATTCCAATAATTTTGACGCGATCCGATTTATCATCCACGTTGCAGCAAAATTCCTGGTACGAACAAGAAAACAGTAATAACTTGTGCAGAAATAAGTGAAAATTGTGAAAACTTCTTTTCTAAATGCTTTTATGCATGTAATATTACCATTGCATTAATTGACTAATTTTTCAATTTCTAAAAACTTTTGTTATAAAAATTTATAATTTCTCCTGTTAATTCTTGCTAATATAATATCGACTTTAAGTTGATCGATTATAGAATTTTTGAGATAGAAAAACTAATTTCGAAATTAGAAATTTGAAAATTCCTTTTCCCAAAATTGGAGCTTCAAACGAAGAAATAATAATTTGACTTATATTTACACAAGATTAAGTTTCTCCCAGTTTTCTCACTTACACCACGAGTTTTGAAGCACTCTGTGTTTTATTTGGAAAACAGATATAACTATGCGTATCAGAAAGAACGTATCAGGCTGTCACATATTAAATAGTGGATTTCGACATAAAAGTACCACAAAAAAGCACTTATGCCATAATTTAAAGCTCGAGGTTTGATAAAAATGACTACACGAACATTTAATTCATATATACTAAAAAACAATTTGAATAGACAACTAGACACAAAGAATAATAATTTCTAGGATCTTCTATAATTATGAAAAATATTTGGCCCAATCAATATTCCTAAGTTCCTGCTTTCTCCCAACTGTTTATAAATTGTTTAAATTATTATTATCCCCAATGACGAATTAGCCAATTAACATTAAAAATTTCGATGTAACATTAAAATATAATAATGTATACAGCTGTCCATTGTATTGTATTGTATAAGAAAATCACTATATTCTACCTTCTACTTTTTTAGGAAAAGAGCCAATCATTGTACAGGGGTCAACATCTCATGCGTGATCCTAGTCATTATCATCAAAACCTAAACTTCAAATACACCGCAAGTGCCACTTCGTGTCAGACTTGACACGTTTCGAAATTCGCCATTTGATATGCAACAACCTAATATAACTTCTGACATCAGATATTATTAACATCACGAACGTTCAATGTATAAGCGTACAACAGTTCCGCAAATGTAATCGAGAGAAAGAAAAAAACAGAAACAAGAAAACAAAATGAATGATCCGATACGCGAGATTAATTTACGTACCCATATGCTGATATGTATGTATGTATGTATGTTTGTATGTATAAATATAAAATGTTGCGGGCACGTGATATGTGAAAGAGTGACAGAAACATAGTACAGACAACTTACGGGTATAGGTCATATGGCCCTGGTAGTAAGAAGGAAGGTACACGTGTTGCGCGTGTGGAGGCTGCCCGTACACATTCATGGCTGCCATGCCGATTTCATCACCACCTACATTGTATGCCGTCGAGTAAGGTCATTTTTTTTGTCTTTTTTTTTGTCTTTTTATCAAAACGCTAATTTCGCGCCATAAACACTGTTTCTAAATTTCGCTATCACTGGGTTGTTAAATAGTCGACTTTATATACGTAGCAGGAGATAAATCTACTACGAGCGCAGTTTTGTTCGTTTGCTTCGAATTCTTTCAATTTCACGCTGATTTCACACATTTTATTAAACATTTTGCAAACTTTCGTTTGTTTTATATTCCTGGTTTAGTTTTCAACCCTCGAACGAAGGAACAGGATCAATCATGACCCAGAATTATTGTTAGAAAACGTATACCATGAGATTTCGATTGTTAAGTAATACAATTTTTAAACGCAAGAACAACGAACGAATATTTATTGAAATGCTTTGAAATTTTAAGAATAAGAAGGAAAAATAGTTTGCTCTCTCCATGGTTCGTCGTCCGAGGATTAATGAAACTAACGTCTGTCGTTATGCCAATAATCGAATACCGTAACCGATTAATAATAATCATTTGTCTGCTTCGATGGTTAAAGTACATATGTTCAATTAATAAATACTAAGCTTCTTAGTCAAGCAAACAAGCAAACCTGGTTATAGATTATTATTGATTGTAGTTTTCTATTCAAATCACTATAAGGGAAGAAGTTTTACCGTACATATCTTATATTAATCATGATATTACATAGGAAATAAATGTCGTTAAAAATAAATTTCGGATTCTTGCTTATAGGTATCAGAAAATAGAAAGGTACTACCTATATGTATGAAGAAAACTATACATTAGTTTAACGATTCTACTAAATCATCGGTATTCCGTAATCTATAGAATTATCCGCTCAAAATTAGAAACAGCTCTTCTATGTATGCATCTAAGAAAACTAATGCCTCTAATTAAGAAGAACTCCTGGAAGATAGCAACAACCCAGTGAACATACGCTAAACACATGCTATTGCGAAATGAATTTAACGTAAACGTAAGAAGGCAAGCAAATAATATAACCATATAGCAGTTTGACTCTAAATCTAACAACGTGAGATTATTATATTTAAGACAAAGATTTTGACGAATCTCATATGTATTTTGGTGTAGGTGTAGCACATCAATATATGTCTCAAAGTTGAGTCCACCATTCAAACATTTGCAAAATATTAATGAAAGAAGATATTGATGTGATCAGAAACTGAAAAGTTAGGGAATATTATCATAATAAGAAAAATAATGACATTACTTTCCCGACTCAATTCCTAATGTGGTATTTTTCTTTACTTTTTAAAATCCTCGAGGACAGAGTCGACGCAACTAACAATTTTAAATTTCCTTATCATATCGAGACATGTTTTGGACCACTGCTAACGTAATTACGAAATTACTATCTTTCACATTGGAATTAGCACGCAATATAGCTAGGAAAATATTAGAATTAATTGAAAAATCCTGAGGCTAAACATTATAAAGCATCAACGTTGAGACACACATTAGTAAATTACACCTACGTTTCAACATACACGAAAATCGACAAAATCTATGCCCCTCGTATCATGGTCACCTCTTGTAAGACAATTGACATGAAATATATATGGCACTCTAGCATGATTTTTATCATTTCAAAGAATGAGTAGTAAGTGGTATTTACAATCGAATTTGTAAATACCTATCAGTGTGTACCGGTGTTCTATTTGAAAAGTATAGTTGTATCTTTGTGGTTCTTTTGGTGGAAGCATATCACTAATATTTATCGTAGGAGTTTCGTATCGGGGTTCAAGTTTATAAAGTTTTATGCACACATATACTGTTAATACATGCATCTTTGACCAGTGAACAGTTAAGTGTAATGAAACGAAATGTGCTATTTGTTGTGTGTCCTTTGAACTACAATACATTAAATATTCCATACCTTATAGTGCACATAAAATTTGGCCGTGATTAAGTGCAATCTGCGGGCGGTAATTATAAACAAATGCTTATCTCACAAAATGCTATCGAAATGTTGAAGAAGAAATTTCTATTATATTGCAAACAATTTTAAATAAAATATATTGTGAACTTTTGAATAATGAATGTAATGTAATATGTATCAGAGTGTAATATTATGATTGTAATAAATAATTTCTTGTATATCCTTAATAATTCTCTTATATTCCATCCGAAGAAAAACAATTTCATGCAATAAGTTTGATGGCTCTAAAAGTGTCTTCTAGTATCCTTCTAATATAGAATAGAAGCTGCTATATCTATAAAAAGCATGTATCACAAAAGCAAAATTGCATTACAAGCATATCAGCAGATCATTACTATTTTAATTCTAGTCAATATTTTGAAAAGATGATTTCCTAAGGAATGAAATATTAATGCTCAGCACAAAGATTAAGCATAATAAATAAATTCAAGCATTAGAAAACACATTAATTCAACCTAATTTTCATTTTCTCGATTAAGATTATTACTATACTGCTTTTCAGTAAGTATGTGTACATTCTTAATAATAACATAACTAATTAAGGTTTGCAATAGTAAGAAGAAACGTCGTGTTATTGAAAAGTGATAATTAATTTAATAAACTAAATATACTGTACAAACTTTATTTTTATGTATTTTTTAAATTCACGAGGGTTGTAAAACACACGATGGCGCCATCTAGCAGGAATAATATGCAAGTAACAAAACGAAAAATTGTTACTTTTCATAAAATTGGCAATTTTTAGCATCATTAGCGTACGTAGAGGATTCTATAATCACAATGCAACTTAGATAATGGCATCACAATTCTCCGGAGGCTTTCAAACCAAAAATTGACAAAAATGGCACTTTATGGACATTGTGGAAGACTTTTGAAAGTAGCGCATTTCAAAACAGGCGCCTGATTTAATTTTGAAGGTACAATGTACAGTAGAAATTCGTTTTACTTAATTAATGTCTAATTCCAACTATAGTTGTCTGTAAACACTTGCGAAAAATTCTCAAAATTACTGCCACGTTAGACGAATACTCTGGATACTAGATATTTCAATAGTAACTCACTGGAATTACAATTAAAAACACCAAAATACACTTGGCCCGTTGTAAGTAATAAAAATAAAATATACGCGTGTTACTAACTTTGAAGCTCGTTCACTACTGATCGCTGAAAACGGCGTTCTTTTGATATACTGAATATATTCATCAAATGGCTGTAGAGTTTTAGTCTGCCAAATAATCAATCAAAATTACAGGGGAACGATGATACCATTATTTAATTTAGTAGATTGTAATTATGTGAAAAGAAGAAAAACATTTTTCTACCGCGATAATTTCTTCGTTTGCCGTTAGACATTCATGGCTGAACTATTTTTAGAAGGCGTACGATTATGAGATTAAAAAATATCATGTTCATAATATTTTCAGCATTTTAAATCAATTTACAATAACTCAGTTTCTCTGACTAATGCACATTATTTATAACATTTCAATTAAGAATGTACAAAACAATATAGAGAATGACCAATTCTATATCTGAACGAAAAGAAAAATTCCTTTACAGCACTCATCTATAAACATCGTAAGAATACGATTAACGTCGCAACTCGTTAATTACTATTCTACCACAGTTCCTATCCACTTGATAAAGAAAGACAAATTCGTTTGTTATATTATTGTACGTTCTAAGCAATCAAGAACAATTAATTATGAATGTGTCCAGAACGCGATTAAAATGAATAATTATATTTTGCTTAATCAGAACATATTTTCTTTCGGTAATTATGAGTTTTGAATTTTTTTAAATATACAAAATAATTCAATAACAGAATCTTGTATCCTTATTTGATTAAGAAGAAAAGAACTATCTTTACAAACTTGCAGATTTTTCGCAACTTTCCCGCGATTTTTAGAGATAATGATTAAAATTTTGTATAATATGAAAGTTAATTTATGATCATGAAAACACTATTACTTTCAGACTCCTCAAAATTTATAGATTTATACCGTAAAAGAATGTTCATTCTACTCGATTCCAAAATTAGTAATTTTCTATCATTTTCTGTTTGAAACCTCGCATATCATATACCTCTCGTAAGGAAGCAACGTCGGGAACGTTTTAAAATTAAAAAAAAGCAAACACTTACCTCCTTCGTCTTCGCTATCGCTCATAGACGTCTCTTGCATTGATTCTGGAGCTTGAACTCTGTATTTCTCTTCTATAGTAATGGTATGAGTCGTTGTGATCACTGTTTCTGTAACTACCTTCAAAGTTTCGATAACGCTAATGTAACCGAGTTTTTGTGCAATATCCAACGCAGTCTGACCATTCTATAAAAAGTAAAACGCTACGTAGTAATGGCAAGTGAATAAAATTTATAATCATAACGTTTCCATGAAATTCACTTACGTTGGTGGTGGTGTTCGGTTTAGCTTTACCCTCCAACAATAAATTGATCACTAACGTATGACCTTGTTGCGCAGCTTGATGCAATGGAGTATATCCAGCATTGGTGCTGCTATCAACAGCTGCGCCAGAACGTAGCAGAAATCGTACCATAGCTGCTTGGCCAAAATGGGCTGCCACGTGTAATGGTGTATAACCAGCCTGCAACACGAGTAATCATTTTTGTGCTCATAAAAATATTTCGTCGATATTTCATTCTTTTTGCAATGTTTCTTCTACATACCTTTGTTTTAGCATCAATATGAGCACCATTTTTGACGAGAATAGAGGCAACGTTAACTTTATCTTCTTGTGCGCACAAATGTAGCGGCGTGAGACCATTCTAAAAAAGAAGAAATCGTTATGAGTTATATTTTTTTTGTAATTCTTCTAAAGTCTTCTAAAGATCTTGCACTACCTTTGCTTTATGATTTGTATCTGCTTTGTGCTCGATAAGAAGCGTCGACATATCGGTGTGGCCTTCTTGTGCACTTAAATGTAGCGGCGTAAATCCTGCCTTTGATTCCGCATTTGCTTTTGCACCGTATTCCAACAAAGTAGTTGCAATATCCATCTGAATCAAATACAAAATCGAATTAGAACTAGCGATGGTAAACACGAAGCATTTCAATTAACGTATATTTTTCTATCGTTTACCTGATTTTTACGTGCAGCAATATGCAACGGTGTGTGGCCATTTTTTGCCATCGCGTGAGGCGATGCACCCTTATCAAGTAGAAGCAATGCTACATTTTGATGATCGTAGTGAGACGCCACGTGAAGTGGAGTAACCCCGTTCTATAATAAATCAATCAAATTAATATGATTCAATTATTGCTACAAAATATGATAAAAAGTAGTAAAAATGATTCTAACCTTTCCTTGGGCATCGACTGGTGCATTCTTCTGTAATAATAATCTTGCTACGTTCATGTTACCGTATTTAGCTGCCAAATGTAAAGGTGTGAATCCTTTTTTGGTCGTAGCGGTAAGCGATGCGCCGTTTTCTAACAAAACGGATGCAACCTGGGCATCCAACGACAAATCGTGTTGGTCAAAAGTTACGTGGAATTTATCGATAATCAATTCAATCGTATAAATTTGAAAATGTTACCTCTTCTTGACCCTCTTTAGCGGCGATATGAAGTGGAGTGTAAACATCTTTCGTCGTAGCGTCTACGTCGGCACCGTGTTGAAGCAACAACATTACAATGTCAACGTTACCCAATCGGGAAGCAACGTGAAGCGGTGTTTGCTCCTCCTGTAATATTTATATCTTTCAAATTCGCTCCAATACGGTTGAATCTACCTTACAGTTAATCAGAGATATTTATCGTATTTCGTTCAAATATACAAACAGTTTATTTACCCTTGCCGTGGCATCAACTTGGGCACCATTTCTAAGAAGTATCCTGATAATATCAGTCTGATTCGCTCTGGCAGCTAAATGCAAAGGCGTTTCGCCCCTTACAGTTCGTACATCAGGACTAGCTGCGTGTTGCAGTAAATAAATCACTATGTTCATGCATCCCATGAAGCTTGCTACATGTAGAGGCGTCAATCCAGACTAAGCAATAAAACGAGTCTATTATTACTAAAGAAATAATAATATTTTCCTGTATCGTCATCATTTTGTGTTGATCATTTCTAATTACACTTTGTATTTCTATTTAAAGAGGTATAACTGACACTGTGACGTGTACCTATGACATAAGATGTTATGGACTAAGGTAAGTAATTTGCTAGACTAACGAAACAAGAATATACCTCTGTGGTAGCTTCAATGCTAGCTTTGTGCTTTAAAAGGAGCTCAACGACCTTCAGTCGGTTCTTCTTGCAGGCAATGTGAAGTGGAGTAAAGCCGTTTAGAGCTCGTGCGTTTGGATCGGCATTCCTATCGAGCAGCAGCTTAGCGACTCGCACATGTCCGCAATGAGCTGCCACGTGTAGAGCCGTCAGGTAATCAACAGTCACCTCGTCCACGGGTGCACGATGATACAATAATATCCTCGCAGCGTCAACGTGATCTCCTTGAGAAGCCATGTGCAACGGTGCAAGACCGTTCTGTCAACAGAAAACAAGAATCCGAACTATTCACTTCGCTGGAACATTTTTATCTTTTAACAAAACAGATTCGAGAAGAAAATGTTCACCTTCGTTTTAGAACCGATCGGTGCTCCCTTTTCGATTAAGATGTCTACAACCTCGTGATGGCCAGATCGGGCCGCACAATGTAAGGGCGTAAGACCGTCTCTCGTTTTCGCTTCGATGTTTGCTCCCTTGCTCATCAGAAGGTTCACCATCTTAATTTTTCCCCATTTTGCTGCTACGTGCATCGGTGTAATATTGTGCTAAAAAATAAAAATGCTTGTCTTAGTATCGAAGCAATACTTTTGTTCAATCATTTCAATTCTTTGTAGTCCAATTTTGTTTCTATGACGAGAATCACAACTTGGAACTTTCATCTTCAAAGACACACATAGACCGCAAAAAAAAAAAATTGTCTTATTTTAAACTATTATTTAATAATTGTATACCTTTGCCGCGAAATTAACATCTGCCCCTCTGTCATAAAGCAAAGAAGCGATTCGATCGTTGCCATAGTGTGCAGCTATGTGAAGCGGCGTGAAACCGCTTTTCGATGTTACATCGGGATTATGATCGTTCTGTGCCAAGAAAAAAATAATAAATTCATCGTATGCATGAATTTAATTCGTCTCGTTTCTGATTGAATTGAGCTGAATGTAGAGCCAACGTGGCAAATTATTTCGACATACTTGCAGAAGTAGGGCAGCTGCCTTGCAATCGTCTTTCTTGGCAGCAATGTGGAGGGCAGGTAGTCGAACTTTACCACGAGTGTCGTTTTCCAATAGGACTGCCACCACCTTATCGTGACCCTGTTGCATCGCTACTGCTAACGGGGTGAAACCATCCTACAAGTACATACACGCATACATATAGGTATCACAAATGCAAGTTAGCAATCTACAGAATTCCCAAGTTTGTTTACAACTAATTTAACATTGATAGGAGCCTACTTTATTGTATTTCAAACGAAAAGATTCTTATATGTATAAAAGTGTTATTATGTATTCAAGTGAATATTTTCGAACGAATATCAGTTTGATTCACTAACCTCGGTGGCCAATGTTTGATTGGCACCTTTGCTCAAAAGATACTTCACTACCGAATCATGATTTTCCTGAGCAGCCATATAGAGTGGCGTGAACCCATTTTGTGACTGTGCATTCACAGAAGCACCTCGTTGTACCAGCAATTGTACCACTTCCTCCTGTCCAGCTGTAACGAGACATTAATTACAACTTTAAATGCTTATTTGAAATATTGTTTGTAGAAATTTTCATGCACTTAGACTGGCATTTCAATGGTCTGCCCTGAATCCACCTCAGTCTAACACTCTCATTTGAGAACACTTTTTTTGAAGACATTAATTTACTAGTTTTACGTTTAGATTTAGCTACAATTTATCTGTGCTTTAAACAGTAGCAATTTATCATAATAAAATTTTAAAAAATCAATTAACGTAGTACAGTAATTCCAAAAATAGAAAAACACTTCGGGCAATCGATGTCCCTTAAAGATACACAAGAGATAGAATTGTTAATGTTTTTTTTTGTACCAAGAGAAGCAATATGTAGTGCCGTGTTTCCCTTTTTGGTAGCAGCATCCACCACTGCACCACGGTGAAGAAGTTCTCTGACGATTTCCAAATGTCCATCTTTGGCCGCCAAGTGTAAAGCATTCAAGCCATTCTGCAATCAATAAGTCCTCATGAATTTTCAGTCTATTAAGTTTCAACTCTGACATTTCGCTTATTTGCTGCAACAATTCTATTCGCAATTTTTCACTTCGCAACTCTGACTTTCGCTATTTCCCTAAAATCGTAGTTTTTGAGATATGTCATTGTTCCAGCAAATGGACGATATGTATTCATCAGTTAAACGTTTCATTGTATCAGTATAAGTATTATTTTAAAATAGAACTGGCAAAAGGTATTAATCCCTCAAAGACGGAGTCTGCATCATACAGATTTTGGTATCATTTAATGAGACGTCAGTGCGTCTTAGTCTTTTCTTTTCAATTAATTTCTTAAATCACACATAACAGTAAAAAATATCTAAGGATCAGTTTAGTTAATAAATAATGGTAGCGCATGTGACGACCATCGACTCTGAGGAATTTTGCATCGTTCTTGAAGAGTTAATACATTTCGCACGGACTGATAGACGTAACTATCTACCTTGGGCTTAGAAAAAATGTTTTCCTACGTAAAATGTTAATTCACAGCATCATTTATTAATTTAAGCATATTTATAAACTTACAGCATTTGAAGCATTGATGTCCACCCCCGATTCCAAGTATTCCAGAACCTTTTCCAGCTGCCCTGCTCGAGCTGCGCGTAGAAATGCCGTGCTGGGATCACTCTGCAAAGATACCACAAAAAGGTGTCTAATAAAACCGTATAAAATGCATAGCGTGGCATTGGTCTAATGAATAATTGATAGCACAACTTCGTGTTGTTACTTTCTTTCGCGAACAAGTATTACACGTGTGTTTAATCATTCGTCACGTTCCTCGGCCCGATTGTTTTGTCGTCCCATCAATCAGATACGCTCAATCGAGCAAAATATGTAAAAAGACATCTGTTACAATATCAAATTAATTGACACGTTAACTGTCGCAATGGGAATAGCCGATGTGTATCAATTACCAAAGATATGATTATTTGATTTCGCAATGCAAACCTTTAATTTGACACCATGTGTTATTAGCATAATGTACAGGGTGAACCACCTAATATAATAAAGAGGATATATAAATTAATATTGTTACAATTATGAAAATTTATTCAAATTATTATTGCATAATAAATATATTCAATGAAACAAACCAATTGGTATCAAATTATGAACGGGAATATGTATAGATAAAGATTACGAATGAATTGTGAGAAATAATCGTATGAATGAAAAATAGAATTAATAATTGGTTTTAAGGTGTGCGCAAGTATCGAGTGTCTTTAAAGAACGTGTTCACGACGGGGAGAATAATAGTAATGAGTGCAGTGACCGCAGCCCGTCTCGGACCTTCGTCGTTATTTCACGGAAGATGCAGCACACCTTGAAGAGAAATGGGATGGAGCAGGTTGTTTAATACAGTGAAAGAAGACGGGAACGACAGGCATAGAAGGGACTATCCACGTGTCAGAGTAACGGTTCACTGAATTATTTAAAGCATGACGGAGAACTTTACAGGCGCAAGAGGTTCTTTACACCGAGCTCGCGTACGGGATACCACCTGATTTAAGTTCATTGTAAATGTGTCGACAGATACAAGTACACATGCATACGATTAGTTACATTGGTACTCGATGCCATTTGGATATCGTCGAAATTCATTAGAGCCTTGAAATTTCTCAGTTCTGCTCTAATTGCTTAATCTGTCGCATGTTACAGGTATGAAAGCCTGAAGAACTCAAAAGAAGTTTGAAATGCAGCAAAGAAGAATGGTAATTTAATTATTTTAAGTAAATTATTAAAATCTTATATTCTTGTAGGGTAATATAAAGTACCTATGTTGATTAAATTGATTGTGGTAGAAATGATAAAAAATAAGAAATTTTGTAAGGGGGCAATGTATCAATATTTCAGTCAGAATAAAGGGAACAGGATTAATATAAGTCTGTAACTGTAATTATCATTTCTTCTGTATCAAATATACATTCTAAAATTACAACACGTTTCTTTCATCTTAAAATACGCAGAACCAGTTGTCGATTTACTTTCCTCGTTCGAATCAGTCGCATCGACTACAAGGGTTGGTTTCTATTTACAGGTGTGTACAACTAACTCAACATAGTTTTCCTTAAATGGTTCACGTTGATTGGATACCTTGGTCTACATAAGAAAAACTGCACTGTTCGCATCATTCGCGTTGAAATAACATTGAAGACATAATGTGGATGCTCGATGTGTATTTCTAAATATTGTCTGACAGAAACGAATGTATTATCATAAATCGAAAATTTTCATTCGTTTTTTATTACATGCACAAGAGGAATGTAATCCTTTCTTAACTGAAAAATACCTCTGCTAAAGAATTAAGCAATATTTAATTAATCATATTAACTTGAGACAGTTTGAGACTTTTTTTAGCGTTTAACCGCAATTAAATATATTTTATGTAAGTGTATTTTACAATTTTAATTTTAATATATTTAATTTTGTTTAAAATCCATTTATAATAACACATAATGCATATTTTTTATGTTTTTAATTTAACAAAACGCAGTGTACTATATTTTTAGAAAATTTTAATTATGTCAAGTTATTTATAAGGAACAATTCAGGTATATTAACATCAATTGCTGAATCAGACGAGCAAAGATTTTTCTGCTTGGAAGATGCGCAATTGAACAAGTGTGAGTCATTTTTTTTTAAGCTGAGCTAATGCTTGATTCATCCTAAGAAAACTATCGCAACTAATGATTTACGGACATATGAGTACCCCGTTGCTTACCGTCTGACTAGGGACACTTTAGGGGCTTCTGCAACCCCTTCGTCAAGATGAAAGAAGACTAAACATAGAACAGTGGTGTCGTTTATGTTGCAATATGAAGTCAGCTGCAATCAGTATTATTTTTATGTGTTTAATAGGGAAGAGTAAGCGAAATTGCTCCATAAAATACGGAAATAACTATACCAATTAAAGTTGTTTATTTTAATCATATATATAAAAATATAAGTATCTTATAAATAATTTCATTTCTGTAAAATAGTTTCTGTGCGATTATGCAGATGTTAATATTCATACATGTAATTTTTAATCTTCGCAAGTATAAAATATGAATAAATTTACATTAATTAAAAATACTTACACAAACTTATTAACATTCATTAAAATTGTCGTACATCGTATTATATGAATTATATCATAAAGGGATATTAATTTAATTTCATTTTGGACTGCATACTGTTTTCTGTATCTTTAACACTTGTCACGTCACCCATATATGAGTGACACTTGAATTTCCACAAAGAACCATCACCCTATATTATCAGGAATTCTTTCATTTATTTACATGAAAATATTCCTAATTATATGCTTGAAATTGTAAATAATAGAAATAACGAAATATTGTGGAAATAGTATGAAAAATTTGTTAAAAGTGAAATTACTACCAAATGAAATTTTGAACAGTTGCAACGTGACAGTCAAACTATTAAAAAAGAAGTCAACTATAATACCTGCAGTAAGTATAAACTTTACAAAATTTAAGTACTATAAATTGATTGTGAAAAATCGAATAAAAGATGATTGATCTCGAGATGAACAAAACTGAATTATCCTAGGATTTACTACGGTAGTACGGACCGACGACGAATTAGGTAAGATCAATTAGAATTACGCTCTCCCTTCGTAATAATTAACTCGATTGCGTGCATCCTCTTTCGGCGATCTTACACTCGCGCTTATACATTAAACCTCTTTGCGATTCATGCGCGTAGTTGAGCTTCGACGTTTCAAAGAGCCCGATGACGATAAGTATAACAGCTATGCGTCTTCCTGCAATTTCTGGCTTTGTACCAAGCTAACTATAGCTATGCACGCGCACCAAACAGACCCCTAATAGCCGCTAGAATTCGTTCGAATGACCGCGTCGGGGTTCACGTTCTGCCAGCCGGCAACCGGAAATACAGGTTGACGTGGAACGATCGCCGGTTGATATTGCAAATTATTCGCGACCCTGACATCACCAAGCTATTCTTAATTGCTGACCGTCCCTGTTCAAATATTTAAATCAATACATATGTACCGTATCACAAATAAATTAGATGCTGATCTATGCTAATGTTTTTATTATCAACGAATTAGCGTTGAATATCGGTTTCCTGCGTAATCTCAATTAACGCTTTGTGTGCTGTGCCATCTATATTTGAGTGATGCATACACTTTCATAAGAATCTATCTATTTTAGTCAGAACGATGTTGGTTAGAAAGACTTTCTACGATTTTGGACTAAACTTCATACATGGTTCACAAAATATAAAAATGGATCTAACTGGATTATAAATTTACAATACTTACACTATTAATTATCGGATCTATTCTTGTAAAATTCTACGGTAAAAGAAACCGATAAGGAATAAACTCTAGTGGTGTCCAGTTTTAGCATTCAACTTATTCTCTAGGTTGCTTAAAGATAGAGAAACGTAACAAGTTCTTGTTTCGGTGAAAGATAAATCTCTTTTTCCAGTTGAAAACGCGAAATACCGTGCCAGCGTCTAAACTACAAAACCACCGACAGAAAAATCGTGAAAGCGACGAGACACTCGGTTCTCTTTCTCTTCTTTCTTTCATTGTCGGTCGACCAACAAGGAAGAACAGATCCATCGGTTGGTCCCGTTTCTATCGAGTCAGCGGCAACGGTGGACGGAAAATTTGAAATCCTGGAAAATTAAGCCGCGCAGAGACCAGCACGAAACACTGTAATTAAGGGATACGACAATGGGAAAAGAAGGCCGAGTTCATTGAACGGGGTAACAGATGACGGAGTAAGGATAACAAGAAGCCGAAGAAACGGAGCATGCATGAAATAGCAAGGACGAGTGAACGTGGGGAAAAAAAACAACTAAAAGCAACGCTTAAATCGAAGGTACATGCCAATCGAGCCGAGCAAAAATCATGATTGATGAATTAATGTAACAGGGAATCGTTGGCCTCGGTAATGTTGACCGTAAAAAGGAGGAATGTCTATGATGAAACCGACGGAAATACCAAATTGTTTGTTGATGGGCACAGAGTTCGTGAACGATGGTAATTTTATGCCTGACGTGTGCTTTTAGCTCTTTTGGGATTCGCAAGGATTCCTGCTTGTCGAAGTGCCACGCTGTCATATTTATTTTAGTGCATCAATCCTATACAATGCGCCAATGGTATATTATCGTGGTTCAGTAAATGATACTTGGCGCCAGAAAATGAATTCAACGATGGAATGCATCAGAGCTGAGGCTCCTGATTCATTCACGAGAATACCTAGTTTGTAATAAAATGAATGCATCAACTTAAAATCTAACATTTTTTATTTGTTAATTATTCCGTATGCTAGAGCCTTAAAACAGTACTAAATTAATTAATCCTTTAGTTACTAAGGGCACTTACGGTCATCGTGAAAATGAGAGTAGTTATATCTTATAGTCGTTGCTACCATATCAATAAACAAAAGAGGTCTGGCAGGCTGATTGTTGGCTCTGATAACTATTTCATGAAACAGTTCGTCGGCCGTTGCCACTAGTTGTATAATTAGTAATGTTAGTAGTAGTGGTAACAGTGAAATGCCAGCCAAGCTGGTGTTAGTAACAAATTGCACGTATAAACGTAGGAGGAAGAGCAACGCATAGCTACGCATTAAAGACCACGTTGTTCGTTCAATAGGTGTATAATGAAGTTGGCATTTCTGAAATACCGTGTTTTAGACTCGTTGCCGGAATGAAATATCGCTGATGACCGCAAGTAGGCTAATTTACTTCGTGTATCTTCTCTTTATCGGGACACGATCTTGTTTTAATTAAGGAAGCTTTTAATCAACTGGATGTACTGAATGTAGAACTAATAGTAATAATTACAAACGTCAATTACATAGATCCTGAAGGATAACGTTAGACTAAATATTTTTCTGAAATCAGAAATAACGTTTCTTAATGAAATAAACTTAAACGATACAAATTAAATTTATTCATTTGTTTATTTTTAATGTAAGTTAAATTAGGTCAATGATTCTAGAAACAGAATTGCCTAAATTATTGAAATCGTTTCACATGAATCATATACAGAATATTTCTATTTTAGCGATAAGTTATTCGGGGAAACTATAACTCGTTGAAATACGTCGAAACCATAAAATGGTACTTAAATTGCCCAAAGATATACATCAAAGCGAAATGGCTGGCAAATGCTATACGAATATACTCGATTCCTGCAACATATCAGGTTGTTGCATATTATATTTAAAAAAACAGAGAATCTGACATGATTTGATAACATAAAAGTATTAAAAACCTGCACTTGTAGAGTATCAATTTTAAAGCTTAAGATTCAATACAAATGACCCATAATTATTTCATTAACACGTTGACTGCCACGGTGACCACCGGCATACGGCACCCGGAATTATTTCCAATCAAATAATTAACAAAAGAACAATTAAATTTGAAAATCAATTGACTGCGTTCTTAATAATTAGGGTTCTAGCGTGTCTGACTACATACGTCCGTTTTCACTGTGGCAGTCAACGTGTTAATATGCTTCCCCAATCAACGATTTTGCAGTTTAATATTTTTCCGCATAAAAATATTACATTCACATTATTATAATACAAATAGTAAAAAATCTCAGACTTTTTAGTCGTGTTCAAGACTTTCAAAATATGTTTTGATCGCCCGAATAACAGCTCTGTTTTGCGGCAAAGAATCGATCCAGTATACGCTTTAACCAAGACCCCAGCCTACTATACACGACGATGCTGAATATAATAGTTAAAAATAACATCAGGGTAAGGAACGCAGCGTCAGAAGAAAAACAAGCTTATTTTGCGAATAAAACGCATCGTTCGACATTTCGTTCTTGCTTCGACGAATTTTTCTCCCCCTTATTGTTCGCAATTCTAATTAAACTTATCAGTGCCCTGAGAATCCTTTTATAACAAGGTTCCCGCGGGTCCTGCAGGAAAGAATTTCCCACGAACGAGCCCATCCCTCCTGCAAAACAATATCTTTCACGATGATCTCTTCTGAGTTAATGTCGTTTATCAATGAAGACGATACGACATAGTCGGGAGGACCGTGTGCAAACCTTGGGAACGAAGATATGCGAAGCATGGCAGTGTTCAGATAAACACTTTATTCGCACATTGTTCGTACTCAACGTGAAATTATTATTTCATTAGTTATTTCAGTATCTATCTGTCAAATATTGACGATAATCATAATTATACCCCTCAATAATATAGAAATTTTATTTTTCAAACATGTATTTAATTTCTTTATAATCTAAAATACTAATTGAATGATTACAAATTAGAAACATTATTTACGATTACTGATGTGTCTTAACAATAGTCACTAAGATTACATTTGATAATAGATTACAGAATTGGTTACAAACAAACAACACTGTTTTTGGTCGCCCTTTGTTCCGGAAGGGTTAACGAACAAATTTGTGGTAGGTATCTGTCACCATGGACCACCCCACGATGTTCACCGCGTTAAACACGTTAAATGATACCGTGCAAACACTTTTGATAAGCCGAATGCAAAGGGACGACCGGCGCCAATTAAGCGAGCGTCCATCGAATTAATTCAACGATGTCTCGTTTTCGGAATCGAATAACCTTTCCACCTGTGTGGTGGTATCATGCATGAAAAATCGCTTGCATAATCACAATACATTAAAGACACGACGAAATGACATCATGTCCAGCGCCGTAAGCGTTGAAGTCATCAGGTACTGGCTGCCTCGATATTACAGGTTTTTACGACGATTTTACCTCGGCCTCGCTCGGCCAAGATGACGACACATTTGTACGCATACAGACGCGGCCGATTTACTGAAAAAGCTGATCCTCGAGTCATGCTTTTCAATGAGATTTAAAAGGCACGTTCTTTCATATACACGTGAGCCCGATTACGTATGTGCTACCAACAACACTCTATAAATAGAAAATGAAACCAAGCCTCAGGAACTGCCGATAAATTATTAGTTTATATAGAGCAGACGACGATGAAAGGTTATTTTTTCTTACGTTGTTGGAGACGTATGAGAAATTTGGAAAGCTTTTCTAAGAAATTCGAAACTAGTAGGTATGGACTATAAGTTCATGACGAAAAAGAAAAACACTGCAGAGAAAGGAACCTGATTACTTTGTTCATTTTAAAAATATATTTATGAATTTAAAATAATTTATTCCTTTTTTACACTTCGCGAAAATCAGGATGAATCGTACTTAAGAAAAACCTAAACTTTATGCTTAAATAAATAAATATTGAAAAATTTCATATATTGCGGCCTAACATATATTTTTTTTTTTTTTTCAAAATAAAATATTTCAATTTTTACAAAATCAACCTATTTACACATATTGAAATTGTATGTTAATATTAAGCAGTAATAAAAACTAAGAGAAATAAAGAAGGTGGTAACATTTCTGTTCACTTTTGTCACCGTTTCACGTTTTTATTTTCGTTCCTTTGTTGCATTTTATTTTATTCAAAACATACTGTTCAATGTGTTTGGTACTTTCTAGCATTGGTAGTAGGATGCTGAAGATCGTATCGTTACCGTTATAATAGTTCAAGTACCGGATACATTCGTTCAAGAAGCACTTACTTTCTCGCCACGACTGACTCATAGGCATCCACCAAAATTTTATACTCTCTTTACTTTTGGACGCTGCCCAAGGATTGTAAAATTCACTTTATGTCACTATCGACATCACAATGAAACTGCAACCACCCAATTTCATAAAATAGAAGATATTTACATCGATAAAATAAAAGTCGACTAATGTTTTTCAATTCGAATTCGCATTTTAACGCGAAACTATTCCTTACCAATTAATTCAATTCAAACTTTATTCGAAGTTACATTTAATACAAAATATGTATTCTAATAAACAAATCAATTAAACGTAAGGTTTCAAGGGTTAAAATAAATTATTTCATAAGACTCGTATAACTATTAATAAAAATAGTAATATGAAACGAGCCATAAAAAATATTATACGCGATTAACTTTCAATGTCTGAATGGCAGAAACACATGTACACGGAACCGACAGCTAAAGATACTCTGGTGATCGGCATCAGATATTCGTGACTTTCGAACGTAACTTTTTACGTCATCTTTCTTTACCCTATTATTATCCAGTGCGTCCTGTACTAATTGAAGCTTGATAATATGTTGTTTTGCAACGTACATTTCAGGAACAATGGAATAATTCCATTAGCAGAATCCTTTCTATTAGCTTAATGCATATAAGTTTTTTACTGTCACTAACCATTCACACGATCCTGAGATAATTCCAACTCTGAATTAAAATTAAAATAATTCAACAATTTCACCGATAGTTTGTTATTTGACGCTGTTGTGTTAAAACTAGTCGTTTAATGTTTCAAATTATGGAGTTTCAGATCCATAGACTTCCACATTCTAGCGTTTGGTATAAGGAGGACGTATCCTTACACCCTTATTCTGAAAACAAGTTAGTGTTATTCCGTTGAAATTGCAGCCATCCTAAAAATACTGTTGGAGGACCCTATAGATCCAGTGAGATGTAAAATCGTCAAAATGTTAACAAAATTCTTGAATCGTGATACGAGTGATGTTCCAGCCTGCCAGAAGGTGATAGTATGATGTCAGCCTCCCAGTCAGTTGGACGGAAGCACTCCCGTTAAATCGGTTAAATGTTTCGTCCGCCTCTTGTCAGGACATTCGGGGTTTATTGTGATTGACGGAGGTAGCTACGCAATCAAGCACCTATTCAAAAATACCCGATTACACCTTTGCGAAGGTAAATTGTGCGATTTACACGGCATCGTCGTGGTACCGTCGAAAATTGGGTCACAAATTGTTGCCCCGCTCTTTGTCGTGCGTCCCAATTTTTACAGTTTGCTCATGTGCGAGGTAAATGCAGCCGTGAGTCATCGTGACATCGCGGTAAAAGGGTCTTGAAAATGGTAAACATCGTTAAACATCGAAAACTTTGGAACAATTGACGTATGGTTCCTTTTAACCCACGACCAGGTTAATCGTGACCCAACTTATCAAATATATCCAAGGATATTTCAGTCAACATCAAATGCTCAAATTTTTAAACCACAGGGTTTATATATTAGAAAAATAATATCAATAGGAATATCCATAAATTTAGAAAATGAAAGTAAAAAAAGCATTGTACTGAATTTAAAACGTCGCTATATTAGTGGTTCGCCGTTCGAGGGTTAAAATTTTCGAGCAAACCTTTTGTATCTTTGGAAATAATATAATAATTACAGATGGCAAAGTTAGGTGAGTTAATGTGATTCTTAGAAAGGCTTGAATATTTTAAAACTAATATTGACAGGGAAAGTTCCTTTGGTAATGGTGATTATTCATAATAGAAAAATTTGTTACCTTTTGCTCCTTATAAACGTCACAGTTTATAAGAAACAAAAATTTCCAGTTATAACATTGTCATAAAAAATAACAAAAAAACGAACAATATAAAATGAGATTCATAATTGGAACCTTAATTACACATATTATATAGGGTTCTAAAATAGATTTGTTCAAGAACCTTGCACAGTTTCTTTTTTATATTTTTTATTTACTTTCTCATGTACAATCATCACGTTCTTGCTCGTACTGCTACATTTTATAAAGCAGTGAAGAAAGAATAGCACAATTATACTTAAAATAATTTGTACATCATAACCAAAAGCACATGAAATACAAAATAATAATTTTCCGCTTCGCGCAGTGAAACAACGACGAGTTTAGATGCTGATGTCAAACGATTGAACCCTGAACCTGTTGTACCGTTATATTACGCTGGAGGGCATAGTCTAATTGTATCACACGATGTAAAGCAGTTCACCTCTAATATATCATTTATATAACAATAATTTAAATCTTTTTGTTATCCTTAATAATTCCCTTTACTAAACATCATAATTCTATTTCTAATACAGAGAAGAAAATTTCAGGAACTTAGAACCTCTAGAAAATTAACTTTTTTATGAAATATATGGTCGAAACATAATAAAAAAATTAGCAATCGTATTTATTTCGAAAATTCAGCATAACTGTTTGAAAATTTAATTAAAAGGAATAAGAATTTTTTTAAATAAAAATAATCATTAAACCAATCAGAAATAAGTCTCTAAACTAGCGTCACAAATCAAAACGCAATATGATATACTCCTAATCCTGCGATACCAAAAAATGGAACTTTTGTATCGCATGATCCTTGGTTCTTTTCCAAATAATTGTCAATTTATTTCGGGTGCTCAGATTCATAGAGTACAATAAATATTTCTTGCGGAAACAGTGAAACCACAATGGAACGGAACAAAAGCTACGGATTCACGCTACAAAATATGGATATAAATTCTTTTTTTTTAAGGAAACACCTTTTGATGTCCGACGTTCTGTTTGTTCCTGAAACTGGAATATATGTCAGTTTACTTTAGTCAGTAACGTAATCTCTTCATCGCCGCCAACGCGTCCTTTTCATTGGGGCTTAATTAAATGTATGGTCGACACGCCGCCGCGCCGGAGGAAACGAGAACAGGAGAGCTTCAGCTTTGACCGAGGGGGGACCAATGAAGAGCGTTAGCTGAAAGGGTCGAGGTCGCGTTCGTGGCGCATGCGTTCTGAACAAAACGCAGATATTTTAGAATTTGTCGATTGAAGTCTTTCCCCCACCAACTTTCATATTACAAGGTATATTGCGGAACAATTCTCCCATTCAACAGCAGATGCACTAACACTGAACCAACAATGGCCCCCCGTTAATTGACCGTTTGATTAAAAACTCGGCATCGATAGTTGGTTTCACAGTTTTTCTTATGACATGCGTTGCAATCAATTTTTCAATATCACTCTTTTTATTCCGTCTCGTTTAAAAAACACGTGCAACTTGCTTTATCGACGACAATAGACCATTTAACTAATAATAATAATTGGTTTAACCATTAAGTAGAGTACTGGGGCTGCTCCGACCCTGCACAATTTCAAACTAATAATTATTAACATTTTTGTATGTTTGTATATTTATTGCCTGCTTTATTTTATTTACATTTACGTTATTAATTCTCCTAATAAATTATATTGGCAGTATATCATGATACCGTGTTTCAATTGCAGTTTAGGAAACACGCATCGTTAGCACCGAAAGGATTAAACTAGCATAATTCTATGGTTAGCATAATGCAGAATTTCAATGTCAGTTTAGGGGAATCAGATCATTAGCGACGAAAGGGTTAAATGGGATAATTCTACACTTGGAATCAGCAAAACCAACCAATACTGATTTGTTAGCAAAATCGCTAAAATTGAAATTAATTTTTTTATGTTAAACTCTAAAGTATTAAGTTATAATAAACCATTAGATTCTCACGATTAAAATTGCTACTTGTCTTCTCAATTTACTTTGTCCGGATTATTATGTTGCAACGAATTACGAAATATTTAGGCTAATGAACAATAACGCCGAAATCAAGTACCTCGCTTGTAATTGGTGCAATATTTATGCCGAGACACTCAACTTTGGGGTCAGACATGATTTCAACCACAATGTAGATCACTATGCTATTGCTGGTGTGTTGTAACCTTTTAGCGCTATATTTACTTCACGGCTTGAAAGATCAATCAAAGCTCTGTCACAGTTTATTAACAATTATCTCGAGTTTGCAATGAATAAATGAACGATGAATATAATGTAAGATTCGAGTTAATTGTTGTCACAAAAACCGCATACTTCTTCCATGATTCTAAATACCTTATAGATATAAAAGAAAAAGAAGTGTAATCAACTTTATAAAAGTGTAATGAATCACTGATTTGTATTTTTGATTTTTTAATCCTTTGAAACAGATGAATATACTGAAAGGCTGATACCATTAACGAGGACAGATCCTGAACCCGGAAATTTACAAAAATTCTGAAACTTCGCGAATATGCAGAAGGGTGATTCTACCTGGTTCGCAGAGCACGCAACTCCAACAGGGTAAAAATCATTTGGCAATGTTCGAATCTAAGGTTTCTCGGCGCACCACAAGAGATACTTAGAAAGTCGGAAGTGTAATGTATTCCAGCTCGTGTAGCTATCAGCCAGCATAGAAATCGGTGTATTGTATGTCGATTCCAGACGGTTGCAACGAGACACTTGTCGGCTCGTGGTGGTACGAGCAAAAGCGAAAAGAAGAGGAAAGGGCATCGAAAGAAAATTCAAGAGGCAAAGGGAAAAGGAAAACACGAATAGAGAACGAACCAGCCAGACCTGTGGTACATGTACCTACATTGGGGAGCATCATAGTCTTTCCTAGGGAAAATGATGATATGAGGATTATATCATTTTATACTTGAAAATTACTAGAGATTATAATTTACCTAATCTATCATTTACTCTATTTCATTATTAAATCAATCAACTATCTTTGAAATGAATACTAACTGAAATACATAATTTTAGAATATCGAGACGAGTGGTGGGACATTCTTCCCTATTAGTGTCATTTTCCCTAGGGAAACCTATGGTGTTCGGTGGTGTATATGTACGTGTGCAAGTAATAGGTACATGTATAAGCCCGTACATAGGTATATGTGGGACAACCAAGATGGAGTCTGGAGGTTTCGGGTCGATATGAACGCGGCAGCGCTATTGCAGCAAACCGCCCCCTATTCCTGTCGTTCCGCTTACCTCCTTCTTTTTCCATCCTTTCGCATCCACCAACCAACCAACCCCCTTATCTGGCCCTCGTCCGCCTATCACTCAATCTCTATCGACACCGTTGCTTAATTAACGTTGCTCGATACAAACATCTCGATACGCTACCACCAGGCGCCACGATACCGCCGACAGATAAAACGATGAGAAAAATCCATTTATTCGACAGACATCAGAAACGGATAAGCGAATCTCTTCTTTCCCATCGACGTATCTTCTCTCGCCACACCCTTTCTCGATTCGTAATCGGAAGTTCGCGATACTTTTTTCGAAGTAATATTAGAATACGCTGATCAACAGGAATATTAATATTTTCGATATTAACTCTCTCATTTTAGAGAGTTATTAGACACTAATATTTTATTTAGTAAATTAAGATATATTGCCATTCAGCTATAATGGGAGCAAAAGGTTAATAGTTTTCTGAGACAAAAATCATTAATATGACTATTTAAACTATGGGAGTTGTTATCTTTAACCTCGTTAGAATGTCTAATTCATGAGTGTTTAATTATCATTAGCATAATGATGACACCTTGATTTCATCACTGTTGACCAACGTATGCTTCAATTATTATTTTTAATATCTTAAGAATCATATTGTAAAATATTCCGTGTGATTTGAAATCTGGGTGTATCAATCATATTGACTATTTCATCCAGTAATGTGTAACTTGTGCATAGTGGCAACATTTGCATAGTTGGAATTTTAATGGACGTGTATATTCAATTAAGGTCAGTTTCATCGCAATTAACGTATTCGCGCGTCATTTAATTCAATTTTCTTCGTCGATTCGAATCGAAAATAGAACCAATATTCATATCCCGATCATTTACAGTCACTTCGATGAACTGCATTACTGTCAAGTGGCACATTTTGAAACGTAGAAAATCTGACACAATTTTGAAGACATAAAAGTATCTCAAAACAGCAACTTATATTATACCAATTTTAAGCTTAAAATCTGGTAAGAATAACTACATAAATTCCCCATCAAGGTTTTTATTATAAAATGGCCGGTGGCTGTTTGCAGCAAACAACGTCCACTTTCGAAGTATATAAAGTCTAATACAATTTCATGACATAAAAGCATTGCAAAATAGCACTTGTGTGATATCAATTTGAAGCTTAAAGTTTACTGAAAATTATCACATAAACGTTTCATGGATATTCTTGATGCAAAATGGCTGATCCTTCGTCGAAACAAACAATGAATCAACCAGTTATCCTTTATCAGCAAATATGTCTAAATGGTGAAAGAATTCTCCAATAAAACATATATCTTATAAAAAATGTTTTAAAATTCTGCTGTCGAAGATCGCGTTGAATATAATGAAAAGATGTACACACTTTTATGTATCAGTTAACCTTGTTGGCTTCAGTTTTAATATCTCGTTTCAATGGACTTTTGCATACCAAAATGGCACGGACGTTATGAAACCCGCTCGTGCAACGCTAATGGAATTCACATTTTGCGAGGAATGAATTGTTGAACAAAGTTATAAGCTTTAATGAAATTCCTTCGCGGATAAATGCAACATTTTTCTTTCCTGAACAAAAATTCTACCGCGCGCATGCTAGCCTTCATACGAATGCTTTGAAGCTGAAATACGCCAGATATTCAAAATTTCGTGCAATCGGATTCTTCGATAATTAAATTGACTAATATGATCAAGGCGCCAGGGGCTTCAAATGGCAGCGAATCACCTGTTTATATAGAACTACATCTGTTCACGAATCGATATTACCCGTTCAGATATCAGAAGTTATTTGTACAAAAATACATCCGAGACAATACATATTGGAGGTTTTAATGCAACAATTTCATTTTAACATTTGATACGAAGGTGAAGTAAAATATTTAACTATTTCATAAATTGACGTAACGATGCTTCAACTAAAATTAAACATTCAAGCCCTTAAACGAAAGACTTTCATACCTTGGAAGAATGTTTAATAAAAATATAGAGATTGTTCATTAACAAGGATCTGGATTTAAATTTCAATCGTTCTTGCTTCGGTGACAGGGGGGACCTGGATTCAGAATAAAATCGTATGAAAAATAAATCAGAACACTTAAATAACTTCCATGTGGCCTCGTTGATTCGAAAATTTTCCTGTCGCTATCGCGATAGAGGGTTAATATTATCTCGATAGCAGCCACTGATTACGCTCACGTACAGGGAGAAAAAAATAACCAACCTAACCCAGCGCTCAATAATCGATGCAGGTTGTTGCTCCAAGCTATATCCAACTTTACCTATACTGATCAATAATAGGTTGTTGCACTGATTAATCACTACCTGAGAGATAATGTTGTATTAAAATCCAATAGATACACTGTGGAAGCTCCCTTGTTTGAATTAATCGACAGAAATTAATGTTCGAATATTGGAATTTTCAAATAATAGAACAACCGGCTTCTTAACATTAAACTAACATTACACTGAATTTATTTAAATGGGAATCTAGATTTATATATTTATGAATTTTATATGTTTTTGGTTGCTAAATTAGAAGAGAAAATTGTATCCCGGTATACGACACTAGAATGTATTCACGATAATGCAATTTTTACATAAAGACAACAGAACTGAAAGTTATACGATAAGAATCGTTAGCAACGAAAGAATTGCAGCGTCCTCGATAAATCCTATCCGATGATTTTCCCTTTGTTTTCTTTATCTCTAAACTAGATGCATTCATCCAAGCTGTCGTTGACAAATTGGCGACAGACATTCAATCAACCCAATGAAACCAACGACGTCATTCCGATCGATCTCACCGCTACAGAAAAAGATCTGCACATGTACACACTGCTTACACGCCATTAACCAAGGTAAGAAAAATACGAACGAAATAATATGCTCGTTTGAAAATATTGCATTACTTTGTTACATATCAAATGACCCATTTTATTGTACGAAGGTACAGAAAAGTGGTGTTCGTGTCATTTTTGTGCCACTCTGTCGATTTAACCCTCTGCATGCAGCGTATAACTGAAGTAACGTATTGCATTTCTTATAATTGAACCAATCAATCGTGACCCAGATCTGGGAAAAAATACGATATTTCGATTAAACTTAGATATATCAATTTTTAAACAAGAAAGTTTCATACGCTGGTAAATAATATTTTAAATGATAATAGACAATTTGGAGAACGGAAACGAAATAAAAGAACAATGATATATTTCGTGCCACGATGAAAGGTGAAAAAGAAAAGCTAAAGAACGCCATTGAAATAAATTAGTATATACTTACTCATAATTTCCAAAAATATTTTATGATGGACGTTTCCGATTTACAGCTACATAGAAATTTATTTACATTTCCATTATGCAAAAATTTTCATTATGCGAATTAACTATTTTTCTGTAATTTAAGAATAAAATATTATCCTTGAGCATATCGGATGATAGCCTGCATTGCATCCTATGCTCCAAAGATTAACAAAGTTATAATTTCAATAAATAAACCATCAATTTCGTCTATAACAATCTAATGTTTACCTAATAAATCACAGAAAAGGCAAAAGGAACCATACGAATTAAAATATGAAAAATATGTATGCCAATTTTTACGAAAATCCATTGTGTTCCCGGTTAATAAACAAATTACTCCTCGACGTCCCTTTCCGAAATTAAAAATAAATATCAAGTTTTCTTAATTAGAAGCAAAACGGCGAAGCAGAAGTATGTATTCGAATTTCAAAAATCGTTTGAGAGGGCTCACTTACACCGTGAGACTCACTTCTCCGGGTTCTCGAGACTAAATTAAATGACGTTGGGGTGCCATGAAGCCTAGTTAAGCGACGAGAGGGTCAGAAAAAAAGGGGTGGCAGTGGGGTTAGCGGGTCGAACGAGCGCGAAAAAACAAAGTAAAACGGAAAAGACAGAAGAAGAGGAAGTATTGAGCGTGCAAGAAAAGGCCAGAACCCTTTTTTTTCTAACCACCCCACTGTACTTTTTGATCACAGCCACTGGGAGGTGTACACAAGATGAGTCACTTAACTTGATCACCTCCCCACTACCTCCATTATTCGCTGAGATATGCGAAAATATTTTTGGACTAAAAATATAGAGTTGGTCCTGAAATCTCCAAAACATCTCTGCTTATAGAAAACGTTACGACCTCTCGACACCGTATAATTTTTGTTCATAAATTCTTTTTTGTCACTGAATTGATTGACGTTAGGTGATTCAGCCTCCGTAAGCAAATTGTGGTGACCAAACGATGTGTCACTGGAGCATCCTCTATTAAACGGCTACTTCTGGAAGACGTCTGACATTTCGAAGTGACCACGATTTAATAATTAAATTAGACTTACGCCCGTGACACATCTCACAATCAGTCGATCGTTGTCCACGACGAACAACTTTAACCACCTATGATGCCTTTAATGACAACGGTATTTTATGAGACGTTATTAAAGTGGGTCAATCACTGACGGCTCCCAACATTACGCTTCATTCGCAGGCACGTATCACGCTGGCACGCCGCCAAAATTTCATCCAGAAACGCTCAAAGTTATCGGGAAAGCACGGTTCTTCCTCGAAGTTACAATACGCCGCCGGGAGCAATGGAAAAGTCGACTTCTGTCAAGCACAGGAATTTCTATATTCAAATCAGCACTTCCGTATTTAAATGTGAAACGAGGATTCTGTCGTTGGACGCTATCTAGACCGCGTGCGCTGAATTCAGTTTAGCGAATATAACATACACCTCGAGTTTAAGTACCCTGCCGGATTATGTTCGTTAATTTCGTGTCAAGAACTTGCAAATCTGTATGGAACAAATATAACAAGGGAACATTATATTTTCTAATATCAAAAGAATAATTACTTAAAAATTCTCTTTGGAGACTATTAAACGTAGTTCTACGTTTTTGTAAAAAAAAAATATGTTACATACCAGTGAATTACCTGTTACATTAGAGTAAGGAAATTTAACTTACTATCTGTTTTAAGTTTTGTTCCAAATGTCATTTAAGTGGAGCAATTATTTCCAAAGTTGAATAATTTAGCAAAACAATTGTAGAAAGTGCGAATTTTAAAGATGCATCCCCGAAAGCTGTCCCTGTTGAAGCTACGACGCTATTGCGGTAACGTGTCGAGGCGAAAACGTTTATTTTCAGTCTACCTTCTACACTCCGCGGAAGGAACTTTACACGTACGTGAGCTAAGCTCGCGTATGCGCCTGCGTTCGCGCATCTCTTTATTATGCGGTTTTGCATCCACTTCCATGCGGTTGAAAATCGACAAATAGAAAACAAGAACCACCGTGCGTACCCGTGTTGAAAACTCATAGGCGTACCTAGCTGGATAACTCTAGCTAAACCAAGGAACGTCCGCTAAACTCAGTGGCCGCGCGCCAATCTCACGTTCGAGCGGCTGTTCAGAGGCTGTTTTAACTAGTTCCCCCTTTCGCACCCTTTAAAAACTCGCTTCTTTCACGCGTATTACTAACACCTTAATGATGAAAGGAACAGAACACCCCGGAAGTCGAGCGTTCGATCCTCAAGCGCTTATTCAGTCGAACCCGGATTTGCGTAATCTAAAAACCTTTATCGTTCGTTTCCTGCCTATCTGAAAATTGAAATGCAACGTTACTTTAACACGAATTATTTCCCAAGAGTTTGACTTCTGCGTGTCGAAGATTTATCCCGTACAAGAAAACTTAATGAACTTGAACAACCCTTATATGACACAAATATTTCCATTGCACTATCTTGTATTACTTCTAACACGAAACAAATTGACCATGTTATAAAAGGGTTAGCAGTATATACAACTCAATTTTTTGTTTGTAAATCACTCTGGTTAAGGATTGAACCTCCCTTATTCAAACATTTCGTACCTAACCCAAAGATTCTAGCTCTTTCCTTGAGATTCAAGTTATCGTGATTCCACTATATCGAGAACGGAAGTGACAAAATGGTAAAGCTTATTATAGTATATTATTGATGGTCTAAATGGTAGAGTAAGTAAGGCTGGTAGGAAAAATCCGTTTACCATACTAATATAAGCGAACGGGCAAGTGATTGGTAAGATACCTACTAAAAACTAAAATAGGATGGTGAAGTATACAGGCAAGTTATTTACTGTACTCTGCCAATGTAAACTTGACTCAAAGTAAAGTTAACCCTTAACCACCTATCACACGTCTCACACACACCAAACAATTTTCCAAATATGTTTGTTTCTTCCGAAAATAAGAAGTCCATGAAACGTAAATGGTTGTTATAGAGGTAATGTTAATCTTTGTATGTTGATTTTATGTAAATAAAGAATTTAAATCATCAAAATACTTGTAATGATTTTAGATAATCGCTCACTGTACTGGATTTTATTAGGGTGGACAATATTACGCCGACGTCTCCTGGACGGGTGGTAGGTGGTTATGTGGTAAAAACATGTGATAGGTGGTTAAGGGTTAAGTCTGTAGTTATCTGCAGTTTTTGAAGAACCATGTAAGTTAATTCAAATTTACATCTTTGGGACTACCTGACAATTAGCATCGTCTAAGCCATTCATATTCCAAACACAAAGAATTCAAAAAAATTAACCCAGACGTAATAATGCTTTTTTCGAATTACTCTTGGAAATGTTAGCCTTCAACGTACCTGCATATTTTATAAATCAGTAACAATTCTTATGTTAAAAAAAAAGAAGAAATGATCTTTTATTATAAAGTCTGGCATCACTTTTCAAGCGATCCAATATGTACATAGATTGGTTTTTGAAAAAAACAACGTGAACGAGAAGAATTTCATTTCGAAGATCTTACTTTTCCCTCTTATTGCTACTATAAGAATCAAACTGCTCGTATTTTAATCAGTTTTAAAAACCGGATGAGAAGTAATATAAAAAGCACACGTACTCCTAACAAGCGTGGGCGTATGTTACATAGCACCGCATTGTAAGCAATCAGATGGTACCCAGACTCGTCACACATGTCTTTACGCGCCGGCTTTCATTACACGCCAAGACACGTCATGCCGCGAACAATACTTGTACGATGCTTCTCTGCGACGACGGCCATGAAATTATACCGATCCCTGCTGTTGAATGTTACAAGTAACGAGATGTACATCTCGTATAAAGTACACGAATGACCTACATTCATCATCGCCGACTGTTGCAGAGCCATTACGCCCTTTATCCCTCGGGAACTCGAATTCAACGTCGACCGTAATAAAATTCAATAAAAAACGAATTGTCAATCGTGAAAAGAATCGCACAAATGAAAACTGTGGTTTAAATAATAATGACCCGTAAATTTATTCACAAATTAATCTTCACGTTATAACAATTGAAAATATTGTAAAATTCATGGTAGGTGGTTTATGATTTATCATTCATTTATTTAAAAATACTAATCGAATACCAGTAGTTTAAGTTTAAAGTTTCAATACGATTCACTACATATTCATTTTCTACCGTGACAGTCAATATGTATTATTAGCTAAAAGAAAATCATTTTTTTTTTCTTTTGTACATACGAATAGTTACGCGTAAAACGATCGACGATAGTAACCATGGCCTCGTGGCATGAATGGAGGTCCATTTGTGAAGATCCATTTACAAGGTCCGTACTGATAGGATTATGACGTAATATTACGTGAGCCCAAAGTGTATGCACGAGCAGATAAATAGTGGCACGTACAGACGAATCGCAGATGTCGGACAGTATAGTAATCCGAGTTGGTGTAATCTCGATGTGCATTAGAGGACTTCTTGGTAACGCGAAGAATTTCGATGTGTAACGTAACAATAACCCTTTGGATAAGTTATCATAGGGGTAGCAAACTGTGGAACGCATTTTTAAAAATCAAGCTGCACAAACAATGTTTACAGTAAGATATATTTAAGACTTTGATTAATTAATGATTAATGATTTTTCATTTCTTCAGAATAATATTTTTTGCTTTGCGATTCTATTTATGTTAAATATTATATATTACTAAACTGAATAGAAAGTATTTTAACTCTGTGTAGTTAAATTTATCTCTGAAGCAAAATATGCCTCACTAAAAGGAAAAAAAGGAATAGAAGTTTTTGGCTGAAATCCATATGCGCTTCTTTATGAATACAGAAGGCTGCTTTTTCTGGAAATACACTTTGATTCTCATAATTCGTTCTTGAAACCGCGAAAAAAACATTATTTATATGAAAAATATAGGGAACAAATTTTCTTACACCTTTGTGTACACATTACTACCTGCTGGTAGTGCCAATAGAAACATCTCTTCACAAGATAATTTAATTATATACCACTAAACAACATTTTTGTGAATTTTGCTTCCATAAATTTTTGAAATTGTAAAAATTCTTTTTGCACTGTACACTGAAGGGAACACTTGTAATTTTATTGTATAAAAATACTGTAAAGAAACAACGTCAAATGCAAGTTCCCTAGGTTCTAACAAAAGTGTATCCCATTCGGTATAAAGATTCATTCAGCTATTTAAGCATTTTTAAATTTAAATAAAAATATTACTCATTTAGATAATTATAAGATTCATGATAGAATTTAAGCGTACAGCAGAATAACGTCCCTGGAAACAGTCTTTCGCCATGTAGTATAAATTATACGTAACCCGTAAAATCTTAAGAGCATCACGCGTGTTCTCCAGGTATAACTTTCACAACCTACGTCCTACGCTAACCGTGACCTCTGGGTTGAAACAATCGGTCATTACGCCTAACGCAACGCGTATAAGTATTCACTCTCATAGTAATTAATACCTTGATGGCCAGTGTCACGTATTTCTTTACCTTATTTTTACATATCCTGTCGAATACCACAAAACATTTTGCAATTAATAATTTTGCAGTATACGTAACCTACTAGTGATTTATTATTAAGATGCAATGACGGTCGTCAAAGGTTTAAAATATTAACCACCATCAATATCATCTAACCTAGGCTCCACAAGAAGACAAACCAGACGTAATTTGATGACATAAACGTACTACGAAACAACACTTGTGCTATATCAATTTAAATCTTTCTCAACGCTATGCTCGAAAAAGCAACAATCCATTTTCCGTTCAGTTTTCCACGACATTTAAATCGCAAATTACCGTCAAACTAACACGCATCGATGAACAAACGTGATTAGGTGCAATTTACAAATCCTGTTATTTCATCGAATAAATAACGCTGTCCGTCGTACTAGATGAGACTAAAAAGAGGGGTTGAATAACCTGCAGGTTCCGTACGGTACCGCAAGTACAGAAAACCGGATATACAGCTTGTACAGTGTCATCTTTCTCCCTTTCATGAATATTAAATTACAGTATTTCATCAAAATTCCATGTTTTCTAATCTTTCTGTCAGGATGAACTGAAAGAGAGACGCTTGCTAGTCTTTTTTAACGTGGTGAACGTTCTGTAACCTGAACCGACAACGACGTGTCACGGAAAAAGAAACAAGGAAATAAGATGCAAGTGACCGATGCATACGATAAATTCAATATGTTAAACAAGTTTTGTGATACAACATTTATTCTTGATTGCCAAATTAGGAAAAGAAGAATGTCCTATTTGGTCCAGGACCTTATATTTTTATTCTTGCTTTCTCAGAGTGAACTAAATTCGTCAACGTTTGAGATATATTTCAATATCGATCATTTGTCCAAGAGACCATGCAGAAAATGTCTATATTTTCATCATGTAATGCATGTGAAGCGTATTCTCATAGAACGTAGAATCCAGTGCACAATTTGAGTCGTATCTAACTAATGTAACTTGAACAAACACAGCATGAGTCGAATATAACTCACGCCGAGTTCATAGTGTTAACTTTAGAACAATAACGTGGTGACACCGCCTACATTTAACTCTTTAACGCCTAGCGTGACTATTATGATGCATTGTTTTCGATTGTGTGAAAAAGAGCGGTAATAAATAATTTAGGGTGACAAATTTCTTTAATTTTTCAACTGACTCTGCGATAGAGCCATTAAATTCTAATAAATATGGACGCATACATGAATCAATTACCTGTGAAGAGCTGAATGGAACATCCTGTATATTAAAAAGATGCCATAACGAACGAGATTCTACGATCAATAACATTATTCTAGCATTCCTCTGAACACGAATCTCACTGTAAATAACACATGTACGTAGAACGTTCAAAAAGCTTCCGGAAAATATTAATCACTGGAAGAATAACATCAAACTGATCTACCACCAGCAGTATCGCCGATATCCGATAAAGTCTCGATAAATTTATACTTACATTAATTAATCACACATAAACTTTCCGGAAACTTTTTCAACGCTCCTCGTCTAAAAACTATTTTACCTGTTTTCCAGCGCGAGGTAACGTTTCCACGTTGGTACCACCGACAACAGGCGCCTTTTCCGGCCCTCCATTCTGCTGGTTGACATTTATGTTGGCATTAACGTTCGCGTGTACATTCGCGTTAACATTGTTCACGTTGTCAGTAACGTTTGTGTTAGCGTTCGTGTTTCCGATACCAGCACCCCCGCCGGTGCCAGTTCCACCCCCGCACTTTCCTTCCTCGCCCGTCATCACTTCGGCCTCACCCTCCGCCGCCGGTTTACCCTCGTCGCCTCTTCGTTTCACGTTCCGCACCTCGAGCCTTCTTTCCGTTCACCGATTACCAATGTCGGTCCGTTGGCCAGAATCCGGAAATCTGCTCGAACGAGACGACGAATCGCCGATCAGAAAAAAACGGGTCAACCGGATAATCCTTTCAGATCTCATTGAGTCCCGTCTGCCTAGAGTCTACAGTTTCTGTCGCCGTTACAGTTCCTTCTACCAACTTTTGCAGGTTATCGACTCGAACGGCAGGTAACTTTGAGGGCAAACGTTGCCACACTTTCCGTATCCGATCGATGGTCGAACTACAATATATGTATTTCGAGAATCGATGTTGGTACGGAACGATTGTTTCACCCCTTACCGCGCGATTTTCTGTCCATTTATGGAAAAAGGACAGGGTGAGTCACCCAACTTGTTCACTTATTTATATCGAGGGGACCGTGAAATAATAGTAATCATTTTTTAGGTGGAGGATTTTCGGAAATTTTAAGATCAATTCAGTTTCTTTTAATTGTACTGTATATTTTCTATATATTTTACTGAAAGAAGAAGTTATTACTGCTATATTATAGGTCGCTCGACATCAAATAATTTTCTCTGTATAATAATCCTTGACTGCCATGGTTTAGAATAAAAAATATAATATACAGGACGTAGTAGTACATGACCTATTTACTTATTAATTTGAATGATTTTGATTTGATTCTTCGAAGCATATAAGCTTAAAAATTGGTAGATTATGTTTAAAAATCATAGCAATGTATGGCACCCTATGCGGTAAGGGGTTAACAAAGTGGACTAAACTAACCCTCTCCTGTAAAACTATTCCATATCATCGAATTAAACCAAATTTTAACAATCGATCCACAATCGTTATAGAATAATTGTTTAATATGATCGTTCAAACTGCGACACAAGAAGAACCAAGTACTCTGATCAACATTCCTAGAAACGTGTAATTGCAAATGAATCAATTGATTATCGTACCGGAAAACCAAGAAAAAAAATACCACACCTAATCCGTAACTCTTACGCTTTACGTAAACATCGGTAAACGACAAGGTAATCGCGAAAAGATTCATACACGGTCCGACCTTGTTAACCAGCTAACGTCCAGGCATACACTTTCACTGGCACGCCACCGAAATTCATTAGAAAAGTATAGGAGAATTACTTTCGTTCGCTGGTCGCCGCTATTTTTAGGATTCTCAAGGCGCGATACGGGTGGTATAACGGTATATGACGAACTAGTTCAAGCACGTTGTAAGCAGACTTCTCGAAGCACATGCTGATCGAGAACTAATCGATGAGCAAACACTACAGATTAAATAATGAATTGATATCGGAAATAGATATCAATTCGTTTCTGTACCCTCTTCAACCGTATCGCAAATTGTAGCGATTCCATTCAGAACCACTCAGAAAAATTCGTATCACAGCGGGTGCGCCGTATTTTCCGAAATTTATTATACACGGTTTTATGTGCCAACGATCTTAACCGTGCAGGCGCTATCAAAGATCGCCAAAGTCAAGCTGAGCTGGGCACGGTCAGCCCGAAGTGGGTGACCATGGACTGCTGACACAAAAAAGAAAGAGGAAATGTCATAACTTTAAGATTTTAAGAATCCAAAGGACACGGAGTTTAAAGAGTATCTTCTGAACGCTTTCTTTAAGAAAAGAAAAAAAAGGGAAATCGGAAACCAATCGACGAACCACAAATTATACCTGTTTACGATTGAAGATAATTTTAATCTCATGGACCCGGTTTCCATTGATGTTATCGGTCCAATGATACAGTGTACGTGGTGTCGAAGGAACACGGTACTCTGCAGTGAGAAAAACTGAAGAAAATAATAGTTTCCGACAGTAACGAGCGGTTCCTCGGGTAAAATCATACGTGTAGAGCTCTATCGCCAGTAGTGGAACCAGGGAAAATCGATTCGGCCGTGCCCGTTTGAGCACTGCGCGCTTCTCAACTGTAGGAACCGCCACGATAAAAGCAGTCAAGTAGCGCGAGACCCATCGTTTTCGACTTCCGAAATACGTAAGTAACATGCACTCGACACACACAAATCCCACAATATTCTTAGCCCACCGAATGAATGACGATCCTCAAAATAAATCTAGATCAGTTTATCCTTAAGAATACAAGAATGTGTTTCGATACTCCGTTCGGTTGTGTCCTTTCGCAAAGAACAAATCATTTCATTCAATTGACCAAACCAAGCATCGTTCATTGAATTCAGGGAAGAAGACTTATATGAGATAGATACGTGGAATATGATCTGTATTTTTTAAAGAAACAAGTTCTGTGATACCTGAATCGAATATGGCCCTTTGCATTAATAAAATGAAACACGAGTGAAGTGAAATTTTTTTGTGGTAAAGACACTGCCTTATGAGATCAGTGATAAACATTTTCATAGACTTTTTAAATCATAGCAATGTATTATCGATACGAAATGAACCCTCCATATTTTCTCTAAAGCAGAAATTCCAGCCTGAGACTACTGCCAAAGCCGCTGTGTATGTACATACAACTATGCCGGCCTTAGTTTTCTAGCTCTTTTGTAAAATCATACATTACATATGACGAGCAGTATTTTGGTGTCTCGTTCGAAGCTTTATTTCGTCCTACTTTCATTTACCGCTGGTCTGAATCCGAAGAAGCCGGACTCGTCGAATAATCGCTTAGTAATCGAATCCTGATGCACCGAAAAATGACGCGACTAACCAGGGAGCTACAGGGTGTCGAAGCGATACTTTGAATTCCCAAATACCAACCACAGGATACCGAGGCACTTTTCTCATTCAATGTTTCTTCACTGTCAAATCACACGACGTTCCGTCATTTTTTTTTCCATACGTTTGCCGTTACGCGAACCGAACCATGTACATTTATCTGCGTGTGTATATGTGTGTTACTCAAAAGGATATCGTTTGAGAAAGTACCGAGGTACAACGCGACCACCCTCCTTGAAACTCCGCACGGCTTTGATCCGTTTTATAACTCCGATGGCGACGGGTTACGCTCGAAGCGACGCCTGGTGATCATGTTCCAAATACGATGGCTACCCCTCCACCTTTTAATCGAATTTTCAGATTACCGCCACTGTTCCGAGTACCTCGCGAAGTAGGTATCAAAGAAATCTGATCCCTTGTCGATAGGATGACACCGGAAATGCATAACAAAAATTTATTAAATGCAACGCCTGCAGTAGAATATACGTGGATGAACAACAAGTAGCGGCACTATTTTTAAATATCTTCTACCTATTACAATGTTTTGACATTTCAAAAATACTTCCTCAACAAAAAGCATCGTTACAATTACTCTATTCTTGTAATATGACGAAATCATAAATTATGAAATAAAGTGTACAATATTTAATCATTAAAACTTATACTTTTTGATATATTGTTAAACAATTAATAGAGGCAATACATTCTTTTTTTTTGTGTAATAATAATACAAGTGTTGAAACGAAATTTCATTCTTTAACGATATCTTCAACAGTTTTACTAAATAAGAAAAGAAAATGTTAACAATTCATACATTTCTCTAGCATAAAACAATTATCAAATTACATAAATTCGATGAACAGAATGTTTCTATACTTTTGTATTTATCTAGTTTATTATATTTTAGTTACATTATTATTTCATATCATGATATTACGCAATAAATAATAAAAATATTTATTAAAATATAAATTACAATAGTATAGTAATATTATATCGAATGCACTGTAAATACTTTTAATCCTATTTTATTTTTAATTTTTATTTCATTTAAATTTAAGAAACCACAGTAATCATCCAATTAATAATATCTAGTTATATAGTTAAAATATTAAACAATGATAATAAGCCGAATGCATAAATTATATTAATGTTATCATAAGAAAAATATATTTGCAACAATAACTACTTTAACTATAGTGTACGAAAAACGTTAATTGTGTTATCAATGTATCGTAAGTATATGGATTATACTTTGGTTTCATTAAATTTTTGGCTCCTATCTAAAATAAGCAAAAAAAAAAAAATATTTACGATACACAACTATCGGAATTATTAATTTTTAATTCGAATACAATACAATTATAAATACATCATCGTTATTCATACTGTTTTTTTTTTTACAGCAAACATTTTACAATTGAAACAAAATTCAGTTTGCAATTAAGAATTCATTTTAACACTAGAACTACCGGCGTTCAATGTACCCTAACTTCTGAGTTAAAAATAAACTGGAAATCAAAATAATTACGATATAAAATGTAAACTTACGTATACAATAAATCTATCTCTTGATAAAAGCCAACGTATAACTCGACAGAAGCGTTTTAATCAATTTTCAAAATTAAAATAACAAATCTGAGGTAAATCATTTTCACCCGTTTGGTAGTTCTAGTGTTAAAAAATAGAACTCAAATATAATCATAATGTTTTGAATATTGTACATATTTTATTCACCTCGTACTTACTTCATAACGTTCTCACCTTCACTTTTTATATACATACATATTGTTCAAAAGTATAATCTTTGCGTCTAGCACAATAAACAATGTACTATGTAGTAACATACTAAATAAAAACGCCTACAATGAAATGAAATTCTACAAAAAAAAATATCTGTGTTTTTAATAACAAAACAAGAAAAATAGAATATAAATCCTGTTGCAACACATTTTAATATTTTTACTTTTTATACATAAAAATATTTATTCTAACTTTCTAGTTCAATATCTTTGTTAAGATCTTTCAAGGACTTTTTACACAGTTTATTCTTTCCATTTAAAGGATCAATTTCAGAATTCGCAAAGAACGATTTGTTGTAATCAACTATGTGCAATTCCGATTTGTAATGCAAGTGGGTTGTATGCTTTGTTAATCCTTTTTTTTTTATATAAGCTTTTTTGCATAAATGACAAGGAAATCCAAGTCCATAATGGTATGCTTCATGCTTGGACTTATCTCGGCTCCGTATTTTTTTTTGGCAAATAGAACAAACAGTTTCTCCGTGTTTTGCATTCAAGTGAATTTTACGCGCGGTGGGATTGGAAAAACGTTTATAACATTCAAAACATCGAAACGGCAATGCACGATCGAAATGTTTTGTCCTTACGTGTTCATCGAATAGTTTAAACATATTAAAAGTAACGCTGCAATCAAGGCAATCTATTTGTATCGGTAAATCAATGAAGCTTTTGCCGCCTTCGGTAGGACATTGATGCTTGTTCCACGTACCGATATCGGTAAAGTCACCTTTACAGTAGCCGCACATTAATTCGGAATTTGTTCGATGCTTTTCGACATGAACATCAAAAGCTTTCTTATTGTAAAACTTACTTCCACATATACAAGTGTTATACTTTTTAGCTATATTGCTTTTGTCAGTATTGCGTTGTTTCGATTGTAGGACATTCTCATGAGTCGGCTTCGATTTGACTTCTTGATTTTGTACTGTGTTTACTTTCTGATTTTCTTCTTCTTCGCAACAATCTTTCAATAGTTCATTCATTTGATTAATGTTATTGTTACATGACTTGGTTTGCAATTCGTCCTCGATATCGATATCGACATCTTCATCAACGGTTTGAATTTTTAGAATGCTATGATATTTACTATATTTGGACGATTCTAGATCATCGTGCGGCTGACCAGATGATCTTACTCGAACATTACTCTGGGAAATGTCTGATAATACTCTCGAATTTTTTGAATGGCTACTATCTTGTAACTTGTCCTCACTTCCATTATCCTTATCAACAATTTCATAGGAATTATTCTTTTTCTTTATCGTTATGCTAATCCCATTATTAGAATCTCTATCATGTAGACTTGACTCGTTTAAACAGTCTTCTACAGTAGATATTTTATTGTTCTTTAAATTACAACTTCTTTTGTGCATACACAATGCATTATAATTTTGAAATAATTTTCCACAAGAACATTGAGCTTCACAGTTATCATCACTGTTTGTATTACATCCTTCTTTGGTCTTCTTCGAATTTCCTTCTGGTTCTTTCTTCTTAGACGAACTCGGACTTTGTTTATCCTTTTGCTTAAAATTATTCGTATTTTTGGAAGACAAATCATTCAAACGCGGCTCTTCCCTTTGTTTAAAACACAATGGAGAGTTTAAATATTTACACCTAAACAAATGGATATTTTCTTTTGTTTCTCCACGAATACGATGACGTCTTTGGTGTCTATAAAAACTGTGCTTTTTGTAAATTCCAAAACAAACTTCACATTGGCGTGTACCATGCCTCCACAAATTTCGCGCTTTTAATGTCTCCCTATTATTGTTTTTACGTTTCTTATTAGAATCTGCAGGTGATACACTTGATTTTCGTTTCAGTTTTCCTTGAATGTTGGAATCCTTTTGAATAGTTCCACCTTCGCTTGAAGATTTATCAGTAACACCCATGTTATCCAGTTCCTTAAATTCTGATGCAGCAGATGTTTTTCCTAATTGTTTCAACATAAAATCAGAAGATTCGATTTTATGATAATCAGTTAAATGTTTCTTAATATCCTTCACTTTTTGTTTACATAATGAACATGTTAGCATTGCCTCACCATGATCTTCAAGAATTTGTTTCTCAATTTGTCGCAAATCTTTACTTGACAATCTTTTATCTTGTTTCTTTTTTGAAGCTTCAAAGTCATTAATACTGTTACTAGATTGTGGTAAAACATTTGTCCTTGTTTTTAATCTATTATGATTAAATGTATCATTTTCTGTCAGGAATGAAGATGGAACTTGTAACGAACCATGTGCAACTTTATTTTCATTTTTCTTTGAGCAAAATTGCTCAAAATCGTTTTTCTCTTTTTCAGCAACTTTAACTTCTCTTTCTGCTTCTTTGTCCTTATCTTTCTCTTTTCCTCTCCTTTTCTCTCTTTCCTTTCTCTTCTCTTTATCAATGCTTGTCGTATATAAACTAGAATACCTATTTCGCAATGGAGTCAAGTAGATTCTATGTATTCTCTCTGCATGATATCGCAAACTTGAATGTTTCGTGTAAAGCTTTCCACATGTTGCGCATTGAAATAATTTCTTTTTGGTCTTTACTGAGAATTCAAAATTTGGCAACGCAGCATTGTCATTAGATAAGACCGGTTGATATTCAATATATGAGTTTGTCTTTTCTAATGGTGCTTCATTAAATGAGTTGGTATTTCGCTTATCCTGCGCATTCTTTATTAATTGTAATGTTTCCCATATTTTATCACATCTTTCAAGTAACACAATGGGATCCTTAACTTTATATGGTATAATAAAAGGAATTGGGGATGTTAACATTTCATTCTGAAATCAAGAAACATGGTTTGGTTTTATGCAAAAATAGTAAACCTAACATCTGTAAACTAAGTTTAAAATTATAACATTGATGTAACCAAATTACACAGCACTTAGAAGTATTAACATGCCTTAAATTATCATGCAAATAATTTCAGCATATTATTTACTTACACTGATAGTACTCAATGTATCTTCATTCAATCTATTGTTAGATGCATGAAAATAACAAGGCTCAAGTTTAGGTATACATAGGTCCATAATGCATACTTTTTGTTCTAACTGTTCATCAGTTTTATTCTCATAATTAACTGGATTTGTTTGATCCAAGAATTCATTTCTTAACATTTTAGGCGAAAACGCGGATTCTGAAATATAAGCGAAAATTCAAGGTCAATATGTTCTGAACATAGGTGCATAAAAACTATATACACATGCATGGGAAGTAAGCTACATAATATTTTGATTCTCCCTTCATTGTTCAGTTATTGTTTCCTTTATTTTTTCGTTTATTACTGTATTACAAAAGAAAAACTAGCAGCTGATAACATCTGTGTTACCCTGCCTTAAATCCATTAACTTACAGGTGGTATTACCTTACATTATGTACAATACTGATTTATTAAACAAACTTCATAACTGATGTTATCAACTGAATACAAGATTATTACAGAACTATAGAAATAATACAATATTTCAGTACAATTTAAAAGTACTTATGTAAAAATTTGGTTACAGAAATCCACAGAACAGTGCTATCATTGTGGATAGAAATTGAAGCCATTTAAACAAAATACATTGCTAATAAAGATTGTAGTAAAGATTAATATCTTTTTAAGTTGATTTCATGTTAAGACATAACTATGCTGGGACGAAGTTTGCAAAAACGAACAGGTGCGTAAAACAAACTTAATTTGAGGTTAGTTTAATATGCGGTATAGAAATCATGGTTAAATATCAATAAATCATTTCAGAGTAGTTATTAACAATGTAGAGAATAAAAGTTGTACGAATCCGATTTTAATTTTAGTCTTGTGGAATCCAAAATCAAATCGTATGTTTAATATAAAGGTAATATAGTTCGTTCACTATGATCAATCTAGGGAGTCCATTCGAAATTGAATTATTTCCAAAGTATTTCGAGTTAATAAGACTGTTATTTTGCATTTTGTGAACCTATTTATCCTATCTTTGAATTTAATTAACAAAATGTCAAATCATTTAGATGAAATTGCATATTTTACGAAGAAAATATCGTCCGTCACTGCTTGGTGTCATCCCAACAAAGTCTAGGAGAATCCATATTGTGCAGTGCACGAGATTTTTCAGAATTATTGGTTTATTTAATCATTTACTTATATAAATGATATCATTTATTACATATTCTAATTGGATTAAAACTATATCTAAACAGTTTCATTTAACATACCTTTTACGCGTAACATATAACATGTAACTGTACTGTTGCCTGCTCTCGCCTAGATGGTGGGTCGCGTTATGATGCCACGAGCAGTTTCTTGGGAGTCAGGGTTTCTAAGCTGTTGGCGAGTTTAGTTTTGCAAAAAACGTACAAATATACATTATGCCTATGCTTTTTAAATATTGTAGCATATTAAACAATGCTCAATTTATAGTCGTCTTACGTGATTCGAAGCAGTGGAGTCAATGTCGCAACTGAACAGCCAGGGACGTGTAATACGCCTTCGCATATGGTATTTTTTTCAAGCAAGCGTATATAATAACAAGTTTTTTTCAAGTATGGTGGCACTTACTCGGACAAGAATCATTTACAGATACGTTTCAAGTTAAAATAATGTTCTAAGTGCTCAGTAATACAAATTTCGAGGAGGATTTTCTCAAGCGTATTGTGGTTAGGCAAGTCTCTACTCCTACTTGCGGTCGGAATTAGTTGCCGCCTATTCCAACCGACATATGTTAGGGTTACGTGTAAACTTAACAGTTGTCTGTTCATTTGATACTCTTTAAACAAGAACTTTTTCAACAAATTCGCTGAGAATGTAATCCCTAAGGTGATGAACACATGAGGGACACTTTATAAGACAGTCTTGTAATAGAGCATAATAGAGTATATATGGTACATTTATGCTAACATATATGCGATAAATCTGAGGGATACAGTGACTAAACCAAAAATTAAGTCATTTTGAGGTTGAAATTTCTTTCGTACAGTGTTTTACAGATAATTCGTTTTCCTGATAGGAAAGGATTGTAACACCCCTGTATTATAAGTTACCTCTTAGTTTCATTCTATTCTTTAACTTTCTAAATTTGTATTATTTATTTTATATACTGTGTATTAAAAGAACAAAAAAACATTGATAATTAAAGACTTTCTAATCTTTATTTTTTATTATTTTTTCAATTTTGTATACAGCGTTCTCAAAAACGGCATAGGCGTCGCCATCTAGCGGTGAGCGACGAGTCTCGTCGATGTCGAATTTTTTCGAAAAATGAACCACTTTTTTACTTTTCCGGCACATGCATCGTGTTCTACGTTCAAAACTCTATAAGATTAACCTCATCAATGATCCCAAAAAGCGTTAATTTCCAAAATTTGGAGAAACATGTTTAGAGCTAAAAAGCTCCTATAGGTTTTACCGCCATTGAGAGGTACTTCAATACAGGAGTCTCGTATAGCCAATAGGACTTAAATACTGTACATCGCATATCTTTATTAACGTGTATTTATTACTCCAAATATCTATCTAATAAAGCTTTAACTGTTTAACAATAAAAATTCAAGAGTTAAGTTACATCTGCTCACGTTTAATGAACTAATATTAATCAGTCTTCAGCAAGATGATGATCAACCCCACTGGAATCCCGAGTTTCTGATGATTAGTCGCATATTTACTTCTAAATAATTACGTTTGACAAATATTTGTTATATCTTTCGCTATTATTTTGATTACATTCACACAATAGATATATCATCATCCAAGTAGAACAAAGAAGGTCATCACTGTTGAATAACAGCATTGCGCAAAATCTTCTTGATTCTCAATTCGATAAAATTGTTGCAGTAATGAGCATTTCCGGCGAAATGCATATAAAGACGGGAAAATCTTCTCGTATCGGACAGTATTTGTTGAGAAAAGATGCGAATCCTTATTATCCTTCTACTGCTAACTACTTGTAAAGTTTCCACGGCGTTAGGAGTTTATAACGGAGGTGCTATAATTTGTTAATATTGTTGTAGTAAATAAGTCCTATTTAACAAAGTTTATCGGCGAATGGTTGAATACAAGTTCAATATTATTCAGATCCACTGTAGAAACGTATTATTGCGTTAGTAGAGTTGCATTTTGGGTTTGGAATAAGACAGGATACTTGGTGATGCATAATTTTTGATTTTTTTGTGAAAAATGCTTTTAAATGTTAAATATTTCACAATTATAATCTATATAGATTATTTTTCTCAATAAACAATCAGTTTTTTAAATTTTATTTGTGTAAAAATGCAGCCTTCTGAGTCTTTGGTTACATGTTTTCTGTTTACATACTGGATGAGAGTCAAGGTTCAAATGATTTCGTTTCTGTCAAATGATACATAGCCCGACATTACTAATAATATTGATTTTTATTTTTAAATTAAATGATGGCTAATACTATGATTTAATTTAGAAGATAATGGATCATAATGTTATTACAGAAAGCGGTAAACTACATAGGGATTTTCAAAATGGTGAATTTCTGAACAACATTGGAGATTGGCTTGGTTATTTAAAAAATAGAATTCACGAAAGATTATTTGGACAACAAACTACAACAACAACAACAACACTATCCCCCTTATCAACAGAAATATTAAATTTGGATAAGTTTCAGTTCCAGAAACGATTAAGGAATCGTGAATGGTTTCTGTTAGACCTAAGTAAATAACATGTCTTTTAATAATATAATTATTATATTTGTAGTTCTGATTATCTGACAAAAATCTAATAAACCGTATCTTTCTATGTAAAATACAGCTAATTTAACTTTTGATCCGAATCATGATTGGGGATTCCGCGTCGGCAGTTGGTACTTTATTCGAAAAGAATTAAAAAATCTCAATGGATTTAAAAATGATTTTGAGGAATCGGCTGTTCCACAGAGTCAAAGTACCACTCAATCAGAAGATTCGATTGAAATAAATACCAAAAACGCTTTTGAAACAACGAATGATCTTGCGACTACAGAATCATCAACTATATCAATACCAATACAAAGTGAGATACCATCTATGACACAGCAAATCAGTACAACAATGGCGCAGAACACTGTGCAGAGCTACTCATCTGAAAGTTCAACATTGACAACTTTCAAATGGGTGGGAGACAGTAAAACCAATGAGGACTTTACGCATAAGGGATCTGTAGAAGTTTTAATGGGATAATATACAGCACATATTCTTGCAAATAATAAACTTATGCTATTTTTATTGAACTTCTTAACTAGAACATGTTCAGTTTTTGTATCAAAATAAATATTTTCACAATCAGAATACTTGTGTTTACAAATCTGTATATTGGACTCAGAACGTTTGCGTACGCAAGATGTATCAACAATAAGGCATAAAAAAAAATACAGCAGTGGAATTTTTCATCAAGAAGAATACACATTTATTCCGTAAAATTTATCATAATTATCACTCTGCAGAAATAAATTATTATAATAACTTTTACGTCCATGTTGAACAAGGTGCGGTCTTCATGATGCCTTTTCATTTTACTGTAATGTAAGAAAGAAAGAAAAAAAAAAAATTAGTTAAGGTTTTGGTGCTTAACACTAATCAGTGTTAAACCCAACCATGCACAAGTCTTCCTTCTACTTCTACTCAAAGCATACAACACAAGACGATGATGAACAGATAATGACATAAAATAATAATGATATACCGTGGGATGAAATGATTTATTTCTATTTATCTTTAACCACAAGACATTTCCTACCAATGTGTTTCTTTCAAATAACTGCACTGTTATTGATACTGAATTTTGCTTAAGAAACTATAATATTTAAGACTAAAATTAATTCTAATATTGATTTATGTGATAAATTGTGGCAAAAATATTACCTATTATAAATGAGATGCATTTTTATACAAAAATACATTACAAAACTATAGTTTACTACACTTTAAAACCAAATATTTCATGCAACTAATAAGAATCTACTCAAAATAAAATAAACAAATGAACTAAGGTATCTTTCTAAATGAATAGAATACATAAACAAAACTTTCCAACTACATGAACACTACAATATAAGAAAATTCAAACAACAAAAGCAAAAAATTTGTATGAAAAAAAGGCAGACTGAAACTTAGAAGTTTGCATGCTGACCATGTATGAGCATCATTATTAAGTTCCCTCTTGAAGCTTGTAGTACAAATGATGAGCATTTGACTACTTCTTTCCCTAGAATGTAAATAAAAAGCGTATACCACTGAATAGCATGCAAAAATTATATGTATCTTATATACATATAATTTTATTGTAAGCTTTAAATTATATAAGAAATGAATCATAGCCTATTAACATATCCAGTTAATGCTTCAAGCAATAAGCATTGTACAAGTTTTAAATAAACATTAATGTATTATAAAGTAACCCATATGACTTTGAACAACAAAGAAAATCAGGCAAAAAAATTATATTTAAGCAACTGGATATGTTTCAATGATTAACTGTAATATGTATAATGTGTATTAATTTTATATTAAATATAATTGTACTTAAAATTTGATAACAATGGAAATTTATGTAATACTGTAAAGAAATTTGCACATTGAAAATCTACCACACAAAAGTAAATATAATAATATTTCACTTACAATGGTGCTTTGAAAGACGATTGGAATTCGGAACCAAAAGCAGTCGCCTCTCAAAGCAATTATACGAAAGTTATAGTACGTTGTAGCCTCGAAAGTTGACTGCAACTTACGATTGAACGCGGCTAACTTTGGAAACAGATAGACATTTCAGAAAATTCAGGGTACATGTTTTTTTTTATTTTTGTCGGATACAAGTAAAAAGTGTCCTCAAAAAACAACCCCAACTGATCTACAGATGTCGCGATATTGAACGTTTATTTTAGAAACAATACCCGAAGCTACATGAAGCCATTTTGCGCGCCGGCCTCGCGATAATGCGGATGCCTGAGTCTATCGCTTGACGGCCGGCCCCGCAATGTTACGGGATTTTTGGTTTGTTTGTATGGATGTCTTACACATCGATTTGCATGAAATCGCAAATTTGCAAATTGAAATCGCGATTACCATTTAAGGCACCACTGTACTTATTATATGCATTTAAATTACAATAAATTCACATTACACATATTAGAGCGATAAAATATCAATGCTTTCATCATATAATTTCCAAAATGCCTTAAACTTATTTTGTAAATAATTAACTAATAATTAAACTTAAATGACATAAATCAATAATTTTCTAAAATGATGCATTTATAGAAATACATATACACATTCATCAAACACTGTTAAAAGTATATTAGAAAGAAAAAAAAATTATACAAAAAGGAACCATTTGCCAAATGAATGAATAATATGTAACCCACCACCAAAATTATCATTTAACATTATTAAAGAATGGAATGAATTTAGAAGTATAAAAAAGGCTTCTCACTTTTCTTTAATAGATACTGTCATTTATAATGAAAATAACAGAACTATGATTATCTTACCTTTTTCGACGCAGCTCCTACTTTACTCTTCTTTGTACCCCTAACCTTCTTCATCCTGTTCTTGCGTTCTTTACGCTGTTTCCTTGTTTGTTTATGTTTCTCGTACAATCCGTGCCTGGCTAACCTATATTTGGGTTCGAATTTTTTTGCAAAGTCCAATGTATCATAAACCAATGCAAATCCAGTTGATTTGCCACCACCAAAGTTTGTTTGAAAACCAAATACAAAGACTACATCTGGTGTAACTTTGTACATTTTGGCTAGTTTCTCCCGTATTTCTGTCTTACGGACAGATGGGTGACCTGGGTGAAAAACATCTACAACCTATAAAACAGAACACATTGCTTCATAATTATAAAAATATTGGTAAATGTATCACAGATTACAAGAATCGTTGGTAAACCACCAACAAATATACTTAATGACATGTAAGGTATAGACAAATGTCTTAATAAAATAAAAGTAAAATTTGCAGAACTACATACCATTTGTTTCCGGCATAATAGCCGATTGCTCATAAACTTTCTGGTTCTAATTGTAACCGCACCTTCCGTCTGGAAAAAAAGGACAATACATTTTAAGGTTACATTTTCTTTGATACCTTCTCGTTGCAGTATTGCTCTCTTCAATAGTCATATTTATGTAAATGTAAATTAAGTTATTTTCGAAATCTGATTCATGCAGTTGAATAAAGCCCATCCATTTACACTCTTATTTTTATTTTAAACATTAATAACATTAGTCCTACTGACTGATAGATTCACATCATAATCAAGTAAATGTTAAGAACTAACAGAAACGATATTTACAAATTATATTTATAAAGAATAAATAGTAATACACTATTAACAAAGTTATAAACCAATATTTTTAACTTTATTCAATGATTAATAAATAGTTTTCAGATGCAAAAGACATACCATTTTGCTTGATTAATATGCCGCCAGCAAAAGGACGGATACGGAAACGTGCTGCGCTATCTATAGTTAAAAACTGTTTCACAGCAGTGTGATAAAACTAGTAATAATTTTTATTATTTTATTATTCCCATATCAGTCATATAATAAAATTTATATACATTTTAATAAATAAAACATATTATTTAACAGAATCGGATCCTAAAATAAATATAAAACGATTACAACTTGTACTACAAACTTGACTACAAATGTAATGATTCGATCTTTCTCCCTGCATAGGGATTTTAAGTGTGTATGTCATAAAATGCATAAAATTGTTTAAAAAATGTTTAAAATACAACGACGTTGCTTGAGAATAATATTAATTATTGTATAGTACAGTTTGAAATCTTCGTGAAACCTAATTTATAGTATATTTAGATTTGTACATCAGTGTATGTACAATCGTATGCTTCTACATAAATACGTTTTGATTTATAGTCAGAGCTATTATTATATAGTCTTTTATAATGTCGTCATAAGTTAGAACTACATAAAAATTGCAATACATTAGTCTATAAATTATTTTACTGCGGAAGCAAATGTTTTACTATGTTATCGACGGAATACAGCTCCATATATTTTAGACATTCTCGAGAAGACCGTAAGGGAATTTGGCGCTGGTTGCAATTCTCAGTCTATCTGATTGGTTCTCTTTGGAATACGTCCATTACTCTTCTAGGAAGTTTCGAGAACGGGTAAGAACAGTAATATTGGTAGGAGTTCTATGCGCTTGCAACAGTTCGTCAAATACTATTACGTGGAGTGAGGCGAGCGTTTCCGACGCACGGATATTTTCCACGAGCAACTTTCTGCTGAAACAGGTAAGATCGAATGCTAATCGTCATGAATTGAAGAATACTGTAAAAAATATGCGCAGAAGTACAGAATTTTTGGTTTCGAATCATGCGATCGATTGCATGCTCATGGAAATTTTCTTAAGATGGGAATTTGCACAACATTAAGCACATAAAATCAAGTTATAGCAGAATAGCTGAAGATATTGAAGAATATCGTCGCGATCTTAAAATTGTTTCAACGATTCTTAAACTTCGAATTATCTTTCGAAGGTTGAATAACAACTCTTTGCACGCTTAGCATATTGTATATTACGAAATACGCGTCAATGAATTTTATCATATAAGCTGTGGTCGTCCATGACTCGCACTTTACGTTGAAAAATGGTGGATGTTCCTATTGCCCTACTGATGTCAGTACGAAACGTGGTTGAAGTTGCTAAGTATATCTGTCAATTGAAATGTAATAACTTGTATTAATAATTATCATTTTTATTTATATAGTTTAAATTAAATACTGATATGAATTTTTTTGCTTTACAAAATCATTATTTTAGCATTTGTATTTTTCTTTTGTCTGATCATCACCGGCAGCCTAGGTTCTCTGCATATGTATACGTATACGTGTATGCGTATATAAGTCAGCAGAACGATCTAGAAAGTGTGGTGTTCCTTGTTCATGACACGATGGCAGTCTGATGCCGCTGAAATTAGAATTTAATTCCTTTTTTCACGTCAATTAATTATATTTTACCGACTTAAAGTGAATGTGGACGCCATTTTGAAACCAAAGCCGCACATGGATACAAATTACTCGACTTTTCGCGAGCGTACGATCGAAACTCTTCGAAGCATAATATGTATCTATAACAATATTTTAGTTTAATCCAAGGTTCGTTTTAAAAATCTTGAATTTTTTTAAATTAAAGGAGATATTTATATATATTCATATGTTTAATTGTGTTATATAATTAAAATTAGGAATATTTAAAGTTCAAGGTCGTGACAATACAGTTCCGCTTTCAAATTGCGTTGTATATTGTTTATATATTTGCAGTATTTTAATATGTATTAGCAACATATGTAATAGGGAAATATTTTCTGAAGTATAAAGTATTATTCATAACTCAATTTTGCAATTTAGTATTAGATTTCTTATTGAATCATTGTGATATTTAATGAGTTCCAAATCAAATGCCATGCACTTAATAGATTCATCACACCTTACATAAAATATTGGATTGAGCGATAATCAGTGTCTCTCGCAATACAAATGAATTTACAAATAAACCAGTTTTTTCCAGGAAAAAGAAAATGTTATATGATCAATAACATGGAGTAAAGAATTATGTAGTTTAAATAGTTATGTTACATTAAACAATTATGTTTAATTTGTATTAAATATAAAATTATTGATGTTTATATGTATAATAATTTATAATTTTACAGAACAGTTAGGATTTCATTTTATATAAAATTAAGTGTTGCATAGATTACAATATATACTTCTGTTTGTAAGTTGAGGAACTATACATGTAGATCTAATAAAATATCTCATTAAATACCTAGTTACTAGTTATATAGCCCTAGTTTATTTAATTTTAATGTAATTAGTACATATTTATTTTGTGTTCAAATCTGTATTTATATGTTTTCTATTTTACTATAAATGACTATTAGAGTTACTAAAATATTGAAAACTCATTGTAATTAAATATTCAATATTTATCACATTGTGTACGTACGCAAAAACAAAAAGCATATTGTTAGTAATACATATTTACATTGAGTTCCACCAAATGAAATTATCAGGTTCATTAATTTAAAAAAGCCGATCAATATTCTACCTGTTGTTGCCTCTCCTTTATTAAATAATTAGTTGTAGTCTATTTTTTTTTGCAGTAGATTAAGTTATTGTTTTAATTGAAGGGTTGATAACAATATATGAAAAATATAATTTATAAATTGTACAATAAAGTTAAATGTGTATATATGTAATAATATTTCTAATAAAACTATAATGTTTCTTGTGGTTATTAGAAGGAGCAGAAGTAGTGTAATACCTTCAGAACAGTTTCTGCAAGGAATAGATCAGTGAAAATGGTGAAAGAGACTACATACTATGATGTCTTGGGCGTAAAGCCTGGATGTACCCAAGAAGATTTGAAGAAAGCTTATAGGAAGCTTGCCCTGAAGTTTCACCCTGATAAAAATCCTAATGAAGGAGAAAGAGTTAGTAGTATTTCATTTCAAAAAGTGTAAGATACTAATTAACTATCATGAAAATCAGATTATTAAATTTTGTTTTCATTGCAGTTCAAACAAATCTCACAAGCATATGAAGTATTATCAAACCCTGAAAAGAAGCGAATTTATGATCAAGGTGGAGAACAAGCTTTGAAAGAAGGTGGTGGAGGTGGAAATGTATTCTCTTCCCCTATGGATATCTTTGATATGTTCTTTGGCGGAGGTTTCGGAAGAGGCAACAGACGAAGAGAACGCAAAGGTCAAGATGTTATACATCAGTTGTCCGTTTCACTGGAGGAACTGTATAAGGGCACTGTTCGCAAATTAGCTTTACAAAAAAATGTTATTTGTGATAAATGTGAAGGTATATATTGCTTAACATTATTTGTTAAAAATGTTTATGCGAAAAAAAGAAAAATTATATTCTTATATTTTGTTTAGGTATCGGTGGAAAGAAAGGCTCCGTAGAACAGTGTTCTACATGTCATGGATCTGGTATGCAGGTTCAAATACACCAATTGGGACCGGGAATGCTGCAGCATCTGCAAAGCATGTGCGCGGACTGTAAAGGTCAAGGAGAACGAATAAATCCACGCGATCGTTGTAAACAATGTGCTGGCAAGAAAACAATAAGGGAGAGGAAGATTTTGGAAGTTCATGTTGATCCTGGTATGGTAGATGGACAGAAAATCATTTTTAGTGGAGAAGGTGATCAGGAACCAGACTATGAGCCAGGAGATATTGTCATTCTTCTTGAAGAGAAGGAACATGAAGTGTTCAAGTCAGTATCTTAATAGCTTAAGTCAATCGAACAATATTATGGTATACTTTAAACACATATTTATTAATATATTATTTTCAGGCGTTCCCGTAATGATTTAATCATGAGGATGCAACTAGAACTTGTGGAAGCCCTATGTGGATTCCAAAAAGTTATTCGCACTTTAGACGGACGTGATTTAGTAATAACATCATATCCGGGAACGGTTATAAAGCATGGAGACTTGAAGTGTATTTTAAACGAAGGAATGCCAATTTACAAAGATCCTTTCACACATGGCAGACTTATAATTCAATTCGTAGTGAATTTTCCGAAAACTATTGACCCTGCTGTTATTCCAACACTGGAGCAATGCTTACCTCCGAGAGAAGAGGTTATAGTTCCAGAAACAGCAGAAGAATGTCAACTTACGGATCTTGATCCGGAACAAGAAGCTAGGCGAAGAGATCAGCGACAAGCGTATGAAGAAGACGAGGGAGGTCCATCTCGAGTTCAATGTGCCACACATTAAAACGATTACATCAATTTTACAATAAATATGGTCATTCTTTCATTTTAAACTTCTGTCCCATTCGCTCGATTCTGATCGTATATGTATTAAGAGAAGAACGGAAAAATGCGGGCATATAAAAAGTTCTTCAAGATGAATGAAAAGAACCTGAGAGAAATGTCTTATACATGTGCTGCACCATTGTGAAAACCATATTTATGGCATCACCAACGACTCTAATGCAAAGATCACACGCAAATACTGAATTGTATAGGAGGCCGTTGCTAGTACTACCGATGATACACTTATCATCATTCCTGAATCGAACTATAAATTCTGGTGGAAACGAGTAAACTGATTACAATTAATTCGTCGCTTGCTGTAGAAAAGTATTAAAAAAAACAAAAAACAAAAAAAAAACAAAAAAATAAAAAAAATGTACTTATCATTAAACAACAGTGATAAGAAAAGATGAAATTACTCAACATCTAATGCAACATCGTGTAACGTTAGTAGTGAACAGAAAACATAATCAATTATACCATATAATGCTAAACATTCTAATTACCTTCGTCTCTTTGTGGTTTTATTTCTTTATAATTATTAATGAACAATTTTCAACACTGATACGCGCATATCGAATGCTAGAAATACAGTTAGTTTAATGAAATTAGTATGTTACCTGTATTCGAGTACCCTGATGTTTTTTTAAATTATTGATCGTTTACATTTTTTTTCCCGAATTTAGTTAAATGTTTACATAAGTAATGTTGATGATCATGGAAATAGTATGAAACGTGATGAATGTACTATCGTAATAGGAAATAAATAGTACAACACTTTTCACATTATTAATTTACAAATTTCGAGATCCGTTTTTTTTTATATATAGTACGAATCGTTATTCCATTACATGTGATGTTCAGTTTGTTTAGGTATTTGTTATTGGCGTGCAATTACGTCGCAAAATATTTTGTCAGTCAATATTATAATTCAAAAGGAAAGAAAGAAAAAAAAGAAAAACAGGTTCCTGTATGTGTGTGTGAGTGGACTGCTGCGCGCATTCACAAATATTATTTGTGTAATAAATAAAAGAAGGACGTTCCAGTATTTACTTATAATTATGACACTGGAACCGAAAGTACGATTAATTTCTGAAAAATTATATTTTACAATGTTAGTAGGAGCTGCTTTTGTATCACATTTTTAAATGAAACATGTTTTGTCTGTTCATTTCAAAATCAGTAATGCGCGTAAAAAATGTCCATTTTAATGATGGTATCTACGTTAAATTAAATACCCCTTCGAACATTCACATAATTTTCTGTATATAAGGTCATGTACTCGTCCGCAATTACTATAGCAAATTTAAACAGACTCGTATTATAATCTTATTTATTATAGATAAATTGGTGATTGATTAGTACGTTTTTGAATCGTCTCAAATAAATTGGAAAAAAGTAATATGTCAAATATATTAAAATACTCATTGTTGTAGCACTTGACCTTTTGATCCTTTATATGTGTATCATGGCTAAATTTTTGTTTTGCTTATTAACCAAATTATTTCCATAACTTTACTAATTTTTGTTCAGATTTAAAAAATAATGATTTTTTAACACTGGTAATTTGCTCAACTGATTTCTTTCGTTTTTTTCTTTATTATTTTTTTTTTTGTTTTTGTATGGAAAGAGTACGTAATCGAGAATGTATAGGACGTGAATTAAGTATATTTAATATCGTTCATGACAGGTAACAATGTTAACGTGCCTTTGAGTTACGTAGAATAGCCTAACGATGGCGATATAATCGCAACGAGGGTCGATGTTTTTGTAATGTGTGTATACGCGAGTGGCCGAAAGCAGCCGTCGAGATGCCGCAAAGGTTTCTGGGTATGCGGAGGGAGCCATATTTTTCCAATATCAGTTACGCGAAAACAGCGTACGCATAGCATCTGCAGAATGGAATTTCGTTCAGTAACCAGTGTGGAGGCAGTGTTTTACAGAAGAAAGTGATTACGAGTCAGACGACGAGGGATCAGTGCAAGAAGGCAAGTCAACTGTGCTAGTCAGAACATAATAAGCGTACGTTTTCCATGCGATCAAGAAGTGAGGTTCGGTGAAAACGATGAGCGCGGCCCGCGCAGGTGTTCGAGTCGAGAAGAGGGTTAGTTAACTTAACCCGAGTTCGTAACCGCGACCGGTGGGTAGTGGTGGTAATACTAGTGGTGGTGGTGGAGGCAGCGGAGGTGGTGGTGGTGGTGCTACTGCTGCTGTGACGATGACACAGCGTCATAACACGACGTACGTCCGTCCGTGCGATTTAACGTGAATTGTTACGGCAATATAAAAGTGGTTTTTGTACCGAGAGTGCATTCGCGCCATTACCGATTGAGCAAGTCGTGGCACGGTCACGATTAACCTTAATTTATTCAGTGTTTGGAGATGATGGTTTTTAATCTTTAGTGTGTGAACGAAGATTTGGAGTAGCGTATTTTTTTTTTTTTTTCAGTGAGTGATTTATGAATGACATAATTGTGTGTCATTCATCGTTCCTTCGTTCAAAAGTGCGTATATGTGAAACGGAGCAATCAGAACTGCGACCGCGAATAACACGACGGGACCGTGGCAATGACACAACGACCTTAACGATCTGACTTTCGTATAACGTTACAATATATTCGTGTTTATAATTTGTTGAGTTTCGTCACCAAAGTCGGTTTAAGCGTTGTTCGTCGGCTTCTGCAACGTTTCAAATATTTCTTACGGCCAAGATAATTTTTCAATGTAATCTACACGCGTCACGAGTCACAGCGTGTTCAAGAGTTTAGGTTAGTCGAATGCTTGGCCCCATTGTGTTATTCCGACGCGACTGGATTGGTGAATAAGCCAAACGAGTGAGTTGTCGCTTCATAAATCGACCTTGTGAATGAAAGCAGAAGCGTAATTTCCTAATAAACACTGTTATTCGCTTGTTGTTCATCAAAGCGGAGCAGGGTATGAAAGTTTTACCGTAAATACCATCGAATTTATTTAAACAAATATGGTTTATATATTTGAAATAAATACTGTCTCTATTGCACGGTGCCCGTTTATAAAAAAAATCTGTGACCCGATATAAACATTTCCAGACGACCATGAATTAATGCTGTTAGAAAAAACGTCTATTCAGAATGATAATATATTGACCAAACGAAGTGTTTTCGTATCACTGTATTATTTTTTTACATTTTTTAACCGTTCAAAGTATAAAACGTAACATCAAAATTTTTATTCTTCAGAGTTGCAAACAATCAACAAGATTAGTACCATGGTAAAGTGCTCCGATCGCGAAGAGGAGGTTAGACGGGCATTGACCGGTGAATAAGTAAGTGCATGTCTGTCGCCGACGGATATTCTTCAATTTCAAAATCTTGGCAACGTTTTCGTATGGCGGCGGTCAGCTGTGAGAGAAGTGTTCGCGAACATACGTGTGACTTAAAAATTTTCAAGGGGATATAGGTACGAGTGAACGAACAGCTGGTGAACTATCCATCTGGCATGCCCTACGTGGTGAAGCCGAGGATGTCGAGGAGCAACGAGAACCTGCACGACAGCTGCGATATTCTAAGCATCAGTAAGCGTGCTTGGCCAGGAAGAACGACTGAAAGAACGCGGTGGGTTTCGACAGTGGCAAGCGCGTGATTATTTCCGTTTACGGAGGATGCGGCAAGACCTTGAGGTATCTTCACGTAGGCGTTCTACCTGCGTTCCAGTGATGTCGGTGTCGGGGTTACTTGCAGCGCTGCTGGACCTGGACCATGGCCGGCAAGCCTGAGCAGCCGTCCACGCACCCTGCTCCCCCGAATCACGGTCATCATCATCATCATTATCAACAACAGCAGCAACTACAACAACAACAACAACAACAGCAGCAGCAACAACAACAACAACAACAGCAAGAGCAACAGCAACAAGTGCATCCGCAGCACGCACAAGGAATTCAGCAGAATAGCGTTCTAGTCTACGTTTCGGGGGAGAATTTTGCGTACGCGACGGCGGTCGGTCAGAATGCCGCCGCCGCTGCTGCTGCTGCTACCGCAGTTGGCTATCAGTCTCCACAGCAGGCGACATACGCCGGCATTTTGCCGCCGCAGGTGGCGACGGCGGCGGCGACGTTTCCCGCCAAAACCGCCATATACTGTAATGATAACAGCGGTGTCGGCGGAGGCACGGCTAACAACTGTTGCCGGCTAAAGCCGCTCGAGTATGTGTCGACCGATGGAGACTCGAGCCGATCGGCGCGATCCTTCTCCACGATTAACGCGGAAGACGAAGAGGATTACGGGACGATTATCTCGAACAACGGTTTACTGTACAGACAGACCAATTTGGTTCAAGCGATTAGCACGTCCGCGACCACGACAATGACGTGCGCAGTGTCGACGTGCGACAATAAAAATCCAACGAACCGAAGCCCATTGGAGAACGATTCGAACAGTACCGAGAACCTCGCAGGGAACAACATCGAGCCGATTGGCAGGGTGAACGGAAATGAAATGGTATCTAACAAATTATTTCCATCGAGAATACACGGTGAGATTTATCCTTCTGGAGCAAGACTGGTTGACGGCTACAGTAGTAGTGGTAGGATCGTGCAAGGGAATCCCGGAGAGGGTTGCGTCGGTCTTTTGAACGACGACGCTTGTATTGCGTACGCGCGTCAGGGAAACGAAACGTCTCAAACGTCCGCGAGTGTTTTTCAAGGCGATAGTGTCGAGCAACGCGTCAATATGGACGAAAAGAGCCGGCAGCAAGACAGTTTCGATAATCAAGCCGGTTCCTCGCTTTCTTCGTCCACGTCTAACGTCGGTATCAGTGGTGGCGGTAGTGTTGTTGTTGTTGGTAGTGGTGGTAGTGGTGCGGCTAGCTGTGACTCTGTTCGGTCCGATACCGGTGAATCGTCGACCTATAGCAGCTTGAGCAGTCCTGAAAGTCAAAGTCAATCGGCACACGACGGTCTGTCTACCGCGACGGTCAACGGCGGTGGTTCGTGCGCGCAGCAGGCTGCGCGTCAGCCACCACTGCCGCGTGTCAACAGTTCTAACAACAATAACAATATCGTGCAACAAAATGTGGTGCTGACGATGAACGGTAGTGCAGTGATTACGCAACAGCAGCAACAAATGATTACCGTGCCACGTGGATGGAAAAGGATATGCACCAACGGGGTCATCATTTATATCAGGTGAGTCTTGTGTTTGTTTTTCTCCACGCCATTCACCTACTTATGCTACCATACCGATTTCTTGCTATGAGCTCATTGTTTATTTTTTTTTCTTTATTAATCCTTTTGCCGCGGCATTTGTTGTATAATTGTTTAACCCTTTCAGTGCTAAATACTTTTAACACATGTACCATGTGTGTATGCAATATTGTTTTATACGAAGTTAATTTTTATTTCACTTAAAAATTGAAAAATTTCGGTTCATCATTCGATACTAGAAACATTCAATAACGTGCATAATGAATATATTTACGTGAGCTGCAAAAGGGTTAATAACTGAAATATTTAAGGCGCAAAATTTGATAAATTTATCCAAAGGAGTAAATTGAATAACCATAAAATAGTTGATGATTTTTGTATTGAGAAGTACAGATTATTTGATACAATATTTATGATAACATTTCAATATTTAAAGAGCTATACGAGGAATTTAATTATCATATAAAGAAATATACACGAATATTTTTATAATATTTAGTATACTATATTTAATGCAAATCTATGTGGTTTTACTTTTTTTTTTTCATGGAAATAAAAGAAAAGTATTTCAGTACCGAGTTAGTTGTAAATTGTATGAATAGTTAAATTTTTCGCCACAACAAATATTCTCCTTGTCAGCCGCATAGATTAATTTGAATGAAAGCCGAATACAGAGCTTTGAGTCTTCTTTGACAACAGGAGAGTCCAATGGCGAAATTTTATTTTTTTATTTTCCATTTAACTTAGCCTTCAGTTTATACGTTCAAGTACTGTGAGATCTTATATGCGACGCGAAAAGAGAATTAATTGCATCGAGTACATCCGCTGTAGCCATTACTCGTTGCGAGAAGTGCAATCGGCAGAACACAGAAAGTTCCCTGATATCGCGATATTCAGAATTGACTTCACCATCAGGGTTTATCTTAATGGTTTACGGGTTAGCAGCATTTAAATGTCCTGGCTCGAACTTTAATTTCGCTAATGGAATTAAACTGCGTTCAGTTGGAGCAAATAAGATTAGTAAAGCGACCGGTAAATTAGAATAAAAGGTTGTCGACACCGCTAGCACGCGATGTTCCCAATGTTCGGGAAAAGTCAACGACGAAAACAATATTATTATTTAACGGAAAAGAGGCTGACTTACAATACGTTTGTATCGATAAGAAAGCATCGAATGTAACGAGAAGGTTTTATCACCTAAGCAAAGACAGTTGGTTGAATCTTTGAGATATTAGAACGGCTCCGTCCCCTTTCCGTTTCTTTGTAATTTTTCCCCGGAATTTCGGTGAAAAACACAAATTTTCTGGGCTCTCTGTTGAACGCCCTCTTTCCCGTCGTCATCCTGCACGTGGAGAACGAAGGCGTCTTCCCGCTAACCCCTCATTGTACTTTTATGGCCCTTTTCAAAGTCCGTTCGAGGGTCACTTTCATCTTTTTCCATCCGGGCATTTTTTACGGCTGTCTCTGCAAAGATGTTATGCGTCCTCTGCCCCCCTCCTTTCGATTGCCCCATGGTTTGAACACTACCGCTCGGAAATCATCTATTGATAAATTTCTTTATGTTAACGATCAGTGCCTAATTAACTTTTTGCCTTATGAATCTGTGACGCATCCCGTATAGATATATAATAACTTAGCACAGTTATTCTGTTTATTATGCAATAGCTTGTTTAAAATTATTTAAGAATTTTATTAAGAATTATTAGTCTAAAGTCGCGTTAGGTCGCAGTGGCTCCAATATTTTACTTATGGGTCAAGTAGTAATTTTAATTATAATTTATACAGTCAGGGATCGTTGTTGCAAAAAATGTATTACAATTATGACAATTCTTTCATTACGTAGTAAAACACGATATTAGGTTGTATTAGGGATGTGCAAAAGTTTCCACGCGAGCAAAAATTTCCATCGGCGACGTACAAGCGACAATATGAGGCAGTTTAATGAAATTTGTAATGTGTTTTCTTTTATTATGTTCAGGTTGGCCAATTTGCATAAAAAGTCACGCAAAATAAGCCATATCTGTTGACACAACTACCTTGTTTATTCACGTGAAAAACGGATAATCGATAAGACACATATTCGTAATTGTCACCGTAGCGATAAGAGACATTTGCGAAATTTATGGGTAGTTATTATTATAGTGATAGCTATCATATAAGTTTCTTAAATGATTTTATGATAATAATTAATATTATTAACTTATTGATGATTTCACTGGTAACTGTATTTCTTTTATCCATTATTGATCTAAAAAACATAACATATCCTATTAGCTATAAAATATTACCAAAGAAAATTGCTTTAAAGTAGATCCAAGTTTCTGCATACCTCTAATATATCAAAGTTGATAACATAAAAATACGGTAAAATAGCGCTTACGACATATCAATTTGAAACTTAAAGTTCCATGGAAATTATTACATAAACGTTTTGTCAGTATTTCCATTCAATTTTCCATCTTGCTCCGTTTTCTCTTATATCGAGATTTTTTCTCGTTAAGGATTAACAGCTTTGAAACAAAGGACAATTTAATCGAGAAATAAAGAATACGATCATCCAAAATCAATTCGGACGATCCCTGAAAGATGGTCGCGAGAATTCGCTTTTCTCCAGAGGGAATGACTTGTGGGGATCCCAACAATCTCGCAACGTGATTTTATACGGATCACCTGGGATCAGCTGTGACGAGATACATCCACCTTTGTGTGTCGAACAAGGGAGGCTGATACCTCGAGGTGTCCTGCAAGACTTAAAAGGGCATCGGTTTCGTGGCGTAATCGGTGTCGTGGAAGACGAGGCCTGACCTGGTCGGCTCCAAACCTTGTTAAAACGATCCTTCCTGGCCAGGCAAGAGTCACGGTTTAAACGATGTTTAAAGGGCCCTGACAAACAATGCTTTGCAGCCTGCAGCACCGACTGACCGTACGCCCCTGCCTCTCTATGGGAGGCGTATGCTTACTTTGATTTTTTTTCTTTCTTAAAATGGATTTAAGCGCATCAAAGTTTTGCTAATCGAAGAAAAGTAAAATATCTTGCACAGATTGTTGTTAAAAATTCAATATTTTATTAATCATAATTATTTATAACAGTAAAATAATAATACCACATCTTTCAAAATGATGAATCGAAGTCGGAAAACGGCCGATGAACTCGTCTCGAGCTCGAAAATTCTGATACCGAAGACAAATTGTTTTTGTCTTCGCGGATAAATCGTCGATATATCTTGGCCCGTTGTCGAGGGGGCAGGGATTCCTTCAAAGATTCTTAGACTTCAGCATCCGTCGTTCGAGGCGATGTATGGCAGGACAGATTCTCGCATCGCCTCGTGTACAGGAAGCGAAGGAACGATCGGAAGGAAGGGGATGAAAGGTAAAGGGAGAGCATATAGGAAGGGAAACAGGAATTTCGTTGAACCGCGTTGTTCGTGCGATCATTGATTTACGATGGTACGTCGTAAATACCAGCGGTGATGTACGACCGTGGCCTCCCTTATCCCTTACCCCCTGTGTGTACCTTCCCCTAGCCTTCCATCGCGAGTTTCTTCTTCGCTCTTCTTTCGCCTTCGCCACCGACGTTCCCTTTACGGACCTCTTCTTGATTTATAATACCTACAGACCTGTTGTCTCTTTTCGTTCGCCCTGCTCGTACATACCTCCTAGGTGTTCAGACTTCGTTCCCTTAACCTTTTCTTCTTCTTCTTCTTCTTCTTTTTCTTCTTTTGCTACTCCTGTCCACTAACATTCTTTACTCGTCTACTTCGTCTGTTGGCTTCTTTGTCTTCTTTTTTTGTACCATTCGTTCAATTGCTCACTACCACCCGCTATTTACGTCGAAATCGTAAATGCTGCTAGTTAACCCTCGAGCTGGGTCGTTTTTGACCCGTGTTCTGGGATCAATGACGGAAACGCTGCGTTCGTCGCGTGGCTTATTGTAGTTTTAATTCATTGATATCTAAAGTTGTGTTTTTGGAATATTTTATTGTGCCTTTTGTAGTTGTAAATCTTTGCTTTCCTTTGTTGCCTGTTTATTTTAAGTAAATATTTACTTATAGTATCACAAGCAAATATTTATCTTAACTATCTATATGTGTGTTTTTATTTATAACAAAAAACAATATATTTTCGACCTCCGGTGATTAGTGGGCCTATATTAAATAATAAATCAGAGTTATTAATGAATAACTTTTGATTTGTGTAATTAATCAACAGATGTTAGTGTTAACACAGATTAATAACTGATATAATATTAGTTTAAATTGTGTTAATAAATGTCAGTGTAGACCTTTTTAATCCGACGAGGTCAACGTTAAATAAATTTGTGTTCACATGAATCACTTTAGAATATTCTGATGGAATGGTTCGAACAACGTCTACAGTTTTAATTTAAATGGAAAATCATCGAATTTCCATAAACACCTATCGAATCTCGCGACGACCGATTTTGATGAATGTTTTGGCATGTTTATTTTTAATGTAAATATATTTAAATTAACAGTGTTACGACGTAATCTGTGAGATTCAACGTGGACATTTGAAATTGCAATTATTCCTGTTGGAGCACTTTGAATATTCATTCGAACACTTACTTTGCATAGTGTTAAGTGCCAGCATGAGAGTAAATTGTACCACAGTAAAAGATAATCCCATACGTGGTTTCCATTCTGCGACCTAGAATGCGTTTAAACGTTACCTTTTCACGATGCACTCTCATTTCTATTTCGTTTCATTTTTCCTTTGCGGCTCAAATATACCTGCATTATCGGCCAGTACCGCAATCAGAGTTATTCTATAGGGAAGGGTTAGAAAATATCATAATAACTATCATAATATCTTATAATCATGATAACATTAACCCATCAGGGACAATATAAAATTCATCAATAGCTATATTCAATTTAAAGTCGTACCGTGCACGGATTGCTTTTTTCAGAAGTTAAATTTACTTTTCTTCTATGTATATTTGTTCCATTATATGGAGGGGCAATTTATTCTTCCGCCCCTTCCCCTCTCCACCAGTTGTGACGTTTATATTACATAAAAAAATTTGTTTAGTATTATTTGAAATTTATTTAGTTTGTTTTGAATGGTATTTTGAACACCGTTGGCTAGATTACGCATTGAATTTCAAGCTAGACGTTAATTATCAACTGGAAACAACGGGTTTACCAAATAATCTCGAAACCTAGATGCATAATGATATTGTAAACAGGTCATTAACCACGTACGCGTTTTCGATACTTGTTTCAATACATATCTACACGCAAATGGAAATGCGAGCAGTTCAACCAATCACCGTTCTTCATGTCTTATCATTATAATCATTTGACTATTATTGCTTGTCACTTTAATTATAAACAGCTACTATTAAACATATTCTTTTTGTTTAACCTTAAAACGCACTTCAGAATACCACTTTTAGTCACTATTGTTGGAAGCTATTTAATTAGTAAGAAATATTTGCATTTTAACATAGCTGTTTTGAAATCATTAACTTATTTTTTATTTTTAGATTATATATCTTGTGTTTTTTGTAATAAGCAAATGAATTTATATTTATAATGTGTTGCTGATAATAGTAGAAAGGGTGTAATTGGATTTATTGATGGGAACGAATAATAACGTTGAATACTTGGCGATAATAAAGTGTAGGAAATATTTTTTTTAGCAAGACAGTGCAATAATGGCAGAATTCATTAGCGAAGTCTTGTTTTACTCTGGTATTATTTCATTGCTACGTACGAATATTTTAATTAAATATATATCAAGGCTTCATTCATTTCCACTCTGATTTATAATTGTATTATTCATTTATTTTGCTGTTTTATTGGAAAATATGTACTTCCACGTTTCTGAATATTAAATTGTCTAACTAAAATCTATTCTTTATTACATATAATTCAATTTTTTAAAGAAATGTTAGAATGCAAACGCTTCACTTCCATACTCTCCCATATACTAAGTTGCTCGCATTTGTTACGCCTATAATTTCGTTTTCTGAAAGAAAAAGAAAGAAACTCGTCACGGAATGTAATCTTCTTTCTCATTTACAAACGTTCTTTTAATAGAACCATATCCCGCCTCGTTGTTATACGTACGTCTATTATCGAACGAAGAATCGCCTGTTCGTATGTAAAAGCAAACAACGCTGGCAAGCCCCACCGGCCAAGGAAAAGTGGCTGTGTGTCATAAAAAATCAATCATGATCGATCGAAGGAAAAAACAACGGGTCGTCGTTCTTCCAAGGGGGACGGGTGTGGGACGAGGAAAAATTAAGGTTATGAGCACGAACGATTAGGCTGTGGACATTGAAAAGGCACGTGAGAAGGAAGTGGCGTGGGGCCGATCGCTGGTCGGGTCAGGGGGGTCCTCACGAAAGGGGTGCGGAGAGATTAACCGGGAGAGAGGAGACGAGAGGAGAGAACAGAATGAGCGATAGTTGCGTAACCATACCTCTACCGCCGTCGAGCGGCGATTACGCAAACGTGATAATTAATTGCCAGTGTTCCTCTGTTTAATGACTCGTCAAGTCGTTTGCTAAACACGCCAAATCACCGGTACGTCACGAAAATCGTTATACAGGTGCATCGTTGCGTGTCGAAGCTGTTAATTCCACGGCGTAGTTGCATAACTATCACCAACAGCGACAAGATCATCATTTTTCTTTTTATTTTGCCGACACAACTCGATGCATACTTACCTTCCCCGTGGACGTATTTCCTGCGTACCGTGGCGCTCCCGCAACGCATAATTTTTCAAGGGATTAGAGCCTCGTTAGCTTTATGGCACATTTCAAATGCACCGCTTCTTGGAAACATATTTCTGAGTCATCGGTTCTTTATCGATGTCGTTAAAACTGTGACTCGTTAAAAGTTGTAATACAAATACGTTTTTAGAACGAAGTTTTTAGCCGACTGAAATGTCCTTCGTTGCGGACGGGGAACGTTATCAAAAGTGCTCGTTGCAAATAATTTATTCACAAAGCTTTCGACAGTTGTAAATTTGTTAGAATTTGTTATATTTATTAATTAAAATGTGTTATGAAATACCTACATACATTTTTCTGACTCATGAATTAACACTTTAGAAATTGTTTTGAAAAATGGTTGTGTGTGAGATGGACCAGTTTAATTTTTTTTTTTGTTGAAACAAATTTAAGTTTATCAATACAATTTTGTGTTATAAAAATTCATACGAAATAAATAGGTATTGAATGTACTTTAAGTTTACAACTTCCCTTTCAACAGAGTTAAGATAAAATGCCCTTTATCATAAGCCAATCATCCGGGGTGCCTTTAATCAGAGATAATGGCACTTCGAATGGAATTCCAACACGCTTGATGATCTAAGCAATTTATAAACAAATATCGTGCGATGTGTGATCAGTGTTTGAAAGGATTGCACAATATGATAAAATGAGAACTTTGTTTCCATAACGTCGGTAGCGTAACGGTTACTCTCTCCGCTTACGAAACCGACGGTCGCGTGTTCGAATCCCTGCAGGGGATAGAGTTTTTTCAAACGTTATTAACATTCGATGAAGAATCGATTCGATTTTTCATCGGACGAATTTTCCAATCGTGCCATATAAAAAAAAGTCGCATCGCCCAATGATGAATGAAATAAATCGTGACCAGGGTTCAATCTAGCAGAGGGAGGTATACGTGGCCAAGGGTACTCAGTTACCGCGATGCTCTACCTCGGGAAGGTCTGAGATAAAGTCGCCTTTCTTCTCTTGTTGTTTCCTTTCGAAGAGAGGGACACTTCTAGAAGGGTGATCCCATAAATGGGATGCGGGGAAACCAGAAACAGCGGTGAACCAGGCTCCCGTTGCCGTGGACGCCAGCAAAAACCAAATATCTCTTCGTGTTCGCTCATTTTCACATTTCCTCCCAAAATTTTCCCGTGTCTCCAATGCTCCTTGCGAATACGAAGAGAGCAATAGGGAAAACTGGCAGAGGTTGGCCGGTCATACCGATGGAAATACCCGCGACTCGCAATTTCAGTACAATCTGCAAGCCGTCCCTCCGTGCTACGTGTGTTAACTCCCGTATTTCGTGTTGGGGCGGAACTCAATTCAGACTAATCTGACTCTGGTCCGTTTATTAGAACCCTGAGGGCTTTATTGATAGTACGATTCCAGTTCTTTTTTTTTATCCTTCATTCTCTGAGACACCTTTTGTTACGTAACGCGGAATTAACCGTGCAATCACGATTTCATGTCTCGTTTGAATCTCCGATAATCGATGTTAATCGATCGTAAAGCGGCAATGATTTTAATGACCGTTCGCAGGAATTTCTTTCCGTCAGATCGAACGTTTCGAGGAGACTCGGTTGACCCTATTTTCGTCAAGGTCTTGAATTTGCTTTCGACGCATTTTGTATTGAGTAATGGGGCTAATTATAGTTTCCACTTGTACAGAAACGTTGCTTTGGCTCGATCGTCGGAACGCTGTACGAGCCGCTTCGAGTGTTGCGAGCTTTTCAATTTATCCTTCGCGCCAATTTGAATTTCTGTCACGAGCCACGTTTGCATTCCGCCGATATAATGTTACTTTCGGGCGTAGATTAACGAGGATCGGAAGTTTTTACTTCCTTCCTCGTGCCAACTTGTTATCGTTTCCCGACGTGTTCCTTGTACCTTGGTGCTGTCTTTTCTCGTTTTCTCCTATTCCCTTGCTTTTCTGCCGTCGAAGATCTATTCGTAAGAGTACACGCGGCGTGTAATTTATAGCCGTGCTGATTGTACGCGCTACGGTGCCGCGTGTTGTGTTTCTCAGTCGATAACATCGAGGATACGCACCTGGTTGTGTGCCTGATGCGCGCGTGTATCGTACCCTCGACGTTTCACTCTGATTAAACAAAGATATTAGTAAACATTGTTACGATAAGTCTTGGTTAAATATTCGGAAAAAATCTTGATTTACTCGCGATCGATTACGAAACGATTTTTTCGTTTAGTCAAAGTAATATATTTTTTAAATTCGTTCTTCTCGTCGAGTGTATTTAGGCGTTATAAGCTGTAAGATGAAGAAAAATTGAAGATTTCATGTGGTATTTATATTATTTCAGTTTTCTGTGGGGGATAAAGCAAAGATAAGGGATCGTAAAGGGAAATTCCGGATTTTATTTTGAAAGTAGTCAAATTACAAAGGTTTTTAATATTTCATGAATGCATACTGTCAGAACCAGAATGTAAGAATTCCAGTATTGTCAAGGAAAGTTTGCACTTGTGTAACGTTGGAGTGACATATTAAATCTTTATTGTAAGTGCAAGTTTTTTTTTAAATCTCTTTTTATTGCGTACTTTACACAAAGCATACTATCGCAAATTAATTATTGCGTAATGAGATAAATACTGAGCCTTAAAATCTTTACTCCGATTTAAAGATACAAGTATTTCTAAAGATTGCTCACAATTTCTTTTCGAAAACGCAGAAATTGGGGTTATAAAGGGCTAAAAAAGATTATACATTTAATTATAATACGGTAGAATGAAATAAACACGTGGAATAATATTAGTATATTCATTTTCACGATTTCAATATTTTTGTCTAGTTTATTCGATCGTGGTCGATAGGTTCTGATTTTGATCTTAAATCGTTATCATCGATCCAGGGCAATTACGGGCGTCATGTGAGCATTATTATTGCACGCTGGGAACTAAATTAAACGCGTAGGAGCAAAGCTAATTTGTGCTGATAACGAACCACCCACACGAATACCGTCGTCCGCATGGAAACGGACCCGATGTTTCGAATATTCTACGCACTCGTGATCGTTTCTTAATTACATTAACTTTAACCGAAACTAAGGATGTAATTGGATCTATTTTCAAACTTAATGAAATTAATGAAAATTTCGGAAACTTTGTAACTTTATAAATCACTGTTAGTGTTAATTAACGCAATATCAGTCGCCTTCGTGTTTTAACGCACCTAGACGACATAATGCTTCGAATGCAGGTCAGTAAATATAATTGAAAGTCCGTAAAAAGATAATGAAGCTTATCTCGGACGTTTATACGCGGTAATTTTGTATAATTTACGCGTTAACGTGTCGATCGTTTTATCGTGGTGTAATTGGTGAATAAATTGGACGTGCTTTCGCATGAAAGCTGGGATAGAAAGAGGGAGAGGCAGAGGGAGAGAGAGAGAGAAAGAAAGAGATGAGAGGTGGGTAGATATTTGACATTGTAAATATCGATTACGAACGGTTTACGTGACTGTTTTTAGATGGGTAACCGGAAATATTTTGACCCGCTCCCATACCGGAAATTAATATTCTCCGACCACGAATAACCAACCGTATTAGCGATTATAATCGCCTCTGTAACTACGTTTGCTCTGGCCGGATACCACGTTCGCCGGATTAATTTTAAACGGCGGGCAACGCGAGATCTTTGATATTGAAACTATTTATGGGGAGGTATTGGCGCGCCTCGTAAAAGTTCTATGAGCTCCGTTTAACCGAAGTTCAGATAATGTCGCTTTTAATTTTAAAGCGCTTTTAGTAGCGACGATAAAATGCTCGGCTGTTCGCCCGAGCAACGATTTATAGCGGTGAATTTTTATGGTTTACCATGTAATACTTTATCCTTCGGCTTTAATTTTATCCGCCCCGTCGTAATTCGGATCACGTTATGATACGGATATTTGGAAGAGTGTTTGCAATTTCATATAATCGTTAGCTTCCTGGGAATTTAACATTTTGAGCGTAGAAAATCATTTCAGTTAGTAATTTTATTTTGAAAAAGTCTCGTTATATTGTTTTTATGATATTCAGTTCTTTCTGTTAGACGGACTTTCAGGTATTTATTAAAATTATTTATAATTGATTATGTAACATTGTTTCAATTAAAATTCAAGCATTGTCCAATTTTTGTCCAAAAGGTGCTCATATTATTCCGACGTATAAGTGTAATAAAATTGTTTAGATTTTCTGCATTAAATTATTTCAATAGAAATTTTAGCTTATTATGTTTGTTCCAATTGATACATTTTATTTTGGTTTATTGATGATTTTATACATTTTAAAAGATTATGCTTCAAGTATATTTATGAATTAATATTGACCAAATCTTGTTCAGCTTTGAATATCTGAATATCTAATTGTTTACGTTGAAAAATTGTGTAATGTTACGTCATTCCTTTCAAGTACAAATAAACTTATTAATGTCCTTCGAACATTAATGTATCGTGTTTCTGTTTACAAGAGAGAAACACAAGCAGATAATAGATTTGAAGGATTAATCTTTACCTGTTCCTGGTTTCGAGTTTACTACCTGTAAAGATATTTATATAATACTCGTCATTATAGTCGGTTGAAATGTTTTACGTACTTTTTTACTTTGAGCTAATTGGAGTAATATGTTGCTTTACTTCGATAATATTTCGTTGTTTAATTTCAGAAAAATTTAGTACTGCAAGTTTTCCTAGGAATTGCAAATATTATTTACGATGTTTTTGTCTCGAAGTTATTTGAAGAATTTAACAAATTCGGATCCGTAAATAACATCCCACTGGGTTTTAAAGAGTCGAAACTTTGGTAAATCCAGAATATTAGTGCGTTTGTTTAAACAAATCGTTTTGAATTCAGTTTTGGTAAATTTCTCACCATTTTTTTTTTTGCATCAAAGTCCTCAATAATTCTTTCTGTTCAGTTTATGGTAATTCCGAATCGCAACTCTCATATTCAGTTTGCATGGTCGCGAGTAGATGGCTGTTTGCCATGCGTTTAAAACACAAAATAGCGGATTTCCATGCTGTCCACCGAGACGTGACTTTAATAGCGTAAAGAATGGAAGGAAAACATTTCAGTATCGGGGATATGACAAAACCAGCGAATTTGTTCTGTATGGAGTCGTTGTTTTTACCAATACAATCTGAATTTATCGCTTGTTGACACATAAATTCATTCGTTTTACGTATTCACCGTACACAATTTACCCGTTTGCCCGTACGTGTGTGTGTCCGTATACGTATTAAATTGTTTCCATAACTTATAATCGAATAGTTTCGACGTGAAAGTCGGAACTGCATCTTCGTTTCTCTTGCTTCTCGTGGCTTTGGCGAATTCAATTTAGTTTCAATTGGCAGAAAGCACCTCCGAGTTTCTCTCTTCTACAGTTTCGATTGCACAAAAAGACGACGAAGAAAAAATAAATGGAGCATATTTCGCTGATTTTTATCGGTACAAGTTGTGCGCAAGCTGGATTGTCCATTTTCCTCGTTTCATTTCGACGTTTCTTAATCGAACGAAATTAAATGAGATATCCAGGCGAAAATAATGTTTAATTGAATCCGGCGAACGATTTTTATTCAGTTGCTTTTTCTTGTAACAATGTATGCTTTCGTTCAACAAAATTAATTGAACATAAAATTTTTAACTCGCAGTAGCAACGTACGTGATCTTTTTCGATAGTAATGTATCAGTCTTATTCGTGTTGGTGTAATAAATATAGTAGACTAGAATTTGAATTTGAATTAAAAGTTTGCAATCAAAATGAGAAAATACTGTATATCATAATTTTTGAAATCCATCCATTAGGAAGTCAAAAGCAATGACATTTTGTTATTTATTCAGAGGTGGTCCCATACTTTTGGTTGGATACTTGTAACTCATATTATGAAGAATTTACGAATACTTTTTATCGCGCTCGAAAGTGTAGTAATTTTTCGTAAATAATATTGCCTCATACGAAACTTGCAGTTGCATGCAACGATCAAATTTGAAAGTTAATTTGCACAATAACTCGCGTTTAATGACTGGTGAATGATGGCAAAAGAATAGGAAAGTTACGTAGCAAGGTCCATTAATTTTCAACCTATCACTTAATTGGATTGCTTAATCTTGTTCAATCCTCTACTACTCCATTTTCCATGGAGATCACAGTAAATGCATCGTTCAAGCAGTGAATGATTGCTAAAGGTAAACAAAATAGGGAGAAATTTCATTTTTGATTAATCCGTGTTTTTACTTTTATTACAGTACCGTTAATTTTACCGTTTAATTTTTTAATTTTAGAAATTACCAGTTATCAAAAATAATAGATTAAGGTGAATTCCTATTACCTAGAATGATTTTCACTTAATTTATTATGATATTTACAGACACCAAAATAGCCTTTAATATACGGCATGTGTTAGGGCCATGATAATTTTTTATCAACATTACTTGAAATGTAAACTGGCAAAGTTTCAGTCAATTTAATATATTAAAAATTGACGATTCGACCAAACGAACAGCTAATTGTGGTAAACGTGGTTGCAGATATCTGTCCTCATACGAATCAGCATGTGTAAATACACACACGCACACGTAGCAGACACTATCGAATAGTAAGAGATTATTTACACTAGTTTTTGTCGTGATACGAGCAAGGCCATAAAAGAAGAGTGAATGACCTATTACTGTTTGTGAGTGCTTATCGTATGTTCGTATACACACATGTTCGTTTGCGTGAGTGTAAACATTTTCTGCCACGTGATCAGCTGTTCGGTTTGCCTTATAAGATTCAAACAGGACGACGCTGAAATTATACATCCAATATTTAATGACTTGTATCTTGGGAATGAAGTAACGGACTACGAATGGTAAAAGATTCGTGGAATTGGCGTAACATGGAAAATTTTTAGTTTTTGTGGTGCAGACGGCCTGTATATTTAATCCTTTCAGTATTATCGATAGCCGTAGGCATCTAATTGATTTTATTAGTTATAATTTTTAAAGGGATTTTTAAATGTTACTTTTATGAATAAAAACACACGATTTATTTGTATTTTGCATATTTCGTTATCTCATAAATGTATGAAAATTCCCAGTTTACTTTCAGTATACGTATAAATTTGAAGCTTAACATTTTATTAAGCTCTTAATACGTGGCTCTTGTAATTTTCTCTTTCTTTTTATATCGAAGAAGAGATTACTGAGAAAATCATACGTGGAAGTTTCTGTATGTCATAAGATTACCAGTTAATAAGAAATAGAAATAAAATAAAAATACTGGCATAAAAAGTTACGTATCAAAGGACTTTATCAAAGTGTTGAAATATCAGTCATCTACAGTAAAAACAATATAGATGTTCCATGGTGTAACAAATCTAAAATGCCTTTACCATTGTTTCTTTCAATTGAATGCCAACAATTTGGTATTAAGAATATTGATGAAACCTTTAAATTGTTATTTTTATCAATCCTTAAGCTTCAAATTAATATGCCATAAGTGGTATTTTGGAATGCTTTATACCATCAAATCATGGTACATCTATTTTTGTATGTTTTGAAATTTTTTATTTGATATGTGGCGATCTAATATAAACACTGTAAGTTTTTTAAATACAATCCCTATTCTTTTTTTGGGCAACACATAAGCATAGCACAGTTTACTATTCTAATAAATTTACTGAAAATGTTAATGATAAATCTCACCGATATCGTTGAAATTATTTCTTCGCTGTCTTATTAGATGCTTTCGCATTAACGGAAGAGTAATGGATCCATGGAAGGGTATTTTTAATTCATAATGTTCACCGAACCGTGCTTTCGACGATAGTTTATTTCCTTTGAGTTTCAACGACGCCGATGAAGTAAAAACCAAAGTTTCTTCAGAACGTTTATTTCCGTAATCGCAAAAAAGACCACGCTCGCCGTCGACAGACGGGCAAAGGCAATCCGTGAAAATAGAAAATTTTCCGTTTTTTTTCTCTCACAATTTTACGGCCACCTTTGACCATGATTTCCTCGATCCTATTTACCGAAAGTGTACGCGGATCGTATTATTTAATAACCGGAAATAACTACCTAAAAGTTCAGCCAGCTCGGTGGTTCGCTCCCTCGTGGGAAGTTTAGCTTCTCACCCTCGCTTCTTTTTTTTTCTCTGCCAGTTTTCTTCAACTTTCAATGATCGCGATATTTCTCGCACGATACAAAGTTTGTCGTGCAATGATTTTAGAAGGACGCCTCCAGGGAATATGAATCGCCTGGAAAGTTTATTGAACGAGCGTTAAATAAGATGGTGAAATATTGCGATTTTGTTCAAGATGATTTGGCATTTAATACGAAAGTTATTAATAATTATCAGTAGGAGATAAAACTGTGAATAGTAACAGTATTTGAACACTACATAACTATATGTACAAAATTAATGAGAACCTCTATTAATATTCTTTGAAGTTAATGACAACTTGCACTCTTTTAGACATAAATGAATGATACGTGCGAAAATGGTCTAATTATGTCTTCAACGTATTCCAGAGCAAGATCTGAAATTATGCGATTAAATTCACATTTGTTGTACGAGTTGTAACGCATTTTGCTTTCAGATTTGATTTATGGTTCACATGCAGTTACGGTATGATCACGATCCGTTCTCATAGTAGTTTCAAATTCTATTTAATGTGTCGAGAGGTGTGATGGGAACGTAAATGCCACGTTTGCTTTCAAATCGTGTGTATTCATCCTTCACCTTACGAGCTTTTCAACGAGTCAGTAGAACCGAGTTCTTTTTTTTAAATTTAATTTAATTTATTTTTTTTTTACATATTTTGACATCTTTTCATATCATGTAATATTAACCTTCTATATGTAAAAGGATTCGATCTGCTCCAATTGAAAACGGAAAGATGATTAAAGAAATGTCAAAGATAAATAAAAAAAAAAGTATTATCAAACATTGCAACATTACAAAACATTGATTTTTTAAGATATATAAATAAATTTTTAAAAATCTTTGTATTTTTAGCGAAATAACGACTTTACTTAAAAATATCATTTTCTGTTCCTGACTTAAATACACATCGTGATAAAAATTTTTACTTGAATAACTAACTTCTTATATGTAAAGTAAACTCGCAAATTTTTAAGAGAATCGGTCCAAACATTTTTTAGATATTTTTGGCACACGTTTTAAAACTACAGTTTTTAGCTTTACTTGTGGATGTCACCTTCATTTCTTGCTACAACTTAAAAATAGTACAAAGAGACAGTTTTGGAATGTGGTATCTTTAACGTTGAAAAATTTAACTTTAATTTAAAATTAACCTACTGACCATTATATATCATTTTTTTTTTCGAAAATTAAAAATATGTTCAATCGTTGATTCAAAACTTTTGGAAGCACATTTAAGTTAATGCTAAGTAAGCTATTGAGTTATCGTTAAAATTGAATAACAGAATTTTTGATAGCAAAAGGTTCGAATACAATGGGCTTTAATGTACTTTTGACGCGTTAATAATTTCCGTATTTTCAAATAAGCAATCTGAAATCCGTCATTTTGACGGATTTGATTATTCCAGCATTAACGTGGTTTCGATCGTTGTAATATTAATAGAGTTCGGTAGATTGCATCGCTGGGGGTTGCGTGGTTACAATTGGTAACGTTAAATTGCGAAACACATTGTTCGCCGATGCGACGCGTTTAAATGTTTATTGAACGCGGAGGGTGATATTTTAGGGTGACGCGGCGGCGCAGTTTCGTGATAATTGCTTCACAGAAGGGGGCGCACGGAGCAGAAAATATCCGCGTTCGAACAGAAAAATAGAAGCCAAGGTAGCGAAGAAGGGATGATAACCATCGGGAGAAAACGACAATCGTCTCGAAAGTAATTGGCGCGACGAACCGACTTTGCGATTCGCCCTTTAAATGCTTTCCCTCGATGCTAGCGAAACTGGCGGTCGGGGATGGTTGTACAAGGGCGGAACTGGATGATGGCGAGAAACGGAGAGAAACGATTCAAGCGAATACTCTCCTGCCCGGGGTAGAGGAGTGTCGAGGAGAAAGAAGGAGAGCAGAGGAATCGAAATAGGAACGCAGGGGAGATAGGAAGAACAAAAAATACGTCGTAAAGCCGGATTAATCCGTGGCGGTCTCTGCGTCGCCGTCGACGCCGCCAGTGCTCATTGATTGCATGAAATCGGGCTTTCCTGCTTTCCCATTGTCACGTACAAGCATGCTCGCGTGTTGTTTTCTGCCTACGGATAAATTGGCAAGTGTGCGTCACCGTAATCAATAGACAGATCGGCTTTGTCGGTGGGCGAGGGTGGGCGCAAGGTCGGCACCGCTTGTATCTCACCGGCACAAGTGTACATCTACGCTAGTACGTACATTATCCTTGTACAGGATGTTAAAAAAGGTATGTTTGTAATTTATGGACGCGATTATTCACATTATGTTGAACTGACGTATTTGTCACTCGGAATAATAGTGTTTGTATCTACAGTTTTAGTAAAAACAAAATCGTATCACATATATGTTCAAGACAATTTTAAATTTCACAAAGTCTTGTTTTTCTGGTCTAAAATATTCAATAAATATTTTTCATATGCCGCTTTGTTTTTTTATAAAATTAAGTTTTAGCCGTCAGTTTTGGGTTTCTAAAATTTATAGACAAAAATACCTTTCTATTTCAGACTTAATTTTATTTTTGCTGAGTCTCGTACATTATACTGAATTTATTTTAATGTTATTGGATTTTTGTAAGTTTAAACTCGTTTCAACGTTACAATTTCCTTCATCAAGATTCTAATCTTTGATGCCGATCAGTAGACTATGGATGTTAATCTGAATACATGTTTTTATAAAATCTCTTCTTTCAACAGTTGATTTAAACTGCTATCTTAATTGGCTCACATCGCATAATTTACACACGGCGAATAATCAGATTCGTTTCTTTCTACGTACCATATAATTTACATACCTTTTATATGTTTTGATACGCTAGAAATGTCTAAATATTCGCAGTTTACCGATCAGTATCAATGAGTCGTTTTACTCCTGATGAAACATCGGAACATAACTGCACAAGAACACTGTTTTACACTTATATCAAGTATTATCTTAACAATGTTGGCCGTGAAAGTTTCAAAGATAATAATCAAACTCCAAGAAAAAAATAAAAGGGAAAACGGAAAGAAGAGAAATAAACGGATTGGCCTCGGAACTTGACGTTTGAATGGTAACTAGCTACGTTAGAATCTTGCAAACGCATCGTTTGATCATTTACCATCGCGTAAAATCGTCGACGATAAATCTTGGCGGATAACACGCGAACGTGAGATAACGATTAATGCATCACTGCGTATGGTTACACCTTTGCGAGAGAACGAGCCAGGAGTTTCACTCGCGACGAGTTCCATGCACTCTCAGACACCAGGGGAGAACCACTGTCGGAGGCATTTTAAAGCACGTCGACCGTGAAGCGGTCAAATATGACCGAACCGATTCCCTCTGTGATCCCCGTCGTAAAACGCGCGCGTTCTATGAATGCCTGTACAGGGTATTAAAAAAGTAATGGCCATGATTTACGAAGATTAAATTCTGTCGACAAAACTATGCTTATTGCGCCAAAAGTATGTTTCATATATCATGCGATAACTAACGGTTGAAAGGAGCGATACGATTGAAATTAGTTTTAAAATCAGCCGTGAACATTGATTTAACTCTTAAAATAGGTGGTACATCCAGAATACCATTCTATGTTTAAAAATTTGACACCGTTGCAAAGGGTGAAAATGGCCCGAACTATCCTGCAAGAAGCACAATGCCACTTATTCGACGACAAAGGGTTAAAATAAAAAAGATATCGCGACCACACTTTTGTGTAACAGACTGTAACGTCCGTCATACGATGTACAGCGAAACGCAAGTGTTACCACACGTATACGCACACAAGTAAGCGGGGCACGGGTTCAACAATGATGCACAAACATGTGTACACGCGTGTTCACGTGCATACGCATTCGATGGATGCGCTCGGTTGCACGGGACACGTATTTACGTCACGCGTAGCTGTCACGTATCAACTAGGCGCACGGTTATTGCTGAAACCCGGCTGGAAAACCGGCCAGAAACGATGGATCGGGAAAACTGTACAAAGGAGTGGCGTGTGTGGTCGACGGGATGGAGACACGAGCGTGAATGTGTGCATTTTGGCGCCGCGAACATTGATCATCCGCCTCTTTTTCGTCTGGTTTTGCTGCAACACTGCGCGCTGCTTCTGGTTTCAGATTTTCGGGGATCGCGTGTAATCAACGAACCGATGCATCTGAACAGATCCTCTCGTTTTTTTTCCCTATTTGTTTTATTTTTTGTGTAGCGAGAGATCGTGGTCGCGCGTATTCGTGCGGAGAATACGCGATATCCGAGGGAAGCTTTGAATTTTATCCGCGAAATTGTTTGCATCTATTGTCACATTTTGTAAGGTATTTCGGAAGCATCGATACAGGTGTTTCGTGTGTTTGGATTGAAAAATCATCTCACAATTGTAATCACAGCTACTTTACAGGATAATTGAAATATTGCTTAATTTTTGTACTGTTTCAAGTTTTCAGAAAATCTGAAAAAATTCTGAGATATACTTATCGAAGTGTTTACTCTGCTATTAAATCGTTTGCCGCATCAAACGCTTAAAACTTTTAACGATAAAAATAAAAATTTGAAGAAAAATTAAATTTCGTTTCTACTGTCAACGATTCAGGTTGTCTACCAGTGGTTATTTATTCTTTGTTAAGTTTGCACAAATGTTTTTTAGTTTCATTGAGTATCACGTAACTCGCACGTCAAGGGGTTAATTCACTCGGTAATTTCAAACTTTCACCCAGTAATATTCATATTTAAAATTCAAGCATAACATCGTTCGAATATTTCCGCGAGCTCGTGTGCATTTTGCCGCGAAGCGAGCGTACAAAAGGGTGTTTTCATCGGTGTCGGTGTTAATGCAGGCATTCCTTTAAAAGTGACTGTCGTCGTCGGTGTACAAATCGCGTTATAAAGATCACAGGAAAGCGTGGTCGTGGGATGAAAAATATTTTCGCGACCGTTGCCAAGTCTTCAATAACACCGGGACGCGTAAATTTCTCGCGTTTATCGTTCCCTCGCGAAAATTTATCCGCTCACGAACATCAGGCTGATTCCCGCTCGCGATTCGCGCTTTTGTTGTTGATCCTCGGTGGTTGGGAGCGACTTTCACCGATCGCCTGGCTCGTGTCACGCAACGCCCGAAGGTGCGTGATGTGGTCGTGTATTTTAAATCTTTCGACAAATAATTTCGTGCCGGTGAAATTTACGACGGCCTCATTGTCACCCTGCTCGAAACGGACATGTTCGAGGCGGGCGAGCGTGTCGGTAGAAAGTTTCGCAAGATTTTGGAATGAATTATTGTGTCGAAAACAACGTGCATGGAGAGTCACGGAATCATTCGGGTGATTGTGTTCAGAAGGTATGTTGTGAAAGTGAAATTGAAGATTTTGTAACCCTTTGCACTTGGAACATTCGTTTATACCGAAACAATTTTATTCCGAAAGTCAAAAAATTTGTTTTGAAAATAACAAAGTCATAAATGTCCACGTATCTATTTATTTTTATTTCTTCTGTTATAAAATTCGAATTTCACATTTTGTAATTCTATGGTAAATCACATGTATCTGTAGCGGCATTAATTGAGTGGAAAGGTTTAAACTTGTTCAACAATTGTTATTTGAAATAAAATATTTTAATGTTTCGTTAATAGAAAAGAATTAAGAAAGCGATGTAAAAATATTTGAAGATAAATTTCAATGCAGTCAGCGCGGTGGTAACTAAAAATAACTGAACGACAGATAATCTGGTATTTGTCTCTTGGATATTGATATTATTATTAGTTTGGCGACAGTCGTACGATTCACACATATAATAAATGTTTCATAACTGCAGTAGTTATTTCAGTGTCGTTTGTGTAGTTTATAATATCTGTTTTATAACTATTCTACATGTTGCCAGAATTTCTTCAGGCATACTACTAATACAAACATGACAGCTCCAAATATTTTAACACACAATTTATGTGTCGTGTTCATGTTTTTGTGATAGACAGTTCGTTCATGTTTCATCTGCAGGAAAAAGAAATGAAAAAACTTTTTCAAGTTTTAAGCGAAACATTCTTTTCTTTTAAAATATGATATCGTAATATTTTACTAATATTTCTAGGTTTTATAATGAACTAATTACAAAGCAACAAGTGGCTATTTATTGTTCGTTGATTGACCGTATGTCTCATAATGTCCAGTTCCACTTGTGGCACAGATTATAGATCAGATATGTATGATAAAATAAATTATATATAGCCCAATTTTAATAAAAATTCAAAGTGTAATTTCCTTAATTTAAGATTTTGTAAAGAAAACTTCGTCATTCAAGCCACGAATAATTGATTCTAGAAAACATAATTATTAGACATTTTGTAAATCCATCGCAAAGCAAAGGGTCAAGTATTTTATGTCATAAAACTAATTAACAATTGTTCACTGAAATAATAATTAATCTTTACTCACTATGTAACAAACAAACAAAAAATTATCAGCAAGGTTGTCGCACAATATATCCGGAAAAAAAAAAGATTTCGATTTACAGTTCTATTTATACGATTTTTCATTCAGAAATCGTCTCGTAGAAATTCGCTAATGCTGTCTGCTACATTTTTGTTTCGTTTCCTTTGTCCAGACCGAGTGTGATCTCTTGTATGGCTCCTATACAAAAACTTACCCTGTCGTAGAACCTTGAAATGCACGTTTTTAAATTCACTGCGTTTTCCAACCACGTTTTTAGCCGGGTCTTTCCCGGCACGGTACACGCACACGTATCACGAAATAAACGTAACGTTTCGACACGCGTTCTGTCAAAGTGCATTCATGTGGCGGCGGTAGAATCCATCGTGCACCGCCATTGAATCCGAATACGTGCCGTTGCACCAGCACACATACTACTCTGACTGACGGGGAAAAAAACGCTCCAGTTCTTTTTAATTAAAAATAATACAGTCCCCCCCCCCCCGGGGGGGGGGGGAGGTTGAATGCTTTTTTTTTCCCCGTATATCTCTCCCTTTCTCTCCTCGGTTATTTCACTGCGCGACTGTTTAGCACGAAAAGCCGTGTTTCATTCGAGCCGGGAAAACGTACCGGTTTTCGAAATTCTCTAAATGGAGGGAGACTCCATGGAGCCGTACGTACACACGGTATTTGTCGTGAATTATTGTGTTCCGTTTCTGCGGGACGGTTTTATACAGCCAACAAAACGAATGCATCCTAATGGAGCATACACGATACACTGCGTTTTAAATACGTTCAATCTTTCCTACGGTTCGTTCGTATGATCTATCTGTTATTTTGATTTGTTTATTTAATGACTATCGAGTTGAATTATTAACTGATTCATCTTTGTCAGCCCAAAGCCTGGTTATACGGTATGAGATGCATTATTTGACGTTGCTCAGATTATTGGCACTTCGTCATTTTACTTTTTGCTCGTATTTAGAATATCCCAATAACTGTGTATTAGCTTGCTAGTAACTAAAGCATTTGTACATAAATTTATAGAAAAGAATTCTAAAATAATCTTAAAAAGAAGGGAAACCTTAAATTTTATAATACAAGTACAATTTTGTGGAAATTGCAACTCGCGTTCTAGAAGAATGTATTGCAAAATATGAATTTGTTTAAAGTGCCTACCTGGTACGAGATTTAATTAACCCAATCAAATTTTATTGTATTTGTATCGAGTTCACATTGTGACCAATCAGGTCATCTTTGATTAAAACACAAAATTTCGTTGAATCGAATAAGTTTAACCAAATTGTTTTATTAAAAATTAATTAGGTATAAGTTATGAAACATTTACGGATTTCTGTCTGAAAGTCAATGGAACATCGTGTATCGATAGAGATAGGGTTTCGATAGTTAAAGGATTAATGCAAGAAGTGCATAAACCATGAACGGGTGCATTCATAATGGCCTCGTTCACGATCATTGATCGTTGTCCTCATTAACACAGTCCTTACCATTCAATTCCAAATACCCTTTATTCATGTCCGAGCTTCTCCAATTTTATCACATTTCATTTCTCCTCGAACATATTCATTCGTGTATAATTAACCCTGTAAGATCCAAATGCACATTGAAGTATATGCAAGTTATCAATTTTCAATATTTCAATTGATAAAAACACTTGGTTTTGAGAGATAGATCGTATTACACGACTATATAAGATTGTAAAGTGGTAATATATCATCAAACAATAGATTGCGATATTTAATTTTAATGGCGATGCCAAGTGCATCTGCATCCACGTGTGTGCATCGCGGGACGTCGATTGGCCGACGGTAATGTCACCTATGTGCACGTTGACTGCGCCAGTTCGCGTCGGTAATAGTCACTGCACCCTGAAGTCGACATTGCCGGGAGTGCGTTCCACTGGATCAATGAGAAACTTGCACCCGCAGAATTATCGAATTATACCACTGAAAATGCGAAAGAACAAAAGATCGATTGCAAAATCATTAGTCGATAACGAAACGAAATTGGGTTATCAAGTTTATCTATAAATCTATTTTTATTAATTAATTTATACCTACCGACATCACACGCGTGTACAAGAATTAATCTACGTATGCATTTCGCGTTCACTTTGATTCACGTCGGCTAGTAACGAACCAATTAGTACGTAAGTGCCGGATACAACTGCACATTCAATTAAACAGTGTTCATCAAAAGGAGTTCGGTAATTCTTAGCTGTATACTTGTTCAATTATCATACGGGAGGACACACAACGCGTTTTGTCTCTCTTAAAACGCCACAAGAGCCCGCTAAATTATCTGAAAAGAGAATCCCTCGCGAAAGATTAATTTCGAAGTTACGCGAGAGAAATCGCGAACGGTTCACCGTGCGAGGCGACCTTTCGGAGCAATCGTAGCGTGGAGTCGCTGAAACGAAACACGATCTCCTGGTCGTGTACACCGATGTAATGCGATTCTCATTGGAAGATCGTGCAACAAGATGCACCACGTCGACCGGGTCGAACCGCGGAAATGGAATACGGTCATTAGCGTGGCGAGGAGGGCGAAATCCAATTAGTCCCTTTACACTGAGGTTTCGCGTGGATACCAAAGAACGTTAAGGGAACGAAAGAGAGGGAGAGAGAGAAGCAAAGCTTGAATAGTGCGATTGAAAACAAAAGGGGAGAAAAGAGAGAGAGAGAGTGAGAGTGCGAAGGGGAGGGAATGGCGAACAAGCGACTAGCTTCGCTTGCGCCTGCCACTGATCTGCATCGACGATTATGCGGATGCATTTCGATGCACATTGTGCATAGGCCGCGCATGCGCGTTACCGTCAATAAATATTTATTGACGTAAGACGAGACGGTGAATAATAATAAAACGGTTCCAGTGTTTCCAGTTGTTTTGCACCCTTGCAATCGCTCTTTGCGTTGCATTCGTCTCTCGCTCCCCCCGAACACCCTCACCGACCATCTTCCACCTTTCGCGTCTCACCCCCGTCCCCCTGACCCCCCTGGTTGCTGCACGTGCGCGCGCATCTATGTACGTGTTTATTGATGTAACTCGAGACGGTCGCACGCAGTTAACAGCCCGTAAACAGAGAATGTACCCGGGAATATACGAGTGTTTTCGTGCTTCGCCTCTGGCATCCACTCGGAGCCGCTCGAGATTTCTTTATAGCATTAATCCTGGAACGTTATGTATCCAACCAAGAGAGCTTTATGCCGCTCCGCAACGTCCATGTTATTTTCTATTTTCTTTTTTTATCCCGACCGGGTAGCGTCTCGTTGATATTGAATCATGTGAATTACGAGGCTCGGCCTGGGACAGCAACCCGTTGGAAAGTAGGTTTTATTATTAGCGATTTTTTAACCCTTCTGCTGCTATGGGCGAGTATAGTCGTTCACCACGAAACGGTCACTGTATAGTAGATAGTCCTGACACGGTGGAAACGTCGTGATAACTCGTACAACACGCAGTGTATCCCCCCGTGTTGTCGCCGGATTATGCATACTACGAGCGGCTGTAGTATTGGTAACTATCCTAGGGCCGATTATGTATGTGACGGGCGACCATAGTTGCTCGACACAATGTGTGTTTCTATATTTCGAAGGAAACTTTCAAACGATAATTAAATAGAAAAATACGTATTGTAAAGAAAATTATTTTAATTGCAATTTAGTGTACAAACGTATAGAAGTGGCAGATGTGGCCTTTGTAGCGAAGGTGTTAATCGAATCGAGGGTTACAAGATTAATATTTTTATATTAGGGAAGTAATATTTGAGGAAATAGTTTGGAGTTGAAATTAAATTTAAACTGTCGCTCTATCAGTCATTCTCCGTTTAACCCGTTGCACTACCATTTTCCCGACAGATGCGCCAGTCAGAGTTAAATATTTATTACTTCGGCGGTAAAACAAATCAAGGAAATTGAATTATTACATATACTTCGTACTTGGCAAACATTAACTGTGTAAATTGTAATCAGAATTAAACAGGAGTCACATCTGAATTGTAAGATCCGTCACGAGTGTGACACGACAATGTTAATGAAATATAAATGACGAAGTCAACGCCTTTGATATTTCTGTCCTATTTCAGTGCAATTTTTTATTAATTGTAATTAATCACTTAATTTGTCAAATTAAGCATATAATTTCTTACTTTGCAAAATCATGAATCTCTTTTTCTTTTAACGATTTCGTATTATTACCCTTGTAATGTCAGTTATTGGTAACCGTAATACTACTGCAATATCGAAGAAACGGAGCATAAATCATAAAGATATAGCGAGTAATATTTCTACCTTGAAGCTTTATCCTGGATTGCTAGCACATATGCATGCATGGCGTTGAATTCAACCACGCCGCACGAATATAAAGGGTGCGTAGGAAAGAATGCGGGGTTGATTTAGAATCGGTGCCAGCCTCCAGGCGATTTTGCGGAAAAGCTGAAACGGGAGTTTGAGACTAAAGAAAGGTGGAGGGAAGCCCTCGTGCTCCCCGGTGCGGCACCGGAACACAATGGCTGCGATTTCACTCAAGGGCAGGTAGAGACGACGTAAAACGAGTGATTTAACAGCAGGTTAGGCATTATTCTATTCGTATACCTATCGAATATATTACGTCTGTCTATTCACTCGTTCGTACGTACGCCATGAATCTATACGGCATCCGTTCTTTTACTGAGTGGCTGGAAGTTCACTGATCCGGATACGCATCGGGGAATCGTTTATGACGAGGCTTCCGTGATGCTTGTGACGCACGTTTTGCGTGCACGTTGATCTTCGAAGTGATGTGGCGGAAACGAAACCCTTCTGTCGAGGGGATGCTTATAAAAAAAAAGCGTCGTTTAGCGCGACAGAATCAAGAGGGTGATCGAAATCCGTCAGTGATGAGATTAATTTTCAATATTTTCAGAGATTAACTTTCAATCCCTGTTATATTCGAACACCACGATATTTAACCCTTAACTTTCTACTAGTGGGGCTTTGGAGTAGCCCATGCAGTCAGGTAATGGACGATACCAGCTGCCTTAGTATATGGTGCTTGAATCCTAAGGAACGACGCAAAACTCTTCAGGGTCAACAGTATGCGTCGTACATGTCATACTGTGATTTTTTAATGAATCAAATTCTTGGATATTTTTCATATTTATACGTAACTTAAGTAACTAGTCAGAATTACTAAGTAAGTAGTAATTAGTAAGCCTTGATTTTAAGACCTATGTTGATTAGACATTCCTTAATAATCTAGGTGAATATTATAAATCTTTTAAGATATGATTCGAATATATAGATAATTGAAAATTTGTTAATTTAATTAAAAAGTTTTCTAGATATGAAAAGGATCTAAGAGTTACAAAAATCATAGATTCCATAAAATTTCCAACCGTCAGAGTATCAATGATGTCAAATCGTTAAGACGTGTGGAAATAAAATATAGTATTTTCGTTGAAAAGTTGTGGTCGGATTTTTTGTTGCATGCTATACTGGCGATAAAATTAATCTTCAATCCCGTCGGGATGAAATCGAGAAAAATACATATTTGCTTTCGCTGATCTCCCTCGAATGTATGCAACGGGAAAATATTGCAGTTTTTGCAATATATACAGTTTTTATAATCCCGTCTGTATCAATGGTCACGAAATACCGTCGATTCAATGTATAGATAAAACGATACGGTGTTTCTGAAAAATAATTAAATTCCGAGAAATGTTATTCTGATGGTTTTGTTCAACGCTTCAATTTTTTCAACAGAAATTGAAAATTTCGAAATAATTTTTTCATCGTTATTTTTATTCATTTATTTCACGTATTGTGGCTTGATCAGTGTCATCTTTAATGAAGATTTTGATTAAATTCACTACATATTTTAATAATATTCATGAAGATAATCACACGTTAGCTATCATTTAATTTTTCAATATAAACTTCGAATTTTCTATCTTATATTATTGCTAATCTGGTTTTCCTTGGAATCGTTTCGAAACTTTGAAACTATTTTTCAGAAATACGCGTTTCACGCTTGAAAGTTTGTAACAAGTTCAATTGCAGTTACAAAGCTGTCTTGTATAGTTTGACGTCGACGAGCATAGCTGTACCTACTGGAGTAGGAAAGAAAAACAGTTATTTTTAACCTTAGAGTTAACTTTTTTTCTTATGGAAAGGGAATAAAAAAGGATCGTGTAGCATATATTAATATCAGATTTTTCTTTTAATCGATAATTGATATAATGGTTATTTTATTATTTGGAGCTCCACATAAATATTCAGAAATTTACATATAATTAAAGTAAAAGCTGGTTTTGTGAATTATACTTCTTTTATTTAAAAACTTGTAGACAGGCTTTTTATTTAAAACAAAATAGAAGTTGCTGATATATTAATAGGATAAAACATGATTTATAAAAAGCTATCAACGAATCTTTTAAATTTTAATTTTTACATTTATATATTTTACGAGCATCTTATACCTCTTTTAATACTCTTCTCTAACAATCTGAAAATACTGAATAAATCAGTTTAAAATAAACTATAAATATTCAATTTCTTTTTCATAAAAATACGAAATAGATAAAACAGATTTCATTGGCGCATTCTATTCAGACGAATAGCTGAATACATTGTACATGTATAAAGAATGTCAGTCATCTGTTACAACGTGTATGCATTTTGCGAGATACCGATTTTCTTTTTATTATCGCGTGCGAGGAACCGGAGTCTTCGATGTATTGTTACGAGTAACAGTAATGTTTTTTGATTTATTCAAACGCCAGAATTTGTGTATTGGATGGGTCGATTAAAGCTAAAGGCATGTATCGTGACATATCGTCGCATTAAAATATTCACGATATCTATATTCAGCTTCGACGTACAACTCCACTCGACAAACATTTACCAGAGTATCGATCCATCAAACTTTAAACGGATCTTTTGTCTACATACATGGCTACCACCATGAAGATTTACAACAATGATCGTTAACACTTTATGTGCCCTCATCATGTAGATTCATTTCAAAGAGATTTTATACAGGGTGATCGTCGTTAATTTGAGGGTTTAAACACTTTCAACAATTTAATAAAGTTACTCTAAAAATTCCAAATATCATCTTATTTATGACGTTAAACTTATCAGTGACTTTTTCTCGCAGTCACTTAGAAATTTTTATTTAGAGCTTTAAATTATTTACCATATCGCGCTAGGCGTTAAACGGTTAATATGAACCCTTACTACATTCAGAGAGGATTTTTTTGGCAAAATTATTTGTCTCAATGTGTTATTACAAAAAGTGAAAATTACCCTAAATTTTTTATGAAAAGAAAAGATGCTTTGACAATTTTTAATATTGAAATTTATTGCTAACCGAATACTGATTAATTTCTGTGCACAAAATTTGTTTAATAATTATCAAAAGTATGTACAAAAATCATAATTGTCACGATAACGAACACCCTGTATACTGTTCTATTCCATCGAGGCGAATGCAGGCACCATTTTCTTCGAACTTGACTTTATGCCCCTACAGTCGTCGTCGTAAATCGATTCTCGTGGTCGTAGAAATTTTTTCACTCGATCGATACTACGTTAATTCGAATTACTATTAAAAACATAGTTTTGATTGAGGTGGACTGTTTAGTGCGAATAAATCGAGATTGAAAACGATAAGATGGCCGAGATATCGTTTAATTGCGAGTTACCAGAGTAAATGATCGATCGGTAGCTTCGAAACGTATAGGGAAACAGGTTTCGAGCAATTTATTCGCTATTTACGATCCGGCAAAGATGTAATTACACATTCCGGTAACTCCATTATCGAAACGTGTGTTACACGTTAGCTTTCACACGTTGACTAGATTACTATGAGAGTCATCGACTAGTGATAGCGAAACACAGTGCCACGGTATCGTTGAAAACGAGTAACTTCTCGACATGATCAATCACGGTGGCTAACTTCAAAGCTTGTTTAATTGGCAAAGTGACTGGGGTCTCTTCATCATAGCTATCTGTTAGTGGCACGCTATACCCAGGTGGGCGGTTCGCATAGGTCACGGATAGCACGATTGACCTCGACATTACTGATACGCTTTAAAGTTCTACATTTTATCGTGTCATTAAGTAGTTGCATAGGGAATTAAACGTAGACCTGTTACAAAAATTGGAATAAAATATGGATATTCGAGCTAGTACAATTCTAGCTCGAAGTTTTAGCTAGAGATAAACTTATACAGATGAAATTTATCAGCAAAATTCAGATTTGAGTAATAAATAATTATTACTGGCAGTTAGATAATGACAAATGTTTGAAACAGAATTTGTAATACAGATGAAATCACATAATATGCACTGACAGTGAATTCTTCATTAATAAATTATATTTTAACCTTTTGACTGTCATGCCGAAGCTATACATAGTAGTTTTATTTATTATTTTCCCAATTCTGTGTCAAAGTGTTAATACTTGATATATGAGTAATTCAGAGTAACAGTGATACAGCTTTCATTATTGATTTTTCGAGAAAAATAAGCTTTTTTGAAATTGTGGTATGGTTTTGTTTTTAATTTCTGATAGATTTTATTTATCAATTTATGTATCATTAAGATAAATACACTAGAACTGATGTTACTGAAATAGCATTACTTTGATTCTAATTATCTTATACTTTTTGACGTTAGAAGCTTTTTTACGAATAATAATTACGAGCACAGTTGTTTCTGTCACGATACAAGAATTAATCCCACAAGTGGAAATTCATTTGGACCGGTCAGGTTCGATGCGAGTAGCAATTTTCTTGAACGCGTGAAAAATGTTCTTTGAGCGTGTTCGCGAGGAGCGTAACTGCGCATCGAGTTTCCAAGAATTACCCGCGCGGTTTCACGATGATAATTGCGATGAATGGCCTTTCATTGCCATAGAATGAAGGAGTTTCAACGATAGAGCTGTTTTACGAGTTGGATCGATGCGTTTAAGCTGTCTTTCCTCGTTAGAAAATAACATAGCCGGTACGTGGGTCGACTCACAATGCACAATTCGCACTGCATCCAACGGCGCGAGTTCTGGAACGTATTTGCGTTTCGCTGACATGCGAGTCGTATAAGTTTATCGCCGTGGATAAATTAAACCTTCATTTTTATCCGCGCGTACTATCTTGCTTCGCTGTTTCTATTTAATCGTTTATCCTTTCTGGGCGTGACTCAAACGCTTTAATCAACGCTTATGCGTGCGCTGATTACAGAGTATTTCAATTGTCATTTATGTAATAATAACACCTTCGTCTTTGAAACGCACGAGGAAATGAATTCGGAAAAAATGTGTTTTGCATGGTCGTATGCAATTAACTCGTATTTTATATCGATTCTTTGCACAGTTGGGTAGAATATAAAGAAAGAATATTTTAAATAGTGGTTGTTATGTAGCCTAGACAAAATAATATTTTCAATCGATAATGAAATCTCGGTAAATAAAATATTATTATTTCGATGGTTTGAAGCATAAGATGAAATGTTTCAATTGTATATTTCAAATATTTTCGAACGATAAAAGTATGCAATTAAGAATCAGTCCTACAACTTAGGTAAATGGTGGGATTGGTGTATTATTATTCTGTAATATTTTGAATTCACAAATTGCTGTTATTGTTAACGAAACAGTAGTAATTCTAATTTTAGAATAATAGTAATAATATTATTATGAGCAATATTGTGTGTGTAAGTATATAAAAAAATATATATTTAATATTTACAAATTCTGAAGAGCTATTGTCACGTTTTACCGAAAAATCCAATAGTACAACTATGCGTATATATTTACGCTTATTTCGGCCCTAAAACGTGAACCGTGAATCAACTTCCGTTCACAGAATAATGACGACTGTATGCCGGATGTCCGTATCGACGTTTCGAGAGTTACCATAAATTGTGAAATACACCGATTGCTTTTTTTCTTTTGTGCCATGGATTGTTGTTTTTCAGTCTATTTCTTGTGTTGGTTACCTCGCTTCGATAAGCCATTAAATAAATGTTAGGAAAATGTTATCGCTGTTCGCGTGAAATAACCATTGAACGAAGTGGTCGCGTTCGACGTCAGCCTTTCCATCGTTCTTGTACGTTTCCCTCCTTCTAAAATCCTCCCTCTAACCAGCTTTTCATCCCTTTCCCGCTCTCCTGTACGCTTGTCGTTTCTGCATATTTTACTGCCGTAACTGAGGCAGTCGAGAATTCAGAGGGCCGTATTCCGCATCTCTTCCATGTACAATCATTGTGTTTCTTTTCTTCGAAATCCTTTATCCTTTCTTGTTTTCTGAAGGGGGAAAGTTGGGAAGATTAAATCTTGAAGTTACTTCCGGGTTCGCGTAGAAATGCACAACTTATTGTAAAAGTTAATTTGTACTACTGTTTTGTCCTTGTTATTTTTAATGGTTAGTTGACATTCTGTTTTATGTAACTTCCCGATTCAGTTGAGTTTTACGTCATTTTTTATATTTTGGCTTCAAAACTAAGAGATCTTAAATATTTTGTTGACGAAGAAAATTGATTTGCCTCGGTTTTATAATAAACGGCACAGATATGATTTTCTATCGACAAATTATGCTAGATTTATATTCTTTCTGTTTTTGTGATTTGTTATTAAACTTAATTTGTTTTCTGGTTTCAGGTAAGTGCATTCAGACAACTCATTCAAATATGGTGACGTATGCCAATTCAGATTTTAGTTAAATAAAGTAAAAAAAGGAAGCAATTTGACAATAGTTTTGATAATATGAGTTCTAGCCCATTTAGTCAGACATTCGAAAAGATTTTATTTATGTAAAATAAAGTTCAGATAAATATTGAAACCACAAGAAATTTACTATATTTTCATTAAACTTTTTAATTCTTCTTATCAGTATTATTAATATATGTACATATCTTCATATTGTTCGTATCTTTAACGTTGTTAGATAGCCTTTTTTTCTTTTTTAATAAAAACGACTTATTTTATAAATAGGATCTTAAGAAATACGATTCGTAAAACGGTACATAATTATGAGCTGGTTAACGTCGATAACTTTAATGCTTTTTGCTGCGTTTCTGATTATATCTGTCTATTGTTCAAGAGTGTACATTGTGTTTATCTGGGTAAAACCTCTATCACACGGTTATAAGAATGCCTCTTGATTGAATACATACGATGAACATAATTAAAACGTCCCATTTTTGTGATGTTTTGAATGTCATTACACAAGCCCGAGTGGACCAGTAATAGTTAAAACTAAACGTTCCAGTCTCTTTTCCAATGTTTTGGAATATTTATTTTAAATACAAATAAATTTCCACCTTTTAAAGCTATTGCGTGCAACCAATAGTAATTCTTATAATTTGAAATAATATGCAGAACCGTTTTTGGTCATAAGTATGTACCAACACGTTGACGTCACTGAAACGTCTAAATTGTCCCCAAAGATCGATGCTCAATTACTTAGCTAGCTTTCGTTTCCCTTTCTTCGTCTTCCACAAACGCAAACTTTCCTCACTGCATCGATTGACCGGGCTGACTCGACGCGTAATTGAATTACAAGATTCGTCCATGAATATTTTATCCGGCTTGCACAGTAATCGGTCGTGTTATAGCTCCCTGTCGGCAGTCTACCCGAAACATCGTGCTCGGTTTCGGTACACGATCGATCGTACTCTTTCAATTTCGCGAAATCCCCGGCTACACTCCGGCCTTCTCAATTACACCGCTGTTCTAACCTTTATTGCGCCGGCATCGTCCCCGATATAACATCGTCAAATCGGGTATTCTTGCGCAACCCCCGACCCTCACCCCGACAATACTACGTAAGGTGCGAGCAAAAGGGAATGACGACGGGGGGGCCGGGGTTCCGTCAAGTTACCGAGCGAGATGGTAAGAACCGATAAAGGAACGGGTCGAATAAGGACACAGCAGCGAAGAAACAGAGGGTGGGAGCGAGAAAAGTAGCGAAGCAGATGGGTGGTAGGCAGGGGTTGCAAGAAGACGACGACGAAGACGAAGAAGAAGAAGAAGAAGAAGAAGAAGAAGGGGTTAAAAGGGGATAGAAAGCAAGAAGGTGCAGCAAGAGAAGGCGATCGATGCACCGTCCCGGCCATACGGCGGTGCCTGAGTCAGCCTTTCGCGAGCATTGGCCGCCGGCATTACGGCTGCGCTCGTCGTAGAAAAGCGGCTGCCGTGGGGGAGGGTGGATCGGGGGCTGAAGGAGAAAACCGGGGGTGGCGAGAGGAAGACTGAATCGTTTCCGCCAAACGCAGCCTCTTCTGCAAGTACCGGCTGGTTACCACGGGTAGAAGTGACATTCCAAATGAATATCAACAAGCGCGCAGCCTCGCGGATGAGACGAGACGAGACGAGACGGGACGAGATGAGATGAGATGAGGGAATGGGGTAGGGAAACGAATTTTATTTCCGCGGGCGTGGCGCGCCACGGATACATAACACGAACGGTTTTTCTTCCTCCGTTTTCTTTCTTCTTTCCACGGCTCGTTTTCCACCTTTTATTCACCGTCTATTCTCGTCCACGGTGTTTTCTATCGACTGTCTCGACGACGACAGACTACGTCGCCGCAGTCTTTCCGCACCAGGGTGCAGTCGGTTTTCTAAAGTGGAATTCCGGGAAACGTTTAAAACGTTACGATAATTGCGACCAGCAGAAGCGGATGCTTGGTAAAATCCGTGTTAGAAGCTTCTTTCACTTTTATGGTATCCGGGAAATCGTATCGTGCGTTCAACGACGGTGTTTCCTGAAAACTCGATGATTAACGCTGCGCCCGAAGATTGCATCGAATGCATGTTTGATATTTAAATTGTGACAAGTAAAATTGGTACATTATTTTGATTAACATGTTATCAAAAATACGTTATGCAATTTTTACAATAAATTCTCCGCACAGTCTGTTGTTCAATAAATAATAACAAATAGATATCGATAACGGTTCTAGTTCGTGATACATAAAATTATCAATATTTCTATCGGATCGATTTGTTTTTGTCGTATAACGATTTCTTTTCAAGAAGCTTTCTCAAAGCGGCGTAGTCGATGTTTGGCGTTTTCATCGTCCTCGGTTTGGCACGATCGAATTTCACGAGACGGTTGAATTACACCCACGGATATTCGGATGTACCCGGTCGGCTGCAATCGGAACGTGATAGACAGCTCGGCCGCTAATTGCATCGGAATAACGCTCGGAACGCCGGGGAAAACGGTTCGATCTCTCCGCTTCTCTTTGCTAGGCTATGTACCAATTGGTTCACGAGATGGGGAGGGTGCAGGAAAGGAGACTGGCAGCCAGGAGAAAGGAAAGGTGGATAGAACGAGAAGAGAAAGCCCCGGGACACAGGGGAGAAGAGAGCGAGAGAAAATCGTACGAGCGTGGTCGAAGCACAGAAAGAGGGCTGGGAGGGAAAGCCAATTAATTTTACGATGGCAAACAGTGAGACTGTCGCAACGCCGTTTCTGCAGTTCACCGAAGTAATTAAAGTTTAAATTGTTTTGAAGAACAATAACGCCCCTACCCTAGCCTTTCCATCGGTTTCTCTGGCTGTCTCTTCGACGCACGTCTACCCACGTCTAACTATTACGGTCAGAGAACAGCGACGAACGGTCAGGCATGAGAAAACGCGAAATTGAGATGCATTACTAAAATAGGAGATACCTATTTTGAGATACTATCAAAGCTGGGATCTTATAATTGTCGACACGTAACCTTTGACTATTATTATAACCCTCGGTAAAATTACGATTTTACATATGTATATATATCGTTTATCTCGTTGTGCTTGAAGATTCCTTTGAAATGTTCTCAAGAAAATTGAAAAAAAAGTGATTTCAATATGAGATCTCATAATAATTGTATCGTTAGATACTTATATTTTATTTTGTCGATGAATCTTGTAGTGACATTGATTAGGTGATTTACCTGACAGTAATATCAGCTCTGTTCTGTTTCATTCATTACTATCCCGTCTAATTATTATCCCGCGGATCGAAACGTCATCGATTTATTTCACCATGGAGCAGGGGAGTAATTGAAGTTCAAATGAATGTGACGAATCGCGAGAAATCAAGATTAATTGGTTTCGGGAAGCGATCCTGTTAAAAGGAAGACTTTCTTTGCAATTTATTTGATAACCGAAGGAAAATTGCACGCCGCTCTGCGTATAATTATCTGAAGATAAATGATATGTTGGAGCTATCACTCGGGCATAGATAATATCTGAAAGTATAGCAAACAGATGAAACTAATGTTGCTCAGAATGTTACGGAGCAATATTAAATTGCTAAACGTGACTCTATTAAAGTTTAATTAAACGTTCGTGAAGGATTTGTTTTATTAATTGCACGAATTTATTTAATTAAAGAAGTCCCGAATTTATAATTTAACACGACGGTGGGTGAATTATTAAAAAATTATTCTGTTTTTCAAAGACTTAAATAATGTTCATGTCAAACGTTGTGGCATGTTTGTAGGTAATTATATAAAATTCCATCCGTGTAACTTAGAATGGATTTACATTTTGTAAAATTTCCATTTTACAAAGTTGATAGATAGGCAAAATCAGCACATGTTCAAAATTCATTTTTTTCTCTCTTCATTTTTTTTACTTTTAACATTCGAACTATCGGATCAGTTAAAATGACTCGTTTCCGGTTTTCTATGTCACACTACAAAATTTATTCGAGTGTTTATGTGGAGATAAATAACGATATTTCATCCCTTATTTAATTCTCAATTTAAAATTAATAAATCAGATCCATTGAGACATTTCAATTAACTAAAACTCAGCCATCTGACAATCCATTGAAACGTACAAAGACATCTAAACCCGGCTCGGAATTATATTCACCCGCGTGCATCTATTCAAGCCAAATGAAGTTGTACCCGTTTGTACGCCGCTTCTATCGCGCCAAACAATCTCGTCGCAAGCGTGTATCCGCTTGAGCACCGTAATTTTTATCCAATTGCGAGGTTGTATCATGACGAATCGTCGTCCCGTGTGTCGTCGCTTGAAACTGGTGTAGAACAGCAAAAATTGAGGGTATATACCTCTGTCAAATTAGCTGACTCGGCTCGTAAACCACCCTATGACTAATTATCGGCATTGACGCGACTAAAGGAGCGGAAGACCGGTTGATCGAGGTTGGTTGGCTTGGCTCGGCTTGGCTGGTAGCTTATGCCATGGCAGAGAATCAGAAGTTGCTAGGCCCGTTTGCTGCTCTCGCAAACTCATTATCCGAGGCTTGTACCGAGCCCTACCCTTTCCTATCACTTTCTCTATCCCGCCTCTGTTCCCTGCCATCGGTCTTTCTATACCTCTCGGGCACTAATTATAACCGTAATCATGGGCCGCATTAACTCTCCTTGTACAGGTAATTGTTAACGAGAGCACACGAACCAGATTGCATTTCCATGCTGGTGCTCCGTAGGCCCCGCTGGTAATTAGAGTCGCTTTCGATTGAGTGTGGATGCCTGGTTCTCTCTATTCTAGCCCTAGTCCCTCCTCTGTTTCTTCTTCTTCTTCATCCTCGAGGGTCTTGGCATTTTCAAGACGTGCGTGCGTGCCGTTTCATGTCGCTGTAATCGTGATTGTTCTCTATTGTTCTGTCATTAGCGTTGCTACACGGGTAGTAGGACAGCAAGATTCTTTTTGCTTTCGAAATGGATAATGTTGTCAAGGATCGGGGAAGTTTAATCGAGAGAATTGAGATACACCCTCGTCCATTTTTGTCGGAATGATTAAAATTAGCTCTTTGACTGGGGCGTGTTTTGTTCAAAAATCAAAGAAAGAAACATTCTGTTAAGATTGAAAATTAAAGGTAAGTTGCTTGAAATTTGTTAATTTATCGAATGTATAATAAACGCGCAAGGGTGTATATGTACGCCTTTGGCAGTCAAAGGGTTAATAACAATATGCTAAATACGTCTTCAAGAGCCGGTATTAGGTTTGAATAATAATCAAGTAATTTTCGTCGTTTGTCGATAAATTTAGTATGGTTCGGGTCACAAGAGACCTAGACACCGTCGTGCAAGGGTTAAGAAACGGTGACGGTGTGTCGAGACTCCGCAAAAATTGATCTACTTAGCAGAGTCTAACTACGGTAGATTCTGCTATGTACATACATACATAGTTCTTTTGTATTGATCGTACATACTTCCTTGGTGTTGTCGCGTGATCAATGCGAACGATGCCAAACGTTTGGCACGCTGTGATTGCAGTCGCTCTATCAGGTTTCTCCTTGACCCAAATCCAATCATGCCGATCCGTTGTTCATCGTATTGAATCGAACTAACCTCGTACGAATTACCCTTCGGTTGATAAATCGTTTTAGTTTTCCGACGGTGATTAATTTTACCTATAATCGATCGTCCGAATTAATTCGGTAGAAACATAATGTCTTCGTCGGGTATGTTTTAATTGACACTTAATCAGCCATACATTGTTAATAATTAATTATCCATTAAAGGGTTTTATTGACAAAATTTATACATTATCTTTAAAAAATTTGAAACTCAAGAATTCTTTTAAATTTTAATGCCTGTATTTCCATAGGAATCTGTCGCCCATGTTATTAGGAATTTTTTCAACTATCTAATTAGAAAAACTTGTATTAGATACTTGAAATTATGCATAATGGTAAAAATAATTGAAAAGCTTTATCGATAATTCACATTTGTTGATATCATTGGCCTTGCATCATTGCTTTTTTGAAAAGCTGCAATGTGCCTGATCTAAGATCCAATTGCAACCATCTGTTGTTCATCATATCAGGTTGCACGAGGCTGTAATGCGAATCTGCTTCGCGCTGATAAATTGCTACGACCTTCTGACGGTCATTAATTAGACCCACTTTAAGCACCTTGTTTAATCTGATCTCGTTTAAAGACTGACTCGAACGTGAAACAACACGTATAAGGGTTCCAGTTTTTGTGGTAACTCGGTAAAACGTGTACTACTATAATTACGAATCCGAAACAAATACTAATAAATTATATGTTTAACAGAAAAAATATTTTAATTGCAAGTAATATCCCAGGAGCAGGTATTGATAATTAAAACAACTGAATAATAAATACACAAATGAGTATATAACGTGTATCATACAATTTCAAAGTTTTAAAATTCATGATCCTTCGGAAGAACCACTATGTACATATGTGTATATTCTGAGCAGCAATACAAAAATGGAAATTAAATATGTATAAAAGTGAATGTCATGACTTAATTTCTGTTTACATATCGAGTTAAACAATTTAATATATAAAAACATGTGGGAGCGTTTGATGACAGGGATGGCCACCAGCGAAAGGGTTAACCAACTGGTTGGTCTTTGTGAATTTGACCTTTGCCCCCGTCGAAGTCACAATCACCGCTCGTGGCACAGATGCGTAACCAACAAAGAGTAGAGTCAGAAACACCGGTATGCGCTCGTTTCTAATATTAGCGTACGTACAGGCCCGTCTCCGATCAGAAAATTTCAGCGCCGCCGTCGCGTTGCTTGTAGCGTGGCTGGTTCTATGCTGCACGCGCGAACACCACGATAATCAGCGCTAACTTGGCTCTAACTATTCATAGCACGTGCGCAATGTCGTGGTCGGCACGTTGCCCAGATCAGGCGTCAACTCGTAATGCAGTCTCTGCTCTTGGTACGTATACATGCGACCGTGCAGCATCGTTGATGCACAATTGTGCACCCATCGACGATGAATTATCACATTTTATCGGCGGATTTATTCGTCGCGATTTCGCATCTCGAATTTTTATGAGAGATGATTCCTGTTGCAACTGGCTTAATATTTATGGTTTCTAAGAAAAATGGGGGGATGATATCTCATCACTCGACTCGGTATTTGAAAATTACTACATTAACATATATCCTACATATTATTATTTACATTGAATACCTAATATGAAAGATGTGAATTCATAGTATTAAACACGAGGGTTAGCTTGGTAATGTATTGATAAGAAGATGTATGAAATTTTGAAGAATTTATTTAATCGATAAGTTTGATAAAAGTATGATTTACGGTTCTCGTTGGAGGACCGTGATTTGAAATTCTCGATAGCATACCTATCGAATTGCCAGCACGTTGGTGTACGATTTGCCCGAATCATTCTTACCGTCTTGTACGAAATAATCGATGGTTTTGCAGGGTGTAGAAATAAAAAGTGCGTTATCCGCGTCATTAATCCCGATGCCATTATCTATTCTCCGTGTACGTTGGCCGTAAATCTTCCGGTACAAATTAATAACACACCGTCTAGATCGGATCAATCTCATTGCCAAGGTCTGCTCGAGATGGTTCGCAGAAAAAAAGGAAGAGGGAATCATTATCCGTGCGCGTCTTCGAAAAACTCGTACGAGCTCGCGGCAAAAGCAATTTGCTCGCCTTGAAACCGCCGGTAAATCACCTTGCGCAGTTCAGGGCTCCCGGTACTTCGCAATTGTTGTTTTTTCCTTTTTTTTCCCCCTTTCGTCCTTTTCTGCGCCGCTCTGTTCTGTGATAAAAATCCTCGAGAAGAAGGACTCTCCTCGATCTCCCCCTAACGCATCCGCGAGAAGATTCCCCCCTCGTCGTCCCTTTGTATCGCGAAACAACGTTCTTCTCATCGCGATTCTTCGTCAGAGCAATTTGCTCACCTTGATGCTCATGCCACTCCGACCACGGATTTACCCATACAATAATAACTCGACACATGAAATACATGTGTGCACCCGTGTCACACACGTGGTAGCACTCGCGAACGCGGGAAAATATCCCCGTGTTTCCGGCACTCTTATTATTGCTAAACGTGTCATCATTAAATAAATTGGCTCGCTTGCTTACAGCATTGCCGGATCTACGTCACGTATCTCTTGCAATTCCTCGCGTATTTTTCTTTAAGTTGTCGTGCTTTGTTTGAACTCTTCGCGTGTATTCAAGGTGGGACTGTCTCGTGTTATTTCGGAACGAGGCTTTGTTATAAGATTCTGTATTTTTCCTTAGAGAATTTCATTTGGTCGAAAATATTTGCTATGAAAGTTGGTCCTAACGTTCTAAGCAATGAAGCAATAAGCATTACTTACTGCAAATGATAAATTTGTTAACCCTTGCTACGGCAATATTGTATGTAATTTATTGTAGAAATTCAAAATAAAAAGTTTAAGTTTTATGTATACTAGAATAAAATGAATTTACAGCGGGAATAAAAGTAGATAAATTTTAAAATAAAATTTTAGTTTTTAGAAGCTTCGTGGTCAAAGAATGAAGGACTTAGCATTAAAAACTGGTCGGAGTGCAAATGGTTAAAATATTTATGAACCAGTTAAATTCAAATTTATTTGCAATATACTTGGTTCTCGTTTCTAGGCCCAATAGTGAAATAATGAGGTTAAAGTAGAAATTGGATACGTTACTTCAAAATTACAGGAGTGCGTAAAGGGTTAATCGTTTTTACCATGACCCGAAGAGCTTCTCTCCTGCAATGTGTAACTGGTATTGCTTGACCCAGAATAAGTTTCATCGTGAAAATAAGAAGGAAAAGGTCGCGGTGCAACGAGGGCATTTTGCTCTTAAACCAAAGGATAGAGCAGAAATCGTGGCGGGTAATGAGAGGAGGTTGCTTTCAAGCGATGGTTATCGTCGAAAAATCGCGCGAGAACGCCGCGAACACGCGTACGAGAGCCCAGGCATTATCCTACAAAGTGTCGATTAGTCGTAACGACGATATCGCATATGGAGTTACATTACCAGCTTGCAAGATGTTTTCACCCAGCAGGCGGGCAGAAAATGGACCTGCGAGACGAGACGACACGATAGGCGACACGTATTTGCCCTTTGGCAGCTCGGTTCCGTCTCCTTTGCTCGTTTGAATACAGGTACTCAAGCGATCGAACGATGATATGTAATCTGATTTTTCGTGCTCAGGTTTATTAGGGACAAGGTGATGTGATCGTATTATGGTGTCCCGTTTCAATTACCATCGTTGGCCTCATTGTCCCTTTTATGGTACTGGGTTAATAGGGCTTATTACACGTAACGTAATATTATACGCGTACTTACTTATATACTCTCGCGTTCGGATCTTGATATTTTGAGGATGTGAACATCTTGATCAGATATTTCGTAGATATTATATAAATGGGAGATACGAGTTTGTATTAACACTTTAAGTATCATGTTACCCACACTTAGGTATTAGTGAAAATGATTTTAATTCGCCAATGTCAAATACTTGGAAATGATAAATATCATTAGAACTGATATACCAAATTTGTTAGGAATAAAATTGGGGGCTTGGGAGTGAGCCTTATGCATTGTTACGAGATGTTCTTTTGGAAGCCATAATTTTCTAAATTTCAGTAATAAAAGAGGTGTGATTATTTGAAGAACAAGACATTTTTTAGATAGTTTTGACCTCAAGCATGTACGCCCGCCTTTTATCACACGATGGCCAAACGTGTAGATACGGTTTTTTTAATTATCACAGCAGCGTTGAACGGCTGTTTTTCTTTCAAATTCACAAGCTTTGAGAGAGAAGGATTCTGTTTGAACGTTCAAGCAAAAGCGGTTACGGTTAGCCGGTTCGGAAATCAGCGTTGAATGAGAACGCGGATCGGCGTAATGCACGTCGCGAGTGCGGAAACCACTCGAGAATCTAAGAGGACGAACGCAGAGTTATGCTAACGAGGCCAACGATTTGCGTTCCACTCTGTTTATCGTCGTGTTGCAGCCCCCTCGAGCCGTCGCGCGATTGGCAGAACGAGATTAGACCGCTCACGGGGCACCACGATAAGCTCCATTGTTGCTTGTTCTCGTTCGCTTTTAACGGGCGATGTATAAAGGTGTGCGACGGCCGCTTTTGCACGTGTTTCCAGGTATCGTAAGCCGTGTATTCTGGGACGTTGCAAAAATCCTGTCCTCCCCGTTCGTTCCGCTGCTCCTTTGTGATTTTCCGCCGCTTTCCCTCGCTGCTTTTAACGACCCGTTATCTGCCAACAGAAAACGTAGCGACAGCTTTTCTCTCTCTCGTAATATTATTACCGAGTGATGTAATGGTCATCCGACGATGAAACGTTCTTATTTCGCTTTACTCTATTTCATCTTTCGCCTAGCAAAAAGCATTCCGATAATATATATATATAAAAAAAGGCATCCTTTATAAGTGGACAAGTATCCTAGCCTTTGAACGTTGTTTACGAGCAGGAGGCAATCATCTCGGAGCGTGCGGCACAAATATTTTCTTTCTTATCAATCGTTCCTGGACATCAATCTTATTTTTCCATGTCCTAGCACGTCAGAGGAAAACGGTGGCGATTCGCCGGGACGTTTTTCGATCTGGCCTAATGGTCTCCGCGATACGATCGAAGGATCGCCCCGAGGTCTCGTATCTTTATAGCGCGTGCAATGACTCCTTTACTCCACCAGTGCACCGCATGCACTGCCCTCATAAATCCGTCAAGCAAACATCATTAACTTGGTGTTATTGGTGCTTGGCCGCGACTGGTGCAGCAGTCTTGCCAGTTGCAAACAGACCTTGCTATTCTCGACTTCGATGATGAATCAAGACAGCCAACCCAGTACGCTTTAACTCGGCGATTCCATCATTAATCGATTAATAGTCTCTATAATTAAGGGTAGATGCAAGATGATGGGACGTGCGATGTAAAACGTTGCCTTGCGACAATTCACTTTGGTTCTTGCAGAATGACACACATTCTTTGTATATATAATATAAAACGAAGGTTAGGGGTAGGAAAGTAGAAGAAGTTTTCTTATTTTGATCCAGTTTGCTGAAACAAATTGTGCAATTCTATTGCTGCAATATTTTTAATTTTACACGAGAACTATAGTTCTCAATGTTTTTATCTCTGTAAGTTTTTACTAAAAATATATTTTGTCTTGTGTTTCAGGTAAGCACAAATCCACAATAAGATAGCACGCTAGAGCCAGGTGAAAATGTACCTCAAAGTAAGTACGTATATAATTCAATTGATTTACGTACAGATTCAAAAGTTTTATATTGCGTTAATATAATATCGAGCATTTTCAATGATTCATTCATTGGACACTACTGGTCGGTTACGTTACAAGCGTACACGAGGGGTTTCAAGGGTCAATGTGCATTGCAAAAAATGTTATGTCAGAAAGAAAACCATATAGACTTTCATTCGACGTCATTATAATAAACTATGCATTTATAACATATCAGACTATATATAAAATACACAAAATATATGGGACGTGTATGAAAATGAACGTGCATGTAAAATTTGGAAATTAAGATTTAATCACCTGGAATGAAAAGTATGTTTGCGTACAAATTCACAGTTTACAAATCAGACATGTGTTAGAAAAAGAAGTTAATCTTTAAAGAACAGGGAAGAAAATGAGCGATCATCCTAATCTTCTTAATGGCTTCTGACCTCGCCTCCCTTGAGCTTCGCCTAAAGCTCTGTTCGGGGGGTAATCGTTGGTGCCCGCAGGCCTAAAGCCTGCGAACCGCCCATGGTTGTCGCACACCGTCGAAAACGAAATACTCAAGCCCCCCCGTTCGAATAATTCGCCAACAGCAGAGATTACGCCGTGGCTGGTTTATCGTTCGTGCTCCCCTCATCCGGATATCGATTACCGTGAATTACAATTTCCTGCAACGCCGACCGGCTTGACTTTCCCACAAACGGAACAGGCCTGGGTTGCGAAAAACGCGTAAACGGGGCTGGCTGCACAAGCGTGACGCTCGCTTTGCGCCGACGACGCATTATTTACCGGTGCTTTTACCGTGAATCGTTGACATCTTACGATCGGTAGTAAAACGAGCGATAAACTTAGCGAACAGCCGCGACAGACTACGAGTCGGGTACAATCGAAAATGGAAGTCAAACAAGCGCGCTCGACAGGGTTTTACGGTCCCTGAAGGCGTGCTGGAAACTCGTCGCGATGATGCATCAAACGCTCGACAGTTATGCTACTCTCACCTTACGCTTATGCGCCCGCGGACGCATCGTTTGTACGTCCGTCAATTACCGTTTCTGCACGCCAGATGGGCGCGTTGCAGATTTTAGCGTAGGTAAGTGTTGAAATTTGCACGTTCATCCGCGGTGTCTTGGTTGCGTCTTTACGATTCCCGTCGATGATCGTCGGAGACGCGTTTGATATTTTGACTGTCGTGATTCCCGTCACGTCCGTGCATTCCAACGTAATTTTTTGCGTGTTCCTCGCTTGTACAGATTACGCGACCGTCCAGTTCAAATGGTGGTAATTACAGCGTTTTACATGACAGTAAAAGTACTGTTTCATGCGACAGTAAATCGTGGCTTCTATAGTCGTAACACTAAATGTCGTGACTTTTGTTGTCGTGAAAAGTAATGCTACGATGTAGAGACATTACTGTCTCGAAATCGAAGTAGGTTTAATTTTCTAGCGATGTTCTAACAGTTATTTGTTGTTTATTTATTCCATAGCTGGATGTCATGAAATCAAATTGCGTGAGAGCAGACACACGAATGTATCACGGCAATGGAAGACATGACTTTTATTGTGGCATGAACACGTACTTTAAATCATGATACGGGATATTATGATATCGTGAAAGCTAAAAGTTGCAAGTGCATTTCTATCGTATCCTTAAATGCAAACAGAGCTGTTCCTAAGATAACTATAGATTCATAAATGCAATCGTGTACGAAATCTTACTTAACACGTTGGCTGCCACAGTGAAAACGGACGTATGTAGTCAGACACGCTAAACCCCTGATTACTAAGAATACAATCCATTAATTTTCAAATTTAACCTTTCAAGTCGACAGCTAGCATTATCAACTTAATATTAACGCTATCTACGGTTTATTTCATCGCTTCTTTGGTTAATTATTTGACTGTGACCACAGTGGCTGCCAATGTGTTAAATTGCTCTGGGTTCAAGGGTAAAAAGATGAAACAGGATTAAACGATAATTAAAAGGGTTAAACTATAATTTATCAGTTTTGCTGTGTAAATATGGTTCCAAATCACGGCCAGTGATTTTAATCGACACGCTCAGCTCGCGTTGCTATCAAAATCCAGATCGCTGAGCGAGTTGGTTGGAATCAATGCTTACGCTAACGGGAATTTGCCTCTCTAATAAGCGGTTATCGGCTGGAAACTGGGATAACTCGTGTGAGTGAAAGCTAATGATTCGTTCCGAAGGAGAAAGTCGGAACTCGGCGGCCAGTGACACGCGTCTCTCGTCAGCCTCGTTTGATCGTGGCTAAAAATCGTGTCGCGGTGACTCACGATCGACCGCGACCGGAAACGACTCAAATAGCGATTTCTGGAGATACGATTTCACGTGCTGCTATATACCGAGAGAGAGAGAGAGAGATTTATTGTCCGCCGCGAATGGCCCAATTGTTCGACCGTATTCATCGTAGATTTTCAGCTTCAAATCACCCTGTTGTATCAGAACCGTTGTATTGATCAGCGTATCGAATATGTCATATTTGCGAATTGTTTAGGGATTCCGTGAAATTTATGATAGCGTTCGTGCAGATTTCTCTTTCACTGGCGTTAACGCAGCTTACTGCTTACAGTTGTTCTCTTATTTGTGAAGCGTGACAGTAGTATCGCGCCAATGTTAACGCGTTCACTGGCGCAGTGGCATGTGTAACAAAGACACGATGGATTTAGTTCATTTTTATATTTAAGCTTTTAGCTTGGTCCCTTGCATTGTTATATTTGTATTAATGGTACTGTAAATTTGTATTACTACTACTTAAAGCTGCTTACCAGTAGTTTATACTTCTTAAAGTATTTAATGTTGTACTATTTAATGGTAGTTTATACTACTTAAAGTTAGCCTACTTAACAGTACTTAATACTACTTAACCCATTATCTACCATTGTCCCTTTGTAAGTACATTTATATTTCTTTACTGTAGTATCATCCTACAAATGATAAACAAATTAATTATTAATAAAAAGTCCATGATAAATAATTTTGGCAGGTAACGGGTTAATGGTAGTTTATACTACTTAAACTATTTAATGTTGTACTACTTAAAGGAAGTTTATACTACTTGAAATCTAATTCATAGTTTGTCATATATTTTCCTTTACTAATTATTCAATTATACAAAATATGAGGAGGAGGTCACTGATGACCCATGATGGTCAACATTTTAATATCAAGTGACTACAGTTATCCTTAATACATGATAAGCGTTTCTCTTCAAACGTTAAATCTGAAGATGAGAACATCGATTTGTCCCCGCAACAAATGGTGTTTAATAAATAGTCAGCGAAACTTTCGAACCGGATTAGTCTGGCGGCAATTTCGGCGGTACGCTGTACGATAATAACATTCGTTACCGGCTACGAATTGTTACAACATCAACATTATTCGTGCCGGACAACGCGAAATTACTGTTCGTTGTAGCCAGAGTCCGCGGTACAACGTTGTTACGGTGATTAAAACGAGACCCGGTGTTTATTAACACCACGGTTCAGCATCAGTTTCCGGTTTTTTCCCTCCTTTTTGCTTCATTATCAATTTCCGCTCGAACGAGCATCGTATCTCGTGGTTTTCGAATAGAAACGCGACACAATTCCCGTGATTTGTTACTCGATTAATGGAAGCATGTACGTGGCTCGTTCAATCGATCCAATATTCGCACGCCCTCCTCGCCCTCCCTGCCTTTTTTCTCCCCCTCTGTTCGCCCCTCGTTTCCCTCTCTGGGTCGTTCTCTTTTTCCATCTTTCTCCCTCTGCTGTTCATCGACAGAGCCCGTGCGATGGTGGTTGAACTGTCGTCTCTCTTTCTCTCCCGTGACTCTCCACGTCGAATACGATATCATCGCTAATAGCAGCGACGTCGTTGCTGGCGGCGACGCGAGATCGCTTACGATATTTTCTCCGGAAGGTTTTAAGCGAGTCGTAGCCGGGGCTGTGCGGATCGATCGGCGGATAAACCGGCCGATAGACACAAAGCATTGTGGGTAGGACGATCCAACGGCATGCGAGAGAGCTCGCGGTGCTCGCTCGCCATTCACCAATACCTTCTGAAGGCAAACAAAACAACGAACAAAATACTCGATACCATACTGATCCGGAGCTACAGGGACGCATCGAACGCCTTGCTTCGATTCGCCGTGTTCCTTCTTTACCCGCTTTCTGTTCTACGGTCTATTCTATCGCTTGAAACTGGAGCTGTAGAAATTCAAATACTCTTCGAATTCGAGTTTGAAATTCGAATAATTGGGATAATAAATTTGAAGCCGGTTTCAAGAACTGGCGGGGACTGCGATGATCAATTATAATTACAACATTAAAATTCTGCTCAACCAAAACGATAGGTTTTTGGACATTAAGCAGACTTTTATTTTAAATGCACTTATGTGCCATGTGAGTGGTCATTTTGACAAAATTTTACGTGTGTTATAAAATTCAAGATTTTTTCTCTTTGGCTGATGTTGATTTTTAGGGCTGTTCTAAAATTATTTTCCATAAAGTAATTCATGTATGTATTATTTCAATTATTCGCATGCTTGATTTATATAGCTATTGATATTTTTTCGGTATGAATAATAATATTAACAACGATACTGATTATTATCAGCACTTTGACTATCTTGTTTCATGTACACTTAAAAGTTAATTTGTAAATCTTAATTCTTATTTATTATAGCAGATTATAATAACCGAATGAGTAATACGCTGACGAGTTTCATATCAAATTATTAAAGATACAATTGATTAATTTTTAAATTTAACTTTCCAGTTTGATATATGACATTATTGGCTTAATATCAATGTCAGTAATTGGCTTCAATCAATTTCTATATTATAAGGAATATGAGGCGACGTTCACAGTCGACGTGTTAATAATATTAATGTGGACGTAAAACTTTATCGACCATGATTGGTTTTTGTTTGAAACCGACGAGAAGAATAGTAGCAGAGTGGGAGGGTAGTGATTTTTACGTTAGGTACGTTGTCGGTATGGTCTGGTATAAATAGAGCTCATAAATCGTAAGGCAGGGGGTTGAAATCGTAATCGAGATATTCAAAGAGGAAAATCGTTGTTTCGAGCGATCCGTTCCTGCAATAAAATCTACCTCGGTACCTGTGCACGGAGTATGTGCATCGTACACTTCCCCCCAACCCCTGCTGTTGCAGCTACCTCGTCTCTTCCGTTCTCTCCGTTTCTCTTCGTTCTATTCCGCAGCTCGTTATTGAATTTGTGCGTCGACCGAGCGAACCGACGATATCGCCTTTCAATATCGCTTCATTTGACTCACGTTCATTCGATTTGCAGGAATATCTCTGACTGTCCTCCCTCCCCCGTCCCCGTTTCTCGTTCGTCGAACGACAGCGCGAGCCCTCTTCAGAGTTACTCTTCGTCCTCGTCATCCTACACCTCAGACTAATCCTTTTTAAATATTCCATTCGGAATCAAGCGGAAATTAATCGGATCTTCGGCTCACCGTCGTCGTCGATGCCCTCCCTCGCGCACAACCCTCCGCCAAACCGCTCTGGTTGAAGCTTTGTTCCAACTTCAATTTGTTCAGACTCGAAGCGACGTCGATGCGTTCGTCGGATCGTCAGTTAATTAAACGGTTTGTTACCGATCGCGCCGATACGTTTGCTGCGGATAGAAGTATGTAAATTGGATTTACAATAACGAAATGAAAGGATACGTTCGAATCGGTTCGGTTAATAACTGGTAATTGGTGGGTCGGTGTATCGCAATTTATTTTTCATTTGTTTCTCAGGAAGATAAGACAATTCAGGAACGACTAAATTTGTATCATATATAAGGTTTTCGATCTTATTCTGGATGGTAATTTAGTATGTAAATTAATATTAGAGTAATGGGGTGACTTAAAGCTCTTAGAATTATTATGGTAAGAAATCAATTATTAGCCTTTTCACGAATGAAAATTTGTAACTTTTGTTTTGGCTAAGGATATTATAGTTTTTAATAAAAATTGAGGAGAAAAATATATTTTTATATTTTTAATATACATATTATTGTGTTGTATTATTCCATTATTTACGTTCCCGAGGGTGAAAGGGTTAAGAATATAAATTTCTCTGTCAATACATATTTTACCACTAAATACATTTCATTGGATAAGGTTTTCATGTTCGTTTTGTAAGTCATAGTATGGGTAGTAATAAATCTTGTGGCTTTTTCGTACTCCTCCACAACTTTCACGAACCCATTCATTGTTGAGGAAGTAAAACCAGTCTGTCTTCTTTATTAATAGGGGCGATGATATAACGTGTGGTACTTATTCAGTGAAATTTGAAATTCATTGGGTAGAAATTGATTTACACTTGTAATTTGACTCATATTTATTAATTTTCTCGTCTTTCGTTAAAACTTCTTACGTGTCTCTGTAAGAGCTACTGTTAGAACTTTCCTTTCTCATTTTTTTTTTATTGTATCATTTGTTAAAATCTCTATTACATGTTATTAAAAACATAATAATACCTTTTTGATATTAAAAAAGTATTATGCACAGAATTCCTCTAATTTTCCTGTTTTTGACGTTTTTATATTAATTTTATATTCGTCTTAAAATACCTGGGATAAACAGATATTAATTATTAATACAAAGGTTAACATTTATTCGACGCTCTGGGTTCATCAAAACATATAATATTATTTTAATCGAAATTACTCATAGTAGGCATTAATTAAATTCACTTATTTGTTATACTTTTTTAAAACTAATCATAATTTTGTGTCCAAATATAACTATTCAGATTTTTTTAAAATCTTTTTTTTATGCACATTTTTTGTAACTATACGGAAGTGTGTCAAGTAAGGGATAAAAAGGTAACTATTGCTCGGCATGCATCTATATTTTGTTCAATCAGATCAGTCTCTTCTTATGACAGGACCGTAAAAACGTGATATTAAATGGTATGTTCGGTATTACTAAGACGATATAACAATGCAACGTTCTGAAATCCTGTCAGCGTGGCGATATGTAATTAAGATAGGTGCTCGTCAAGACCAGGATAAACTGCGCTAAGTCGTAAACCGGCTTCGTATGTTCCATATCTTTCGGAAGGATTCGAAGAGTGTTGTCCGACCAGGTGCAACGCACTTACCTCGGTACAAATACACAGAGATCTCTCTTGATATCTGATGTCACGAACTTTCACGTGTCCACGCCTGTCCCAATTGTTGGATAAAAGTGCACCAATTTCTTGCTATCATATACCTTTTTCTTATTATAGGATATATTGCAAAGTGTACCAAATAAGGTATATCAACTAAGTAACTGCTTAATATGATCTGATCGCACTTTTCTTGTACCTATTTTAAATTATTAAATATTTCCTTCGTGGATTTATTTTCAGTGTTTCCACAAAAACGACATAAAGCTGTCAAAAGTCTGATAGAAACGTAATAAGAATCTTATAAATTGCAGTCAGTGATGAAATTATTATTATGGGATCTGCATTTTATGCTGATTTATTTTCTTAGTATTATCTTTTCTCAAGGCTTTTAATTTCGTGTCTTCTTTCTAATGAATATTTCGGAGTCTTTTTTTTGGAAGTAAATACGTGTCGTGATATGGAATTTTGCCAGTGCCGATATTACGATATCCTTGGGCGAAGGTTTTGCTCCTCGATTCCCCTTCTTTTCTTCTGTACGGAACCGTGACCTCCTAGTCCCTTCACCCACAGCCTACTTTCTCCGAAATTAAAAGTTATGCTTAAAAGAGAACAAGTTCGTGTATTCCCGATCGTTGCAGAACTCTGAGCAATTTCAATCGCCTTGTACTTCGTTAAGAAAAGTTGAATAGAAACTAAAACATACACGTTTGGTGGCTTAATTTCATGAACTGATAGCCAAGTTTCTTTATTGAATTCAGTAATTTTTTACCATTTTCATTTCTGTAATTTTCACGAAAAAATTCTTGAAATGGATAGTTGCCAGCCTAATAGAAAGCAGTTGTGCAATTCTGATTCTTTTCGTTCCACCTTGGCGCACGGTCGTCTTTCGTTAAAATGTTTACCTGTTGAAAGAAGCATGAATTTCGCCATTTTTTTCCAGTATTTCGCTTTCGAAGCTGTAAAAGAACAATAGGGAGCGAGGAAACTCGACGCACTGTGGAAGTTCGAAAGATCTTTCTTCGGGGCACGGCTCGAGGTAACCAGCTGTCTGTGACCGGCCATAAACGACCGTAAAGACTGTAGCTTTCTCTACGCCGATCGTGATTTCACCGTGTTCGTACGATGAAAATGGTGATCGTATATTTCATACGTACTCTCTCCGACAAAAGTTTGATACCAATACCTCGTGCACGCTTGTTATTGAACCCCTTTGCACTGGACTCTACCCTTCTAAGTGGACACATGTTTAATTGATAGTTTAACAGATTACTAAATTAATAAGCTAGTTGTTTAGTAATTTAGTAATGGACGATAAATCAGGTTAATTATCATATCTAACCACAAATGCCTAGTAAATTTTGTGCATAAGGAAAATGGTGCAACGTCCTTTCACCACATTGCCATTTTCCCTAGAAAAGGTTAACATGCTCGATACTGTATAATTTCATAGTACAAATTAGTTTTAACGATGATTATACGTACTATGAGAAATACTTGTATTAATTGGAATTTTAAACGCTTAGCTGCCGATGTATTGATAATTTGTGAACGGTTATTATCTTACATCGACATCGTTTCAGTCTTGTTTAACAAACGTATATTTTTAATTATATAATACGGATAAAATCGTCCTCAGACAAGCGAAAGCACACACAATCTGTCTTTCACATTAATTTCGCTGTATCGCTTACGTAAGAAATATTTCCTGGTGCTGGTTTAAAATCAACGAAAACACTTGTACCTACTGGAACTATTTGAAAAAAAAAAAAAAAAAAAAAAAAAAAAAAAAAAAAAAAAAAAAAAAAAAAAAAAAAAAAAAACGTCAACTGTCCGCTACGTTGAACACTAACGTGCAATTTTGTGCTCATAAAATCCCCAACGTTTGCTTTCAATTACAATCAGAATAATATTCGCGGGACCACTTAGAAACGTTTAATAAGGTGGAAAATAGATAAGACGATTGGAAAATTATGCAACGTTAATCAACGTTCGAGGAATTACACGCCGGTGTATCGTGTGAAATACTTTTACAAGAAATCGTCCACACCGATACGCGGCGAAACGTTCGTTAAATAATTTCGCGCGTTCGATGAGGCTTAAACGCGATTCGCAAATGGAGGAAGCCAGATATACGCGTCCTTTTAATGCCTCGGAATCCAATTTATCGGAATACTGCGCATTGGAAATGGTAGTTACGCGATTCTTGCTCGCTCGAAATGTCAGGCCACGGTAAATCCACCAAGCCGCGTGTCGAATATGCTTCTGCGTTGATGCAAACGTTCCATGAAACCGGTGCAGATCGCTTTCAGATGCACGAAAAAGAAACACGACGATGATGTTTTCGTAGCTCCTCGCTGATTCACTATAATTACATACTAGGTTGTGCGGAAATAAATTGCGGTTCTGTGGTATGTTGTTCAGACGCGCGTAAATTCGTTTAATAACCTTATTTAATTAAAATAAAATCCTTTACAACTTGTACATTTTTCTAAAGCTTTTTTTATACCGTTGTCTTAAAAATTTGATGCTCTAGAATTGAAGAATTTGCTCAGAAAATGTTATTATTCAACAAACTTAAAATTCAGAATCGATAGTAGTCCTTACACTATTTTTTAGTTAAATTTGAAGGAAATGTTTAAAAATATATATATCACCAAAAGCTTAATACTTGATAGTATCCACCTTTGGTTTTATACAGTTTCATAATCTTCTCTTCAAAATTAATTCACTTCTTATGTTTTAGTTAACTGATTTTAGCTATTAATTATACCCTACAAATTCTAAAAAAAAAATTGATTGTAAAATAAACATCGGAACGTATCAGTGTTTCAACAACTTCGATCGTATCCTTCAACAGACACGAAACAAAGCGTCCATTCATAACAAGATCGTTGGATAGGGACTTCATCGCTAAAACGGTTCTCAGAGTGATCCATGGCGATGTCAGGGATCGGTTTAAAAATAAAATCGAAGGTTGAACGTCGGACACGGATCTCGTGTCGGTATTTCTGTCATGATGATCCTCGTTTTTTTAACGGCACATCGAATTAATCGTTCCGACGACGATGAACGACGTCAAACAGTCGAGGTATTAGCTGTGTGTGGCCCACTTTCGCGACTTGTGTATTCCGACTTTAGCTCTAACGGCTTTCTATGAAGTGATACCGTTTCAGTACACATCGAAACTTGATACACGCCGATAAAATGATTTTCTGAAACTGTTGAGAAACGCGAACATAACACGTCAACCGCCACAGTGAACGCGGCCATGTGTAGTCAGACTCGCTATAGCTGCAGTTATTTGAAATACAATCGTATCGTTTCTTAAATTCAGCATTCCGCTTGCTACTTTATGCAAATAACATAATTCTAGAATTTCTTTAACGCGTTCATTGTCACAGTGGAAACAGTCGTGAGCAGTCAGACAGATCCGTTTCAGCTGACGAATTAATTTTTTAACTCGCTATTTTGCCTACTAGTTAATTATTAATGTCACATAACATTGTCCTTGAATTTTTTAGCTATTTGATAATAATTAAATTCGTAACGCCGAACGTTTTAATTATCTTTATTTTAACTGTTGAATAATTAGTCAAATAAACTAACACGCTGACTTTGAATAAAATTGGTATTGCATGAATAGTGTAAAATAACAAACTGAAAACTGTAGATCGTGAACTGAAGTTTTGTAGTTTAAACGTTGAAAGAAAATAGTTGTCTATAAAAAATACAATCTTGTTAAAGCGTTTTGCGGCACAAGGCAATTCCTTGCTCACCACGGTCGACCATCTAATTTCAATTTAGCCAGAGGGAACGTCGTGTCGTGTATCCGTTAGAAAGCTTTTCTTTACTTTCTAACGGACGCTCCAGCACATAATACACGCCGCTATTTCACGCAAATGTCAATCCTTCTTCTCGACGTTGTTGCCTGCGTGCCTCTGGGAACACGGACGGTTAACAGTTGCACAATCGTGTGTTCGTGAACCAACTTTGTATGATCGTCAGTATACACCGAACATGCGACAGAACACGGATTCATTCGCGGTTTCTTCATTTTGTAATTGCGATTTCTCCACGATAGAGATACGAATCGAGCCAAGTTTCCTGGGGATATTGACTCGTTAATAGAGATGTTTGTCTCTTGGTTTGCAGCTACGAGTTTCACGAGCGAGGGGGACACGTTTCTTGATAAAACGTGTGCCCATAGATTTCCGCGTATTGTAATTGAAAGAAACGGTTAATAATCGACAGTCACGAAACGGTTTGGAAAATCTTACATTTTTCTATAAACGAATTTATTAGTTTTTTTGAATTCATCAATAATTTTAGGTCGACCTTGTAGTTTTCAATAGTTCATTGATTCTACGAATAATTTATTGTTCATATTTAGTACCAATTTGATACGAAATATTTTTTAATTTTTTTGTAAGAATTTAAACATCTTGAGAACATTAGTCGCGTTAATACAATTCCTAAATCAGACATTTTGGGTATAGTGAAAATTTATCAATTTCCAAAACGGAGTAAACGTTGCCCTGCAACCACAGTGCATTTGTCGAAAGTTTTCAGCACTTAAAGGTTTATTTGCACTTGTATCAAATTTCCCAACAGCTAAATATCTCAGCAATGTAATAACATTATCTACAATTTTATACTCAGACAAACCAGTTCAACAACTTTCAATGAACATCGTCCAATTTATGTTGATTTAGTAGCTTTGGCCATTGCTGAAGAGTGCAGAAGATAAACTCTTCCTTTTTCTCATTCCTGGCTACCAAACCGGGTCCCACACCAGTGTAAATTCATCCTAAAGGTATGTTGGGAAAGTCTATAAAGAAGACATTTCCTTACATCGCATTCGAGTCGTGCTCTTGAATGGTCGAAGTCAAGGATAAACTCGGTTATTCGGGGATTTAAGAGAGGTCGTCGATCGTTTGAAATGTGGCCCGGGGACGATACGAGCAATCGTCGATGTTCACGCTTCAATAGCACGGCTGTAAACCGTAAATAATATACTGTATAGTACGTATAGCAATAAAACAACGGTGGCCTAGCATCTGGTTTTACCAGCTCGGTCTGTCGTGTTTCACCCGGGATAACTTCCTTCTTCTACGGACTTTTCGCTTGGCTCCCTCCCCCCTCCCTATACACGTCCTGGTTTTTTGCTAATAAGATCTCAACCGACTCACGCTTCATTCCCACGCTTGTACTCTCGCAAATCATCTTTTACCAGCCTTTGATTCCGTACGCGTCCGGGACATGTTCGAATACGCTGTAGTAATCATGAGAATCAGCTTGAAAGAATGTGACGAATCAGACAGCTGGACTGTTATATATTTTTTTTGTTCATATGAATAACCGAAGAATTTCTTAACCGGAAATTGGGTCAATTTGACTCTAAAATTAAATCACGTTTTATTGACCCTCTAACGAAGAAGCCTGGGTAATCAGACCTAAAAAATATACATATACCAGGGTATTTTAATTGTTAAGCAATAAAATATTTACACGCAGGACCTTTGGAAATCGGCCGAAAGAGTATTTAATAGAATGCTTTGAAATTTTAGAAATGAAAAAGAGAAATAGCTCATAGTTCAATTTAACTTTTTAATTCTGTTCATGGTCCGGTAAACCTTTATGAAATGTTAGTCGGTGTCTCATGATTTTTTAGCAGGAGTGTTTATCTCAAATTTTGCGCAGTTACAGGGGTCATATGAGAAAAACGGTGTATAAAGGCATAATTATGGAACGTACTGATGTTAATTTAGATCATACAGATTTTGCAAGACGCGTTTTACTCACTTTCTTGATGGTAAATACCATGTTTTCAGGGATCATAAATCAGAACGGTCGGGCGAGAAATGAGGTCACAGGATCGTTGAGTGATGAGCAATTTTTTAACTTGTCAGATGATAAATTAAAAGCGTTGGAAAACAAAATATCGAAGGACTGTGATTAACTGTGCTTTATTTACATATTAATTATGTCTTTATAATGTATAAGCAGGAAAATTGAAGATTCTTTTCGCGAATATAATCGCGAAAATTTTAATCCTTTATTTATTTTAGTTAAAAGCATCTAAATGTAATTTAGTTTTATTAAATGAATGTTAGCATTAAGATTGATTGCAATTTTAAATATTGATAATTGCAGAAAAATTTCTAAATTTATTTTATATTAATACTAAAACATTAATTTTCTTCTTAATTACATTCTCATAAATATCACATTAAAAATGTAATCTTCATTTATTCTGCGTCTCATTTGAAATTCTATTTCTCCTCAAATTAAGGATCTATTCAAACTGACCTAGTGAGAAAGTGAAAACAATCAGAAAATGAGTTTGAAAAATGTTGTCAGTAATTAGTGGATCGTCGTAACGAGCTTCTAAATATAATTGGCCTATACCGAGTGTCTTATTTGAATCAGCTTTCAATTTTTAATTACAGTAGCATATAATGACAAATTAATATCCTACAACTGTCACTCGAAATACTTCTTCATATTTTTCATATCATTCGAGATATTTGTGCAGGAAGATTAAAATGGAACACCTTGTACATGTCATACTATTGTTCTTTTTATACGTAGTTGAAACAGTCCTTAAAATTTCTCAGGTATCTCCTGTATACCTGGCCCTAACATCACGTTAATTATCCGTGGCTCCCCTTCTATTTAAAAGTCGAGTAGTGTCGTTTAGAATTTCAGATTTTTCGTATTAACCCGTTGCCTTATAACGAAGAGTTGCCAAGGTCACAGATTAAAACGCAGCATCATAAATAATTAAATTTTAAATCACTAATTTAACCAGTTCGATTTGAAATAATTATTAAATTGAGTACGCGTCACTAGTAGTTCTCGAATATTAATTCCTATTAATAATCAACAATGTTAAGTAAAATAACACGAGAAGGACGCTGTGGGCATGTTCTTTGCCCTCTTTTTTCCCATGGTGCTCGACAATATACACACATACGGGAACATCGTCGGAACAAAAGGGTTGAAACGATGCAGTTTTTGCATCGCGTAGAAAACGGCGCGTTAACGGAGCGTACGCAAAAGTATCCGTGTGCAGAACTTTGTTTATGGATCACTGGCTCGACGTGGAGGCCCGTTCGACCGTGATAGACGTCGATCCCCGATACAGCCGACCTGCACAGCTGTAGAACAAAGGGTAGATCTCCCTTCCTCACCTTGCGTGGTGTATTTCCATTATACACGCCTGTGTCGTGTAGGGGTGTGAAAGGGTGTTGGCGCCAAGAAGGGCAACAATGCTGTCAGACGCCAGTCGTATCTCTCTGTTCCCCTTCATCCCGACACGCTCGTTCGTCTATCCTCTCTTTTCCATCCATCCTACATTTTCCGCCGTTTGATTTCTTTTTCTGTCGTGTACGTTGCTCCCGTTTCACCCCTTGTTTTTTCTATCCCCTACTGTATATGTATGTATAGTAAACGTTGCCCTTCTGCACCAGCCACGTTTGCCCGGATCAGTATATGTATGTTCGTTAGTTTGTTTCACCCCGTCCTATTCGCTCTTTTCGCGATACAAGCAGCCAAAGCACGCCGTTTCGTACTCCTCCCTATCGTGCTGTTCGAGCAACTGAGTTTTTTCAAACAACGGCACGCGTGAAAAAGGTGCAAGCGATCTAGCCCGACGATCCTTGTAATGTACTCGCGCGAGTGTTTGCCCCGCATCCGAGACCGAGGGAAAAGTACGAATACGGCCGCGCGGAGGGTGCAGGAGCGCGAAGGGTTGAATAAATGTGAAAGGGGGGACGGGGGTTTCTGATATACATAATGTCTTTTTTCCATTTTTCTTTTTTCTTTCATAACTACGTAAAACGTACTTTTGAAAATATTGAAAGTGGTACGATTCTTGGATTGTTGATTCCGTAGGGTTATAATAGGGTGTAAAGTACTTACAATGATCAGTAGATATAATTCTTCTTTATCTTCGCAAAAGGTAACTTACTTATCAATGCGAGTACTTAAGAAATTTTCTAGCTTAGAATAGGAAGGGTTGCGAGCGTTCGTGTTCCGATTCAAATAAAATTTTGTAGGTTTATAGAGCAACTTTCTCTTTATCAGCTACCGTAACTCCAGTTTAAGGGTAGAAATCATCATATTTATTAATTTTAAAGATTCCATAAATCTACAAAGTGTCATCGAGTTTCATCCGTGATCTTTTCTTATTAGTGAACCAAGGGTTAATTTTTACAATAACGATGCACGGTAAAGAAATACGGAATTTTAAAGAAATAGTATGAAAATAGGATTCCTTGAACGCGAAGGAGTATTTTTCCAGTCGCATGATTCACGTAACGCGTAGTCGAATGGAATTTATGCGCATCTTAGCCTGATCCGATTCCTTCCCCTTGGGCTTTCAATGCGAGCGTGTCAACTTGTTCAATAATAATAAAGCCATTTCAATTGACACGTATTACACGTGTGCACGGGTTTGAATGTGTACAAGCAACGAGCTGACGTGTGTGGTCACGCTTGGTTGTACGCGATCTCATTGTCCGCGGCATGATTAGCGAAACCGGGTCACTTGCAGCGCTGCACAATGCAATCATTTCGCATGCAAACTAATCTTCCTACCACCCACATCGTCGCACTTGGTACGTACGTGTTTGCTTGCCTCTGTTCGTATCCTCATCAGACCATTCCTCGTCGCTACTTGGAATTAATCTTTGGAATTGTACGGGCGAATCGATTTCGTTCTCGTATAACTAGCGCGGTAAACTGTGTCGTTTTTGCTCAACACATTATCTACTGCCCTGCCTCGCTCCAGCATGAAATATTGTACTTTTCCAAATAAAAATTAGTAGCAGAAATGCTGTATTTTTAGGAACTTAGAAATTTCGAAATATTACGTTCTAGAAAATGTGACATTTTCGAATAAATATTTGAAGAAATTTAAAAATATATTTTTAATGTAAAAAGTGTAGGAATTTTTATCAGAGGTTGATAAAATAGTTGTCTGGAAAAATATCTGCTTTATAAACGTTTCTGTGTATTTTGCCCCGAAACGACGTTTGCAACGGCTGAAGGTAATGAGCTTTTCCGGCGGAACGGTTTCCGAGCGAATGTACCGCTCGCACTTGGTGTTTTCCTTGTTTCGATCCAGCCTTTCGTTCTTCTGTATGCAAATCAGTCGACACCTACCTATGCGGCGCTTCGTGTCTTATCTTCATCCCTGAGAGGTTGCTGCTTCGTTCAAATAAGATTGCGTGCAACCTTCGTTCCGAGTCTCCCTTTGCCGGCATCTCTACACGTCTATCCATCCTGGACGTTCGGACGTATCTTTGACGCTTAACCCCCGACTGATAACGTTTTACGAGCTTCCTTCAGGGGGTGGAAAAAAATAGCGGAGGGTTGCGAGCTCGAAATACGCGTTGGGTGAACGGCGATCGTTGGGACCTGTTAAGAGGAAATTAATCTAATAGCTTTGCGGCTATAATTTCTTTTGTTGATAACGCTGATGCATGACTGAAATTTTATAACTTTTATTTTTCGTTTTAGAATCAGTTAAAACGTACAGTTTTGTTAGTTAAGCAAAAGGACTTTTTAAATTTTAAATATAATTCTTTGGGAGTGTACTTGACACTTTGATAGGGCACATTGTAATAAAAATTATCAGTCTTTAAATCGTTTATGGGAATATTAGTACATTTCTGTTTTAATATTTTGTTATTTGAAAAACGATTTTGGTGGCACATAGCTACACAGAAATTACAAGGTTTACACCGAATAATAGTAGGTATATAATATTACACGTAAAAATTAGAAATTCTCAATTTAGACGTTATACATATACATTTTACATCCGCATGTTCTTCATTGCCAGAATAATCCGGTTTGTTCAAATTCAATGTGCCAGGTAGTGGAGCAATGCAATGAAATTCATTGGAATTATAATTATCGGAAACGTTAATGTTACAGTGTTATTGATAGATCGATTATTAGCTTGGATATTATTTGGCCTGGCATTTAGTAATTGGATGGTTCAATTATTTCGATCGATTCGCTGCCTTAATAAGGCAATTAAGCGGGGACATATTATGTAGTATTTAACACAATCATCTATCATCTGAAACAGTTCCCATAAATTGATTAATTCCCTTTTATATTATTATCGATTACCGGGGAGGTTCTCATTATTAATTCGAAACCGTTTTATTTGCGATATAGTGTTAAATTAATAGCAAAATAATTGTTTAATAATCAGATATATTAAATACATAATTTTTCGATTAAATACAAATGTAACGTCATTTGAATGATTTAGTAACAAGGTAAAATAGACGACAAGTCGGGTTAATTACCGTATCTAGGTAATAATGCTTGTAATTAGTAACTTTCAACTATAACATGATTGGTGGGTCCTCCTTCCCCGCCTCACCATTTTCTCTAGGGAAGGTTAACATGTTCAGTATCGTACATCGATGTTAGAGTTGGCGTGTAATCGTGTATCGAGAAGGTAAATTTCCCCGGAAGGCACACGTGAACGGTGGCATTTCACGATTCCTGAGGATGGCTTTTCATGGTGTCCGGGTGTGTGTACGGAGGATAGAGAAAAGGGGGAAGCCGAAACTATGGGGAGTCGAACAGAACGGCAGAGGCGTCTTACGAGGACCGAAAGAAACAGTTGCCTCGTTCGTAATTGCGCGGGGCTTTAATTAACAAAGCACAATGGAGGGAACCGTACCCATTGCCACCCTCATTGTCTTTGCGTTAGATCTGTCCTAGCTAGAGTCCCCTGTAGAATCTATATTGTATGCACGCGTGTGTGTACACGCATATAGAGACACGCGTCTACACGCGTACCCATTGTACGGGTTGCCGGGGCTCTTTCGAGCGATGGTCGATTATTTAACGCAATTATCCGTCGTTCTCGTCTTGCCCTCCGTTTCGCTCCGCGGAACGTGGCATTGTTTCTTCTCGATCGTATCGATTCGAGAGACTCGTTCGACGGGTTCCTGTCTGTTCGGAATGGAAAGCAGTCGATGTCGAGAAGGAGCGCGGGAAACGAGCGTTAACCAGCTGGCCGACGAACGAACCTTGCGAGGACGATTCTTTTCTAACCCGTTCCAAGCCTGGGTCTTATCACAAAGCTGGATTTACACGCTCGTAGAATTTGCATAAACTGGTTGTCCAATCTGTACGATCGCGTACCTAGACTTTCCTTAACTAAGGAAAGAAAAACACTTTTGGCATTTCAGCATAATAAAAACGGCAGAATTATTCTAAATATCTCAGTACACAACTTCTAGAAAATAGTTCGTTAAAATGAAGGAGATTAACTTTTGAAGCTTTATCCTTCATTCTTTTTTTGCACTACGGTATCGTCTCTCGTATCGAGCTAAACACGCGAACTGTTCAAACTGAGTTGCACAAATCAGTTTCCGCAGGCGGGTCGCGAGTTGTTCGTCAGTGGGTCAGGGAATCACGAGCAACCGATTAACCGTTAAAAGGATCACCGAAACTGCCTTCTACCGCGCCTTCTCCGCTCCATTGTTAAGAGCGTTTCGGTGTTCCTCGTGGGACCCGTCGACGTTGTTGATCATTGTGTCGGTCGCGATAACATCGTTACGACGTTGGAAGGTATCGCGGGTGAAATTACCGACGAACCAAGGGAAATTGTACCCCTTCCGGTCGTGAACAAGATTCGATCGATGTCGAGATTTTTGCCAGCCCAGGTCCTTTGCTTATTCGACCCCACCCACCCTGCAACCCCCGAAATTACGTCAACCAGGAGGGAATAGTCGGAGGGGTCCTGCCCACGGATTCGCTCCATGATTGTTATTCACTTAGATTGGGGTTGTTTAAAAGTTTTCAAACAGAAGGAGCCGACCGTATTCTCCTGTGATTCGTCCGGAATAAAGGAGTGCTGCAAATCGTTGTTGCTGGAATCGAGGACGCTCAGCCGCAGATTCTGTTAGTCGGGGGATGATGGTAATAGTATTAGGGTTAGTGGCGTATCTCGAGTGGTTCGAGTTCCTGGTGAGACGGCAGGGGTTCGAGGTTGGATGCGAAGAAGAAGCGGAATAGAGGTGAAAAGGTAAAATAAACAGAGGCACAGGACGACGTTCCCGGGGGAACGGGAGGAAGCTCTCCTCGAGTGGTTGGATGATTTTATTGGCCTGAATTGCTGGAGGATTAATTTCGCTGGATTTAAGTGGAATGCCGGCGAATGGAACGGCGTCCATTAAAAATGATAATATTTGGACGGTCGATTACCCTCCTTTGTACGTTCCAACTGGTCCATTCTTTTTTTTTCTTTCTCTTCTCCCACGTAAATTAGATTTTCGTCGGGTAACTTCGTAGACTTAGCAGACACGACGAGAGGAATCTTAGTGATGTTAAAGTTGGATTTTCTTATGCTTTTACAGCATTACGACTACGCGGAGAATTTCTGGTAATGACACATTAAGTATTCGTATGTCTAGTAAATTTGATTACTGCACGAACTTTTTGTAGAATGGCAATCCATAATGTTATCGAATTTAGCAACTAGAAAGATATAGAGCCCATAGATATCTAAATAACCCATTAATTACCTATCTAGATTTCTAAGCGATGGTAACTTCTGCATACCCCTATTATTATCCGAAAATCCCAATATTTTACCGTACCTAACATCTTCACACGAAGAAATATATTCCCATAAAAATTGTCACCCCAGTTGGCCGATAGTTTACTATCTGGAAGTCGGTATAAACGAAGAAGAAAACCCTGTATTTTCTCTTTTTACGCAGACCACGTTTCTCGATAACAGCATGTTGAACGAAATTTCTTAGCGGTCGCAACCTTGTGTCCGAAAATTGAAATTCCTTTTGTTCATCCGTAAGAGAGGATCATGAAGAAAAATTACTCGGTTGACTGTAGTCTTCCCAGGGCGTTACACAGGATCCGATAGACGCGTCACGATGAAAATCTCGTCCCTGATCGTTTCTTTAGCCGAGGGTGGCTGTAAACAGGGCGAGCTTATCTTTCCCTTTGGCTCGAGGGTGGACCCTTTAACCGAAACCAAGCAACCTCGTCGATAAACTTCGAGTTCCGGGGATGTATACGGTTGGCAAAGACGTGGTAAAACGAGAACAGGAAGGAGGACTCTGTATATCTTCCCTCTTTGCCTGGTCTACGTCTTGTATTCAGGAGGGGCGAAGAAACTGTTAGGTCGGGCTTTCGTAGCGAGTCAACATTAGTCCCTTAATCTGCCAGCCCGTAACGAGATGCGAAATGGCTTCGGTCCCGATGATAATTGACACGGGTTTTCTACGCTTCGTTACCTTTTGCCGACCTGACTAATTTCCTCGAACGATTAACCCAATCGATACGTGGCTTTTTTTTCTTACAGCAAGAAACGAGGATGGACGAAAAATGTTCTTTTTTCTTTATGTACTTTAATAATAGTAAAATGGGCAGACGTTAACTTATAACTCAAAGTGACCACTATCAGCACCAATGCTCTCCAACTTTTATGTCTTTGATACTGTTATAATATTCAAAGTCAAACCATTAATAATTGTCATTATTTTCTGTAGCTGGAAATTAGAAACAGATGTGTAAACGAAACTTTTGAAATTCAATCTTTCGACGAGGCATTGAAGCAGATTACAAATCACTTGGCCGCGTACCCATCCGCCGGAAATCAAAAATTCTGACGCGTAATCTTTCCAGCCCTCTCGTATCGATGCAGGGAAAACGCGACGAATGTTCTCCCTTGACATCTGACAGGGCTGAAGACGGTTCGCGGTGGTATATCGGGATCAATGTTGGAATACGAAAACAGCAAAGAGTCAGCTACCCCCTCGGTTTCGAAACTCACCCTCTTCTTGTCGTCGTCGCAGTCGCATTTCCGGAGTCTTTTACCGGCGGAGCGTGTAAGCTTACACAAAGAAGGCTCGTGGAAGAGGTAGGTCGCACAACCGGTGACTAAACCCCTTCCCTTTCCTTCCTCCTTTTCCCTTCTGTTCTCTACTTTGGCGAACTTTTAGAAACTGCAATTTCTGTATACCTTTATCGTTGGCCGACGCCAAGCGTAATTCCGATCGCGCTCGACTCAGCTTTTGCATAACCGCATAACCCGGAGCAGTCCCGTCGGGGTAGTTCTAGAATTCATAAAAGGGTAAAAGGCTAAAATTGCACCACGTTCCTACCCCTTTTCTCGTTCCACTATTTCCTTCCTTTCCACCATTTTCCTGCTCGTTTCATACCGGTGGTCGGCGTTTCACCGAAGCAAAAGGTTCAACCGGCAATCATGCTTATAGCCGGCTGGCAAATAGTTTTCTTGATTCGATGGGGCGAATTTTTATCCTGTTTAGGCGGAACGACCCTCGGCCCTGCCGTAGTCGCGACAGACCGTTCTGATTCTTCTTCGACCCCTGGATTCTTCTTAAGATTTCACCACGGGGTGTGGTGATTTTTCGTGTTTTATTTTAAGAAGAATACGTTCCGTCCATTCATCAAAAATTTTAAATTTAGTACAAAAGTTTGTTGTTATTTAATACCATACAGAATCTATTTTTTTATTTCTTATTGAATTAGATCAAAATTAGAAGCTATTTATTTTTGAGTTTTCAGAAACTGTACTCAATTATTTCGTATGTTCGCTATTTCGAGTAAAAAGTTCATAGACGTTTGTTCGCAAATTGCCCATTATCCCGCGATAAGAAAGAAATTCGTTCGCCATCTGGAAGATTTCAATTTTCTCGAATGGAGGAGACGATCAAATTAATTCGCGGCGATTGCTTGGAACAGAATTTTAAAACTCTGCAAAGTACGCAGAGTGTAATCGCATCTTCCAACCGGCGGATAGTCGCAATAACTTTTTCCTTTTTTTCCCCTCCCCCTTTCCACCGTGTGGGAAGTGCGCGGTAATTTCAGAATATATTCCGTAAATCTTGCCGGGCTCCCCCTTTCATATTCTCAGAAAGACGGTAGACACAAGAGGCGACTTTGACTGAAGCTTGCAATGAGCTCACGCCTGCTCGCGTACGTCTCGCTCCTCATCTCTTCTTCTCGAGCTTGGCCCAAGCCGAGGGAATCAATAACTCCTCGCGACGGAGTCACCCTCTCGTTCTTCCGTCTCTAACCAAAGAACCCTGCCTGTAACCCCATAAAACGTCCACGGGGATGATTCGCATTGTGACGATCTCCGAGACGCAGTTTCTTGCTGACGGGACGACTTTCCAACTGCTTTTCAAAAGGTGTCAGATTTTCATCGGGATTAGACCCGATAATTTCCCCGATATTTACGAAACGATGAAATGATTTTGGGGAGGGATAGAACGTTTAGAATGGATTATTCTCCTTCGAAATGAAGAATAATCTTTTTTATATTAGATCATTTGTTGAATGGTATTTGAGGGGTTATTTGTATAAAGAATATTATAAGTATGTTAAAAATATACTATTTTTGGATTTTTAATTCTTGGGCTTTGGATCACTATGACTTGGACGAATTTAAATTTCACTTTTAGGTTACATGATTTCTGTTTTTCAAATATTTTATTATTGTTTTATGTATTATTTGCCAACAGATGAATCCTTTTATTTCGAAATTTGTGTATCTTACTTTAATCGGAATATTATTGTAGGTTTCCAAAAATATTAGTTAAGTATTATAATTTCATTGATTAATCATTTCTGAGAATTTCTATTATTGAGTAGAAAAACTATAGATTTAATTTTAATAGAGTCACATTCGAGCCTGCCGTGACGTTTAACGCTGCGAATATGTGACGCCTTTGATTTATCATACGAGGTCTTAATTTTTTATTTTATACACTTTGAAATAGATAAAAATCAGATTTATTATGTAATCTAAATGATAGGTTGCTAATACCAAAATTAGTATAGCTTATCAAAACAGCAATAACGCGTTTATTATTCATATCTTGATACAGTACAGTGAATTATATTTGCGCAATTTTGTTAATCTGATCAGAAAAGAATTATCATGACACGTACACACATACGTTGCTTAACAGCGCGGTAGGCTTGTGACAGCAGCTCGAAATTTGCATAAGTCAAGGCCTGAGGCAAAAATTTCATTTTCACGTCCACATCGGGGTCCTTTAACAAGAACGATCTAAGAATTAATTGAACGCATACGTTTAAACCGTTATCGCTTATTACCAGCAGGGTTTCACCTGAATATTCTATCCTGGAGGGGTGGTCGGAGCAGTGGTGTGGGGGATAGTGGGTGGCTATCGGCCGTAATTTATAGCGAATCAACGTGATCGTAAAACACGAAACGGTGACCGTGATATCCGTGGTCGTGCTCGAAAATGTAGTTACACGAGCGAACGAGTAGCGAGTGGCGTCGCTAATTTATTAGATTCTGGAATGCGCACTGGTAATCTCATCGATCGGTGTATTTGTCCAGCTGAGTGCGTCCGTTAATCTTGCGCAAATGAAATAATGGTTTCAAGCTTTATCGACGGATAATGAATTTTAAATCGGATCAGCCCGGACGGCATTAATTCCGCGTTCGCCGCGCGTGATCCCAGACCGGATTGCAAATTAGATTATCTATCTCTATCAGCTGGTTCTACTTTCTCGTCGCCTTTTATTTGTCTCCTGGTTCGTTCTTTCTTTTCTTCTTCTTTTTCTTTTTCTTTTTTTTTTTTCAACCGGTAGACACACATCAGTCTTGCGACTCGAAAGCTAAATGGCATGAAAGCACGGAATAAAGGCGCGGCTGATCTGCATAACAAAAGTGGAAATCACGAGATACGAAATCTTAACCAAATTCTATGTACCTTTTAAATCGTAACGCGGGAATAAAACTTCCTTTAATCGGTGCCACGCGAACCTTCTTCTAATTGGTACTTGTATTCGAACGGGCTACGCCTTTCCGTCATGTAAATTTTTCTGATTTACATCCAGCTACTCTCACCCCCTACCCTGCTCTGGCTTTTTTGCATTTCTCGATAACGACGGTTGCACCTGGTTTGTACCTGGTGTGTTATCTGCCGTTATCAGGAACGGTCGTTCGTTCGTTTGAAATCACTGTTCACCGGTGTAAAAGGAAACGCCAGGCTATACGCGTATGTAATTTTTGCTGCACGGTTAGCTTGTCTTTCTAGGTGGTGTTGTTGCAATTAAAAAGCATCGTTTGTTGCGGCAACGGGTAACGAGGGACTTGCGTGGAAACGGTTTGCTTTCAATTTTTACAATTGCAGGGGTTTACGGTAATAAGAAGGCAACTCGACTTTTTGCGTCCTTTTTGTTGTAAATTCTTGCATGTGGTATTACGTACATGAGTTAATGAGAATTAGCACCTGAATATTTCCGTTGTTTTCAGAGATGTGAAAAAACTTTATTAACCAAAGTTATGCAGTACAGAAGGGACTATAACATGTCAGTAATAATTGCTGTTTAGCTAGAGGGATTTCAGAGATTTCACGGTCACTTTTACAACAAAAGATTTAAAGAGTTCTACAAAATCGATGTTTCCTAACTAATAATTTCATACATTCATAATTTTTCGACATACACACATTAATACTTGTATAGGGGATGTTGAGCTGCATCAGATAATACGTAAAAACGTATGCGATTGGACCACTCTGTGCACCTTAGATATTTATTGATCCATTGTTTATTTCAAAAAAGAATCAGCCAGTTTCTATCTGTGAATACTATTTTGCAAAATGTATAAAATCACTTTTATACATAAGGCTTACTCATTCAATATTTTGACTCATTTTGGAATTCCCCTACATTTGTGTTATATCGGATAAAAAAATATAACTTAGAATTCTACCCTGTTTAATCCAAAAATAAACAAACATTGCAATAGATAAGAAAAGCTATTCAGTGATATAAAACATTTAACACAAGTAAAATTGCACAGTAAAAGAAATTCTGTTTTATCAAGTTGTAATCTTTTTAGAATTCGTTGAATCAATCGAATCGTTGATGTACGCAATCCTTACGATCTCCTCTCCACGAGGATATCGAGATGGTTGTGTTAGGAATCGACTGGCAGTAAACTAACGGGAAAATTATTACGTTCAGGATAGGTTTATCCTGTTGAAACCCTATTTGGTCGTAATGTGTTTAGGCGGCTAAGTTTCGATTCGCAGTCACAGGGCGGCGCGGCGCGGCGTCGAGCGTAGTTGCTTGGATTTGTATTGCGAAATGGGCGGATTGATGGTAAGAGGATAGAAGAGGGTGGACAGGCCATGTTAACCCAGTTTCTATCCAAGTGATCAATACAACAGCGTTCGTGCACCGTCGTAACCACTTATTCATCTTGGAAGGTTCGCGAGCTGTTTATTCTCCTCGAGTAGAGAACTGTTGTTCCTTTTATAACCGACTAAATTTGATTCGTTTAAACGTTATTCTCATCGCATTCAGGAACTCAAGGTTTTATCTTTAAATAATTAAATGTAGGTAGATTATTTAAATTTAGTTTTATAGCAAGATTCGTTCTTTTTGTTGTACTTCAATTCTTTTTATGTTAAAGACGATTAGAGTCGCTCATCATTAAATGCTTATTGTGTATACTGGCGGGCATATTAGTCTTCCCTTGGGAGAAATGGCGATGTAGGAGAAAAAATTCCCACCATTCTTATACCGAAAGGATACTGGATATTTGTGTCTGGTACCATTATTAACAGAGCCCATTATCTAGTTCAGCTCTTTGTTAGATTAAGTAATTCACTTTGAAATAATTAGTAAGCTAAATATTCGTCATGTTTAATTTAATCTAGACTTATCTTAAGCATAATATGCGGCAATTTCCTAGTATTTAAGCGAATGGTGGGGGTATCTACCCCTGTGGTGCCATTTTCCCTAGGGAAACTTATCGTAAACCGATGGCGTACTAAGGGCGACTGTAGTCACCTAGTCCTTTCCTATATATGGAATAGTAACAAAGATAGTGATATGAGTAGTTACTATCAGTTAACCCTCGAACGACGAACCATGGAGTGACTTCAATACATTTTAAACTATTTCTCGTTTCCATTCTTAAACTTTCAAAGCTATATATTCTTTCATCCGGTGTATAAAATTTTATTATTGAACAATCGAAATAAGTAGTAGCTATAGAACTTCCAAGTATTCTACTAACTAGTTACTAATTTTTATTTGAACTGAAAAGGAGACGAACGATCTTTCATGTTGACTTCTATTTCAAATGGTGGGTCACAACTGGTCGGATTTTACAGAGTTTCACACGAAAGGGAGTAATCATTTTCCCATGATCTTTCTTGTACCTTCCTGTAAAATCCGATCGATTTCTACGTGCATACACACTTAACTCAGGTTGAACGCGTGTTCCACGGCATTTGTTCGACAGCGACGCGTGTTAACGCCTCCTTGAGGTAAGATCCGTGCCCTGTCTGTTCACCTGGCGCGTTCACCGTAATCTCAAGCGAAGGATAAGCCGTGACAAGCGTGTAATAATCGTGTGCCAGAAAATTGCCCTCTCGATTTGCCAAACAGATAATTAATTAACTCGATTGACGGATCGAATCGACACGTCGACGCGACGATGACGTTGATTGTTCGATTGTAAACTCGCTCAAGACACAGAAAAGTATTTCAATAATTTCTGATCAATTGAAGACGAGAGATTTTACAAAATTTATTTCATTTTCATACAATCTGCTATTTTATAGATCCATAAAAATCCACAGCTTGGTAATTAAGTAAACGAACGAATAAATTCCTAATAATATGGATAACGAATTTTGATAGAAATTCAGATGTCACATATGGGTGACGTGATAGACAAAGTATTAATTATCTACAAATGTAAACAGATGATGTCTTAAAGATTTGGAGAATGATATTAGGTAAAATTTTCAAAATTTGCACGATAATGATTCTTAAGTCTTTGCATGATCGTGTTCATGCGCTTACAACAGAAGATAGGTGCACACGTCCTCGCACCGAAGCCAATTAACTGTAACCCGCGGGATCTGCTTGCCAAGTCAGGCTTACCAGAGTAATGCCCTACGAAGCCCTTCGTCGAGAGGGGCCAGACCCTGCGAGATGTAACGGCAGACAAGAAAGAGCGTGTATGGTTTACCTTTGTAATTCGCTAAGCCCGATACGAGCAACACCGTGCCAGCCGTGAATTCGATTAAAATGCACCGTAGCTACGGACACGATCGACCCGATCAAACTGGATAAAATCGTATAGCATTATAATAGGCACATCATTAGGCAGTGAAATAAGTCCTTCGCAACTTCTTATTTCGATTATTTTGGTATCGTCAATCTATATAACACCTGCATTTTTAAGAATTAATTCAATTAATACAGTTCGTTTTGAACTAAAGTAAGAATTGATACGAAACAAGAATTAGGGATTGGAGTATGTTTTAATAAAAGGGTTCTATACATCGTATAATAATGCAAATACAAAGCATACAATTACATTTGAATTATTACTATTTCAATGATTCGTTGTCCAATGGTTAACCCATTAATACTCAGATATCACTGGTAGAAGAAATATTAGTTTTTGCAAATAATTAAGACAATCAGTGCCGTAATAGTTTTCCTAGAAATCGCAAATATTATTTACGATGCTTCTGTCTCGGAGCCATTTGGAAACTTTAATAAAACTTTAAATTATTAATTATTGAGTATATATTACATTATGAGTTAAAGGGTTAATTTTTAATAAATTCGCCCGCGGGAGCACTATAAGATGATCCGATAGTAGCTAATGTGTTAAGTTATGGAGTTTTTAAATTTTTGAAAACAAGAAAAGTTATCAGTTAATCGGTTAAAACAATAGTATTTTTTACCAGAAAATACGAAGATCAAAAGAACTGAGGTTTAAGAGGATCAAAGTGGAATTTCTATTTCGAACTGGTATACGCTTTTGCTCAGTGCCGTAGTAACATGATTGCTTGACAAATATTGGAGACCGCCCAATGATCTTGCCAGAGTAACGAGTCCAAGTTTATACTAGTTGGTTGACTGGAAAATTAAACGTTGCACTTTGGATCAGGTCTGTGAGCGTTGGCGTGAATTTAATTAAATTGTGATAAACGAAAGGACTGGCGTGGCAAAGTACCGTGAAATGGACAGTGTGTAACACTTACTCGCTACTCGGGGATTCTGTTTAAGTTTCCCCGTACGTTAAACGGGCGTAGACAGGATAAAATCACGTAGCTCGGGCTATTCTGTAATAAAAATCTACCGTAGACATCGTGATATTTCGTTTTTTTAGGCTCTTCTCTTTGCAGCCCGAGCTAGCGTAACTAATTCTGTTCGACTGTTTACATTCGTTTCACGTGTTACGATTTTACCGATTCTAAATGGTTCTCTGATATACGGTGAATCAGTTTCGCCTGATTTTTCGACGAGAATAAAACAAGCATTGATTGCTTTTAATAATGTTCTCCTGGGAATATAGGTTCTACGTGAAACGACTATAATTTGAGAGTAACGTTTGATGTTAATTTGAAGTCTGGTTTGTATAATCTGTATTTGATAATTCAGTGACTCAGATCACAATATTAATATTTAACGCAATATTTCTTTAATAATTTGTTACCAGAGTTTTGGAAAAATTTCAACATTCATGTATGTGTAATACACTTAATTATAATTTGGATGAAGATCTCTAAATTATATTTAAAAAACAGTACCTGTATTAAACAATTTTTTCAAATTCTTTATATTCTTAATTCTTAAATTTAATTATTAATTATTAATAAATTATTTGAAGAAATTGAGGCGGTTTCTCCGCATAGACTATAGATTATAGATTTACCTACACTTTAACTAAAATAAAGTTTATTACGTTTTAATTTTTTCCGATAAATTTATTTAATTCAACTTGTTGAAACTTTTTGATAGATTTACTAGAAATTCAAAAGAATTTATTTCATTGATTATTTGACAAATGAGCATGTTATAAATTGCATTAATTAAGCACATACATTTGTATCATAATTTTGCGTATGATTATATCTTACAAGCTTTATATTCCCAAGATTTACGGATGTTATAATAAAATTGAAATTATCGAGGTGTATATTTAACCATAAGCGCAGTAACTTGAAGCCCATATTGAAATTGATCGGTAATCGATCGTTCAATTATTAGAGCTGGATGCTATCTGCAGAAAGCGTAATGATTGCGTATCGATAGTGGTTTCGATGGTATCACGAGGTATTTACGTAATTGCCCCTTTACAGAGTGTATTACCTTAAATAATAAATTTCTGATCGTTTAGTGATAGCTTAGTAACGTCAAACAGTAAATTAGAAATTCCTTTTGAATTTGAAATACTTCTGATGGCATCAGCCCTTTTGTAAATGAAATAATTTTAATTTAACACGCTACTACACACCTCCTTTCGTATGATATTAATCGGCAATAAATAAGGCACGTACTATTTTTCACCACAGAATTATTTTCAGGAACAAATTTTGAATTAACGTCCATAGATGGCAACACTGTCTATAAAATGCGCACGCAACGGGTTGAGCTACAAATTGATATTCTTCCGTACTTTTATATCATCAAATCCTGTCAGACTTTCTATATTTCGAAATCGACCACACAATCTAACACATCGAGAGACACATTGACGCGTACTTTCAAAATACTTACAAGAATCTGAAACCTCGTTTCTCTACTTTCTCATCGATCGCGACAGAATATCTAATTCCGCAGAAATATCATGACACGTTGACAACCGTGCATTAAACGATCAAGGAATTTCATGCAAATCGCACGAAATCTATCGTCCGTCTCTTTAGCAGGTTGATGTTCCCAACCGTTTGTCTCGGCAAGGAATTAACCGGCAATGTTACACAGATTTCGGCGTGTAACGTTTAATTAGCGGCAATTGATATCCCATTATATCGCGGCAGGAACGTCGAATCGTTTCGCGATATTGCGAACGCTCGGTGTTCGTCGAGCGGTTAAAGCTTTTCATCTGAAAGCAATCGTGACATCGTTGCACCTCGATAGGGTTACCTGGGCCCGTCTAACTGCAGCGTTCCGCTATCGCCGTAAATTAAGAGTGACTGACAGACATCAGAGAGGAATTCCAAGGGGTTCTCGCAATGGCTGCTTTGTACGGTGCCGCATGCATAGCGAGCCGCGTACTTTGATCGTTCACTGTCCATTATTACGATAGTACTTGCGGCGTCGTTCTACGAATAAAATAATTTCCTTTGTAACGAGACCGTCGGCGACGATAAGGATCCGAGAGCTTAACCGACGTGATTGTTCCCAATGGTAATAAAGCGACGACTTCTGTCGTGATTCGTTAATGAAAATGTTGCCGTGCGGAGCTATGTACGCGTTGGCATCGCTCGGAATGCGCTGATAAAGTCGTTTATTCGACGGAATTATTACATTTTTATTTTAGAAAATCGACGCTTCAACACCCCGTTCATTCGTTGGACTTTGAATTCTCTGTAATCCTCATTTTATGCGTTTCTGAAGAGAAATGGAAAATTATTTTTATAGACACATCTCTACATCGTGGTAAGGTGCTAAGACACAATATTTGCTCCATTTGTTATGATATTTGATGAAAAAAAGTAACAGTTTTAGAATTTATCATGGTAGTAGCATAAAGGATTAACGCATTCACTGACACGTCATCTAGGTGGTAATTGAATGATTAAGAAATGAAAACGACGGTTCTGAATATCACTGACATTTGTAATATTTTTACTGACTCATACTGTAATTTACCTAATTTCACCTTACCATCGTCTGAATAATCTTTTTCTACAAATTTGCTTACTAGATTTTATATGCTAGCCGTTGTCGATTTATAGTTGTAGATTAACTCGAGCAATATCGACTCGTGCTGCTACGATGAAAGATACAACAAATCATCTGAGGCGTAAAGTTATATAAAACAACGCCCATTCGTATCTGCTCCCTAGGTTTCATTGATTGTATCAAATATTTTCTTTCTATCCGTTGGCCAATGCTCCAATATTTATTTCGCGCGAAGAAAGAAAAGTAATATATATGTATATGTACATATACATATACATATATGAGAAGAGGTGGAGCATGTTCGAGTCAAACTCTCGAGAGGATGGAAACGAAGAAGAAGAAGAAGAAGAAGAAAAGGAAGAGGCCACGTAAGGTCGCGAACGGCCATTATGCAGCAACAATAGCCTCATTGTCCACTGTTTGCAATGTGACATGCCTAAGAGGCCTAGCTAGGCATCTGAGATCGTATCGCGCGATAATATTGTGCTGTATAGAGCTTGCTGCCAGCTCTCCTTCCTAACCTTCCGCTATTCCTTTCTCATACCAAAGCGTCCCCCTGTCTCTTTCGTGGTCTTTCCTCACTCTTCGCGTCCGACGGTGAAATATTTTATGTCGGTCGTTGGTTCGGAACGTGCTGGATATCGTTCACTCTACGCTCTGGCTAGTTTTTTCCGTCGAATGAATTATATCAGGCCGGGAATTCCATTGTGCCGGAATTAGATGTCTCTCTTTGAACGATACTTTCGTCTGTCATGTTCATAAGAACCTGGAAAATTTTAAAGAAAAAACGAAACCCGGATTGTCGGTGGGAGGTCTTTCTACCGAAAGACAAACAGCTTTACAGATTTCCATAATTGTTATTGATTTTTCTTACAAAATATCAAATTCTTTCTTTGGTAGCGGTTGCAATACTAGTTATTGGAATGGATTGCCTACTCTTTTGTAGAAATCCATGGATCATAAATCGAAACACGTTGTCTACTGTTTAATTACTGCGTAAATTGAAGGATCTAGATAAACTTTGTTTAAAAATTGCACGTAAAGGGATTACTTGCGTAATTGTCACGGTCGTTTAACCGTGTTAACTTTGCCCCGGGTAAACGGAAGGTAATCAAAGGTCGCTTGGTGAATTCCGATCAGAATTCATAATGGCACCCGCGGAGGAGGGTAGAGTGAACTTTTTCACCCTGAGGGATGGAAGGAGCGTCGATTTCGAGACTCGGTAGGTAACATCGAGCGAGCCGCAGGGATAGAATATCAAGGGATCTAAAGGCTTGCAGGCCCGCGAAATGGCGTGGCCTACGTGACAGTTGTTCCAAGCGGAGGAAAATCTAGATCTCGTTTAGCAGCCGAGAAACTCGGCAATTTCCACCTCTCTCTCTATCTCCGATCCGCGTATCCCTCCCCCGTCGTAGAGTTAATAACTCGTAGCGCATAGAGCCGGCGAAAGGAGTCGGATCGGAATGCAGTCCGTGCAGGAAGTGACCGATCAACGACCCTCCAGTGCTTTCCAGCCGGAAGCCAGAATGATTGACGCGAAACCGTTCGCGGAATTATTGACAGTCGATACTGTCGTAAGCTTGGCAGTCGTGAAACGTAGCTAAATCGAGCTTCGCGAAGGGGGCAGAAAAAAGGGAATTGCCTGGTAATTTAGAGTTAAGGCTGCCGTGTGAAACGAACGGCGAAAAAGCATCGTTTCCCGCCCCGCTATCTTGATCGGCCGCGGCAAAAACACTGCCATTTGCGACGACTCTGTTCGCGGTCGGTTCGCGGGAATACATTTTTCACGGCGACGATTGTTTCGCGTTTTTATGGAAATTGCCCGGCAAAAGTTCGAACGGTTTGGCGTTTGCTCGGATTGTTGTGCCGCAGTATCGATCTTCTCTTTTAACCCGTTTCTCTGGATCGTCGTTGTCGCAGTTAGGACAACGTGGGCGATTACTTTCAGTGCTCGGTAATTTTGAAGATTTCCAGTAGTTCCGAATCGTTCGCTGTGTAAAACGAAAGTACATAGTTTCAAATTCATGGGAAGATTTTTTTTCTTCTTCCAAAGTCAGATTGACTTTTGATTCTAATTTATATTTATTACACGACAAAAAAAAAAAGAAATCCATGAGAACTTTCAGAACGACGTAGTTAAATTGCTGGTCGAACGATTATTAGAAACGTTTCGATTGATGAACGTATCGAGCGTGGTGGAAAGGTCTGAGAAACGAGCGATCGAGGGAAAGGAAGAAAGCCATCGATCGTGTTGCGCCAGCACAGCATTGCATTGTGCAGGCTGGATCGAGTCGATCGGTCGGCTGTTGGTGGGCGATACGCTATTCTAAATAAGTTTAGCTGGCCTGGGTTATTGCCCTCCGGTGAACCTAACGGCATGGCGGCCGACTAGCATTTGTGACATTGTGATTGCCGGTGTACCTGGCGAAGCCGCGAATGCATTGCGGTCACACCGCGGCACTTCGCGGTCTTCCACCGGTCTACTGCTCACACCTATTGAGTATATATGACTCGCAATCGACAGTTTCCTCGGTTCGATTTTTTAACCCATTCGCATCATGACTTCGAGTACAAGATCTGTCACTTATTATGACAACAGGCGAACTGATAATAGATCCCATATCCCTGAAGAATATACAGAAAAGTCATACAATTTTCGAGTTGTCAGTATAAGAATGTTGCACAAACAGCGTTCAACCAATTATGGAAATTTTCTTTTATCTTCATAATTTGGCTGGTAGAAAGCAGTTATGTCGTTATTAAAGAATGTTTAATTACGTTCAGAAGCAATTCTTTGCCTATATTGAGATTCGTAGTTCATCAGGTCATTCATTATTTGTCTTGATTCACTCTTCAATGGTGAAGTCACCTTTCACTGTCATTAAAATGCTGGATAAAGCAGCATTAAAAAAAGATATTCATTTTTCCTAAAAAAGAAAGAAAAGAGAAAAAAAACCAGGTGCAATGTACCTATATTTTTATTTTACTTTGACAAGTGTTACAATTGATATCTTTAAATAGTATGTTAAATATTAACACAGTTTTTCAATTTCGTGAAAAAGTATTTGCAAAATATATGAATATTTTACACTCAACAATGTTATCAACAACCACGAAGCCTTAGTAATTTTATCTTTTTAAGTACCTACATGCAGGTAAATTGTTGGAAATTATTTGTAGCTTTCAACTGATAAACTTGACGTCTAGTATTATTCCATGTTCGCTAAAATTGCACGTTTTTATTTATTTGATCTATTTTATCAGACAGTTCATAGACTACCTCACAAACCATTTTTGTATAGCATTGTGTATACGCCTGATAAAATTATTTATTAATTATACTTTCATTTATTTTATTTATATGATCTCGTGCTATTTGAATTTTGGAAAAATCTTGGGTATTAAAGGATTACAATTATTTTTCTATTGTAGTATCTTTATAAATTTTTGCTAGTATTCGATTTTATTTTCATATTTTCCCCTGTATCGCACAAAGGGAGGATATTTTCCGATACCTTGAAGCAGAAACTATCGACGATCGTAGTTCAGGATTCATGGCCGCGATTCATTTAATAACGGATTAGAGAGTGTGTCCGCGCGCGAATTAATAAAGCATACCTAGCGGCGGATCGGTTTTCGATAATTAAGACTTGGGTGCATCGTGAGTGGGCGCATCAGCGGGGTTCGCCCAGAGATGCCTGGACCCGGTGAATTCAGGATTCTTGGCAACCTCGATCGACCGCAAGGAATACCGCAGCGACGGCGAAGCGCGTCCGGTAACGTCAGGAAATTAGCACCGGCCCGATAGTAAACACAATTATGCGACAAAGCAAAGGTGCACGCGGGCAAACACTAATTTACGCCGCAAACAGACCTGTTCGCCGTAAGCCTTCGGATAAACACCAACTGGCAGTCTTATCCGACTTAATAACTATTACGTACTGGTTTAGAGGCTGCCGCGATCGTCGTATATTCCCAAAGGTTCTTCTTGGGATCGAAGGGCTTGCGGCAATAACACGTCGACTGCCATGGGTGGCCAACGATGACTGACGTTTCGAATTTTATATAATTGAATAATTAATGCTTGGACCGATAAGACAGTGACAATTTAAATTTAATTTCTTACTTCATTTTATTTCCATTTTCCAAATTTTCTTCTACTATTTTAAATAATATTTAGAAACGTATGAAATTTTTCTATTTGAAAATTTGTGTATCTGAGTTTGATCGAAATACCGTATTTTTCCTTGGTCTGGATCCGATGTTCGAGGGTTGACATTATTATCTACTGCTCTAAAATGTCGACTTTAAAAACTGATTAATTTGCCATAAAAGTCGCAAAAGATACAATTAATGATAATATTATAATTTCATATCGATCTTAACTTACTGTAATTTCTCGTAAAACAGAGAAAACTCCGATGAAAAGACGGGATTTCGTGATGATTGCAGATATAAATCTACAACGCGACATTGTCACCTCGTTCCTAAAAAGCAGCAGAGAAACGATGTGCTCCCGGTTCTCCATTGTGCATTCACCTTGTCCCTCGCCCCTCTGGCCCGCCAAGCGTCGTATAATAAATGCACGTTTGCAATCGGGGTTTACTACCAGCGAAATCCGTTGGCCCGTTTTCAGGCTACTTCTCACACGCTCGTTACGCGAAAGACCAAGCTTTTGTTTGCAGTTTTCGTGGTCTTCGTACCTTCCATTCCAATTTGCCCGATTACATGCGCGGGAATCTTTGCCTCGGGAAAATATTTCATAGGTGTGTGTAAATTGTTTGGTATTCGGCCTTAACCCTTAAATGCATGTCCTTTAATATAGCAAAGATATATGTATAATAAATAGAAACTTACGTTTTATATCAAATTTGGTAGTTTATGGTTGCTCAAACAGGCGCATTTAATTCTTTCATAAAATTTAAAGATGTTTGTTAATTACTTCACTCGTTTCTTGCCGGAGCAAGTAATTTGAGTCACAAAGAAAGCATACACGTTACTTTCGGAACAAATCCCGGCCACGTAACCATTCGATCGCTTACCAGGGTAAAAAGAGTTCGTCGAAAGTTAATGAGACCGAAACAACGTATGGCGAATGGCTGCAAAACAAAGCAAAGCGATTCGCGTAAAATGTTGCGGTCAGACATCAACCCGGTTGGAACGATAATTGAAAGTGACCGTACGAGTACGAACGAATGCGTATCAGCTCGACAACCACAGGCGAACCTATCCGAAAGACTTGGTTTCTTTCTTGGCGTTAAATAAAATCCTTGCGGTTTTCATGCCGATTTCACTCTGGTATTCGACGAAGCGCAATGCCTCACTTCCGCATTCCCTCGTTTATCGGCTGGTTGTCGGTTAGCGCGCTGGAAAAGAAATTTACGAGCGTCGCGAGTTCTCTTCCTCTTTTACCAGCTAGATTAGTTGTCTATTAACCATTTTGAAGGGCTATGTTCTGTATACCTACATGAATAGTTGCATACGCACGCTAAAAGGGATATATTTAGCCTTGTCCAGGAACAAGTAGTGATATAAGGAATGGATGTTCCAATCCTGGTTCCAGTAGTTTAGAATTACTGTGTATCGTGGTTAATTTACACTATACGCGTATTTGGTTCTTTATCATTCGTTTCAAAATGGATTGGTTCATTTAGTAGCAGGTCAAGGTAATATCGAGTTGAAATACAAGAAATGTCGGTAATCGAAGTAGTGCCAACTGTTAGGTCTCTCACCCTATATTACCTCAAAGTTATGCGAGCGCACGGAGGGATAATCAAATATGTGAGACACTTGTGAGCCGTTTCGTTCAGTTGCGACGAAGAGCATGACACGCAATGGTAATCTCGGGTAGTTTATGCATGAATAAAATGGAGACGGCGAACGCTCAGTCGACTCGTTCAATTGAACTCCCACTCGATGACATTGGGAACGAAGGTTTTAATCGAGGTCCCGATTCGTTCGTTCCCCTCGGTCCGTGCTTCGAATTTAGGTCATGGCGCCGTGATACACGCGTTATTCTCGATTCTACGCTTTCCATACGGGTCGATCGACGTCGCCACACTGCCTTTTGGTCAATAAAACTGTTGACGATGATTCGCGATACTTAAACAGTCAATTCACGGCTGAATCTGAACTTTCATGGAAAATCGTTGCTCTACTGAACGATGAAACTTGTTTGGATAATATTAGGAGGAATTACGATATTTTCAAATAAAAACAGAATTAGATTCAGATTTGTCAAGAAGTAACATTTAACTTTAACCGATTTTATAATGAAAATTCTTAGGATACAAAATAATGAAATAAATAAGAATTTAATATTTTTTATGGAAAGTAATCATCATCTACAATACTTAAACCAATTTTCAACGTTTCATTCTCAAACGTTGAATAAAATATTATTTATGTTAAAATTCCAGGCGTGCGTTCAATTTTGCTTCAAAACAAACTACTTGTATCATTACCAAAATGTACAATTTTATCTCAAGTTATCTCAGTAATTCAACAAGAATTTTGTACCATCTAGTGATCTCAGTTTGCCTCGTATTATCTAAGGAATTTCGAACATACTCGTACATTATGACTCGTACTCGATTATCTAGGCACCGACGCGAACGGCTTACTAGAAATAGGATCATCTGAATATAAATTGCTCGTTTTGAGTATTTATTAAATTACACCTGTCGAGATGTACCGTCATACATTTCGCTAAGCATCTTCTATCAGGAATAATTGAATAGGATCCACAGGATGATATCGCGCGACGATTCATCGGAATAAGTTAACGGGCACAAGTTGTCGTATCCAGGCGTGAAAGCATGCGTGTATGCACAATGTTGCGTGTATGCAGATGGAAGAGGAGCTTACCACGAAGAGACCGTGTAAGTCTCGTTCGGTATTTATAACTTGTTTAGAGAAGCATCTAGGGCCGAGCTTAGTCGTCAACGAGAGTCAACGTACGAGAGAAGATGTAATAAACGATTGTCTTCCTTTTGAAGTGGCTGCAAGGAATGCTTTGGACGGATCGTTTTGAATCCGGAGTAGAATGTAAGCGCTTAGGCAACAACGCATGTTTGCCAGCTTCTTTATTCCTCTTGTTGACTTTTGCTGCCAGGCTGGATTACATGGAAATAGCATGCAAATGGCCACGATGTTGTCACGGAAAATGTTTTATGGGCCAAAACACAGCCGTTGCATATTGCCGTGACTTTGACTACGTGTGCAGTGGCAATGCATACACACAGCACGCGTATGTTGTTGATTTTATATCAGTTATCACGGAACGTTTGTTCGATTTTTTCACGGCTTGTTGTGTAGATCTTAACCCGTCATCCGGGGCGGACAAGATAATTCGTTACTTTTATAATATTCTTGTAATCTGCCATGTTAATTCAAAGGAACGTATCCTCCAAGAATATCATTTCACCTTAATCTAATATTATCTATGTCAAGGGGTAATCATAATTATTTGCTATCATTAATTGTTAATTTATCAAGAAATTTTCCTTTTTAATGTTATCCTTACGTTCAATAGATACTTAAACTGGATCTATAACAAATCACACTTCTAGAAATAGCAGTGAATATATTAAATAAGAAAAAAAGGGGGTTGAATGTAACATTGTCAAAATTACAGGTTTGATTTCGTGGGGCTTCTTGAAAGTTTCGATTGTCCCTATAAAGGGAGCAGAGATACGGCGCCCTGTGAGGCAGGAATTCGTGGCTCGACGTTACAGAAACACGTTTGTAACCTAGCCGGGCAGGTTTTCGACCGAGCATTTGTAAGATAACCCGTCCGACAACATACCCAACGATCTCAGCGGCCTAATTCTCCTGCCGCTTCTCCCTCCTTTAGAGAAGGATGTCTGTAATCGCGTGCTTCTAATAGAGCTATACGATGAGGCCTCTCGAGCCCTTTCACCTCTGAAACTATGACACGTGACCCAGAATGCGAATTCGGTGATTCTAACGGTGTCATTAAGTACCGATTCGCTAATTTTCAAGATTCCCTTGTGCCAATCGTTTGCCATCATTGTTCGTGATGAATTTAACACTTTGAGTATCATGCCACTCATATCTGGAAGATGTATGGAGTTTCACAAGGGACTATTATCTATTTGAACGGCAACGAGTTTATTCAGCTTATTAGAAACTCAAAAATTTGTAGGATAGAAGGAACTAATTTCGACGGATGTTTCATGACTTAAAGTATTCGTTAATTTAAATTTAAATTCTGGTTTATTTCGTCTTGTATTGCAATTTTATCAGTCGTTAATAGAAGAATCGTTTATATTTCGAAGTGGTACAGGGTGTTGTCGGAATCGCTTTTCCGTTCGTTTTTCCCCGTTCACAAAACATTGCAGTTGTGCTTTAATGGAACGGAGGAAACCGAGAATGGTGCTCTTTCACGGCTGAAAGTGCAGTCGCGTCACAGTCTAAAAATTCCAAACTTGATGGATCATTGTTGAAGCTTAAATTCGACCACCGTGATGCCGTTCTAACACGAACGTTTGACTCACGATCCCAAATTCAGTTCGTCAGAAAGACGATTCATAGAATCCCCATTTCATGGAACATTTGACAATCGACGAACACATGACGTCATTGGGAAAAATGGGAGTTGGTGCTTTCAAGACCATCTACTTTGATGTGTAGGAATTGGAAATGCTTGCTTGAAATACACTTTTAGTTGTTTATTCCATTAATCTTTATATACGGTAGCAGTTAAGGATCTTATTACCTGAGTAATTAACTGACCCTTCGATTAATGTGACTCCTGTTCCACGAAGTGTTGCGTCATTTAATAGATTAAATAAATTAACGACTCGCATCAGCTCGTTCTAAAACCTGGGATGTATGATTCACTAGCAATTTATTCGTCTTATCTCTATGATTCATCTGTCTGATCTTTTTTTTTTCATTTGTTTTCAGGTAAGCACGGATACACAGAGAACAGTAGCGTGTTCAAAGACTCATTATAATCAGATGGATGTCTCGCAGTACGTATATGATATAATTAATTTACACGAATTTGTCGAAACGTTTCAACAAGTGGTTTCAATCCCATAATTTCTGTGACACGTTTATCTCCTCTACGAAGATATTTTGCACGTTCAGATTGTTTTAAACGAAAGTCACTCGTATAATCAGGGCTTCTTAAATTGTAAGTCGTGAAACTTTCAGCAACTACTTGTAAAGAGTATTGGTTTGACTCAAGATTCTTCAATGTTGGTTAGTAGAAATAAAAATGTTTTTGATTCATATTAACAGTCCTGTAAAATTTTCTCATGTTCACGAGTAGAGCAAGTTAAAGAAGTCCTGGTTTAAATGTATTTAAATTTATCAGCGAAGACCTAGTTTTCTCGACAGCATACAGGCATGCTCCACAAATTTGCCGTCTGCTGTATTCATAAGTGAGCACCGGGACTGTGTTATCGCACTTATAATAATTTCTGTCATAAAATATTTGAACGCGAGTTGACCCAGAGCTCCGTTGGCATACTCTTGCTCGACGTCTTCGCAAATATTGAACGCGTTCCCTTTCAAGGAAGTCAAGGAGTTCATCAATTTCCAAACGCAATGAATCCGATTTGCATTCCATTTCCATTTCGAGCCCCGGCGGGTCATTAGCTCGCTGAAAACCATGAGAAGAGGAATCCTTCCCAGTCGACACTCGGATGGAGGAAAATTACTCGTGCACGCGTTTAAGGATGCAATTTTCTTGCTACCCGGCATTCCGTGTCCCGACACGCTGTCGAATGGCTGAATTATAACTTATGGCTCCTAATTTGCACCATTCGAGCTAACCGCTTCTTCTTATCTTAAATCAATGGACGTGTTCGGTGTTCAGCGTGTCTCTGTCCCTCTTTGATCGTGGATTTTGTCACGATTTGAATATTATCCAAGTCGTTGCACCGGTTCAGTTTTCTCCTCCTTTCTGTTTTTTCGGTGGACTGTTGAACAGAGATTATCGTAATAACTGGTAGCTCGATAAAACGACGGGGAATCTCATCGGGTCGGTTCGTCTTATACAACGCAACATGTTAGATTGTTGCATATTAGATTAGGGACTTTGTAACGTAGAAAGTCTCACCAAAATACTTTACAATAATAGTTACAATATATTTATTTAACCTTTTTTTTTTATTATCAAATGGCTGGTTGCCAATTACAACATCCAGCATCTTTAAAGAAAGTTGGTGCGCAGTTGAAGTGGACCTAAATTATTGTTAAAGTTTTTAATCCCTCTCAGATGCGAAGGTCTGCAAATCTACCTCACTTTAGACCTGTAGAGTTAAAATTATCGAGTGCTTGTACCTAAAATTGTATTCGTATCATCAAGAACCCTAGTACCGTCATCTGACAATGGTCCATTGAAGTCCAGGTCGGACACTTGACGTCCTTCGTTGGTAAATGAGAATACGGATCGAAACATGATTTATTTCAACGGTTCGAAGCTCGCTCGAAGTTTGAGCGTACCTACAGCCTGAATCAGGCTTTAATCTTCGTAAACGGAGAGAGTCTCCACGCACAAAACCAGTAGAGCTGGGAACTGGTTTTCTGGCGGACGATCAACGCCCAAGGCTTGTCACGATGCCGGGACGCCGTTGTTGAACTAAGCTCACACGCGAGCATCATGGTTGTTTTATAATTCAGCCAGCTCGATCGAGTACCAGCCGAGAAACAAGAAGACGAAGACGGAGAAGACGAAGAAGCGTTCGTCGATCGGTCGCACGGACAGAGACACGGTCGCGGTACGTGAAGGTTCGATGAAGCGATTACGAATCGACGAAATTTTCGAATATTCCCCGTGCAGCCAGCCGCTTCGCTCGATAATTTACTTCTTCGCGGTAATTACGTGGAAATTGGAGCGGGCAAGATAAGATTTACACTTGTTGAATTACTTCGACGGAGAAACGATTAAACTTAATGCTACCCATCTTCGAATTCGACTTTTCTTGCTTCTTGGCGGAAGCGGGATTAATATCAGCAGATGTTTGCAATTCTTGATAGAGTAATTATCGTATGATGTATGTTTATTAAAAATGACTTCCAGAATTCAAGGGTTTTCAAGGTTTGTTTGCGAAATTTTAATCATTATGCATTTGGAAACCAATAACTTTGTTAGTTCTTTTATTATAGGGTTCATGGTCAAGTACTATGATAAATAATAGAAATAATTAACGTCATCAACAAAGAATGAGTTTTTGATAATTGTTAACGATATTCGGTTTTGCAGTAGTCGCATATTCTACACCGGATGTTTCAGAAACAGTTTAAAGTCAATGATTGTTTAGAATTATTAACCTCATGATGAGGACCCTTCAAAATTCGCTTTTTAAATCCAATTCCTCGTCGCATAGACAAAGAAAATTTCAAAAGGGAAAACGGGGTAGGGAATCGAGTCCAATCGCAACTTCGTCTAATAAACGTCCATTCTACTTTATCCTATGTTTAATAAATTCAAAAAATACCTGTATTTTTATATACCACTTATTGTTAATGTTGTCCCTCGACAAAACACACAGCAGCACAATACATATACCTTTCCCAGCCAGATAAGCTAGAGTTGGCGATTATTTAAAAGCTGTCTTAAATGTTGTCGATTTTTCGGTCGCTTAAAAGCATTTCAACATTTAAATTTAATCGGTAGATTAGTCCAGCCGAGCGGCAACGAAGCCATCCAGGCGATGCAGGACGGCTGTTTTAATATCGCAAATTACGCGTAACCTAACTCGCATTAAGAAAGTCCCAGGGCGGGAAGGCAGTGCCGGCTCGTCCGTGAACTTCGTAATTAAAATAGTGGGCGCCTGGTAAGTTTCGTATTTGCATGCAGGGGTTGAAATCGAGTTACGGGATTCCGTCGTAGCCGACGACGAAACCCAGGTCGGGTACGCGTGCGGTAAACGACGGGCAAACTTTTCGGCCTCGAAAACTCGCCAAGAAGCCGCTTGGCCCCCGTGGTTACCCGACGAAAATCGTCCCGTGCAAGACGTTACCACCCCGTGGAGTCCACTTTTCGCACCCTCGTCGTTCCCGCGTATAATTGGCCCATTTAGCAACCGCTTTATCCTGTTTTCCTTTCGGTTACATGCGAAACGATCCGTGGCTCGACCGACAATTCTGTTCATTAAACAACCGGGCTTCCTTAATTGTTTCGCCGACCCTGTAACCGGTCGCATCACCTTCGTCAGCGATAACGAAGAATAACGTGGACATGGCGAACGTCAGCTATATTTTATGCTGGGTCTGACCGTCTATCATTCGATTATTCGATGCCCGTATTGTAGCGGTTGTTTGGTGTCCCCTAAACTATCGGCTTTTATGGTGAATGATGTGTTTTATAAAAGTTTTTATCCTTACGTTGGAATATAAATATAATAGAATTTTTCTTGGATATGAGATTATGAAAGTCTCCGTGTCCGGTGTTAATGAACCCCCTGACATTCTGATTATCACGAAAATTTAATATTTTCTATATTCAGATCGTTCTATTTACATACTTTCAAGTACGCAGTAAAATTATTTGTAATTGGATAACTAATAATATTCATGATATGAAAACTAATCATTTTCATGGTTGATTGAATATTGTGGAATTCCATACGCCACCCATAGGTGACGTGATAATTATCATGTTAATGAAACGATCAAAGCGAGAAAATTGTGGTTTAGAAAATGTATTCTCTTTTTTTTATGTTCGAACAGGTAATGATAACTTTTCCTTTATAAAATATTAGCGTTTGTGGACACAATACTTCGAAACTATTTCTGTTAAGTTTTGTGTTGAAACAGACCAATTTAACTTTCCTAGATTCTATAGTCTCTATAAACTTTGAAACTGTTTATGGATCATTATATTCACCTAAGTATCATACATACCTCTAAATCTATTTCCACAGAACTTTTCAAATTGTCATTGTTCACGAGTATAAATTTTCTCCCGCAACAAATTGGTTCAATAAATTTACAACGATTAAAACTCGAGAAGGATGCAAAATTACGGTTGGAACCTCACGCGGTCACGGTCGTTCTGATCTAATTTTCAGTTCCTGTCGAAGAGAGTCGCCCATTCTTCATAAATAATCACTTCGTATAAGAGGAAAGTCGAGGAACACGTTAAAAATAAAAAGAAAAAAAAAGGAAAAAAGAAAAAAAAACGAAAAGAGAAATTAATTCGTTCGTCGCCGCATGGAACCCGCAACAGGCTAATTTACGAGTGGCCGTCGAGATGCAAGCGGAAAGATTGTTGGGACACGATGCTCCTCGTAATTTTTGAGACGTCCTCATTACCATATCTTATTATTCGTCGGAAGTTTCGCTTATTGGACGGCAGCGTCGTAAAATTTTTTTGCCGAGCACTGTTCGCCGTTGCACGCACGCGTGTACGATCTGGAAATTTTCGGACAGTTCCACCTGCCATCGCGAATCGACGATATACGCGTCCGGTACGGGCTTATCATCGTTAATGGTGTCGAACAGCGTGGAACAACGGGTGAGCAATGTTCGTGCCATGCTACGAACCGACCACCCGTTCGAGCGCTGTAATAATCCGAGCCGATAATAATTAATCTGCCAGCGAGACGGTTACGGTGCCAGGAGATGGCTATAGCTAGAACATAGACAGCAATTGCTCATGGCCGTAATAATCTGCGGCGAATTAATTGTCGCTAGTCTGACGTACACCTTCTGCTTGTTGCACGCTCGAATCCCATTGTCACCCTGATATTCGCACCCGAGCTGTTAATGAATATACCAAGACATATCGTTTCTTTCATCCTTTTACGAACGACTGGCGCAATATGTGCATCTAAACAGGATTGTCATAGTAATTTACAAATTCGTTACAATTTACTGCCAAACCTATTTCTTTGATACTTTTCCAATGTTCATCATGCTTCGTTGAAAAAGTTTACAGATGCGTATTTTGAACATTTCAGTAACGTTCACTGATTTCGTTCTGATACAAAAATAATTAAAAATAGTTTATGTTTCATAGGATGGCTAATAATCTTATCCATAACTGTATATTTTATCACACATTTATTGATCATATATTAGGTTGTTGCTCTGATGCTTTAACTTCGTAGGGTAGTTTCAGATGGTGAAAATTATCTGATAATCAATGGTTATATAGATCATATAAAGGCAAAAAAGGTCCCTGTATTATATATCCATTAATTATCAATAATATCCGTAGTTAATTATTTGAAAATGTTTTCTTGAAGCTTGAAGAACCAACGTTTCCTAACAACCTCTCTTCGCGAATATAAACTTCGTAATAACGTATTAAAAACTGCATTGAAAACATTACTTTAGATTTTTATTGATCTATAATTAATGCAGTTCTAATTACCGCGATAAGCTAAATTATCGCAAGGATGATAAAACGAAGAACGCGGAGTTTATTAGCGTCCTCTCATCATCGTTTCGTTCTATCTGCAATGAGCGGAGATATATCGAGACGAAAGGGTTAATTAAAAGGAAAAAGTCGTCCTCACTCCCTATCCATTTAATCGTCGACGTCATTGATTAACGTGAAATATGATGTCGGCCTGCTCGTCGTTCGATCGGGTTCAACGTACAATGTTGTTGAGTGTAGATTATATTTTGAATTCTTAGCTTTCTGTAAACTGCGAATCTCTACTTGACGTAGGCCCAGGTCAGGCCATAAAAGCCAAGGGTCCGCTGACCGTTCGGCAACGCAGCCTATGTATGTACAATGTCTTTCCGAATTTTTGTACACAGTCAGTCGTCGTGCAACAGCCCTGAGCCGAGTAACGTTTTACCTCTCGGGTTGTTTCGCCTCCGTTCCTTTATATTCACTATTTCTAATAAACAGTTTTCTTTTTTCTCTGCAGTCGATTGAGTCTATCTTTATTTGCAAATTCAGATACTCAATAGGTTATGGGCCCAGCACGCTTCCACTGCGCCAATTAAAGGAGATTTGTTTATTAATAAGCCACGCTGGCAAAGTGAAAGAAAGTGTTCAAGTTTACTGTGTACCAATCTGTGTAAGTGATTTCATCACGATGTCCGACAAAGAAGTTGGAATGGAAATCATAAAACTGGACGGCACAAACTACTCCACGTGGAAATTTGAAGTAGTAATTGCGCTAGAAGCAAAAGATTTGCTTGGTTTTGTGGATGGTACAGTAGTGAAACCTGGCGTAGACAAGGCAACGGAACTCAAAGCTTATGGTCAAAAATCAGCGCAAGTGAAGATGATAATTCTGAGTACAATTGCTCAAAATCTCCGCCGCAATTTGTACAACTGCTCAACTGCGAAGGAAATGTGGGATAAGCTGAAGGACCTCTACGGAGATGCAAGTGAGGATGCTGCACAAACTGCATGGGAGCAGTTTTATAATTTCCGCATTACTGAAGAAGAGCCTATAGCCAATCAGTTGGAAATACTTGAGAGCATCTGTAGACGCCTGCAGGATGCGGGGGAAGAACCGTCGGACAAAGCTGTCATGACAAAACTGCTGCGCAGTTTACCCGCGAAGTTCTCCATTTTCCGTCACACATGGGAGTGTACTCCTGTGGCCGAAAAGACGAAATCAAACTTGATCAGCAGATTGATTAAGGAAGACAAGTGGTTTGCTGAGGACGAAGTGTCGACGCTCGCGCTTCATGTCCAGAAAACATCCCTAAACGACGTGAAGAAGAAGAAACGCTCCAAGAAAGATATCGAGGAGCTGAAGAAACGAACGCGTTGTGGATTGTGCAAAGAGAAAGGCCACTGGGCACGTGAGTGTCCGGAAAAGCAAAAAGATCAAGATGAAAAACCATCAAGCAGCTCAGCGAAAAGCGCGCCGGCATTAGTGTGTGATATTGTTGCTACATATAAATGCACTAGTGAAATTGACAGTGATGTGTGGATTGCGGATTCGGGTGCTGGAATGCACATGACCTTCCGCAGAGACTATTTTTCGGTATTGCAGTCGAACTCAAACGGTCAGGTGGTGAAAATAGCAGATGATCGCATCATCGCAGCAACTGGCATTGGAATGATTAAAATCCAAGAAGTGCTAGAGGGAGTGCTATACGAACGCGAGTTGCAAGATGTGCTCTACGTCCCGGAACTGAAGTGCAGCCTATTCTCCATAGGGTCAGCGAATAAGAAACGGTATTCTTTTCACTCGTTTAAAGATAGATGTGAAGTTCGCGATAGCAAAGGAAACCTCGCCGCACGAGGAATCCCACACGGAACGCTGTTTAAAATGTGTTTTAAAGTGAAAGCGCCCGTGGACTGTAAAGCGATAAAATTAGCAGATGGCCAAGGAAAATTGAAACTTTGGCATGAGCGAATGGGCCACGTGAATGTGCGTGCTGTAAGACATACTTGTGAACACCTCGGCATCGATGGAGTTAAAAATGAAAATCCCACAGACAAGTTTTTCTGTGAAGGATGCGTGATAGGCAAGCAGTCCCGAAGACCGCATCCAAGCATCGGGGCGGAAAGCAACTACGGACCAGGAGAGAAAATTCACACAGATGTCTGCGGTCCTGTAAATGTAAGCTCGCCAAGCAGCACACGTTTTTTCTTGCTGTTCAAGGATGAGAACACAAGCTATAGGAAAGTGTATTTCCTGTGTCATAAATCCGAAGTGTTTAGCAAATTCAAGGAATTCGAAGCCTTCGTGTCGACACAAGCAGGAAGAAAAATTAAAGTCCTACGCTCGGACAATGGAACCGAGTATACCTGCAATCAACTTCAGGCATTCTTAAAAGAAAAAGGGATTATCCACGAATGTTCGTCGCCCTATATTCACGAACAGAATGGACGCGCCGAACGCGAAATTCGTACGCTCGTTGAAAGTGCCCGTTCTATGATTAACGCAAAAAACGTTGACAAAAGGTTATGGACGGAAGCAGTAAACACCGCGTGCTATATCTTGAATCGGACCATCCTAAAACCAGGAGAGACGATTACTCCGTTCGAGAAGTGGTTTAGACGTAAGCCCGTAATAAAACACTTAAAGGTGTTTGGATCCGCAGCCTACCTGAACGTGCCAAAGGAAAAGCGGCAAAAATTCGACCCCAAGAGCAAGCAGGTCATTTTCGTTGGTTACGATGGGGAGTCTACTAATTATAGACTTTGGGACAAAGACCTGAGGAAAATTGCGATAAGCAGCGATGTGACGTTTAATGAAAACGCTCTGTCAAATGCTCAAACCGATGCACAATCGGACACAGTTGCTATCAAGTTCGGAGTTGAAACTGAAGTAGAAATGATTCCTGCTCCAGAAGATGCGGACGAATACCATCCCTCGGTTGTGGAAGACGATGCCGAAATTCGAGAAATGCAAAATGATGACGATCAGGAAAGATGGTTTGACACAGCTAATACAGAAACTGAGCAGGGAGCAGCCAACGAAAACGCTCAAGAAGGCAGACAATTGCGCGATAGAAGGAAGATACAAACACCTGACCGATACGGTGTTCCTATCGCATATTTAGCTGATACAGTCCCTATGACCTACACCGAGGCAATATCGAATGATGATAGCAGCAAATGGATGAGAGCCATGGACGAAGAGATGCAAGCTCTTGAAGAAAATCACACATGGACCTTATGCACACTGCCGCCAGGAAAGCGTCCAATCGGATGCAAGTGGGTTTTCTCAATAAAAAACGATGCAGCTGGAAATCTGAGAAGATATAAGGCGAGGCTTGTAGCGAAAGGATTTCGACAACGAGAAGGAATCGATTATTTCAACACATTCGCACCTGTTGTTCGCTACGAGTCCATCAGAATTTTTCTTGCAATAGCTGCTAGAGAAGACTATGAGATAATGAAGTTCGACGTCAAAACCGCATTTCTGTATGGCGATCTTCAAGAAGAAATCTATCTAGAGCAGCCTCCTGGATACACGGACGAGAGCCAACCGGACGCAGTCTTCAAGCTACATCGGAGCCTATATGGACTTAAGCAGTCACCCAGATGCTGGAACGAGAAATTCACGAGATTTCTGAAGGAATTTAATCTCGTGAATATCACAAGTGACAAGTGCGTGTTCGTTGGCGTAGTGAAACGATCAAAGGTGTATTTGGCCTTATACGTGGATGATGGTTTGATTATGAGTGAAAGCGAGAGTGCGATTAAGAGTTTGTTAAATTACCTGGAAAGTAACCTTAAAATCACCGTAGATCGTGCTGATGAATTTCTCGGTTTTGAAATTAAACGCAACCGTAAACGCCGGCTATTGAAAATTTGTCAATCGGGTTATATTACAAGGTTACTAGAGAAATTTAATATGCTTGAAGCGAACCCGTCTAGTATACCTGCGGAACCAGGTATGCATTTGCAGCACCAAAAATTTGTATCCGACCGTAAAATACCGTATCGTGAAGCAATAGGCTCAATATTGTTTGCGGCGCGGGTTTGTCGCCCGGATATCGAATTCGCGGTCAATTATGCAAGTCAATTCTTAAGTTGTTACGATGTCACTCACTGGCAAGCTGTGAAGAAAATAATGCGTTATTTAAACGGAACGCGTGATTATGGAATAGTTTACGGAAACAGTGGGAGTTCGCTTGACATCTCGGGATTCACAGATGCAGACTATGCCGGATGCATAAAAACTCGAAAATCTAGAAGTGGTTTCGTCTTTATGCTGAACGGTGGACCAATTTCGTGGTCCAGTCAAATGCAAAAGGTCGTTGCGCTCTCGACCGCTGAATCGGAATATATCGCATTAGCTCACGGCGTGAAAGATGCGGTGTGGTTACGCCGCATGTTAAATGAACTAGATGTTCCGTGCAATGCCGTCCCTGTTTTTGTTGATAACCAAGCAGCTATAAAAATTGCCGGTAATTCCGAAAATCTTAAGCGCTCGAAACATATCGATGTTAAATACCATTTTACTCGTGATGTTGTTAATCGCGGCGAAGTGAAAATTAAGTATGTGCAATCCAAAGAACAATTAGCTGATATATTTACGAAGCCCTTACAAAAGCAGCAGTTTTGTTACTTGAGAGGAAGATTAAATGTCAACGGACATTCAAAATAAGTGGGAGTGTTGAGTGTAGATTATATTTTGAATTCTTAGCTTTCTGTAAACTGCGAATCTCTACTTGACGTAGGCCCAGGTCAGGCCATAAAAGCCAAGGGTCCGCTGACCGTTCGGCAACGCAGCCTATGTATGTACAATGTCTTTCCGAATTTTTGTACACAGTCAGTCGTCGTGCAACAGCCCTGAGCCGAGTAACGTTTTACCTCTCGGGTTGTTTCGCCTCCGTTCCTTTATATTCACTATTTCTAATAAACAGTTTTCTTTTTTCTCTGCAGTCGATTGAGTCTATCTTTATTTGCAAATTCAGATACTCAATAAATGTAATATGGTAATCCGGGGTCACATTATATGGTGCGTATAGTTAATTACGGTGTAAAGCTCGATGATATGATAGATACACGTTAGCCCGGTGTTGCTTCTCGTTGTCTGCTTACTTTCATCCGGACGAGCAGCATTCCCGAGAAAGGAACAACCACATACCCGTTTCCTCGATCTTCTTTTTTATTTTGCTCTGCCCCTTCGTTTCCTGCGGATTCTTGAACTTCCAACGAGGAGCCAGAAAGAAATTTCTAACTGACGGAAGGAATGAAAGAAAGGAAGCCACGCAACTGACGAGCCGTTTTCATAACGATATCGTCGCTGATTACCCGCAATTTGTCGATTTATTAACGCTCCCGTTGCGGAATTTTACGAGCATCCTTGGGGAAAAAACGAGAGAGCCTTGCGAACGATCGCTGAAGTATAGTTGCTGGAAAGGAAAAGGTGAACGGCGATACGAGCGAGTTTGTTCGTCAGAATGTATACCAAGAGGAGAGAGGAAAGAGGAGAAATGTCGGATAAACCGCGTTGCAACTGGGAAATGCTTGGTAATAACTTAATTGGACGTAAATGGAAACGAGCCATTACGTTTTGCTCTCTGCATCCGCGGCTCGTTGCTCGAATTTTTTGTTGAGCACTAGGAGGAATATGCAGTTCAGAACCTATACGGTTTTTTATTAGCTGGGAAAGTAATCTTTATTTGATCGAATATATCTGAGAGCTGAAGATACGAGAACGATTCATTAACACTTACACGATTAAAGGTATCTTACCTTTGTCTTATTTCTGTTTAGTGTATCGTGTACCAATTGACACTTTAAAAGAAGAAGTAGGCCTCACCGTTCACTTTATGTTTGAAAGTTAATAGGGATTATACCTTGACCATCATCCATTTTACTTCGTTATTAAATCGACCATCTCTTTTCGAAATAAATATTAACCTAAATACATAATACTTGATAATTCTTGAGTACTGAGACAGGTAGTGTGATATTCTTCTTCTACGGTGCCATTTTCTCTAGAGAGCCTATGATATTTGACAGTGTTCGTTACAAGACATTGCCCCGATACTTGTTCATGGGTTAAAGCCTCGAATCTTCGAGTCCGTGACCGGAAGTGTTCCAGTACGGCGAGTATCGAGGAACGACGACAGGCGGGGAGGCGGAGGAAGTGCTCGCTGGGGAGGGAAAAAAATGTGCATCTGCCGACTCGCTCTCATAATGACCACGGGTGTGATTACGTGCAATTACCGCGAAGAGTGGCCTCGAAGATCGATGAACGCCGTTTGGCGGAAGAACAAGAGGCGTTCGAGTGATGCAGGTGAACCTAAGGAGAGCAGCCGTGGCGTGGAAGTGGCAGAAGAAAAAAGTGGCAGTCGGTCGAAAGGTGGATATTTGCGCGATGCAAGAGTGGCCCTGCCGTAAAGACCATGACGACTAAAACATTTTAAGCCCATTGACCTTAATAACAGGTCTACGGTTGCCGCTGCTACGGCTACCAACCAACAGCGCGGCTTGTACGTAGCTGACAACATTTCCCTTTGTTTCCGTCTCAAAGTACTTCTAGCTTAGCGTCGACACGTAAAAATGAACCCTTTGGCTACAGTTTCTATCAAAAATCACGAATAATCACCGGTGGATGAAGTTTGAATAAATCCCTCTGTGTCAAAATTAGCAAAGTCCAATTAGCGTAAGAAAAATTTGTGTTTCAAGAACATAGTACCAACTTTCAATTATTCACTCGTAATTATTTTGAATTGTTGTTCGTTTTCCGCTTTTAAAATGGACCAGTTTTGATTTTCTGAATAATTGGATAATTTATTTAATAATTCTATTGCTTCTTTGTCTTAGATAAAATGTTAAAGTATTTTTGTAGGAAACTATAAAGCAACGTCTCTATTTCAAACGAGATAACTCGTTAATGAACTTCGATCCGGTTATTTTGTAACATTCTAAAACAGGAAAGATAATAATAGCATGTTATCAGTTGTTCGTAGGAATTGAGAACCGATATCTTCCTCGATCGTATTCGCGACTTAGTAGTCGATATCGTGACACCTTTATCTGTAACCGGCTGATGCATCCAGTCTTCTGTTGGATCTAAATTATTCGCATACAAATATTTCTTCAGTATACATATACACATGTATGTAAAGAAATTATATGTTCATGATTATTTCAAGAATTAATTATGCGATCTCTATGCGGCTTCCTTTTTCTTTATGTTTTACTATTTGTGGAGTGATTCTTAATTAAATATACCAACCTCCTTATTATACAGACATGCTATATGTATTGGGTGGTGACATCCAAAATTTTTGGAGATTTATATTATTAGTATTAAATATAAATTTAGGATTTACGGGGATTTATACCACTAATATCCGTAATAAGTAATATTCCAAATTTTGTATTAATACTGCCAACTTCTTTACGATTCATATTGTTAATAGTTATTATAACTTAATTTTCATTCCTTACCCGCACGTCGCAGGGGTTGAATATCAAAAGGGTTAACGTTAAAATGAACAAGTTACGTATAATGTGTCAGGTAATATAAACTCATCCTGTATAACCATGACGACCCGAAGCATGAACAGAGTTTCAGTAGTTACGGAACGACGATGTTCGTACAATTACATTTCCAAGTAATATCGACTTGAGATGCTTAATCGAAACAGTGAAATGGCACAGCATCTCTGGTATTATTTATGCCGTTCAAACGGCCGGGTATCGTATTATACCGAACGATTATTTTTACGTTTGTTTTCTCTGGAGAGACCGTGGCGAGGAGCATCGGCATTAAAATGGCTACCAGTTCTTCTCGAGTGGCTCTCGAGATGAGCGGAACATCTGTCGGAGTGGCTTCTTCTGTCCCTTCCAACATGTCTTGAATCACGCGGCCTGGTGTGACAAGGTACAGGATTGAAGGGTACGAAAAGGAATTGAGGTTTCCCGTCGTTCACGAGGGAAGATTAAAGTCTCTCTTCCTTTTTTCCCCCTACTTCTTCTCTTCTCCCTACACGGATCCTTTTCCTCGGTCTATCTGAAAAATTCAGTTCCGAAGATCAAGAAGGATTCTCGCGTTTTTCGATACCTGGCTTGGCCTCTGTTTAGAAGGAAAACTGCTTTTGTCGACAAGATTGACTCGTTTATAAATAATGGATTCTGATATCGTTTGCCGGTTACTTTTATCGTTTTACGGTCACAATGTGTGCATGTATGTTTTCTTCTTGTGTCTCCGTTGACGTTTTATAATTTTAGATGCATGAATGTTGCATGAATTGGATTTATCTCGTTTAATTTTTTGAGGCAGAGAATTTTTAAATAAATAAAAGTTCGTGTTGCATAGAAATTTGATGGAGGTAGATTGATTTTAATTGTGTGACTGTAAAATGGAAAATTGTCTGTGCTACATTTGTATAATATAGGTGTTCTAATAATGAATTTTTCAAGCGTGTTCCAACACTTCCCAGAAGGAATGGCAAATCGTAGCTAGATTCTAAAGTACAGTATTTGTTTCAATACTCTGTAATTTACTTATGGTATGTGCAAGTCACGACGATACGTAATAAAAAGAGAAGTTTCGAATTTATGATAAAAATTTAATAGGTATACTACTTCAAAAGTTACACGAGTGCAAAAGTTCCGTGATTGTATCACCTAAAACTTCCTAAGACTTCCTTTCTAAGAAGCAACTTATGCTTTAAACATTCATGTAGTGCTTTTCATTTTTCTATATTAACATGTTAAAATTCTCTTGCTTTGATTCCGACTCAGTCAGGATCATCACCTTTCAAAGATAATCATGTTTTGCAACATCGATGAAAAAATCTTTCTCTAAAACCGCCGCCAATGAATCCAACGATTCCTTCTCTACCCGAACAATGATCACAGGATTCGCATTATCCAGCTCGCGTTTCTCCGTTAATTCGAAGTCCCGGACAAGCGGTTGGCCGTCTTCCGATCGTTTATCTCCTAATTCCGGCACGGTTAGCAATTCGGTAGCGGAGGGAACCAGTTAGCCGGATCAAAAGAGGAGGAATCCGAAAGGTGGCGAGGCGGTCCACGAAATCAAGAAGCTGATTTGCTTTCCCCCGCGACGATCGATCACCAAACTAACGCCCAGATAGCGCATCAAGGACATAATGGCATCCGGTGGACAGGATGATAAGACGTCGGCTCGACTTCCAAACTGCTCTTACACGCGTTGTATACCGGCTTTTTGTTGTCGGGGTTAGATCGAGGATGAAGGTCGGCCGGGGCTAATCCTATTGTAGGGGGTATAATTGGATCGGTTCAAACCTTATCCCGCCTCTCCTCGTCCCCTGTCCACTTCATTCGTCTCCCTCGTGTAACCCCCGCGCGGAACAATCTAGTCTGGTGGCAACTCGTCTTTCGACAGAACTGCTTAGCTCTTCGCCTAATCCTCGACGTCCCTCGTAACTTCGTTAGACGACCTTTCAGGACCGTTCGCGTATCACGATTGACCGACGAGCGGCTGACGCTCGTTGAAAAATCAATTGCTACGCGACTTTATCGAATTACGAGGTGAGTTCGTCTCCCCTTCTTTCTACGTAATTTTTAAGGAAGTTTCCTTCACGAGTTGTTTCATTTTAAATTTATTTTTGAGTGTAACCATCACTTTTGGACGGTGGGACAAAATTAAATTACGATAAAAATCGAGGATATCTCAATTGAGTAGGTAACCTTTTTGTGATTTGCAAAGATTTGAAATGTTAATTTTTTAATATAATTTCCAAAGTTTAGACTTTCTGAACGTTCACTCAAATATCTTAAAATTTGAAAGAAATTTGTGCTTTAAGCTGATACGCAATAACACAATATAAAATTTAACTTTTATCTATATTAAAATACAGTAAATTTGTTTCCTTTGAAATAAACCTTCCGGTTTATAAAAGCTTTACTGTCTGGGCTCGAACTTATAAAAAATAAACAATACATTTTAAATTAGATTTCGCATCGTTGATCCTTATACGTCGAAACCATTCATCGATGCAACATCGAACAGATCGTGTTATAGAAATAAATGATCGATGGATCGGTAACGTAATACCGTTGAAAGATAGTATTGAACATTAATTATCCATTATGGACATTAGCGCTTTGACCAGAATGGATACTCCGTTATTAATCACGTTAACCGATCTGGCTTGGCTGCATCCGCGCGTGTAATTCATAAACTAAAGCTCGTTTAATGAACGGTACCTAACCGGGCATTTTACAGGAACGGCCTGTGCCCGACATCAGATATCAACCACGGTTTTAACTATAAACACCGTCAGATAAGTTATTCTCTTTGCTCTCTGACCCGAATGCTTGATCATGGTCTCGTTTCGCGCTACTGTCGTCATAAAAGCGAAACGAATGTAACCCAATGTCGCAATAAATTGTTACAAAGTAACTGTTACACGATCTGCTCTGCTAGCCGGTGGCGCAGTAAATTCTCGTTGAAATTATCGCTCGACCCACTCGTTCCGCGTGCAAATCAAACAAACTGGATTCAAGCGTAACTCGCTTATTAGTCGGACAGTCGTGAAATTGATTAAAAATTATGTACGCCTCCTTTTTTTATTTCCTTTTATCCGCGATACGTATCTTGCTGAGATTTTTTCACCTGCCGAGAGAGATACGGATATTCCACGAATTACGACGAGCGTTTGGTGCGGAAGTCGAGTTTCTTTTAATTTACTGAATTGAGAATCGTTCATGACATACATAGTTTTTAATAAATTACATAATTTTATTATTTGAACAAATTGATAAGTAAGTGCGACATGTTGTAAATTTGGAGAGGTCGTAAAACGAGAGATTCCTGTACTGAGACATTTTTAATTACAGCATGATTCCAAGAGGGAAGATTCATGTATTCGGTTTACAAATTCATGGAGTTTCTTTTCTTAAGCTTTAAATTATTTCAAATTTTATTCACACTATCAAATAGGAAAATTTAAGAATGAAACTGCCGTAATGATCACGTGTTAGTTACGGCATTCACAGATCGTACAATAAATCGCCAGATAAAAGATTAAAAGCTATATGTATTTGCTTTGGTATCCGATGACTTCATTCTAACAAAACTCGTGACAGAACGTGATATTTCTTCTTATACAAAATGTGATTACAAGTTTAATAAAATATTTAAGTACATGTCGTGGATCAAATAATACGTTTCTGTTCAAAGTCAGATGTCGACCTCGTTTTACGTCTCAAAAAGAAAAAAAAAAAGGAAAAAGAAAAAGGGAATATCGTGTACTGGGCTATCGTTGCACGTAATCTAACAATCATGGAAACTTTTTATCGATACCAACACGTGACAGTCTAATTTAACTATAGTTTAATAGCTTCGTGGTTCGCGTCGGGCGAACTTTCTAATTATACCCCGACGACAAAATTTGCAGCTACGCCGCGCCATTTAGCGCGAGTTACGCTCAAATTCGCGGCAAATTTGCATTCGTCGGTATATACGGGACGGCCATCAACTTTTGCAGAGCAATAATAATTTCACGATTTGCGTGCACGATTATTTCTGATGGCGATACGAATGAAACACCGGTACAGTTCTGTCGTTAAACATAGGCTTTTAATAACGTGTTATTTATATTTCATTCTTGGATGTCGGATCGCTAAGGCAGCATCAAATTATTTGGATATTGCTTCAAATAGATCTTCTTATTTAAAAATGTTGTGTACTTAACTTTAATAAGAAATATTATTATATCTTCCCCAGATCATAAGTTCGTATTGTTTTCTTTTTTCGAAATCAACTTTTAATCACTTGATTCCATTCATTTGAAATGTTATGTAAATGTTGGATGACGGCTTTCTTTCACTATAATATTGCAATATTTTGAATTAAAATTGGAAATTTTCAAGCCAAAAGGAATAGAGATTTGCGAGAAATAATATTGCGAAATTTTTTCTTGTTTTAATTTTTGTTGAAAAATATAATTTTCTAGCCAGAGTAAAAGGAGTTAGGTGAAAACACGATTTTATATCACATTCACTCCTTCGAAACAGTACGTAAAACAAACGGTAATCTCGCATTTCCAGTATCTTGTAACAAGTGTTAAACAAGATTGAAAAATTAATTCGATTAATTAAGAATTCCATGATATGGCAAACATCTGAAATATCTTGTAGATAAAGCACTGAGTCATTAATAACCGAGTAGTTGATAAGAGATTAATCATTTATACCAAGAAATTGATGGTCGCTTATGAGATTAAGATAAATCAAGTGCTATTAAGTTGAATCGTTGCAGGTCTTACATCTTAATTAACAATAAATAATCTTCAGTAATTCAGAAACAACAAATTACTATAGCCATGTTGCAAATAGACGCAAATGATTGTTTGTTTTTTTGATTAAACGGTTGAGTCTCTTTTTTCAGTGATTTATGACAATATCATATATCTTCCTTATCTTGTTCCTTTTTAATTAGTACGTAATATTAAATCTCATGTTCATAAAACAATCTAATTACAGATAATAATTTTACTGGCACATGATTAATCCTTTCACCTTTTAATCATTCAACCAGTTCTGTTTTTTTTTTCATGTAAAATTAATTAATATCTGGTCGTTCCTCGTACACTTAATTAAGGGTTAATTATTTTTATCTTTATTACAACTAAATAATTTTCTAAAATTTCGTACAATCATATTCCATCCATTTTAGCATGGCTTTAAAATTTTAAAAGCGATCTGATGAACCTGTACGTTCCATTCACCAGCGTATGATTTTGCGACAAATTTTCAGTTTCAAATCGGTCGTGATCGCAGACCATTTACAAGGGCCGTTTACAATGTCTTCACCGGTTGGATGTATCGTATTTTCGTCGTAAACGAAAAGAAGGGAGAACGTCGATCGATCCAAATAATATCTGATTATCATACCGATGCCGGAGCGGCACGGTCGTGGCTCGATTAGCCGCGGGCGGTGCGTTTACGTATAAATTATTCGTCACTGGCGTAATTATTTCTACCAGGATCGTGTGCGTGTCCCTTCCACGAAGGCTGATTTGAATATTTCGAAAGTGGTCCTTCGTTTAGACGACGGACACGTAGTTATTAAAGTTATACCTTTGCCCGGTGTCGCTGGATACCGAGGGAAGGGGGTTAGGGGAATAAATTATAGTGTACAGGGCGGGGATCCTTGGTGCTGGTATGGAAAGAATTTAAATTGTTCAATTGCTGGCATGTTTCGCAATCGAAGAAAACTTCGGGACCCGCATGGTCAGGCACACCATGTGCATTTAGGTAATGATATAGGATCGTTTAAAGAATGTTTTTTGGCTACTGAATTTCGAAAGTTCGTAACAGGACAGAAATTAGCTTGGAAATTCTTTGAGATTTTCACGTTTTTGAAGGAATGCTCTGAAGCACGTGTTTCAATACTTTGTAGACCAGTGGCTCCCAATCTATGGGTCTCGATCCCCAAAGGGGTTACTGCAGTTATTATTTGTTAACCCTTTAACGACCATACCAGTGTTAACACTTTTGTGGGTCAAATTTATGTAAAATGGAACATGTATCATTTAAATGAGTTTTCGAAAGCTGGCTGAAGTTTAGTTATTGTAATCAATAATTCCCTTTTGATATTGAATATTTTTTTTTTTACTATAAAAATAATATTTTTCTTTTTACACTTCTGATATGTAATTAGAAATACGTAAATTTTATTTATTGCAGGAAATCCTTTAATTTTTTATCGCAATAAAAAAGGTTTGCTGAAATATCATGCTTTTTGTGCCAAAAGCATAAATATGCAATTTTGGGAATTTTAATAAGCAATTGTTTTTTTATTCTATTGTAAAAGCGTGAAAATTAGGTTTTTGCTATCTAGTCGCATTTAACATAACAGTAATTATAAATATATTTTTGTAACAAACTATCTACGTGAATTTTCTGCTTAATTATTTTTGAGGTGCTTAAAATACATTGAAAAGGGTTCATCAGCGTAATGTTTCGTGTTGGCCGTTAATCGACCGCGAAATTTCTGTTTGCGCACGAAAATGATTAGCATAATGGGAAACGAAAGGGAAATTCTCTCTGAATTCGTGAATTTTCATATTTCCGTATCAGTGGGACCAGATCGAAAACGGACACCTTCGTCGCGTCGATACTCGAGACGGTTAAAAGCGTATTATGCTAATTTTCATTTCACATTCGGCTAATTAATTAAACATTCGAGCACGTTGAAACGCCGCGGGTATTTACGCGAGCTTTCGGGCATTCGGCCAATCCTTTTGTTCACCGATACCGACGATATAATTTGTCGTTCCATAAAATCGGTCGATGTTTCTGTCGCTGTTACATCGTCGCTAACTGATTTCCGTAATCAATGTAACTGTATCTCCATGATCCACGTAATAATACTGTTGCGAAATAAAGGGGGGGTTGCACAGTCGATGATGGACCATTTTAGTTTACGCAAAACGGTGTTAGATACGTGTTTGTAAAACGGTCTCGTAATTACAGAATTTTTTAATTAACAAGGAAATGAAACCTTGTTGCTTGTGAAACATTTGGGATTGCTGGGACTAACTGGACATAAAATATAATTATGAGAAGTATAACATAGTATTAAAGTATACTAAAATTTGTAAGGTAGTCATTTGTCTGTCAGAAAATTCAGTGACAAAAGTAAGTGGATACTTGATTTAAAATTTAATTAAAAATTGGTATCTTTAAAATTGTACCAGTTTTATTTTTCAAGATAGCACGTATATGTTCTTTATAATTTGTCTCAAATTTTTGAAATTTTCATTTTGAAACGAGATGAATTAAAAGGTACGAAAGCACTGTTACCAAACGGGGGTTAAAACAGTTAATTGTGACAATTTCTCTCGCATTATTGTTCCCTTCGTTTGGAGAACGAGGCAACGGGGATAATCAAGGAACAAGATAGGTTGCTGTGAGGGTTGGGACAAAAATTGGATATAATAGTTCAAGATGCCTATCTACGCCAACGAAGACCGTCGTTTGTATTAATTAGCCGAGTACTTGCTCGATTTCTTAACTCGGTCGTGATTGCCAGTAAATGAAGCATTTTAACCGCATCCCGTGGCCCGAGCCAGCCGGGGATTTACAGGCCTAATTTATACCGTCCTGCTTGCGAGCAAATTGTTCGACAAAACCTTTTTCGTTTGAATCCGATCGAGCGATAATGTGAATCGTATTTATCAATTACCCGACAGGGCGACTGTCGTTATAAATTATTTTGTTTCTATGCTGATCACAAAACGTGGATGCTTTTCTTAGCAAAAATGTCTAATTAATCGCCTCTTATGATTAAATTTCCTTTTAGACTTTTTATTTTTGAAATAGCACAAATTTTGGTTAAACAGAAATTAGTGAATTATTTTATTTTAATATTATGTAAATCATGAAGGTTTCTTTCATCAAGAAGAATTTTAATATATCCATACAAATATTTCCAGAAATATTTGCTTTCTAAAAAAAATATTTTATATTACAATTAAACCGGTTTTAAGGATTCTTGAATATTGATCCATAATACCATTTTACGTAGAATGGGCTTAAATAAAAAAAAAATTACAATTCTACGTAAAGAAATGAAATTTGAAATAATTAATCCCAAAATATCAGAATAGCATGTCTTTATTTTATCAACGTCCCATAAACACCCTGTTCAGCAATTTATGTAAAATCGTTTTTCCCTCAAACACTAGTTAATTACCGTCCCGAGTAATTGAAATTAAACTCGATAACCTGTTTCGCTATGTTTTGTGCTAACAAACACTCATTTACGATCTGTATAAGCGTTAATTAAATGATACCAATGAAAAACACGAATAAAGTTAATTAATATACCGCGTGGTTATCAGGAGATTAAAAAAGACTTTATAAATGCTCGTTAACATCTTCTCCTCTGGTTATTTTGAGATCACCAGTGTTATTGAAAATTATTCAAGCGTCGATTATTCAAACGTTCCTCTAATAGTGCTATTATGCAGATGCCCAATTAATGTTAATGTAATTGATTTGGTAATTGCCTTACATGAATTTAATAATTATAATAACAGTAATGATGCTCGAGCAAATGCTTTGGGTACTCATGAAATTCAGATTAAATGTTTCATTGTTTAACTGATCTAATCGATTTCATTTATGGCCACGCGTTGGTGATTTACAACGATTGTGTCCGGTTTAGCTCGTTGACGAAAAATTTAATGATATTTTAAGCATCGTCGTTTCTAACCATCTTGTAAGCAACGGAATTTTTTTTCTATTTTTGTATCTAAAAATACAATAAAAATATAATTAGAATATTTAAATTTAAAATGTTTCGGAACTAATCCAAATTTTTAACACATAAAAAAAGGAATTTAAATATTGAAGCTTGAATTCAAATAAGTTATGTATGAAAGGGTTAACAGCTTTAGTATTTAATTGAAATTTATTTAATAAAACATGTGCAAATATGGCATAGTATTAAATACTAAATGATATTTTTATTCCTGAAAAGAATGCAAATAAAAATATTACCTGCAAGTTTTGATTTTGTTAGCAAGTACACGCAGCGAGAAAGAAATAACGACTTATACAAAAACAAGTACCGATAAAGCGATATGTGCAACCGCGTGGCACGACGCAACGGAAGAGAACAAAAAAGGTGCTACGGCACGAAGTTCGTCAGAAGACGGGACAGCGCCAGAATGGCGCGTTCGCAAAGCGGTCTTTCTAGTCCCGCCGATCGCAGCGCGTCGGCCGCGCATCGTTGTGTGTCCAATCACACCCACTGCTCACACTTCCCCTCGAGGTGCGGGCAAGCTTTGCAGTTGCGATGCAGGGCTCCTCAAACCAAGTAGCCGAATGCACCGCTTGAATCTTGGTCCAGGCAGCGCCTTCGTTAGGACGTCGGCCACCATGTCGTCCGTTGGAATATGCGAGAGCTCCAATTGCCTATTTTTGAGCGTCTCGCGTATGAAATGGTACCTGACATCTATATGTTTGGTCCTGGAGTGGAACGTCGGGTTCTGGGCCAGCTTCAGAGCACCCATGTTGTCGTTGAAGACCTTGATTCTAGCCAACTTCTCGAAACCGAGCTCGGCCAATAGAGATCCGAGATATATGGCCTGCTTCGCGACCTCGGCCAGCCCCATGTATTCGGCCTCGGTCGATGAAAGGGCGACGGTCCTCTGCTTCTTTGAGTCCCAAGAGATGGCCCCCTCAGCTAAAACAAAAGTGTGTCCCGTATAGGAACGTCGATCAATGGTACAACCGGCCCAATCCGCGTCCACGTAACCCGTTAGTAATTTCTTGGACGGTCCGAAATGAAGGCCCAAGTCGGTCGTCCCCCTCAGGTAACGCAGCACGCGCTTCGCTGCCATCCAATGCGGTCGTCCATACTTGTCGTTGAACTGACTCAAGACGCTGACGGCATGAGCGATGTCCGGTCTCGTTGCCACGGCCAAATACATCAGCGATCCAACCAGCTCACGGTACGGGAGAGTCCTCTCCTCTTCACTCGGAGCTTCTTCGAGTTCTGTCAATTTAGTATTGACATCTAACGGTGTGCTTACAGGCTTCGATTCTTTCATCCCAAAACGTTCTAGGATTTCGAGCACATAGCCCTCTTGACGCATGCTTATTTGGTTCGATTCTCGTAGGAACTCTATTCCCAGGCAGTACCTGGGTTCTCCAAGATCCTTAATTTCGAACTGTCGGCTCATATGATGCTTGAACTTCATAATGAGGTCAGTATTTCGGGAAAACGTCAAGATGTCATCTACGTACACGGCAACGTAGAGCGAATCTCCCCCTTGCTCGAATCGGTATATGCAAGGATCTGACTCTGAAGGTCTCGCTCCGAATCTTCTCAGCACATCGTCCAGCTTTTTGTACCAGCTTCGTCCGGCCTGGCGAAGGCCATACAGTGACCTTCTCAATTTGCAAACCTTGTTCCCGGTTTTCAAATCCTTTATCATCTTCTTCGCCTTGACCTCGGCATTGCTCCCCTCAGCTTCTGTATCGCTGATTAATTCGAGCGCTTTGTGCAGTGAATGCGGTACCTCCATGAAGATTTCTTCTTCCAGTACCCCGTTCAAATAGGCCGTCTCGACGTCGAATTGCCTCATCTCCATCCCTTCGTTCGCAGCCAGCGCGACTAACAGACGAACCGAGCTCAAACGGGCGACTGGTGCAAACGTCTGATTAAAATGGATACCTGGGCGCTGAGCGAATCCCCTAGCAACGATTCGTGCTTTTCTTCTCTCAAGCGTGCCATCAGGATTGTACTTGTTTCGCAGTACCATGCGAGATCCGATGACTTGCCGATCCTCGGGACGCTCTACCAACTCCCAAGTGTTGTTTTTTAGGATAGATTTAACCTCGTCCGCCATTGCACGGTACCATTCTTCAGCGTCCGGGCCTGAAACGGCTTCCTTCATGGGCACTTCTGCTAGCAAGACGCATTCGGCGTCCGCGTGTTGAGCCTCTTCTCGCCGAACATGGTATACTTTCCGGGGCCTTCCTTTTCTTCCGGTCCGCTGTATGATTGGTCTTCCGGGTCCTCTTCTCGGTGTCGCCTCTCTCTCGTCCGCGTCATCCTCATCGGCGTTCTCGTCATCTTCTTCGTCGACGTCTTCGGCGACGTCTTCGGCGACGTCTTCGGGGGCCGACTGAACAGCGGAGTTGACATCTCTATCGGTCCCCGGAGGTGCCGATTCGATGCGGATTTCCATGAGATCGATATCCGGATCCTCTGCTCGTTCTTTCTTCGTGTCAGAGGACTCTTCTGGGACAAAGTAATCAAGAATCTTTTTCGGCAATTCTCTGCGAGTTGTCGGAAATTTTACGTCCCTCGTGATTTCGATCTTCTTTTCTACAGGGAGCCACACTCTGTAGCCTTTGGCATTTGTCGCGTACCCTAGGAAGACTCCCTTTCTGGCACGGTGATCTAGCTTCCCCTTGCTAGGCAATCTGTTGAGGCAAAACACGTCAGATCCGAACTCGCGAAAATAACTTACGTCAGGGACTGTTCCCATCCACAGTTCATGCGGTGTCCGGCCATCCAAGCTCCTGGTCGGACATCTGTTCCGGATGTAGTTCGCAGTCGAAACCGCTTCCGCCCAAAACGACGGCGGCAATCCGGATTGGATAAGAAGGCATCGCGCCATTTCGACGAGCGTTCGATTTTTTCGTTCGGCTGTACCATTCTGCTCGGGGTTGTATGCGATGGAAAGACGTCGTTGAATTCCATTTGTCTTCAACACGCGTTCAAACTCGGAGTTTATGTACTCTCTTCCATTGTCCGATTGCAGGAACTTTATTTTCCTTTCCATCTGATTTTCTACTGACGCCTTAAAATCCTTAAATGCTTCGAGGGCGTCGCTTTTATTTCTAAGAAATCGCACCTCACACCACCTGGAATGCTCGTCAATGAAGGTAATGTAGTACTTCGCTCGATTGTTTGATTCAACTCGCATTGGACCGCATAGATCCGAATGAATAATCTCTAAGGGTTCACACTTGCCTTTCGATTTCGCGGGGAAACCGGCCCTTGTCATTTTTCCTCGTATGCATACCTCGCAATCCAACTTGTCCCCGCATTTACCGAGTTTCAGTCCTCGTATTGCCTGAGTTCGCTCGGCTCTCTTGAGATCCTGCACGTTCAGATGGCCCAAGCGACGATGCCACGTTTCCAGCAAGCTCGATGACCTTCCGTCGTCTTCTCGTTCGGAGATTACGCTGCATCCGGCTTGCTCGCGTTCACGTACGTGGTAAAGATTTCCAATTCGACTCGCGTGCAACTTCACCGCACCACTTCGGTCGATCACTTCTGCGTGGTTTTTCCTGAAAATAACCTCAAAACCTTTGTCTGTAATCTTAGCGACCGATAGTAAATTCGCGCGAAGATCCGGCACGTGAAGAACGTCACTCAAGTTCACGTTTCTCTTTTCACCACCAACTTCTGATGTAAAATCGACCGTACCCTTCGCGAGAATTTTTGCCGATGCGTGATTTGCTAAATTCAGCTTGCCTCGTTTAGAATCGTCTACTTCGGTAAAATCGCGCAACTGTCCGCACAAATGCGAGGTTGCGCCACTGTCCAAACACCACGTCGCCGCGAACGAACTTTCTTTTACGTACAGCGCGTCTTGTTTTTCGGAAAACACTTCTATCGCGCACAATGCCACGCTTTCCGCGCTGTTCGCCGCTTGTGAATCGCCCGTTTTTTTGCTTTTGCAATCCGCGATTTTATGTCCCTTTTTCTTGCATCGATGACACCGAAATTGAAATTCGCCCTTGTCTTCGGACTTGCCACTCGCCGGTTTCCGTTTACTAGAATATCGATTTTTACTCGCGATCATCGCGTTCTGCAACATGGCGCGCGTGTCGTTCTTTCGAGCTTCACTTTCCTCGATAATTTTTACGCGAAGTATTTCCGGCGATGGTAATTCGTCTCGCGATTCAATGGCGCACCGAAAGTTCTCGAAAGATGTCGGCAGACTATACAGCAACATGATTGCCAGTAGGTCTGGATTTATCTCAACTTCCATTTCGTTGAGCTTATCTATCGTGTCGAAAAACTTTCGAACGTGTTCTCGCACGTCGCCATTGTCGTCCATTCGCTGCAGCGTCAATTGTTTTAACAGCGTGGCCTTCCGAGCGGGCCCTTTCGACTGATAAATGCTTTCTAATTTTAACCACACTTCGCGAGACGTATTGCAACCCTTTATTTGCTTTAATTCGGTCGGACTTATGGCTAGAATTAAATCTGATCTTGCCTTTTTGTCGTTGTTCGTCCATGCTCTGACCGCATCTTCCGATTCCGCGTTTCCGGCTGCCAACGTTGGTTTCTTGAATTCGCCATTTACGTAGACCCACGCATCGTTTTTGACAAGCAACGCTTCCATTTGCATCTTCCATGTGTCAAAATTGTCTTTGTTCAAAGTCTCGATTCGGACGAAACTCGGCGTACCCATCTTCTGGCTTTCGACGCACAACGCACAACTTCGACGCGCACTCGATCGCGATCGATTCTAACCTCTCTGGGTTCGATCCGACTTTCGCGTATTTCACGGAATTTCTGACACTCGTTTCTTAGTTCCTTCTCTCTGGGCCCATAACCTGTTAGCAAGTACACGCAGCGAGAAAGAAATAATGATTTATACAAAAACAAGCACCTTTTTTGTTCTCTTCCGTTGCGTCGTGCCACGCGGTTGCACATATCGCTTTATCGGTACTTGTTTTTGTATAAATCATTATTTCTTTCTCGCTGCGTGTACTTGCTAACAGATTTAATTACAGTTTAACTTATAAAAATCTTAAAAAAAAAGGTTGAAGATAATTTTAAATAATATTAGTATCATACTTAGGACATTGATTGCCACACCGAAGTTGTTAAAAATTTTATTAACAGATATTTTTAATTTCGATCGAATACAATATTTTATAATCTTCAGTACCTAATATAAATATTACTAATTAGGTAAGCGAAATAATTCTTAATAACGTATGAGACGGATTTCTGTAAAAATCAGGTGTCATTCATATGGATGACGTGGCAGTCAAAGTGTTAAATAACATTAATATTATATTACTTATACAAGGTGTCGAGTGGAAAGCTTAAATTACAAAATGAAATGACCGTCTTTTAAATAATTGCAATTTTAATGTATCAACCTACGCAGCTCCATTTTTCATCTTGTAAAGATACGATTGGCATCTGTAATCAAGTGTCACTTTTCAGTGTGTTTGTATTCTGAAACGTTTGATTACTTCTATCGAGTATTAATCTATACCTGTAATTATAGCGCGGTTCACTACGACCACAAACGTGTTATTACTGTTATTCGCTCGTCCGGTACAGTCTCATAGCCCTGAAGAATTAAATTCAGGTTTCCTTCTGATTCACAAGGTCAGTCTCATTCCGTGCTGTTATTCTGTTGTCCATTTATATCCGTCCAATCAGCCGGAGGTTCTCAACGTTTCACTAGTGATGCAAGTATGTACTTTTGCATCAAGTCGATCTATTTCTACGGTATTGGTTTATATTAAATCGCCGCGGTATAAAATTAAATCGACTGGAATCCAATAATATTTAATTCTTGTTGATTAGTACATATTGGAACACTAACAACTTCGATAGAAATTTAATTATGGCATCAAGTTGTTACATATTAAATTAATGTACCATGTAGCACTGCATAAAGAGATAATTTAATACAATCCATGGTAGCTTGTTAATTTTTATGACAGTTCCATAAAATTGACACCGGTGAAAGGATCCATAATAGTACATAAATTCAATAATAACATTCACATACCATTTATTTTTATTTAATTTTTTTATAGTACTCCATCGATCGCTCTAGGAATTTGGTAGTTTCCCAATCGCATATTTACTATAATCGACCCTGATAGCATTTGTATCAGTTATGATATTTTTCAAATAACAAATCACGGAAAATATTGAAACCGCGTGAGACCGTGATACACTTTCACAGTAGTCCTTGATCCTCGGATATCCAAGCTGCCAAGGCCAGAGTATCTCGAGTTACCTGGCGATTTCCCGCCATTAAGACGCACCTCCAAAGTAAATAGCGGTATAATTGCAGTCGTTGTCAAACGAGCAAGTTAGCAGAAGAAAATCGGCTGGCAAGGGGTGGCAAGGGCTCGTTTAAAGTTTCTCCTTCGTTGTCAACGAGTCGACGATGACGTCGGCTGTCGTTCTGGCAAGGGATGAAAAGTGGAGCTTAAAGGTGTACACATACTCGACCAGGAACGATGCAATTATCCGGATAATGAAGGAACTTTCCCGGCAAGGTTATCTTTCGTTGAGTCACGGCCGGTTGAGAGGCCAACGACAAGCGGGAAGTTTTGCCCCTGTTCAAAGTTTTACGCCTTATCAACAGCGCGTATCTTGCCTTTTCTACCGGCAAGCTTTATTTTTACCGCGACCACCTTTCTTCTTCAGCCCCTTTCTTATCCTTGCATTTTACGGGGATTTAATGTCACACCTCGTGCGAAGGGACCAGTTCCTGGGACCGGGCCTCCGACGACATCACGCTTTAATCAATCTCTTCTTCAAAGGGTGGAAACTAAAGAAACTTTCATGGGGTGTGTTATGTTACTTTGACTATGTTTTAACCCTTGGACGACGGACCATGATGAAAGTCAATAATGCCATAAACCTTAGAAGATTAAGGTTTAATGAACATGACTGTGCTAACATTTCACCCATATTTTGATAAAAAAAAATGCAAATGTATGCCCTTTTCAATCAACACTGCGAAAGATATTTAGCACTTGAAAAGTGACAAACAGCAGCGCGTGATTCACAGTTTCTGCAATTCACTTCACAAACGACACGCAACTCGGCCAGGATTTTATAATTTCTGCCACCGTAATTTATTCCGGCTTCTCATTTTTTTTTCATCGTCGTTGTAATTGTAAAGCAGCTGAAACTCACGACTTGTTACGTTCGTAACACCAACGAACGTTCGTTGCTTTTTATATTGATGAAAAAATCGCTCGCCATTTGCAACAAATACGAATTATTTGCATTCATAATTGACGCAAGTTTTCCAGGAAATCGATAAGGAAAAAGTTTCTTCCACGAACGCCAACGATTTTATAATTGCATTTGAAATTACAGTTTGTCCGATAATTGCGCCTCGTCGGCACAACAGAGATATTTTTCTCTGTCAGTTTGCACGTTATCACGGGGCTCGGACGGATTAAAAAAAGAACTTGGATGCGCAAACAACTTGTTATTGATAATAATTTGTACTATCGTCGAAACGATACTCGGAACGTCCTTCATGAAGCCGCGTCGTTATTTTTCATTAGGTTTATACGACTCGACCGGTAAATGAACCGTATCGCGAAATTAATCGAGTTTCTCTTGTAATTTGATCGTCGGTTAAATTGAACGATTACACGGCAGCGCAAAAGTTCATGTTTGCCCGGTGTAATTATGAACCGATTCTTGCCGTTCATTTGCTGCGAACGGAACAAACATTTCGAACAAACAGATCAAATGGACAAAAGTAGTCGTTTTTACAAACTATTATTGTTTGTTACGGAGAAATAAAATTCTTTTTCGAGATGAAAGAAATATTTTTTTTTTACATTTTAATTAGAATTTAAATTTGTTTCGATTCTCATTTTCTAAATTTTACACTGTTTCTTTAAATATTATTATTTCTTTTAATATATGAAGGTCTTTCGTTTGGAAATATGGATACATAATTTTAATCGAAACAGAGTTACATGTGTTTCGTAGTTTTGGGTTGCAATTGACCCGCTCGTCGTCGTTCGGGAGTTAAACATTCTTTAATAAAATTTGGATGTCTTTTAGTGTCAATTCTTTGTTTTGAATTAAATTTGTGTAAGATCATTCTGTGAACTTTTGTTCACAGACGTTTTCACCCTGGGGAAAACGAGATCAACGAATCGAGTTTGTCGAAAAACAGCTCGATGAAATTGTGTCATGAACAAAAGTGCCTTTTGACGGAGTTCCTCGAGTGATTTCAAGATATCGGTTTTTCACTGTATCCCCGAGTCATTGCTGATATTGCCAGCAACGAGTTGGACGATTGCGAACGGTTGCGAGACCCGTGTAACCACTCTTGTCCGAATCAGTTTTCCGCGAACTCGAAATGTTTCTTTTGACCAGAAGTTTTCGAAACTTCTTTCCCGTTGATAGAATTCCACGATATTTTCAAACAACTTTTCGCCGAGTGTTTGCCGGGCTATTTCCTGAGGCAAAGATCCCGAAAACACTTTGAAAGCGCTTTTAATCTCGCGCAACTCGACCAGATGACACGGCGAAATATTGAACTTTTTCATTGCTGAAAATAATATTTGCGAATTTGAGCACTTTTCAGTGAAACAGTTTTGTATTGTATGATGCCATTGAATTAGGAACATTTCCAAAAGTTCGATCAATCATATTTTTACTCGTTTGTTTCTATTTCTTAAGTACAGTAAATTACTGTGAAAATATTTTAAAGATTTCTCAAAGATTTTATGCTTTATATTTGTAGTATCCCAAAAGATACGAGAATGTTTCCTATGTTTTCGATAAAATGAGGTTTAATTTTTGAATTCAAAGGATTTACACCCGCGTATATTCTAACTAAAATATTTGTTTAAATATCTGTTCGTTGTAATACCTAATGCCACTCAATATTCAATAAAATATCAATGTAATAAAAAAAGAAAAAGAAATGATAGATTTATCTATAAAAAATTGAACATGACTTCAAAAAGAAATGGGTTGGCAAAACTATACCACCCTGGTCTTATAGGTACTTTATACTACTTGCTATAGGCGTGCAGTAGTATAGTCATACATAATAGTCGTCACAGTAGTATAGCCATAGCACAACAATCATCTTAACCCTTCAAATGCCCAACGTGACGTATAAATTGCATCATTTTCAGACTTACAGTTATTTAATTTCTCAAATAAACCCAAAGTACTGTCATTGAACCATGTTATATCAATCAAAATAATATTGAATTGTGCTATTGATAACAGAATAATCCGATCCGATCGCGTTTCGAGATTCACCCTGTATGATTGTCGATCGATCGAGCATAGGTCGTTTCAGACGTTGTATCCGCAAGGATCCGAGGACATGGACATGCCGTGGCGAGGATTTGGACCGAAGCCAGAAAGCGATACCTGGAAATCTGTCGGACAACTCGATTTCGTCGAGAGCACGCTAGAGAAACTTGTTTACCGCTCTGATAATGGTATTGTGTCGGCTCCAACGACCGTTCTCGTGTTTCTGCGGCACTGTATCGCCGGGATTTACAGCGGATTACAAACGCGTTTACGTCTAATCTCTTCGTGTGTGACCGATCTGTTGTTCGCCAGTCTCTCGCCCCGTCTTCTCCCGCTATCTCTGCCTATTTATCTTTCTCCGTACGCGGCCACGTACGTCGGTTGGTCTCTCTTCTCGTTATGTTCGCGGCCGCCGATGCAATTCCCGCCAAGATTAGTGGCCTGGAACTCGTGTCATTTAATGCGATCGGTGTTGTGCGTTTTCGGTTCTCGAGATTGACTGATTTAGATCGATTCTTGTCGGTGCTATCAATCCTTTCACTGCGTACGACGTGTACAGGGTGTTCCAGTTTTAGGTTCATGAAACTTCAGGATCTTGTAAGAAACGACATTCTTAATATAGAAAGTCTTAGGATAACGTCGGTCAGAGGGTGTGATATATCAGTGCAAAGCTTATCATTGGAGAAACCCATCGGTTGGTGTCGGAGATGTTATGATCATTTTTGTAACCGTCCTGACTTAACGGAAAAAGCAGTATAATCATTTATATATGTTTAGATATAAATTGAGTTGTTATGAAGTTGGTGATTTCTTCAAAGGGATCTAATTTCCTGTGTCTAATATTATTACACCAAACATATGCGTGGTTGGATGATCCCCATCATACTCAACCCATTTCCTACAATTTTTGATGCTTTGAGCGTGAGCTCCTTTCGTGCAAATTAGACTGGCCACAAAAGTGACCATAATTTTTGAACGGAAGGAGTTTCAACACCCGCGACCGTCACTAATGTGTTCTTTTAGTGATAAGCTTTCAAAAATCTATAATACCGTAAAAAAAAAGAAGTGGAACATCAACGCCTGTGATTGACTGCGTTCGTTTTTCCATTCCTTTGAGCGGGGCTCGTGCATTTTTTGAAATTGGCGAACAGAGGTTGACGTTGGACCAGGCTCGTACATTTTCCAGCGTGAACGACCGATCAGTCGGGTACAGCTACTTTGTCGTGTCGTTTATTCGATGCTAAACCCATCGACGGACTTGTATCACCAGAAGCGGTAGTTTCTGCGATCAGGCAATTTGCTTGCGTAATGCAACGCCTACGTGGCTCTCCCACGCGTTCGTCGCGGTTGAGAACCTTCGTTCGAGTTATACCGGACTATTAGCGATAATTTGTGAGGACGCGGCTGGAACATGATCGAACACGATTATGCGAAAATTGATCGACGCATTCGATGCGAGGAAATTCTAATTCCCTGCGTCACGGTAAATCGAGAAACATTGATAACTAAATTGAATCAAAACGAAGTGGATAATAAATGTCTGCATACCATTATAATTAATACATCATGGACCAGATAATTTATTGCTAATCGCAGTCACTGACCAACTATTTCGTGTGTTAAATATTTTTATGTTACTTATAGTTCGTTGTCAATGATACCTAACAACGCAATATGAAACTTGAAATATCTTGTCATCCGTTTAGAATGTGTTAACATACTGACAGCTTGGTATTATTCAAGCAGTAAGGTACAATTACGTTTAATATGTCGAAACAGAAGTGTCCTGACTCACTAGCGATTAACACACTTCGAACGATCGAACATTCTGATAATAGGTGTTCCGATACAGAAGATCCAACTATAAATCTACTTGTTTCACCTCGTTTTGATAAGGTTCTGCTTCGATCGAATCGGTTCGGTTTACAATTATTGAAGGAAGAAAGGCAGAAAACGGCCGTCGGCCATTGGGTTGCTGGCTACTTTGTTCGACGAAGTAACGGCTTCGTTAGAACAGAAATTCTAGGCAGAGAGATCAGGAACGCCTCTGAACGTCGTCATACCTCGCTAAAAAATTGCGTTCTCGTTGCTCGTTCCACGAAACCGTCTTCCTTCCTTCCTTAAGTTCTTTTAGGGCTTCATTCCCGAAGGTCGTAAGAGGAATCGTACGTACCTTTTGAGGTGCTTGTTCTCACTTAACGAGATGCGTGTTCTCGCGCTGGGAATATAAGCAGGCGAACCCTTTCTTTACGATCGGTGTTTTGCAATTCTGCTAACGTGCCGCGGGCCCAGCACGGGTTTGTTTGAATACCGGAGATTATATAATAGATACGCCACATTAAAGGTTGATTTATACACCGGTATTTGCACTTTTGAGACACTCGCTTTACGTTCGTTTGCTTTGGCGTGTTTTGCGTAAAACCTGTCGAACAGTTAAGTATTATTATTTCAAAAGATTGGTTGCGCTTTGGCCATAAAAAATGCACCACTTTAAAAACACCAGTGTTTTTGGTTTAAAGTTCACACGAATCATTTATATTAAAGCAAACAAGATTTATGACCATGAATCTATAAAAAATTTGAAACAAAAGTTATTACTAAATTTATAAAAGATAATACACTTCAGGCTAAAATTGTGGTAGTCGTAGTTTTCCAGCTTGAAACACTGTTAACTGTTATAAATGTTAATTTTTATTTATCTATTATTATTATTATTATTCAAAGTTGAAGTATCTCAAAATAATTTTGATAAAAAATTTACCGTATGGTACGTGTGTAGATGAAAAAGATTATCTTGATAAAAAGGTTTTTTATTAATTTGACAGGCTCGAGTATCGTCGATAAATTATCTGCTTCTTTCTTTTTTGTTTGTGCTATTAAAAGAAATCGATCTATTAATCGCCCGCCGGAAGTCAGCCAAGTGAATTGGCCGCTATTATTCACGACCCACCAAAAAGAAACGGGGTCAGGCTACGTCATTTAACGTGAGAAGCGATTTCATGCTTGGTCAATAGAGGTAGCTTTTTATAAATGAAATTTCTTGACTAATACACGATTTGGTCATTGGATGATTAAAATGAAAGATTGATTTACAAAATTGTATTTGAAATGAAATTTATGTTCGATTCACGTTCAACATTCATCCCATAAAATATTTTCAAATATTGACGCTGAAAAATGTATTACTATTTTTGCTTTTAAATTGATGATTATTTTTCTTTTTTTGTTTCTTATAATTTTTAACTTTTTAAATATGGATTTGGAATTTATTTAGAATCTATATTAATTTATTATTTTTTCTTCTTCTATAATTTAGTTAAAAAATACGTATTTATATTTTTTTAAATAAAATTTAATTTGAAATACGAGATATTGTGTATTACTCACACCGTAATTATAACAGTTAATTAATTAAATGAATATGGAGTAGTTCAAATATATTGCTACGTAATATTTATCAAAAGAATTAGTCTTAAAAGGGTTAACTTAGCACGTTTGGTCTTATATTTTATAATAAATAAATTTCGTTTCATATTACATGGTTGAAAGTTACATATATTTTATTTCATAATTGATATGAAAAAGAAAGGATGCCTGTCACTTTACCAAATTTGGTGATTTCCTTAATTGTAACAAGTCAAATCATAGAAACCTTAAGAATCATTAAAAAAAAAAAAGTTATTCGCATCAATTTAAATAAAGAATATTCCGTACGTAAAGATTCATTGCTCCATCCAGAAAGATTTATTGTTCCAATTTGTCTTAACAAGTTAAACGTAATTCGATTTCATCCCTTGGAGGAAGCAATAAATTCCACTTAAAAAGTGTCGTTTCACGCACGAGCAGCTATTCAAAGAGACGAATGTCCATAAAAAGAAAGGCGAAACGTAATTATATCAAAGAAGAGTTTGAAATTAACCCAACCAAAATAGACCTGGACCCCGGCTGTCTCTTCATAGTCGAAGTAGCACGACCAATGCTGCGTTTATCGCTCTTTCTGCCGGCGAAACTTTGAATATTCAGTGGTTTCACGACGGGGAGAACGGGAATGGGAATGAGAATGAGAAAGGGCCGCGAAAAGGAAATCTAGAGGCAAGAGGGATAAGCCGGCTAGAATCTGGTGTACATCCCCGTTTAGCAATTAGCATCTTGTATTTCGAAGCCGGTGTTTCCTCCGGATGGAGCCGCAGGAAGAAACGGGAGAGAACGGGCCGAGCCACGTAGTTCCTTGCTTCCCGAGTCGGCCTTTCTTTGGATATCGTTAACTTCGACGAATTTAATTCAGTGGTCGTAATTTAGCGCGCATTACTGATGTTTCACGTCGAAATTCCGCTTGGTTCCTAGGCGCGATTAATTTCTCGTTGAACTTTGTTTTCCTCCCCGGATGAGCGTTCCACCCTTGTTTTGTTTCACCGTCGTACGGGACCAGTTTGCTGAAACTGGGGTGTGTTTGTGGGAATTTATCGAGGGGTGTCGCCGTGCATCATGATTCACGCCTGGTACCGTTGTTTCGAATTATTAACGCTAGAACTGTAAACAATTCAATATGATTTACTTCAGATTTCTTATTTTAAATCACAGAATTTATTAGAATTCTTTCATCGAAATATGTGGTGGCTTTTATCAGGATATATTTGTACATTTTTCTACTTAAAAGCAAACGTACATAAATCATCGGTAATGTAGATAATTTCATTCTTGACCGTTTAAATGGCGGGGAGTTCCAATTAACAACTCTTATTTGTTTTATATAATGTACACTTTGTACACGTGGTGATGTCGTACGAGCACATCCTTGTACGAGCATGCACTGTGATACGGGGAGCATGTATCGCGCGTACATTGCGTACAATGTATGCCGTGAATCAGGTGTCCGGATGATTTAATCACTTCGCTTTGTCTGGTGGGAAGGTGTTTCCGGTATTGAATTATCAGTGGCTCTTGTAACGAGGTGTAATTGATTGTTACGAAGAGCGGGCTCCCGTTTAACGTTACGATCTTTTCCCTTTTACCTGACGTTGAAATTATTCTCATTGCATTGCATGGCGTATTTTAAAAAGGTTAATTAAATCTTTCAATGATTCTTCTGAATTGGTAATTTTATTAAAGATACGACACGGTTATTTCTTCCATCTGTATGTTTGGAAAATAGAAGATTATACGAAAAATGAATTTTTTACTGTAACATGTTAACGTTATTTAATCAGGGATTTTGAAAGCGGTTTTAATACCGAATGGATAGTTTTCAATGGATCTAAAACGAGAGTTTTAACGAATAAATAATTCAGCGAAGTGCCCCGAATTGCTCTGATTGTACAAGCATCTAAAAATGTCTGTTACACGATTCTAAAGATAGCTTGACTTAATCTGAAAGCGCTATTACTGATTGCAGCTTCATTTAGAACATGATACAATTTTAATTGTTTCAGGCCAAGCGTTCTGATAGATTGTTACGTAATGCAGAAGTCATTAATCGTCACATTTATAAAATACGTCGTTAAAAATGTTATGTACATAAGAGTTTGATATTAGTTCCATATTTAATTCATAATTGAGTAAAATGAAGCATCTTTTTATAAATAATTTGCATGTTGTTGCCATAACTTTTTCTACTATTGTTAAAATCGGGCGAGAATGCTACCTGAGCAATCATAGGGTTAATAAACTGATTTTCTGCTCCGATAAAAAGATTCAGACGGGATACTAGGTGAATAGACAGTTTCGTAGCATCAGTTTATTAACATTCATAGGTGATCTGCAAATATTTGATTTCACGGCATCGGTAGCGTTCCCTTTACAGCTTTACGGAGCTGAAAAAAAAAAAAAAAAACAAAACGTTTCCGCGCGATCCGGTGTGCACTCGCAACTCTTTCCAATTCGTTTCGTCACGGCACAAAGAAAACAGGGGAACGCGGGCCTGAAACGTAAAAGCCGATTGCGAAATCGCGGATCGCGAAATAATCGAATCGTCGATGGTTCGATCAACGATACAACGATACCAGCAAGCTTCCCCCTGTGTATACGAAGTCCTACGCTCGCTTCTGCGACGCTGAAAGCGTGCACCAAAAGTCCCTTTTAGCGATGCTTTCAACGCTTTCCCCGCTGAAGCTGTTCCGGCTCGTTCAAATATTAAAATAAGCGAGCAGGAGAAGCGGAAACATGCTCCAGCTTACAAAAGAGATTTTCCACTTTGCCGTGACCCGAAGCTTGACGAGGGAGCTCAGAAAGGAAGGAAGGAAGGAAGGAAGGAAGGAAAAGGGGTTGAAAGATAAGGGGGAAGGGTATATGGCCCCGTGTTCTTTCGGCCGCGTTTGCATCTGGAGCAAAACAAATTTGCAAATAGAAAGGAGAGAGTAACGGTTCCCGTTTAACCGATCGCTAGCTTCTTGGTACGAATACAAGGAACACAGAGACGAATTTATTTATTTATTTTACGGGATGAACCTCTTGCACGGGTTAGAGTATACGTTATTAATAGCTCAATGATTTTTAACCGTCGGTTGGTACTTTGGTCCCTTCGAACTCTGTAATATAAATAACAGTTTACTTATTGAACCTTTATAACGTATTACTTCTTATCTGTTTTATGGTAACTTCTATGTTAAGACTTTAATTCTGTTGTAGGAATTCAGTGTTAACAGTTAATTTGAATAAACATTATTTAGTTAGTATTATTTAAAGAATTGAACGGGATAAATATAGAACTTTTTCGAAGCAGAATAAGTGTTCAACTTGAACTTCTTTCTGTTTCCAAGAAAATCAAAGTTTCCTGTTTATACAAAATCGTATGGGATAAAGAACATAATGGTCAAAAAGTTATTACGATTTTATTGCTAATTAAAAATACTGACAGTTTCATTCGTCTCCTGGTTCTAATTCAAATTGCCCGTAGCAGGCTTTAATTAATTTCACATATTTATTTCACGTCGAGCATATATAACGTTTGTATCAAATAGACGTAATAACGTGGCACAATTTCTGGAATATTTCAGGAAATGATACACGCGATGTAGCGTGTTCTTGAAGACGTTGCGCGTACTTCCAGTCTATTTTAATGCCACGAATGATCAGCATTACGTTTTGCGTCATTTTATATTTGACTTTGGCGATTCGAGGAACAGCATGATTCCTCGAATCGACGTTTTTAGAGTATCGATTGACGCGTGGGAAAGATCCGTTACTAAATTTTTTTCCTTATTTCAAAAAGATCCGAAAAAGAGAAAAACACTCAAGCAGGTTATAACAGATTATTTAATCTTTTTTGATACATTAACTGCCACGCTGAAGCCATTGAAGATGTGATTAGTTAGCATTTTTATTTTCAAGGAATATTATTCATTATTTGTATAAAATTGATAATTCCAAGTATCTGATACAAATATTTCTAATTGGCTCCATACGTGGTTGACGTACAAATATCACTTCAATATTATTATTATTAATTTTAAACGAATTTCAAACTAAATTTATTACATAAACAAAACTTGACACGTACTTTTTAAAACAGCTCCCAAAGAGTATGGTTTAATCCCGTTTTTCTGCTACTTAAAATTATTGAAACAGCTTCAAATTTCTTAAGTATGTGTCGTAAGGCTTCCTCCATTAATTTCTACTTGACGTTTCAATGTTACATCTGGTAATTCCTAAACTAGTAGTTTATTCAACTCTGTTTTCTTCTTGTTTGAACGAGTACTGCATGCTCCTCAAGTTCGACCCCAACTTTTTTCACACACCTCGTATATAAGTTACATTCGTGCGAAATGAAAAAGGTGAGAAGAAAAGTTAGTAATTTACGACAGAAATATAATGTTGCTTGAAAGTTCCACGAGTGTTTGTGGAGGGTCAAAGTTGCGCCTTCGATAACCGGCCCGTAGGCCACCAGGCGAGCCACGTAACACGCGTTAAAAATATCACATGTGTACAAACTGCTTCCACACGTACGGATAGAGTCATTTTATCGGTTCTTTCCTGTTTTTTTGTTGCAGGTACGTACAGTGCATTTCTCAACGAGCCGACATAGGCAGTCTGGCGATCGTGCTATTCTCACTACGATCACGTATGTATCTTTGCACGTGTACAACGTGTCGATATTAATAATGAATGAAGCTGTTGCATACACAGCTCGTCTCTCGTTCGCTCGAAATTCGCGCATGATCTCTCCTCCTATTAACGCGAATATTATGTGCATATTTCATTTCTTTCTGTAGCCTTTGTTGCTTTGGAGAAATATTACTCCTGTGATGCAACCGCGTTGAATTTCGTTTAACTCTTGAGGGTTCACCGTCGTAACATTACATTTGTCGCATAGTAACTTGAGGTCTTTTTTAAAGAATTTCCCTTTGTGTCAAGTATTAATTTATTATTATGGAGAAAGTTAGAGGTGGAATCATGATAATATTTATAATAAGCAGAAATTGTTTACATTGGATCATATGTATATTTTCAAATTTTATAAGTTCTTGAGTAGTTAATACGATAAGTTTATTTTTAACCTTTAACCATTTGATATGAAAAGAAATGCCATATTTTCGTGAAATGTAATGTTACAGAGGTAAAAAATTTGAAGTTAATATGTGACAAACGAAAGTGGATCTTAAGGTGTTAAATTATCGTCTTTTATATCTAGCAGAAAATTATTAATCAAATTATAGATGTTTGAGAGCTTCAGTATAATAGGTATGCTGAAAAATTACTGCTTTTCAATTTTCAATTTGTACAATAGAATAGATAAATTAAGATGAAGAGTGGTAAGAGAAAGAATCATAAATCTGACCATTTTTTACCACCCTCTTTTTAAATTTCACTCTCTATCTTTATAATAAAATTATGATAATTTTATAACTTCTCCGACGTATTTTCCATAAAGAATGATGCATTCGCGATTTCCCAAGGCTTACAGAATCGTTCATTAAAATTTCACTCGGAGAACTTTTAAGATTTTGCTGGAGGAGGCATAAATTTAATCAATTTCTACGGTCCACTTCAGCGTGGCGCGTCAAATTTCTCAGGATCGAACAACGGCTGCTTAGTTTCCTTAAATTCGATCCTCTTATCAGTTTGATACCCTATTTTCGGGACGCAGAAAATCATGGTGAAACGAAGCTTCGGGGAGGAAGGGAAAATCGCCGGGCGGTGATTTAAAACGATAGAATAGTCGGTCGGGGCGAGCGAAGAGGAAAGAAGATTATAAGTGTCACGTTCCATTTACCACTCTTCGCCTGTTTTATCCAAAGAGGTTTTCACGCTCGACTCGAGCTGAAGCTCGGGGGCAATATCCATAACAAAGTCCTTCGGTCCTCCTTGTCTGTTCATTTTCGCAGAGACTCGTTAAATACATCACCCGTAAAAAAAGCGGTAGTTTCCTTTAAATTTCAGACAAATTGGCGGGAAAGCTTCTGCGTGTCGATTATACTCGCGAAATTCAGTTATAAGAAGTGACTTTATTTGTAATTAACCCTTTATATTCACACTATATTTTCATAGAATCGAGTCTAATTTGTTTTTATAGTGACGCTTTTTATATCTGAAAAAGTTACAAATGCTTAACATGAATATGGTAAAAGTTAAACGCTACAAATGTTAAAACAAAAACATTTCTAATATTGGGGAATAACATTTAAAGTAACGGTAACAACTGAAATTCAGTAAAAAATTAACCGTGCCAGCTGTCCGTCATCCAAGAGTTAATTAGTATCAGGTGTAAATGATAAAGTATAATTGCAAATAAACTCTGTATTATTTACGAAAATATTCTACAACTTGTGTCAGTCAATAAATTTCACGAAACTTATTTATTATTGATTCCTACACGAAGTAATTGCAGTATCATTTCCTCAATTATTGTGGAAACAAAGAATTATTTTATTCGTTTATTATCACATTTACTGGAAAGAAACGAATAACTAAATTAATAGCTTGGCTAATTGAAAGCTGGTACGCTATCTTAAGCAAAACGTATATCAGTAACGTGATAAAGGTAAAAAAGAAAATTTAAGACACGACGGATACGTTAGGAATATGTTGTAGCAAATTTCAACAGAACAGTTTAAGATACGAGCGAAAATCATTAAGATAATCATTCAAATTAAGAGTCGAGTATAAATTGAATATTAAAGCAATTAGACTGTATCTTTGTTAGTTTGAACAGTTGTATTTCGTGTTAGTATCTCAATAATAAATGCGATAACAGCGTGTTTACATAATCGTATACCTTTTCGATAAAAAGTTATCATGTGGTTAACGGCATAAGATTTTATTCAATTACTCTAAATTCTTTTAATTACTCAACTATCGTATTAAGCATTTTTCTTTTATTTATTGGAGATAACTAAAAACTTCTCCACTTTATTATTTCATTCCTTCATTTTACATCAAAATTTTTAATTGTATTTCAATCCTAACTCAGTAAATTTTAACTAAAAGTAGTTAAACAAATAAAGAAGGAAGATAACACCAATTCTTTCTGTTTGAATTCAAAGAGAAATCTCATTTTCAAAGTTACGAATCTCCTCAAATCCTCTATCACCGTTTCTTCTTAGTAAGGGGACGTGTCTCCTCAGTCTCCTGTATCGTTTCAAACATTCGTGTATCTTTCCAGCGGGGAACACATCACTGTAAACACGTAAATCGACCGAATAAACAGACGAAACAAAAATAACCGCGTCGCTAACCAGTGTTATCCATGGGGATGATCAAAGCACATCTCCCGTTTCCCAGACTTTTCTGGAAATCGCTTTTATCCTGGTCCTGTGTGTCGCTGAAATCGATGAACATCATCCCCGTTTGTTCTGGTCTTTTCTTTTTCTTTGTTCTGCGAAGTGGCTACCACCCAGCCGGTCAGAGGTGCTGAAGTATACACCCCGACTCGAGGGTGGACGTTCTCGTCGATCTCCTCCGGGGGTTGGCCACGAATGCTTTCACCAGGGAATCTCTGTTTTTCTATTTACGCCAAACGAGAATCGTTCCAAGTAGCCGAGGGACGTTAGACACCCGGTTCTATCTGTTGTGTCAAACACGAGGGTTATTCAGCCTTTGCTGTTGCCGTTTGTTCCGCACTCATCAGTGACGTTCAACTTCTCTTTTGTTGCTCTTTTGCGTGATGGAACAGTTCTTTGTGAACCATCGACGTTTTTGTCATTGGTTCTATCAAATTTGATTAAGAATTTGATGCTGGTTACATCTTTTTTGATGAATGTGTTCATACATAAGTAGTCTTGCTTTTCCAATGACGTCTTGATTAATAATTTTGATTACTTCATGGTTCATTATGAGTATAAGTCAGTCTGATGCTAATATAATCAAAATTCCTCCATCTTTAATCCTATTTTCGTCGACCATTGCCTGAGTACACACAACTTGACGTGTAATTGCTGAAACATGGAGCGATTAAAGAAAAGTTCTCGAGCCACCGAGAGAGAGAGAGAGAGAGATGATGTGTAAAGGTGGACTCGCCGGATTCTGATAGAACGTTAAGTGCATTTGGCCAGCTTCCAGCCAAACGACGAGTTGCACTACTTTCTTGGACGTAAAATCACCGTGGCACACCCTCAACCCCACTCATCTGTCCTCTTTCCTCCCTGGATTCTTCCAGTACATCTGTCATGGTCCCTCCAACGTCCGATCCCCTCGAAGTTTTCTCGAAGCTTTTTCGCCGGTTTCGTCTACTTGAATTCTCTCCGTCGGTCGTTGCTTTCTCGTCGCGGTGTTCTCCCTTACAGAGGGGGATTTCAAGACGGTGAGCTGAGCCTGAAGGTCAGTGACCAGGTAATTGGAAGTTTATTAAAGTATATTTTATCAAAAACGAAAGAAGTTGATTTTGTGGATCTTTAGGAATCATAAATGTACAATTATTTATTAAAGATCTGTAAAATCGATAAAAAGTAGAGCCAACAGTATGGGTTTGGAGAAAAGTTGCTTTTCTCAACTTATTCCAGATATTCTGGTAAGTTTCTTTGAAACTTGAAGATTAGACCAAGATAAAACATTGTTGTATTCATATTTACAAACATTTTTATATAAAATGTCTATGCGGGCCTCCTTGACAGGTGTGTAATTATTTTTGTCACAAGTATTCCCCAGTAGATTTTCTCGTCAAGGATATCGATCGCGAGCGACCGGCGGATACGTCGTAAAAGTCCGCGTCGCAAAACGTACCAATTTTCTCGGTGAACGCGATTCAAGTACCGAGACACGCCAAGCGAATCGAGTTCAGCCAGCCGGGCTGAACGCTCGGAAACGAGCGTTCATTTATCACCGCGTTTTATCCGCCAACTTCTTTCGAGTGTTCGCGCGACGAGCTGCGTCGGCGGAGAAGTTGGTTCGCGCTGTCGTCAAAGCGGATTCCCATTCGTTTACTTTGAATCGTCGACCGGTGAGATTCCTGCAGGGCAAGGAGACTGGTGTGAACGCTTAGACGCGAGGTACACCGCCTCTTATGCGAAGCTTCCGTGTCGGTATTTCAGAGCTTTGTGGCCGAGCGAGACGAACTTTTCGCAAAGGAGCGCTCGGGAAGGTGGGCAACACGAAAGGGATGTGAAAAAGGTTGCTGAGACACATTAGTCTCGGCGGAGGTCGACGAGTGAAAATAAATGGTCCATTACTTCGAGCCAGCGGCAGAGCGTGTACCGCGACGTCCTCGGCGTTCGCTCGGGCTAAACGAGAGACCCTGGCCTGTTCCGCTGGAATTTCACGGGCCAACGATATACGAGTCAGCTCGGAGAATAATAGAACGTAAATACTGCGATGAAACGATAGAACCTGTTACGCCCGTTATTATCGACCTCCGGGTTCCTTTTAGCCAACCAAACGGCCAGCCCGGCTTCGATCGATGACCAGTCCTTCCTTTTTGCGTTCCTTCCACGGAACCCGTGTATGCGATCCAACGATTCAATTGGGGGGTTCAACCTTTTTATTTTCGTTCATCTTTCAACGGCTGGCCGAGGATTCAAAGAATTACTCATTGTATTTATTCAATCGGTCTGTCCGTGAGTTGTTCAGCTCGGTGAAGAATATATGGGAAAGTAGTAGATTTATGCACGTCTTACGTATGTGGAATCTTTTGGTAGAGACGATAGATGGTGGGCTAACAGTTGCAGGCATCATTGTAAATATCTTGCGACTATTTTATAGTCACTGATACGTTTAGCAGGAATACCATTATGACAAAGGTAATTACAGGTATCTAGGTGTTAAAGGATTCAGCTGTAGGTGACTGAGCAATCAATTGATGCGCCACAATGGAACCCTGGAAGTCGAGCTGTCAAATTTCTTTCGTTTATATCTCGCAAACGAAGTTGTAGATTGAAAAATGATATAGAACTTTTCGATTTGTTTCCATATGAAAGATTCAGAGGTTCCAGGTGGTACAACCTTCTGGGAATATCTTGTTATTTCATTATACCATCTTGGTAACAGCACACTCTGTTCGCTGACATAACGGATGATTTCATTCTCGCGCAGGCGGCTCGAAACCGCAGATTTCAATCTCTTTCTTTCGTCCACCGGTTCGTAGCTTCCTCAGATTCCTCAAAAAGGAAAGATCGCGCACCTGCCCGGTTAGGTTGACCAGACAGCGGTTTTCAAGTCGGCTAACTTGTCGTTTCGTCTTGCCGTAGCAGCGAAATTAATCGGCAAGGAGGACGGACGCGTGCCTGGAATCACTTTCGCGGATCTTTTTGTCCATGGTCGAGTGGAAAAGAAGAGGAGGCTGGATCGAAATCATTCCTTGCCACGGGAATCCTTTCGATCTCGGTGACCGGTTGGACAAACATTCTGTGCGTTAGTGCCTTTGTTTCTTTTTCATATGCCTTTTGTTCATGGTGGGCATTGTTCGAATTCCTACAGTGGGCGATTTAATCGAGACTAAACGAAACTGAACATTCAACCGATTTATGAATATTTAATTCTGTACATGTTTACTGGGTGTTCCACATAATTTCACCAATTCAGTTTTTCGTAATTAATGGACAAAACAAAATTTGTATTTATTTCAGTCTTAAAATTCACAATAAGTTTAATATCTCATACGTTTAAATCATCGAATCAAAAATTCTCAAGAAAGGGTTAGTAAGAAATGTGATCCAGAGGCGAAGAACGCGTTTCCAATACATTTTCACTTTCTAATTCGTTTAACTACGAGTCTGACGATTCGCCGGCGTATTTCCAGATTAATAATTTAATTCGAAACTGAAACAAATTGCCGTGGGACGGCGGAGAAAAGGTCGGCGCCGCTGTCAGTGATTAATTAATTAAACGGACGATTTATCAACGGTACATTTTCCGGGACGAAGAGAAGAAATTCGAATATCTACGAACACAAATACACGCCCGGGGATGAATGTTGGGTTACAGTTTATTTATTACCCCCCGATTGCATAAATCATTGAACACGAGAATAACCGGTTCAAGGATCTTTTCTCGCCGATGAATGGAAACCCTCCTTTTGCTAACGATGCCGGTATCGATGTATAAATTGACGTGTGGTGATAGTCTGAATGAGAAACGAGAAAATCACAGGAAAAGAGGAGATGGGATAGGCAGCCGTCGAACAAAGTGCAAGCAACACCTGCGTTCACTTCCGACAAGTATCCATTAACACCTTTGGTACGCGTTTCGCGTTCCAGAAACGACCGCTTACAGAATATCGAAACCGATGATCTTTTTAATGATAACGTTGATACTGACGGGTGACTGGCAGCTCGAACCAAGAAGTCGAATGAAAAGGGGTTTGTGTTCTCGATTGTTGTGTCATTAGACAAGCTTGCTGTTTGTTACACGCACCGGCTGGCGGCTGGTCGTGTGTCGGAAGCTCGTACCTTGTTGAACGATACGATAAATTAATTTGCGTGATATGATCGATTTCTTAACCCTTAACCCTTTCGATCAGGTATCGAGTGCACAGCGCTGATGCACAAACCATTTCATTTATAAAGTTGTCTCAAAGCTCGTTACATTTTATATGAAAAAAGTTGTTGAAGGGTTTATGCAGTTATTTTTGACAAATTTTAAGCATTGGATCAGTGGTTCCTAATTTGTGGGTCGTGATTCCTAAGGGAATCCCAAAATATTTTCTGGAGGATTATCATATTAGTTTCTTTTGTAATATAACTATACATATTCTGTTTGTAATATAACTATATTATGCTATAATTAATAATGTGGCATAATATGACAGGGTAAGGGGTTGCAGATTATTTACTTATCATAAAAGGGGGTCTTGACAAAGGTTTGACAAATACTGCTTTAGATTTATATGACATAAGTATTTACTATTTTGTGATATTTTTATATATCATCGAATCTGACTTTGTAATTCAAAATTGTTAATTCAGTACGCAACAGTCCAATAGAATGAAAGTTTTCGTCGACGAATTTCGAGAAACACGGATCGCGTGATATCGGTAGAAATTCAACACGATCGTCGTTTTAATTACGTTAGTCACATTATACGACGTTTCTCTCTAGTTTCTACATGGTCGCCACGAGATCGTCCGGTGAACGACGCCAGTATTGCACCGGCCAAGCCACGGCTTGCCACTATATTGGCGAGGCAGATCGAATCGACCGGTGCTGTCGTCGTTGTTCTTTCCCTTTTCCACCTTCGATCGTTCCCCTTTTTATCCACCTTCGTCGTGTAGGGGCGTTAATTTCATTCGGCCAGGTGCAGCGTTAATTTCGTGACACGAGCACACCGTACCGCCCCGAGTGAAACGAGCCACGTTATCGCGTCGCGTTAAGGGTGCCTTTTCAACCTTACCCTAACGAATGGCGTATAATGCACTGCCCTTCGTGAGTATTACAGCATTTGTTAAAATTGAAATGAATTTGGAAACAAATATTTCATTGGAGAATTTATAGACGCATTAACCTCTTATTTTGATTTTTTAAGCGACACTCGATTATCATCCGCGGTTTATTTACATTAATTAAATTCATTATTCCAACGCTAAGATAACGACTGGTATTAACCCTTTTATAGGAAACTGATTTAAATCGAAGTTTCGTTACTATAACGTTAAATGCAAATTTCTTCCTTATTTTAGAGAGGCACGTGTTATAATTTTACCCAATTATTATTTTTGGTATTCAGTGTAATACCGCAAAGTTTACGAAATTTGGAAGCATAGAGTTTAAAATTTCCAGAATTCGTGTTTTAATCAAGCACCAAAAAGATGTAATTTTCAAATAATATTTCTGTGTCGTGACGGATATAAATTTTCTTCATTTAACGATAATAACGATGGCGATGTTTTAAAAGCTCGTGCACGTGTCATTTTTCACGCGATCGTTACGGAAGTGCACACGGTCTAAATAAATTTAATTAATTCTTCGCTGTTACGACGATAGGTAATGTCTTTGCGCTGAATAATACGCGATGCGTGTTGCGAATTCTTCAAGCCGAACGCGTCAACCGCCGCGATATCTTTCATAGACGAGGGCAGCCTGGCGTGTCCAACTAATTAGAATGCGTACACGTTTGAGACCATGACGAGTCACACCATCTGACTAATTCGGATGTACACGCACACTGCGTACCTGCTTCGAAATTCTGCCTCATCGGCGCCAGACTGGCGTGACGATTTCAGGCGTTTTTGTAAAGGTGTCCGATATAACTCTAGCACTCTTCATCATTTTGTTATTTGTGAAAATATAAAAAGGTGCTTTGGAAAGAAGTTGTCTTCCCCTCTGGATGTAACTTTATCCAGAAGCATTCTTTTGTACCTTTACTGGTGGAAAGATAATTAAGGGTGCTCGAATTAGGTGGAATACCCTGTACAGGAAGGAAACACTGATGATTGTAATAAATAGGTAATAACCCTTTGACAGAGTATTGTGTAATTAGCGACAAGATGATGTTCTACAAGTATGCAAAAAAGTAGGTAGTAACTATTTGAAACCGGTTACATGATTATTAAATAGATCGAGTTAGGAATTACAATTATTAACATGTTTACAGATACATAATAAGTGTAATTAGACAGCAATTTTCATAAAAAGTGAACTGGAATAACAAGGTTTATTTAATAGATCCTACTAGGAATATTAAAATTAATTGCACTCAGTAAAATCATTAAATCATTTATTTTTCTGTGTTGTTATACATACTTGTTCGAAATTAATTAAATGCACGACAGATGTTTTTGTAAGTAATTTTATCGAAACTCATTATGGAGGTAATATGTTGCACTGTAGATTTTATTAAAATAGCAGCGGTTCTCAATCTTTTGGCGGTAGCGTCAGAGGTCAAAGGGAAAAAGTCAGCAAACCGTCTCAGTGTCACGATTTCTTTTAACGATAGTTTATCGAGCACAGTTTATCGCTGTTGACTTTTTTCCAACGATTTCACACGACATTCCAAACACTGTCCTCGACGTATCGTTTCTTATCGTCTCCTCGTTGGGCTCGATCTCTTTTTATCAGGTCGCAACCACGAAGAACCTCGTCGACCAAGGATACCTGACCGAAGAGAAAGAGGGTTAGAAAGGGTCGACCAGGGGGGGCTAAAAAAGAAAAAAAAAAAAGAGAAGGAAGCTCGCGGATGTACGGCGTACATGTAAGTGGTAACGCTTAGTGCATGCCAATCGTAGGTCGTATATCTCGTGATACTTCGGCCGATCGTATCTCGATCGACAGAGGGCGCGCTTGTTCAGCTGCACCGGCCACCAGGACCCCGTTGCCTTTGGAACAGGATCTTCGGTTTATCCCGGCCACGGTATCGTATCGTCGGATACAAATTATGCTTTCAGCTTACGATGATGAATCGCTTAACCCGCGGTTCAAAATATTATAACTTTCATTTATAATATGTTTAACCCTTGTTCCTATAACCGGATACCTGGGCTATTTGAACATTTTCAAAACTGTTTTGGATATTGATTCGTTGGACATTTTTATACCTACCATATACCATATCAGGTCCTTGTTAAGTGACATTTTTGAGTATCTGCTTATTGACACGAGGATTGAAATAAACGTGGATACGAAATCTTCGTGTTGAATTTTTCCAACAATATATGAATCAAACGAATATATTATATTCCAAGTGAAAAGATTTTTCATTGATACTTTGACTATTAGTGTCGTATATTCATGATCATAACGCTTAATTGTTTATTTTATTTTTCTTTGCGGTGTGTATAATAGAACCTGTTAGTTGATTTCATGAATAATTTTCTTTCAGATATAAAAAAAAGGGATATAAAGTTGCAAAGGTGATAATTCCCATAAAATATTAATTAAACTTCCAATTTTCAATATCTATACGAAACGGTAGTCGAAGAAGCGGCAACGGTCAGGAAGTGCCTTTGTAGATAAACCGCCTCCATAGAACCACAGAGGAAAAACAAAAAAAATGATTTGCGGCAAAAGGGACGAACGAAACAGGATCATAGTGGTCTTCAATTAACGATTATAGAGCGTTGGGGATCATAACTCATAAGCGTTGACCGACCAACATCCGGTGTAATTCACCCTACCTCGTGTGGTCTCTTCAGTTTTCCTATCCCTGTCCCTTCTTCGATGGTTTTCACGGTGCGGTTACGCTTGCAGAAAAAACGAACGATCCTGCATTGCTTAAACAGGACCTCGTGGCTTGTTCTCACCGCAAATGCGCGGCCACGGTCAAGCATGGGTCGGGCACTGATATATTAACCAAGAATCAGAAGGATTAAAAATGAATTTATTATCGTCGAAAGGACAGGGATGGAGAAGAACCACGGTTCTCTTCGAGATGGCACGCACGTATATACGTGTCCTCGTGATCATTTTTATACGGAACGGAGACAGAGATTTATCGTCGTAAAATTAGCGTAACATTTTCGTGATTAACCCTTTCGCGAACACACGGAAATTTCTGAGGGGTGCTCAGAAACGCATTTGCCGTGAATGCATTTCAAACATTTATTAAATAATCCCTCAGTTGATATTCTGGGTTCAAGCGGACCCTGTAATTGTTCCAGGTCAGATTAATCATAGTAGACGTTAATTAATTTCTTTTGTACATAAAGTCCAGCATAATAATCTATGTAACAATTAAAGAGCTTGGAATAAACATCGATAAAGTAGAAGAAAATTCCATCGTTCGATGGTTAATGACAGTACACGTTTTCGGTACAATATACTACAACGCGGGAAAAACGCTCCTGGCGAAACCCCATAAGTCCATATACGATCGCATATCTTGATCCCGGATCGGCCTTGCGTGTACGTGAGTTTGTACAACACACGAATACCAGCCTTGATCGGTCAGGTTCTTAATTACTTTAGAAAAGAAAAGAAAAACAGAGCGAACGAGAAAGATAGAGCTCCTAAATTATGACGTTCCTCCCGAGTACTCAATTTAAACGTCGTTTATGATACCGGTTCGTTTCCCATGGAAACGCAGCCCGTGGCACGATGAAATTAATTAATACACACGCGAGGCTGTATAATGAACCGGGGAGAAAAGAAGACAATGCCCGAATAGGAAATAAATCTTTATCTTCTTTTTTTTGTTCATTGTTACACCACTTGCGACCTGCGAGGTGGAGGCCCAGCGCGAAGAAGGCAAACGCGACTTGTATTTTCAAAAAATGATTTCCGAGAACGGACCTTGAGAGATCTCTCACCGATTGCCGGCCCACTCCCACGCGTTCGAGAAGCCAGGATCTCGCCGACGCGTGGCTCGTAAGCCATAAAGTCCGCGAATCGTTCAAGGTGAAGCGGCCTCAAGCAAACAAGCCATCCAGCGAACGAGCGGGGCACATCACGGCCGAACACGAGCAGGTCTATGGAAGTCGTGCATCACTCCACCGTACCCTTGACTCAGCATCGGGGCTTCGCATTTTATGTCTGCGACCGACGCGACGCAACGCTCGAGGTTCCGGTGCGGTGCCGCGACGCTTCTCGATTCAACCTCCAGACGACCCGGCGTCATTTGTCGCGAATAAATTACGTCCCTGCCACGCTTTTTCTATCGCCCGATTTGCCCGCACCTCGATACGGTGTTGCGTTCCTGTGCGGCAACGTTTTTACGGCATCCGTAAAGTACTTTACTATGCCCTGAAAAAATGATACACCTGTTTCACCAACGTCCTCCATAAATGTGACGAGTAACGATTTCAGATTTTGAAACTTGTAGCTTGTTTTTTTGAAAGATTAGGTAAAGGGTTAAGATTAGAAATTTGTACCAAGAGGGACGTAATTAATTTATTCGAGATTTTCTTTCACACATTTTTCTTAACTATATAATTTTTATTGTTGGAATCATAAAGGATTGGTTTGGAATATTTTATATCGCTATTTTATGCTCAACAAATGAAAAGTGCAACTTCTTTGATATTTCTTTTCGCATGCATTGCTGAAACTGATTGTAGTGCGTATGCAATTAGATCAGCCTCAAAGCGGTGGTGACAAACACGGTAACATGAGAAGAGGAGACCGTCTTCCCACTTCACACTTCTTTCTCCTTTTTATATCCTTTATTAAAAGGATCGCCTTGTGGTTGTATTAACGATGATGTCAGTTTGCCCATCTTAAATATTATCACAGATCATAAAATTACTGTCTTGAGAGCAAATTTGTGGACGGTTTTGATCCAGATTGTTGCTGAAATAGAAGAAAATCGTTTATGAATCGAAATACATAAGATAATAGACGTATAAGACACGAAACTATATGAAGCCTTTAGCTTGATAGTATGAGTTATAAAGATGCCCGTACCTATTTTAACCCAAAAATATTCGAAACCCGAGGGTAACTGTAATTTACCCTGAAAACTATTCTTATCTATGTAGTTGCGTCTTCTTCGACTTGCCAGTTCTCATGAAAATTCACAGAATCCTTGACCTAACTGTGTTCCGTATCCGTAAATCCCTCCTGCTGGTTGCATCGTCCCTGGTTCGCCGCACGGTTTAACCTCCAGACGGTGCACGGTGTCGTGTCTATCAGATGGTTGTGCTGGTCGGCTGCTTCGGCAATGTCAGTACCCACGACGGCCAAATGTGCCTGCTTCTTCGTGTATTCCGTCCGTACTCGTTCACGGTCTAATTCTTTCCGGACGGCGATTCGTTTCCCACATTTTTATTCCCTCGATTTCGCTGGCTCTCTTTCTTATCCTTTCAAGTCGTTCCGTTCGCTTATTTATCATTGCTGGATAGGACAAGGTAATTTCTTCGGCCGTGAACTTTATCGTTTGAATTTCATTTCCTGTGCGAGCTAGGGAACGGATTTTAGTTAAATTGGTCTCGAGAAACTGTCACTCTGATGTTTTCTTAATGTCAAATCTTATGGTATAATCGAACGCGCCTTGTTAATATTTAATTTTTGTCGCTGTAATTATTGTAAGTTACGAACAAGTAGTAATAAATATTCTTCCCTTTTTATAAGTAGCTTTAGACACTTGTCGACACTTGTAACAATTACAGCAATGATAATCACATTTTCCACAATACAGAAAAATTGTTAATTATTAACCAGCAAAAGATAACAGTACCGATTGAATTTGGCATGAAATGATTTCATCAGTCGATAACGATTGATTAAATATTATTAAGACGTCGGAGATGAAATAGTCGAATTATTTATAGGTTTTTCAGCAGCTGAAACTTCGTTAAAAATGATATTCATTAATCAGAACGTGGTTATTTATTCATTAGCTTAACTATCTCTCATTTTTTTCTTATTATAGATAAATATATTTAACATCATTTTGTCTTTCGTTTGGTCATTCCGTTTGGTATCGAAATGAAAGTAGCATCTAATTTCTTCTCGTTTTAGATTAGAATTAATGAGGATCACTATTTATCATAAAGCAGACCCAATATCTAATTAGACAAACATATTCAAATATGTTTTGTTTTATTAAGTATTCGACATCCTTTTATTTTTCGAATCAGACATCAATATTCGCTCCATTCGATACCAGTATTTCTTCCCGATACATATTTAGATCCGTAATCGTAGATATCGGTGCCAAGTATTTACCCGTATTTATTTGCAACGATTCGTCCCCAATGGTGGTCCGCATTACCACCATTCTACCTGATGATCCCTGCTGAATGCAAAAGGTACATCTGCCCGCATAATATCCGTAACTCGGGTGTCCGGATTCATCGATCTTTATTCGTCGAAATGGCTGATGGGTCTCGTCATACATTATCATAACATTAGCGGCAACGAATTCGTGGAAGTCGCTAATTTGCATTTCGAGCCGGCTAATACACGTACACGTTCCCAGCGCGTGTTCCACGGGTATACATCTCCATTGGCCGGTTTGTTTCGTTGATTATTCAAGGTCGACCGGAGAACCGCCACGTGGCCGGTGACACACGCGTTGAAGACGAACACTGGGGCCAGTTCGAGGGAATCGAAGAAAGACCTCTCATTGGAACCCCACGCGTCATTTTGACGCTGTTACCATGTAAAAGAATTTTTCCACTTCTGTCCGCTGCCGTTTGCCAACTCAAGGTGAGGACGAATCTTCTTTTATTCTTTTTTCCTTTTTCTCTCTTCCCCGCCTTGATACGCGTACCGGGAAGATTTCCACTTTTACACCGCTTAATGATTCGGACAAACGATGATGGAATTATAAAAGTCGCTCAAACGACGAGTCTCAGATTTCTTATTCTATATCATGTACATAATTAACCCTTGCCTGGCCAACGGGGTACCTAGTCACTCATTTCTGTATTTCCTTTTTAACAATTATCTAAGATATCGCAAAATCGTTTCGCACTCCTGTCGATTTATGTTTTTAAAAGTGATCGTTTGTTTTGCAAGTAGTGATACAGAAAATGTCTACCACTTCCAAGAAATATACTATGATTCAATCAATCTTCTGTCAAAGAATTGTCGACAGTTAGCTCCCTATCCATCGGTATTGGAGGGTCGAACTTCTGTTCAAAACAGAATACGCCCTTTTAGTATGGTGATTCTGTTTTTTTCTTTTTCCATCGCCGGTTTATCCACGTGGAAGTATCGAATACACCCTTCGGGATTTCTCTGGTCGGTCGTTCTTGCCACGTGCATTTACCGATGACTGAACTTATAAAAGTTTCCGTAGGGCCGGTGCCGGCTCGATCGTAAACTTGATCGTGAATTTCTGGCAGATTGTATGGAAATCGAGCATTGGGAGTTAGTTTGGGACACCGTATGTACAAAGTGTGTGTCTACGACGATATTTCACTGTGATGGACACTCTTTTGTTGGTCACGAAATTACGAATGAAAAGTGTTTTCAGTAGAAACGTGTCTCCATTGCAGGATGGATCTGCTGTTTATATCAATGCTGCGATTGTTTGTTCATGAAAAGCGAATATTGCTTTTCTCTTTTTTCATTTTTTTTTCCCTTGGTTTCATTCAATAATCATGTATCTTATGGAGCTTTTATAATTTGTAAGGGTTTACGTTTTAGGATTACTTAATTCTTTACATTGGTTTAATTAAAATTCATTATGCAGTGGTTCAAGTTTTAATATTTATAATGTTTGTTATGGAAGTAGGGTAAAATTTTAAATAAAATTAAATACAAGACTGACTGAATTTTCATTTATTTTAAATTGTAGAAATTATTAAGCTGTTTTTATCGAAACGTATGTTAAATTTTGTATAAGAAAAATATAATTCCACGTGTTAATTTCCCATTTTTTATTTATTCATTTTTCCGAATTTTACCGATTTATTTTCAACTTAAAAGTAAATAATGTTACAATTCAACTGTTTGACGATTAATCAAGATATAAGAATCAGTAGTAATGATTTATTCACTTATCGGTATTTGATAAAAGAAAGCTATGAATTCAGAAGGTTCTTAATTTCATAGTGGATAAAATGTTCGATCTTCCCCACGATCGGTCCCGAAATTATGTAACATTAAAATTCATCGTTTTGAGTAACCATAAAACACACTCTGTCGTATGGTAGTGTCTTCAAATTAATTGACGAATAAAACTTTAAATCGAATTAAATTTTCTTGTACCGAAGATTGCCAAGAAGGCATCAATTTTGTGTACCTCACTATATAAATCCAATTATGTACATATTAACTGTTTGATTAATTAAATATTCATTACGTAAAATTATGTAAGCAAGCATCGTTTCCAGTAAAAATATGCTCATGGAGTTTATGAATGCAAAGTGTTATTTTTAATTTAATTCAAAGTTTATGTGTTTTTTTTGTTCGACGAGTAATTATATTCGATTATACAAAATTCAAGATGTTTCGTCAGCGGTGATCGAGTGACAGTAATTAGTGTTTTAACTCAGACGTACTTGTAACCATTTTCTTGTGGTAACCAACGTGTTCAGGTAGTCGGGGCTCTTCCTTTGTTGCTTATCAACGAATAAACGCAAGTTACGTAATTCCGTAATAACAGCAGCGTTTATAATTGGGTGAGTTTCGTGATTCGTCAAGGCCAAGATTCTTTGCCGCGAACGGTTCGATAACACGAAGACTCTTGAAACGTTTATTAATTCCGTAATGAACATTTCCGTGAGGATATCGAAGACTCGGTCAGCCAGATAAGAAGAGATATTTATGCGAATGAATAATGAAAGTACGAGTCCGGGAACATCTTGAATTTCTCCGTTTACAGGTAACTTGGCTGGAAGAATAAATTTGAAGTGAAAACACGTAGGATTAGGCAGGACGTGTGCTGTTTTAAAAACTATTAGCAAATTGTCACTTGTGAATAATTCAACGGTACGAATGAGGAAATATGTACATCTTGTTTACTGATTTTGGTATCGGATTATTTCGGAAGTGCTAAATTGTTGGATAACCTAAGAATAGTAATAATTTACGAAAGTTTAATCCTACGTTAAATACATTGGTGACGAAAAATTTATGATCCTCTAACCATAGTCTTTAGTCAAAGCGGATGCTCTTTTCATAATGAAAACAATTTCTAATTAAGGAGTTTTGTCAAGAGTTCAGAAAGGTATTGGATTTTCAATATCGAAGAAGTCCTGCGTACAAGCACTGTAATTTTGTATGTTTATAAAGATGGGCTCAGATAACGCAATCACGATATTCGTTTCTTTACTCTGCCACTTGAATGCTTCCTTCTAACTCGACCAAGGTGAAACTTACAATGCACTTATTGTTTCGGTTAAACCTGCAGTCATGAATTAGCATTAATTCAACAACTGTCTGATCACGTGGCTCGTTATGGTATTCTTAAGATCGTTCCCCCATTGTGAATAATAAAACTTGAACGTTTGTTTAACGAAGAATATTATATTGCTGCATAGATGTCAACAGGATTTGATTATGGCATATCAATTTGAAGCTTAAAGATTTATTTGAATTTTTATTCAGATTTCATTTGAATGAAAAATGTATCATCCATTTTACAGTACAGTATTGCCATTAACGAATATTCAATTTTCAGTGGCTTTTAACTGAAAATGATAATGCACTTTTCAATTCATTATGAAAAAAGAAGACTTCAAAAATCATTCATTTACCATAATTACGCTTTCAGCAATTTCTACACGAATGAAATACACATTATCGTATATGATACTTCAGCGAAGATTTGTCGCAGACACAAAGCAGCTACTAAAAAAGTGTTATCTTATAATTTTTCAGTATAAAATAATTCTCTCGAATTACATCGTCGACTTTGATGTGCACCTTGTGCACAATAAAATAAGCACAGAAATTATGAAATTACACGGGAATATCATGTAAATTAGAAACTCCCCGCGATCGTTATCCATTACTCAGCAACGTGCAAGATAAAAACAGGCAAACGACCGTTTTCGCTGGTCCCCGCGGTGATGCGACTCCATAGTTAATTAAAATGAAGATACGTCAATTCTCGGTACACGTTTTCTCGCGTCGTCGAGGAAATTAGTCAAGATCTTTTATCGATTCGGTGCCAAGAATCGAGGAGAGACTATTAAGTTGAGAAGAAGACGACACGCGACGAGCAAAATGGATGGGGACGTCGTCTACGTGTCTCTCGATGGCGAACACCAATCAGCTGCCTACGAGACGAGACTTGGACGACACCGTGTCCAGAGTAGACGTTGCTATCGTCTTTTTCAGACGGCAAAATTAATTAAACTGTCCCGGAAATGCGTACTAAAAGTTCTTCATTTCGTCGCGCAGCGGTGCACGTGCGTATGTAAATGATACGCGGAACTCGTTACTACGGAAAATTACGGGCAAGACCGCGTTTCCTTCTGTTAATTGAATATCATTACTCTGATTGGACGAGCATTTGCTTTCGGTTTTTAGCGAACGCACGTGCATCGAACGAAAGTCGGATTAAGCGGAGGTGTAGCATTGCAAAAAACAATTATTCAAGATACCGTCGTTTCAGGTTTTTTTAAATTTAAGCAGTGAATTTGCTGTATATCAGTAATGTTATTCACCGTTTGTCTTCTATTCGGCTTCTTTCAGTCGTTTGAAAAGGTAATTATTTCCCAAAGAATTATTAGGTGTCTGCCGAACTTTCTATCGTCTACGAGTACTATCGCGATTATATTGATAATTCGAAATACCAAATGGAGGAATTCAATTAAAAGAAGAAGAAAATTAATTTTTGATACTTCTAACACATGGCAGGATAGAAATATTAAAATATCAATTGTATTTCACGCAAATACTCGTAATTTTCACAAACGACAGAGTTATATATCAAAGAATATTACTAATTGTTGAACATAATGTATTTATGATACGTAACCTATAACCAGAAATAAAATTTTCAATGGTGTTTTTAAATTTTACAAATGTTTATATCCAAAGAACGTGAGAAGGACGTTAGTGTGACGATAATTTAAAGAAATTTTATAGAAGCTGTTCCCCTAATCGAACAATTTTTCTCATCCGTCTATTTTTCCATTGGGGTAGATAACTGGTCTTTGATAACCGCAAATGGATTCGCCCCGCGTTACTTGCTCGATATTAACCACCGGGTATTTAACATTAATGCGACGTAAGTGCTTACAACGTTACCTTATTCTATCAACGCGGTTTCTGCGAACGTGCTCAATAAAAGAAACAGTTATCGTCCCGTGGATCCGGAATTAATTAGAATTCCAGTCGCGGTATGCGTGTTCGTCGTTTCGTGGTGGATAAAGAAAAAAAGCAACCGACTGAAAAAGGAAACGAGAAGAACCGAGGCGTGCTCTGCGCCCTGTCGCACGATGTAACTCGTCGAATGCTATTTTCGTCGATCCCGACGAGATTCTATCCATACATGAGGTGACTCATTATTATCGCAGAGGTCAGAGAGGAGAGAACAGAGGAATCATGTCTGCTGAGAACCGCAGAATCAACGATGGGACCCCTTTCGAGTCCATCGCTCGTTGACATCACTGTCGTGGAAGCCGGAATCGATGTTCACAGCCTTGTTTATTAATCCTTTGACCATCGAATTAACAGTTCGACCGTCTCGTTAAAACGTCTAATTTTAACAAATTTTCTGTATCATTCTTACAATATTTTGTTATTTCTATTATTCACCATTTCGAGTATCTAACACGACTATTTCTGATCAAATAACTGAAAGAAGTTGGCGATATTAACCAAAACCCTCTTACGTACCACCCTCTTAATGAACACTGAAAGAGTTAAAGAAAATTTTAGGGTACATTAATATTACATTATTTACGCCCAGTATAAAATTGTAGGCTTAAATTGAGAACTAACTGCAATTTTAACGTGTCATTATATTTACAAATGACCATTTACACTGCGACACTTAACGTGTTAATTTGCTAGCTAAGATCGTTAAGTATTTATGTGCCAACCAAATATGGGTAAGACGGTATACTTGAAGTGTTAATGTCTCTGTTTTTAAATAACGATACGAGGTAATACGCGATCGTGAACACAGATTTCAAAGTTCACATCTCTACGATTATTTTTTAATTTTTTTCCAGAGTAAATTATTTTAAATTGATTTATATCAAGTTAGCAAGTATTTTATTTTAACTCTTTAAAGCCTACTTGCATAATATTACGTGTGTTGCTTACTAAATTACGATTTTTTTTATCTTACGTTATTTTCTTTTTAAGTTTGATAAAAATATGTCATTTCCCTTTGTACCATTCAAATATTAAGTCTGGCTGAGATTAGGGGACTAAATAATTCATAACAAAATTAGCAGAGTTTTTAAGGGATTAAAATTGTTCAAATTTTACTGGAGAAAGATTTAAAATTTGTACAAATATTGCAAAGAATCACTGACTCAGATCATGCTTATGACAAATGATATTAAGCAAATCAATTATAATAGGATAATAAAAACTTGGAACATGTATTCCCATATTCCCGCAATCGAGAAAATGGTTAAATCGCAGTAACATAATTAATTCCAAACACCTTTTTTGTGCCTCATCCTGTAGCCTCATATCGTGCGGTAGTTTGTCCCTGCAGTTCTGAATCGTCCGATCGTCGTGTTTACTTCAGTTCAATTATCGTTACTAAGAATTGTCGCCCGTTATACTCTTTCCTGTTCTGTCCTTGCTTTCGATGCGATCGAGCCGTTTTAGGCGTTCGATAATTGAGCGGTTCAAGGCTCGCCTTGAACAACCGTCCTCCGTGTGTTTTCGTCAAAAGCGATCCTTATCCGAGCCTTTCGAGATTCATTCCCCGGTAAATGGCGGTGAGGATTGTTTTTTCTCGAATGATAAACAACTGTCGCCAGTATTGCTGCCGATCATGCGAAATTGCCATTGACGTTCTGACGGCACTCACGTACCCCTTGATTATAATGTGATACATTTCAGCGAACAGCGGATGCGTGTATATGTACGTCGGCCGCGTGTTCTCGCGTTCTAAGAACGAGTTCTGATTGCTAGCGGTTCGGTAATTTGTATGGAGCACGGAGAAACGTGCTTAGCTCGTGATAAAGTCGTCGGGGAACTTTTCTTTCATGGATGTACAATATCTGTAATGTAAGAATGTGGATGCGTTATCGGCAAGAAACGACGTCCGATGTTCAGTGTCGAACATTCTAGCTTTCCCTTAGGTAGAAGAAGTCTAAAGTTGGTAGATTCCATGCCCGAGCACCATAATTAACCCAGTCCATCAGTCATTTCACCTCTCTACTAAACAAACCAACTCGCTTTGAAATGATTATTAAATAGAATACTTGTTATGTTCAATTTGATTTAGATGTAAGCTAAGTTTAATCCTTAGTAATTGTCGAAGTAATAGGGCTTTCTTTTTATACATCAGCGTGTTCCTAGGGAAGATTACTATGATTGAAATTTAGTAAACGTTTATGTCTAGGCAAGATGATGAACCTAACCCATCATCCATTTTACCATGTGGCTAAATTAAATAACTGCTTTTGAACTAATTAGCAAACGAATCTAATCTGGACCTAATCTAGGTCCTTCTAGTATTACAGTGAATAGTGGGGATACCTTACCTCATTTTTCCTAGGAAAATTTATCTTCCCTACACTTTCTTATCTATTAACATATTTTTATTTATTTGATGAGTGTAAAGTGTGCCTCTTTCGATAGACGATTTATTAAAACCGAAAAGCTTGATATTGCATAAATTAATAATCAGGTGTTGAAATTTAGATGACTGTTGTGACTCGTATTCCAAATAATTTATATGTACTCGATGATCTGTGTGTCACGCATGAATGCACTTATGATGTATCTCTGCATGCACATCCGGCCTTGTAGCTTCATTCTTGGAGCACAGCCCACATCGTCTGTTATTCATATTCAGTCTGATTGAGACGAAACTCATTGTTTAAAAATCTCAATTATAACTGAAGCGCAATCAACCCGTCGTTTATCTTGTTATTTCCGTTGCTAAATTATAAAAACTATTAATTGCAAGAAATTATTCATTTCTTGTATACATAAACACATAAAAAGCTTACCTTTATAGACTTTACGAAAATCAATGTTCTTTGGCATAGAAATAGAAAACAGTAATCAATTTTCTATTTTATGTATTGTTTGAAGAAAAGGTGAGAACGTAATGAATAGTTAAGTTAGGAATGCTTACTGTATTTTTATTCTTGCACGTTTCTCTTCAATTTTGTAAGAAACAGTGTACGGTAAATCACGGTGATATTTTTTTGATTTTATGTCTTTTAAACAGCACAGTATTTATTCAAGTTTACAGCAATTTTATTCGAACGATCATCAACGCAATTACAGTTGTCCAGTATAAATTCTGACACAAAATATATTTCGTACGAAGAACACGTGCATGGATTATCTTTTTAGGATTTAAAAGACAGGCCTCAATAAACATTACTCATCTGTACGCGGGCATGGGCAATTATCATTTATCAAAGTAATAAAATAATTCTCAAACGGTCATTTTATATCGTTGTTAAACTCCTCACACGTGTAATTTGTTGAAGTAATAAAACGAGGAAATGAAAGTTTTGCACACAATTCGAGCCGTAGATGGGTAGTAAATTCTGAAAATCGAAACATAAAACTGCAGTACACCGGGAGGAGAAATGATTTATAAGAATGATACATAAAAACGCGTAGAAATGTATGCTTCGTTGAAAGTAAGGGAGAGCCACGAATTACATTACAATTTGATTGTAATAAAAATATTTTTCCTTCCCGATGAGAATTAATTTCAGCCATGAAATAAACTTTACGCGAGGGTCGTACAACGTAAACGCAAATATTTCCTCGAAATATTGTTTATATTAAGTATGAAATGAATTATATTTTTAGGATATGAATCTAACAACTTGAAATAACTTATTTTATAATTATTTGAAAGCTATTGGAGTAACTCTGATGTCTAAATAGTAAAAAAAAAATAGCTAGTTTTCAAAGTATTTTATTATTTTATTATTTCACCACTAATCAAGGTTTTCCAGATTTTCTTAAATAGTGTTTGTTACTGAATGTTTAAGCAGTCATTATCAGAATTACCAAGGCATTCCTTTTATCGCAGCTTTTGTAGATATTTTCCTCTGAGTCTGACATAAAATTTAAATTCACCACGCGATAAAGCAGAGCTTTTTTCTATTAAAACCATCATGGCAAGATTTGATACAGATTTTGCCTTATACTGTTATTTAAACTCGCGATTCACATCGCTCAACCGAACTAGGAAATCCAGATCATCTATAATGGCCCGAAGGAAGTTAGAACGACCGATATTTATCATCCTGAAGGATCATAATTTTATCGCTTGGATGCAGAAAGAAGAAAAATGAGAATCCGTTACGGGACCGCTAAGTGCCACCAATGTGGGCGACAAAGCGGTCTTGCTTACCTTAAAATTGCATGAAATAAAAGAAAAAAAGAAAAAAGAAATAAACGCTTCCTGGGTCATTTTCCAAACGATTATATCCTTCGGCTTGCTAGATCTGGTGGTCGAATATTATTCGCTTGAGTATCGCGGCGAGGATCTTGGTCGTGCCGATTCACGCCTTTATACAGCAAGCTGCGAGAAAACGACCAGGCCGGGTGGATTAAACGCGATAATCGGGCCGATAAGGATTTAATTAACGCGTTATATATCTGGCAACACGATACACGAGCAAAGCGTAGTTCGCTTGTAACCGCTTAGAAAAGATACTACCGAGATTCTGCATGGCCTGGCATGCGTGTCCCGCGAGCGTGTAAAATATCACATGCTGGTGCTTTTCTACCGGCCATCCTGTTAGCCGGCTGTCTTTCTCTTTCTCGTCTTATCGAGCCAAAGATATCGGATTCTGGTCATTACCATATTATCTTGGGGTTCACACCTCTCGCCTATGGACAGCCGAACGGTAGCTGAACCGATACTGATCGGTTCGCAAAAAACATTTATAATCGGCGGCAATTAAAACGGGCCTGTTTGTTTAACGGCGTCGCACCTCCTGTTACTTTATGGACTCGTTGCTGGATTATATTGCGCCTGGCTCGAGTTTATTCCGGGGTGTTCGCTTTGGAAATGATCTCGACACTCGATACTCAAATTAACCCTTTCCCTCCGAAGAATGAATATTATACGCTCTTGAAGAATAAATGCTCGTAAAGAATATCATAAGTGCGTCAAAAATATATTTTTAGGCTTGTAGATTTCTGGAAATGTTATTTGGAAGTTTTAAAATTTCTAAAAATATAGTGTTTTGAAATTTCTACGTTTCTAAAAATATAATATTTCGACATTTTTAAGCTCCAAAAGATTCAATATTTCGAAATTTCTAAGTTTCTAAAACTATGATATTTCGAAATATCTTCTTTTCTTAATTTCTATTAAAAATAATATAACATTTCCAACCAGAGCTGAAGGATTAACGGTAACGATAGTTTTGTTAACCCTTTGAAAACGGAACAATTCTAAAGCACTTCCTTTATAAAGTCGATTCACTAAATAATCATAATATTACAATTTTGTTAGTTGCCAAATTGTATAGAATTTTCATATTTCTCTTTTGATTCGTGTAATGTTTCCAAAGTTTTAATCAACGCTGTACGTACATGAAAACAAGAAGAAAAAATGCGTTGCATGGTTTGTTAAGATATAACTTCCTGTGATTTTATCTTTTCCCGCGTTAACACGATGATCTATTTTCCTCGTGATAATAAATTTTTCTCGTTCCCTTACGTGTTAAGATAACCACGGGAAGATAAATACCGTTTCATGAAAAATCTATTTCATGAATCATTCGGTGGGATAGAACGCTAATTACTAAAACGTGAATTTAATATTTAAGTTTTAAACGAAGTAAATTGGTTGGCTCGTTTGTTATTCTTAGGAAGAACCAGGCAATTTGTATTACGAATATTCATGAAACTCACAATTAATATTTAATATTTACAACTTCTACTACCTTTTGCTGAATGGATTATTTTCAGGAATTATTCTTCATTGCTTATTCTATTTTTATAGATTTATATTCAGATTTTGCTTTAAATCCATATATTTTTTATGCCATCGTAAACATTGACGATTCTGAAACGGATTTACTTACTTAATTACTATTATTTAGTAATTATTATTTTTATCGAATTTCATTTAATTCGTCTATAAAACAGTTGAACATACATATTTAATTCGCACGTTAAAAACCAAATTTAACATAATTGAACAACTGAAAGAAATTACACAGCATAGATTTAAACAATTTTCAGTAGTACATATTAATATTTTATAAGGTATCAAGTGGAAAGTTTAATTTGAAAAATGAAACGATTATGATCTGAATAATTATATTTATAACGTGCCATACTACAGGTGGCTATTTTCATTGCGGCATTTAACACGAAAAAATTATCAGCCAATTATTATTAGAAACATTGCTAAAACATTTATGGGGTCATTTTCGTCAAACTTTAAATTTCAAAATGATATACCACTAGTGTCATTTTACCGTACTTTTATGTCATCAAATCACGTTAGATTTTTTCTGTCTCAAAATTTTCAATTTAACAAACCACGCTACATTTCCATTGAATTTCGGAAAGGAAGAAAGTTCTCTGACGTCTAACCGGATATCGTTCGGCTTCATCAATCTCTACTCGTTTGCGATTATTCACGCCTTCGAAACGCATCGTCGCGGTGTGCATCGATTTATGAAACATCGGGAAACAAAAAACGCAGCTTCCGCTCGTTAAACCAAATCGATTTCCCCGGATTTCCTTCGCCTCGCTTATAATCTGTCCTCGCTCTGCTCGACCTTCCAAGTCCATCCAGACACACGTCATTATCCGTATCCTTCGCTTTATACGACGAATTATCAGAGATTTATGCCCGCTTCGTGTTTCGAACCGCGCATAACCGAGCGGCCAATTATTTTCAATTAGCTCCATCGTGTGCACCGGTTGGCAATTTTCGTAGCTCCGTTTTCGACTCGTTTCTCCGCTCGGCGATGAGCATCCTCCAATCGTCTGCAATTTTCTGACGATTCCTTCACGTCAAAATGTCTCTGTTGCGTTATTTCTGTATCTCGGACCCGGGCTAATCCGAGTCCATTTTCGTTACTTTCTAGTAGAGCAGAAAAACAAGAGCGATCACGCGTTTTTTGTTTTTTTACATCTTGACTGTCACGTATTCCCAATTTTGATGCCAGTATTCTTTATTATAATAGACAAAAATAGACACAATTCTGTTTACTGTATTGTGTACTAATTATAATACGAAAACTAAGTTTGCAGTGTACATTATACGTACTTCCAAACATAATTCTTCGTATCGATACGAAAAGAATTTTTGTATTAGAAGCATCTCGATTCCGTAAAATATGCGGCTGTCAAAGTGTTGGCGATATGCTTGAGGTAGTCCATTTGATTAAAACTCAATTTTTTAGACAGAATGAACTTGATTTTAGTATGGCTCTCAAGTACCGGTTTAATCAAGTCACGAATAAACACTAAAGTATATTCGAATTTTCGATGTAATAACTTCTTACAGGCCTGAAGGACTTTTAACAAATTTTAGTATACTTAAGTATAGTCTTTGTCGTGTTTGATTGTGCCTCGACAGAATTATAAGGCTCCAATGACCGGTCGTTAACGCCGATCATTATACTTATGGTTTATTTTAGGGTATTTGAGGGAGATTTGCTACTTCATTTAATGGCTAGGATGAACATCTTTTTTACATTACCAAAAGTATTGTTATATTTTTGTCGATTACCAATAGATATAACGAAGTAATAAAATTGAAATGTTTCTGACATTTATCGTGTTGAGAATATATTACAAAATATAGCATAAAACGGTATTTTATCCGTTTTACAACTTTCTGATATTAGTAGAATTGGTGAAAGATTCAATTATTTTAGAAATATTTAAAAGTTTTGAAGAGATTAATCAATTCGTCCAAATTATCACTAACTGTAACAACTTGTCAATCCTTGAATTAAATGATTCTAAGTAAAATTAATAATTCACTGCAACATAAATAATACTTGCAATTAGTAATTGTTATAAGGTCAGAAGTTAAACAACAGCAACTGCAATTGAAAACTCTTTTCCAAAAAAATGTCTCATATTAACATACAATAAATTATAAAGCAGAGGTGCCAATATTGCGTATGAAAATTCTATTATAATTTAGAATTATTAATATAAAATTGTCTGGTACGTCGTTATGTTGTTCATTATTATAATTACCAATCAAAGGTGGTAGTATATAATTAATCAAATTAAAATAGTACAAAATCACACATACATGTGACATTTATTATTCCACAGCAGAGACTCAGAAACATTCGCTGGGACACATATGTCCCACCAGAACCGAAAGGGTTAATAAATTTCCGGTATATAAAGTGTTAATATTCTTAATATTTTGAACACGATAAATGTTTTTTAGAGAATGATATAATAGAATTGTTCGAAACTGATTCAGCCGCAAAGACGGCGCTCGAAGTGGCTGGTCTGCGGTCGGCTTGTTACAAGACCCCATTGGTCGATTAGCACCCCAGTGCCTGTTTATGTCGCGTGGGCAGACACTTTTGTTTTTTGTAAACTAGAATGGAAACATCCGTTCAGTGGGTGGTATCGAATGGGAAACAATGTTCCGGCTCGTTTAATCTTCGGATCGAATCGATCGTGAACCTTGGAAAAAAGTTATTCCCTACAATTTCCATACGGCACCTTTCAAACGTTTTCCTACGGTTCGCGTTCGGTTATTACTTCATTGCACGCTCGCGTTTATTTGCAGGTAAATGATTCACGGAACCGTTTAATCCGTTCTCGTGAATCAATTATATCGTAGGGCGTAGGGCATAAATAATGCTTTACGATCCTGCTCTTGCGAATGGTTTATTAATACATCATGCAGCGATCATGTATTCACGTGTTCCGATATCTTGCTATCGACAATCGTGTTCAGAATTTGATTGTTTCTGTAACACTTATTCTGTTATTTTTATTGAGAAATCGTTTGCGTTTGTAATTTAAAATTGATCGTTCAAAGAAGATTTATTTTTATTTAAGAGTTGAGATTGTGCAAATTAATTTGATGAGAAATTACGATTAAACGAATTTTCGAAGCTTCGTTGCTTGAAGATGGTATTTATTCACATTTTTAGGATGAAATAAATTGGTTAAATATCTTTTGGATTATGTTGCACCCTGATTTGGAAACAGGTGATTTTATGAAAAATACGTTTAAAATTTTCAGTTATCATTTTTGGAACCTTACATCTTTTTAGCGTGTACTTTTTCGACTTATCCATTAGGGTTCCATCTTAACACTGTTTTACCAAATCCGTCAAGGTTTCTTATTTCAAATTACTTAGCACACGTGGTAAACTTTTTCTAAGTTTGGGTCATAATTAACTTGGCTTCATCGTTTTAAGGTTAATCATTAACACGGATTGATAGAAACTCAACGCCAGTCCTCGCACCCTAAAACTAGATAGTGCGGAATTTTTTTGATCACCGTTCTCAGTATCAATTACAGTTGTACAGGTTCCGCGTTATTCGAAGAGTTAAAAGTCAGCAAGCCTACTAGCAACAGAACATAAAGTCCGATTTTTTACCCCATAATCGATCAGAATCCAGCCAGATAGCTAATAGGCGAGAAGCTCGTAAAACGTTAACGACTTCGCAAACGCGTGTCTCTCGCGTTTCTTCTGCGGGTCTGCTGATGGTGTTAGTCGGAGCAACACGTGCCCGTTTCATTGTCAGTGTTAAGGTAACAAGCATCGGTAGTAATACAGTTCTCTGGCGGCCTGGGTGCCCACGCCACGCGGTCGAACCACAGTAACATTCGGCCCGCGAGCCTTCGAAGGTTATTTTATGGAAGCGAAACGAGCTACGCCCACGCATGTGTAATGTGTTCCCTCTTTCTTTCTCTCTCTGTTTCTCGCATAAGTGTTCGATGTGCCAGATGATACCGACGCCGGTAATACCTACGTCTATCCATCCACGTTCGGCCGCCGGTATATATCTTCCCATTAGTCTCTGCCCACGTTGGCCAGCTTCTCTTGTGGCACGTGGGTCGTTGACTTTGACTGACTCGGCTGCTACCCGCTCTCCATTCCTATCTTTCATTGTCTTTCCTCCTCGTTTTTGCTTGCTTCTTTTCTTTTCACCCTTCGTCCAGTCCTTCGTTATTGCCTCTGCTTCACTGAAACGACTTTTTGTAATCGGTAATCGAAATAGAACTTGTTCCAGTTTATTCGACCCATTGATCAATCGGCAAAACGTTATGGGTACCTGTTTAATGGATTGCATTTATAATTGGAAATTTAACTGTGGTATACTCAAAATGTTGGAAGGTTCAGGGTCAGCGTAAAGGAGGGTCAAAAGATAAGGGCCTGTGCAAATATTCGTCAGGTGGTAAAATCTTATCTTACAAGAAATATGTTACTAAATACAAAAAAAAATAGAAGAATGTTTCTGTTACTTGAAATCAGTAATGAAAACTTATGTTAAAATTGGACAAAATCAGACACTTGATGCTTCAAAGGAAGAACACGGGTATTGATGTTGTATAACTGATATTCAGAAGATTTTGTTCCATTTTATTATACAAGAGAAAAAAGAATGTTTCCAATCTACTATTAATCTAAAGAAGTATCGTTCGCACTTCCAATAGGTATCGGCAAAAGATCTGTTCAATTAGGCGATTAAAAAACACCGTTTCCCCCGGTTTTCCCTTCATTGAACTCGCCGTTCATTTCCTCCTTCCCTCGGATCCTTTTTAATTTACTTACTCCCTGAAATTTCTCTCTTTCCGGCTGTTTTTTTTTATCCTCTTACTCTCTTTTTTAAGCGAGAATTTTAATGCACGTTTTTCGTGTTATACTTCTTCCAAGTCGGTTGGCTCCCTCCAATCCTCCTCCCCCCCGGCCCGTTTCGCGGTCGTTTCTTCCGGCAGACCGGAGCGAAACTTATCGACGTGGCCGGCATTAATTACGCGAGCCCATTCGAGAAGTTATTTCGCAGCCGAGACTTTACGTCCTCTCGGCGTTGTAAAACGTAGGTAGGACGGTGTAAAGGGTGTACAACGGGGCCGGACGTGGGTAATTTATGCGCCGGATTTAACCTGCGCTCCCTTACGTTCGAATGAGTTTCACGTACTCCCAGGAAATCGTCCAAGAAGATCGTTAGTGGCATGATTGAGCCTCGGGACCGAGATTTATCGAGCCATTGTGCGCTAAGCTGCCTCGCATTTCACCGGATAACGCGAACTTGACCAGAGGACTTCATTATTCCGGTGATGATTTCGAATTCCCGTCTCTTACGATCTTATCGTTCCGCGAATAGAAAATCGCTGCTCCCTTGGTCGGAGAGGAAAGATCTGGCTTCCTGCGATTTTACGCCACCGAACATATTGTCTGATGGACGCTGAGTTATCGTAGGAAACGGACCGACGATGCTTAGAAATCTTTCCTTCAACGTTTGCACGTGGGCGATGTTAGTTTGAGTCTGGATGCTACTTCGTTTTATGGAAATTATACCGTGCTTCTTATATGTCTTCGGTGTCTCTCATGTTTTCGTTTGAATTTGATGCATTCGGAAATGTTAAGGCCACCATGAACGTGGTAAATTTATAGTAATTTTTTGCAATTTATTTCTGGCAACGGAACAAAATTGAAGAAAAACTTGAAATATGGCTTTTATTATTATGGCAAGTGTCAGTGAATAATTCTGTATTTTTTCTTTTTAAAAATAAAAATATAAAGTATAGCGAGTGGTCTGAGTAGTTAAAATAGATAAGTTCGATTTTTCAATTTTTGACATTTGATATTTGATCAGCTTATAAAATGGAATACTTTTTAATTTTAATTCAAGATTAGTTGTTCGAATATGATAAACAACTGAATTATCTGCAAGACGATTCAGAATAAAGGGTTTTGGTACAAACCTGAAATTGATATAAACGATGGGGGAAATGGAGCTGTTTGAACTCGTAATGAAGCTATTATGAATGGTAATAAAGAAAGATAAGTTGATAGCTCGAAGTTTGGATGTTACAGTTCTTAAGGATTGTTTTAACACACAAATGTCTACGAGTTATCAAGTTTTTTGACCTTTGGTTCTTTTCTTCGGTTCGAAGAAATGGTCATTAGAAATAGCAGTAAATTCTTCTGTTCTTATCGTCATAATAATTTATAATTGGTCTAATGTTTCAGTGAATTTTTTGTCCGACTAATATTATTAATCATTTCGTACATTTTACTTTATTTAAGTTTTCTTTTCAGCTAATTCTGACATTTTCATTACAATCGACACAGAAAGTATTATTGTTAGAATAATTAGTAATTAATAGAAACTTGAGAATTTTTTGATACTTAAAATTTTTGACATTGCAATTAATATTTGTGCAATTTTGGCATTCCCTCTTATAGTAATCATTTATGGATCTTATTTAATAATTGTATTAAAGTCAGTTATTCCATTTTGTGAAACTGGTGAATCTAAAAATAAAGATGGAAATTTCGCAGATCAACACAAATAAATATGATTCAGTATAATAGCATCGGCAAACTGCGATGTATCTGTTTGCAATGCTATTTTTCTTCCATGGTATGATGTCGTGCGGTCATTTTTTGCTGAAAAACGCAATCGATGGTCGAACGTGTCGAGTTTTAGTCATCTTTTTTCCTGCTAGCATTTAGACAGAGTAATATTTTTGCGCGCTGCAGCGTAGCGGTTCAATTAAAATAACTTCCATTCCCCAATATTTCATGCAGAATTTCAGAACATTAAACTATACGGCTCCCATGGAAATTCCAATTCGAAAAACATATTTGTTTTGAAAACAGATTAATCATTTGTTAGTTCGATAAAATATTAAAACTGCAAAGTTAAACCTGAAATTAGGTCTTCCTTAAACTAACCTCACTTTAACATTTCTTATGACCTTCTTACACGATAATTTCCTAATTAGTAATATTACTGAGTAACCTTAGATTTCCATCGTACAAATAATTTGTATTATTTTATAAATTACAGAAGGATTATTGATGTTATTAATAATTATTGTGTATTTTTTAGACGTCGAATAGAATAATCAATTGACTTATAATTTGAGTGCAGCAGAATTTATTAGCCCCAGTAATTTATAGCATGTGATTTACAAAATTTTTACTAATAATATTAATTTAATCATGTAAGAGGGCCTAGATATCAAATTATAATATTATTAGGACATAAGAAAATTTTAACGATCGATTTGCGACTCCCTCAAAGGGATGAAAGAAGATACAAAAATAGTCAACAGTACAGGCAACGTTTTAATTAATTCCTTAAGTTTCTCCGCTAATGGTACGCGAATAAAAGGATCTTGCGACTTTATCAAAATATCATCTGGAATCCTTTTTCGTCCTCTCGCTTCGACTTCCAAATGGCATTGTTCATTCGATCGTGGCTCAAAGGCTTCCGTAACTATGCTGATTATTCGTGAATCAGGTAATCCCATCAGACAGGCCGTGAAAGGAGCAATTTGCTCGTCGTTCACCGATTACTATCTCGTGTAACTTCTTTTTCTTTTCCGCGAAGCATGGCTGTGACACCGAAAACCACTAAATGCCGCTTAAGTCATTCGACGTACAAGCAATCGCGGAGGGCCACCGGCCGTAATTGCACGACATTCTTCTCTTCAGGAACGGGGAGCACCGTCATTATACAGGTGGGGTACAGCAATTCGCCGGTGCAGCGCCTCCTGCGACCTTTTTTCTTCTTTCTTTTTTTTTCACCTTATTTCGTTAGGTTCTCGCGGTCCTTTATTCACGGACCGTCGCATTCTACCAATAAAACTTTGAAATTCTTGCCTGCTTGCTTCAGGACCAAAGGTGTAATTGGGATTTGGAAGTTTCTTCTTTGTCTTTTTCTTTGTTCGATCACGAATTCGAACGAATAGTTTTGAGGATTCTCGATCGTGTTTTGTCACGATGGATTAATGTACAAGGTATGGGAAACATCCAAGAATTTAGGGAATTGTGGTATTTACCTAGAAGAGTGAGAAATTATCATAAGTCACACTACGTTTCTTGAAATTCTTGTTCCTTTTTATCCAATCATATGAATAATTACGTTGAGTTTAAGAGATAAATTTAATTGCTCATTCTTCTGCTGTGATATTCCAAGCTTTTATGTTATTAATTTTATTGATTTATCGTATTATTAACTTATTTTTTTAGGACGAGGGTGTATTATATATCAATATATTTGATATTAGGATGATTAAAATTAAAAAAAAATTTTTGGCAAAAAAATACAACCGACTTCGGAATGCACTAAAAAGGAAGAAATAATTTTAATTTACATTTCGGAGACGGCGCAAAATTAAACATTTTCTACATTGGAAATTGTCAAAATTCTTTAAACCTTTTACATACTTTCACATTAGCAACATCTTTCATTTACACAATTTTTAATTTTGCGCCGTCTCCGAAATGTAAATTAAAATTATTTCTTCCTTTTTAGTGCATTCCGAAGTCGGTTGTATTTTTTTGCCAAAAATTTTTTTTCGATGTGTAGAGAAAGAGAGGAGGGTGAAAGCGATTTAGACAAGAGTTTGTTGTATAGTATTTTGTATTTTTGTATTTTTTTAAATAAATAATCAAAATTACAAAAATTACAAAAGTAATTTTTGTATTTTTGTATCTTTTGTATGTTTGTAAATATTAAGTATCGACGTCTCGTTCGTAGGGAGAAGATAATCGACGAGAATCAATGTTCGGTTACCATCTTACCGAATCCTTCGTGTCAAGTGTATTAATATACACAGAAATATACCGAAATATATTACAGTTCAACTGGTCGATGATATTTCAAGCATTTAATATTTTCGTAGTTATGAAAAATTCACAGTACAGCAGTTTTATGAATATTCAACTTCCGCCAACAGATATCACCACGTTACCGAACCGAAAAATATAATCTTCAAGTTTGTATATTACTTTTCCTATCAACTAATGTTATTTAAATCTTTAACTGGAAACACTTGACGCATTATGATCCCACAGGTCATAGCGAAACATTCAACGGCGGCGAAATTCCTGGCAATAAATATAAAAAAAACATGCCTAAATTTTATGCGGTAGGTAGCTCAGAAGATAGAGGAAAGTGCGTACATAATAACGCAATTTGTTACAACGCGATATCTTAATTAGTTCCTGAGATATAGGGCTTCAAAGTTTGTATAGCGGCCGGCGCGTACGAGGGTACTCCCGAATGGGCCGTAGACTTTTTTCTAGGAAATTCATATACGTATTTCCAGGAATAGTAAAGGGTTAGACGTAAACAATGACCACGTGACCGCTACGCTAGACACCCACTGTCTGGGTCCAAGCGTGAGGCGGCAGCGAATTTCTATAAAAATTACGTTTGTCTTTACACGACGATATCTCAGGAACGGATAAAGATATCGATGTAAATCAAAAACCGAATTAATGGGGAAGATTTCTACTTTCTTACGAATCTAACTGTATATCGAAATTCGAAACAGGACTTTTTTGGCAGCCCTTTGAACTTTTTGTAATTTTAATACGCGTTTCTTATGCAGTTTAACATAGTTTTTGACTTTCAATTGCTTCTAACAATAGAATATTATTATGAATATCTATCACACGCATTATTAACGATTCTTTCGTTTGTATCGTAAGTCGTTTGTATTTTTTTTCCAAAAATTTTTTTATTTCACATTTTTTAGTGGCGTTCGGAGCATTCCTTCCAGAGTAGCATCAAAGAATAGGAATTTTGCTATGGGAATAGTAATTAGCAACAAAGGGATGGGAAGGGAAGGGTAGTAAAGGGAAGTGCAGGGAAGGGCATGGTAGTGAAGGAAGTGTTGCAAATGGTATCATCGTAGAAACATCCCCGGCCGCAAAATGTAATACTAGGTTTCATCGATATCAGGCCGAGTAAACGTGAAATACCACGTTTTTTGCGATAAAAGCGGAAAAAAATGAAAAAATCCAAAATGGTTTTTTTACGGGACTAACTGTTGGTCATACTCTACAAGATGCAAAAGGTTTCGTTCCGATTGGACCATCCATCTTGGAGTAATCGATGACCATACACAACGCGGACGAAATCGTACGCTTTTTTGCAATAAAAAAGGGGCAAGCGGTGATGAAATGCAAAAATTTTTTTACGGGACCAACTGGGAGTCATACCCTACAAGATGCAAAAGGTTTGGTTCCGATTGGCCAATCCATCTCGGCGTAATCGGCGAACATACATTAAAAAAAAAAATTAACATACATGTCGAATTGAGTAACCTCCTCCTTTTCGAAGTCGGTTAATAACATACATGTCGAATTGAGTAACCTCCTCCTTTTCGAAGTCGGTTAAAAATTGATACTCGTCATATATGTGTTTGTGTGCTACATTTGGTGATCGATAAATGTGAATTAGTTACTTTCATAAGTGGATCAATTTATTAGAATAATTAAGAAAGTTAAGATTTTCTTACAAATTTACCTGTGCTATTGGTTTTTAAATGGACGACCGTGTTTTAGCGTTTCAAATCTAACGCTGCAGGGTGTGAAATGGCCTTTCGAAGAGTCGAACTTGTTACACAAGACCGGCTAATTAGCAGTTCTGCAGCCTTATCAACCTCGATTTACAAATGTCTAATTAAGCGATCCTTTCAGCTCGTACCATATGTATTATGTTTGAACCGTACGATTAACATTGGGTAATCTATCGGTGAAAGGTTTTCAAACTCGTATTCCAATGTAGCCACCGGTCCAAAATCTAATTGCTCGATTGCACACTTAAAATTCCGAACAATTTAATGAGCAAATTTATTTGAGTAAACATTTGAATTACTCCCTGAAATGATAATTTGAAATCGAGGAAATCGGTGTAAAAATAGTCAAACAAAATTAAAAATATTTGTTCTTAATTCTTCATCAATTAATAATAACAGTTTTTTCTTTAAATATTGTTTTCCAAGTCTGGAAATTATAATTAAAATGGCGTTGGATATTACCCACTTTTAGATTTAAAATCAATTAGCGTATCGTTTCTGTAGTTTATAATAAAGAAAGTTAAAATCTGTCATTCTGGTAAGTCTGAGTGCTTAATTAGGTGAGTTACAAATATTAATATCCTCCAAGAAATTCTCTACTATTTTTACAATATTTCATTCTTTCTGTTATTCTTTTCAAACACCTATTACAACTATTTTTAATTAAGTAAATAATGCAAGTGTTAATGATACACGTGAAGTCAAAGCGTTAACCAAGACATTCTCACGTGTATGCACATTGTATATGACTTTCCCATTATCTCTCGGATAAATAATCATGCGATACGGACTCCAACAGAAACGTACCTTACTAAAATTGTCCGCCGACCGCGAGGCTCAAAATTGGCCAATTTCTGCCATTATCCTTTCACTCGATACCATACAGAGTCCTGCAATGAACCAATAACACACGGTGACGTGTTAATTCGATCGAAGATTGTGGAAAAAGTCTCTCACGAACCGAAAATTCTTCGATACCGGTTTAGTCGCACGCTCGCCGATCGTTTCGATTTATGCAAGTCGCTCGAATATTGCCGCACAAATAACAGACCATGGATAATAATGAAATTAACGTACGGGCCTGGTGACTTCGACCCAACAAAATTGGCCCTGAGTAACGCAATCGGCGCGTAATTCGTAACGGGGGAAAATACGGGCCTTGCAGGACGTTTGATCGTGTCGCTTAACGTGTCTCCGGCCAATTTGGCCTGGTTCGGCTGCATGCGAACGCGGCCTTGCGCCACGTTTTCGCCTCTCATTTGGACAAGCGTAACCTATCGGTGAACATTTACCAAACGCCCGGAGGCAATACCTTTTACGCGGATAAATTATTGCTTGGTGCACCTCTCGTTCTTTTTCTTGCTGCATTGCGAGGGTCGATCGAATATAAACAGCACCGTTCGAAAGAATCTTTATTCGATCGATACATTTGCAATGAACCCGAGTGATTTTTTTTTTACATACATAGTAAGACGAATGTCTGTGTTTTGCTTCTAAGTTGTTAGAACATTGATGTATTGGTCAATTTTCAAGGAACTTGTTATGCAGTTATGGAGAAAATTGCATAGGAATTCTTTTTAATTTCTATGCCGACTGTTCTGCCTTCCTTACTTTCATTTTGAAATATTCGAGGAAAGTGAAAGTGCATTATTTAACACGGTTAGGATAAATGTAAAAACTTATTGTTAGTTGACATTTTTCAAAAGAAAATGATGTTCTAAGAAAAATATAATAAGAATAGCGATAAATTCAGTTTCATGTTGCTGTCACTCTCAGTCATAATCTCTTATTTATGTAACAAGTGCAAACGTTGAAATCTTGATTACGGAACTGATTAATCAAATGTTTGATCATTCGGGCTGCACGTCATCCAATTAGTTGGGATAATCGAGATTCAACGTTGCATCTATGATTCCGTTCCGTATGCACTCACGTTAATTATTGTGCCGGTATATTATATAAGATATATATCTACCCGGTGTACTCGGCTTGAAACATGTATCGTAAACTTTGTATGATTAGGAAAACAGTTTGTACCGTGTTACAGTTACGTCAGTTTGCTGCATTACACATTACAGAATCGTTAGTAATTGTCGTACGTCCAGTCTGTTTCGTTTCCATTTTCGATTGAATTCTACGTTAAAAATCGTCTTCTCATTAGTCTTTTGATAGCATCCTTTTGTATGATTGAATCATTTGCATCGTAAGATATCAAAAGAATTTAGTTTTCAAAATCCCCAACATAAAAAATTCATAAATTTACCTAAAAATTCTATAAAGATTTCTGAAAATATTTCACTGGTGCAATTTACTCGAAACAAAAAGAGTATTAAAATCAGAAGTTAACATTTCGAAAGCTTCCTTTTTGACGATCGAATAAACAGGAAACCAAAAGTCACGCAATCGGGTGTACCAAAGCCCGGCTCTGAGTTTTCAATCGGGATGCAAAAAAAAAAGAGAGAGAGAGAATCAAAACCAATCGCAACTTTTGAATCGAGAACGTGGTTCAACAATTTGCCGGCTGATTAAGCGGTAAAAGGACTTTCTGTTGGCAATTTCCTCGGCAACGAATTGTCGAATGTTCCGATTTTTTTCTCCCCTTTCTCCAACGTCCGCATAGATTGCGTCGTTTTAAACAGCATTCGAACACGAACCGTGGCGTCGTCGTCGTCGGCGTCGTTGAATGGATACTTTAAATGCGAATTTGCTGGTACATTAACTCTGGGAAAAGTGCTCTGCTGATGTGGCATTAACGCTTGCGGCTTGTGCCCAGGGTGCAAAGCCAGGAGCTGTGAATCACGGTCGTGTATTGCTGTTGTTGAAGAGAACGTCCATTGTCAAAGGTATATAATACCGCAAGTATAATTGAACCAGTATCACGATGTAGCGAAACGTTCCTCGATGTAACAGAAGATCGCTTGTTTATTGATTGTGAATTCTGAACACATTGTACATAGTTTACTCATTGTCTTGATAGTCAAATTAAGGGCATCTTTAGTTATCGTAATGCAGAATATTCTTATGGAAACATATTCACGTAATCATGTTCGATTAATTTTAATTTTGTTCGGAAATACTCGATCAACCTTTTATAGTATAATAGTGGTAACTTTCACCACAAAAGAATCACTCAAACGTCAGATATTCCATACAAAAATTTCCAAAATTGAACACAAATTTCCGTAGCTCAATTTGCCTCTCAAAATTTCCTGCAAACCAGTCTGCTGTCGAAAATATATTTCGCAGGAAGCTGTCCAGTTTTGAATGAAATCAGAAAAAAAAAAAGAATAAAGGGATGAAAACGCGTCAGCTTCAAAAGGGTTCGCTTTTCATCGGTGCGCGATCAAATCGTCTCGTTACTTATCGACGTCGGTTGTATTTCATCGCGCAGTTACTGTTTTCCAAATGGACATTTTCCACGTTCGTTGGAAATCCTGTTGACCATGAAGAGGGATTTCGATCGCCCACGCGAGGGCTTGTCTGTCAGCAGGAGTTGTTTCCCATAAATTGCACCGCAGATGCGATGTCGGTGTGCACGAAAACAAAAAAAAAATAACATATATATATATATATATATATATATATATATATATTAGCGAACGATGCGAACTGTACGATAGCACGAACGTTGTCACGTAACACTTTTAATTACGATTGTCGAGACTAATGTGCTTACCCAAGCGACGCGACGCGAGCTGTTGTCGCTTGCTTTGGCGCACGCGACACCCACCTAGCACCCAGCTGTCTTCCGCTTTTCCCACCTACAACCACCTTCTTTTTCACCCAGCTGGACGGCCGTTCGGTATCGTCTACACAGAAACGGACTTTCAAACGAGCCAGGGAAGCTGTTCAGCATAAAAATGCGAGATCGTCGCCGTGATTAATCGAGACGCGAGTCCGAGGTGTATGATATTAGCTCCGCTATAGATTAGTTTTTACGTGACGTTAAATCGTGACCTTTAGCACAGGTTTTCACGTGACGATAAAAGTCATAGCTTTTGATTGACGTGATACAAGTTGAACAATTCAGTACAAAAACGTACGGCAGCGTTTAGCCCTCTCGGTATGGCTGATAGATATATCCGTCGAGAGATCGGCGTATCGCCTGGTTTTTATGCAATCGCTACTGCCATACCATAATTTAAAGTATTTCACACATAGAAAAATAAATTAAGAATGTTCCCTTGGCGTAAGGGTTAGAGGTTAATCTATCCAATTACAGTAGCGTATAGTTCAGTGGTTCAGTTGCATACACTGTTAGGTACGATAGGTTTATCCAGAGAAAATGGCGCCGTAGAGCAACATACCCCTACCACTTGCTGCAACATCAGATAGTTATCTATTTATTGACAGAGAAAACCCATTAGTTACCCATTAGGTACCTATCATTATGTCTATGTTAAACCTGGATTAGATCAAACCCGACGAGTATTCGGCTCACTAATTATTTCACAGTGAGTTATGTAGTTCAATAACGAGGTAAAATGTACGATGAACTAGATTAATTATAATTTCCGAGTATAAGACGAATCCTGGAAAGTCTATGATAATAATCGACAATGTACATCCATTTTCACCATGGCAGTGGATAAGATGGACAGACAAGCCTAACCAAGTTAACCAGTCCTGCCATTATATCATTTGTTCGCGTTTCAACGGCAAGCAATTTGTATCTTCAACATTCTGCGTTCAACGTATTTGGAGAGGGCGCGGATCGATTTTTCGTTTGGTTCGTTGTCCGGTCGGAAACAATTCATAACCCTGGCGCTGATCGACGCTGGGCGTCGGCGACGATAAGCGGCGCCGACGGCACTGATACAGCCACGACCGATACGACTGATAAGTACGAGCAGGCCACGTGCGTTTGGTGCACGGTGCAGCCGGCGAATGCGTCACGATAACACACCCTATGTTCTTTTCGCATTGTGGGGCCGGCCATAACGGCGTTGTCGCGTGAACTTTATTTCGATCGTGATACAGCCGTTTTTCGAAGAAAAAGGTCGGGGTGGCGTTTCGACGACGATAAAACCTGCAGTTTTGGAGCTGAATTTCCTGGGCACGCATTAACGGGAAGCGTTTAGCTTCGTCGAGCGTGCTTATGGGAAGTTTTTTGTTTCCTTCAGAAGAAATTGTACTTACCCTTTAATTGTTTGCTAATTTTATCAATTGTTGATCTTTAATCTGTGCAGCAGAAGGAGTCTTGTTCGCTATGGAACGCTTTATAGAATAGCCATTATAATTGTAATAGACAGTAACTTCATAATATCTTTCTAGAATGGAACACAACTATTTTTGAAAATTGAGCACTAATCGAACTTGGAAATATTTGAAAGATACTATAGTTTCTGGTAAAACTCAATTAATAGCACAACATTCAGTAAATTCTAAATTAACGTCGATGATTGAAGTTACAACATACAAAAATTTGTATAAAATTTCTTTTGAAAATATTAGCAGCACTTTTATTTATTCATTTATACGTTCTAAATCGTATACATAAATCATGTCGCTAAATGGAATATTGAAAAATATATTATATGTCAGAAGTTCGGATTCCATTCATGGATTTATCGACACGTTCCTTTTTCTTTCATACCGAGGATCCCTTTTTTTGATTCACAGCACTTTTTCACGTCGTGTCCTCGACGTGGTCAATCGTATCGAAAGAAAGTTTAAAAGAGGGCGATTTCCCTTTCGGTGTGTATCAATTGTTCGGGGAGAAGGGGTGAAGTTTCCACCTTTACAAAACCCTTGGGATGGTTCCCGCATGCTGAAACTTTCACCGGAGAAAATCAGAGGGTTTTGCGCCTTTGAAAGAATTCTTTTTTCGATCCACATGGGACAGATTCTTTGTGTACATAAAACGTGTTCGTATAATATAGATACGTCGTATATCTTCCCCTTTCTGCGAGTTTACGTTCAACTGTGGATATCATTCTTCCAAAAAACCGAATCTGCTCAGCGAAATGGGACACTTTTCTCTGTCATTGAATATGTGACTCTTTTACAAAGTAAGTTGTATCACGAACAGTTTGATTTAGACATCGCTAAGGGGTATTGATAGAAGATACGGTGGACACTATTTACAGGGAAACCTCGTCCACTGTGTTTTATTAATAAATAGTTGCAATAAATGATAAACCTTGTAAACTCCCAGAGGCTTATTGTTTAAGCAAATGTAGCTCTACGAATCTAATTGATTATTGTTTGTTGTACAGTGCCTGATGTACATTTTCCTTTGATAACAATTACCGAAGATCTATTTAATTATTATGATTTGCAGGTTTCTTGGCTATGAAAGTTAAACCTAACCCACCACCTTATTATGCACACCTATGAAACTTAATTATTTGTAGGCCATTGCGATCAAAAAGGAAGTTTAACAATTTACTTTTCCCGCAAAAGATATGTAAATCAGAAAGATTGAGAGTTTATAGGTTCGAACCAGAATTTATACTTGAACTGATGATACCACGAACGAGTCACGAACACGTGATACCGTCTGTCAGAATGTTAAAGGAGTCGTGATTTTCATTGTGTGTCGTACAAATTATTCCGAAAAGAAAAGGCGAGGTGAAGTGACACGAATCCTCAATGAACCTGATCGGTCAGAATGGTGCGAAAGGACGTGGTTGTCGCACATGTGCAATAACTCAGGAGGACCCGGGGCTGCACCACGAGACACGTGTCGAGGGAGGATGCGGCCGTAGAAGGGCCGAGGAAACTTTGACCGAACAGAAGGCCTTAATACAATGAGATTTATCGGCGAGATGCGCTGGACCATTATCACAGTCGGGACGAGTTTCCCGTTCTTTGTCCCGAACGAGGCGGCGACGGGACAGAAGAAAAAGAAGAAGGGCAAAGCAAGGTTTAATCTCACGGGAGAAGACGTTCCACTCGGCAAGTGTCCCCGAACGATTCATCTTCAAAGAAACAGTTGGCCTTTTTTTTGCGCCACGTGACGAACTAGCCGCGACCCTCTTCTCCATTCAGTAACCCTGTATCTTTTCTCTTTCTCTTTTTTTTTTTCATCTGCAATAGCGTTTTTGCTGCCCGTGGATATAACTTCCCTCAAGGACAATCTTGTAATTTGATGGGGCTGTTCGTCGTCAGACAAGTAGATAAGATGGTCACACAGGTCATAGATAGGATTATCGGAACGCGGTTCCATAAAGTTTCGTCAGCTTGTGTCTGGTACCATGCAAGGTCATATTTGGGTCAAGTATAGATGAAATAAATTTTCCGCGAGCTTTCAGGAGATTTATTTATAAATTGCAATCGTATAATTGGAAATTTGATGCTTTGACGATAGTATACTTTGTGGAACCTGTTTATACTTCTCGTTATTAATAAAGCATTTAATTATCAAAATATTGGCCATTAGCTTAGAACAGTTAAAGAACTTCAGCAATTTCATATTTACTGTACCAAATTCAGCCACTCATGGACCACCCTGTATATTAATTTCGCGATCAATACGACATTCAAATCTTTTGAAATATTTGAATCTCTTGTATCCCCGAGCTGGTATCATTCGACAAGAAAGAATCCATCGCACGCGAAATCTCGCAGAAGAACAATAAAACGTTCTTTGCCTTGCTGTTTGCACACGTGTCTGGAAATTCCGTTGCTGTTCGCGCAGACCATCGACGGATTTATTTTCGTTTCGCCGTCGAACGGCCGCTTTTTGTTGTCACCGTTGCGACTGACAGTGCCACTGGCGCCGAGGACTCACTCTCCACGTCGACACGACGAGACGGGATTGGGCCGAGAGCCTAAAAATAGCTGTGAACAAATTATGAGCCGACCGACTAACGTTCACGATCTTCTTTTCAGTCTGTTGCTGCTCCTTCGAGTCGATCCGACAAAACGAAAAAGGAGCAGAAAAATGTCGATAAATTAGACGGGACACGGTTATCTTAAGAGCCGGACCTGCCGTGTCTCGACGAGAACGAATTGGCTCATCCTTTCTCTTCGAGTTCAATTTCCGTCAGTCTCTATTTGCTCGAGGATCGGTAAATTCCTTATCGTCTACCCTCTTATTTGTGACCGTTCGGTCGTTTAGATTCATCATGACTACCATGCAGGGATTTCGTTGCTGTTGTATTTGAATTTCGAGGTCAGCTTGTTACAATTGCCAGTTTAATAATTAAACCTTTATAAGGGAGTATTGTGGAGCGATCCAAAAAATTGAAATATGAAAATCCACGTTCTTTGAATTCTCGTGTGATAATTTGATGCATTAAATGCTAAATATACTTGTCAGCAACTTATAAAGGGTTAACAAACCATTATGATGTTGTACTGGGACTGGGCATAGTGTCCACTAGATACATCACTAAAAATTCTCGACATTACGGTAAAATAGATATCGTGATATAACTTTATTGTTGTTATATTATAAAAGTCATAAATTAGACGAAGTGATTTTGCAATAAACTAAACACTTTGGCTTCTGCACAGAAATTAGTTTGAAAATGTGTCGCTGGAATGGCTCTGGATTGTTAAGGGTTGCAAAACATTGGGGGCCAAGAGCAATTTTATGAAGAATTGAAATGTGTTTTAATTTCCTTTCGTATAATTGAATAATTAATTTGTTCGTTCTATTTCCGTTTCCATTTTGAGGGAAAATACATAACGAGGCAAACGTAATGAATCAAACGTATCGAACAGATTTCATCCCGTTATGTCAAGTTTAATGCCGTAATTAATTGAAGGAAGCTCGTTCGATAAATGGTGCAATTTAATCGTACCAGTTGTTGGTGATATGTGCCAACGCAAATTCTATTAATATATGCGTGTTTAAACGCGCTGAAAGCTGTTAATCAACGATATAAGTATATTAATGTTCAGCTGTAGTTGTGCATCGATTACGCACCATAATTTCCAACAATTGTACACACGGGAAAATGATATTTAGAAGATTAGTGTAGAATTAAGAATTGGAAATGATGCAGAATATAAAATAAAATTTTAATTAATCTAAATTTTAGATTATAACTTATTAAGAGATTGTCTATTACCGCTTATCGACAATGAAAATTAGCGTATTTTATTCGCGATCCGTGTCTGTTGTGACAGACAGTCGACAAGCTTAGGATGGGGTTAAAACAGTACAGAAATTTTTAATTACAGACAGAGATACAGATACAGGTTGATAACATTTCAATGTGTATTTTATTTATTAATTGAACAGTCATCAACTGTACCATTCTCCCTGAAATCGAGTATTGGGATTAAAATGCTCATAACAAAAGGTGTCGTAATACTTATAACAATCAAATTGACTGGGAAACGAAGATCATGGGCACAGAAACAGGAAAGGCCTGAGGTATTTTCGTGCACACTAGAGACAAAAGAAAATAAGGAGGGATACGATGAACATCGGTAGCGGACGATGATGACTGTGTCTTTTACCTGATGCGGATCGTCGACTGACATCAGACTCGAGGAACAAGATCCTTAATTCATAGATGACAGATGACTGAAGGGTGATACAAGGATCAGCGGCGAGAGAACAGAAGGAAAAGAACAATTCAGCTTTGTCCTGTCAACTGTCTACAGTTAATGAGCCTCTCTTGTATGGTCTTCCTGCGATGGCTTCCAAGACGGTTGTTCGAGTTTGAGCCACGGTTCGATACCCGTCAATGAACCGTTTAATTTTGTCAGTGTTAGGCCATATTCGGTCAAGTATTTGAGCATCGATATCCTTCGATGTCTCAAGCGAGTTGGAGCACAGCTAACAACGCGATAACCTGTTATGGATTTATGACAAATATTTGAAAATTGCTATTATATTATATTTATTACATTTCTCTTTCGCGATTCCCCGCGTATATCAATATTTAACCAGAGGATACCTTTTCTCTCGTTTAACCCTGGAGCATCATGGCAGGGTTAGATAAGACACTGTTAAAATTAAATTAAATTTATAATTTTAATACTCGAAAGTAGATAGCAATAGTAAAATTTACCGTGTTCTTAAGGGCCAATTAAAGATATATCTTGGTTCAACACCGTGGGTCACCACCGATCCACGGGGTATTCGACGTATTAAATTTGCAAGACCACGAGTGCTTAGTAACGATAGAAAAGGCGTGACAGACAAAGTTAATTTATCGAGAAAAAAACACCCAGAGCCCTGTGTTCCCTCGATTCGATCAGCATGCGTGTGACCGGCGATAAGTTAATGCCGCGATTGCTGCACGTGAAAAAAAGTGAAAGGGTTGGTGCAATAAGGGGGAAACCTGGCCGCCGATATGAGGTAGAAGAAGGAAAAGAAAGAGGTAGAATGAGGAAAAGAGAGAAAGGAAGAAGGAGAAGTACCGGTGCAGTTGCACTCATTTACTTTCCCTGCCGGCATGAATCACACATGAAAGGGTTTAATCTCACGCGATCGCCTCGTGTCCGGTGACCCCTGATCTCCTCGCGAATCCCCTTGTCCTTCCACGAGTCACCCTTTCCTTGTACACGCACACACACACACACACACACACATACCCTCTCGTTATACGCATTTAAATGGCGCTGTTTTACATTTTTCTTTCCCAATATTATGTTTTATTCACCGTATCGCCGGTGCCGATCTTTTCCTGGTCCGGCTACGTGAGCTCATTTATTTCTGAACACCGCCTTCTCGCCTCGTAACATTTGCGTTTTTACTGTCTTGTTCGGATGTCTTGTTCATTAATTGTTTCTTCGCGCGACTTATCAGTGGATAAATATTGCTCAGGTTTGTCTGGAAACAGTTTGGTCCTTTTTTAAGACTTGGGTGAGAAATCTTGAACTCTGGAACGGCAGAACGAAGGTCAATATTATGGCCCAAATCTAGGAAAAATTGGAGGTACCACCGTGCAATACAATTTTGTAACTCAAGGATGAAAAGAAATATATCGATTTAGATTATAGCAAATTAACAAAAGGAATACCCATAAAAATTTGTAACTTTTGACATCTCAAGAGTTTTACTATAAAAAAACGCCAGACTCAATCGTCAAAATATTCCGAAGTGGAAAGAATTAAGTTGTAAAATAAAATGATCGTGATTCAAATAAATCACAATCGTGAAAAGATAAAAATCTGTAAATCGTTGGTTGAACCGTTATTATAGTATTACAACGATATAAAGGGATAAAACCTTTACTCTCAGTCGTGTTCACGTGATTATAACTCGTGCACAGATAAGGGATTTCTTTGTTATTTATATGGACGCACGGTGTCGTAGTTAACAACCAGTGGCAATTACACCCTCGTTACGCAGCAATTATACAGTTATTCGTGAAACTGCCGGCGAATTGCTCGTTCTCGCCTCGCAATAAATTCAGTGAGTCCGATTAAGGCTTTAATAGAATGGGTACGAGATTGTGATGTGTATTATGCTGTACAGCTTTATTAATGCCTCTATGCGTTTCCAAGAGAATAATTACAATGATTTCAAGATAAAGATTCCCTCCATTCGTAACACAGTAGCTAGAATATATACATACTTTTTGTTCTGTATACTGTTTCTAGATATAAGATTACATAAATTTTAAAAATACCGATCTTATTTATCTTGATAGTTTCTGTGTTACAGTTCAGAATATTTTATGTTTGATAATACATACCTTGTCTTGAATTTTGGGATTTTAAATTTTTTAATTACATAAATTAATATCTTGACTGCCATGGGGTTAACCAAGATCTTAAATTTTATATAACCGAATAATTATTAAAAGAAAAAGAAGAGAAACTTTGACTACTGTTAATACTAAGTTTCTTGGTCCCTAAAAATACAATATCTCGAAATTGTTGAGTTCCTACAAATATAGAATTTTTTTTCTTAAGTTCTATTAAAAAATATATAAAATATTGCCAGCTGTGGCGATAGGGTTATACGAATACTTCCCATCATAAAATATGATTCGCAATCGTTAAAGTTTCCTTTAATTCCAAACAATAATTAATCACGAGTATGATATTTTAATCTGTTTCCTTATTTCGATGACAGAGCATGTACCTACATTTAAGTTTATCAGATTGAGTTCCCGGCTTCGCAAAAAGAAATTACCCACTGCGAAAGGGTTAATTAAGACGTAGGCTGGTTGATGCCACGAGTAATCATACATTAATTTCGTGAATCATTCCGCTGCATACAAGAAGAAAGATCGATCAGGGTCTTACGTGTTCGTTTCACGATGCCTACAAATTTATGTGTATCCTCGGTGTAGATTCAAGATACATCGAGAGCGGACGAGCCATGGGTTTCGGTGCGGAAATCACATAATTAATGCTTTGCGCGGTCGATTTTTCGAAACGATCCGCTCCCCTTTGAGCAGCACGATATTTTTTTTCAACGGGTCCAAAGACATCGGTAGCTGCTTTTATTGAACCGTGGCCACGGTTGCGATCCTTTCGATTTCACGCCATAAAGATCGACCCCGATTAAGGTTGTCATCCATCCGGCTTTCCCCGGATTTGTCCTAGTTTTTAAGGTGGTTCTTTTTTTAAGTACTCGGGGTTTTTCGATATTTTCTCTTTATTTCTTGATTATTATTACAATCTATAGTTCACAGGAGTTTTTATCTTGATATATCGAATTTAAAAAACAGTTAGAGCTGTCCAGATTTCAGGCGGAAAAGTCCGGGGTTTGAATGCTCTCTATCCTAGATCGGCGATTTTACAGATGGTAACTCTAACCCCGATCGATACGGGAAATTGCTGGTTCCATTTGTACGCTCGCGTCTTTTGATCCGCTTTGCTCGGCAACTGATTTTTGCCCTCCATTCCGCATACTCGCGCTCCTGTTTTACCAATCGGTGATTGCTTCGTCTATACTTGTCAAACGTTTCGATTTAACATTCTGTAACGATGAAATTCATTATTATTATTAATTTGTTGCATATTATTCGAAAGATTTCAAATCACAAAAAGTCAAGCACGATTTGATGTCATAAAAGTACCGTAAAATAAAACTTATGGTATATCAATTTAAAGCTTATGATTTGATCAAAATGATTACACAAATTCTTCGTTAAGGTAGACAGTTATAGAAAATAATGATCAATTTTCAGGAAAAACTGAAAAATCGAAATAAAATATAGACATGAATACCTAGGTATCCAGTTGCACACACACGAGTTAATAATAAAACTCTATTTTCTTCGAACAATCATATTACGTTTCCTAATTCGTAAATGATAAGCTGCAGAATGAATCGAATTGATTTACCAATATGTATTTCCTTTATACCTTCCATTTTATGTGTTCGTTCATTGTATCCTTTTAACCCCTTTTCCTACTCGCCGCATTCGTTCCCGTTTCAACCGATTGATCACCATATTAAATTGTTTCTTCGTTTCTGTGTTTCAGGTAAGAACGATAGCGAATCACAGGTACACGGTTCCACGATTATTGTTTCCACCACGGGAAAAAGGTAATCGAGTGTAATTGCGTGTTTTCGATTAAAGGAGGAAATTGGTTGTTCCAGCTGGCCCGGGTTACACGGTCGTTCGTTATAAGCGCGATACACGTTTTGATCCTTCGAATTTCGATCGTTATCGATTCGACTATTATATTTCGCGAGTTATCTTCGTTTTGACGATGAGGTTTAATCCTTGCCGATATTATCGCCAATTTATGGCCACGAGATGGGTCCGGTGGCTGCCTCTGCGTAATTGATTAATCGCAAATCGATGGGAAACACACGGACATCGAACTGTTCGAGGAAATCGTATTTGTAGCTTTGAATGCTGCTGATATTTCCATCGAATTATTAGCCGCGGTACGATGAGGCTCTACGATGTTTCATTTTTACAACAGTTATTGATTTTCGATTACCGATAAAACAGCCATTTGTACCGTTTACGGTGGAAACGTTGCAATTGTTTCGTGTAATTCTGGATTCATTCTGTTGTTGAATAATTTAATAATGACAATCTTGATATAATTATTCATATTGCACACGTTCTTTTTTTTTTCAATTTACTAGCTTCAAATTTACTAACAATATTTTTCTTCGTTACTGCAGCTAATATTTATATTTGTTGTTCGAAACATTAAAACTGTTTCATCCAATAATTAAGTTTTATAGAAAGTGGCAAAGGCTTATTTTCGCTTTTTGCTACAATAAATTTCCATTTATGTACAGTTCCATAATTGGCAATGGAAGCTAATTATGAATTGAAAGCTTAGATTTGGGAATTAATCGATCGTGCCCTTAATTGGAACTGTATTGTGCTTTGCTACATATGTTAATTTTCACGTAATGAAAAAGGTATAAAATTCACAAAATGATATCGTTGTTTTCGTCATTTTCTGTCGGTTCTAAAGTCATTGAGAAAATAGCAGAGTAATTTCATTTACGAGTCCGTTTTCGATACGGCAGCACCTGTAGTGACAGTAATAGCGGCGATAATAGTACCGCTGTCGACTTCGTCGTGTGGCATCGGTCCGACCAACGGCACAGGGGTACGTTTCCTGTCCATTTTAATTGGGTTATTAACGGGTGCGAGCGTTTCCTGCCTCCTGTGACAAACCCAGGCCTCGAAACGGCCAGCTTCGCAGCTGCCACCTCGTCCACCCGTGCTGCCGGAAACCAATCTGTTCCGTTTGTCTTTCGTTCCGAGCTTCGTCTTCCCGGCTCGGACATAAATATGCATCGTGCCACTTAAATATCCACATGGTTGGATATATTTGTGTCAGCTCGAATCGTCGTGGCTTGATTTCGGAGTAAAGAAGCTTCCTCGGTTCAAGATATCGGCTGCAAGTTTCAAGTTGATTTATGCAACCCTTTTATAGGTAATGAGAATTATTTTTGGTTTTACGTAGCACGTGTCATCAAATCATGATCCCAAAATAAATAATTTAAGATCTTAGACTGACCATCAGAATCGTCAGTCTTGAATCCTGTCAAAACTCTTTGGAACCAGTTAAGAAAAAAAGAAACTGCCAATTTTAAAGGAACAAATTCAAATTTATCTTTATAATTAGTTCGGTACAATTTAACAAACTTTTGAAAAGTGGATATGTCCAAGGTGAATGACAAACCATTATGAATGTTAAGGGTAGATACATTATTGTTGAATAAATTTGTAGTCAATGATTAAGCAAATTTTGTCCATCGTAGCGAAATAGTTAAAATTGGCAAGTTTCAGGTACGAGTTAGTGTTCGTAATTCACTGATGCCCCGCTGTAGGCAGGGATTCAACGAAAATATCAAAGCGTGAAGGTGTTGAGACGAAAACGCCAGCACAGAAGTATATTTCAATTTTGGTAACGAGCAACGAAAATACATCTCGTATGCATGATCAACTGGTAGCCAGAGTTTCTAGACCCGGCGGGGCTATAATCATTCACAGGGTTGTTTTCTATAATTGACGATTGATTATGTGCCAACGGGATGGACGTGTTCGCGTGTGCGCGCACACACGCACACTTCCGTTGAACAGAGTCTTCTTCTTCGCGTTATATAACGCATTTCCATTCCTCCACGCGCCTCTTCGGTTCCCGATCTATTTCCATCGAGCCGAGTTATTTCGAATCGTTCATAAATGATTCATGCGCGCGAGCACGGTATTAACACCGTCGAAAAAACGAGCCGGCGAACCCGTTCTTCCGTATTCGGTGCTTATCCATAAAACGGGGCTCCGGGATCGACGGGCACACCTTCGGGACGTTTCCCCGTGTAACGGCGCAAAGAACAAAAGAAGCAATTGACCACGTCGGCATCCTCGCGTCGGATTCCCATGCATATGGATTAAGACGCTCCGCATCTCGCCGAGTCAAGGTGCAGGATACGTAATCCTGCCGGCGCTCGGGCAAATCATGTTTATTCAGGAACGCGTATACATAGTTTAATAATAGAGGGATGCTATGTGTGTGCGAGCGTGAAATTATAATATATGCGCTGTCGATCGAAAATTCCGATCAATGAATCACCTGGAAGCCTTAGAATAATAAATATTTTAGAGAAAGTTTTGTTGTTTGTAACAATGTAATGTATAGGAATGTTATTTTGGGGGATACCTATGAAGAGTCATTGGTGATTGGCATTTCGAATTTACTAAAGAAAGAAAAATATAAGTAACATCTACTGATATTCACTACTTCCGCAAGGTAGTAGGTTGCTTATTTAAATTGTTCAATGAAATGATGGTAGGTACCTTAATTAATTAAAATTACGTTATGACATTTATTCAACATACAGTTATTTAATTTTCCAACTTTGTATCTTATGTTATTGGTATAATAGTAATGCCATGCAAAGTGATCCTTATTTGCATTAAATTTGTAGCGGAAAAATGTTCAGTGGTAATCAAATACAGTTCAATATTCGAAGATAAAGTTAATAATAGAAGCTACATATTACATAGTAGACAAGTCAGATTTATTAAAAATATTAAGTTAGATTAAGCCGTATATAAGTCGCAACTCATTTCTTTTTTTTCTCGGATCAATGAACATTCAAAATTCGGTAACAAGGCTAATCAAATCGTATCTGATCAATTCACCGTTCCGACGAATCGAGGCGATCGTTTAGTAAAACCATCGTTCTTTCGCCGTCTTTTTTGATCAGCCAACTGATTATATCCAGACAGATTAAACATTTGAACGGAATCAACGGCTTTAATGAAATTTCCCGCTTCCGCGAAACGGAGCTTTCATCGTAGCTTTTAGCGTTTGCAGAACTAATAGTTTAACATGCTTCTCTCCATCGTGGCTGGAATTTTCAGGCATCGTCGCCTGGGAACCCCCTCGAGTGGAGGATCCGATAAAATTTCTCATTTACACAGAGGCCGATGGTCTGTTGACTTTCCTCTGGGTGGTCTTCGGCACGCTGTTTCGACAGTTTTGCGATTGATAAGGTAATACATCTTTCCTTTTTCCATCTTTTTTTTTTTAATTCTTTCAACGAGTTAATAACGATTCACTCAATTAACCGGCAAATCGTCCGACGACGCGGTGGCCTCCTTTTTTGGCCACGAAGAACGGAACGCGGCTCTCATATTTCGTACGCTCGAAACTCGTAGGGTCTTAAGGTGCACGAGGGTAGAGGCGAACTGCAACGTCGTATAGGCGCGTATGCACCGCGAACAATGCATATTCATGAAGCGACGTGCATATTTACGAGCGGCTGTTCGCTGGGATCCACGGCACAACTTTACAACGTTCGCAGTCGACTGTCTTCGTACAAAGGAAGCCGTGCCCCTCCTTGATATGTCGCCACTCAATTACAGTGTTTCTGGATCGAAAGTTTTGGTATCGCCTGGTATGGTATTGGTTTGTAATTTCGTCAATGCTTCCTGAAGGAAATAATTAAGGACGCTCTGTTGCAATAATCCGCCATTTGATATGTAAATAATTCAAAATATCTGAAGTAAAATTTGTTAATAAACGACTATATATAGTATGAAAGATATAGATTGTTTGTATCGCCTCAAGTAATCGTTCAAAGCTAACTAACCGAAATAGTACCCTCGATGCTCGATCAAAGTTGCGCTCTCGCAAGGGTCCCGTTTAAACGAATTTACCTCGAACCAGCCGTCTCTGGACTCGGTTAATTTCAGTTTCTAACGACTGGTTATATTACCTCCTTCGTTCGGCAGAACTGGAACGCATCGATTCCCTTCAATTAATCACGAGAACCTCGTTGTAACAATTTCAGCCGACGATCGTTCCGTTCGCGAGTTTCGATTCGTTCTTTTGTCGCTGATTGCCGGAGGCCGTCGCGAAAATCAGGTCAATTAAGCGGCAATTAACGCGAGTTACGTTCCAGCAACGACACGTGCACGAAATCATTAGGATGCTGTGTTGACCAAAAGAAGAAGCAGAAGAAGAAGAAGCGGCAGCGTGCCAACGGTGAGGCGGGGGTTCGTGTAAAAGGAAGAAAGTACAAACAAGTCGTCCGATGAAACGATGTTATTAAAAGTGGCTAATTGCCCCGCTTTATTATTGCCGGCCTGGTCGGCGGTCCCGAATAGGCGAGAGGCTGTTTTTCATTCGACGCAGCTAATTAATGATCTACGCTTCGAAGGGGGCGAAAAAAAGGAAAGAAGAAAAGAGGGGGAGAAGGAACTCTCACGAGGCACTCGACGCACTCGTTAAAGCGCTTTATCGCTGGATGTTTGCGAAGCAAACGTTGTCGAGTACGCACTTTCAGCGTTACTTCTTTCACGTTTCGCCGATGGAGATTCGTATAATCGCGTACCGGTTCCAATAGAATTTCCCTTTAATTACATTAACTGCATGAAAAAGCGTCTAGGTACGATAGAAATCGATCGATCGGCTGAATCGGGACGACTTAAAAATACACCCCCGGTTCCGATTGTTCCGTTCAATCGACCGGGTTGCTTGAATTTTCTGCGGGACGCTGGTTCGTCGTCGATTCGCTTATTAAGCAACTTCCTTTTTCTTCGTTGTTCCTACTTAACAACCACCTTGGACTTTCATGGTCATTTCACCACGCTCGCAGCCCGAAGAAAAGATTAATTAACGGTAAACACTTTCCTTATTTTCGCGGCGGTTCGAACGACGGAGGTAAATTTAATTATGTCGACAGGGGATCGTTTTAGTGTTCCGTGATTTAATGAGCCATCGAAGGAAAGATGTATGAACTCCTCTGCGAGGTTTTTTAATCCCTTACTGCGTAATTTATTTTTATTGGAAAGAATATTAAATCCCAGGACGCATCTTAAAAATTGTAGGCATTGATTACCACGTTGGAGCTGTTGGAAATTTTATTTATTTATAATTATAAAGTAATTATAAAATTACTTTAAAAATAAAATTAAAGCAAAGTAATTATATCCTATCAAATATTATTTGCAACAGAAAGAACTTAAAATAAAAAATAAATTAATTGCCAGTTAAATTTTGCTTCTTCGACTTCTTACCTTCACGTACGTAGTTTTATTAAGATTTCGAAGTGTACTAACGAGCATTGTTATAATTATACCAAGATCAGATCAGATGTTCTCGTACAGCGTTCAGTACTTTATTATCGATATAAAACGGGCTCAATTTTGCATCGAAAATGTCTCAAGGTAAAACGTTCATCGAGTAATTTGTTGTTTGTACTTTTATCGACACGGATCATCGTAATTAAACGTGGACGATTATCAGGTCCGATAAAATGTAATTTTAATTGCATTACCCTCGTCGCAAGACATTAATGCGTGATTGGAAAGATAATTAATTCGAGTCTACCTGGAAGTGAGTCTCGAAAATACGAGTTTGCTCAATAGTCTTATCGATCGAGGCTCCTCAAGATATTAACATCGGATACACCGACGAAAAGTAATTAACGAAAATTATGTTCAGATACTTTTAATTTTTTTTTTTTATTTCATCTGTGTTTCCGAACATTGTGCTTTAAGTAAATGATCTCTCAGTTTTTCCTTTTTTGGAATATATTTTTTTAATTAAAATAGCAGGTGAAATTATTTCGTGGTGGTACAGGAGATAAATTAAAATTTATGTATTAAGTAATAATTGCAAGATAACGTTATTATATATATACATGTATGTATTTATTTATTTACGAGAAAGTGAATTTTTGTTTTACGAAATTTAATACTTAATTATTTACTTTATTTATGAAAAGCCCTGATTTAAAACGAAAAGATTACAAATATTAAGGAATTTATTTACCTGAATTTCACAGTTTGAAACTCTCTGGTAAATTCCATATACCGTCGTAGTACTTCCAACGAAAAGCAAAGGGTTAAATTTAATTACACAGCCATAGTTCACGAAAGATACTTCAAAATCGTGTAACAGTATAATTTTATACGATAAGAATAACCCTTATTAACCTTTCGACACAAAGAAAGATGTTATTCATAGAGAAACAAATAATACAAAACTTTATTTTTAAAATGACTACAGCTAGCATTGAATTTCCTGTAATCGATTGCTATCGGTACCTAATCGATAGAGGGAAAAAAAGGAATGAATTTTACGGCCGGCTATTGAATTTGCAGTCAGGGTATTACCCAGCAACGAGACGGTTGACAGGATTAAAAATTATTGCGCTTCGCGATATCGCGGCGTGCATCAAGTTTCATCGTATTTGGTCGTTGCATATATCTGCATCCGCGGTGCAACAACTTTTACGCGTGCATAGATACGCGAATCGGTGAAAGTTTAATCGGATTATGCGAAAAATTCTCATGACATCGCGCTGGCCGGCCGAATTCTCGTCCATGGTTATTTAAATGGGCCTCAAACTTCGCGCAAAGATAATTGTATAAAATAATTGAATAATCATGACCGGCGGGAAGGGGGAGGGGGTCGTTGAACCAGGTACCGGTGCATCGTGATTGTCATATTCGTAATACGTATAGAAATTTTCATTTCGGTCGTAGTCTCTCGTTTATTGAATTTACTGTTGAAAATTGATAGCGCTTTTTAATCTCACGCTCTCTGCGAACGAAACAGTTTCATTTTTTCCTTTTTTTCATTCGAACGATTGTTCGATATCCAAACACGGTAAAATTCACATTTATTAATATCCTGTAAAATTTGTATGCTTTTATGAATATTCATTGCGAGTAATTAACTTTGTCGGTAATTTGTAGAACGCCGATTTTTAACGAATTATTTATTTCGATATTATTTGTTTCCCGAATTAACGCCTTTGTCACGGAAAAATTTCGCGTCAAACGTATCTTTGTTGTTCAGTTTAACAATTACCTACCTGTTAAATAATTTTCAATGCACTCTTAAATATCATGGGTAATCAAATTTATTTATATAAATCGTGTGCAATGCAAAAGCTATTGTAGCTGTTACTGCAGAAGGGTTTAAATTACAAGTAAGAAATAGGGTATGGTTAAAGTAAATATAGAAATGTATTTTTTTCACTCGTGTACTGGGTTATTGAATATTGTTTGACATAATACCTCATAAGTAAAGTTTCCTACAACTCATTTAATAAATTATAAACGAGTTCTAATTTGTAATCTTCCAATTTTGAAATATTAATGTATGTCAAAATTATATGTACATAAAATTTTCAATATATTTTTCCTTCGTGTAGAATTGAACACTAATATTACCACTCCTTATACGAAACAAGAAAAGTAAAAATTATAAGTCATAGAAAACTGTTAATAATAAGATCGAAAGATTATGTTATATTTATAAATATATTTTAAATTGTATTCATAATAAAAAGATATATATATATATAAAGAGGGCATATTTTACCAGTATCTTAGTTTGAAGTATCCCCAAAATCTCAAAGTCTCACTTGGTATAATCTATCGAAGGATTAAAAAAAGTGTTCCATCTCTGAAAATTCACATTGTTAACAAGAAATACTCTGTACGTCAGTTTCCTGCGATTCCTCTCGTTCTGGCGTAACAATACACGGATGACGGCAACCTGCTTCGTGATTGTTTCCCTCTCAAAATTTGCAAACACGTAACGATATAAGCGGCTTAACGTTGCACGCAACAACTCCTGTTACATGAAACATCAACCGTTTCTGATAAGGGGAACGCGACCAGTTATCATAGATCATCGTTAACTCGCCGACAATTAAGGACTGTTTTCCTTCCTCGTATCGACACTGTGATTGGGGGCCCTCCTTCTCTCGTGCATCGTTTCTCGATAACTTCTAAATACGTAATTTCAATATTCTTCCATAATCGTAGCTCTCGTGTCGTGGAGAGTAAGTGCTTGCACGCACGATGCACCGATCAATTTTTCTGTTTCTCTTGGAAATTGTAGCTGATCGATATAATCATCTTCTGCGTCGCAAGATGTTTCTATAAAAATAGCTGTTGCATATCTGAATCGCGTCATTTCAAATATAGCTTCTTTTTTATTTTAACCTCATATCGCACGATAATTCTTCATTCGCTTGGAAAAGTATTTTAAACGTCGAAGGAACTATTATTTATGGGGAAAGAATTAAACAAGAATTTTAGTGATAAAATTGAAATTAAAATTTTATTAAAATAAGTCAATTTACATACGGATATTGCATGAAACGACGTTGTTTTTGTTTTAAATTGAGATAAAAGTGTTTGAGATTGCAAGCATTGTACTACAATCTTCTTTCCCTTCTTGTCGAGCTGACGAAGAAGTTTTTCAACGTTACCAATTTCTTACTGTCCGCGAATTATTGTGCCATTTGTGTCGAGTCATCTTACAAATTGCTTTGTGATTGATGTTGATCCGTTTCAATTGGGATTCATAAATCTTCGTTGTCACTTTTTCACTTATTTCAGGGTACTATAGTTGAAGAGAATTTTGGAGCTGAATGATGAACCATGTACTTATTTATGTTTTTCCCTTAAATATCGTCGATCAAAATTCGAGAAGGGTAGTTTATGAGAAATTTGAGAAAATCAAAAATCAAAATTATGACTCAACATACCAAAGAAAATCTTATCGTTCACACTTACATTAAATTTCTTGAAGAATTATCAAAAATTGACAGAGTTTCAAGTATATTGATTCGTGGGTTCTTGTAACCCATAAATAATAATTTTTTTGTGTGAAATACCATTATTTTTTTATAACTTGATTGTGCTATGTTATTGGCCATAATTATTGCCCTTTAGATTTATAATATCAAAATTCAGGAATATTTTACCGATAATTATAGTTGATTTGCAACATAACAAAATAACGTATCGAACGATCGTCGTTATCGAACCTTTTACAAAATCGTGTTATCAGGTTTCACGATTAAGATCGCACAAACTCCACGTGGAATTCGCAAACACACGAAAGCGTGATGTCATCTCCGCTTATTTGCAGTAGGAGCGTAATTGCGAAGCACCCAAGGCCGACTGGCTCGTCTGCCACTTTGTATAATTTTTCGGAGTATCGTGCTTGACAAATTATCGTTATACGGCCTCGCGAGACGTACACCACTTGTCTTCGACGGCATTGCATTATTTATACGCCGCTTGAAAAATCTCCGTCCATTTTCCGTTCCACGCTGATGATGGCCCTTCATGTTTGCTCGTTGTTCGCGATTCGAACGGACGACTGTGCCCATTCATAACTTCGACCACTTTTGCGCACGATTTATGCAGATGGATACGATCTGATCTGTTCTGCATGCGAGCACCCTGTTTACTGTTAATATTAAGTTATAACATGTGATCAAATATGCTACAGTTAACTGGATAATATTCAACTGCATAGCTGTTTCTTGTGTTTGTCGTTGATCGTTATCATACAGTAGTATGATAATTCATAGAATTCATAGAAATTGCATCGCCTTAAAAATATTAAGTTTTCGTTTTATTTAAAACTTATACTTCCCATTTTTATGAAATTTATGTTATGTAATGCATATTATTATTGTCAAAACCTATCTTGACAAATTTCTTAAATACATTGGAGTTCATCTGTTACTATAATTAGTTATAAGAATTATGAATATAAAGGAAGAATAGATATTATACCATACATTTTCAGGTGTTAATTGCTTCTTGATCCTCGTATAAACACAGTGGGTAATAAATTTTAATTGTGCAACAATTATGCAATGAATCATCTTCCGAAAACAAGTTTCCTCGATATTTGCCTAATTAGATGCTGTTGAAATAATACCCCTTAGAGTTTCGATTCTCCTAAGAAATGCGAAAACAACGTTCGAGTCTTCCTCCAAAGCAAACATGTTAGAATTTCCTCTAAAGTTCATTTTGCTCAACGTTGCACTAGCAACCAAGCAAATTACGTAACAGTAATTGCAATAAAAACACGAACGATTCGACTCGACTCGCATGGCAGAAGAGAAAACGCAATAAAGTCGTTCGAGGCCAACTCTATTGGGCGCACGATCAATGAAATTACAGAACTAATGCACGCACTTTGGACTACTCTGGAGAGCAGAAAAAATAGAAACCGCTCCAGTTTCACGTCTCGAGAGAAAACGTATCGTATCGTTACCGGTGTATACGTTGTTCTGTAATTGGGTTAACCCAGTTTGCCGTTTGGTAATATACGATGATGACTAGTGGGTGTGTTCTTCTCGATCAGTTATCCTCACTTTATCGACAAAGAAATTTTAATGTTTGTTCGGAAAATCTAACGGACGAACGAATTAACTATGGTTAAACGAATCAGTACTTCGTTAATTTTTGAACGAAGAAAACATTTTAGTATGTAACTGCATTTAGTACAAACTTAAAATTTCTAATTTTGAGCGCTCGATATTTTCAATTTTGGTATTTTGAGCGATGAAAAATCCGAAATTTGAGCACCTCTCGTTGCTCAAACTTAAAATTTCTTATTTTGAGCGCCTAAAATTCGAAATTTCTTATTTTGAGCGCTCGATATTTTCATTTTTGGTATTTTGAGCGATGAAAAATCCGAAATTTGAGCACCCCTCGTTGCTCAAACTTAAAATTTCTTATTTTGAGCGCGTAAAATTCGAAATTTCTTATTTTGAGCGCTCGATATTTTAAATTTTCGTATTTTGAGCGATGAAAAATCCGAAATTTGAGCACTCCTCGTTGCTCAAACTTAAAATTTCTTATTTTGAGCGCCGAAAATTCGATATTTCTTATTTTGAGCGCTCGATATTTTCATTTTTGATATTTTGAGCAATTAAGATTTGGAATTTGAGCACTTCTCGTCGCTCAAACTTAAAATTTCTTATTTTGAGCGCGTAAAATTCGAAATTCCTTATTTTGAGCGATCGATATTTCCATTTTTGGTATTTTGAGCGATGAAAAATCCGAAATTTGAGCACTTCTCGTTGCTCAAACTTAAAATTCCTTATTTTGAGCGCCTAAAATTCGAAATTTCTTATTTTGAGCGCTCGATATTATCATTTTTGATATTTTGAGCAATTAAGATTTGGAATTTGAGCACTTCTCGTCGCTCAAACTTAAAATTTCTTATTTTGAGCGCCTAAAATTCGAAATTTCTTATTTTGAGCGCTCGATATTATCATTTTTGATATTTTGAGCAATTAAGATTTGGAATTTGAGCACTTCTCGTCGCTCAAACTTAAAATTTCTTATTTTGAGCGCCTAAAATTCGAAATTTCTTATTTTGAGCGCTCGATATTATCATTTTTGATATTTTGAGCGATTAAGATTTGGAATTTGAGCACTTCTCGTCGCTCAAACTTAAAATTTCTTATTTTGAGCGCCTAAAATTCGAAATTTCTTATTTTGAGCGCTCGATATTATCATTTTTGATATTTTGAGCGATTAAGATTTGGAATTTGAGCACTTCTCGTCGCTCAAACTTAAAATTTCTTATTTTGAGCGCCAAAAATTCGAAATTTCTTATTTTGAGCGCTCGATATTTTCATTTCTGGAATTTTGAGCGATAAAAAATCCGAAATTTGAGCACTTCTCGTTGCTCAAACATAAAATTCCTTATTTTGAGCGCGTAAAATTCGAAATCTCTTATTTTGAGCGCTCGATATTTTCAATTTTGGTATTTTGAGCGATTAAAATACCGAAATTTGAGCACTTCTCGTTGCTCAAACTTATAATTTCTTATTTTGAGCGCTCAAAATAAGAAATTTCGAACTTTAGGCGCTCAAAATAAGGAATTTTAAGTTTGAGCACCGAGAGGTGCTCAAATTTAGGAATTTTCGCCGCTCAAAATACCAAAAATGGAAATATCGGTCGCTCAAAATAAGGAATTTCGAATTTTCGCCGCTCAAAATAAGAAATTTTAAGTTTGAGCAACGAGAAGTGCTCAAATTTCGGATTTTTCATCGCTCAAAATACCAGAAATGGAAATATCGAGCGCTCAAAATAAGAAATTTTGAATTTTCGGCGCTCAAAATAAGGAATTTTAAGTTTGAGCAACGAGAAGTGCTCAAATTTTGGATTTTTCATCGCTCAAAATACTAAAATTGAAAATATCGAGCGCTCAAAATAAGAAATTTCGAATTTTACGCGCTCAAAATAAGGAATTTTAAGTTTGAGCAACGAGAAGTGCTCAAATTTCGGATTTTTCATCGCTCAAAATACTAAAATTGAAAATATCGAGCGCTCAAAATAAGAAATTTCGAATTTTACGCGCTCAAAATAAGGAATTTTAAGTTTGAGCAACGAGAAGTGCTCAAATTTCGGATTTTTCATCGCTCAAAATACTAAAATTGAAAATATCGAGCGCTCAAAATAAGAAATTTCGAATTTTACGCGCTCAAAATAAGGAATTTTAAGTTTGAGCAACGAGAAGTGCTCAAATTTCGGATTTTTTCTCGCTCAAAATTCCAGAAATGAAAATATCGAGCGCTCAAAATAAGAAATTTCGAATTTTAGGCGCTCAAAATAAGGAATTTTAAGTTTGAGCAACGAGATGTGCTCAAATTCCAAATCTTAATCGCTCAAAATACCAAAATTGAAAATATCGAGCGCTCAAAATAAGAAATTTCATATTTCAGGCGCTCAAAATAACGAATTTTAAGTTTGAGCAACCAGAAACGGTCAAATCCCAAATCTTAATGTATGGGGTATATGGGGGTTGTTGTCCTGTATCATTATTAATTAAATCACACAGATAAGAAAATGATTGTTTTATTAGGTTGATTCAGTTGATTTATTAATACATGTGTACGGCTTGAGGCTCGGTAACGGAATGGATGAATTATTTGTTATTTAACAAAATAGAAATGATTTAAAAGACGAACATTTGTGTAACATTGAATTGGTGTTAACATAAATCTTTTATTAATAAATAAACTGGAACTCTTCATCGCGCCGTAGGAGGTCGACGTTGTCCTGTGTCGAGGGTGGCTACCGTAATGGAGCATCCAGAATAGCCGAACAAGTGGCGCCACTTGTTGTGCCAGTAGTAAGCCCAAATATGTATCTGTAAGCAGATTTTTTTATTTTGTTATTTTCTGTTATTATGATTATAAAGTATATTTAATATAGTTCAAAGAGCAATAAAAGTAAATTAGAATCTTTTTATATAAACACAATGATACCAGTTTCAAAGTAAATTTTTATCCAATAATCCTTATAACTATGTTTTTGAATAAAATTTGTAATTTCAAGGGGCGATAGCATAGTAAAACTACTATATCATATTATACAGAATAATTTATATGTATTACCATACTACTACTGCTAACATTGAAAGAGGTACTCAAAGTATCTCAGAAAGTGAGATATTCTAGAAGGGTATGTTTGACCACACTTTCTTTGACATCTACTAGAAAAAGAATCCCTCTGTACATTCAGTGACACCTCCTTTAGAATCCACTAGTGATAGAATCACCCTGTATATTTTTCGAACTTCAACATCCATGCATTATGTATATGTTTGGTTAACGTTCCATCACCCTTTTACTTTCTTGCAATCCGTTCCACTCGACATGGTCGCAGCAAGGAAAATGAATTCACTGCCGATTCCTCTTGTCAGCCGCATCGGCTGCTACATTTCGATTAATAGAGCGAATCGTCGCCCGATAACGTTCTGCCCGGCAATAAATTAAACCGGTAGCGCCTCTGCGTGGAGACTCCCCGCGTATAGTACACGCGCGAAAGAAAACGGAAACCTGTTCCCTCGAAGTGGAACCGCTTATCTGAATCGGCGGTATCATAACTAGGGTCCCGTGTGCGTGTTGCGCGAGCGTGCACGGCGTGTAAAATGAATTTTCTATTAAGCGCCGCTCGCTCGGTCGTCGGTGATTCATGAGGTGTACCCGTCACGATGTCACTGAGCGTTGTCCATTTAACCATTTCGCTACTAAAGTCGGCTATAGTTGTCCTCCATCAAACTATCTGTGAATACTAATACCGACGGTAGTTGCTTACGACATAAAAATTTCCCTACGACCGAATAACGGATGATAATTTCGTGTGTTTAGTGTATTTACGTTCGCGATGTACAGGCTTCTCCAAAAAGAGGTGTGTGCTGTGGAAACTATTTACGCTCCAAATATTTGTTGTTTCATATGCTTATCAAGCTATTGATTTGTACCTTGGTTCTTTTACTGTACGGTAACGTAAATAAAACTAATAAATTATGATGGGCTAAGCAGATCGTTGCATTTTATATGATAGATTTTTAAATATAGGATTTGATGACGTAAGGTTACCGCAAAATAGCACTTATGTAATATAAATTTAACCCTTGTAGTAGTATTTATGTAATATTAATCGGGGTGTCTAGTTGTCAACACAAGAATTAATCATAGCTTTAGGTTTGTTGAAAAAGTGTTAATGATCACGTAAACCCTGTGAAGTTAACAAGTTGCAATTTTGAATTGGTCAATTTATTCAATTATCGTGAAAGAACGCGATTGATTATTTACATCGGATCTTTTTGTTTATTGGCAATCGCTTTATCGACCGTTCCCCTGTTTCGAATTTTCCTTTCCAACCGATTCCAACAGATTGCGAGAAGAATCCGGTACGTTTCGCATCATCGGAGTTGCCCTCTTTGCTCGACGAAGCACATTGTATCGGAATTGGGACGAGATCCCCATTAACTCTGTGAACCGACGAACCGTTCTGTATCGTCGCTCGACAACGATTGTTCTCTGTTCGGCTAACAAACTGTTTCTACCTCTGAATCGCGAACTCCCGTGATAGCAGCCAGGCTACTGGAACGTGACTCGGCTTAATATCGCCTTCCTATGTGAATCCCATCCTGGAATGAGTGTATTCACGAAAAATTTCATTTTAGATATTTGCTGGGCAATTTCGTTTCTTGCCGGTCTATTACTTAAGTATGACAATCTGATTTCAATCGATCGGTCCAATTTAACTCGTTTATTGCGACAAGTATCGTGCAATTTATTTTTTTATTCAAATTTTCACACCTCGAGTGCCGTGTGATTTATGTCTGGGTAACGAATGAATTTTCATCAAGATCTATAAACATCATAGCGAGGTTAAAATTTATTCCACCCAAAAAGTAGATAACTGTATACATAATTCAGTGTTTATTACCTCTTTATGTCAGAAATAGGAATAAAATTATAAAACCATGTTGTTTATATAATTAAAAGGCGCAGAGTCAATGTTGTTTCAAAAATAAATTTAGACCAGTATATATAATCAACTGTAGCAACTTACAACTATAACGTGAAACGCAAATGTTAAAAGGTTAAGTGCGTTCCAGTTTCTTTTGAATGATTTTACTAAGTGATAGGATATCAACTTATCAGCATGGTATTTACATGGTAGCAACGTTGTCAACCTATCATTTATCAGTTTCAGCCATCAGGTTCCCGTGACGAATACAAATTATCTTAGCCAACCTACAGTGTACATGACAATCTATTTACATCACGACATTATTTTATAATAACCACCTTCTTAATGTACAGTTGTAAACGATATTCCAAAATCATTTGCACAACTTCGTTGCCAGGAAGTGTCTGTCGATTACATAATGAATTATGTAATTTGATACTGTAATGAACGACCAGTCGAATGCTATAACAGTTTGAGTGCAATGTTACGAGATATGTAAATTAGCAAAAGAAGTAAGGGGAAGGAGTGGTGCAGTTATTCATAAAGACCTTGGTTCTCCCCTCGTCTTTCATAGCCTCGTCTTATATTCCTCTTAATCTCGTATTACAGCGCAAATAATGCGTACAATAAAATACCAATAAGATGCACAATATGAAAATGCAACGTCGCAGATTATGTAATAAAAACAGTAATTTAAAATGTATTTAGTGATAGAATCTTCCCAAATAAAATTCTAGATGTGCTATCAATTTTCTCTCAAATTATAAAGTATTTATTCAAATAGAAATTGCGAAATTAACCTTTCTTTGAATTATTGGGGGTCGTAACGGTTCACCCTCCTAATCATTAAGCTTAGAATATCTTAAGGTGTGTTGATATATAAATATTTGAAAATTTATACAATTCGTAAATGATATAAAGAACATTTATTTACGCTTACCAGATTCTGAAAAAAATGGCTTCTAAAGATGATGTAAATTTGGAAATCTAAAGAAAGGTTAAACAAATCGCGAAACAACGGTACAAGAAGGGCACAAACGAACAATATGGTATTGTTAAAACGGCACAGTATTATTTACACAGTAAAAGAAAAGTCGGTGGAAGGGCGTTACTCGCAGAGAGCACTTCCATTCTTCCCTCGTCTTTCACGTGCTCCTTTCCCGCGAGGGCCATAAGCGCAGAAACCATAATGCACCTCTGGCAAATGAGCATTTAACCTCGATTTAGCCCGCGCTTGCGCGACCGTCGTCCATTAAATAATAAATCAATAACGCTTGCTAATAATACGCAGATTTACCGAGACCCACAAACAAAGATACTCGAGCGAACAGAAGACGGGATTGAACGGGGATAAAGAACCGTTGATCTCGTTAACTTTGTTCGCTGTATGCTTCTTGGCTTCGATAATGATTCCTTTTCTTCTTCTTTCACGATCCTTTTTCTGTATTCCTTCTTTCATCTCTGTATGTGGTTATACATACTTTCAAAGATGAATTTTGGTACACTGAAATAACGAGGTCCATACAATATGCTTAGAAATTGTCGATTTATATTGTTAAATGCCGTGTCTTGAAAATGAAAATGATTATAAGTTGTTGTTTTTTTTTTTTTTTTCAAGATTTTAATGATTTTATTACGGCTCACGTGAAATATTTGTATACCCTGAAAATATATCGCGATAACGAGAAGTTACGAGAAGTTAATGTAATATGCTGTTAGCTACCCGTTTTCGACAATAATAATACCTTATCGTCTTTCTGCCTTGGCCGTATTTTTCATCCGATCGTAATCACAGTATCCACGGCGAAACCTTCGAATAAAAACGAACAGAACAAAAGCTAGAATGGAGGAAAGAAGAATGGGGGAGAATTTCAGCCTGTTCGTAGACAAGGTTGTCGGAAATTACGCGAAATTAGTGGACTGCCAATATTTTGCGATCGATTATCTCCCTTTCTTGACCGGATATTCAGGGCTGACGATTCGTGAAATGGTGGAGTTGCTATCATTGATGCGAAACAACAGATGCTAGGCGTGATTTATATTCACGAGATGGTCTGTTTATTTGGTTGAAACGTAGCGAAATGGATCGCTGCAATTTCCTGCCTTCTCTAATTGAATTAATTACCGCGTTTTAGCTTCGCATCTCCTGACAGCTGGATTTGCTCTGTTTCTTCTCGATTCCGCCAAAAGATCGGTGATTGTACGGTAGTTTTGTAACAGTTTCGTTGTGCACATAGAATGTGTTCTTTTTTCATTTTTTATAATGGAACAAATTCCTGTTTCAGGGAATTATTATATTAATAATAATTTGTTTTACAAAAACCATGATCTTTAGTGTAATTAATACGTAAGCAGAGTAAATCGTTTTATTTGAGTTTTGGGATTTCGGACAATTGTTACATACAGCGTTAAACTCTATTAAATAAAATGTGAATAAGATCTTATTTAAAGACCTTTCAGTGTTAAAGAATATTTGATTTGTCCATTAATTACTAAAAAAAAAATTGAGTTGGTCAAGTTAAGTGGAACGTCCTTTGGTTTTATTACTATACCCTCTCTACTACAATCATTGCTCAAAACAAGCTTCAAAATCATAAATGACTCCAACCACCGTCAGCCAAGGATTAGAAAAGCCACGTTCAAGACTCATTATTCCGCCAGACGATACCTTCCAAAGAAACGACACCTATTAAGCTTTCTATCGTTTCCACAACGTATACATACGAGCTATTCACAAAATCGCTAAAGAGCTCATAAACATTTCCCCCTATGGCGGGCCAGGGAGGAAGGTATCGGAAGGCAAGCTCTTGAAGAGAATCAAGACCGATTTGCACAGTCGTTTGTCGTAATTCCAACAGGCACGGTGGTTTGCATCTCGAGCGATTGATAAGCTCCTTGGAACAAGAGAGGCTGATGCTCGTCGCGGTGGGTTCAGGGGGGTGGTTCAAGCACCTGGGCTTTCAGAGTCGTAAAGTTGGTAGTAAGCCTTATTTATTGGCTCGCTCGCCGGCTGAAATCTCTTTTATTTGAAGCACGACCCTATCCCCGCACCGAACTAGGGAAATTCCATTTGCGGTGAGTAAATAAAGTCCTAAATTGTCGCAGGAATTATGCCGTTTTCACGCTTAAGCAACTCCGCCTTCCGTTCGGGCGAAGAATTATGTAGGCCGGGGAGGCCGGCCCGTCCCCCGTGGCGTGCTGTAATTGAATCTCGCGAATAAAATACGACACCTCGTGCTCGCGTGTCCTGAAATTAGTTTAATCGCGTCTCGCGAGCGATCGCGGCGATTCGAATTACAGACGCTCCCCTTCGCGTCTCTCGTCTAGCTAACGATTCGATCGTGCCGCCTTGGATATAGCATTTCTTGCGGATTCAGCTGATCATTCTCGTAACCTGTGTGACGTAATTTCCTTTGAATGGTATCAGCGCGTATTGTCATTGGTGGATAATTAATTACACCTCGAAGAATGCATACCGATGCTGCAAAGGGGTCGTTCTATGATTGACCGTTCATCTCGTAAGGGTGCATAGGAGAACAAATGAATTTCCTTTCTTTATTATTCATGACTTCTGATAAAAGTCATCGTCTGTAATTTTATACCTTTTTGTCTTTTTAATATGTAATAATACCGATGAAATTAGATAGTGAATTAATAAAATCTATCATGCTAAAAGATTATTTAATCAGTAGACGAAGCTCCAATTTCAGTATTCCACATATTCTAAAAGAAATAACATAAACTTGACAGTGAATTATTTTCGTATTTAAAATTGACTCTTTAATTTCATAGAATTATTAATTTCATGCGCCCTCTATAAGTTTCTGCAGAAGTGAATTATCGGTCGTAATATCAGTTGCTGAAAACGTTGATAATTCGTCCACGGTTTTGTTGAAAATCTGTATGCAAATATTGAATCGTTTATCGGGCACAAACGTGCTCGTCTACGTGTAATTTCATTTATTGCATCCTGTACACATGTACCTAGTGTTTTCGTTAATTCAGCGGACGCTTCAGAAAATACATCAAATATTTTACAAGCATTTGTGCGCCAAATGAATATTGCTTGTTTTGCTGATTTTTACAACGAACTTCCCGCTTTTCTGCCTTGTTAAAGCTCGTCCACGTTTGTTTTCATTAGTTGCAATTTTAAACTGCTCTTTAAAATAAACACGCTTGGCAATTTAACCGTTACTACTTTTATAATTCCTGGAGCAGCGTGTCCCGCGTTTTAAATTCGTTCTCCGTGGCTAATCCATTTTAATTATATCCTGACCAAAATAAATTATCCACGATATGTTATTCCATTGTTTATTTCGACCGAGTAACTCTTTCAAACGGTATTCATTGCTTCTGTTCAAATAAACAGTTGTTTAACAGAGATGATTTTGCTGTTCATAGCCTCGAACAAAGCACACGCTCGTTCGCGTAAATATGCAAATTTATGCTTTATAAACAGAAATTTACGCGCTGTCGATACATGTACAAAATGAACTCAGCCGTCGAAAATTATAATCTGCCTGTTTCTCGTGCGTGTATTTCACCTATTAAACGATCACTTAATTCTTGATCTCAAGTATAAAACGCGCGAGTACTCGAAGTTTTCACGCAACAAAGAGCAAAGAGGAGGAGCATGATTTTTTTTTCTTTCTAAAATCGATGGTAGTATACTATGATCATGCTTGTATTATATGATGTCGAATTAAAATAATGTAAATCTACACTCTTTTTACAGCTCATAAAATCTTAGTATTTTCTACTTGTTTTTTCATGGTGTTCTGGTCAGTTAATCATTTCAGGGTCGATGTTGCGTATTCTCAGCATTGTTGAGAAAATTTTAACTTGAAAATTCACAACGTTAATTTAAAGTATTTTATTATTGTAGTGGAAGGAAACAGCTATCTAGTGGTATATAAAATTTAATGTTAATAGAATCGCGTAGGAAATGAATTTCATTTTAATAGAGAAAGAATACATAACCTAATAGCTAGCATAATTCACATAAGTTAAATAATACAATACATATACTTTCCGATAAAATTGATTTCTTAAAATATAAGGTTTCATAGAATACTTGAATTTCACATAAATCTTATTTAGGCTTCTGCTAAAATATTTTTTATACAGTATCCGCTATTAATTGAGCCAAACGAGTTAAGTCGTCATCCGAGTGCACTAAATTAGGGATGTCAAACTTTTATTAAATAAAATTTGTCTTTAGTTCGATCGAATTTTCTTTATTTCCTTTAAAAAGGAAAAGAAATTTCTTGTTCTTTTTGAAATGTTATTCACCTTTAGACAATTACGTCTAATTGCAAAGTGTGCAGATTGTATTAAAAGCATAAAAAGTAATTTCATTAAGAAGTAGCAACTAACGTTTCATGTTATTTTCATAACGAAGCTGTTTTAAAATTCCCAACTAGCAACGTTTGACTATCTCAAATCATATATGTTTGAGGAATAAGATTGAAGAAAAGGATTCGAAATACCTTTCCCATGCAATATCGAGCTCCAACTTGCACAGAAAGGTTTACGATTTCATTGTTCGGTAAGAATTCATGCTATACAGAGTTATCAGTCGGATTTGTAACACGAACTCGACAACCTTATCCCCTAATGTGTATATTGTTGCTGATAATTAAGGCTTGATTGTTGCAAAGTTACATCATAAAAAAAAAATATGAGAAACATCGTAATTGCAGCGGAAATAAATTACCTGAGCAATGTGTTGGGTCGTTGGATATCAAATGGTGTATTTTGAAACAAGAAGTCGAGCATAATTAAAGTATATCAAAATAGCTCTTATGGAATATCAATTTAATTCTTAATTAATGAGATGGAGATTTTATTGGTTAATTGGCGAGGTGGAGGCTGACATACCCCAATTATTTTCGAATTTATAGCTTTGTAAATATAATACTTTGCAAGATATCTCGCGTTGCAGTCATGTTCGCCATTTGAAAGTTAATAAATAGACATTTTTATTATTTAATTTCCTTCAATTTACGTTTTTGTGAAGAAAAAAGGAAGTAAATTTCTGGATTAGTTACTATTTTGTCGCAATAAGTACCTATGTATTGTAATAATTTAATAATACTTTCATACATCAAATGTTACTATTATACATATTTACTTCAAGTATCCTAAATACTCTTTATCAATTGAAAATTCAAAAAGTCATAAAACAGATCAGGATTTTGATAAATTATTTTTACATTCGATTTGACTGCAGATGATTCCTTCTTCTTTCGTGGAAATTTTCATTCTAGCTCACGAAACTCCATTTGGCAAATGTTGTTCTTTCAAAAGGGGGTGAAGGGGATGTTTCCACGCGGTTAGTTTCGATTTTTTCAGGATTCGAGTCGTTTCTCCGCGCGAGACGATTACCCCGTGGCCGTGCAATTTATGTCGGCAAATAACTGCAATCTGCGCCTGATCCAACGTTGCGAAATGATTCCCCGATCGGTCGGTTCTGTCTGGCCGAGGATCCCGCGGCCGATCGGTTCGACTCGCATGCACAAAAGTGCAAAACAGCCGAAGGAAACGAGCGGTTCGTGATCGGGCGCCGTTAACGTTTCACTTTTCGTGGTCGAAAATTATTCGACCTTCTATAATCCCTCTCCGTCCCCTTTTGCTCCCTTGCCGTTCGCCCGGGCCCGATTGTGCGCGTTCTGCCCGATAATATCGTGCCGCAGGCCTGGCCACGGATAGAGACCGCTCGCTCGCTCTCTTCGAAGCGTAATGGACACCGAAATTGATCGGGCACGAACGATCTTGCGAATGGGATTATTGATTTGTGGCGGTGTCCGGAGCGTGCTTTCGTGCCGCGGCTGAACGCAGCCTCGCCGCGCTTCGTCTCAATGGGAAACCGTGAACGCTTCCTGACCACCGTTTTGTTAACGGCGCACCGCTCGTTTGCGCGTTACCGCGAACGATTTTCGAGTCTTCGAGCATGAAACGCGAAGTTTATCTTTTGCTCACAAGGCTGTTTTTGCAAGGAAGAGGATCGAATGGTGAACGTACGATTCTGTCCACAAGTGATTGGGTGTCTTATCAATTTTGGAAAACTCTGGATTATATTATGAATATAATTATTTATTTTATGTACCGTGGTGGTAATAATTTTGTGTTTAAAGGCGATGACGATCCTGAGCATTCTGCTGGAATATGTAAAATTTCAAGTGGAATATTAACCTTTCACGAAACGCCTGTTAATAAAAATGTTATCGCATGATAAATGCTGTAGAAATTTTGTTTAAAAAAAATAAATTAACATACTGTACTGATGTTCGTAAAATTTAAATATTCAGTGTAAGGAATCAGTAAAGAGTACTTTGATTCAATATGGTGGGTGATAATTAGCCGAGATAATTAATAAAACTCAAGATCATTATATAATTCCGATAATCGTACTAAAAAAACCTGTCCCTTTTAAAGTACTTGATTATTTCTATCAAATACATTTACAAATAATTAGTAGTCATTTATCACCGAGTATAACGAAGCGTCCGTATAAATCCGTGCCACCAAACTGCTAAATAAATCATAACCATTGGACGTAAACGAACGTCGGTATGTCATCGCGTTCCTAATGAAACCAGTTGTAAGGTTGGCAGAACATCAGAACGCTCTTTCAGAAGGGTACCCGTTTACATTCGGAAGCTTGACACAATATTAACTGTATCTTGTCCTTTATTAACACTTGACGATGTGCAATTGACGTATGCAAAGATATCGCAACCGTCATGAAAATTGTCCTGTTTCTGCTGCAACCAACATGGTATCAAATTTAAATTAAACCTTATAACGAACGGGTATGCATGCTCGAACGAAACTGCATGAATGCGTTGCAATCGTAATACCGACGTGGAAGTATAATAGGAAGATTTATACACAATGGACGACGGTGTAAGATAGTTAGCAAACATTCTGTTTACCAGTTAGCGACTCTTGAGGCGGTCGTCTATTCGAAACTTTGAACAATGCAGCATTTCCTGCATGTAAATTTACCATTTCCACGATGTACAACGACGATCATGATCATTCACGAAACTTCAATACAGATCGTCTGCAAATTATTATGATAAAATTCAATTCACTGTCGATATATTATGAAAATGCAGAAAATTAGTTTTTAAACGGAGGTTCATCTATAACTCAATACAATTCAAGTGTGCTACGATTAAAAGAATCCTGTGATATAAATTACACCTTCGAATTGTTAAGAAAAAAACTCGAGATTTTACATATATACAATTTACCTAACTTTATAAAATATATATATATATATTTTAACTCTTTGGAGTTAGGTGAGTTAAAAGATGTCCCACCTTTTGCATAGCTTTTTATGCATGGTGGGGTATATTCCAACCCACCTGTGCAACTTGGGTTTTTATTTCCTTTAAAGTCGTGTGGCTCAAATAAATAAATTTTCGTTACAAGTTCAGACAAAAAAGTGGTACAAAGTGATATTCATTATTTTCTTCACAATTCTAATAAATTGCGATTTTTTCAAAATTATGGCAACAAAATCCAACTTATTTGGTTCAAGTTTCAAGAAGTTACTTCATTTTAAAGGCTGTGCTCGTGGATGGTATACATTGCAGGAAACGTACATAATTTATATAATGATCTGCAATTTTATAGCTTCGAGCGATACAGTTGTGAACTGATGCTGGAAATCGTTACCTTCGTTTAATTCTGAAAGTGGTAAACTTCAACCGAACGATTCGAGGTTTGATCGGGTATAATGGAGATGAAGCGAGCGTCGCGGCGCACCGCGTCGGAGCATCGTTTCGGTGTAGCTTCGTTTTATAGTTAATCGGTCTTTATCGAGCCAGTCGGCCGCAGTTTCCGCGTAAATTATTGCTGTCATAAATTTATCATGGAACGGTAATTATCGGGGTGAAGCCATCCGTCGGAATGGCCGCGAATTACGAGCCAATTCCAATTGGTACGGCTCGGTACATCTAGCGTTGCGGTTCGACGATTTATCACCTGTGATCTTCGTCTCTGCTCTCTCTTACACGCACACTCACACGGACACGCGCGCGTACATACACGTATAACCTCTTTCTGACTTCGTGTGCGCTTAACAATTTCGATTGCTTTGCGGATACGCGATTGTTTGCCTGCACAATTACGTCGGCGACTGAAATGCCGAGTGAAACGGTTGTACTTACAAACGACGAAGGAGAACCGAATTGAACGGTAATCTCGATTCAACGTTCTCCGCTTGCAATGGTTACGTAAATCCCTTCTAAACTGAAATTTATGGCATAGAATGTTTCTTCTTGACGAACGATTCGTATATTATTTAACCCTTTCAAAGTTGTACTTTAAACACAGCTTGTTGGAAATTATTAAATTTAAACCGCAGCGGTTTCAACAGTCCCCTTAAAAGTTCAAATTGAACCACAGGGTGGCCTATGAATTATAGATTCGCCAACACTGAAGTACGACCTTAAAACTTACGGTACTATCCAAGGATCGAATAAAAGTTTATTTCATAAGAAGCATATCAAAATCAATAATTTTTATTTATATTTCGGACGGCGCAAAATTAAAAATTTTCTACATTGGAAATGGTCAAGTTTGTATATTACTTTTCCTATCAACTAACAGGAAACACTTGACGCATTAAGGATCACACAGGTCAACGCGAAACATTCAACGGCGGTGTATATTCCTGGCAATAAATATAAAAAAACATGGCTAAATTTTACGCAGTAGGTAGCTCAGAAGATAGAGGACAGTGCGTACATAATAACGCAATTTGTTGCAACGCGATATCTTAATTAGTTCCTGAGATATAGGGCTTCAAAGTTTGTATAGCGGCCGGCGCGTACGAGGGTACTCCCGAATGGGCCGTAGACTTTTTTCTAGGAAATTCATATACGCATTTCCAGGAATAGTAAAGGGTTAGACGTAGACAATGACCACGTGACCGCTACGCTAGACACTCGCTGTCTGGGTCCAAGCGTGAGGCGGCAGCGAATTTCTACAAAAATTACGTTTGTCTTCACACGACGATATCTCAGGAACGGATAAAGATATCGATGTAAATCAAAAACCGAATTAAAGAGGAAGATTTCTACTTTCTTACGAATCTAACTTTATACCGAAATTCGAAACAGGATTTTGTTGGCAGCCCTTTGAACTTTTTGTAATTTTAATACGCGTTTCTTATGCAGTTTAACATTGTTTCTGACTTTCAATTGCTTCTAACAATAGAATATTATCATAAATATCTATCACACGCATTATTAACGATTCTTTCGTCTACTCAAAACGAATTTTGAAAAAAAAAAAAAAATGCAACCGACTTTGGAATGCATAAAAAAGGACGAAATAATTTTAATTTATATTTCAGGGACGGCGCAAAATTAACAATGTTCTACATTAGAAATTGTCAAAATTTTAAATAAAAGCCATAATTATTTTACAACCGGTTTAAAAAAAGAAGTTATTTGAATATTTCGCATATTACCATTCGTGTCTACAACGTCCAATACAAGGGATTTAAAGTCACGAAATACAACATCTTCCCACGTTTATTCAAGTATCTGCGGCTTCGAGGAACGTACGGGCACGTTCTGGTTAGCGTGGATATCCTCCATGGAAAAGCTTGTGCGAAGGGTAAGCTGTTCATAGATCATAGATAAGTATAGTCCACGTGCGAACAGCATTCCCAGCTTCAGGTACTTGTATAGACACGAGTCAAGGGTTGTGGGAAGCTGACCGTTCTAATGTCACTCCTTGTCAGCAGCACGCGTGCAACTTGATCTTAACATGAGAAACGTGTGCAATTTCTTCCGAGTTATCACCTCCTTTGACTTTGTGCACGATGCTATTATTTTTGCCTCGCGGAATTTCCTACTACGCTTCTGTTTATTTGTTCGTTTTCGATGCCATAGGCTACCAACAGGATATTTTAAAGAAGCGAATATCATATTTCGTTACATTTATTCCGTACATGCGAAAGTAATGACTATCCTCTGATCGTAAATTGATATTAACTTGAAAGACTCATTGCAGTGTTATTTAATTAAAATAACTTCTCTGATCTTCGTCTTATGTCCCTTTTTTATTTTGTAAAATCTTTGACGAATAGAATGAAAAGGATAAAGACTTGGCGCAAGTCTTATTCGATCAAATGAATTTAATCAAACTTTTATTACACATGTATTATTTTTTATTTCATATTTTCTGTTTGTTTATGTTTAAATAACTTTTGCTTCCTCAAACTGTTATATTGTAGAATAAGTACTATTTTGCAGTAATTTTCCAAAAAGTTTGTCGATTCCTGTAATGGAATACAACGTATTGATTGGAGTTTTATTAACGTGTACGATTCGAGAAACATAATTGAGAATATGATAACTCATTTTCCTGCAAAGCCGCAGTAGGGATCTGACTACAGTACAGCTGCGATTCCATAAATAAGGGTTGCGAGGACTTCCTCCCCGTTTTCAGTTAGCACGTGAAGTGCGCCGAGACACGTTGCACAGAGTAAGGAGGTATACTGGATGAATTATACGACTGGAAGGGCTGGTTAAGCTGCTTGTCCTTGTAAAGTGAATTCTGCCAACGAAACCGACCTCAGCTTTTATGACGTTTCCGCCCTTCGAACTCTACCCCCCCTTACCTTTTATACAATCGAGCGGTCATTCTTGTTTTTGAAACTACGCTATACCTGTTGTTTGCCATCAACCTGTGGGACAATTATTTTTATATAAAGTTTGCATTTACAAAATTCTATCTACATCATATTTGTCTTCTACAGTAGGTAACCAAGAATGCATGGTGTATAAAATAATAAGATCTGAAAGATATATAAAATATCCTAAGAAAATTTCTTCGAATTTCTTCGCCATACAAAATATTCAACCCTCGTATGTACCTACGTCGTTTGCATTATTTATCGAATCATATGCACATTTTCGCATACAATCGCGATGTTTTTTTCGCTGGTCTCCTTACACAAATGTTGCGGTACAAGCCACCCTTCGCTTTTAGATCGGCAAGGATTGCACCGAATACGCGACCACGCGCAGAACCGCCCTCGAATTCTTATTTCCTCCCCGTGAACAGCCAGCTGGGATTCCTGGCTGGGTCTATAGTCCCGTGAATGTTGATATATCACGGAGAATTTTGCATTTCGAATCCGGGATAAGGGAGTAGCATAGAAACGTCTGCTTTACGAACCAAGTTCGCCTGGTTATGGCTTGATTCCCGTCGGTATTCCTGAAAATATATCGGTGCTCTCGGGAACGAAGTGGAAAAAATTGAAATGTTTGGGTAACGCAGACTTCCTGCGGGTTTTCTTCTTTTTTTTCTTTTCATTAGGTAGAGTACACATTGTTGCAGTTGTGATACGGAATCTTTTCTCTGAATTGGCATATGTATTTTAACTGCACTAAATTATTCGGAAAAAGTTTGTATTTTGTATTGAACATTAAGGGTTAATAACGAACCTTTGAAACATTACATTTTCAGGATCTTAGAAACATAGAAACATTATATTTTTTATATTTAAAAATTATACTTCTTATTTTATCTTGTAATAATATTGCAGATCACAGATTGAAACAGATATATTTTTGTTAATTTAAAAATAAGATAAATTATAAAGTGAGGGAGCTCAGCTTATGGTTAATTAACATTGTAAGCGCATAGAAAGTTTGTTGTGGAGAAACTGAAAATAATTGTTCTGAGGATTTGTGAAGTTAATCAACCACGTTCTGTATTACTGTATCAACTAATTCACGCAGATAACCGATAACAACAGGAACTCGCTTTGCGTACAATCTCAGTGTTTCCCATATAGTGTTTAATTTGTAATTTAGTCGGATGTACGGTAGACTATAAATTCCAAACTACACTCGAACATTTCGTTTCCTCTTGAAGCAACGTTAATTCCAGCTAAAGTCGAGCGCGAGGTAATTTATTTCTGCGAAGTCCTGTATATGGTCAGAACAAAAGTTAATATTCAAAATATGTTACATAATCAAGGTGATATTTCTATTTTCCTTCCAAAGGCTTTTCCGCGGTGAATTCATGGTTACTTGATGCTTTGAAATTTAATTCTGATACCTTGATATTTAACACTTTTTCTTGATTTTGATACGTAACTTCATTCATCCGTCGTATTATGTGCTGATTGTAATTAGAAAACAGGTAATTTGACGGCGCACATTAAGGTAACTTAAAGTACGGTTCCACTTGAGAGTAAAATTCGTGTAAGAAGCTATCGAGAACAATCTGTCGTCAGTTAGTCATGTAATTTTCTCCCTAAATAAACATATACTCTTACTAACATTATCAAACTTAAAAGAATTATCTAAGATTTACAACATGGAATTGAAACAGTCTAAAATTAAATTTAAACGACTCCCGTCCCGGTGGTCCGTCCAAAAGGTTAACAAAAGCCGAGAAATTTCTCGTCCGCAGAGGTTTGACTCTTTGGTCGTTCAGTTTCAAAAGCCTGGCAGCATAGTATTTCCCGTCTAACTTCGTGCTAATAATAATCCACGAGCAACGTTCTGTGAAGTGAAAATATGTATTTCATAATTCATGGCGAGCGTGACAAAGGCAAGAAATGAAACGACGACATAGTCTGGTAAAAGGGGGGAAAGAGGAGCACATAGCAGGTGGACCTGGGGGGGGACACAAATCGAATCCGGCGCAAATTAGCACGAACGTGGGTGCACGAATTCGTCTTGTTGTCACGAGAAATAATTGCCAGGAGGATTCCTGTGGACGGGGATCGGATGGGAAAGGCGAGCCTCCTTCCCTCGGGGTTATAATACCCAGGATGAAGCGCCCGAGGTTATTAGTTTAGGAAGCTGCAAAGTACCCTGAAACAAAGTCTCTCTGTCTCTCTGCAGGGTAATCAATATACAAGCGGTGATCCAGCCTCCGTTTCAGCTGGTTGATTCAAGCCCGAATCACCGACCAGGGGATCCCTTCGTCGAATTAGTTGCTTGCAAAGCAGCCGCATTCGACGTCAGGGGGAGGGGGGCGATAGGTGATAAACCGTCTTTCCGTTCAACGGTTTGACAGAGCATTATCATCCTTCTCCTTCGTTATGGCGCTCGTGTTTCTAGATTAATTGTGGAATTTCAATTACTCCCTCCATGGTCGTGCCGCGAAATGAAAATGCTAACGAGGTAAAAACGTAACGGAGTCCCGGACCCGGAAGATTGAAAGCGTTAATCGCGCAAATTACGCGAATACCGTCGAAACGCGGAACACGATTTTATTTCTTCCTTTTCTTGTTTCTTTTTTTCTTTTTACCGTTCGCTAATGTTCGCTGTTTCGGGTAAATTTCTGGGCGCTGGATATTTTTTTTGAAGCCTCAGCAATGAGGACAGTTGAACACCATGCCGGGGTTCCAATGATTATTTGAAACGATGTTTTAGTTTATTATCCTTAAAATCTTAGGGACGATGCAAAATTACTCAAGGCATTCACACTTCGGAATGAGTATTTTTAACAAATGTTGCCCATAATTTTTGTTTATTTAATAGGACTGTTCCTAATTAAGTAATTGGACGAACCCTAATCAACTTTATCTGCGACGAAAACGTTAATTTCACGGCACCAATTAAATCAAAATTCGTACATTATTCCTAAATTACTCAGCAAACGTTCTCAGATTATTACCATCCAATCCCAGAATGCAAACGACGTCTATAGATAATAAACCATCCCTTTCAACCTGATTGATGTGAAATTATGAAACGCCTATTTGGTGTTCTTTCGCTGCCATAACTTCTTCGGTTAAATCTTTGATATCGAGCGTTCTCGTCCCGTGTAACATCACAGGTATGTATAAACACGTCTGAAGAACGTACCAAAAAAAGAAGTAGGAGAGACCTTTTAATTTTCATGGCATACTCTTTCTCACTTAGACGACCATCGATAGGAAGCTGCGTTTAATGATCGTCGTTCCTCCTGTCGTGAACGAGATTGAAGATTATAGCAATGCCTTAACATGATTCCTTCGCTATAATTTTATTGCCTTCCATCACATTATTAAGCAGGGAAACTAGTTTTCGCTTTCAGTCAAGGAACACGTGTTATTAATCATTGGGTTGACGTACAGAACGCTATCTGTTTGTTGCCAGTTCGATGACCATGAAAGATTTACAAAGTACATATTTACAAGTTTGTTACGAGAAATTAATTTCTTGACAACGATTATATGTATATAGAATGTTTCATTTAATCTGACATAATTCTGTTTGCAGAAATTGATTCTTTGAAGTATTTTAAGTGACAAAATATTGAGGTATAATATTTAAAAATTAGTAGACTGTGGGATATTTTAAGTTTAACCTATTAATTACCAGAAGTCGAAAATATATTATTTAAACAAATAGTCAAGATAAATATTTGCTTGTATAAAGTAACCAGTATAATGTAAGTATTTGTGACATAAAAAATTAACATACCTCACAAGTTATTGACTCCTCTTTTTAATATTTGTATCTCAATATTATGTACATAAGACATTCCAAAGAATCGATTTCTATAAAAAGCCATATCAGATCGTGTAATAATATTAGCTATAAAATTAATGCTTCAGTAAGTTCGACGATTATCAGTAAAAACACGAATAAAATAACAGTTCATAAAACTCATAAAACGAAGCTGGTTCTCCTCAACAAATAGGTGATTCAAATATTAATGATCCGGGCGAAGATAGACCTGCTATAATTAATTAAAACCGATTGCATTTTTAAAATTGAAAGATAGTTTACAAAACGTAACGAGCCAACTTATCTTGTCAATATTTTTCTTCTTGCGATAATCTTTTTCTTTTTATTTTGTTACAGTCCAAGCAGCACAGCGCTGGGTTCGCTGGATCAGCTGAAGGAGTACCTGACGACAGTGGGAACCTGCAAATGCGGTCTCGAGTGTCCGTTAAGACCCGAACAGGTCTTCAACTTCGACCCTAAGGTATGTTCGCTGTCATTTTTATCCTGGTTGTTCGGTCACGAGCGTTTCGTGTATTTCGTGTTTCTTAAATTACCTACCGCAATTATTATGATACGAGCACATGCGTCGTTCGTTGATCATTTCGAACATCGATGTCGTTGTTTGTACGACTGTTGTCATAAAGAACCAGGCAAACGATATTTAGAATCGGGGAACTGTATCTTGGATCATAAAGAATCATTCGACACCATAAAATAATGTTTCGTTTATATCTTCTGCTATAAAATGTTCCCTCAGTTTCGTTCATCATAATAATAGTGCTTTAAAAGAAGAATCATTTTTCCATTTATTTTTTTAAAGATAGATTGTAATTTTATTTGTAGCATTTCAATAATTCAATGCTTTCGAAGGTTACTGGTAACTGACACTACAAATTGAAAGCAATTAAATTATTATATTCTTCTAAAAGGAATTATTATTAGATTAATTTCATTATGTCACATAGACGTTTATAATTCTGCTACACCTAAACTATGAATTGTATGTTAAAAATGTTTTCTGAAGAATTACGTATATGTCGCGAATCGAATATAAATCCACGACGCGATTTCGGTGCTAGAAATTCGAGCCGAAGAAACGAGCGTGCCGGTAAGCTCGTAGCGAGTAAATCGTAGATCGTGTAGCAAAAAGACCAACGATGTTCTTGTCGTAATCTGGCTTGAGAAATCTTCGTGGCCGGCGTTCCTCGTGCAGTGAGTCAATACTGGATATGTTGCACGAGATGCTGCTGAGCAAATGTGGGCATGCAACGACTAGCGAAAGGGAGAGGCACTTACTTGAAGCGTGCGAAGCGTATGGAGAACGAACGAAACGGCAGGCATGTCGAATCGACGTCGCTCGTTTAGAATTCGTTTTGCATTTTCTGGCCAGATGATCATCCCACAGCACGTTATACGACACTTGAGTATCCGCGGGGTAAACAGGATTCTCTGAAATACCATCGGAACATACGCCGTCGAGCATCATAGGCTTCCCTAGGGGAAATTGCACCTTAAGGAAAGAATATCCCATCAGTCGTCCCTGTACTCGAGAATTATTACGTATTATGTGTTTATTCCGAAGGTAGTTGAATAACTTGGACGGAAGATCGCTGGGAAAGTTAGCAAAGATTAGGAAATATTTTACTATTTTGTTAAATATTAATTTTCAATATTTTTAAACCTCTTTGTTTAAAAATTTGTATTGATAGTTGTATTTTCCGTAATTCCGGGTCATGATCGACCCTGGCTCCGCGGTTCGAGGGCTAACTGTTCTTCTGTATGTCGCCATTTTCCCTAGAGCTAACAGCTGGACAATTTATCATTTTAGGGTTATAGAATTTTCTATGCAATTCTTAATAAATAATTAATCGTTGCCTACCTCCTGAGTGAAATTCTAAATTAAGTAATAAGAATACAAACGTCTCGTAACCAGATCTTTCGAGAAGCACATATGCTAATCGATTCTTACCACCGATTATTAGCCAGTAATTTGCATACTGTTTACTCGACGCGAGCAAAATAAAAATAAAAGGTAACCTTTCAACCGACAAATGTCTCCTCTCGGTAAAAAATCAGCATTCGTATCTCTTGACTGTAGTTACAGTCTATTTGTGCGCAGATCCGCAGATAATTATGTAGTTTGTCAAATCTAAAACCGACGTTCGCTCGCGAAGCCTATACACATGCAAATCGTGTAACCTGGCAAAAAGCACCGTGTCATTTACAACAACCCTCTCTCGCCATTACTGTTGTCGTTAAATCGGCAAAGGAAAGAGGCAGGTCGTTTTGGACCGCGACATCGATGAACTCGTTGAAAACTCGACGAATTATTCATGCACGCGTGTAATGAAAAATTTCGCCCCTTGCTTCTTTCTCCCGTCCGTTTTAAATAATTTATGCGAAAAAGCTTTTAACGATTGTTCGTATCAAAGGAAGGAAGGAAGGAACGAGATAGGAACAGGCGAAGAACGAATTGGCCCGTCAACGAGCGATCACTCTGCAACGAGTTAACCGGTTAACCGAGCGTAATTATTATCGGCTGGCCAATAAGCCCGAAGAAAACTCGCGAGCCGAGCATTAACAACGTTAATTTGGAGGGTACACACGCGGCGGCTCATCGGTGTTCAAATTAAAAATTCACGAAACCGTCGGACGAGAGGGAAGCCAAAAGCAGCCAACCGCGATGCCCGACACTCTGGCGAACGCGAGCTCATCAGTTTTGCTTAATTATTCCGGTAGCATGCGACGATATACGAGGAAAACGTATAATTATCCGTGCACCTGCTTGCTAACCGCTCACTCAGCCGCTGTTTACCATACAACGCCCGTTCTATCTATCCACGATACGTTAATAGTTAATACGTTTCTTAATTAAACTTTATCATACGGCATCGGTTGACAGGAATTCATAGGAGCATCGATACCGACTCCGTGTCCGTCTTGTCGATGACACGACGATCAACGAGCTAATAATTAATAATCATTTGCATATCTCTGACACGGTGGCGTGCTTACAATATAATCTCCAACCGAGTTTCGATCGCTTTATCGACCGATCGTCGTTGACAGGGTTTCCTCCAGTCATTGTCCAGATAATGATTTCGGGCCGATATCTACGATCGAGTTAACGATCGTTGGGATTAACAGGATTTACGATTAACAGGGCTGATCGTTACACGCGTACCCAGTGCTTGCTGATAAAAATGTTCGCTTTCAATTTTCATGGTGTGCTCTCGTTTTATGGGGTGATAGAACGCGACTGAATTTTCTCCTGTTAATTGATGATGACACGGTTTAAAGATAGCTGTTTAACGCGTTTGAGCACTTGTTCATGCGTTCAGGGTTCTTTAGGGTCGTTCGTGAAACGATAAGCTTAAATTGGGATGGGTAGATTTATTTTAAACCTGGTACAAATTTAACTTCTAACTTAATTTTAAGTTTCTGAAAAGGTTTCATTTGTTTTTGTGGAGAAGTTGCGTTACTTAGGCACTCTTTATAACGAACCTTCGCTACCCTTTCTTTCGTCAGCAACAATACTTTTATAAGTATACTTGGTTATTTACAGATTGATTCTATTTATAGAGATTCAGGCAACCCAGACTGCTTGCGAAGGGTTCATACAAAAAGTATACCAAGAATCACGATACGACTTTGATAGTTATGCCGATGCTCGTGTGCTGTTTCGCGTTATTTCGATGTCATCGGGTCGTGTCAGACCTTTGACGGTTCGAAATCCGTCATTCGATATGCAACAACCTAATGCGTTCTCGAGTCCAAAGTGTCCCGGGAACATCATTATCCACGTTGACCATACGAAAGCTTCATAAGTTATGACCGTCGACGTAACAATTTCTGTTATGTATGCCAAAGCAAGAGTACACGATTCGTCCCGCGGGAGGGATTCTGATCGACAATCACGTAACCATAGCGGTCGGTTGTTCGTTTCTGGCAGCAGGCCGGCCAGATTGTATCGGTCTCGAATCTGCAATGCAAACCTTCCTATCTGGCCGCGGACAATGAGACTGTCAGTCTGGACATTGCACGATTTGAAGGAAAAAGAGGTAAAAGGACAGAGGAGAAAGAATAAGAGGTTGGTGGATGTATGTGTGTGTGTGTGGGGTGAAATTGGCAGTCGTTGGAGGGGAAAAAAAACTTCTTGGCTTCGTCTCGAGCGCCTTTGGACGGTTTTGAATAACATTCGAGGCTGAGGTACGAAGGCCTGCGGGAAAGATACTAGATTACCATAATCGTGGTAAGGCTCGTTCCTTCGCCAACATGTCAGACATTTATCCTCGGTCAACGATATATGACGAATTTAATTGAATTGTTACTGCACGATGGCTTGTAAGAACACGGTACGGATTGATAATGGTTGTTCGATCAATCTTTGACCCCCTTTTCTGTCTTCCTTTTCCTTCTGCAGTTCTTTTTATTTCCTCGAGGTTCGATTTATTGTTTCAGTATCATGATAGGTGAGTTAAATGTACTTGAGAAAAGATCTGGCAGTAAATGTGTGCACTATTTTATTTGAAAGTCAAGTTGCTTTTCATTGAATTACTTGATTCGTAATTTGGACAAGTTATAGTCCTAGACCGTAAAGGATCATTGTGGATTTATAAAGTATAATTATCCGTCGAATATTCATTTATAATTTGAATATTAGTAGGTTCAGATAGCAAATAGGAACATTCATTCAACCCTTTCGTTACCAAGGACGATTATAGTCATTCAAAATGTGTATATTTAAAGGAAATTAAAAAAATAACGATGAAACATAAAAATATCTGTCGTAGAAACATCATGTTGCAAATAACATTATTTTAATTACGTTTATGTGTTAAATTAAATATGCAAAAACATCATGTCAAAAACGACAATAGCGCAAAATGTATTATTAAAAACAAAATTCTTTTAGTAATTATATGAAGCTTTCCAATTAACAGGCCGAGGAAATGATTATTTTATGCACGTGTAACACATACAATTATAATACTTCGATTAAAAATGTTTCAATAATTATCTTTCATCTATTCAGGCTCCCCCAACGTCATTTGAACTCGAGTAATTTGGTGTTACACAGAAAAAAAAAAGAAAGGAAGGACTCAAACGACCCAAATTCATGTAGCTTTCTTCCACGTCAATTAATCCGACACGTAATGCTTGGTCGCAATTAAATCGTACACGGCATCCGTTTACGGTGCAGTCAATGGAGCCAATTAAAATCGAATCGAATCGTATCGTTCGGCAATGAAGAGCTGAAACTGGTCGCCATCCTCGAAAAATCAAATCGATCGTATCTGGTGCACCGGCAACGGGCTTTCTGTTCGCGGATACCCAATTACAATGGCCAGACACCGTAACTATCTGTCGATCTGAGGCACCGTATGTAGGAGACAGAGCCTTAACGTTTCCACGAGAAACTTTTGATCCGTTCCGATTCTTTATCGAGCCACCGGCTGTATTCCTGACCGGCGTTCTCTCCCTCGCGATGCTCCTTTTGTAGCGCCTTCACGTTTCCGCCTATTGTTGCGTGTACACTATGCGGAATCATCCAGCCACGGAACGATTTCTCGGTTTCCCGTAGGAAATGGATCGTAGACAAAATCTAATCGTACCGCGTGATAGAACAAATAGATTTTTCCCCCTACGGAAACGCTTGCGGTGAGAGATACAACAGGGATTTTTGTTTTCGATCCAGGAAATGAAATTGTTTCGTGAGTTGCGAACCACCGTAAGCGCTGTCCAACGTCGGTACCGTGATAAAAATTCTTTGTTTGCAAATGAAAATTAATGTGACAAATGAATCGTTATAAACAAAGTATGCGATAAGTGGAGAATTAAACCGGTGTAACATTATAATTAACTTTAGAGCAGTAAGTTGGGGCTGCCGGTTACTTAACTTGTCCATATCGTTTTCTTTAGATCGATATATTACCTATTTACGCGTTAAGAAAACTTATGTTTCTGTTCTGGGGTTAGAAACTGAATCAGAACTAGTGGTATTATCCTAGCAATTTGAAATAGCAAATTGAAGCATTAGATTATAAAATCAATTTATATTCTAAAATAATTATTTTCTAACGTTATTAAAAGTTATCCTTCTACCAATAGACGATTTTTGGACCAAAAATATACGAAGCGATGAGAATTTTTGCAGTCTTCTAGTTATTGTAGTACAGTTGGTGCATAAATACCTTCTACGTACAGTTCTAATCTCTCAGGTACCTGTTTCGACAACGAGCTAGTCATTGTCAAATGCGTCCAAACACGATGGCTCACTTCTCTCGAGAGGAGAGTTTTAGTATATGGAGTTGTTGCTATTCATTATCACCGCCACGGGCTCGAATAGCTCGAGACTCTGTCTCGGTGGATGTATTAGCGAGTGCTTAAACGAACGCACGAGTTACACCGTGACGTTAACAAAGGGTAAGCGAGTACCCTTTTATTACACGGAGCCCGTCTTGTTTAAGCCGGTGCGTAAGTAATTTGCTTTAATGAATTTGCATCCTATCCCCTCGCTCTTTCTCTTTTCTCGCTCGGCCGCGGGTCATTTCTAACGAACTTATGATTCACTCAGGCACCGAGAATATACTGTCCGACGTTAACTCTAGCGTTTCTGTTGCCGTTTGGTTAACCCTTTGACTTACAACGTCAAGTCGCAGTCATGGTAGAGATTGTAGGGGAAGAAATTCCATTATTGCATTGGTTCTTCATACGGTATACTAACAGGTATTACTGGAACTAGACTATGATAATTCTTCTTCGCTTCTAAAATATATTTGTAAATCGTTGCAGACCTTCCAGAAACCTCGTTAGCCATAAATCTGCCACTTTCAAAGCTTCATATTCCATCGACGATTAAACGTCAAATGGAATCGCATGAAATGCTCGGCAAAAGTTAGAATCACGTTCTTAGTTCAACAAAGAGACAGCTGAACGGTGCGACGCGCGTACAAAAAGCGAACAGGCCTTGAATTACCGAACTGCAAATTCGATTCGATTTCAGGACGCGTTTCAAAGCTTCATGCCCGAAGGGCGAGTCGATTTTTTAATTTCCAATCGAGCTTTCCAGCCATCCGTCGTCGATTAATTTCTCCAATGCGGAGACATTGAATTGTGCGACTGTCTCTTTCCCTCGAGCCAGAAAACTAGGTATGACTACTGCGGATAAGACGACGAAGCCGCGACACAAAAGAGCCCGAGCTTCAAAGAGTATTCTTTGTAATCGAGCGGAGCCATCGGCAGGGAAACGACCTTCGCTTGTACAAAGAAAGTAATCTTGTACGGTGTCTCGGCGGAGAAAGATCCCGGGATAGTTGGTTGGCGAACACACAAAGTTTTCGCGGAGAAAAAGAAGAGATCGGGCTGCGCCGTGAGGGATGGAATTCACGACGGATCCCTTTTGTAATTGGCAAACGGTTGGTTCCAGATGAAGAGCAACGCGAAGAAGTCGTTCGACTTTGATAGTTCACCAAGAACTTTATGACTGTTCGCGCACCACATAGGCGAATAGAGAATCCTACCGGGTCCGTTTGCGTCTTTGTTAGATCCCGACTCTAGCTGAACGGAAGAAGTATTCCGGAGTCTTGGAATTTCCTTCGTGGAATGTCTTTGGAATTCTTGGCTCCTAGAATGGTTTGTATTCGTTGTCCGTATCGGTATCGTACACCGAGCACCAAGCAATAAGATAGTGTGATTTTTATACCTAAGATTTCTTCAAGCGTTCATTACAGGCTTAAACAATAATGTTACGAATAATTTTAATTTATATTTCGGAGACGGCGCAAAATTAAAAATTTTCTACATTGGAAATGGTCAAGTTTGTATATTACTTTTCCTATCAACTAACAGGAAACACTTGACGCATTAAGGATCACACAGGTCAACGCGAAACATTCAACGGCGGCGTATATTCCTGGCAATAAATATAAAAAAACATGGCTAAATTTTACGCCGTAAGTAGCTCAGAAGATAGAGGAAGGTGCGTACATAATAACGCAATTTGTTGCAACGCGATATCTTAAGTAGTTCCTGAGATATAGGGCTTCAAAGTTTGTATAGCGGCCGGCGCGTACGAGGGTACTCCCGAATGGGCCGTAGACTTTTTTCTAGGAATTTCATATACGCATTTCCAGGAATAGTAAAGGGTTAGACGTAAAGAATGGCCACGTGACCGCTACGCTAGACACTCGCTGTCTGGGTCCAAGCGTGTGGCGGCAGCGAATTTCTACAAAAATTACGTTTGTCTTTACACGACGATATCTCAGGAACGGATAAAGATATCGATGTAAATCAAAAACCGAATTAAAGCGGAAGAGTTCTACTTTCCTACGAATCTAACTTTATACCGAAATTCGAAACAGGACTTTGTCGGCAGCCCTTTGAACTTTTAGTAATTTTAATACGCGTTTCTTATGCAGTTTAACGTAGTTTCTGACTTTCAATTGCTTCTAACAATAGAATATTATTATAAATATCTATCACACGCATTATTAACGATTCTTTCGTCTACTCAAAACGAATTTTTGAAAAAAAAAAAAAAAAAAAAGATCATACATGCCGAATTGAGTAACCTCCTCCTTTTCGAAGTCGGTTAAAAACAACTTCCATTGTTTCCTTCATAATTCCGACTAGTTGCAATTGAAATTAAACAATTATATGGAGGGTTGAAATTCTCTTTGAACCATGTTATATCAGCCAAAATAATTTTCGCTCTGGCTACCAACAGTTTTGTATGATTTAAGCTGATCCTGTTTCGTGGTCCGCTCTGTATATCCGATAATGGGAATCGTTAACTTTAAACATCGAGAAGATTGAACATTGATTTCTAACGGTGAAATGGAAATGCTGAAAATGTATTCCGACTGGCGAAATAAGGGGAAACTGCGAGTTAAGAAGAAAAGGAAAAATATCGAAGGGAAGAGGGTGGATGTACATACAAGCGGCCGATATCCGTTTTTATTAATAGAAATTCAATTTGAACGTAGCAAGCTTGGCAATTCGGAGAAAATCGAATTATCCTCGGAATTATCGGAAGCGTACGATATCCGTGCACCATCGTGTACGTGTATGCGTAATCTATAACCGAAGCACGTTTTACCCGTCAAGTACAGTTCACAGCACGAGACCCGGCAATATTTCGTTGCATGAAAATGTTGCGACCTTAATTCCTTTATCGTGAAACGTCGAAACGGTTGATGTGCCGTTTGACATTATATTAACGTGTTGAAGTACAAAATTTAATTTTGCCGAATAAGGAAGATCAATTCTTTGAGACAGCATTACAAAAATGAACAAATTTTACGCAAAATATCCCGAAGAATCGATTTATGTAACTAAAATAATTCCATTCGTATTTGCATTCTTTAATAAAATTTTTAAATCGTTATAGTCAAAGTTGTGCAAACTCTAAAATATATCATAGCTCGATTTAACATTTTTATCCGAATTTGATAAAATTTCTCTGTAAATCAGTCTCATTTGCATTTACCACTTCTCTGTTTAATAACCAACATACATTTTCACATTCCAACTTATTTCCTAGCTCTAACATTTTCCGCTCTTGTTTCTTTAAACTGAACTTTCCTCTCCCACCGCCGTCACAATGCCTTCCTTCATTTCAAATTACTTTTACCCCCTACCTTACCCTCTTCAACATCCTCTTTTCCCAATTTTTGCCTCTGCTTCTCGTGCACTTTTCTCCGTTTCTTTCTTTTTTGTCTCTCTCTTAACCTCTCTGTATTCTCGTGTTTTCCAGGTTTTCCACCTCTTCCCTTGTCCCTCGTGACTTTCCTCTTTTTTCACCGCACGCCCACTTGCAGTCGCTTCTCGCCGCTCTTCTCCTGCTTCTTCTTCTCCTTCTTCTTCTTCTTCTTCTTCTTCCTAGCGAAGTCACCCAGCCACCCTCTCCTCGCCGTTCAATCTCCCTGTCTCCCTGCCAGTCTACCTGGACGTATAAATTTATTGCGCTCATTAGCTTGAAATATGGCATCGGGTACGCTCAAAGTTTATGAACGTTAATGCGAGCGCAGTGAATAAGACCGCGGCTGGTTCGTCGCTCACGCGATGGTGACTCGCTCCTCGCTCCGTGCCGCCGAGAAAATCCCATCTGACAAGACTGATCTGCGGAAGACGGGCCGGGAATATCGCTCCCGGTGAGATTACAGGGTTCTTGTTAGCGTCGACAGCACGCCGTGACATCGACGAGCGAAGCGATTCCGAGAAGTTTTCCTTACCCTTCGACGTAGCTCGCATTGCCGCCTTGTTTTGCCGTTGTCGATGCGAACGTGATCGATTTTCAATTGAATCATTTCCGTATAACAGATACGGATAAATGTTATTTTTATACAATATGTGGTTCGGTCTAGTAGGAAGGATCAAAATGTGACGAATGAATTTAGGGTGGGATGACTTGTGGTGATAGGTCACAGTGAAAACGGACGTACGTAGTCAGACACATAATTGCAGTTAGGATACTATCGTTTCATCTGTTAAAAAAACCTCTTCTCTTGCTATTGTACTTTATAACATACAACTAATAATAAACATTATTATTGCAATACTAAAACTATGTAAAATCTTTCCTAGTTTATAGTATTTTCTTTTAAAATATGCAGGTATTCTTTTCTTCATTATTCTACTGTCTCTATTATTCTTTTATCATCAATCCCAGTTTTTGTAATTAGGTAATCAAATTGCTGTTAATTTTTCTTTAAATCATCGGCAAAGTTATAAAATGACAAATGGGCAAAGTATTAATATTCGTCTGCATGTCAAAAGCAAGTGTATCGAATGAAACATTGATAACCATAAGTGATTTCAAGCAAGTAATTACGACAGATTCGTATGCGGCATATACTTTAACAAACCGTATAGAACAGGCTTAAATAATATCAACACCCCTGAAACGGCTAAGGTAGTAGCGGGTCTATTCATATGCAAATGCAACCAGTTAACAGAGGTTACCATTTGCACGCAATCATCCGTATTCACTTGCCAATTATACGGAGGACATTTTCTGACCGACGACAGTTTCAACTTACGTAATTACATTCGAAACATCCAGTCGGATTTTTCCGCTTTTAATAAGCCACTAGATACATATTCATATCATATAATCATCCTTACAAAGTTGCATAATATAGAAAACCTGTATGATTTCTGCTCTTCCATAATTGGCAACGCACATTCCCATTCATAAATTAAGATAACCTTAACCGGCTAGATAAATTTAATAAACGATGCACGTATCATATGTATAATAAATAATCTTTTGATTTAATGTTACGGGTGTCCGATATTGTCAATTGAAACGTAAATCTAAAACCAGTAAGTGTCCCATAAACTTGCGTGCAGGGGTGTATAGAGGCGTCAACACACCCGTTAAACATCATTCACCAATAAAGACGTCGATAAAAAGCGATTCAGCGAGACGTTTAAAAAAGCATTATTACGCTCGAGTAATGCAACGAGGTGATTTGTCAGCCGACTAGTTCCACCGGTTCTGCAGACATCGATCACGGCTACCGTACAGCTTTCCGACAACGGATTGATTTTCATTATCGCCTGGAAGCTGTCGCTGGAAAATCTCATTCGAATCGACGAAGCCATTCAAGAAGGACGGACAGAGCACGGTAAACACGGCTCATTAGATTATCACGATATAACTTGTCGAAGGGTTTGACCCTCTAGAAGTAGCGGAGATGGACAATTAAATCTTGCCTACGAAACGATATTAAAAACGGCGTGGAAAAGTCGGTGAGCAAGTGACCCATGAAGCGATCGTTAATGCGATTTCAGTTCCGTCCGGAGGTTATCTCCCCCTCTGTTGGGTAAAGAGGTGGGAAGGGGATGGAGGACGTGGCAGGAGCGAAGGTGGCGCGACTGTACCCCCGCGGCTGCATCACGAGGGCTGCATCGCAGCGTATTGAGAGAGCACGAGGAGGACAGAGGGGAGGGCATTGCCGGGGACACTTGAGGTGAATGTTTTGCGAATGGTCGGTAGATGTCTGGTTTGCTCGAGGCTGATATCGACCTGGGTCTCGAGTCTGGAGCCGCCGCCTTCGACCCCCTCTACTGTTCTCCACCACTACTACAGACGACGGGTGGCACACCATCACCGATTCACCACCGGAACAGAGTGATTCCACCACCACCACCACTACTACCACGTTCACCGGCACCGACATCAAGAGGCTTGCTCTTGCACCGCTCAAAGTTCATGTCCGTTTCATATGTCTCACCTCCCGTCCCTTCACGGATCCCTGTTCTTCTTCGTTGCTCCAGCGAGGACCCTACGGCGATCCGTTTCTTCCCTTTTCACTTCTCCGGCTAACTTTGTCCCGCTCGCTCTCCCAGAATTTCCTTCGCCACCCTCCACGATTCTCTGTTCGTTCCTCTCTGCCCGTCTGCCGAACGTCTCTCCTCTAAACTCCCGGGACTTGCTTGGCCCAGCCTGGCCGTCCAGCTTTGCACCCCTTTCCCGGCCACCTCAAACCCCGCGGCTGTTCGATTTATTCCTCTGTTGCTCGTAAAGAAGGGTTCTTGATACGTGGGCCGATTCTGACTGGTTATCGATGCAGCTAGATTGCGGGATTGGCGTCGAGACATGGATTAAGATTGGAAAGCTGGAATGGATATTTAGGACACAGATGTATCGTAGACAGTTCCATTCCGATTACTGTATTATCAACTTGTGCCAGAAATTGTGAGAATGATAGAATTTAATTCTTAATATTCTATGTCATAAAGGATGATGCTTTTGCTATTTTGCAGAGTCTTCCTTTAATTTTATAGAGTTAGATAATTTGCTTTCCGAAGTTTCTAGAATTTACATATATTCTCCAATTCTATAGCGAATGTTGGGTGTATTTGGTTATGACCAACAACTTAATAACCTTTGCTAATGGAAGGTATACCTTGATTCTAATTAATTAATTAGGAACATGCACCTGGAACAAGGGGTTCGCGCTTGTTACAATCTATTACAGGTCCATGTAGGTATTTTGGACAAATCAATTGTAAAGCAGCAGTACATCTCCGCTTAAAACAAGCCTGACATAATATTTCCAAAAGAATCGAACGCTCAAGCAAATTATATGCGTGGCGAATGATATAGTGCGAACACGTGGAATGTACAAAAGATTTCAAATTCTATCACGAGAACATTCCCAGATACCTGGTAACCTGTGCAAAGTAAACAAAATACAATGAGCTATTCGTGTTGTATCGTTTAATTAAATCTTCCTTCTGCGACACCCTTGGACGTGGTTTCGCTTGTTTCGTCTCGGATGAATCGCCATTCAACCGAATCGGCTATGATCTATCGTCGGTGGTCCACAGTCAACAGACGCTGTTCGTTGGTTCACCTGTAGCCAGGGCGAGAACAGAGATGAGCGCGCATAAACCAGAAACGTCGCGAAGCGGGACAAAACGGGACAGGGTAGAAAGGTACAAGCTCGTATAGGATACTGCTAAATCCTGCCGGTGGCTCCGGTTTGTCCGTGTAATTTATGACAAGCCCGAGACAGAGAGCAAGAGACAGAGATGAGACGCACGAGAGCGGGTGGGATAGAAAGGGGTGCACAGAAGGACAGAGATAGCAACAGTAACAGTCTGCTTCCTCCCGTGAAATATAATTCCCAGGCACATTCACGGTTGGATAATCCACGTTCGCTTTGCATGAAAACTTATTACGCTGCCGGTAGCTTGGCCAGGGCCGAGCCATTGTCGGCCCTTTTCTCCCGTGGCTCTCCTCTTCAGCGTCGAGCATGACAAGAGCAATTACACTTTTAAATTACGTTACACGATATTAAGCCCTTCCTTTTCTTCTCCTTCTCTCCTTGCCACTCGGTTGGTCCTTCTCGTTTCTACTACTTCTATCTTTTTTCTTCTTCTTTCTCCGTTTTTTTCTTCTTCTTTTTTTACGTGCTTCACTTCTTTCCGCTGCTCGCTGCCCCGTACATTCCTGTCTAGTTTATTCGGCTTCCTAAATTCTCGGTCGGACTAGACTGTCTTGTTACCCTTCCTCCGGTTTCGACCTTCCGTTCCACGGATTTGTCTCGGTTGACGTTCGTCCCTGACGGTTTTATTCAAACTCGTTCCTCTGCTTTCCTTCGGGATTGTTTCTCATTGTCACCTATTGCCTTTTCTCTGCCTTTATACGGTTTGTCTTCTATTTAACGCGTTCGTCCGTCGGTCTACCGCGTTTAATAAAGGCGCAAATTTTAATTAAGCGACGAAAGATCGACTTTGATTTAATTTCTGAACGAAATAAAGTTTAATATAAGTGCCTGTAGATATTCAATTAATTCTGATGATCATAAGCTAAATTAAACGTTACATTATCATTTTTCAATCTAGTTTCAAACATTTATCATGGAGGTTAAGTCAAAACCTTCGTCGCTACGTTTAATTTCTTCGTATATTCTTTCCTTACATTTATCGCTTACCGACACTTTTATTTTTGCTTTATGTTGCTCCTTTCACGACCATTCGTCATGATATAAAGTCAAGATTTCTCGAGACCCTGCTTGGAATATTTTTTCACTTTCTTGCCCTCCCGTATAATTCCCCTTTCTGCCGGACGGAATAATAATTACCTTTTCACCACCCAACGCCAAATGAAACGAGGGAGGGACGTTTTAATTATTTTATCGCGTGACCGCCGACCGCGACTTCGAGCTCCTTCCACCTTGGTCCCTTGTTCTTCGCAGGAATTGGATATCGCGATACGCAAATGTGACTGACGTTTCATTAATATCCTCCTATCGACGTCATTTCTACAATTCGAATCTCAATCGAATCCACAAGTAGAAAATCGAATTTGTTCAAACCGTCATACTAAAAGATTGACATAAATTCATAAAAAGATGAGTTATCAACATTTGGTTACATTCAATTAAATTTCTGTTACTTTGAAGCACGTATCATTTCAATTTTTTAATTTTTTTTTGTGTCATGTATGCCTTTCATCGAAGAATTCGAAATTCATATATGTAAAGCGATTTCACGGTGGAACGTGAATCGTAAAAGGACGAATCATGACCCCTCGTCCCCTCCATTATCTCAATTTATTAAAGATACAGAGAACGGAACGATTTTTCACGGTCTGGCTGGTTTGAACGCGTTTAATCCGCGCTCAACGACTCCTGAAAATTCCGCATTTTTCCGAATCGTTCGTGAAATCCGGCCAGAACCCGGGGCCAGAGGATAAAAAGAGAGTAGGAAGAGGCGATGCGCGTTTTCTTTGACGCTTCTGGCCCTAATAAATCAGCCAGAGACCGAGCTGGATATACGATTCTACATACACGGGGGATGCGTGCAACGGGTTATTCGTTGGCTCGTTCCGCCGGTATTTCCGCCAGCTATTCAATTTGCGGCCGTTTCGCGCCCCGCCGAACCCCTTCGTCCTGGACAAATGATTTCACGCTAGAGTTACTTCCTCTACGGGTCGTAGATGTCCCACGTTTCGGGTAAATTTGGAACGAAATAGATGAAATTTCAAACGGCAAGCACACGCGTTCAATCGATTCTGCTCGGCTGGTCATTCTCCAAGATTTCGTTTCACGGTTAACAGAATATTGATACTGTTTATGGACGTTCAGTGAATTTTTCGTTACCGCTGGAAAGAATTTGTGGACCTTTTTACTCATTATTCGCTAGGAAATCTTATAATTTGTACAACTGCTTTGGAAGTTATAGTTCTTTGATTTTAGATCGACGAACTTTTCTCTATGTGTAGAAATAGATATTTTAACACAATGTTATCACAATATATGAAAAAGACTGATATTTTGTGTAATACAAAGTATAATGAATAATGTCGCGTAATAGTTCAATTACGTTTAGATGAAACATCGTTCAATTTTTTTTTTTTTTTTCAAATAAACGCAATTCGCACGACATACAGGCGATAAATTGGGTAGCCACGTTTAAATCGACAATATTCGTCATATTGATACAGATGAAAGATGACAGGTATGATCCACTATGTACTCGATTTCTAAATATCGCTTTGTCCAGGATGTCAAATGTCCTGGACGCGAGCGAACGATTTATAATCCATTGATACCCATCATTCGATTGGACATTAACAGTCGTATCTCATGACAGTTGAAACTCGACGAGGTTCGATAAAATTTCATCGATATTTTCCGCATAAATATCCGGGATCGCTTGGAAATATCACGTTAAATCGCGTATAATGAAAGTTTAACGGACGCGAACGCGTGTTGTATTTGGAATAATTTGTTCACGCCGGTTGTTCACGATACAACATCGAGAAATTACGTGTTCGTAGTAAATATTTTCATATCGTCCTGATAACGACGGAAAATTCATGGCAAACGTGTGTACATTTTCTCCGTTTCACACTCTCCGCCGCCTCGCTGTAATTCGCTCATACAGTTTATATTTATTGTGAATATTGGTTCTTTGTAAAATACCTTTGAAATATGAAACATTTAAGCCGTACCACACGAATGATCGTTATTTACAAAAGGTAAACTGAAAATACATCGTACGAATATCAATTTTGTGTTTCATACGTGAACGAATACATTCATGTAAATGTTCAATTTAAGTGATTTATGAAAGAAATTGTGTCGTAAATGAACACGAATTAATTACAAAATCTTGTTAGACTGATCAAACTTTTCAGATCAAAGACGTCCCATTTTTGATACGATTTTATGATACAAGAGGTTATGACAAAAATAGTATGGTAACTTAATGAAAAATAACAAAAATATATAATTAATGAATGTACAATACATCAAGTTTCAAACAGAAGATATATTTAATATTATTTTGTTTAATGAATTTTATTTTTCACGAATTTACGATTATTGAATGTTTTGCGAACGAATTAACTATTTTATCTGCCACAACATATTTTTTATGTTCTCATGTAAACAACACACGTTTCCAACTTCTGTTTAGACAAATCTTCTAGTTTCTGTCAGCTACAGGTATTTAATTCGAACGTTGAAAAAACAATAGAAATCCTTCTGGTATTGCAACGCATAGTCGGGTAGACAGACATTATATTCATGAGGGACGAATGTATTTTTTTTTTTTACCTCTCTTTTCTGCTGAAAATAATGGATTCGAGAGAATTTATAAGCGAACAGCGACAAAGCAATGTTAATCTCGCCTTTGAATTGTTCCATCGAGTCGCGTGTGCCCCTCGTATTACGAAAAATATATGTTGAAAACGAAGCAACAAATATGCTGGAAATGTAACAAAAAATAAACACAAATAAATAAATATTCTATTTGAAGGAATGAAATATTAAACATTTTAAGGAAGTTTGATTAATTCGAAAGATTGATTAATTTCGCTACGAATCCTTCTAGAATAATCAAAATAATTAAAGGTAATACTGAATTTCAAAAGCAAATGTTGAAAGAAGGTTACATTTACACCGATAAATATTATATTAACTCTTAAAAGCTTCATCTGTATGCAAATTTAGTTATTTACAACCTCTATAAAAAATGCAATATTTAATTGCTTTGTCTTCCAAAACAAGAAATTATCGAGGTCAAATTTAACTGATGAAAGGATTAGCATAATTTCTTTCGAATTTCGAGTTTCTGTCAACTTTTTGTTTTTCCGAGACTCCTCTCCGGTGCATCGGAATTATTATTAAAATGGGAAACATCAATGGGCTCAAATACTTCTGCAAATTTGAATGTTTATAATTGATTCGATTAAACAATACTTCTGGTTTTTTTTTTTCTTTTTTTTCTTTCAAGCACCGTCGACGAATATTGAACGCAAGCGAGACACAAGAAATCCGTCTAGGTTTTTTAATTAAAATTGCTCACCGTTATAGTTGTACGAGCAAGCCAACGGGTATTTCGTTTGGTACGAATACATATATTCGTGACGATAATAACAGCACGCCTCCCAAAACCTTTTTGTCCATTTAATTTCATTGGGCGAATGAATTATACAGGTTGTCTAAAAAGAAAAAAGAGGGACAATAAAAGTAATTGGGAAGTCCTTTATTTGATACAATTTGGGGCTTTGTTTTTGTAATATTAATTGATTAAATATTCTTCAGCTGTTTTGATTAATCCTTCTACATTTTCTCTAATCATTTATCGTTATCGTCTTTTATTGTCAAATTATTATTGTTTACAAATCCGAATAATACATAACGGGAGGGTAAATGATATTTGTCGATACTGGAGACGATTATAAATAATATATTTATGGATTTATTTATTCGTTTTACTTCAGAGATTTTATGTCTAATACGAAGCTTTTTGATTTCTTTTGCTATGCAGAATTTGCACTTTTATAGGCGCACATCATTTTTGATACACCCTGTATAGATTTTCGCTTCCATTGCTTCTTTTCGTGCTGTCGTGTTTCGTTGTTTTTCTCCGGAAACAAATTTACGGGAATACAACGGATTCGCTTTATTCCCCGAATTGAATGCAGATCGTCGAACGTGCGCCGTTCGAGAAAAGATTGGAGTAGCTTGTTCTGTCTCGCCGGAAAAAGTATTGCATCGTGCGCGAACTGGCGAAGCATGGAACAACGATAGCAACGAGAAAAATAAAAGTATAATAAAATGTCGGTGGAATTGAGATTTGTCGGAGCACATACGGAAATCTAGCGGACAGTAATCATGGCAGTGTCTATTTGCACGCTGGCAGCCAAATCCTTAGTGGTAAATAAAGAACGAAATTACAACAAACATATTAGATATTTTTATTATCATAAAAATATACTAGTTTCGATTTTATGGTTTGGGTTAGAATACGATAAGGGCGATTTTTCTTCGAAAAAATTTCGATATAGGGAAAGGTGTCACATTTCATCTTATACTTGAAAATTATTACGGATTATATTAAATCAATCGATTCAGATTAAAATGATAACTAAATCGAACTAGTAATTCTTGGGTCTCCTACGTCCCTATTTTTCCTAGAGAAGTCTATCATGCTCGATACTGTACACATGGCATAACCGATACGCAGTGTGACAAACATGACTAACATACAGACTTTTACATAAACGACGAACCAGACAATTTGTATAAAGAATATTGATGAAACTTTTGCTGAAGGTAACGTTTAATGATGCCCAGTAAGTGTTATTACCAGGTATTTGTATGCCATTATTAATGTCAGAATGTGTATGTTTCAAAATCCGTAATTCGATGTGCAACAACTTTAGCGAAAAAATTAGTTCTCGATCAAAAAGGAGCAGAGGTATGCAGAAAATCTAATCCCACCCTTTCACGGTCGAGGGAAAACAAGGGGACAACTTTATCTCCATTGCACGGAAAAGGTGGAGGGGGAAGGGGTGAGAGTTTTTATCGCGCTTCGCTTCTGTCGATCCTGGCTGGCTTTTCGAGCAGCATAGCAGGGAGAGATCGTAAAGGCCGTAATCCGGAACTGGCTTGAAACAGGCTGTCGTATCTCAGGGAAAAAGAGTGCATCGCATTGTGAGCCGAGTAAGCGCGAAGGTCCCGCAGAATAAGAAGAGCGATGCGACGAGGGGGAAGGGTGAAAGCGAGAGAAAGAATGCCACGGTGTACCACCACCACCCTTCATCCTGTTCGCCTGTTTGCCGTTCGTTCGTGTATATTTTGTTTCGTTGCGTTTTGTTTTCTGCAAGATCCGGTATTGTCGAGCCGCGCACAGACGTCGCGTCGGTCTCGTCGAATATCTTTTCGCTCGGCGCAAAACGCGTTGCAACACCCGCTACCGTATAATGTACGAGACTGTTTGCATGCGTTTTCCGTTTCATGTACTTTCGCAATATCTGCTCGAGGGGAAAAAGAAGGAAATAGACAGGATGGCTGTGCTTTTCCGTATGGTCGGTTCTGCATACGGGGTGGCTGAAGTGGTATCGATTTTTTTTCACTTATACGCTGCTTTATTGATGATTCGTATTCCGAAATTTCTTTTGGTTTTGTGACATTGGATAAAAAATTTGCTCGAATGTTTGAATAGAAGCTTGTTTCTTTTGTTATTCGTGTAAAGTGCTGCTCGTTATCTCTTCAACGACGGGGCGAAATTCTTCAAGAGCGACGGTGTATATCTTACAATCTATTGATAAATTAAGTTCTTAGATATTTTTCATGGCTATATTTAACTTAACAAAGTAAGTTGAAAGGGAAGACTAAAATGACCCGCAAGGAACTGTAATCGGGTATAATCGGTATTATCGGATGATTAATAAAAGAAAAGTTCCGGATCCACCCAGTATCCTACTCTGAAAGGAAGTCGACAATCCCTTCGGCGGCATATTTGCCGGAAACGAGACGCAGGAGAATATATACATATTTCAGTATGTTTGATTGGTTCGCTATATCGGAAATATTGCGTGTTTGGAGACGCCAATGCGAGGACCCCCAAGTTTCAGCACACAATGGCGTATCAGATTTGGGTGCTGGAGCCGGGTCATCAGCCTTTCTTCACCCCTTCTTCTTCGACTGTTCGCGTCCGGCTGCAAACGGCTAATGGCACTTTAAACGTCCCGACACCACGTGGTATCGCTTTTGTGTACGAGCGAAGCTTTTATCACGTGCCACCGCGATTTGTTTGCTCCTCGAAGAGGATTAAGCGCGTACCGTGCAAGTTTATCGGCGTTAATCTTTGCAACTTTTTCGCGAGACCCATTTTTCTTTCTGAATATCGGGACGAAGTTTTCTCGTCCCCCTTTGCTCCCAGCAACCTGTAATTTATGGCCGTGAACCGTGGAATGGTGCGTCGCAAGCGTTTAAGTGAAAAATTGATGGTCGAAGGTTTGTCAAAGTTCAACGCTATCTCGTATCTTATACATCTATTCTGAGACCGAAATTAATGACGACCTGAATTTATAAAACGCGATTCCCGTTGCTTCGTATGAAAATATTTGTTTCTTTAATTCATTGTAATATAAATTTTCTGTATTTCTTCTAAGTTATTTAATTCTAATAACTTTGACTTAACTTTTCAAAACCTTCAAACTTTCACTACACAGCCATAAAAAATATACTAATTGATGCATATAATGTATTACACAATACTGAAAACAAATCACGAGTATATATATAATAAAAATTTGGTTTCTGTCATAATGGTGTGTACCATGCGGTAAGGAGAACTGATTTTCTTGATAAAAAGTATCTCTAAAGAAACAAACTTTATTTTTGTACGAGATATCATCCACTTGAACCACGATTACCACCAGACTCCGTGGCAGTATTTATTATCATTTTACATTTTGCTCCGTCTAACTTCGAATCCCTTGAAAGCGATGATCGGCAAAAAAGAAATTCACGATACTCGGTCGCGATGGAAACAGGGTCCTTCGTTCGCCTTCCAACAGCTGCGCACCCAGTTTTTGTGACTTTCACCCACGACCCCTTTGTCCTCGAGCACCTTTCGCCTCCAACCCCGCCTCGGCTGTGATCTGGTATTCGCGTACGTTTCGAATTAATTGAACTGTACCGGCGATGTTCGAGCACAATGTAACATTGTGCTCAGCGAGATTAATAATAGTCGTCCCGGGCTCGGAAGGTTGGCGGCGGTGGAATGAAAAGCCGCGGCAGATATCGGGTCGAGGACGACAAAGGGGCGGAAAGGTGGCTGCTCGATAAATAAATGTTTCTCCATTTCGCAATTAGTGGTGGAACGTTAAAAATAATGAACGTAATAAAACAGACAAACGGTTGAATGGAATTCATACTCCCAGATATGAGTAATACCCCTTCGGAAGAAATTTTATGAACAGTTGATTAACATATTTAGACCTGGAACTATTTTAATCAGATATTTATGGAATTTTTATTACCAGTAGTGTTAAAGAAATCTGAAAATCGTGCAGAAAGGAAATTTCATGTAAGGATTGCTAGGAATCACAGGATGATAATACTATTTATTTAAGACTATTTATTTAAATGGGTTTTTACTACGCCACATTGATTTCATATAAAATTTACTAGCGATAATTAGTTTAGTTTGAATAACTCAGTTCTTTCCAATCAAGCCTTGATCGTTCTAATATGTATCTCTATCTCAGCATGTCAGAAATCACCTCTTTCAGTATTCAGTCCCAGAGAACCAAGTTCGTTCGTGATAAATAACATTTCGTCTTTGTCCGTGGCTAACAGTGTAACACGTCGAATACAGAATCGTAACGTACCACCTTGCAGCTGCAACTGCAAGCTCAAACACAACGAGACTGTTTGCCAACGATAGATATCAGCTCGAGAAGAGGATCCCGTTGCTCGAACCATATTTCCCTCCATGAAATTAACATTTCAATAACGACCGATCCAGCCCAACAATCCGGCGCAAAGAAATGATGGAAAAGCAGGATTAAACGGGTCCGCGCTGATAACGCGGCTTGGCTCGCGATACAAATCTTTCTGTGTATACGCTTGCAGGAATAAGGCGGTTCACGGGGAGATGGAGGTACACGGATACAAGGAAGCCAAAGAGGATAGGGAGCGTTGAATTAAATTGCTTTTCAGAGGTATGAAAGTGGTGTTTTACAAGGCGCACGAAGAGTAAGATCAAGCGCGCCCTGGCAGGCTGCCACGCAGTCTTACCCCGATAATAAATGCTCATTCAAGAAAAGGAAAGAGCCGGGGGAAGTCGGCAAGGGAAAGGGTGGATAAAGAGGAGGGGGATACTGGTTGGCCCTGAGACGTTTTTCTCGTGTCATGGTCAAGCCCGACTGTAAAGTGCAACGAGTCGGCCTCAGTGAGCTCTTGCACTTGGTGCTGGATCGCGAGTTCCTTCTTCTTTTTCTTTCTTTTTCAACTTCCTATCCCTTTCATCTCCTTCTTCGTCCTTTTCCTTGATTTCTTCTTGTTCTTCATCGATGAGCCTCGATTATTTTCGCCGATGCGATTCAGCCGGGTTACGACTTTACGGCACACCTTCTGTCTGGCCTTAACAAGTAACGTGGCTCGTTTTAAAGACTCCGGCCATTGTATTAAATTGGTGCGTATGAAATATCGTTTAAAAAATATACCACCTTCATTTTAATATAATACATGCACCTTTTATAAAATCATTTTATACCTTTTCTAGAGGTTAACATGTTAACTGCAAGAATGAAAATGGATATACGTAATCAGGCATTTGATAACATTAATTGGTTAAGGATACAATGGATTAATTTTCAAAGTAGAACTTTCAGGTTATGTAATACCAATTGTATTTAAAGTTTATATGTTCCTTTATTCACGTAAATATTTAATTATAAAGAATCTAAGCTGTCGATCACTATGTTAATTAATTTTATTGTTTTATTACTGTAGAACTCTTGCTACATTTGTCGATAAAGAATTATTATTTCCAAATTTGGTAAATCCTTTTTAAATGATAAATTTACTTTTTCATGTAATTTTCAATCACTTGGTTCAAATAACATCAAATATATGGTCATTATGAAAATAACGATGAACGATGAGATTACTATTACACTAATAATATATGAGAACAAATTCAAAACATAAAATCGAAAGTTAGCTATTTATATTCTTAATAGCTGGAATTTCAATATGTTTTACCGTAATAATCGATGTGTTAATTAACCGGTTAAGCTAAATTAGTAGCGCCAATCACCAGTGATCCCTATCATAGTCAGCGTGTTAATTCGTCGAGTAACGCAAGCTGAAAAAGTAGAATATGCCAAGAATCGAAGCGTAAATGTAGTTTGGTCATGGTTGATTAATTTTTTAACATATCCCTTAGGCAAATGAACGTAAGTCGATGGAACGGTATGTCGCATGATTCGATACAGCATTTTCTTGCGTAAAGTTTTTCCTTTACACGAATTCAAAGCCGATATGGGTGAATTAAGTTCTTTCTTTCTCTAATGCGAGCAATTTGTTAAACATACAAGATAAATGAATATTCGAATTAAAAAATTTATTCATGGAATGTGTTCGATAAATAGTTTTGCTTCATTTATTATTTAAAATGTATCTTTACGTCTGACCACTAATTCTACTTATTGTTAGTCACTGATATCTTCCACTTACTAATAATTATTGTGTAGCCGTAAAAGATATAAAACGTTAAAGATAAGTATGAATAATAATTAAATATGTAAAAATGTAAAGTATCATAGACAACAAAAATTAAATTTTTGTTATACCGACAATTGATTTAATAGTATAGGTATTGTTTTCTCACGATACCAATTTTTTGATTCACAAATGGAAACACATTTCGATTAAAACTACTCTAACATCTATAAAATATAAATACAGAAAATCGCCTTAAAACAGTGAATACCGTGAAAACATTGTATCCGCGTAACGTTTCAAATCACGTACTACTAGACTCGTAGCACGTTGTCGATGCAGGTGTATCGCCCTCAAAGTTTCCCGATCGCGTGGCGATTAAAACAGGATTACCCCGACGCGATGCCCGGGGTTACGAAGAATAATAATTTATTTCGGAAAGTTGCACGCGAATTGGCCTGCAGCTAAGATTGATCCTCGTAACGGGCGTTTCGTTGGCCGGGCAAACGATAAATTTCCCCGTGTGTATATCGTGGCGAAACACGATAGCGGGTGATCTAATTATCGGTGGAAATTGTCCTGGGAATCGGATAGAGCAGTGACGTCGGCCGGTATAGGCCAGATCGCTCGATAGAACGGTGGACAAACGGATGGGAACGAATTGATGCGTGGGCGGGCAAGCAGACCCAATCGATCTGATTCCTCGTCCGTTCTTCCGTCGATCGATTCGTGCCAGCCAGGTGATCGCTTGTACACGCGTAAACAGCTCGGGCGCGTCACGACGAACCGCTTCTCGTCGTTTTGCCTACCGAGAGTTGACTTTATCCGGACGTATCTGTTACTCGACGTATATTCACCTATGCCGTGTGTAATTTCTGTCGGTACATTGCACCGGGTACCGTTCTGACCTATCCCCTGTCGTGAAAATGGCCAGCGACAGTCCGTGACGCGATTGTCAAACCGACCTGACCTGCTCGGTATATCTTGACTGGAAACGAGCTGTTGCATACATCAAGTTGGTTGATTTCGAAACGAACGAAAGTACCGTAAATGGCACTCACGTCGTATCAGTCTAAAATTTACAGTTAAATAATGAATTAATTTATAGCTTACAAGGGAGGTCTTCCAGTTCGATTGAAACTTCGTCCGATCGTAGAAGGCATCAATTATTTTTTTTTTATTTTTCTTTCGAAATTCGCTCCGAGAGCATAAGAATCATCCTTTAAAGCGGCAATGGCGAACCTTTTTTTGTTAACGCAATTGAGAATTTTATAATCAAAGGGTGTAGATTAAATATTGGTCTTTCAAAAATTCGAAAACTCAATTTTTTACATTATAATTTACAAAATTTAGGCTTTCTGTATGCTCGTGGACACCTTAAAATTGTCTCGTGGGTGATTAGGTATCATTAAAATTAAGAGTTATAGAAAGGCCTTCCTTTGTTAGTATACTGCCCATTGATGAATACTCAATTTTCAGTCGCTTATATGGGATTATAAAACGAAAATACAAAATGACGTGTTTTCATACGTGGCTTCGTTTTTGAGAAAATTAAATCTGAAGATATTTTCCTTTATTTCTAATTTTGACACGAGCTTTTCCGTATGGCTTAAAATATTAGGTGCTTAAAATTGTCGAACTCGAATACCAACTAATTGCACGAGACGAAACGTTAAATGGCACGATCTTATCGCTAAGATTAATAAGGGACGCGTAATTATCGGATAGTATATCGACCCACGATTCAACGTATGAAACAGAAAAGTGTCGGTGTTAATTATCGTCGTTCCAACGGCGATTACGCGTGTCGCATGCGGCTGAATCCTCTTCGGTTCCCTCGCGCGTAGATGCGTTTGTGTGCCGGCGAGAAGTGCAAATACACGGGAGACGGGAGCGGGGTTGAGGGAGGCTGCCCCATCCGGTCAGTCCGCATTTAATTAAACTTGCACGATATATCGCGAATATTCGATTATAGACAAATTAGTTTAGTCCCTCGAGCGCGGTTAATTTCACGCGAGACGAGACGCGAGCGGATTGCCATACACATCAAATCGACAGAGGTGCCAGGTACCTGGAAACAAAAACTCCCTCTTGAAATTTTATTTTTTCCCCCATTTATAAAATTACTTCAATTCCAGACTTTTTTTTTTAATTACTTTCAATTTGTTTAACCTTTCTATGTCGTAAATTTCATTTCACGTACAAATACAAAAATTTTCAAATGAAAATATAAGCATTCCAAACGTTTTGTTTCAAATAAAATTCTCTCATGTAACTTCAGATTAAAGTTATGAAATTTCAAGTTGAAAAGAGTATCGTATATCCTAGTTAATCTAAAACGATATTAATTTATTTTAAGAACGATACGTTGAAAAGAATGTGTAAAGCATCGTTTCGGGATTAACAAATACATAATGAACACGGAGTAACAAGTATTTAAAGAATGATCACCGGTATTCGTCATCTTGAAGAGGGTAACGCCGAATTCAATCAGAGCTTCGCTTAATAAACCCGAGGCGAGGGAACAGGGCGGCGAGTAATGGTGCACTTAATCCGCCGATCATTATACGTGGCTCCAATAACAGAATTCGAGGGTAGGGATAAGGATAAGACGAGAGGGAGATGGCAAGAAACTGATTCATAGTCGTCGGATAATTTCAAACCGGTGAGAGGACAATAAGCTAAGTGGAGGGAGAGCGCGAGGACGTCTTAACGTCATTAATTAACCGCGCAATTGAGTGAAGATTAATCGGCGGAGGGAAGAGGACCGGTTGTTCGAAGACGTTGGAAGCTGGCGGGGTTGTAAATGAAGAGGGTACGAGCTCAGAACAATAAGATCGCTTTGCGGGATAGAGCGTTGCGAGTCCGGCGATAATTTGAACGCGTGTCAATTTGGCGCCGCTAGCTTCCCGGTAATTATACTTTCCCTGTTGTCATTAAGCGTCCCCGGGGACGCGTAGACGACAATTTATCCGGGAAAACGTAGCGCGAGGCGGAGGAACGAGCGGGTTGCCCGCGTGTTTCAATGAATTAATTTGATGGACTTTTGAGGCGAGCTAAAACAGGCGCGATTTAATTGCGATTTCGACGCCGACGCATGGTACCTTTAAACAATCGCGTTTCATTACTTCGGCCGAAAACGAACGAAATATGATTCCACTTTGTACCGCTGTCTGGGTTTGAGATAATGAACGATTCACGGGAAAGAAAGAAGATTGCACTTCTACACCGAACAGGTGAATTAAACTCTATGATATTTGGAATGTAAATATTATGTTAATTGATTACTTAATTGACCCCATTCGGTATGGCCATCTGTCACTAAATACTGTTGTGCATTTTTATATTAAATTTTGTCAGCAATGTAATCGCAAATAAAGGAATTATTTGCGTCAAAATTATTATTTGAAAATTTCTCCAAATTATTTACATCGCATAGCAATTTATAAATTTTTTAACTATTGGAAGTAATGTTAAAATTTTAAATTTCAAATTTTAAATTTTAAATAAAAGTTTAAATAAATAGTAAAGTGATATGATGATTCTTGAATTCCGACCGCAACAAATAATACACGTGCCTTAAGTAATATTAACGTTAATTAACAAAATATAAATTTCTATCGAAGAATCTTTTGTTTCAAATCAAGTATGACATCCCGTGTTAATAATAGCTATTTTTTGTTGCAGGTAAGTGTGATCCGTCGTTTCACATCGAACGGAATTTCACGAAGGTATGTGCTCACACGATGAAGAAGGTTTAAGAGTAATTCCGTAGGGGAGACAATGAAATCCCTAGTAGGATTGGAGGGTTAGTGGTACAGGGGTTTGCAGTGCAGGGTTCACTCGAGAACCCTGGCACAAGTGGCCTTCTCTCTTCCTCATTCTTCAGTCTTTTTCCTACGGTTCTTTGCTCCACGAGTCGAGACGATTAGGCTCCATGCGTACACTTCACTTGGAATTTTCATCCCTTTGTCTACTCTCGAGGACCGTCCCTCCTCGACTTTGCTTATCATTAATCCCTTACACTTCCAGACCGAGAGCTTATTTTGTACCTGGTTTCGTGCCCTTTTCGATTTACCATCTATTTTCTCGCGAACGAGTCAAGCTCAAATCTTGACGTCTGTATTAAATCAAAGAGAATTCCGCACCACCTTGACAATACAATTTCGATAATTACATGAATTCTGTTCATTGGAATTTAATTTAACGGAACAACGTGCATAGAGTAATTCACGTTTTGTAAAGACCAGACACTCGCAAGTAAATCGAATCGTTCAAAAATTAATTTTGCTCGACGCGTGACATTCCTTTCGATCGTGTTCCACGGGAGACCATTGTTTTACCGGGAAAATTACCCCTGGCGATTGTCACCGGAAGCCGACAGCAGCGGCGCAAAATTCAAAGCAAAACTCGCTAACTCTGGCCACGTTGTTCGCATACTTTCTTCGTGCGCAGTGATTCGTTAAGCAATATGAAATTCCGTAGTCCCGGGAAATTCCAAATGGCCGCGTTGCACACGAAGATATCCAGTTCCATACAACTAGCATTGAAGACACGGTCTGGTTATAACCGCGTCGAAATAGATTTTCCATTCAGATCCGTTCCCGAATGAATGTCAGAACGATTCGCCGAACGCCGGACCAGAACTGAATACGGTATTAGAGAAACGTTACAGCCGGTTAGGGAAGCATCTGCAATTCGTGATCCCACATCTTCAATTGCTGCCACGCTCTCGAACATCGTGGTTACAACTGGGTATGGTATAATGACCCCCCAACGTCCCTGTGGTGCGGACCGTTATTGGTTCAAATCAATTGACGCTTGGAGCAAGTTCGTGATAATCTGTATTACGGCGATAAGACAACATTCAGTCCGTAACGTAAAAACATGGACACAGTATCTGCGATGATTAATATTTAACTTATAATTTCATTTGTTCAATTTCACATATTTTTTTTATAATATTTCTTATCTATAAAAGAGATTCATTGAGTAATTCATAGCGCCAAGCATTATAGCTCTCCCTAGGAAACATGGCGCCATAAGGGAAGAAAACCTAATCCTAAATCCCATCGCTCGTTTCAGCGCTCGAGTAATTTAGGTTTGACCTAAATGTGACGAATATTCGATTGAGTAATTATTTCAGAGCGAGTTGGTTAATTTAGTAGTATTAATTACCAAATTACTAAATTAGTAATTTACACGTAGTAGTAGACGATGGGATAAGCTAATTTCATGCGTACCCGTAATTATCTGCCTAGTAACTGTCGAGTATAAGACGAATGATGGGACTTCCTTCCTCTATCTCACTATTTTCCCTGGGAAACCCTAGCAAAAAGCAAACGCAGAAGATCGAACCCATTATTAAGTAAGAACATTAAGCTTGTTGCGAAAAGAATTAATTTTTCTATCCCAAATCGTATTCCATACCATCATTATTTGATATAAAACATCTATTTAATGAATTCCATTTTACCGTTCGATCGAAACAACTATGTAATCAATATCAATCGTCCATCTCCAAATTTTCCATGCGTACCACGAAAGAGGAACGAAACAAAACGAAAAATATCCATGCTATCGACGGCAGTCTGTACAAACACGGAACACGATGCAATTTTGTTCCGCATATTTTCGACGGTGCTTCCGGGAGCTATCCATCAACGGTGAGTCGAAGCAGCGGCGCTTAATAGAAATTCATCAAAACCCGTGCAAACGTTTATATTCACTAAAGTGCATACACGCGAACGTTCGCAGCTAGGTGATGCATCAGACGGATCCGCGTCAGAGATAACCCGGAGAAAGAGAAACGCCGGTGAACGTACCGTGCATGCATACCTACGGTGTACGGATAATAAAATTAACCGTCCGCCTCGGCATGGAATAATATCGATAATAAAATCTCGTCGCGCTACACATACGCACTCGTGCACAATCGTCACGAGTCAGTCGCCAGCGGAAATGCATCCATTTATATCGTTGAACCGACAATTACTGGCAGTTAGTAACGCTCCATTGTCGCGGATCGATGGAAATCGGTGCAGACTGTTCTCGATGTCGAATTATGCAATTTCATTGCGGCCAGGTTTGAAAACGGCAGCGTTTCTATCACTCGACATGACGAGCACTTTTAATTTCTTGTTAAGCAGGAAGAGCAGTGCTTTCTTTCTCGTTCGTATCGATTGATACGTATCATTGTCGCGATGACTGACATCAGAAATTTAATATCGACAATTGGATAATCGAACGAGGGAAAGAGAAATGTAATTTTCAAATACAGTACTGCTACTGTTTTGTGGCATGGTAATGTAGTTATAGTTGGGCTTTGATCGGCGCTAAGAGTTTAGTTCGAGCAAATAATTAACACGTCAATTTCCACGGTGGTCATTGATGACTGAAGCGTGAAATTTTGAATAATTGATCGTGGATAGCGAAATATTAAGTTAATTATTTGGAAATTAATCGATTGCATCCTTAATAATCAGGGTTTCATTGCATCTTAATGAAGGAAGAAAAACTTGCACTTGTAGTTCAAGTATTATGTAAATCCAAACTTTAAAATAAGAAGATTAGTATTTAATGTCTTTTGTAATGTATGTATAATTCTTATCCCGTGTCTGACTATACATCGTTATTACTACTGTGGCGCTCAAATTGTCAACATTAACGCTTGAAATCTACGACCTAAATAATTGTATCTACTTACATCACGAAATACCTTTAATTTCCACATTATGAACAAATAGAATGGACAAAAATAACCAGATTTTCAAAGTCTTTATATTAAAAATTTTCCTAAAAATTAAATTTGTAAAATAATAGCCTTTTAAAGTGCAAACAGGTATAATCGAAAGCAAAATGAAACGCAGGAATAAATCTGGATAAAATCGAGTGTAAAATTATCTTTAATATAGTCGATTATAAAACGAGACAAAAGTTTTAATCGGTACAAAATGACGAATGGAAAATTGTATAATTCAAACGTTTCGGGCATGTTTCGCTGCTTTCACGATTTTCAGAGAGCACCGCTTTCCAAACCACAATAAAAAGGAATAAAAAGAAATGAAAAATTGGACAAGCCGGTAACAACGTGCACGGACCAACGCGACATGGAAATTCGTTTCAAAGCATAACGTTCGACCAATTAAAATTTTTTAATCGAAACGAAAAATCAAATATTTAAAATGACTCGTTCGAACGCGAACCGATAAGTATTATTACGATGCCGAAACAAATTGCGATTGTTCGTTGTGTCACGGCGCGCTCGTGAGCCGAGTTTAATTTAAAATTCTCGATTCTAACGGTGTCGCGATAATTATCGATTAATTGGAACGACAACGATAAACTCGATAGACACGCGATCCGCGTGAGCCTCTGTTACAATTAATTGTTGATTAACGGACAACAATTGGCACGCGGGCGAATCAGAAATCGAGCCCATATGATTCCATCGAAATCCGTTCATTATCCGTTGTCTGGCTGTTCGTTGTTCGCGTCCGACAGCCGAAATCGTGTACCGAGAGAGCCGGTCGTGCCAGTTAATTACTATTCGATTGATTTACTTGAACGATGCTGCGCAATTTACCTTGTTAACGCGTTGAATACTACGTGGGCTACTAATGACTTACGACGTTTACCAAAGACTATATTTAATTAAACGAGAAAAGTTATATTTTGATCAAATTTTCAAATAATAATATTTTAAAGAATCGATGCCCTGCTTCAAATTTATATTTTTTAAATGTCATCCATATTCGATATTATGATTCTTAGAATTTTATAAGGATAAGGAAAATTAATAGCAAGAAAAGAGAAGCAAAGCGAAATGTTAATAATTGTTGTATAGTTACCGTGTTTATGTTTGATGAAATTATAAAAGAATCAGGATCATTGCAAGAATACGCGATGAACAGCGACCCTCTTCTCATCTTGAATTCCACGTTTCTGTTCCCTCCTGTTTTCTTGTTTCGCGTCACCTATTTTATTTTTTCTTCCCACTTGGAACCGATGCTCGGTCGGTAGAGAAGGTACAACCTCGTGTTTTCTGGCTTCTTGTACGAGCATCCATTATTCAGTTCACCTTGCTGTTGCCGGATGCCTGTTTTATTTTCACTCTCTCGACGATGCCACTGAATGTCTTCGGGGAAAAGGGTGGCTCGACGTTGTTTCCCAAACGTTCGCTCGAGTTTCTCGTGTAATTACTTTTGCCTGGCTTGAAACGTGTGGAAATATTTTTCCGAGTGATGTATAAAACAAGCAGCATGAAATAAGAAGGGCAAGAAGCAACGTCGTAGGGAAATGTTGAATAGAAATAATTTACAAGCAGATTACAGGACATGCTTTCGATTCCTTGCAACGTTTAAATGCAAATTAGTATTAAATACAAAGGATAATTATAAAAATATTTATTTAATGTTTGCACTGAAATTAGGTAAATCAGAATGGGTATATTTGAATCTGTAATAAGAAAAAAGTATAGTTATCCAAGAAATATGTATAATACTTCAATATTTCATATTTAAGAAATTAGTCTTTTTATATTATGATACAATCTAATGAAATGAAAATCATCTCATCTACTAGTTATATTCTACTAATAAAGGTCTGGAATTTCTCGGAAGGATGAATGTTTATGATGCTGTTACGAAGGATACGTCGCTTCGTCTTCGATTTTTCAATTTATATTTGCTCCCCTCGTTACCGGCGACAGCTAATGAAATGCGAAATCAGTCGAATAACAGAAAAGCAGCCGGAGAGACGAGAACGAGCACGATCTCGGTATTCGAACAAAAATCCACTTTCGTGGAGGGCGAAAATGCTGATCCGAAATTATGCAGATTCGATCGGATCCCCGTTGATGGCAGCGGGGCCAAGAGGGGGAGCGAGCTTGCACGTAATGTGGCAAAGTGCTTTTATTATTCATCGGTTTCGAAGAGGCGAGGCCCGGGGCAACGCCAGGACAAAAGCAAACGTCTACGGTGTTTTTATAAGCTGCACTTCGAGGTGTTGAAGGGAAACCAGACTCTCGATATCAGACAGTCTTTTATTCGACGCTGGATCTTTCTTTTCTCCTGCCCAGCCGAGGAAATTATGCGCTCCCTATCGGATTTTGGATTTTTATTTCGCCACGGGAAGAAAATCTAAAAGCGATTCCGTCGGATTTTCGAACCGTCCGCTTGGAAAAATCAGGAGAATCGTGTGAAAGAAACGTGCTGTCATCGAATTTCGCGTTCGAATACCACTCGGTGGATCGTGTGCGTTTTCTATTACATTTACGAATCCACGCTAGGAATATCCTATTGATGCAGAGTATAAAAAATTTATATGGTTCTCGGTTGTTTTTGAAGCTGGTAAAGGAAAGCATTACATTCTTCGTATATCAGTTTTATGATCTGAATGAAACTAATCAAGGATCTGTATAATTGACTTGCAATGTTTAAGTTACCTTTAGATCGATTCGATTCTTAGCCTACAATTTATACTTCAGCGTTGAGGCTCGACTGTTACACACGCGAAACGATTAATAAGGATTTGCAAGCTGTATGTAAAAATGATTAAAATAGCTAATTCTAACAGCTATCTATTAACAGATATGGTTAATCTCATAGGCTTCAGTGACGCTCGTCCATCGTCAATTCTATTGTTGCCTCGATAAGTGACAGCCCTGCAATTAAAGTCACGATATAAATTGGGTTCATCCTGAAGTACCCCCTGAAAATGTGCTTAATCACTAATAGAAACCTCAGTATTTCAAATCTGCTGCTCTTTCAAACATTTTGCAAAATACCATGTTCGTGATTGAAAAAAATGCAGTCGCGTTTAGATACAATATTCAGCCAGTCTCTTAGAATCAAGTCTTATAATTATATCGATGTAGTTGGCCAGGCATACATAGAGAGGTGGGGTCACGATTACTTGGATACAGGGAGAGAGAGATGCGACACGGACGAGACATGATTGGAAACTGCGGTCCGCCATTGTGATCCCATTTACGTGGTATTAGTACGGTGTCAGGCTGCAACGGCGTGCGAAATTAATCTCGGCCGGCGACAGAACCGGCGCGGCGCTTCTCTCTGTCCGTGGGGACAATCTCTGCTTCTACCGGCTGTAACAATGCGCCACAGGTTACCAGGAGTTTGGAATCCCGCTATGAATTCTCGCCCACGCACGGATTAGATTTGTAGCGGCGACAAACGCTCCGGTCGCCGACCCTCCGGCCAACACCGGGACTTCCTGATTTTTCAAATCGCTCTCTTCTCCTGTCCGTCGCTTTCGTCGAGCTTCCACCCGGAACAGTAGCGTTCGCACCGCGTATTTCCGGATTACCACCGCCCATTCTTCCCCCCTTTTTTTTCGCCGAGATTCGCAGAGGAATTCATTTTACGGAAAATCGAAATGCTTCAAATTTTATCGCTTTGATGTTCGGCGGAAGTTCTTCACTGATGAGTTCATTTGATTTGATGCTGAAATTAAGTAACGTGATTTATTCTTGGTAATTTATTGTTGTAATTGTTTGAATAACAGAAATTACACCAGTGGAGTATGAAAAGGAAGATACACAAATTTTATTGATATTTTGCGTATCTTATTCGGGAAATGTGATTGTCGACTATCATAAAATATTAGTCACGAATACTTAAATAGTTTACAATTTTTGGGCATACTCTATTACAGTTATTAGAATCTAATACCAGTATTTTCATTGTGGGCATGAATTTTGCATCTCAATTAGTTAGTAATTCATTAATTAAAAGTAGGAAGAAGAAAAGAGAAGAAACAAATATGCTAAATCTATATTTGTAATGATAATATTTTAATGTGACGATAATTCACATCACCTGCTTGATTCCAAAAGTGCATTCACGTGCTATTTAAAGTTCAGAATTCCGTTGTAAACTTAACCGAGTTAATTTTATTCGCCCATTCACTAGCGCGAACATTTCTGGCGCGAACGCTCGGCTAAAGTGCTTTTCGCTTCCCACTTTTCAATTTAACCGACGTTTGTCTAATTTATAACGAGCTCAAAAGTGGAACCGATATGTTAGTGAGAAATATTTATGAATAATATGTAAACGTATTATTTTTATTTACTGGTACAATCTACTACCGATGGTGCAATAATTACCTAACACAACGTGTAATGATCATTCAAAGAATTTCAAACTGACAAGTAAATTTCAGTTGCAGAAATATTGCATTGCAAATAAAATTTGCAAAATTTATTAAATTAAATAATTTAATATGCAAAGGTGTAAAAGCGTTTGTTGGCAAGTATGGCGATAACGAAAGTGTTAATCTACTTTTAAATTTATTCAATATCGTACAGCTTCCTCTGAAAGATAGAACTTCGGTCCTGTCAGTCTGACAATAAACTAGTTTCAAATTAACTGCAACCATCCCGCTCGATAGTGAAATACTAAAAATGAAATTCACGACTGTCGCGGAGGAAAAGGCTCGATATCGATTCCCCTCCCCCTTTTAAAAATTCCCGCAGGAACGCACAAAGTTCTCCTTGTCAAGATGTCTCGTATCTTTGGCGTGCAAGAAACTCGCTGGAAGTCTCGTTCCTCTTCGTCTCCGGCGCTCCGCTCGATCGACGACCGAAGCAGCCATCGCGAATAATGTATCGATACCTTATCTATTTATGCGACAGAACTCGATGCCAATCTATCCGTAGGGGAACAGGCTTGAAACAGCCCCGAGGAGAAGAAAGGCTGGTAATCGATTTTCTTGACGTGGAAAGGGAGTTCTGCCTGGCAGGCAAATCGTTTCCGCTCCTCGCCGTGTATCCATGGTAGAATCTTATTGAAGAGCAGTTCACTGTCGGCACCATCGCTATCCCGGCGCGTTCAACTCTCCTCTCGATCAGGATCCTCTTCAGCGGACGATATTTATCGAGGCCACAGAGGGAAACGATCGAATTTTCAGGAAACAAAGGAGGAATTGCTTTATTATTGAATGCTTGTACACAATGATTAAGAAAATCGTTGTTCCTTTGAGCAATCATATTTTTGCGACGAATATTAATTCTTTTATATTTGATGGATGATTTATGTGTAGTACTTAAGAAATGATGAGTCAAAAGAATATGGAAACAGAAAAGATTGTGTTTCTGTTATTTAAATATGATCTTTTTATTACTTCCGATAATAAATGTTTACAGTGTGTATCTGTAAAGAGGGTGTCACTCATAAGCTGTTATGTATTTCTTTAAATACATAAAGAGTAGTTAACACGATATCCGTCTGCGTGTAATTATTCCTCCTTGCAAGTGTCCGCAACACGAAAAACTTTCTCTTTACGACACGTCTTATTATCTATTGAACGTACCAACCAACATCTGACATTAAAACGTTTTGACGCGTCTACGATTTCACCGAGCCATAAACCTTACGCTGCAGGGAATCGTTAAGCCGATCGTAAATGAAAAGAACGGAATCACGTGGAGGTCTTCTTAAGAAGTAGGGTAGGATAAGTGATCAATTAGAAGGTAACTGTTTGAGGTGTCATTCATGTTGAGAAATGTCAACAAAATTTCAACGCGAAATCATCCATTATGCAGTTAGTTTTATTATTATCTTTCATTATGTGGAGGTATTTTTATGTCATCAATTCTTATCATTTGATATGATGCAGCCTAATTATATTGGGTAATAATATCAGCGATCTTCTTCAATCTATGGTGGAAAAACTGATACAAATACAACAGATTTACAAGGAAGACGAAAGTAATATTTTATTAATAATAGTGTCTTCTAATCTGATTCTTTTTAGTTAGAAAATTTTCATATTATTTATAATAACCCCTTCAGAACGAAGTCTGCTTACTTTACATCCTTCAGGGTCGACGTCGTATCAACTCTGAAGCATTTATTTTTTACCTTTTAACTAATTTCTTAAATGAAATACAACAGTGGAAAATATCTAAGAATTGAATTCGTTAACAGATTATAACAACGTATGATAATGGATTTTTGATTCTGAGGAATTTTATGTTGTCCCTGAACAGATAAATGTTAATACTATACATCGTGAGAAAATTGGACCACTCTTTTATTTTAGTGAACATAAAAAGGATTAAAGTAATCGATCAAATATTTCGTTCGTGACAATGGAATCGCGAGATGCACGTGCAAATTAAAGAGGCGAGTTGAGCGCCACTACGACGACATTCCATGCTGCTGTTAGCCCCATCGTGTGCAACTATGGTGTGCATCCATGGTGTCCGTGCACGTGCAACCAGGATTCCGAGTATGTACGCGAACGCACGAAATAATGCATATTTATCGCGTTAACACGTTCGCTACCAGCGTCACAAATATGCGATGCTTTCGATTTCCCGTGTGACATGTTAACATTTTGTTTTGTATGTTATAAAAATAGATGAAAATCAAATTTTATCGCGTTATCCGAATAATAATATAACACACGTTATATTATATTATTTTAGAGGTTTTTTATTCATTATCTTTGACTACAACTTGATCTTATCAATTATGGACGGTATTGAAATGTTAATCCTTTAACGCCCAATGAATCATGTATGATACATTGCTCCTGAATGTAAAAAAATTGATAGTGAATAATTTATAGTCTCGAATTTCTTTAGTTTTCTAAATGACTCTGAGGTAGAGTCCATTGATATCTTTGATACCATAAGTAACATTTGCTATCGCTAAGAAAAACTATTACGACGTATATATTTTAATTAATTGCAGGAAATAATTTTTTTTCCAAGGAGGGATGGTTTGGTGTTAAAGGGTTAATAATCTATAGGTTTACTATGGATGGTATACTATTCAAATAATCTGTAATAATCGATTTGAAAATGTTAAATTTTACCCATTTATTATATCATTTAGTATTTCCACGTAACTGCTTAATGAAACAGTTGCATTTATAAGTTCATTAAAATATTTTATCCGAAATTGTGCTTGTTTCGCGTATAACCGGCCATACGCTTTATTTAGTCAGTTTATTTTCCGGTTTCGGCATATTACTTGGCAAATGTGCGGAACAATATCATTGTTTTTACATCTATAGCACGGCTGTAGTCGGAGCACGATATAATTCCTGAACACTGAACTTCTATTGTTTGTGGTAATGCGTGATACAAAATTTCCACGAAACATACTGCGATGTACTTGTTTGAATAATACATTTCGAGCGAAATTCGGTTAATTTCGGAACACGAAATATTTCAGGCTATTTTAAACGAAGCTGATCGTCGAACTCCACGCCGTTTCGTTTTAATGATTTCCGGTAAAATTCTATCGGCAAACGTTGCTATAATTTACTAATCGATTTCGTGCGTATTTAATTAAACACGTTTATAAATCAATTGTTTTGGAAAAGCTGTTGATCATCTCTTACTCATTACGTACCGAATTATTTAGCTGAATGATTGTTCTGTATTTTGCGCGCGCCGTTCTGTATCAAATTTAATCTTCCGATGAAATGTTATGAGAAAATTATGATTATATTAAATTTGTAGCATTAATAGGCCAAAGTGATTATCGATTTGACAACAGGGTAACTCTGTTGTAGAGTTAGAATATATATATTCTTTTTACCTAATAAAAATTGTATCTCTAATAATAATTAAGCCTTGGACGGTGGACTGCTAAACTAGTCACTATTAAAATTTCATTTTTCACTCTATTTTATTTACATTTTCCAAATTTTCTACCGTTACCATAAATATTATTACTTATTGTTGAGAACCTTTTTCTTTAGAAGGTTCTTGCGTCTAATTTTAATCAAAATACTGTTGTATTTTTTCTAGATCTGGGTCGCCATTGGTTTCGACTTGAGTAAATTTAACAAACTTGTTTCGTCTGAGACAAATTTTGCGTTTCAATGAATTAATATTAGGACACAGTTATTGCCTCGTCCTGTGTATCTTTGATTTGAACTCGTATGCATTCGTGTCGTTAAACTTTGGCGGCAAATCGAGCATCGAACAAATGGAATTCGACCTGCCTCGATAGAGATGAATAAGCATTGTTGTACAAAGCGAAATTAGCATTGGCCGGTTGGTACGACCGTGTGTAGGTTTGCTCGCAGGTGTAAGTTCAAGGATAAATCATGTCTTCAAACCAGTTGTCTCTTATAATGGTTTCACAGTTTAACTCTCGTAACGACCTTGCTGTTGGTACAAAGTGGTCAACGAGGAGCCATACCTTATTCATGAAGCGATCTTTCTTTTGAAATCAATAAAAATACCGGTACAGAGTCGTTGTATTTTCTATTCAAAGCCCGAGCTCATTCAAGAAGAATTTCAAGCAAAAATGAAAAGTTGCTGTATAATGGGATTTCAATTGGATGTTTCATTTCATATTGATGTATCATCGCATTGATTTTCTGTTCTTATTCAGAGATGCTCGTTCAATAGAAATAACATACGATTGATTTTACGTTGTTTTCTTTGGAATACTTTGTTTAACTCTCTGTGCAATCGTGTGATTTTAAAGTAACATTAAATTTCTATTATACATGTATTGAAATTTTCATTTTCATATCTTTCTTTACGTGCCATTTTAACTTACACATATTATAATAAATAAATTATAGAATAATGGGGCAAATATTGTGAGTTAGAATTATTCTTTTCTAGTTAGAATTTCTTAATGAATAATCACATTAACCCTTTGCACTCGTAGCATTTTTGGACGTAATCGGGTCTAATCGAATTTTCCAGCTACGTTTCCAGAAACCAAACGCACTATGTCGGAAGAAAAGTGTTAGAAATATTTGAGAATCTGTTGATTTTGTATTCCCTTCCTTAATTTTCTGTACCTTGATACGAGTGAAGCTGAAATTTCGCATTTTAGATGACTCCTATAAATTAGATATGGCGCCTCAGAGGCACCACTCGACAGCAAAAGGTTAATAAATACCAGATATTTACGTTAAAATCATGATACAGCATCAATTAAAATAATCTTGATTAAGTATGAAATATATTTGATGCTATCGTTTTAATCAAATTTCAGCCATTTTGGTTCTCTGCTTTATTATTAGCACTTTATGATTCTTCGTTTCTGCTGTTTCATCTGTTACTTCATTTGACATTTCTCGTATACGATTTCAATAAATCATTCCAAAGGGCAAGTACCATCGTGATGGTACACCATTAATTCTTGGTTCTATCACATTAAACGTCCGAATGTCATCGCTTGTCGAATGAAATATAAAGAGATTTACATAGAAATCGAAAACAAATGTTATTATCTTTCGAACAGAAATTAGTTGAACAGCAAATAACACAATTGTTGATTCGTTTATACGACAACGTATTAATTTTGAGAAACCCTTCCAGTGGTATATTTTCGAAGAATTGAGATAAGTACGTAAGAAATCAGATGTAATTAGATTCATTGTACTTTCACGCAAATGACTCCTTAAGAATATTGAAGATTTCTCGTGCAATTTTAGTAATATTCCGAATTTTATTTGTGTCTTTATTTTTTTTTAAATAATTTTCCTTGCAATTTTCGAGGCAGAAATCTACTAAACAACAATTCCACAAATTTTGATTCAGAGCACACGCGAAAGTCATTGCCTCTTCAAAATAAATCAAAGAGTGTTTTATTATTTTATTTTTCAATTTCTCGGTCGCTCACTTCGCAGTCGTCGGTCATTGGCACAAATTTTTCCGCCTGTTTATCACGGATTGACGCTGAGAAAAAGGAAAGAAAATAAAAATAAAAACACGTTGGAATTCTTGATGGTTTTCTCCCGTTAATTAGGGTCGCCACGTTCACCAGTTTATCCGGGATAAAAAGATAACGCGAGGTTGAAACAGCCAGATTATGTCGACGGAGTAACTTTAATCACGACGAGAGCGTGTACATTCAATTAGCAGCGGATATTTAGTCGACTCGAATTAGAAGTTCAGCGTTATACCCTGCCGTACAAAAGTTCGGACCATTTCTCGTTCGTTTAAACGAAACGAACTGTTTGATGCTGCAGAAATTTACACATAGCCGCATGAATTATTCACGATGCTTTATTCTTTGCAACTAATAACAATTATGAGACACAAAGGTTAATTTACTAATCAGGGTGAGAGATTCAATAGTTGACACTGCTCCAGTTATTGACACTTCTATAAAATGCCAATAATTATATAAAACAACCGGGCCAATAACTGAAATAACGCAAACATCAATTACTAGTGTTTGGTGCCAAATACTAAGCATTTATATATATAGGCTGAATTTTATAGAAAATAATTTCAAATTACTGTTAAAAGGGAAAACCTTAAATTTTATAAGACAAGTAAAATACCAACAATTAACGTCGCTCCACGTCATTATTTCAACAGACACATCCATTGTGGTTTTGTTAAAAATATTGCACTTATACATTGTGTTTCGCGTAAAACATTTTACCAGATTAGATATCTTCCCTGTTCGTGATCATACGAGAAAAATTTCTTATGTAATTTGAATGTTTTTTAACATTGGGTTGTTTGAATATTAAACTTTTGAAATCGTATGCTACGAAGTTTTAAAACACGTTGTACATGGATACAACTAAGCACCTCTGAAAGTGAGTTGCACCGCGAAACTATAACTCACATTCTCTTAACCACCATACGAGCTTTTCTCTTTATGGTAAACGAAGATTTTATCGGCGATACTCCCTTTCCATTCCGTAGTTCCTATATTAATTAAAACTCGAGCCCTAACGCGGCTCGTAATCAACTACGAGACATGCTTTTAGAATTCTTGGCGGTCATATTTTCGTTATAACGAGCTATTCTAATTTGTTACGGATGAAATGGTTGATTTAACAACGTAACCTTTAATAGCTGTATCTTCTATAAAAATAATATCCGCTCGTTAATTAAATCATGCCCCATATGCATTCTCTTTTTCGTTTTTAACGTAACAAATTATTTCATGATTATGCAAACGAATAACGTAATATTTTGTAACGCGTTTTTCGTGATCCATGAAATTTAAGATCTACTTTTAATGATTGAAAATTGAATTGGTAATGATTAGTTGTTTTTCTTATTCGACTAGTTTGATCGTTGAAGTATTCAAAAATTTATCGTAGTCGTCAAAATATTAAAAGAGGCTAGCTTTTTCAACAAATGTTACATGATTCAACAATAAATACGTATCACGTGCTAGAAATGATCCAGTCAAAGAAGTCAAACAGGAGTTACTCGAGTCACTCAAGCGTCCCAAAGTAGGACGAACTTTTAAATGATTTGGAAATCATTTCTCGGTCCAGCGATCGTTCGGTCAATTTAACCGCAATCGGCGATCGATCGAAACGGAAAGCGTTGTTGACGTGCCTGGGTTAGATTCGATCTGTCGAAAGCATGTTACCACAGAAAAACATAATTCATCCAAGATCCCTCAAAGAAATTCAATCTTTCGATTGTATCAAAACAGATCTATCATAAATAAATTAGGATACCAGATATCTTCATTTGTTTAAATGATTCTGAGATGGAGTCATCGATGAGTTAAACACCATAAGTAATGTTTACAATTTCTCAGAAAACTACTGTAACATGTATAGTTTAATCAGTTGTAAAAGACAACTTCTCCCTTATACATAGCTAAATTTACAAATGTTTCGCTATGGTTTTCATACTTGAACAGCTTAGGTGTTATTAAAATACAAGAATCAAAGTTAGGTATAGTCTGATTCGTATAATCACGCTAAATGAAGTCGTACGTTCCTGTTTGTACACTCGTACATCCCTCGCGACGATTTCCTCGTTTTACTGCTAATCCGCGAAGCCATTGGCGACTCGCTGTTAGCTGACAATGAAGATCCTCTCTTATAGCCGCGAAAGCTGATTGGGATTACGTTTGGCTTTCCGTTTTACAAAAGAATACCCGAGACAGCGGTTCTCAAATCCTGTCCCTTGAATAATTCATCGCATTCTTACACGTTCGTCGCACAAGAAAGAGCTTCGCAATTTCTCGGTTTCCAACTCATCAACCTGCTGCACGATACCCCATCATGACATTGCTCGCGTGTGTTTTCGTTCAATTAACACCAGGCTCGTGTGCGGCAAGCAAAAACCGTACGACTCGCCTGAGATGAGCTCCGCAGCTTCGTCAAAGGGAAACGCACAAAAATCCCGGGGGGGGGGGGGGGGGGGGGCACGAAATCGAGCTCGTTTGGCCAAGTTACACTCCTGGAACCTCTGGATTTTTATTCGGTAAAAAGCATCAGGTAATCTTGAATGGAGGTTCAACCGAGTGGAACGATGGTAGCCAACTGTCTGACGAAACCGACCACCTCTTCCGCGGTTTGTAAACCCTGTTTGCCTGGTGTAACCAGAGTTTCGTTTTTCAGGAAAACGAACAAATAAACATCGGATCTCGATAAAAGGAATGAGCCACAGTTTACACATCCAACACGTGGTCTAGGTATCGCGATGCAACGAAGCGTGGCGGATTCACGCGGATCTAGGAGTATTAACTCATTAATTCTCAAAAATATAAATGGTTAATTAAAATACGTAATAGGGGTATGTAAAAATATACATCGTTTGTTAGGTAATCTTCTTCATTGATATTTCTATTCCGTGGTGTGTTAAAAGAATTAAGGAGTAACTTTTTTTTTAATTAATGCAATAGTACTCTGTGTAATCCTAATACAAATAGGTAGTAGGTTAAATAAGTATTTGCGTTCACTAGTATAAATATTAATACCATAATGGTTTAACCATAAGACGTTAGATCATTGAAATAGGAACATTTTGAATTTAACTATAGAGCCTTTCTAATTTTCACTCGTCAAACTTCAAAATATTATTTCTCCACGATGTAAAATATTTCATTTAAAAATCTAAGCACCTAATTTTGATTGAAAATTATGTAAGTTATTAGGTCTTCGTTTAGTAAGTTTGATTTTGATTGAACCTGGCATCAATCACACACACGTAAAAATGATATCTAGGTAGTAAAAAAAAAAAAAAACTCGACAAGATACGTGTACGTGTGTGTGTGCCAGACGCAGTCGTGATCAAACGACCACAAACACAAAAGAAGCAAACTACACCTTGGAGTACACACGAGGATACTTACGCGGGTTAGTTAGGCTTCTTCGCCATAAAATTCGCCTTCCTCTTCAGGATCCTTTTCATCCCCCTGTATTCGGCCCCTTTATTCACTCTCCTTACTCACTTCCTCTCTTCTCGTTCATTTCGTCCTCTTCATACTTGACGGAATCCTCCTTCTTTCGCTCTTCCTCCCCATTCTTCACGTTTGTACTCCTCTTTCCCGTTTCCTTCGGTGTCGTTCTCGTTCTTTCGTCCCCCGGGTCTCTTGCGTTCTCCTCGTTCAACGCTCAAACGAGCACTCCGTCGTGCGTGACTCAAGGTTACCGACTCATGCAACCTCGTACATCGACTGGACCCCTGAAGAGGTACGCGTGTGTCAGCGCGTACAATCAGCGTTTTCAGCGTGAAACGTCGATAATCAACCCTGTGAATTGTTGTGGCGCAATGACAACGAATACAACTGTAAACTAAGATTTCAGCACTGTCAGACAGCACCTTTGCTAATATGACTCAAACAGGGTGGGTCGTGAAGAAAGGTTACTGCTTCAAGTATACACGGTAACCTTTCCTTCTTCGTGCGCTGCCGATTGATTAACAGCTTTAGATCACGAAAATGACAAGATTATAGGCCGAAGTTGTCCGAACTTATTTAACACCCATGTGTGCTGCTAATGTAAGTTTAGATATCCTGTTCTACGGCCCAAAGTCCAAATTTTGTGAAGTTTACTTTTTTGAGCTTTCAGAAAACTAGAAAAAATTCTGGGACGCTTATCAAAGTCTCAGTTACATTGTACAATTGTATGTTATAAAATTTCTAATAATTGAAAAAGAATTAAATTTCGTCTGTGTCATCAATAACCCAGTTTGCCCACGAAGGTTTAAGTTAATACCCGATACAGGTAGTTTTGCGGAATTGAACCTTAAAGAATTAATCTCAATAATTGTTGTAAGCTCTGCGAATTTTCTGAACAATTTAATAGTTAAAAAGGATCGGAAGATTTGATTCTGGATTTCTAGGAAAGAAATGCTGATACAGAATGGTTCAGCATGCAAAGAGATGTCTCGTTCCTGTTATGGAAGTCGTTCAACATAAACCGGATTAGAAACCTTCGTCGACAAGGATTCAGATGTTGAACGTGAAAAATGACCGGGGTACCATTAGCTCGAACAGGTTGAATGATGTTTAAATATGCCACCGTAGAAGCGTCGTGTTAATTACCTGTGTGACGAACAAAGGGAGAACTTAAACCCTGATGGTTCAGGATATTGGCTCTTTTTTATTAATTTATTTTCTGTTTCGTTGAATTAATGGAAGACGTGTAGCTGATGATTAGGTTTACAAAATTTTATTTTATTTCACGTCGCAGGAAAATTTTAAGATTTTAATCTTTCATGATTGAACATCTTCTGCGATGACGAGTAACAATTATTTATTATGATTAGCTTTAAACGAAACAGGTAATATTTTAACGTTGCCTATTTTTCTGTTTTGCGTGTAAGGCAGTCAGTTAAGCATCATGATGCTTAATATTTTAATAAACTATTTAATGTTTTAACACTTTGACTTCCAGTGTCAATGATCCATAATTTTGATATATAATCTTCCACGTCCACATTTTTCAGTTTACTTCTGAACATTATATTAGAGACTAATTCCAAGCAGAAAATTGGTAATTTTACAACGTACATTATAAAAATTAATAAATATAATTTTCCTAGTAATCTCTTTCTTTCGGTATAAAAAGAAATATAAAATTTACAACTGTCAGTGTTAATAAAATAATTCTTTTGTTCTGTTGCATTTGGTTTAATTAAAAAGATGTATTTTATTGTAATCACCGGGCAAGTTGGTTGGATAAAATGAGTTATAGCAATAACATAAATTTCGTTCGAGAATCCGGTCCTCCTGTTGTTGGATGGGAGTCGAAAAGCGTCACGAATTAGGGGCCAGAGTGTACGGGCATTTTATTAGATTCATCACACCCTCGTAATTCTTCATGATATTGTTGGCTCAACACCGTGCCAAATAAATCAGCCGGTTCGAAAAGGTTATGCCAGTCGTGGTACAATCTGCGGCAGTGCCTTTTAAATGTCATTATAATAGCTTCGTTTGTAAAACACAGTAGGAATAAACGACAAGTTGTGAGAGTTGCGTTCCATGTTATCCTGGTGATCTCGGTGCCATGATGTTGCTTCTGATTTCTCGTATCGCTTATTGTGAAATGTAATTTGAATCTTTAACTATCTAAAATATTAAATTTTTTTACTGAGTGGTTTAAAGATTAATTTATTTTATTCTACTGAATTCTTCGAATTTTCAACAGAAGGTCGAATACAGGGTAACAGTAGGTTTCACTAAAGTAATAAATTTTAAGATACATTCATAATTAAAATACATATACAATTAAATATAAAATTCATGTAATACGATCCAGTAGATACCACTCATATGTCCAATAGAGGCGACATGCAGTGAAGGTACGATCATATTTATTTTTATAGTTTCTTTAAAATTTACAGCCAGGTACATGTTCATCTTCTCATTAATAACGATAAAAATCATAAGTGTAATACATAAACGTAATCAAGACAGTAGAAATGAAGAAGATCCAACTTTATAAGATACCCCTCTGTTGTGACAATACAGTCAGAAATTACTACAGCTAATAATACGAGCTGTTTATCGCTTAATCATTTAATAATATTTGCAATGAAAATTCGCTCATCGCGCCGGAACATTCGCATTGAATCGACGAGTAAATAAACCTAAAATAGTTGGATACGATCATTAGCAGGAGCGTTCGAAACTATATTTTACGAGCATGACATCGTCGCTGAACCGTTTAATGGTCGCGAGATACACGAACTGTTATATTTCACATTAAACCATCGCTACGAGCAAACTGAACAGCGCATTAATTTTCACGTTATCTTATCGTCGCCTATAACGAGTCCTACTTGTTAAGATCAGAAAACGTTTGCCTCGCGCGTTGAATTGTGGCTAACCAGGCCGGTTTATCGATGGATATCGTTCCTGATTATACTAATAGCCGAGAGTTTGTATTAGTTCAGTTAAACGACAACTGGACACGTTGCGTTTATTTGCACTCGTTTGCATCGTGAACAACGCGTCATACATCGTTTATCCTTCACGTTGTTAAAATGATTCCTAGTTCTAACGATCTCTTCCTTTGGCCAATCAATAATTCTTACTTCTCCATCTTTTATTCTTCTATTTTCGATCAGTAACACTGTATGACGTGTTAATCCATTCGTGACCAGAGGCGTAACACGGTACCCAGCTTAAAAAGAGGAATGGCACATGTTGTGTATGATGATCATCATCAGTCAATCGTAAAATTTAATCAATATAACAAATTCAAACAAATTATGAACCAGATAAATTGTCGTGTCAAAGTATAATATTTGGTAAAGACGGGCGAGGTCTCCTTCCCCTGTATCGTCATTTTCTTTAAGAAAAGCTAGCTTGCTCGGTATCGCACATGCCATTCACCCTCCAAAGGGCAATCGAGCTTAGAAAGATTGTTCGGAGGCAAAATCAAACATCCAGGAAACGGTGATTTCCAAGTACGGGTGTATCGGAATGCCTGTCTGCTTGGTCAATAAATTTTGTCCTGGCAAGCGTGCCGTGTAATAGGAGCGGGAGAATTCACGATGAAACAGAATCGGCTCGTTATTAGCACGTCTACACATAGCTCGGATTCAGCAATGCGTACGTGGCTGTACCGGGACGAAACCCCCCGAGGAATATTTATGGGCCATGCTGAAGGTGGAGAGCAGAGACGACCATCTTTTGTCGCGTTTACACGTATCGAGCGATTTCAACGTTTCGCGGAAACGATCCCGAGGTGTTCCGCGACGTGTTCCCGCTTCCGCCTCGCTTATTTCGACGCGCCGCAAATTGCGTTCGCGGCCAATCCCGCGTTCGTTGCCCGGGGCGGAATTAATTTCGTTAAACATGTCGTCGCTTCGCCGGATTCCCCGCGCGACACTCTGTTAAACGCTTAAATAATCTCGCCGAATTCGACGTGAAAACCGCGGAGTGCCACAAAGGTAGACGTTTGTAACATTATCGACTCGTCGCATGTATCGGCTGCCATGAAAAATTTAGTGTAAAGTAACCTTTATTCATCAGTATGAGCCCCATTACGCATTAACGCATGATACGATTCATTTTGAACTTTAAGCTAAAAGAAAGTCATGGCTGCAGAAAATTGTAACTACAATAGTGTGAAATCGAGTGTGTATCAGTGTAGGAATGGATGCAGAAACCTTGCTGGGGTAGGTCGCGAAATTTGCAAAAGTAAAAACAGCGAAAAAAATATAAAAAAAGTAGCTTATAAAATATGATAAAATTAAGATACTAGCAATATTAAAATTTACATTATTAAAAACTAAATTATTAAATATAGAAATTGCTATAAATTGTATAACTCTTGGAAGAGGCAGTTTCTTTTGTACGGCTATAGAATTTTTAAAAATCAAGACGTTTCAATGCAGAATTCAATCGGTGCCGTTTCGCCGTTGGAATTTAGTTTGTTAAATCTGGTTAATGGTCAAAACCAGGTCCAATTACCAGCAACAACTCTGTGCCAGCCTGTTCTGGGGAATATTTATGGCGTATGAAGCAGCTGTGAACCTTCTCGTGTTCATAGAGAACGTGTAGGTATACGTGTGCACACATTCAATTCTGCTGCGTTCCGCGCGATACTGGAAATTCAAGGTCGGTCCTCGTATCAAACAATGAATCGCGCTTTGAAGCCATTAATCTCGGCCAATAATTGAGATGGTACTTCATCGAAAGCGGAGGACAGATGAACGATTTGTCGCGGATAACTGGAAGATTCCTGACGATGCGCGGCTGTCATTTATTAATATTGATGGATCAGCTCGAAACACGACCAGGCTAATTGTTCGCTGTTTGACATTAATCATTGGCAGACTATCATTTGTCTTTCACAATAATATACACCGATCGTCGGAAGAGTTATCGGTTGCATAACGGAAGGCACCTTTATTAAAGAACTATATAAATGCAACCATTTATAATCGGAGTTAAAAGCGAGTGTACACCTTGTAGTCGCTATTAATGTAGGAACAAAAAATAGAAAAAGTAGAAAAAGTAGAGTATGAAAGTAGAAAGATGAGAATAGCATATTCACAAAATTTAACGAAATGAATAAATATTATTGGGAAAGATGCTATAATGACTATTAATCTTTCAACCCTTCATCCTATGACTTTTTCAAATGCTGCGCCGCTCAAAACTAAATACGTATTGTCACAATATTATACATACATTTATCGATCACCGACTCTATAAATCATAACCAATTAAACTTAACAGAAACGCGAACCTAATTTGTCGCATTTCTTAATGACCATATTGCTCGTGTGCACAACGATCGAAAAGTGTAGATTCTATAAGTGTACCCCTTTTATAATATAAAGTTTATCCTGGTTTGCAAATACTCCGTTGACCCAGTGTACCTTGAATGAGAACCCTTGACCATCAGCAAACGAGATTCCTCGCAGAAGGCACGGTTTGCTACGGTTTGCTACGGTTTGCCATGGTATGCCACGATGCGGTACAACGGTGCCGCGAAGACGAAGGAGTAGGTAACGCACACAATGATCGTTCAGTTCGTGCCTGAGCACCCTGGCCCTCTTTCCTTGCTTCTCTGCCCCCGGTGATCTTGAGAGCGGTACCCCCCCTTATCCTCTCATAATAAAACGATCCACCTCGACCAATTTACGCCTTCGAGATCCACGCTGCCGCGGGATGGTTCTCTAGCAGCCGGTTCATAGCCGATAACTCCATTCCGACGCTGGGTCACGACTTCGTGGTACTGTTCGCGGTGTTGACTGGTTCCCCTCTGTCCCCCTTCGTTTCGTGGCTTCTTTAATCGCGTCTCCGTCTCTAATTGCGCTCGTTCCACGAGGGACGTGCATCGTCGATATTTATGTCGGTCGTACTTTAGCCGATCGTGGTGCCACGTCTTCGAGATCCCCGTGGGTCCTTAACGACACCCGTAAACCGTTCCCTGTCCTTTGCGTCACGTTGTTAATAAAAATACGCTTACGGGGGCCATGAACTGGGGCTCGATTCCTTCAGGATGCGATTCGGTGACGTTTCATCGAACATCTTCGACGTTTTATTCGATTTCCACAACGGTTGGATAATGTTGCGAGTTTTACGAAACAACGTTGTTTACTTCACGCGGGTGTAAGCGTCGATTCGAGCCGGTGTAAGTGAATTTGTAGATGCGTCGATGGTATACCGAATGATATTTTTGTTTGATTCGGTTAATTTGATGGAATGAAATTTGACAATAAAAGGTAGAAATTGTTACGTTGTATTTCATAGTCATAGAAGTTTGCTGCTTCTCGATCAAATTTAGCAAACAATTTTACCATTAGACGCACTTAAAGCTTTACAGCTTGAAAAATGATACGTATTGAAATTGCATTTTTGCAAAGACTATAAACTTTCAGTGCAGGAGGCTGACACGACATCATTACATAACACATGCTTCAAAGAAAGATGTTCAGAGAATTTTTAACCACAGTTTTTCTATAATTAAACCCTACTCTTCGATGCAATTCTCGAAACCGCTTTTAAACATTTACCATAAATCATCAATTTCACGTCACACCGAACACGTGAAGCGACGAGTATTCCACGAATACACATCGTCAAGTTTATTTCTTCGTCCGTAAAGTATTAATCGTTCCAGCAGGTCTCCATAATATCATTACTCTTCTAAAACGAACTTCCATAAATACACACCGACTTGGGGGAATATTGAAAAATTGTTTTCCGTCTGGCTCAATGAAGATTACAATTTAAAAGGCAGCCGCTAACGAGCCGGTTTCTATTTTAGTCGGATTCATTGGGCAGATAATTCGCGCCGGTATCCGCTCGCGTGCAACGCAATACGTATCTGGATCCCAGAATCATGGTATATTAAGCTGGCTTCGAATGGAGCTGTTAAAACTTTCAATTAGTTATGAAATAACAGTGATTTTTGTACGATTATCTTTTCCATTCCAAGAATACTATTATCGAATAAATTGTGTTCATTGAAACTTGTATTCAATACATTTTTGCATAAATAGCAATAGCATAAATCCAGATAAACAGGCACATTTCTGACAATTGACCTGTCTCTAAGTTTGTAATTTAAGATGCTGTTTAAAGTTTTGGGTACGTAAACCATTGACACTTTAACAAGAATCTACACCGACCCATAAAGTTAAAGAATAAATATAAAAAAACATGCCTAAATTTTACGCAGTAAGTAGCTCAGAAGATAGAGGAAAGTGCATACATAATAACGCAATTTGTTGCAACGCGATATCTTAATTAGTTCCTGAGATATAGGGCTTCAAAGTTTGTATAGCGGCCGGCGCGTACGAGGGTACTCCCGAATGGGCCGTAGACTTTTTTCTAGGAAATTCGTATACGCATTTCCAGGAATAGTAAAGGGTTAGACGTAAACAATGACCACGTGACCGCTACGCTAGACACTCACTGTCTGGGTCCAAGCGTGAGGCGGCAGCGAATTTCTACAAAAATTACGTTTGTCTTTACACGACGATATCTCAGGAACGGATAAAGATATCGATGTAAAACAAAAACCGAATTAAAGGGGAAGATTTCTACTTTCTTACGAATCTAACTCTATACCGAAATTCGAAAGAGGATTTTGTTGGCAGCCCTTTGAACTTTTTGTAATTTTAATACGCGTTTCTTATGCAGTTTAACATTGTTTCTGACTTTCAATTGCTTCTAACAATAGAATATTATTATAAATATCTATCGCACGCACTATTATCGATTCTTTCGTTTACTCAAAAACAGTTTTTGGAAAAAAAATGCAACCGACTTCGAAATGTACAAAAAAAAAAAGAAATAATTTTAATTTATATTTAGGAGACGGCGCAAAATTAAAAATTGTGTAAATGAAAGATGTTGCTAATGTGAAAATATGTAAAAGGATTAAAGAATTTTGACAATTTCCAATGTAGAAAATTTTTAATTTTGCGCTGTCTCCGAAAATAACATCCATGTCGAATTGAGTAACCTCCTCCTTTTCGAAGTCGGTTAAAAATAATGTTCAACGATTCATTTCCAGTACAGAATGGCTATCGAATTTATCAGATTTGATCCAGTATCCATTGAGACCATTTTATAAGTCAAAGTACCTTCTAGATAGTTTAAAAAAAATCACTTACGGTCAACTTTTTTAACAGTTTAAACAAAATAATTTTATCAGTATTCCAAAGCAATTCTTGTTTATAAAATATTATAAAATATCCATCTATTTTTAATAATCAGCACACTAAACGCTACAAGAAATACACCGTAGGTGTCGGAACCTAAAAGAATGTTCGAATTTGTTGGACAGCACTCGCGAGACGCGCAATATTTTTTGAACGCGGTTCCGCGCCTCACAGACACGAAGGTAATCGACCGGTAAAAAGCTCGTTATAATTTTAACTTCGGCTGTCACCCGGCACGAAGGAATTGCGACTCGAAGAGTAGTCGTCTCGTCTTTCAGCTCCGCGGGGATAAATTTGACGTTTCGATGGGAGCACTCGTTCCGCGAGTTGCTTGAACCGCGACGATCGTAGCCGAGCTTCAAGGCCGATGCAATTATTGGGTTTATAGATGTGTCAGATGGATATTTACTGCACCGTTTGTTTTACTCTGAACACGCCGTTGTAAAGCTCGGGGCCGAGTCGTCGCAAATAAATAGTATTGCTCGGGGAGGGAAAAAACGCGGACGTGCCGGACTTTATTAACCGATTCCGACGATTTTTCAGCGTTCAACTTCGGTCGAGCGATTTATTTATGCGGCAAAGAAACCACTAGCGTTTCGTGTGCTCTAGAATCTTAGTATGCTTCTCTTTTTTATATTTCGTCTAAAGTGCTGCGATTCTTAATACGCTGATTTTGAAGGTTTCTCGTTTTTCATTACACCGATATGTTCGTCATTCGATGGATACCTCTTACAGAATTTTGATATATAATATCAGTTATCAAAGTATAAACATTTGATCAAACCTTAAATTCTAAATTGATGTGTTAACACTTTATGTTACGGTAAATCTTGGGGAAAATGGTGATATAAGGCATAAGGGAAGGAAGCCTTAGTGGACACTTTAGAAATTTACCTAGTCAACCATTCATTTAATTTCGTTATTAATTGAACTAACCATATTCGAAATACATAATTATTGTCGACGATTGAGATGAGTGATAAGACATTCTTTTTCTACGGTGTCATTTTTCCTAGGAAAGCCTATGGTACTTGCCAGTGTACATGTAACGACACAATAATGACAGTACTCTCAGCTTAATATTTACAGAATTTAAAATCATACAATTGAAAATTTATAGAATTTCACGTTCGTGTCTTTGGCCTAAGGCGGACGATATTAATCTGGTGCAGTTGGACACTCTTTCAAGTATTCAACAAAACTATTTTAATTAAAACCGTTTGCATTAAAATTGATAACAGATATTAATGAATATTGATACGTAACACCCCGTGACTGGGAACAAATGTACTACTGATTATGAAAGTAGTGTATATCAAAATTCTACGATTATTAAAATTTCCTCGACCACTTTCGTAATCACAAGCACAAATAGTATCTGGTTCACTCCATTTCTGTTTAATGCGCAACAGTTTCCTATACGTCTTCTTATTAACATCTCCGTTCCCGATGTTTGAAGGATCCGCGAGTCCGTTTACTTTACACGATCATTACTTTCTTAACACACTGCACACAACCCGATATTGCGGCGTTGTAGATTAAAATAAATGATGCATTTAATATCTCTCAGGCACGAATGCAATAACTGGCCTGCTCTTGAACGTTCGCGCGATCATCTTCGTCTCGCTGGGGTCACGAGAATGACCCGCGCGTTTTTAGCGTCGTATTTATTAACGCGGCTACGAAGCCGTCCCGTATCTCTGCCGGTTCATGTTCTGTCCACAGACATTTCAATTTGAATGCGGCTCTCCATTATGCTTTGCCCCGGGGCCGTTTGATTCGTTCATGAAACTTTTTGCTACGACGAAGCGTACATTACTTCGCAAAAGGCTTAGAGCGTTTGCCGTTGCTGTTGTCAATAATGCCACCGATGAATATCAATAATACCGAAAGGTTGTCGATAACTCGATGTATCGGTAATATCGTCAAGATAACATTAACCCTTCTCAGAGCAATTCGTTTAATATAAGTTTATACATTTTTCTTTTTTTTCTTTTCGTATTGATTTTAAAATGCAGATAGAATGAAAATATGACGAGAAAACAATGTTTCATGTATTAAGAAACGTAGAAAGTATTCAGAAATATATAAAGGCACGTTTAACATGAAATATTCGTTTTAATAAATCTGAATTTAAGGTTTTCTAACGTTTAACAACCTTTGCTTTGCTACCGTAACTATCCGATAGTGTCCAATAGAGATCATTGAAAATCCTCGACATTATATTGAAGTAAAGTAAATTCGATAATAGAGGAAATTGATCGTTATTATCTTATACAAGTCAAAAATTAAACAAAGTGATTTTGCGATAAAATAAACACTCTTGATTCTGTATACAAAATCAGTTGTAATTTTAATTCATTTTTAATTTACCAGTTAATATAAATTAAATTCAGAGATTTTTTTAATAAACACATTATTACGTTTCTTGGTTTGGATTTGTACTTGAGAAGAAATAGCGTGCGATGGTTTTCTATCATTTATTTAAAAATATCGGTAAGTTTGATATAATTTATTCAAGATAGTATAACTTTGTATTCATTACCTGTGGCAATAAACTTTTATCGAAATTAGCCAGATCACTTTAGCTCTCGTTTTATAGTCTCATTCGCAGTTGAATTCATCGATATGCACGACGATAACGAGAATTATCGGTTCTCTTTTACAGGAACGATAAATACTCTTATGGTTGAGTGTTATATTACCTGGAATTCAAGCGTTCCAGTTATGAATGAAATAAAATGCCGTCATGGACGCTGCTTCTTTAATATTCCCGTAAACCGAATAATTGCCCTATCCTTGAACATTCAGCGTGATTTTCGAATGGAATGTAAAATCTTTTCTTATCGTGATATCGAAATAAATTGAAGCTAATAATCCAAGTTATTATGTAATTAAAACGTTTTTTTATTCCATTATACACTTACAAATGGAGAAATAAAGTATACATATTTCAGTAATATTTCCGTTCTGATTATATCGCAGTCGCGACAAATCTTGTTATTCGCTTATTTTCAAGACGTCAGAAATAGATTCGAATTATCTTCTCGGTCTGAAAGTGTTAAGGAACGTATCACCATCGGTCACTGGAAAATACTACTCTACATTATTACACAAATTGAGGGTTGTCGATTGAAGAAAAACGACGAAACAAGTTGTTTCGAGGCTGTTGCTGCACGACAACATATTCCTATGCACACCGGTTATTGCGAAGGTTGTTGTTAACATGGAATGCGGTTTCACGGAGTTGGCTCACCCGCCCTTTAGCCCTGATCCGAATCCAAGAGACTACTGTTTGTTTTCAAAATTGAAATTGAATTCGCGAGGAAAGATATTGAAATCGTTTCAAATCGATGAAGTAGGTTTAACAATCGACAATGATATTTTTTTCCAATTCTTCTACTGTTTTAAACTTTCAACTTTGAACAAACGTTGAGATACATATCAAAGTGTCTGCTACATTGTTCAGTCATTTATTACTCTGAGCGTTTAAAATTGTTAGTAATGAAAATGTAAGTTTGGAAGGAAGTCTTTCGCTTGCGCCATCAACCATTCAGGTTTGCCCAGGAACCACTTCGAATGCATCGAGGGCACAAAAGAACCCAGTTTTAATATTGACCCAGTTGTAAAAGTGAGTTTGAAATCACTTGAGATTACTAACCCCCTTTTTTTAGAACGATAAATTGCTTGCAAATGAATTCGAAATACGTTAGTTGAAACTGCTGGATCTTAAACCCAATTAGGCTTCGTTACATGGTCGTCCTCCGTTTAACGGGAAATTTATTTATTCTTCCTACAAACAGTAATATACAGCGGTAAGAATAAAAGTTGATTACACGATATACACGGACCGAGCAATCGCCGAAGCACGCTCAAAGTAATTTTGATGAAACTATTACTGCTCTTGATGTTGTTGCTCGTTTCTCGTCGCAATTACGTTTACGTTGAAGCAGCCAACAGCCTCGTAATCGTAATCTGGATTGCAAGAAACACCTTGTGCTTTCAAGTATTCTATAAAGTCGGTTAACTGCCAAGTTAAAGGTTTCGTGCAAACGGCCAGGGATAAAATTGATCTTAAAATGACCCCGCTCGTGTTGCGGAACGGAAATATCAAACCATCTTATTTTCCGCTTGGCGCTCCTATTACTTGTGTTGTTCGTACAAATGTAAAATAATACTAGCTGCCGTATAAAATAATTTTCTAACGTTCAAAAGAAAACAATTATTGTAGATAGTAATTTTTTCCTAAACGTGAAAACTTGTTGAATTCCAAGATTCCGAGAAGCATTTTGTCGATTAAATTCATTTTCTGAGGATGTTGTGAGGATGTTGTTCTACATTTGCAGTTGCATGCGAATTACTTGTAGGTATGTCCTTACAGTCTTGTGTTATTAGTAAAGTGAGAATGTTAGTCAAAATTTGTCTCTCCTTCTCTATTTTTAATTAACTTTAATTAATTCGAGGCGCCACAGCGCTGTAGGTCCCCCTGGCAGTCGGCGTGTTAATTGGACGACGATAACATCAATTAACTCTTTCGCTTCGGTTGGAAACATGATATTTTTTCGAATAGAAATTAATTTCTTTAATTACCGGATTATGTTTATAGATAATATCTACCAAACAATTTCTAATAAATTATTTACTTTCGTCTAAAATTTTGTTTCTATTCGATCCATTTTACGGTATCTGCTTCTTCTTTTTTTTTGTTATCAAAGGTAGACCGTTTTCTTAATTCGAAATCATGTTGGAGTATCCGCGGGGGCAGCATACCCCGGTCGCGAAGCTTTTCTTATTGGGGTATGTAAGGAACGCAAGGGAAAAAGTCTGTTTCGGCGTGTCTCGGCTCGAGCGGATTTCTTGCGCGTGCAGCTTCGATTGCCGCGAGATAGTTCGTTGATCGCAAACCTACAAATGCTCGTGTCGCCTTGGCTGCCATAACTCGCAGAAAAACCTGTCCATATGCTCGCGGCGTCCGCAGTTTCATTCGTGGCCCGAACGAAAGACGATTTTATCTGTTCAGCCGTAACTAATACCGGTTTTTCGGTACGGTGGCCGATTTCTTGCCAATCAACGGCCTACCCGAGGGTGGACCGTTTATTCGGAATCGATTTAATCGTCGGATAAATAAACCATGCCTGGAATTCGTTTATTCTTCGCATTACGAAATCGAGCGGGAGAACGTTCGCAATTATTTTTGACTAAAGGACCGAAAGGTGTTCACCTCTTTTTTGGCTATTGATATCCTTCGATTTTCAGCAACGGTTAAAAATTTGAGACCCTCTCTACAGTAATTGGGCGGAGGGTGAGGCGGGAGGAGTATTTTATGTTTATCATATTACTACTTCGAAAATTCTACACAGAAATGAATGACTGTTTCAAAATTCTTAATTTTCAAAGCATATCAATTATATTATGTTTCATACATTGATAAGCAATACTTCGAATAAGGGTAAAAAATTTGAAAAGTGGAAATGAAAGGGTAAGAAAATAAATTTTAATTGTTTCAAGGTCGATAGAGTATTGAATATTGTATTTTAACCCTTTCGCTACGAGCGGTTTCTCCGGCGAGGCATTTCCACTGAACGAGCCTCCGTTGCAATTCGAGTAGCTCTGACGGTGTTTTTTTTTTTTTTAAAGAAAATGATGCAAATCAAAATACTGATGCTACGTTTCAATAATTCCAATCGCTCGTCGTATGTATGTATAATACAATACGCGGCAATTTATGGAGGGCGACTATAGTCGCCCGTAGTAACGAAAAGGTTAAATCCTTTATCTTTATATGCAATATAAAATGAAATATAAAATTTCAGCTATTTCAGGTTTGATAGATAGTAAGTATTTAATGAGCATACAGTACCACCTCTTCGATTGTCCACACAAAAAATAAGGTACTATGGAAATTGAACATGCTCATTAAATTACTCCAAAAGTAGGTAGATCGTATTTAGATTTCCACTTAAATCCAGAGAAAAAGTAATCGTAGAAATAGTTTGATGATGATTCAAGATGATATACAAATTTTATACCATATTTTATCCACGTAATATTATCTGTCCTGACGATGAACAAGAGTTGTCCTATCGGCTGAAACGATGATATTTTCCTCGTAGAATTGTCTAAAATAAACAAACCGATAAAATTGCTAAAACTTCGAACAAAAAATTATCTGTCATCCTCGAATGGCTGCATTCTATTTAGAATTCCATATCCGAAGATCATCAAGTTTTTCTATTAAAAAACAAAAACGAATGATTGAAACAACCAAAAATAATTTCGAACGCAGCTTATTTAAATAAAAGGATAAATTGTATTTTTCATGAACCATATTTTTTCAAGCGACAGCGAAAGTGTTAATCGAATAACGCTCGATTATGATCCAAAAAAGTATAATACAGTATGCGTGTCGCGTTTCGCATAGTTGCTGGAAGATTTAATCGTCTAGTATTGACGCGGAATAGTTACATAATTGCTAGTGTCCATATATAGAGTCACGTGTGCTGGTTTATATACGAGAATCCGACTTTTTTTTTACTTTCGAGTTGAAGCCGGTTGAATCGATGCCCGTTTCTTTTTGCCCGTCTCTTTCGACCGATCGAACGATCCTCGGAAACTGTACGGCGGATCGGTAATTGATTTTACGTTTAATTGAATACAGGACGCGGTGTTTCTGTTGGTCATGATTCACGATAATAACAACGTTTCTTGTCCACCGCGGAAGTGTTATTACAGAGACCGCATTATTCTACGTATTCCGATAAATTGCGCGAGATTTTCTGCGATTAAGAGGTCCACTTAAACAGTTGCATATTGAAGTGCATAATGATCGTGGTAACTCGTTTCGAATGCTGCCGACTTTGATAACTGGGATTATTTAACGCCAGAGATATTTTTAGTATAGCTGCGAATTGATGCAAAAGTTTTAATACGAGTTTCTGATGTTATTGCTGGAAATACAATTAATACAAAATTGATGGGGAAATGTGTTGACTCTGGAAATGTAAAATTAATTGTATATTAAATTTCAACGATATTCCAAAGTAAATTGTGCTCGTTTAAACAGAAATATCGGTAATTGACGGTCCATATACATACTTATGGATTTTATATCCTTTCGTTGCTAAATAACGCAAAAATTGGATCTAATAGAAATTTGATAATCGTATTGAAGTCGTCTCGACTAAATTTGAACGGTTATTACCCTCTCGTATATCTAACGTAACAACAGAATAATATTGTATGTTATCATTTATCCAGCAAGCTCGATCATCCGCCGCTAAAAATCACGATCTCGCTAAGCGGCTCTATAAAAAGCCTTTAGAGAGATCCCACGCTATCTTCTGGTCTAACGACCCACAAACACACGGACAACGATTCTATACACGGACACGTGGAAAGGTTGGCAACGAAGCAGACGCATAGTTACTGGAAGATTTAATCGTCGACCATCGGCTCGGAATACTTACATAATTGCTGGCGTCCCGTAACCGGTATGGACTCACGTGCGTTGCTTTACGAGGATTTATGTTTTTGCCACGGAGCCAACTATTTCGTGCCATCTCTGTCCCCCCTTTCTTATCCCGGATTCTCTGTCGTTCAGTCCGCACAACGTGATCGGAACCAGCCACGGAAGCGACGTGCACGTCGGTAATTGATTTTAGATTTAATTTAATTAACCCGTCGATGCGCCGGCTTTCAGCGCATTTGCTTGGCTTTTAGCGTCTGAACCGTTGAACGCTTGTCCGCGATTCTTATTGCGTCTGGCGCGTCGGAATTTGCAATCGCGAAACAACAGGGACGTCATAAAACTGTTTACACGGCACTTTTATGTGATCGTCATGGTGTCTATGATGAATCATTGAAAAAGCCAACGATTGTAATTAAATTTTTAACTCTTTCACAGTCGTTTTTTTTTTCTTTTCATCGAAGGTCTTGCGCTTAAACATTTGATAGATTAACAATCAAAATTTTCGGGTATAAAGGGTTGAAATGATTTTTGTTCAGTTCGGCGATTTGTCACCCAGTATGGTAGCAGGAAGTAACCCTCTGTCGCGGGTCTACGTCGACAGAAAGTCAAAGTAATCGATAATGGACGAACGATAATGCATGGCTCACCTCCGGGTCGTTGTAACCGGGCTCAATATGGTTTATGCGCTGACAGGGTAACACGAATGATAAAACAGCATAATACAACCGCACGGCCATTGTCGTTGCACTGTGAAATTACCACGATCGAGACTTGTGTTTTGCCGATCGTTTCTGAAAATTAATGCGACAGCGTTGCATCAAACAATCTCCTGAAATAAATTGCCGAGGCCGGGAGGTCGCAATTTGCCAACATTTATCTCTAACTGTGCACGCCTAGTTATTCGTTGCGCGATAAAAATACACGCGATTGCGTCCGATGCGTGACTGGTTCGATTATTTTATGTTTCGAGTATCCTGATGATGGTTTTAATTAAAAGAAATCATCGTACTTTCTCTTTTTATTGGTACATTTAGTTTGAATCCATTTTCTTTTAAGTATTCATTTATCATGTTTCATTGATGTTTTTGAAACATGAGTTCTGGCTCAACAGATGTGTATGATTGATATATTTACGTGACGACCGACGTTAAAAATAAATTTGACAAATAGATAAATGAAAGATGAAAAATGAATAGAACCATATTGATCATTTTTATGATTTGAGGAAAAAATTTTGAGATTTACCAGTCTGATAGGTACGATTTTTTTCATTTTAAACTGAAGATTCTTTATTACTAAAGGAACTGGAATTTTTTGAGTCAGAATAATTAAATATTAGTTCTAATTAACCCGAAAAAGATAGTATAATAATTGCTGTAATCATTTAAAGAGAATAAAAGTATATTGAACCAGCTTTGAAACAAACTTCATTTTTAATCCAATTTGCAATTGTGATCCTTTATTTTTTGTCCATCAGATTATTAGTTGATCTTTTTAACTTTATATGTATTACAGTATTCAATATATTTTTTTTAAATAATAGATTGATAAGGCTAGATAAATGCAACAAACAATTTGGTTCAGATTATTAGAATGCGTTATGATAAAATCAGTACCAGGATACACTAAAATAGAAAGCGTGATTGTCCGTTCTTTTGAATTACAACTACAAATGATGCATCATTAACGTTTTATAATGCGTCGTGCATCGATTCAAGTTCATGCTCATAAATTAGAAATCAATAGCCTGTTATTAAATATGCAAGCGGGCAATATCGACGTTATTGTCGATAATTGAGATTTCATTGTTCGCTTCATTCAATCCGCAATCGAAATGGTTTGTCGTTCAACAAGAAAGTACATACAAGCTTGACAATTATGTTGAGTGTAATGAGAACTGCGTTGCATAATACGTATGGAGTGGTATTTAATTTACCAAAGATGGTTAACTGTTATCTGATATTAAATTAATTTTTTACGATCGTTAGTGATCGTTCAAACATTTTTAATCGCAGAATATTTCATTTGACTCTGACTTTATTGTCGCTGGTGTTCAATAATTCAATGTTTCATTCATATGGTTGACCATCACGATGGTTAACGCGTTGAAGACAAAGCGACGTTTACCCATCGTGGTCCACCTAGAAACTGATTTTCCTTCTGCATTTATCGTAAATCAATGCATCGCCCCGGCCGCATCGGGCTGCAAAAGTGTCCATAAAATACCGGGCGCTCAGCCAGATCAGATCAGTCCTGTTCTGACGTAAAACGGGCTGCAGTTTCAACCGAGATACATTATTCCTTGGTGCCAAGACAGTTCGAAATAAGGGTCCCTGGTAGAGAGTGAATCACTCGCGAAGCTCGATTCTATCATGCTCGAAAACACTCCTCGCGATTCATCTGGACACGTCTCGTCTCAGAAACTACTTGTCCATTTACATTTTCATCGTCGATCGGCGTCGTAAATTCTTACGAAACTCTTTCCTCACCAAAATTTCCATACATAAATTGTTGACATTCGACAGTTGTTGTTCGTTTTCATTCCTCGGCATTAAAGAACCTCGACGTGTACTGGTTTAACCCTCCGTAAACCATATTTTGTATGTTTGAAGAAAGGATATATAAATTCTGAAATACATTCGATTCTTTATAAGCAATTTTAAATAAATGATTACGACAGCATTGACCTTCTTCAACTTACTAGCAGACTGCGCCCTGAAGGCGAATCTACTTGAATTAATTTTATAAAAGTTTAATCTGTCGATGGAATCCTGATTCCCGATCGAATTCTAGATAGGATCGTAAGGGTAAAAGTTTCGAAGGGATGAAATCGTAGTCGTTCCTTCAGGTTCGTTGAACGTCCAAGTGGGCAAAGAGGGAAAAGGGAGTTGGGGAAAAAAAGAAACGTAAGAAACAGAAGGAGAAGCAAGACATTTTTCCTGGCCGTGCATGACTTACGGTTCGTATTATCGTTACGATCTTTTCTTTGGCGGAAAGAGGGAAGTCTCCTGGCGGCCGTCGTTCGATAACGTCATGAAAGTGAACACCATCTTGGCTCAACTTTCTTTTATTGAATCTACGGGAAACCGCTCCTTCTTTCGCTCGGTTTTACAAACGAGCCTAGAGGAGACGCATCGAAACGAAGCTATTAAAGAGATACTTCTCCGGGGACGATTTTATAGGAAGCTCGATAATTTGATCGCCGATAACTTCTTTCAGACCAGACCTTTTGTGATCAAACGGTAGCTCAATCCGTCTGCTGATTAATAGTTGCTTTTCGTGAGATACATTGATTGTGCCATTACTTTTGTTACTCTTGTTTTAACATAATAAATAGATTGTAAATGAAGGTAAAAGCGAGTAACGTTGGTTATTGATATTACAAATTGTATTCTTAATGATAATGGACTTTGAAATTGTATTGTAATAAGTGTGAATTAAACAGTGTATATTTTCAGTATCAGAATTAATTGTGATGTCATTACAATACATCGAACAGTGAGAAGGAGTTAAACATATTACTCAGAGTTTATAATAAACAGTTTTATTTTTGTTATAGTTCAGTGAATCAATCACGTATTATCCACTAATTTCAAACTGAATTTCAAATAAAAATTTGCATTCGAATGAGTTGAACAGAATAAATAGAGTCGCATATTTTCCTTGCGTCTTTCACAAACACAAACAGTGGATCGAAAAACTCGTCAGTATTTTACTTTCATCTCCTTTTTATATGAAACAAGTTTTTGCATCTCTGAATAAAATAGTTTTTCTCGTTCGTGATAAAAATCTAATCAGTCGAAAGGGGATGAAACGTCTGGCATCGAAAATTTCATATCACGAGATTGAAGTTTACAAATTTAAATTTGCAGGTTGCCCACATTCGTTTTTAAAAGAAAAAGAAGAAACGTAGAAACGGGAGTTCGCGATAAATTCTAGATACGAGAATTAATGTCGCGAAGACTGGGGTAGGAAAAAGAAAGCGACGTTTGGTCGTACGACGACTGCATTCCCTATTCTACAACAGGGTGAATACTGCATACTGAGCGAAACATTACCGACATTATAAATGAGAATCGTAAAATATTATGGCACGTACTGCGTTCCCATTTGTTATCTTTTTTTTCTCTCTTTTCCTCCTTTTGCCAACCGTTTCACCGTCGTTGTACTCGCACACTTTCCGCTCGAGATGAAATTATCGCGACGAACAGTACCGAGGCGATGAATTTTTGAGCCGATCCCTGAAGCGTCGTAACTTTTCCTTTATCTTCTCTACAGGATGTCTCATACAATTCAGTTTAACCTTAAATATAATTAGGAATCGGAAAATCGTCATAAGACAAAATTGCAGCTTAATTACACATTAATCTGAAATTACATTTTTAAAAGTAACGAACTATTAATTTTGTCTCGATTGAAGTTTTTAAGGACACAGAATATGCATAAACGCAATACAAAAATACAGAATATAACAATATTTAATTCTGTTCTTTGCAAAATATAGCTTCCCTCGTTCACTCGAAACACTCTGTACGTATATTAATTTTTTGCCATTCGCTTACAAAGCGAAATTTTAAGATTTAATCACCAGGCAGGTAGTCGAACAGGTTATACAATTGAATTACTGCCACGTTGGTTGTTCGTTGACCGATCGAAGAAGCGGACAAAGTAGTTGAGAGTGATTTTGTACGTCGGTGTTCATTAATTATCTATCAATTATTGTTGATCAAAAGGTAATAGGTTGAGTAATTCTATTGGAACGCTTGCTACGGTTGTTTGACAGTAGATTGGTATATCTGATTATGGTATTAATAACAGTGCTTTAATGAATGCACCTTAATCTACGATCATTATCATTTATTTTGTTACAGCTGAATATGTTTTATTTATTGCATAATCTTATGCATTTTATCGTTACTGTTCTTCCATAATAATTTGCCAAATAATGACATTAGTAAATTCACAAGTTGTAAATCATGAATTTTTGTTACACAAATATTTATTACTGATTTTTTATTTCAATGATTGATCGTTTCCATTATATCATTTTCGCACGAATACTTTTTCGTAGTACCAATACATTAAGAAATAAAACATTATCCAGACTTATGTTTGTTTTTTTTGTAACTGATAAAGAAATCAAAAATTTGTTCTGTCACGAATAAAACTTTGTCGAAGAATCTTCAAAATGATAGCACTTGCTTTTTGTATACCTTTTTCTGTACATGTCTTCGAGGTCATTCTTCTACTAATTATGAAAAAAAAAAATTAAGTTGGTCAAGTCAAGCAGAACGCATGTCTAGAAATTATAATACACTTCACTCTTCAGTTTCTCTTCCCACAATATTTAACCATTGAAATCCGTTGGAAATAACAGAAATCCATGTCGTCGACACAGTGCACCAGTTCCGACCGGTCGAACCAGTATCGTTAATTCAACAAAATATTATGACACCCTTTTCGTCGTCCCGTTTTCATCCAGCCGTTCTCTTCGTCTCATAAAATAGCACCGTCCACGCTTTCGTTTCTGAATTACGGTCTCTTCTCTCGATTCCCGCCGATTCTTCGCACGCGTGACTCCGCTTCGTTCGTTCCTCGAACCACCGCGATCCCGCGAGCACCTCGAAGGCAGGATAATTAACGAGCGGAACGGCGACGATCTTAAGAGTTTCGCGCTGTTCTCGCGTGATATTTATGTTATTCGTTAGCGAGCGCAATTTGGGCTGCCGACGAAATTAATTGCACGCCAGGAGGATCGAATTCGCGAGAGGGGCGCACGAGGGATGGGCAGAGGAAAAAAGAAGATTGTCCGCCGGTCAATCAGCCCCGGTGAATACGCATCGACGAGAAAAGGTGATTCGTAGCCGGAAAGCGAAACGTGGGATTGACTGTTGCGGACGGTTACTTATGGCTCGATAATTGGTATAATAAGTTGTGGGTGAACTGGTCGCCAGCGGCTCGTTAGCCGTAATTCCTTTCGGCGGGAACGATTATTTATCGTCGACGATTGCGATTGTATCATTGCCATGGACTCGATAGCGGTTATTGATAGCTTTCTCGCCAGATGCAAATAATAATCGTCGCTCGAACCGCAGTGAAAGTATGAAAAGAAATTTCTTTTAATCGATCGCGTCGTGGTCAAACGACATGTTTAATTATCCCGATCAGCGAATAAATTCGATGACGCGAATCATTCGGAGAAGGATCATTAAACACTCACCGCGGCTGATAGTAATGATAGCAGTTTCTCGATAATAGTTTCGTAATGTTACGGCTATTCTGGTAATTGGAAGCCGTAAATGTTGCTTCACGCGTTGCTACGAGAAACTTTGTCTGGGACATTGATCACCCTATAGAGTGTTTCATAATTGAACATTGAAATAGTGTAAGAAACAAGTACTTTATATAATTTAAATATTTTGTACAGTTAATCATTTATTTTTTTATTATTGCTATCCTATTTAAAGTATATTCGTTTATAAATTTAAATTAGCGTTTGAAATGTTAACAAACCTAGAAGAGTTTCATTTCGACTCCATCAAAGACATCAATTTAATTTTTTCGTTAATCCAGTCTAAAAAAATTGAAAGCACGCATTGTGTAAAATGGTCGTGGAACGACAGATCGCATTTGCCCCGAGCAGAAACCGTGTTTACGGCGTTTAATCACGGACGGACGTAAAATTTTATTCGCAGAAGGACAGCCAAAGGTGGCATGCGAACTTTCCCACGGCGTGTACGGATTGAAATCGTGGGCTGAAGTGTTACGCAATGTGCCAGAGCCGGCGTGGAACTCTAAAAACAATCGGGGTAACCGAGCACTCGATCAGCATGCGACCCACCGAAACGTTCGTTGCGATCGGGCGTACACGTGAATTTAATTGACTGTAGAACGAACACGCGTGCACGAAACGTCATGCCATTGTACCCAGAGACCCGGGTCCAATTTGCGGCACGGATTCTCCCTCTGATCGGCTGTCACAATTAAAGTCGTAAAATCGCGAACTAATGGCGTCGTTACATTAATTCCAGCCGTTGCATCGAGGGGGGAGGGAGAAAAAAAGGACGATATCCGCGAAAACGTATAAAAGCTGTTGTGGCGCGACGCGTACAAGCGTCGAATTAGCATGTTAAACAGGCATCTTTAATTTCACGATGTCCCCGGGAACATTAATTGACGTAAACGTAATTAATCGTTCGCACTCCGCCTCTTTCCGCCAGCCAGTTCGCGATATCGACAAACTCGAGGGGGATCTTGATGTGACATTAACTTAACAAGATAATTTTCGCGGATACCATTCCCTCCTCGATGTACTGTTCGGTTGAACTCGTAAAACCTTGTATTTTACTTTTGACAGAGTAACAGGTTTTCAAGAAGTGTTTAAGGTGCGAGATAAACAGGATTTATTGTTAATAACGTGGAGCTGCGAAAGCAAGTGATGCTGTTACTTTTTCTAAGACCAAAAAATCTTGAAATAGGCTATTAATTAAAGTGACAGTATAGTACAAATTTTTTTAAAATATTCTTCCCTGGGAAGCTTAAGGAAAATTCTTTGGATTTTCTTTTCTAAAATTACGTTTATTAATACCTAATTGGTGTGGTGGTTATTTTATTACTTAGAAAGAACAGTGGGGTCCACAAAACCCCACAGAAATAATAAATTTGTAGATAATTAAACAAATGGTTTTATACTCGTTATTATATTTAAAGCTAATTAAGTTGTGCTTTTTATAAAAAGTTGTGCCTGGTATATCTCACCAGACCAGCAAGAAAAATCGTATTTATTCTTAAAAGTATAATATTTTGAAATTACTAAGTTCCCAAAAGTACAATATTTGTTTTCTTAATTTCTATAAAGAAATTATAATACATTTATCAGGGACGACAAGATTAATATCCAATTTATTATTAGTATAAAATTTGTATTTAATGGAAGTCGTTTCACATGTAATTTGTGAATTTCATGATCAATTTTGTGATTTAAAAAGTTGAATGCAGCAATGATTACATCCAAGGGTTGCAATAATGAATACATGAATGAAGAAATACTCAGAGTAATATAAACGGTAACATATTTAACATTCAAGCGTTGCAATAAACATTTCTAAGTGCTATAATGTTGTGCAGCGCAACTGCAAATGTAGGATAATTTAGCATACATTTAGTTTAACGAGCAAAAGGTTGAAATCAACCAGAGAGCATTATAATTCAAATGAATGCGAATTGATTGAACCTAAATCCTTCCGTCTGGCGTGCGATGATTTACTTCGCCGAAATAAAAAGTGGCAACCTTGATCATTGAACGATGCCACTTCGACATGTGTTTGATACACTAGGGATGCGGATCGGTTAAAGAAATATGCAAATAATAATTTATGATGCGAAATTTTTTGGCAAATTAAACTTGCATTGCGATTTGCATGAAATTTAATGGCTATGTTAATCGCGCTGAGAGGAGATAAATTCGTAAACGTAGTCATTGAGATTTCAGATGTCTTCTGCATTAATTAATGCTACGTAATTAAACGTTTCATTAAAATATTTTAATAAGAATCAAGATGAGAATGGAGCGTTTTGATCTTAATATGAAGCGTTAAGCAGGGATTGTTTCTATGTTTTATTATTTTTTGCCTACGTATTGCGAATATAACCATTTAATTTCCTGTTAATTAATTTTTTTTGAAACCTTTAATTACGCCAATCGTTACTGGAATAAGTAAAATAATTTTTATTACAAAATATTTTTCAATAGAAATTACGTGGAAGTATAAATGAAAATTTATACACTAGATATTTAATATTTTACAGTATTTTATTTTCATTTATCGAATTTTCTGTTGTTACCTTAAATATTATTTCCAAACTTCTGAAAACTTCATACATTAAAAAATCCAGTTTCAATCTTGACTCTGGATCACGATTGACCCATGATTCCCCGTAACAGAGTTAATACGATTTACTTTCGCGTTTCAGTTTTCATTTAATTATACGTTCTGAAAAAAAAAATATCTCCTCTAATTCATCGATTGTTTCGATGCGGCAATCTAACGTAACGACGACGGTCCCTTTTAATTAACCATTTTTCATTTACGCCAGACCCAGATGAAAAAGCGATGAATTCCATTGTTGCAACCATCTTGAATCTCGCCGTTCAATTATCCGCTGCACCGTGAACGAACGAAACGAAAAGCAAGGAGGATAATAAAAAAAAAAAGAAAAGCGGCGTTTGTCCCTCGGCGAGCGGTGGGCAACGCCGGTTAAAGCCGTCGTATTAAGGTCGTTTCTGTCGTGGAACGATGTCTAGTTTGTCGGGAAAAAGGATTAAATCGTGGTTTCCGTCGCACGGCGTGATTATACCGACTGCAGAGGATGGTGTGCGATGAGAAATAATTCTCTGGAAAGCATGACCCGTTTCACCGGTGCTTTGTGCTTTAAGGATTATCGAGCCGGTTCACTCTGATGCATTTTCCCCAAAATCGTGGACAAAGATCAATTTTTTTTTTTTTTATAATTAGCCAGCTATAATTATTAAATAATAATTTTTAATGTAAAGCTGTAATTAGTTTTTCAATACTGAAGGATGTTTAATACATTCTGAAATGAAATAAAGAAGGTTCCTTCGTGAATTTTAATCGATCCAATATAAAAAATGTGACTGAATAACCGACGTGCTCGTTACTTGAAATTAATCAGTCGATAATAAGGATTCGGCAACGTCACGATGAAAAAGAAACGCAATATTCGAGCGACACGTCGCGCATAAAAAGCTTAACGATAAATACGCCTTAAAAGAAAAATGCCGAACATATGTTTACTCCAAGGCAGGATCGGTTCGTTTATGGCCGCTCTGTACATAACTGCTTCGACAGCTCCTCTTATGTCTCTCGGTATCAATTTCGTTGCACCATTTGCGGTTAATATCTGCAAAGATTACCGTAACTGAAGATGTTTCTCAGATTACGGAGCCGATCAACACGACGCCAATAAATTTCATCCAGCATCATGATTCGAGGGTCGTTCACGACGGGTGTCCTTAATCGTTGCGCGCTGATGAATCGAGTGACCCGGTTTCGAAAGAATCGTGAAAGAGTGGCAAACGAACCGATCACGGAGCAATTTTATTCGATATCGTAGCGCGTCGTGTCGCATAAGTGGACAAGAGCAACATTTAAGGTGATTACTGTTGATGAGAGTGGCTCGCCAAGAGAAGAATGAATAATAGACCGGTTGGGAGGGGGGACACGTTCTGATTGAGTTAACCGTCGGTATACGTCATTATACGTCGACTCATCGGCTCTTGACGTCAAGGCTGACTGCCGCGAGTACGTATTATCTCGACGTTGTATTCAGGTCATTTGTAATTAACCTGCCAATGTTCTCCGATGCGTACTGCAACACACCTTCCACATGTTTCTCCGCGCACCACCGATGATTTCTCTCAACCGATCATCTTTTTCCTTTTTTTCTTTAATCGCAGGAATACCGACAACATCACCGGGTAGATGGGCCATTTGTTCCGGGCCACGCATTTGAGAACTTCCATGCTTTGTGAAACTTAGGCGAATGGAATTTTGTCATATGTTTTTAAAAGTCTCTAGCTGATTCTTGAAACATTTGCATTGTCTATGCGTTAGTTAACAAATGACAAAAAGATAAATTATATTGTTTTCAATAATATCGAATTTAACACCATGCCCCCTGAGCATCTAGAGGCATCGGTTTTTTGATATAGAGCGGGATGAAAGCTTGGTTATGAGATAAAAAGTCAGAAGATATCTGCGAAAATTTCACAAAGACTTAACAAATAATTGGAATCAGTGGCATGCTGAGAATAGAGATCGAGTGACCCGGACACCCATCAAAGAATGATTTATTTCTCCAATTATGTGCCTCAAAAATATTTTCCGCTCAAATATTAATTTTAATAATATCTTATTTTACATAATAATTAGCATTTTGATTAGCGCGTATCAGTATCGTCCTAAAATAGTATCTTACTTAATTTAATGTTAAATATTTTATTTGTGTCATACATACGCGAAGAAAGAATTTAAAATATTAGTTTTGATCATTTTCTTTGGTTCGTGGCTCGATGTTTGTTAAAGGAATTACGTAAAATTGGGGTTGAGCAGATGCAAATCTGAGAGGCAGATGCAGATGTGTGATCTTATCGATTAAACAAAGAGTCCCAGGGAAATTTGTTTTTTTTGTGTTCATCAGATTAAAATTGAAATACTACCATGTTCTTTTTTTTTTTTTTTTTCATATGTATGGCGCTCAATTTTTATCAGAATTGAAATAAGTTTCTTTGAATTTTTGCTTACTCAGCACAGATTTCAAAGTATTTTTACTTTATAGCTGTCGGCTTTATTTTACTCTGAATACTTAAGAAGTCATTAGAAGATGTTATTACACATCGAGTTGAATATTACCGACCGATAGCCAGACAGGTATTATGCAAATCCCAGTTAGCTTGTTAATTTTATTTCATCAATTCGGTTGTGTCGTCGCCATCGTAACAAAGTCGATCGTAAGGATTCTGCAATCCTTGGCCTCGAGCGACGCCTGTACGCGAGTGTCCCGAAAAGCCATGGACCATCATCGAGCTCGCTGAAACTTCAGATAATCCGCTCGTTTCCCCGACGATTTCGCCGTTGCTGTCTCGCCATAATTGGCGAACCGTCGGGCCAGCGTCATCGCGAAGCGGAACGTCGAAAAGGGCCGGTGAACAAGAGCAACCGAGCGCAGTCAGAAAGCAAGCGGGGCAGAAGGAGAAAAAGAAAGCAAAAAAAAAAAATAAGAAAAGAGACGGCCTCGGTCGACGATACTCATGAATCTCATGATCGATGCACGATGCTCGGCTCGTTCGCTCACGAAGTTAAAACGTGTCCAAGTTGGAAGGCCACGGAACGATGGCCTGTAATGGTCGTCCAGGTCTTCACCGTGTTACGTGTCAGCTCGTGAGACGTTCCGTGGCAATTTACGGCTGCGTACACAGTGCCATTACGACGCACCGTAAATAAGACGATGCACGCTCGACGCCGCTTCGGACAACCTTACTTCGTGGCGGTTCGTCATTTTTTTAACCGTTCATTATGCGTGGGCGTTGTTAATTTCCGATACAACGCTACAGCTTTTTGTCGAACCTCGTTTGTGAGACGACTGTCGTAATGACGTTTTTTGGACGTCACGACGGCGCTAGAACCTCTCAGAAAATTGTATGTTTTTTTCGTGGTTCTGGGGCTTGGAGGATAGGATTTGTATTTTTCTTTTTAACGGTATAATGTTTGAAATTGGCGTAATCAGCATGGTCCTATAGGGGGATACAAATTGTTTATTTCTTATCCTATTAGTGTCATGGTAATATTAAATCTGATTCTTTGTGGTATCATACTGACGACTTGATAATTCTGTATGTGCTTCTTTCAATCAATAACCATAGGTAAAGTAGTATAAGAATTTATCAGTCAGTATTCGAAAATTTGACCGATCATGCTCTCACTTTATGATACGAGATTTTTATTACAACGATCACTATTTTATAGATAAGTTGAATATTATCTTGGTTTACTACATTTTTATTGTTTTCCCAGTAACGTCCAATTCGTGTGAATAAACACGAAATAAATTGCAGATCAAATTGCTCGACAACGGGGTCGTCGTAATTTGATAATTATCGAAGTATTCGTTGAAATTGTTCCAGTAACCGGAATTTTAAACATCCGATGCGTACTACAGCGGCGTAGTTAAAACGCAAGGGAAACGCACGAAAACACGGCACACGGTGGTAACATTTCGTGCCACGAAAGTAGGTCGTAGACGGAATACTCGTTTCATTACGTGATTCCGCCTCTTTATTTCAATGTCCGCGCTCGTATAGTCAATCTCCATTATACGTGTGTCTCGGGGGTTGTACCGGGACCGCTTGAACAAATGCCAAAGGTTATTCCCTCGTAAACTTCGTACGTTATACCCCGAATGTGGGAGCTCGGCCTTTTACGAGGCTTCTTTCGCTCAAGTCCCGCTCTTTACGAACTGATACGGCGAAACCGCGAAATTATGAAGGTGGCATCGATGTTATGTGTATTCCGTGCCGAACGGTCCGCAATAAAACCGACCGAAATGTGTAACGTGTAATGCAATCAGTTTGCGGTGTTCCTTTTTTGCCGTCGCCTTGACTTATGGTGTATCGTTTCTCGTCATCGATGAAACTATCCATAGTTATCATTGGTTTACGCATGAATCGAGTTTAATTCGATGAATGTAGATTTATTTCAACCCAATCCTGTTTGCTGACTGAAAGATACAAACCATTATCCGTTTCTAATACATCGTTGGTATTTTAAACCGTGTTTATCTGAGAAATTCTTATCCCTATCTTCTTTATCCGTTCGATAGCAAGATGTTTCACCCTCGACGAGTAACGAATGGTCTCTGTTCTTGTTTCAGGTTGCAACACGACCTTGGAGTCCGGATCAGGGCAAGACGCGGGAGATGACCAAGCTCTGCAACCATAAGAGGAAACTTTTGCTGCCAACAACGGCGGCCGGCAGTTCTGTCGCATCCTGTACACCGACCGTTTCCTCTTCGGCTTTATCTTCTGGTCAGGCCACCACCGCGGTCCATGTGAACGCAGACTCGCCCACCTCGCCGGGTAAAGCCAGGAAAGGTAAGATGCGCGACCTTGAAGTCAATGCTTCTCGATTAATTTCGATCCATCGAATTGGTCGACTTGCTATCTATTCTTAGTAATCTTAAAATCTTTTTTGTTTTTTAATTTGAAAGATAAATTCAATTGTCCGTTTATTTTTGAAGGATACGTATTTAATAAATGCAGCTGAGAAATTCAACCAGACTACACGTGTTCAATAAATGATAACTGATAGTTAATATTTTTGTAATATATTTGCAATGTCGAGATATTAACGCGAGTAACGGTAGCTCAATTACAATATCAGGAAGATCGAGAGAAAATATGATTGTCGACCAAATGGCACAATTAAGGAACGTATTCTTCCCTCTCACCAGGGAAATCGTTCGGAAAGAATTTTTCCAAGCAAGAGTTATATCCTGCCGTGATCACCGAGCAGAGTTGGTTGATCGATCAAAATCAGAATTTTCCCCAGGGGAAAATGTTCCTTGGCAGCCACGAACTCGTCGAACTCTCGATCGCATTATACATACTCGCCAATCAATCTCCCGCTCATACCACACACACACACACACACACACACCAAGTACATACGTACACATCCCGCCCGTCAATATATCTCCCTGGAAGAAGTTTTCCCATCGATCCGTCGTATTAACAAAGTTCCGTCGGTAGTCAGAGCGGCGCACCATAATCGCCGGGAACGTTTATTCACCATCGTAGCAGAAAACACGCGGCGGAAACTTTTATTGGAGGACGACCAAAAGTTTTTCCTCGTGCAACGGGCCTCGCGGCACCCGTGATCATTAGGGAGCGGCGAACGGGAAAAAAGTCCCTGGAAGAAGAAAAGGAACGACGAAATTGCGACATTAGCGAGCTCTCTGTTACCACCCTCTTCTTCCTTCTTTCTCCTGCCGAACAGACGACATTAAACTTCCCAATGCCGGTGGAAAAAAAAAGGAGAAAGAAATGGGTGGACGTGGCAAACGCGACGATGAAGCCTTGGCGGGGAGGTGTCGGACCGAAGGGATGAGGGTGGAATGATGTATCACCCTGGTGGCTAAACTCTCCGCCCGGATTTCATTACTAAATCCTATAACCGACCGAGCGAGACCGCCTTTTTTTTCTTTCTTTCTCTCCTTACTCTTTCCTTTTCGTTTCTTTATTCTCTTTTCCATCTTCTCCTTTCTTCGTCGCGTCGCTAATTAAACGACTGTTATTTCGACCGTGCCCACACAACGAGGGGTGCTTACTATTTTTTTCGCGTACCACCCTCGGAACGAGGGAGTTGGGAAACAATAGCGCCGCGGTGCATTGAAAATCGTGGGTTTGTTTTAATCGTTCTTTATGCTTTTCGAGGTTCTGGGATTTAGGGACAAGCTTGCTTATCTTTGATCGTCTCTTTCGTCAAGTTTCTGGCTACGTTCTTCGTCGTTCCTTTTTTTAAGTCTGAAGCCACGTAATATGGAATTTTTAAGGATGTCAAACGATATGTAGCAAGAAAATCACTGATGCACTTAATTTTATATATAAAGAATTATTCAGATCAATGGTTCGTGTCTTGATAGACATTTTTACAGTTGACGTATTTAATAGATTTTTTAAGAAAAATTTAGTAACATTTCATGACGTTAAATCATGTCAGACTTTCAATTTGATAGTTTCATTTTCTGCGTGTAACTACATTTTACACCAGAAATCATTTCCTTATCGGTTGTACTACGAATTACGTGACACCGTGTATATACGTCGATGGCAGTGTTTCCGTGAAACTTTATAGGGTCGTTTTAACATCGACTCGAGCGTTCGCGTTCATGGGCGCCGCTTCGATTCCAATTTTCCAGTGATATAAAACGACGTGGCCCGAGAAAACGTCGCCCCTGCTTTCTCCTCCTTTTCCGTTTTCCTCTCGTTTTCCCATTTCTCTCTCTCTCTCTCCCTCTCCTTCCCTCTCTTTGGAGTACTTCAGCAGCAGAGGTAATACGTTCGCGTGGTGTGCAAACACACACCCTCACCGAATCGCGAACGGAGAACGAAAATAAAAGAAATAAACCACGTACGGGCGGGGGAGTGGGAATCGAATGAATCTTTATCGTCGTCGCCGTTCCACGAATACGAGTCTCAATAAGGAAAGTCGATTTCATTTCTCCTCTGTTCTCTTCGGTTTTACTCGATTCTACCAGGAGTTTTATATACCAAAGCTCTTGCCAAGGGACTTCGACCGAGAAACGAGAATTAATAGAGATTAATGAAATTCCAACGGCTCGTTACTCGTGTCTGGATTTACTTTCGTCTCCTTTTTTTTCCTTTTTTAATATACGCCCGTTTGATCCGTTCGGCCCGAGAACGGGAGAATGTTCGAATCTCGAGCAAACAGCATTTCTGGAATTTGTTCTGTAATTCTCGCTCGCGACTGTTGACTTCTACGCTTTGCACGAGACACCCTATCGGCGGATTCGTTCACGCGTTGATAAATCTTGATTCCGAACGCGATTCCACGGGATCGGTGAAACCAACAGTGCGTATCGACGAACCGAGACTCAATTACAAGATCGATTGTTCGTCGTTACGTTTTTATTGACCCGTTAAAAAAAAAAAGTTCTCGATAAACAAGTTTTCTTCGTTACTCGACTGATTACGCCCGTGTCGCTGATATCGCGGGGAAAACGATCTCACAAGGAGTACCGTCTTGTTATTATACAGTTCCGTATTGGTCGATTCCTTATTTATTACACGGAAGAACTAACCAGTTTGTGAAATGTTGAAGTAATCATTCTTTTCGAGCCTTAAGCTTGAAATTATGCAGTACCTTTATGTTATTAAATCTTATTATACTTTCTGTGTTTCACAGTTCACGATATGATATTTACGGCTCCACGAGACTATCTCGATATTTGACTCTTGGAAACTATAATGCCTGTGTAACGTAATTCTACCGTAAACGTTCACAAAGCTGTCGATCTTTCAAGCACGTTCCATGCATGAATCCCAAACGGTTCTAAAGCCTACTCAAGCGAACCCTCAGACGATCCACAAATTTCCATTCAACTATCTCTGCCGGTATAGTCTCGTCGCGGGACGGCAGTTCACCTCTTCGTCGGTGTGTCAGGGTTGCACGGGTTGCGAGCTGGCCGGAAGAGGAACCAATCGGCCGGTTCGTGTCTTCTTATCGTCGGGCCGATCAATAAGTCCGGGGAGGAGGAAAGAATTCGCTCACTATTCGTTGCCAGCGACGTCAACGCGGCGATGTTAGTTTGGTGGGGGGAGACGAACCGGAAGGAGAACGTCGTCGAAGGGGATTGTCGGATGGTGGTGGTAGCGGCAGACATAGAGTTGATAAGGGTTAATTTCGTACGAAGAAGCAGAAAAGAGCCGGGACGATGTTTCGAACGTGGTGAAATAGAGAAGGAGAAGCATTTGCGGTCCAAGAGAGAAACCGTGTCCGGTTGTGATTCTTGCGCCTGCCCCGAGTGATGTTCATCCCCGCCGATACCGTTGCAAACCATCTCCGGCTCGTCCTCGACCGACGTCCTGTTTGTGGTCGCGCAAGCGCATTTTACCCTGTTTCCGTTTAGTCCGCATCAACGGCTCGGCCACGTCGTTACGTACGATCCACGCTGGAATCGTCATGAACGAGCTGGAGAAGTTAGTCGTTGGCCGAGGTTCAATTGGGTTCGAGTAATTCGAGTGCCTTCGAGAGTCCGCCTTGTTTCGCTAGTCAAATCGTAGCGAGAAGTTCAGCTCAGGAATACTCCAACAGAAGATTGCTATAATTATGGTCGTTGGCCCGGCCGTTTTGGCCCCCGTATCGAAATCTGCCGCCATTAAGACCGCAACTTCGATCAGTATCGCGAGACACTCTTGAAAGCGATGGGAACAATCTTTGGTTAGCACGTTCCGCTCGTATGATGTTCATGTGTTCGCGAGAACTTAGAATGTTTTCTCGGGGCAATGATTCGGTATCGTTTTAAATTTAAAAAATAGGAGGGAAGAGAAGTATATACGGTACTGGAAATATATGTACTGAATTCATCTCCAAGTCCTCGTAGATTTGTATCAACTTATCTTCGTAGACATTCTTTTGAATCGTTTATTTAATATTCTAATAATACTTATCTGCTGAAGATAAGATGACAGGGTGTAAATAATTGTTCGATCCAGAAAATAGCAAGGAAACAGTTTATCACCTTCGTTTCTTTTTTCTTTTTTTTTGTGGTATTTGTTTTAAATAGTTTTGCAATATCATCGTTTATGTTTCCAAAGTATCCTTGAACGATCGACTATGGTTCCATAATTGCTGCGTCATCTCTCCTTCGTCAGATTTAACAACGGCAACGGCTTTATAGTTGTAATTTATATGCCATTGACTGCAGATTTTCGGGATTGAAAAGGGAGACGGATTTGATGCGAGCCTCCCTCGAAAAGCCACGAAATGCTTCAAAGATTTTACGTAAACCTTCACCCCTCTTAGAAATCGGGTTAAACCACCGTCGTACCAGACAACCTGCCCTTCTTCTAGGTAGATTCATTATTACTTCCGCCCTATCTCTATTTCACCCATTCGTTTTCCTCCTCCTTCTCCTCCTCCCTCTACACCTTTCCTTCTCTGGCTTCCGAATTATCTTCCCTCGTTGTAACCGTGGAGAATAATTATCCGCTGTAGGCTTACGGATAAAAGACCACCATTGAAAACCATCCCCTTTGCCACCCTTTCAACATTCTGCTTTCTGCTATCCTCGTAAATCAAGGTAATTCCGTAGTGTGAACGCTTGTTATGGCAGCTTGTCGACCATTCATTGCAAAGGGTCGTACAATTTTGCTGGATTTCAAGCGTACGAGCTATTTCTTCTTTTCAATATGTTTCTTGGAATATTCCCCTATAGTCATTTATTATGCTTAAGTTCGTTAACTATTATCTCAGACATTTTTGATATTATGTTTTTATTTAAAATTGTTTTTCGCTTTAATTGCGTATTCATTGAATAATCAATTTATTATTTTAAAAGAGCATTGCCAAATAATTCTAAAGCTAGAAAGTATTTTTAAATGATACTGTATATTTTTGTTTTTATGGATATCGAAGTAACAATGTAATAGTTACACAGGACCAAGAAAGAGAATATTAGTTTGTATGGAAAGGTTTCCTGTAACAAATGTTAGTGAATAAAAAGGACACGAATTCTGAAAGTGTTGTGTTAAATAGGATTTAACCTTGCGGTGGGACTTCAAATGAAGCGCTTGTTCATTAAAGAAGACTGAAGTAGCGCTTGAATAATAAGCAGAGGGTTAAAATTAGGGTTAGGGAAATGAATTGTATTTTAATTTTCCGCGACCTCGATGAGTTACCGTGCCCCGAGCATTCTATTAAAGAACATTTTTTTAATACGTTGAGCGTTTAATATTTGAAGTTTTCCGAACGATTGAATCAACACAATTTCTCTTCTATTCCATAGATGGTCTCAACAAGAAAAAGAAAAGAAAACTAGGGGGAATAGGAAACATTTCTTCCGGAGTTTCGGTCTCACAACTTATGGCACAACGCGAAAGGGCTATTGTTGCGGCATCTGGAGTGCAAGGGTCACCGGTGCCAAATGGATCGCAGGTATTGTTATACTGTTTCTGAGAAACCTATATTGTATTATTTCTATTTACTTATGTGGAAAACTCATTTTAGGTGTGGCCGATCGCTATTCCCAATTTGCAAGTTCAGCAGAGCAATCAACAGATCTGTCATCAGACGTTAAACCCACCCTTGCAGAGTCAAGACCTAAACGGCTGTGCAACGAGAAATCCTCAACAAAGGTTAGGTCAGCATAACATGTCGGGAATGCTGATGGGAAATTCGCTGATCATGAATCAGCAAGGCGCTAACTTTAACAACATGACTCAGCAGCAGCAACAGCTGCTCCAGCAACAACATCAACAGCTTATATTGCAACAGCAGCAACAACAGCAGCAGCAACAGCTTATGCAACAGCATATATCTCAACAACAGCAGCAACAACAACAACAGCAGCAGCAATCGCAACAGTTGCTACCTCATCATCAGCAGATGCAACATATGCAGATTTTACACCAGCATGAACAGCAGCAACATCAGAATGCGGTTGTAAATCAGTTGTCGCAACCGCAAGCCTCTCATTACCTCAATCAATTGAATCAGCAATCGTTGCACGTGATGCAACAACAGGAGCACTTAAATCAACAGCAACAACAAATGCACATGCAGCAGACGCAAAAACATAAGATGCAACAACAACAGCCACAGCAACATCTGATCCAAGACGTTGAACAACAATCGGGGAGCTACAATCCTCAGCATTCGTCGGAAAATTATGTGCACCACATGCAGCCGTCGCAAGTATCAGCGCAAACAACTCTTCATCCGCAATTGCATCAAATTCATCAACACCAGATGCAGCAACAAGCCCAGCAACACCAGCCTAATCAGCACGTGATGCAGGCTCAAACGGCGGATCATTTTCAAATGCAGATCCAACAATTGCAACAACAACAACAGCAACAACATCAGCAGCATGTGTCTCAGGTGTGCGTGCAATCTCAGTATCCTAATCAACAGTTAAATCATCATTCGTTGGACGCGATGCAACAACAAGCTCAGAGTTCTGTGATGAATGCTGCCGATATCCAGATCAGACATAATCGCGCGCCATCCGTCACCGACGAAGATCTGAACGCGAAGCAGATGCAACAACAACAGCAACAACAACAACAACAACAACTTCTGTTGCATAATCATACGCTGCAACGGCATCACGTCGTACAAAACGGAAACCTACAAAACAGTTCGCACGACAACATGCAACGCATGTACACGCAAAATCAGGTCCAGTATCCTGTGAGAAATTTCGATGCCTCGAAGGGAAATGTTACTGACGTTAAACATCAGCAGCAATACGCTCTGTCTAATCTAGCGGGAAGGAGCCCGAATACCAATCATCCTGTTGAAGTGCAACCTGGAATGGGACCAAACGGACAGCCCGGTAACATACATTTCAATTCGAGAACACCGCCCTGGCAACAAACTCGATCAGCTTCGGGATCTCATCAGCCTTCTCTCGTCACAGTTCAGAATATCACTTGTAACTCCTTCGATCGTGTTCCACCTCTGCATCATCACATTCCACAAGCTTCTACCTGGACCGACGAGGTAGCGCGTAAGAAGGCGAAATCCAGCAAGATAATGGTGAAGAAGCAGCGTCAGCACAGCGTTACGGATCCCAGAAACAACAGTCTGGATCAATCAGCATCGAGTCCAATTGACGAATTCAACGAGAAAAATCAGCAGAGCAATAGCCAGATAGGTTCGACTGTTAACAGCAGTGGTCCATCGTTTTTAGAAGATCCCAGTGGTTACCTCGCACAACAAACTGCTTTGTTGAACAGCACGATATCGAGGCAGACTGGTGTTAGCAGTTCTCAAGTGGGGATCATTAATAATTCCAAAACACCGCAAACGAATCATGGATCACACTTGCCTAACAATTCTTATCTTCCACAACCAAAGCCTTCTTCCGGTACCAGCCCCACCAGTACGTCAACGTTTAATTCCGTGAAAAATCACGCAACCTCTCCCGTTGTTGTGCACAGCAGCATGACGCCAACATCCAGCAGCGGAGGAACTGATTCGGAAAATAGTCCTTGCCAAGGTTGCGTTACCAGCGCTGATACGCAATCTTACGTGCAGGATCAGTACAAACAGCAAGTGCAACGCCAGTATCTGGTGCATTCAGATCAGCGCGAAGATCCTGTTACGTCGTCTACGTTCGGGGAACAGTATCAGAACAATCAACAGCAAGCCGATTCGAGACCTATTCAGGGTGGTACTGTAAGTACCAGTCATGGGTCTCCCATTGGCACGAACAGTCCAGCGAATTCGGATACACCAGCTTCATCCACGCCCGGAATATCACAACCAGCGACTCCGCAAAGTCTTATTTTGTCTCAGCCATCGACGCCGCATAGTTACTCACAACCGCCAACGCCTCATTCGCATTCTATGTCTGGTCAAGTGCCATCTCAACCTTTAACGCCTCAGGCCCAACAGCCATCGCAGTCTTCGATGAGTAGCGGTACGCAGGAACAACGTTCCGAAACGCCTTGTTCCGCTACAACTAGCTCGAATGTAGTTCCTTCTAGCACGTCGTCTTCACAAACGTCCACTTCTACTTCAGACAATGTGTCGTCTCAAATAATGAAACGTCAAACTACGAGACAGTCGTCTTTGGATGGTTATCAGCCGCATCCACATACTGTGAACGCCGTTTCGAGATTACCGATGAATCATTTCAACGGTACGTCGTCGGTGATAACTACTATGGCGAGTGGACACACCGTTAGCAGCAATACTATTACGTCTGTGCTAGCTGGAAGGGCGAATACCGCCACCGTTTCGATTAACACGCCTTCCGGAATTCCGAACCCAGCCATACCAGACATACTTTCGAATAAACCTCAGCACCAAGCACCGTCAACGGCTTTAACGAATGTACCAACTACTACTGTGACTACGACTTCCTCACTTCCGAGTAGTCAACCATCGATAGCGATAAATGTCTCGAAGTCACCGTTGGAGATGGTTCAGAGCGTCGTCAGTAGCATACAAGTACCTCAGGCCAGTACTAGTTCACCGGTACAACCGCAAAATCAACATCAACAGCAACCAACGCAGCAACATCCTCAGTCCAATGTTCAAGTTCATAATGTTCTTACATCTGGTGGAATATTGAAACATCCCGCTGGATCGACCTTGCCTCCTGGCCATATACTCGTATCCAACGGTGGCCAGCTTATAATGGCTAGCACAGGGTCAGGCATCAATGGTGTGATGGCACCACCACCTCCGAAAATTATTTCTAATTCGAATTCTATGCCACCTTTGTCAGTGTCACCCATGGTTACTAGTGTTACGGGAGCCGTTAGTCAGGTCATCCCTGCTGTTGGCGTAGCTCAACAAGTTATTGGGCAACCTACGGTTCTGGTGAACACCATTCAAACTCCTGTACTTATACAGCCCGGTGTTATGACGATGGACAGTATAGGTCAGAACGTTCAGATACCGCATCTAACCGTCGCGACTGGCAACGTGATACAAAATGCTCAGTCGATTCTGGACGCTAATCAAGATGTTGCGAGAAGCGTCAGTGCAAACCAGGGAATGGTGAACCGACAACCAGCGCTGCTGTCACCCGAATCGGCAATAAGCAAAAAGAAAGCGTACAAAAAGCGAAAGACGAACCCGCAAACAGTAGCTTCGATGTTGCATATTGCTTCTTCGCAACAAAATACTGGCATGCTAATGCAGTCGCAGTCGAACTTTGCCCAGCAAAATTTCCAGACTCAGAGCATAGGCGGACCGATGTTGCAGGCGTTGACCATTGTTCCAGGAAAAGGTGGAGCTCCTGCTCAATTGGTAATGAACGGGCAGGCTGGCGCAACATCGGCACAGTTCAATGCTCAACAAATTATCACCAATCCTCAACCGACCCAGCAAATCAACCTTCTGCAACCAGTGAATTTATTGAACGGAGCTACCGGAATGGTGCAGAACTTCCCAACTATTCAACAATTTATCGTTCCTGGCATAGGAAGCATGGTTATGTCTGCTGATGGAACCGCAACCTTGTTACAAGACACGGGCAACATCGGCATGCAGCTGCAGATACAAAACGTGAACGGTCAGAACGTGTTAACCCCGGTGCAAAGTCACAGCGGAATATTTAATCCAAGTCAAAGCATTTTGGCAGCTGGTCCTGCTGGAATGGTCATTCGAGCACCGCAAGCAGCCGGTGGAAAAATTATTCAACAGCATAGTCCAAGCGCACAATTCCTATCGCCGAACAGTGGCCAGTTTCTGGTAAACGGAACAACATCGTTTGGGAATCAATTAAGTCCGATAGTGGCGAATGTTAGTCCTAATCAGCAAGTGACTTTCAATACCTCGCAAGTTAGGCCGACCAATATGCAGGGCCAACAGGAATTCATACAAATGAATGGACAGACGTTAATGGTACCTTGTGGGACGGCACAAAACATTGCTGTATCGTCAGCACCCAATCAACAAAATACAACTTTCGTTCAACAAAATACAACCATTGTACAGCAACAAACGACCATGGTGTCCAACAATCAGATACCTAATTTTCAAGCTGCAGCCTCTAACGGAACGACTGTCGATCCTTCGTTAAACATCGATCACAATCAATCGTATATTTTAAGTTCTGGAATGATTCAAGGAAAGCCGCCTACCTCCCCAAAAAGCAGTGTGAATTCCCCGTCTTCGGAACAAAATATCGAGCAACAACAATACGTTCTTGCTAGTAGTAGCACGACCGTCGTTGAGAAAACGGCTCAACAAAGCGATCAGCACAGTCCATTGATGGCGAGACATTCTGTATCCACGCAAACGGCTGGAAATCAAGCGAACATGGCTCAGTCAGCGATGATGAGGCAAGGATCTCCACCGGATACCACCACGCACAGTCCAGGGAATAGCCAGAGGTCGAATAGCCCTGCTGTGGATACTACAACGCATGGAGCAGCATCACCAGCACCACCGGCCAGGCACCATTCTTCGTCCACGGTAATATTGAATTTTCGAATACTTTTTAATAAAATCTACATAATAATATCACGGTAGTTAGACGTCGCAAAGAAAATGCATCGTGTAAACTGAAAATTTTCTATGTCTCTGACATTTTTACAATATGAAGCTTATTTTTCAAAATATAAGCGATTAAATCTTAAATAGTTTACTTTTGGGGCGTCTGGTTTTCATTAAAACGAGCATAATAGAACAATCTGCAGTCAGAATAATAATACCTGTATGATCATTGACAATCCGCAAAATTAATTTCATTTAGGACAGAGGGTTGAGAGTAGAGAAGTATTGTCTAATTTAGCTACCGAATCACCGGTTTATACAGGGTGTTAATTTTAATTCGAGCGCTTCAATTATTTCAGCTAATATTGAAAATAAGAAAAAAATAACTAAGTAGGAGGTCAACAAAAAATCCCCTTTACAGCATTTTTCTTTAATCATCACCAGATGCACCCCTTAAAATCATGTACATCCTATTTAATCACTTTTCCTTACTTTCAATAGTAGTCGAAATAATTTAGGCGTTCTGGTTAAAATTAATACCCTGCATACACCTTGAGGTAACTTGAATACATGATCGTTACTTCGTGATAGCATAAGTAAAGAAGGTAGAATTAAATAGATATGATAGTTGATGATCGAATAAAGTAAATAAGGAACGGTAGCCACGTTTGGTTCACGAGCCATCAGTTAGCTATCCTTGGTGTAATTAATCAGCACAATGAATGCAATTGAATGTTATTTTCAGCCAATGGTTCATTGCGTGTCAAGCAGCGAGCCAGATTCAGGCGATGTGCCAGTTGCATCAGAGGATTGGAGAATTCAAGGTATAACCACGAAGGAAATCACTCTTAGTCAGCCAGGTCTTCATAGGAAAACATATGTGGAATCGACGGTGACTACTGGGATCCAGGTTGGTACCCATGTAGATCAAGTCAACCGTCATCTAACTTTAACAGACATGCACCAGCCAGCCGATACGACACACCCCGAAAACACATACGCTGACTCACAGGAGCATATGGACACATCATCACCAAATCATTCCATATATTCAGACACAATGGACCAATCCCTCGTGGAAGATCAACTAAGCGTCACTAAAGAAATGACTGATGTCTCTTATACAGAGATGGATGTCAATACGTTACCGGTTGTAGGTCACGGTCATTATCAACCGATCCTCTATCATAGCCAGCAATACGTTCACAATGAAAACGTTTATCGACAGCAAACTTTAGTGCCAGACCATGCGCATTACACGATGTTGCCGCAAGCGAAATTCGAACCTAAGCCCTGTATCGAAACTACCGAGCAAATTGACACGCATATCGCGCAAAACATCATAGACCAAGATGATATCGATCAGAATTTAGAAGATAAATCATTAGACAACCCGAATGTCGGTGTTTCTTATTGTCCTACGAACGAGAATTATGAAAAATTTGTAAACGTCGGTATCGCTGCGCCAGCTGGTCTTTATCCTCATTTGTACAATTACAGGTCTGATTCTAATGGCATTGCTGTCGTTAATTATTCGCCCAGTAAACAGACCTATATTAATCCATACATTTACAATCAATTCGTGTATGCGCAAGAAGCCGACGACGGTGAGGAAACAGACTCATCGTCGGACGAATGAGCATCTTTCTTTCGTTACGGGTTGATTCGATTGATTTTTGTACATTTTAAATTGAACATCAGTGGCATTACCTTACTCGCAAGGGTTTGATACGCGTTTTGAACGATACCTATTAAGTTTGTAATTAGTTTGTATTTAACGTTATTGATTTTTACGCGCACACGTGGCCGACACTTTCGTGGGCCGAGCGGATTCAGCTCGCTTTTAGCGTTATTATTTATAACGTACATTGCAATAATGTAACTTGTATGATTGACCGTGTGTTAACGGATCACAAAAAAAAAAAAAAATTCTTTATAATGGCAAACAGAGAAAAAATAAATTTTTGCTAAACAATATATTCTTTGATCAAAATTATCTGATATACATATTCCTAAATATTCGAAACAGAAAAAAAAAAAATACAAAAATATCTTGCGATGAGCATGCGTAATCAGAGTTTGGATTTTGTCACGTTGGTATATATCATTTTTCTCGTTTGCATGCATCGAAGAATGAAATTTTGAACGTGCCATACTTGATTCGGCCAACGATAGCGTAGAAAACGTAAGTTTTCCAATAACTCTCTGAACACTCGTCGTGTCATTCTTTCAAAACGTTTGTTATCGAGTCAAATTGATTCTTTTTTGATAGCTTTTCTGATTCTTTTTCTCTTTATGTTTCTTTCTTTTTTTCCTTTCGTAATGTTCAGTTTACTTATGTTTTCTCATGCTCGATCGAAAGAATGATGAGGATCTTGCTGGAACAAAAGCGAGCGAGCGAGAACCAGCGAGAGAAAGAGTGAGAGAGAAGGGGGTTCGTTGAAATGAAACGAACGGTTTGGAAGTCGATAGATTGATATGAATATTAGCATGTGACTGGTAGGCTTGTGCCTGAGTTGATCGAGTTGTATTTGACAGATCTATACGTCAGAGACGTTGAAGCAAGCCGAAGGTGTGGTGAGCACAGTGAGGTGCGAGGGCAGGGAACATGCCCTCGGCCGCGGAATCAAGCGAAAGCTGGACTCCATCGATTCCATGCATTCTACCCTGCATGAAGACCAAGATGGTCAGTATTGTATGGTATTCTTAGACGTTAATTATACATTAATTATATATAATTAGCTCGGCTCTAGTATCGAACCACATTTTGATAATCAACTTTGATAATTGATACGACAACCACATCTTTTTCCTATTGCATTATTTTTAACAGCAAATATTATGGTCTATTGTAATATGATCAACACTCGCACGGTTGTCAGTGGCTGTCTTCGAATCTGGAAGTCAATTTTCTTTCATTTATTTTGTTACCGTAATTTTTCGAAACACGAAGGTTTTTACTATTTTTACAATTTTTTATGAATATTTTATGAATAAGCATAGGTAATGGATTTAAATAAATCTTCAAGTCTAAACAGCATCAGTCTGTAGTCGTACTTGCCACAGGTCAAATCATTAATTTTCTACGTTAAACTATTAATTTTCTGTACGAACTTAAAGTCAGTGTAATGACGTAGAAAATCTTTTACTTCTAAATAATAGAAGATATTTTCAAAAAAGTATAATATACAAATAATTTGTTGATTATTCTAACATCTCAGTTCGTCTAATTTTGATGACGATCGTGCGAGTGTTAGAATTTACGATACAATTAGCACGTTGACCGCCACATTAATGCATTTTATTTAAAACCCAAATAAAGGAAAATCGACATTATTTTATGCAAAATTAAAAGAAAAAGAAACACATGGGTATTTGTTAGCTTTCAATTTGCCAACTGATATTATCAGTATAAAAGTAAATTATTCGATTATAATAGCATTTGATGTGTCGTTCATCGTTGACCCTCATAATCAACGTGTTAACATTAATATTGCAATATGTTACGAATTTTTATTATTAAAGATAAATGTTTATTACCATAAATTAATTCTCAGAAAAATTGATGATCATTATGAAAGTTACTTTATCAAAATGGCACCCAATGATGGTACTTCGACAAAAAGCAATGCGAATCAAAACATTGACAGAAATACAAAATAGTAATGTATTAATTCGCACATCCTCGTATTGCTGTTTGTTGGCATTTACTAAGTACTGATTGTTAGTATTAAAAACGCTTATGGCTTTTGACACTATCGAATATAATTTATGGACACATTTTTTCACACTATCATTTTTACGTTTCTTCATACTGCATGTACATTTCTACGAAACAGAGTTTGTGTTCTCATTGTTACATTAATCAGTTCGTCAATTTGTGCTTGTGTATGTTGCTTGCTTATTTTGTTGTCTTTGCGCTTATTGCATGCGATCGTAGCGTAATTATTTGATCGATTATTGCTTGTTGCATCGAGTACGCTTTGATAATACTTTCTGAGCGATAAGTAAGACTTGTTCATCTCGAAAGTCGATAAGAACGATTTACGCGTGATTTTCCAGAACATATCATCGATTAAATTGATTGATTTGATATATTATTAATAGACTGCAAATATTTATGCAGCTATATAAAATACTTTGACAATACGTTTCCCTTTAAGAAGTTGTTGATAAGTATTTTTATATATTTTGCATCTTCTGAATATTTTATTCTATTTTTATTAATTTTAAATACACCCCATGTGTCTCGAAACCATAAATATTTACAGTATAACCATAAAATCTCATTTTTCATAAATAATACAGAAAGAGGAATATTTCTATTCAACTAGAATCGAGATTAATATTTTACGATATCAATACCAGAACAATCAAATTTATCCAAATGATAAAATTTAAATTGCTTATTTTGAATAACAAGAATTGCTTAGAAAATTTGGTTAATTTTCCATTCTTGTCAATTTTTGCCAATTCTTTAAAAAGAAAAATTTTTCAAGTTCAAGAAGTATTCCTCTTTTCGAGTCTTAACTTTTGACTATACAAAACGATCCGTTGATTTCGATGCTAAAGAAAAAAAGAAATGTGTTTCTACCTTCGATCGGGAAGAAAAGAGATCGAAGCAGGTAAGTGATGTCATTACTAAACATTTTTTTGTTTTCTTGTTGTTCGTTAAAATCCAGGAGACTCGATGCTTTGCTATAAAAAAAAAAGTAACCGCGGTGACATTGAATTAATAAATTGTACATAATTCACAACCGAAAGGATTTGTTACGTCCTCTTTTTGTTTTCCTACTAATTGGCTGTCAGGTTTGTTAATATCATTGTCCAAGCAGTTATCACGTACCATCGACCAGGGTCCAAGGGGCTTCAATCCAGTCATTGCGTTCATTCTTGTCGCGGGTGTGGCTCACCGATTTCTTTATTTATCGTGACATTTCTTGTACATAATCACCTTCACGAATTGTCGTGTCGCATGCGCATAATCTTAAAGAGGGAACCGTTGGGAACTCCAAACATGAAAAAATTCATAAACGCGATAATTCGTCGCGTGAATCCACAATTTTATCTAATTTCTAAACGAAAGCCTGGAAAATTTGTCTGATAAAATCGTCGAAGTAAAAGCTTGTCGTCGTTTCAAATTGAAATTCAGAATAGGGAAAGGGTTGACGTTAAAACGAAATACGCGTGTTGGATCGAGAAAAAAGAAACGAACGAAGTTACTTTGCATGTGCTCGAACCATCTGATATCTCATTTTGTCACTGATCTCGCCTACCACCAATTGAATGAAGCTACTAATCATTTTTTAACGAGCACACGCGCGAGCAAAAAGCACATCTCTCGGAACGTACAGCTGAGCAAATACAGACGTAGTGGTATCATCCTTTAGGAAGTTTAAGGATAATTCAATTCGTAAGACACGCACCAAGAGCATACCTGTTTCGCTGTTATGCGTTGCACCTGTTGATCAAGATTAACACACAAAATTAACCACACAGAAGCTCGCGGGATCGTGTACGGTTATTCGGCTCCTATACTTGAAACAGTCATTAATTTTGCTGTTATCATTGTTAGTAAGAGAATTTTTGTGTAACACTTCACCCAAAAGTGATTGATCTAACTCTTTATTGCTACGGTGAAATACAAACAATTGAATTTTGTATTACGATTTTGGTATTTCAAATAAAAATTTGTAATTGAGAATAACTGAGGTAGTTAGTATCATCTGTTAATTGATTATATGGGGTATTTTTGTAATCCACCGTAGCACATAAGGGTTAATCGTATTAAATCCTCTTTGGAAATTATTTTACACAGTAAAAAATTCTGTTAACGCGGTGTGAATAATTTCATGTGATAAAGAGACTTTAAATCAGTACTGTCTATGGAGGGAATCATTTTCATACGTCAGGGATGAATTATCAGTCGTAGAAAACAGGATATTATATTGTAATACTAACAAAGATGATATTTCATTTGGGAACAACCCTATTTTGAATTATGACATATTTTCGATTAAATTCTTATAACACTCATGAAAAGTAACAATTTTTTAGATGTGTCATCATTCTAGCGAATCCGTAACAAGATAAATGCTAACGATGTGTTGTATAAATTGTTTAACCCATTTCAAGTTGCCTGATATACACTGTTTATATTTCGAAATAGCAGTTATATAATAGAAATTTAAATAACAAACAAAAAGATACATTTGATAAAAACTACAATATGAAGAAAAAATTGGGCACACAAAATAATTTTATTTATGTTTATTGTATATTAAAATGCTTTGATAGTGACACGTTTAACAATATTCATGGTTCTTATAATTCCAGATTTCCTTTTGTGTGTAACAGAAAATTATATTTGAGAATTTTAGAAAAGAATAATGAAATAAAAATGTAAGCAACGAATACGTATGTAAACACATGACAGTATTTTCTACAATGATGGCCATAGCGAAAGGGTTAAACATTTTAAACAATAGTTCATCTTTGTTTCTTTGGGATTACAATATAACGCATTGCACCGAGAAATATCATTAATGTCAGCCCTTAACTTATACAGTTGAGTCTTCAATAATTTCCATTTGCCTTTCGGTTTTCTTAACTCGCTCGCATATGTTGGCTCATTGGGCACTTCTGGATAGTGATCGGAACAATAGTTACTACTATCTATTCTAATTTGTAAATTATTCTACATATTTAATAGTACTGAACACATAGATGTGAAATTAAATCAACACCCATTTGATATTCCTACAAAAGTATTGACACTTATTCGTGATTTAAAGTAACACTAAGTAGGTATTAATATTTTAATGAAATATTGTTCGAATAATGAATTTCGAAGTCTGTTAAATATCAAAACAAATATTAATATATTCGCGTAGTATCAAATAAATATTGATTCCGGATAGTACCTACTTGAATGGTTTGATACCGCATTAAAAGCAACAGTATCAAAAATTGATACTATACATCTAAAATTTAAACACTATCTGAATTGTTTGAGTATCATCAAAATGTATCAGTATCGTTCCGATCACTGCTCAATACGCATCGCACATAAAATAAGAACGAACGAGGTACCATTTGTCACTAAAAACCACAATGGACAGTACTGTTTTAAAGGATCTAGAAATACAGTTAACGATCCCGCGATGTTCGTCTCGCTTTCCCACGAAGGAGTTTAATCTCACTACACGCAATCTAAAATCACCCTGCGGTGTCAAAGAAAAAGAAAAGAAAAAATAGCTTGAGATAGATAGTTAAGGGAGAAAGAGGAGAGTAGAGAAAACCGAAAGAAAACACCGTGCCTTGTTTGAAACCCTCAGTAACGGAGACAAAGTCAGAGGAGAAGAATCAGAGGAAACTGGAAGTGGGTGAGCTAGTATGGGGCGCCGCAAGAGGAAGTCCGGCATGGCCGGGCAAGGTCGAGTCTTTAGGCCCGCCGGGCACCATGACGGTCTGGGTCCGTTGGTACGGGGGCGGGGGCGGTCGGAGCCAGGTCGATGTCAAGGCTCTCAAGTCCCTCTCCGAAGGTCTCGAGGCGCACCACCGTGCGCGAAAAAAGTTTAGGAAGTGAGTCCCATCACCTCGTACAGGGATCAAGTATTAGAAACGATATTAGATTTATTTGTACTAGACCATACCGATAATGTTACGTCAAATTTACTACCCCCTCTCTACAGTTATTTAATATGTTTCAAACAAAAATCAGTCGAAATCGCAAACTACAGGTTATCAATCGTCGACAAGTACGATGTCTAAATATAATTATTTGGTATACATCCAAATAAGTGAACATATGAAATTCAAAGCGATTAAACTAATGTTATAGTAATCATCAGAAATTTGAAATTATTTGCAAATTTTATTAATGCCACCAGTAATCTTAATTTATATATGAAATATTATCAACAATGATTGGTTGTTGCTTGAAACCAATGAAGGGAATAGTGGTAGAGTAAGGGTAGTGAATTTTACTTTACGTTGTTGGTACGCTCTGGTATAAATAGACCTATATTTATCCGTAGCCTCTTCGGGACAATGGGTATACCGCGTGGGACGAATGGTGATAATGTACGGAAATGATATTTTTATTGATTTTTTTTTTTTCGGATTTATAGTTACGGGACCTTAGAAATTTGTATTCAAGAATTTTATTCAGCTATTGAGTGTTTCCGTTTAGACGAAACAATTTATTGTACTCTGCCACTCCATTATAAGCATACAATATTTTGTGCCATTTTTAATTCTAAAAAAACTTAATTATTTCTGTATTCCAAATGATAAACCGATCTGTTTTTTAATCGATCTGAATATTTTAAATAAGGACATCTTTAGCGGAATTGGATCTTCTGTAAATTGGATTTCTTAGTTTCATTTTATACGAAACTGAGTTGTCTGGGATCCTTCGACTAGTGAATTTCGAATTTGATATACAAAATTGAAAATGAAGAATAGCAGATTCAATATGAAAGGCAAGAATGTAGAAAATAATAAAATTTGCATGAATTTTAGATTTATGGGATAGCTTTATCCAATCCACAAAAGTTAAGCAACTCAAAAAAATTAATCGTTTAGAAAGAATTATTTAGGAATAATTAAATTGCATCCCATAAATTATATGATTCTATTTTGTACATTATCGTTGTTTGTCCAACCGTACCCAAAATACATAAAAGGTGTGAAGAATTGAAATTGATAAATGCTTTGCAAACTTGATCCATTAAAATTATACTATTTTACATTTTATTTAATACATAATATATGTTACGTTTAAGAATTTTTTGATGGATCAATTTAGTATAGCATTTATTAGCAAACCAACAGCCAATGATATCGAGTCTCTGTTAAATTTAAGAAAGCCTCTGCGTAGCTGCGATAGTTAGTTTTGCGATTTTCACTTTGACAGTAGAAAGCTTTTAACGTGCCCTTTTTAAAAAGACTCCCACCGGAGAATGCCTTTTTACTCGGATTCTCTTTGATCGCAGTTGCGCATTTCAAACGCGGTTTAGTCATTACACTCTGCAAACGTACGTGCAACTTTATTCATAACGCTTAGTATTTCTGTTTAAATATAACTTTCGTATTTTTCTTTAATGTTAAATCCTTCGCAGTCTAATGGAATGCTCGTTAAGTTCACTGTCGCGTGTACACGATGAAATGTTGACAAATTTCGTTTGCTTCTAGAAGAAGTAAATTTCATGGATTTGTAGAAACTTGAAACGTTTGTAGGTTTTTAATTTCTTTCAAATACGATTTTATAAAACCTGAGGAAATCTAAACTTTGAAGATATTCATATATTTTGTCTAGTTTAATTCAGCTTGTTTAACCCTTTCGCTTCGGTTCAATAGAATTTACAGGATTTAAATGAATTTGAAATGTTATATTTCTAGGAGCTTAGAAACTTCGTAATATTATTTTTTTAGAAACTTAAAAATATTTTAATTTCAACATAGTTGCATTTTGTATACACGATCATTCGGAGCGAACGGGTTAATTAGATGATAGCTGCTAATAACCCGTACAGTGGTTGAGGCAATCTCAAAAATTAAATTAAAAGGAAAGAAAGACTATTAAAGTTTGAACATTTTTTCGCATAATAATCGAAACGATTTCTACCGATGTGCAAAGGGTTTTCTGCCAATTATTTATTTTTTCGCTTAGGTCGATGGCAAATCGATTTGACGGGGTCAGTAGCTATTGATTCTCTTAGCCAGATCAGCAAAGTAGTGACGTAGCTGCGTAGCGCATCTTAGATGTATCGCGGCTTTGCTGTTGCTCATTGAACTCGTCTCCGGTCAGGTCCGACAATTCCATCACGACTAACCCAACGATTTTCTCGTTTGTTCTGTTTCTTCTTCTAGAAGTCGTAAATTGAACATGCAACTGGAGAACGCCATACAAGAGGCGATGTCAGAGCTGGACAAGATGACAGAGTCGAAGAAGGAGCATAAAGTCACCAGCAGGTCCTGCAAAGTGACCGGAAATAAGGGGTCCGAGAACGGTGGAGCCTCAAAGTCCGAAGGAAAAAGATCGTCGAAGAAGTCCGTTGGATCCGTGAATCCTGTTACGTCGGAACAGAAACAATGTCGGTGATCCACGTCGATAGATCCTTGAACCAACTCAGCTTAGATTGCGATGACACGTCGTTTTTAACACGTTGACTGTCGTGATGGTCGAGTCATTAAGAAATGACGAATGTTACTAAAATTATATGTTATTATTAAAGTTTTCGCTACGAATTACCTTGTTTGTTGGAAACCGTCCTCGTATGTTTGTTGCGTTAAAATATCCCACAGACCAACGAGAAAAATTCGCACGGTAACGAAATTTACGTGTATATTCATACAGAAATAAATACGAATTTTTTGCTACCACTGCGAATTTCAAGGTGTCTACAATTTTTAGTTGTTTCTTTTGCAGGTATGTTAAACAATGTACTCATCATCGAAGTTCCGATTAGATACATTTGCTTCATTTTTCGTTTATTCCAGTGGAACACGATTTTTCTTTATGAAGTGTTACGAATTAGTTCGTATCAAATTGAATAACTAATTTAAATATATTTCAGCACCTTTCGCTGATTCTAACGATTGAAATTGTCCTGATTTCAAAAGTGATTTAAATATTTATTGGAGTAAACAAATCTGGCGATAACTATAAATAAAAAAACATGCAAAATTTTACGTAATGTAGCTCAGAAAATAAAGGAAAGCGCAATATCTAATCTTCAAACGACGATATCTCAGGAACCAATAAAGGTATCGATATAAAACAAAAACAGGATTAAAATGCAAGGTATCTATTTTCTTACGAGTATAACTTTATATAATAACTCCAAACGATATCTTGTTGACAGCCGTTTAAACTTTTCATAATTTCAATATGCGTTTCTCATGTATTTTAACACTAGAACTACCAAACCAGTCAAAATGACTGGTTGATGGTTTCTTAAATAAAATCACAAAATCTATCAGAACGCTTTTATTAAAATATGTGTTAATTTTTATCAGGATAAAGACCTACTGTATATACTAATATATATTTCGTTCTTTATTTATTTATTTTTCTATTTTATTCTCCACTTGAAAGTCAGAATGCATAAAACGTCGGTAGTTCTATCATCTGACCCGTTTTTAATATGTTCATAAAATTTCATTTGCATTGAGAAATCTTTTAACATAGGTGTTCCTGTTTCGAATCGTTATACGAAAATTTCCATTGCATATCTGCTACTCTGAGATGCGAACACTTTGATCATGATCGTTTCATAGCGAAAGGGTTAAATAAGATTAATAAATGGATCCTTAATGTCTTTAACACTTCCGACACGAGGATTCACACAGTTGACAAATATTTCGTTACGTGTAAATTATCGTAACTCTCAAAGTGTTTATAATTTTTACGCTTCGATACTTAAGTTTCGTATTTTGTAAGCCAAAGTATGTGTAACGTACTAAAATCTGTGCACCGAGTCAAAAGGGTTAACAATTCAATTATGGATACTAATTAGGACCGTTTCCACTGTGACAGTTAACGTGTTGAAGAATGGTCGTTTTTGAGGGAAGATCGCGTTAGTGATCGAATGAAATCAGTGCGCATTTAACATTCTTCTTTATTGATTTTGCTGCAGCGAATGATCGCATTAATTCAATACAGTCACGTTCCCGTCAAAAACTTTAAATTGGGTTCGATAAAATTAATAAATGTTTTGGGACTTTGACGGACATAATCAGGAAACAGTTTGTTATGGCGAATCTATCATTGTTGTAACACATGTTTAAAACTTATACGTGTTAGGGAACTTGTCAGTGATGAAAATAGTTTATAATACGTTTATCGAACTCAATATAAAGCCTCCAAGTTTTCCCAAAGCTTTGCTGGAATTAGAACTAAATTTTTGTCATTTTTATTAGAATGATTGGTATTTGATATTCGATTTTCGAATCATAAAAATTGTATTACAAAGGCGAACATTGTGAAATTGAAAACAAAGGGAAAGAAGGAAAATGTCAAATGAATTGTAAATCTTTCTTCTGCCGGAGCAAAAACAAATTTTTCAAAAACAATAAGGCACTAAACACGTCGAAAATAAATGTTAATAATTATTCCAGCATGCTTTCTTCATAAGGTAAACGTTCGTTTCTCTTGTACATAATTAACAGCGAAAGCAGTAAAGAAAACTGTATTTGATAGACGAAGAAACAGAAAGTCAATCGATTGTGGCCGAAAAGACGAACGTAGCTGTAACAAAGGATACGATGTGATCGAGTTGCAAAAAATTCTTGTTGACCGAAAGACGTTCTCTCCCGTGATATAAGATAATTCGTCGTTATTTAAAAAATATTCGCAATTCATCGATTGACTCTTAGAGTACGAAGGCGAATACATTTGAATGCTATAAATAACCCAAAATAATTTCTGATTTTCGTATCACACAAAAGCAACTAACGTAAGTTTTTACTTTTCACTTAAAACTATAGAGAAGCCTTTAGACAACAGTAAATCAAATATTTGAACTATTTATTCCATTTTGTATTTTGCATAAATTTGAGATCCGAATTCTTTAAATACTTAGGTTTGCCCTCACTGCTCTAAGGGTTATTGAAAGTATTCTCACTTGCAAATAAAAAATTTATTTGACACGTTTCTGACGCGAAATTGTTGGATTGTTGAAATTATGAGAAAAATGGACGAATGAGTTGAAAAATGTAAATGCAAGTTTAGAAAATCGTTAACGAATAGAAAAGACTCCATGGATCTGAGTCACTATTGACCAGACTCCGTCGTTCGAGGGTTGAAGTCATTTAGAATGGACCGAACCACATAAAATTGCGTGTGTTATTCATATTTCTTTTCGAGCCACGCATGCACCCACGATACAAAAGAAAGCACGTACGATCACACGTACTTTTAAACAATATTTTTACTAAAAAATCGACGTCAAAGTACCTACTCAGAATCACCGTTTCCAATCAATTGTTTTTTAGACGGTTGTACGTGAATGTACGAGGAGGAATAATTCTTTTATCAGGGATATTTAACTCTTTGGCTACGGACGATACATGTATACATCGTTCAAGATGTAAATATTAATGACAAACACTAGAAGAAAAAAACATAGATTTACCTTAAGAATAAGTGACAAAGAAATCCAGTTTTAACGATCGATTTACCATCATTACGAAATAGATACTGTAGCGAAAGGGTTAAATAGTATCATCGCGTTGAAATCCTTTTTAACCCTTGTAGTCAGTCGTAGGATCGACTTTTTTGATCCGCGTGATTATTTTGTAACGAAGTATATTTGTTAGACGGTAAAATAACGTATCGACCCCGAAGGGGAAGCAAAATGATTCTTGTACATAAGAAATAACCGATTAATTGAGAATTTTAACCCTAGGACGGTGGAAGTCGGATCATTCGTGACCGAAAAGCTGCTTCGACTACAATTAAGCATGTTGTACATTGGAAAATAATCTCTGAACGAATAGTCTAAAATTTTTATCTAAATCATCGCTGTCTCAAAGGCTCGCCGTCCAAGGGTTAATCGAGTGCACGGTGAATCTTCACTTTTAACTAGACGAGACTTTTTCGATGTGTTTTGACGTGAATTTTGTTTAAGACGATAAAGAAACAAGAGTATAAAAGAGTATAAAAGAGAACATCGAGGATATCGATGGATCTTCGCAAGGACACTCCACTTTCGCGTTCATTTTGAACGCGTTTTGTTTTTAGCGTACCTCAAAAGGTACGATAGCGTGTAACTCACCCTTATTTTTGTATCGAAGCAACATTCGAGACTACACCGCGTGTATCATCGCACAATTTAGCTCCGTGAATCGAGAAATGTTCCTTTGCAAGCATGTACGCATAAATATGTACAAAAGCATACAGAGCAAATCTTTAAATGTTAGTAGGATATGCGTAACGAGTATTAGATGGATATTTTCTTTTTTTCTTTTCTTTTTTTGACCGATCAGATGATTGGGAATTTATTATCCAGGACAAACTTTCGATCGATGCATTGCTTACTAATCAGGGATATTTTCAAATGGTATTAACCCTTCCGTTGTAAATGATGCGTTAGTGCTGTTTCAATTAGCAACTGAACGTGCATATTTTTTCTGAAGAAATATTATAAAATGCTGAATAATAGCAACTAAGTTTTCGTTCAATATAGATTTTAACAAGAATCGATTTGGTGCGATAAAAATTCTAATTTAAATAACAGAAATATTCGTGCCCTCGGTACGCAACATTATGCGTGCATGAATCTTAATAAATTAATATTTTGTAGTTCCAGGTTAAACTATTTTAACATTTTAAAAGATTTGATATATACTGTGTACATTAGACTAAATCATCAGGTTTTTCTTTTAAGGTTCTTTTCTGTGTTCAAAATTTCATATTTCAATCATTTTCTTTCTGTATTTCTTTCCTTAAATGCTTAATAAGATCGGTGTTAGGATTTTCTGGAAACGTTCCCAGCAAATGAGGGCTATTATTTATATCATAACTAAACTGCGGGTATTTCTGCATTTATCACATGTGAAGCTATTGTAAAACACATGCAACCCGTATGTTATTTCTGAAGAACGAATAAACATATTTAGCGCGTATCAGATGCGTTAAATATGGACTATAAAATGGTACTTTCGATCAGCTTAAAATAGAAAATATTATATAAGAACACGTATTTTATCTGAAAATTCACAGTCTAATAATAACCGTTTCTACACAACGCGGGACACATGTTTATAATCGTCGCTCAAATGCAATTCAACGACAATCGATGATAAATAATTTTGTCCATAATGTAATTTATGAAAATTATATCTTGAACATCTTGTGCAGCTGATACGCATGACAATTTATTAATTGAAGGGGTACGAATATTTTTGCAATTTATTGTATATAAGGGTCGGAAAAAGTAACGGAAATTTTTGTCGAAGACACACATTTATTGGTTTGGTTTTTTGTTTTGAGAATTGGTCATTTTCTGCCTAAGTTCTGAATTCAAATAAGTAAATTGCTTGTTAAATTTAAAAAATCGGTTTGCAATTGAATGAAACGACAGACTCTGCAGCGGAAGGGTTATCTTGAAAATCATAATAATAATTCATCAATACCTTTGATGATTAAATTACCTTCATCACGTATAATAGCATCCATGAAGCTTTGATGAAATCTTCTTATCGTAAAAACTGTTTGAAGATCGAGTTTTTAAGATTTTCCTTTGACAGAATTTAGTAGGCAGTGTTTTCATAACGGACACATAATAGACAGACAATAAAATATGATGCAAGTATCAAAAGACAAAGAGGTACGCGCGAAATTTTATTTCTGAATTTTCATGGATGATCGTGCAGTTTTAGGTGCTGTCGATTATTCGTTGCTAATGTTATAGATACGTGTGAAATGGACGATTAACGTTTCGTGAAAGTTAATCAAACATTATACAAAATTTGTATGTATTTTGCAGATTGTCTTTTGTAACCGTTTAAAATATTTTATCATAAAAAGAGCCTGAAAGGTATTTCAATACAATATTCTCGTATGAAATGTTCGAAACTACAGAGGACCAAAATCAATCGTCACTTAATGACAAGTGTTGCTTTCGTAGTAAAAAAGAAAACGGTATCCATTAATCTCGTGAAAATCGTTATTCGAAATTATACTTTGGAGGAAATTGTTTGTGTGAACTTCGTTATTTATCAAAGTTTTGAGAATATTTTAAATGCTGTACAGGATGCGAAATTCGTACGACAAGCCAGAATATTATATCTCGTGAGGAAATAAATCGAAATTATGGAATAAACTTTTTTTTATTTAGAATTCTATTTTCGAGAAAAACAACTTTCCAAAGTTTATCAAGTAGTCGTATACTTGTGAGTGTACCCTGGTGTGTATTTTTTATCATAATTATTTCATAATTCATTAACTAATAGTTGATATCAACCTGATAAAAATTAAAGCTGAATAGAAAATTTCACAGTTTTATGATTAAACCAAAAAAATCTATTACAAAATTTATTTTTTAATATAATATTTCTAATATCTGCAGTTGTAAACTATAAGCTTCTGAAGAAAAACTTTTCTTTTAAAGGTTTTGAAAAATATTCCACAGGGTTAATAGAAGCAAACGCTTAAGAAACTTTTTAGAAAGTTTATTAATTTAAGTCATTCGCAAAGATAGAATAGGTGATTCTAAATTTAAATAAGTATACTTTTACTTAATAAAGCTTCAAAGTTTATGCCATAATTTTGACTATTTTTGCCTAAAGCGTTTATTTTCTCTTACAACACCACGAACGTTAGCAGATCCTGTACACGATCGTGATCAAATTTATAGATCCATAAAAGTAATTTATTAAACAAAATTAAATGCTTCTTTGATCAGTAGAATAAGAAACGTAATTCAATAGAATCTGATAGTACTATAAATTCAATTTTATCCTCCACGAATAGTTCGACAAAACGAGTTGAGTTATTCCACTCTAAACCCACTGAAATTCTAAATGCAAGGACCAGTAACGTTTATGCTGTACAAATAAAAGAAGTCTGGGAGAGTGTTTTAACCCTTTCGCTACTTTCAACTCAAAGCGTCTACATTTCGAAACATAGCAAAGATTACGACGACAATTGAAAACAAATAACGCATGCAGTAAAACAAATTCCTGACTGTCAATAAAATTTTGTGAACAAGAGTATTTTTATCCACATTGGTATGTTTAAACCATATACACAGTTTAATATCCCATGCAAAATGGTACAAGGTTTACCTTTGAAACGATTTGAGATGGATGTGATATTGTAAAACACAATTAAATGTTATCGAATACGGTTCATTTTGTACTATTTAATTTAAAAGGTGAAATATCACCATTCAATATATCTAAACTTATTTCGTAGTCAAATGAATACTCGAACTTAAGATCCAACTTTCTTGATTCAAGGCAGTATCGTCGGCAGTCATTAAAGGATGGTAGCAAAAGGGTTAAAGAACTATCGCGTTCCTCTTCCTCCTAGCAACGAGTAATCGTCAGAGTTCGGACATAAGAAGGCTAACGCGTTCTTCGAATTAATTTCTCGTCTGAATAAGTTGTTCCCGCGCCTCTAATCAATGACGGTACATCAAATGAAATCAAAAGCCCGCGACAGGAGGCACGTGTCGTCGGGCCGCGCTCCTCGTGCAAGCTGAAAATTCAAAAGTAGATGCCGGAAGTCGTGTAACATTGCGCAAAACCGCGAGATCACATTTTAGAGAGGCTTGGAAACGACCAAGAGCACACGGTGTGTCGGGGTTTATAGATTTCCGTTTTGATCAGTGGCGAAAGACATATCACCGGCCGCGGATGACGATTCGGGGGGGGTGAGTGACGAGAGTTATCGAAGCGATTTCGAACGGGAAACGGCTGGCATCGGTATACACACAAAAATGGGACCGTTTAAAAATAAGACAATTCTAATTTTATCGCTCGATTCCTTCGCTCACTCGGCGGCCACGCGGTAGAATATGATTCTATTTGATGGCGATCTTCGCTAGTTTCGTTGTATCGATCCCCGTAGGTCGATTCGACGCGAAAATTTATATTATACGTATAAAAAAGAAAAAAAAAGAAAAAGAAGAAACCAGTAAAGACTTACCTCAATATAATTGTAATTGTACGCAAGAATCAAATGTCTTAAATGATCGAGTGTACGTATAAGATGTAGAACCACGTCCTTTGTATATTTTCCGTACTGTAAATAATTATACATAACGCCTTATCTGGTAATTATTGCTGTACGATAACCGTCGACCTGCGCATTATTTAATATATTTATGGGATTCTGGATAATTATTGAATCGCGGAAAAAGCGACGCGCGTCGAGGACGAAGCTTTTCAGCGAGAACAATGCGCGCGCGCTGAGTGCTTCCGTTGTGGATGAATCTTCTTTTATTTACAATTTTATTCTTTTCGTCCCTTTTAGTTTCTTTCTCCCGCAGGTTGAAAGAATCGCGAGTTTTTCAATGCTTCTCGTAACATCAATTTTGTACATAATATATTTTTCTTTTATCCATTATCGTGTTAGTACCTTGAAGAACGATTGCAGTAGCTCGAAGCTATATATTTGTATATTGCAATTATTGCTCTCGTTTCACTGTTTTGTTTAGCCGTTAATTGATTCGATTTATTAATCGTGGTTCGCAGTCTATGTCGTTTTATTTTCGATTTGAAATCTGTTTTGCGTAGGAAGATCGATTTTTATCGGTAATAAATGCAATAAACACACACGTTTACGTTATTATTGTAATTTTATTTTCGTCTCCGTAAAGTGTTACTTGCTTTGTTTTTTAATGAAACGAAATTTTCGAACGAGGATTTTTATCAATTTTATATGTACGATGGCGACCCGCGTTGCTTTTTCTTCAATCGAATCGAGCATCGAATTAACGAACACAAAGAATCGCCAGTAAGACAACGTTGGGAAACGAGGCCTATGTTAATCGACACTGTTCGTGGATCATTTTCGGTTCTTATATTTCTGTCTTTTGTGCAACGGGCGAACGGGTACGTTTAAAAAAAAAGTTAGTCGGTAATTGCTAACGATCGCGGGAAACAAATTTTTCGAAGAACTCTCTCTCTCTCTCTATATATATATATATCGATAGTTATCAGAGCGTGCACTGAGAGAGGCATCGGTTCTTCGACAGATATTTATTATAATTATTATTATTATTTATCAAAGACAAGAAATTGTAGTTATATTTAACGGAACGTTTCGTTCGCTTGTTATATTTTGAAAGAGATTAAAGAATAAAAATACGCGAGACGATTTTTGTTTATCGTCGCGACATTGTACAGTGGAAGAGACTGTGTGTGTGTGTGTGTGGGTTTCTGTGTGAGCGTGTATGAGAGAGAAAAACCCGAACGAAGGTGTTATAGGAAAAGAATAAAGAAAAACAGAATGGCAAAAAGTGAACGAGGATACTGTGTGAATAAAGAACAAAAAAGGGCAAAGAAAAAAGGTAAAGGCAAATGAACGAAAATTCAAATTCTGGCGAACGAACATAGTTTTTAAGTGGCACCAAAAGATAAAACGAGAAAAAGGGGAAAAAAATATGATGAAAAAAAAAAACTGAAAACTAATTAAACTTCGTAGGACAAACGATTTAACCGTGATTACGATTACCGAATAAAATAACCTTAGGAAACAGCGACGAATGTACTTCTCGGTGTACAATATGACTAATTAATGCAGATAAATACCTATACATAATTATATCATTTTGTCAGTGGTATTACAATAAGAGATGATAATTTTATATTTACGAGATCGATGAATCTAAATGAATGTAATATACGTCTGTATTATGAAATCGGAATACGTACACGCGTATACGTATACACATAGACGAACAGATATACACTGTATGTGTAAAACACTATCCACTTGCGAACACCGTTTTATTGCGCCTCCATTCCCACCCTTTATGTTCCCAAAATTCCGTTCTAGAACCAGAACTAGGGAAGCTAGCTTATTTAATATTCGTCATGAAAAAGGATAAAGAAAGCAGCAACAAATATACATATATTCATATGTATATATACAACATATGCATGTACACGCATATAAATATATGTATATATATGTATATACAGGGTGTTAAAAAATTACCCGAAGTGCTTTACATCGTTGGATAGATCACAGAAAATCGAAGCGAAAAGTTCAGTAGCATTTTTCGATGAGATCGGTAGTTTAGTAGTGTCTTTATCCCAGACATCTTATCTATCTATCATAGCTATCAAATTTCGATAATGAATGGTGGGCTAAACTGCTATTCCCATCGAAAAATGCTACAGAATTTCTCGCTTCGATTTTCCATAATTTATCCAACGGTGTAAAGCTTTTCGGGTAATTTTTTAACACCCTGTATACACTCGGATATAAATATGATTATAAATATGAATATAAATGAGAGATAGAGCGTAAAATAATTAAACAAACAAACAAACAAAAAAAGAAATGGTGAAATAGCCCCGGTCACAGCAATATTTGCTTCGACCGCGGGGAGAAAAAGTATAAAGCTATGTGATCCACTACTACTAGTAGCTTTTAGCTGTAAAGACTTATACTTTATTTTGTAAATTTTGTTTATACAATGTTTGATCGTTCACGCATAATACTATTGTATGTGAAAAAAAAAAATAAGTTAATAAATCATTAACATGTGAAGTTACATAATTTTTGTGAAATGTGTACTGCTGTGCCTTCTTCTCATTACGAACAAAGAGAAAAAAGCTGGGAATTTTGTGAAGTTTCGAATTGTTATATCGTCGACCATTGTTGAATGTTATTTATTCTATCCGTTCCACTGTATTCCTTTTTGTATGAAATAATTACAGATCGTGACACATAAATTCCTGTATGATATTCTTCGTATCTTTTCTGATTTTCTTAGATTATTCACTTATTTTCCAGTCGAACACGAGATTGTTGCTGTTGTTTTTCAAACAAGTGAATTTTATTAATTATAACGAAAGCCAGGACGTGTTTTAAATTGAGATGCAACAGGATTTCGCATTTTGTATTTCATTTTTTAAATACAGATGTAACGAATAATAATTCTTAATATGTTATAGCTTTCCTATTCAATTATAGTCAAGAATTATTAAAAAATATTGCCAGGGTTCCTGGACGTATTAAAGGGCAGTTCAATTTTTGATATACTGGATATATCTATTTGTTTATTAATAATTAACATTAGTTTAAATACAGCCTGCAATTAGTGATCACTATAATGTTTATTTTATAACAGATTAATTGATATGGTATTAGAGCAATACAACAATGTATTGCACTGAAAAACATGTGTATAACATTTGTTTTTTAAAAATTATAGCTCATTTTAGTGGTGGAATAATAATGATATTAAATTATTTTTGTTAAAACATGGTTATAAATTCATAAATGCTGTTGGGCTCTTCGGCATATAGCCTCCTTTATTCGTTTGCTGAAAATCCTGAACTAAGAAGTATCTTTACTAATAATTGATAAAAATATACTTTCGAGATCGTTGATGAGAAATGAATTTAAATTTGGAGAATAAAGAATACTTTAATAGGAACTTTATTAGAACTCTAAACTTCTTGAAAAATACTAATATCAAAGTTGGGCTCGACTTACAATGAAAAATGAATTCTACTTTTGAACATGGAAGAATAATTTAATAGACGCATATGTATCGACTGTTTGATTTTTGAGAAATTTCAATATCAAAGTAAAACACTATACGATGGAAAACATTTCTAATTATCACCGACATCAAAATTTATTTACTCGTCACGAAATGTTTCCTTGCACATATATATACTTGTATAAAAATGAAATGGTACTTGAACTATTGTGAAATTTTCTTTATAATTTTGAATTCAACATACGTCTATTTGTATGAAAATTTACTCGCGACGTACAAGAAAATCCTACCCTGAGCTAACAAATGAAACACAGAGAAAAAATTTTTACGAGTACCATTGTACGATACTGCAATGATATTCGTGGTCGCTATGTTCGTTTCGAATGATAAAAAATTACAACCGACCCCCGTGTCGTTTCGGACCTTTCGTCCTACGACATGATGGGAATCGGAGGAACCATAAAGCATGCGACTCACCGTTCGTTGACTTGCACCACCGCACCCGCTATGCGTCTATGAGTTGACCCAGGAATGACTCAGGAACGAATCAGGATCATCAGCTTTTCTGGTACCACTGTCCATTAGTGTCCATCGTGTGATTGATAGTAGGTCCATCCAGATCGCACTCTTCTGAAATTTGATAATTGCAAGGGTTAACGAAATTCTGTTATCAAATTATACTTCGACTCGTGTAAATTGTTTTGTATTTTAAATGCAACTACTTACGAATTCATATACATGTAAACAAGCAATTCTAATTTTATAAATACTTTATTCTCCAAATAAATTGATGAAAAACGACGAAAGATATAGAGAATTACACCAGAAAACTCAGTAGTACATATGTGTACCCATGCTAAAGCACATAGAAAACCACACCAAAAAATCCAGTAATAGATGTTAAATCATATAAGTAACTATGTCCAGTCGCATGGGAACCCACACCAGGAAATGTAGTACCACACCCCCATGCAGATGTGCAATAGCATGAGGATACATATTAGACATACACACAACCACACACGGTAACACATACATGACCACATGCACGAAAACACGATCTGAAAATTCGTACCGATATAAGATTCTCAAGAAGATGTGAATCCTTCGTCAGACGTAACAAGACTAGTTTAATTTACTCGGCGGTACTCGGCGATTTGTTTACCTCATCGACTTATCGGTCACGCATAACTGCGCTACCTGAACCCGACTGCAAGATCACCCTATTCAAATTTATTTCAATACAACTTCTGACGTCATCCATATTTATCGGCTAAATCTTCATTATATTTATTATTTTTGTAACTTTTACGCCTGAATGGGTTTCGAGTTTCTTTTTCAGTTATCAACGCATACTTTTAGACGAATTGTTATAGTTTTATTAATACCATTTCTTAATTAAATTTTTATCATACTTGTTATTTTTATCATTTTTACGCGTGAATGGATTTATAATTCCTGTTTCAATATTTATACACGTTTTATTAATTGTAAGAAACAAATATTGCTATTTAATAGAAATATCATTTGTCAAGGCGTTTACTATTTTAATAATTATTATAATTGTAAATTACAAAAGCGCTTCGATTTGTAAGTTAATTTTACGTAATAATTATTTCCTAAATAGTTCGAATAGTTCGAATTGTTCGAATAGTTCGAATAGTTCGAATAGTTCGAATAGTTCGAATAGTTCGAATAGTTCGAATAGTTCGAATAGTTCGAATAGTTCGAATAGTTCGAATAGTTCGAATAGTTCGAATAGTTCGAATGGTTCGAATGGTTCGAATCGTTCGAATAGTTCGAATAGTTCGAATAGTTCGAATAGTTCGAATAGTTCGAATAGTTCGAATAGTTCGAATGGTTCGAATAGTTCGAATGGTTCGAATAGTTCGAATAGTTCGAATAGTTCGAATAGTTCGAATAGTTCGAATAGTTCGAATAGTTCGAATCGATTCCCGCTAACATATATTTTGTATTAATTATAAAGACTAGATATCAATCTATTTTTGTTCTTTTAATATACCGTATTTAAAATAAATAATAAGAGTTTAGGAAAATATAGAACAGAATGAAAGAAAAAATCATAGCACCCTAACTGATTATGCTTCTAAAATACATCAATTCCTTCTTAAATAATAAACGCGATGCATTTCTTATTTCAGAAACGACAAATTTTTTATTTAAGTAACTAAATTTAGTCTTAATCTGATTATCAAACTCATAAAAGAAACGATTCTCGCAGAAAGAATAACTTATAATTGTTATGCTGTTACAAACTTTTCATATCAGCTTCTATAGACAATTTCATCAATCAACCCCAAAGTTATAGTTCGAATCGTTCGAATAGTTCGAATAGTTCGAATAGTTCGAATAGTTCGAATAGTTCGAATAGTTCGAATAGTTCGAATAGTTCGAATAGTTCGAATAGTTCGAATAGTTCGAATAGTTCGAATAGTTCGAATAGTTCGAATAGTTCGAATAGTTCGAATAGTTCGAATAGTTCGAATGGTTCGAATAGTTCGAATGGTTCGAATAGTTTAAAAGTTCGAATAGTTTAAAAGTTCGAATAGTTCGAATGGTTCGAATAGTTCGAATGGTTCGAATAGTTCGAATGGTTCGAATAGTTCGAATAGTTCGAATAGTTCGAATAGTTCGAATACTTCGAATCGATTCCCGCTAACATATATTTTGTATTAATTATAAAGACTAGATATCAATCTATTTTTGTTCTTTTAATATACCGTATTTAAAATAAATAATAAGAGTTTAGGAAAATATAGAACAGAATGAAATAAAAAATCATAGCACCCTAACTGATTATGCTTCTAAAATACATCAATTCCTTCTTAAATAATAAACGCGATGCATTTCTTATTTCAGAAACGACAAATTTTTTATTTAAGTAACTAAATTTAGTCTTAATCTGATTATCAAACTCATAAAAGAAACGATTCTCGCAGAAAGAATAACTTATAATTGTTATGCTGTTACAAACTTTTCATATCAGCTTCTATAGACAATTTCATCAATCAACCCCAAAGTTATAGTTCGAATCGTTCGAATAGTTCGAATAGTTCGAATAGTTCGAATAGTTCGAATAGTTCGAATAGTTCGAATAGTTCGAATAGTTCGAATAGTTCGAATAGTTCGAATAGTTCGAATAGTTCGAATAGTTCGAATAGTTCGAATAGTTCGAATGGTTCGAATAGTTCGAATGGTTCGAATAGTTTAAAAGTTCGAATAGTTTAAAAGTTCGAATGGTTCGAATGGTTCGAATAGTTCGAATGGTTCGAATAGTTCGAATAGTTCGAATAGTTCGAATAGTTCGAATAGTTCGAATCGATTCCCGCTAACATATATTTTGTATTAATTATAAAGACTAGATATCAATCTATTTTTGTTCTTTTAATATACCGTATTTAAAATAAATAATAAGAGTTTAGGAAAATATAGAACAGAATGAAAGAAAAAATCATAGCACCCTAACTGATTATGCTTCTAAAATACATCAATTCCTTCTTAAATAATAAACGCGATGCATTTCTTATTTCAGAAACGACAAATTTTTTATTTAAGTAACTAAATTTAGTCTTAATCTGATTATCAAACTCATAAAAGAAACGATTCTCGCAGAAAGAATAACTTATAATTGTTATGCTGTTACAAACTTTTCATATCAGCTTCTATAGACAATTTCATCAATCAACCCCAAAGTTATAGTTCGAATCGTTCGAATAGTTCGAATAGTTCGAATAGTTCGAATAGTTCGAATGGTTCGAATGGTTCGAATAGTTCGAATAGTTCGAATAGTTCGAATAGTTCGAATAGTTCGAATAGTTCGAATAGTTCGAATAGTTCGAATAGTTCGAATAGTTCGAATAGTTCGAATAGTTCGAATAGTTCGAATAGTTCGAATAGTTCGAATAGTTCGAATAGTTCGAATAGTTCGAATAGTTCGAATAGTTCGAATAGTTCGAATAGTTCGAATGGTTCGAATAGTTCGAATGGTTCGAATAGTTTAAAAGTTCGAATAGTTTAAAAGTTCGAATAGTTCGAATGGTTCGAATAGTTCGAATGGTTCGAATAGTTCGAATGGTTCGAATAGTTCGAATAGTTCGAATAGTTCGAATAGTTCGAATAACTAAATTTAGTCTTAATCTGATTATCAAACTCATAAAAGAAACGATTCTCGCAGAAAGAATAACTTATAATTGTTATGCTGTTACAAACTTTTCATATCAGCTTCTATAGACAATTTCATCAATCAACCCCAAAGTTATAGTTCGAATCGTTCGAATAGTTCGAATAGTTCGAATAGTTCGAATAGTTCGAATAGTTCGAATAGTTCGAATAGTTCGAATAGTTCGAATAGTTCGAATAGTTCGAATAGTTCGAATAGTTCGAATCGATTCCCGCTAACATATATTTTGTATTAATTATAAAGACTAGATATCAATCTATTTTTGTTCTTTTAACATACCGTATTTAAAATAAATAATAAGAGTTTAGGAAAATATAGAACAGAATGAAAGAAAAAATCATAGCACCCTAACTGATTATGCTTCTAAAATACATCAATTCCTTCTTAAATAATAAACGCGATGCATTTCTTATTTCAGAAACGACAAATTTTTTATTTAAGTAACTAAATTTAGTCTTAATCTGATTATCAAACTCATAAAAGAAACGATTCTCGCAGAAAGAATAACTTATAATTGTTATGCTGTTACAAACTTTTCATATCAGCTTCTATAGACAATTTCATCAATCAACCCCAAAGTTATAGTTCGAATCGTTCGAATAGTTCGAATAGTTCGAATAGTTCGAATAGTTCGAATAGTTCGAATAGTTCGAATAGTTCGAATAGTTCGAATAGTTCGAATAGTTCGAATAGTTCGAATGGTTCGAATAGTTCGAATGGTTCGAATAGTTTAAAAGTTCGAATAGTTTAAAAGTTCGAATAGTTCGAATGGTTCGAATAGTTCGAATGGTTCGAATAGTTCGAATGGTTCGAATAGTTCGAATAGTTCGAATAGTTCGAATAGTTCGAATACTTCGAATCGATTCCCGCTAACATATATTTTGTATTAATTATAAAGACTAGATATCAATCTATTTTTGTTCTTTTAATATACCGTATTTAAAATAAATAATAAGAGTTTAGGAAAATATAGAACAGAATGAAAGAAAAAATCATAGCACCCTAACTGATTATGCTTCTAAAATACATCAATTCCTTCTTAAATAATAAACGCGATGCATTTCTTATTTCAGAAACGACAAATTTTTTATTTAAGTAACTAAATTTAGTCTTAATCTGATTATCAAACTCATAAAAGAAACGATTCTCGCAGAAAGAATAACTTATAATTGTTATGCTGTTACAAACTTTTCATATCAGCTTCTATAGACAATTTCATCAATCAACCCCAAAGTTATAGTTCGAATCGTTCGAATAGTTCGAATAGTTCGAATAGTTCGAATAGTTCGAATGGTTCGAATGGTTCGAATAGTTCGAATAGTTCGAATAGTTCGAATAGTTCGAATAGTTCGAATAGTTCGAATAGTTCGAATAGTTCGAATAGTTCGAATAGTTCGAATAGTTCGAATAGTTCGAATAGTTCGAATAGTTCGAATAGTTCGAATAGTTCGAATAGTTCGAATAGTTCGAATAGTTCGAATAGTTCGAATAGTTCGAATAGTTCGAATGGTTCGAATAGTTCGAATGGTTCGAATAGTTTAAAAGTTCGAATAGTTTAAAAGTTCGAATAGTTCGAATGGTTCGAATAGTTCGAATGGTTCGAATAGTTCGAATGGTTCGAATAGTTCGAATAGTTCGAATAACTACATTTAGTCTTAATCTGATTATCAAACTCATAAAAGAAACGATTCTCGCAGAAAGAATAACTTATAATTGTTATGCTGTTACAAACTTTTCATATCAGCTTCTATAGACAATTTCATCAATCAACCCCAAAGTTATAGTTCGAATCGTTCGAATAGTTCGAATAGTTCGAATAGTTCGAATAGTTCGAATAGTTCGAATAGTTCGAATAGTTCGAATAGTTCGAATAGTTCGAATAGTTCGAATACTTCGAATCGATTCCCGCTAACATATATTTTGTATTAATTATAAAGACTAGATATCAATCTATTTTTGTTCTTTTAATATACCGTATTTAAAATAAATAATAAGAGTTTAGGAAAATATAGAACAGAATGAAAGAAAAAATCATAGCACCCTAACTGATTATGCTTCTAAAATACATCAATTCCTTCTTAAATAATAAACGCGATGCATTTCTTATTTCAGAAACGACAAATTTTTTATTTAAGTAACTAAATTTAGTCTTAATCTGATTATCAAACTCATAAAAGAAACGATTCTCGCAGAAAGAATAACTTATAATTGTTATGCTGTTACAAACTTTTCATATCAGCTTCTATAGACAATTTCATCAATCAACCCCAAAGTTATAGTTCGAATCGTTCGAATAGTTCGAATAGTTCGAATAGTTCGAATAGTTCGAATAGTTCGAATAGTTCGAATAGTTCGAATAGTTCGAATAGTTCGAATAGTTCGAATAGTTCGAATAGTTCGAATAGTTCGAATAGTTCGAATAGTTCGAATAGTTCGAATAGTTCGAATAGTTCGAATGGTTCGAATAGTTCGAATGGTTCGAATAGTTTAAAAGTTCGAATAGTTTAAAAGTTCGAATAGTTCGAATGGTTCGAATAGTTCGAATGGTTCGAATAGTTCGAATGGTTCGAATAGTTCGAATAGTTCGAATAGTTCGAATAGTTCGAATACTTCGAATCGATTCCCGCTAACATATATTTTGTATTAATTATAAAGACTAGATATCAATCTATTTTTGTTCTTTTAATATACCGTATTTAAAATAAATAATAAGAGTTTAGGAAAATATAGAACAGAATGAAAGAAAAAATCATAGCACCCTAACTGATTATGCTTCTAAAATACATCAATTCCTTCTTAAATAATAAACGCGATGCATTTCTTATTTCAGAAACGACAAATTTTTTATTTAAGTAACTAAATTTAGTCTTAATCTGATTATCAAACTCATAAAAGAAACGATTCTCGCAGAAAGAATAACTTATAATTGTTATGCTGTTACAAACTTTTCATATCAGCTTCTATAGACAATTTCATCAATCAACCCCAAAGTTATAGTTCGAATCGTTCGAATAGTTCGAATAGTTCGAATAGTTCGAATAGTTCGAATAGTTCGAATAGTTCGAATAGTTCGAATAGTTCGAATAGTTCGAATAGTTCGAATAGTTCGAATGGTTCGAATAGTTCGAATGGTTCGAATAGTTTAAAAGTTCGAATAGTTTAAAAGTTCGAATAGTTCGAATGGTTCGAATAGTTCGAATGGTTCGAATAGTTCGAATGGTTCGAATAGTTCGAATAGTTCGAATAGTTCGAATAGTTCGAATACTTCGAATCGATTCCCGCTAACATATATTTTGTATTAATTATAAAGACTAGATATCAATCTATTTTTGTTCTTTTAATATACCGTATTTAAAATAAATAATAAGAGTTTAGGAAAATATAGAACAGAATGAAAGAAAAAATCATAGCACCCTAACTGATTATGCTTCTAAAATACATCAATTCCTTCTTAAATAATAAACGCGATGCATTTCTTATTTCAGAAACGACAAATTTTTTATTTAAGTAACTAAATTTAGTCTTAATCTGATTATCAAACTCATAAAAGAAACGATTCTCGCAGAAAGAATAACTTATAATTGTTATGCTGTTACAAACTTTTCATATCAGCTTCTATAGACAATTTCATCAATCAACCCCAAAGTTATAGTTCGAATCGTTCGAATAGTTCGAATAGTTCGAATAGTTCGAATAGTTCGAATAGTTCGAATAGTTCGAATAGTTCGAATAGTTCGAATAGTTCGAATAGTTCGAATAGTTCGAATAGTTCGAATAGTTCGAATAGTTCGAATAGTTCGAATAGTTCGAATAGTTCGAATGGTTCGAATAGTTCGAATGGTTCGAATAGTTTAAAAGTTCGAATAGTTTAAAAGTTCGAATAGTTCGAATGGTTCGAATAGTTCGAATGGTTCGAATAGTTCGAATGGTTCGAATAGTTCGAATAGTTCGAATAGTTCGAATAGTTCGAATACTTCGAATCGATTCCCGCTAACATATATTTTGTATTAATTATAAAGACTAGATATCAATCTATTTTTGTTCTTTTAATATACCGTATTTAAAATAAATAATAAGAGTTTAGGAAAATATAGAACAGAATGAAAGAAAAAATCATAGCACCCTAACTGATTATGCTTCTAAAATACATCAATTCCTTCTTAAATAATAAACGCGATGCATTTCTTATTTCAGAAACGACAAATTTTTTATTTAAGTAACTAAATTTAGTCTTAATCTGATTATCAAACTCATAAAAGAAACGATTCTCGCAGAAAGAATAACTTATAATTGTTATGCTGTTACAAACTTTTCATATCAGCTTCTATAGACAATTTCATCAATCAACCCCAAAGTTATAGTTCGAATCGTTCGAATAGTTCGAATAGTTCGAATAGTTCGAATAGTTCGAATAGTTCGAATAGTTCGAATAGTTCGAATAGTTCGAATAGTTCGAATAGTTCGAATAGTTCGAATGGTTCGAATAGTTCGAATGGTTCGAATAGTTTAAAAGTTCGAATAGTTTAAAAGTTCGAATAGTTCGAATGGTTCGAATAGTTCGAATGGTTCGAATAGTTCGAATGGTTCGAATAGTTCGAATAGTTCGAATAGTTCGAATAGTTCGAATACTTCGAATCGATTCCCGCTAACATATATTTTGTATTAATTATAAAGACTAGATATCAATCTATTTTTGTTCTTTTAATATACCGTATTTAAAATAAATAATAAGAGTTTAGGAAAATATAGAACAGAATGAAAGAAAAAATCATAGCACCCTAACTGATTATGCTTCTAAAATACATCAATTCCTTCTTAAATAATAAACGCGATGCATTTCTTATTTCAGAAACGACAAATTTTTTATTTAAGTAACTAAATTTAGTCTTAATCTGATTATCAAACTCATAAAAGAAACGATTCTCGCAGAAAGAATAACTTATAATTGTTATGCTGTTACAAACTTTTCATATCAGCTTCTATAGACAATTTCATCAATCAACCCCAAAGTTATAGTTCGAATCGTTCGAATAGTTCGAATAGTTCGAATAGTTCGAATAGTTCGAATAGTTCGAATAGTTCGAATAGTTCGAATAGTTCGAATAGTTCGAATAGTTCGAATAGTTCGAATAGTTCGAATAGTTCGAATAGTTCGAATAGTTCGAATAGTTCGAATAGTTCGAATGGTTCGAATAGTTCGAATGGTTCGAATAGTTTAAAAGTTCGAATAGTTTAAAAGTTCGAATAGTTCGAATGGTTCGAATAGTTCGAATGGTTCGAATAGTTCGAATGGTTCGAATAGTTCGAATAGTTCGAATAGTTCGAATAGTTCGAATACTTCGAATCGATTCCCGCTAACATATATTTTGTATTAATTATAAAGACTAGATATCAATCTATTTTTGTTCTTTTAATATACCGTATTTAAAATAAATAATAAGAGTTTAGGAAAATATAGAACAGAATGAAAGAAAAAATCATAGCACCCTAACTGATTATGCTTCTAAAATACATCAATTCCTTCTTAAATAATAAACGCGATGCATTTCTTATTTCAGAAACGACAAATTTTTTATTTAAGTAACTAAATTTAGTCTTAATCTGATTATCAAACTCATAAAAGAAACGATTCTCGCAGAAAGAATAACTTATAATTGTTATGCTGTTACAAACTTTTCATATCAGCTTCTATAGACAATTTCATCAATCAACCCCAAAGTTATAGTTCGAATCGTTCGAATAGTTCGAATAGTTCGAATAGTTCGAATAGTTCGAATAGTTCGAATAGTTCGAATAGTTCGAATAGTTCGAATAGTTCGAATAGTTCGAATAGTTCGAATAGTTCGAATAGTTCGAATAGTTCGAATAGTTCGAATAGTTCGAATAGTTCGAATAGTTCGAATAGTTCGAATAGTTCGAATAGTTCGAATAGTTCGAATAGTTCGAATGGTTCGAATAGTTCGAATGGTTCGAATAGTTTAAAAGTTCGAATAGTTTAAAAGTTCGAATAGTTCGAATGGTTCGAATAGTTCGAATGGTTCGAATAGTTCGAATGGTTCGAATAGTTCGAATAGTTCGAATAGTTCGAATAGTTCGAATAGTTCGAATAGTTCGAATAACTAAATTTAGTCTTAATCTGATTATCAAACTCATAAAAGAAACGATTCTCGCAGAAAGAATAACTTATAATTGTTATGCTGTTACAAACTTTTCATATCAGCTTCTATAGACAATTTCATCAATCAACCCCAAAGTTATAGTTCGAATCGTTCGAATAGTTCGAATAGTTCGAATAGTTCGAATAGTTCGAATAGTTCGAATAGTTCGAATAGTTCGAATAGTTCGAATAGTTCGAATAGTTCGAATAGTTCGAATAGTTCGAATGGTTCGAATAGTTCGAATGGTTCGAATAGTTTAAAAGTTCGAATAGTTTAAAAGTTCGAATAGTTCGAATGGTTCGAATAGTTCGAATGGTTCGAATAGTTCGAATGGTTCGAATAGTTCGAATAGTTCGAATAGTTCGAATAGTTCGAATACTTCGAATCGATTCCCGCTAACATATATTTTGTATTAATTATAAAGACTAGATATCAATCTATTTTTGTTCTTTTAATATACCGTATTTAAAATAAATAATAAGAGTTTAGGAAAATATAGAACAGAATGAAAGAAAAAATCATAGCACCCTAACTGATTATGCTTCTAAAATACATCAATTCCTTCTTAAATAATAAACGCGATGCATTTCTTATTTCAGAAACGACAAATTTTTTATTTAAGTAACTAAATTTAGTCTTAATCTGATTATCAAACTCATAAAAGAAACGATTCTCGCAGAAAGAATAACTTATAATTGTTATGCTGTTACAAACTTTTCATATCAGCTTCTATAGACAATTTCATCAATCAACCCCAAAGTTATAGTTCGAATCGTTCGAATAGTTCGAATAGTTCGAATAGTTCGAATAGTTCGAATAGTTCGAATAGTTCGAATAGTTCGAATAGTTCGAATAGTTCGAATAGTTCGAATAGTTCGAATAGTTCGAATAGTTCGAATAGTTCGAATAGTTCGAATAGTTCGAATAGTTTAATAGTTCGAATAGTTCGAATAGTTCGAATAGTTCGAATAGTTCGAATGGTTCGAATAGTTCGAATGGTTCGAATAGTTCGAATAGTTCGAATAGTTTAAAAGTTCGAATAGTTCGAATAGTTCGAATGGTTCGAATAGTTCGAATAGTTCGAATAGTTCGAATGGTTCGAATAGTTCGAATGGTTCGAATAGTTCGAATAGTTCGAATAGTTTAAAAGTTCGAATAGTTCGAATAGTTCGAATGGTTCGAATAGTTCGAATAGTTCGAATAGTTCGAATAGTTCGAATGGTTCGAATAGTTCGAATGGTTCGAATAGTTCGAATAGTTCGAATAGTTCGAATAGTTCGGATAACTACATTTAGTCTTAATCTGATTATCAAACTCATAAAAGAAACGATTCTCGCAGAAAGAATAACTTATAATTGTTATGCTGTTACAAACTTTTCATATCAGCTTCTATAGACAATTTCATCAATCAACCCCAAAGTTATAGTTCGAATCGTTCGAATAGTTCGAATAGTTCGAATAGTTCGAATAGTTCGAATAGTTCGAATAGTTCGAATAGTTCGAATAGTTCGAATAGTTCGAATAGTTCGAATGGTTCGAATAGTTCGAATAGTTCGAATAGTTCGAATGGTTCGAATAGTTCGAATAGTTCGAATAGTTCGAATAGTTCGAATAGTTCGAATAGTTCGAATAGTTCGAATAGTTCGAATAGTTCGAATAGTTCGAATAGTTCGAATCGATTCCCGCTAACATATATTTTGTATTAAATTTGGCGGTAACGTCGACTCTCTACCTTATCTGTATCTAGCCCCTTAAGGGATTAATAAACTTTCTTTTCAGATCTGTATAAACAGCAAAAATGCAATAATTACGATCTTTTAATCACCAGAATGATCGGAGTTGGTAACCCACGGTATGTGTTGGGTAAGTAGAAATTAATATATGTAAAATTATATTTTTTTAACAAATTCCATTTCAAACCAATCAAGTTGGTAGTCGGTAAAGTAGGGACTACAAACTCAGCAAATGGTATAAAAGGGAGTCTGTTAACAGTATTGATTCGGGATTTTTAACGCTTTTTCCTTTCATTATTATTATTTTTATCTAATAAAGTGGATTTTCTGTGGCGTAATCTACAACATAGTATCGGTACAACACGTTTAATCACTCCTAATACTTAAAGATATTCAATTATTGCGGAAACGATGCATGAAATTTAATCCCATGAGTTCAGGAGCGCTGCTGCAAGATGGAGCCATTTATATCGTTTCCCAGGGCGCTACATACAAAATCATAGAATGTAGTGTAATCATAGAAGTCTTTCTACACTTTGTTTAAGTTTCATTTATTTCACTCTAAAATGATTAAAAATATTATAGTTATATTACAATTACATATTTAAAATATTTAATTTAATTTAATCTTCGATGCCATAATTATCTTTGTCAGTGCAAAATCATATTAAAAATTACTTAATACAAGAAAAATGGAAGAAGATTTTTAATTATAAAGACTAGATATCAATCTATTTTTGTTCTTTTAATATACCGTATTTAAAATAAATAATAAGAATTTAGGAAAATATAGAATAGAATGAAAGAAAAAATCATAGCACCCTAACTGATTATGCTTCTAAAATACATCAATTCCTTCTTAAATAATAAACGCGATGCATTTCTTATTTCAGAAACGACAAATTTTTTATTTAAGTAACTAAATTTAGTCTTAATCTGATTATCAAACTCATAAAAGAAACGATTCTCGCAGAAAGAATAACTTATAATTGTTATGCTGTTACAAACTTTTCATATCAGCTTCTATAGACAATTTCATCAATCAACCCCAAAGTTATAGTTCGAATCGTTCGAATAGTTCGAATAGTTCGAATAGTTCGAATAGTTCGAATGGTTCGAATGGTTCGAATAGTTCGAATAGTTCGAATAGTTCGAATAGTTCGAATAGTTCGAATAGTTCGAATAGTTCGAATAGTTCGAATAGTTCGAATAGTTCGAATAGTTCGAATAGTTCGAATAGTTCGAATAGTTCGAATAGTTCGAATAGTTCGAATGGTTCGAATAGTTCGAATGGTTCGAATAGTTCGAATGGTTCGAATAGTTTAAAAGTTCGAATAGTTTAAAAGTTCGAATAGTTCGAATGGTTCGAATAGTTCGAATGGTTCGAATAGTTCGAATGGTTCGAATAGTTCGAATAGTTCGAATAGTTCGAATAACTAAATTTAGTCTTAATCTGATTATCAAACTCATAAAAGAAACGATTCTCGCAGAAAGAATAACTTATAATTGTTATGCTGTTACAAACTTTTCATATCAGCTTCTATAGACAATTTCATCAATCAACCCCAAAGTTATAGTTCGAATCGTTCGAATAGTTCGAATAGTTCGAATAGTTCGAATAGTTCGAATAGTTCGAATAGTTCGAATAGTTCGAATAGTTCGAATAGTTCGAATAGTTCGAATAGTTCGAATAGTTCGAATCGATTCCCGCTAACATATATTTTGTATTAATTATAAAGACTAGATATCAATCTATTTTTGTTCTTTTAACATACCGTATTTAAAATAAATAATAAGAGTTTAGGAAAATATAGAACAGAATGAAAGAAAAAATCATAGCACCCTAACTGATTATGCTTCTAAAATACATCAATTCCTTCTTAAATAATAAACGCGATGCATTTCTTATTTCAGAAACGACAAATTTTTTATTTAAGTAACTAAATTTAGTCTTAATCTGATTATCAAACTCATAAAAGAAACGATTCTCGCAGAAAGAATAACTTATAATTGTTATGCTGTTACAAACTTTTCATATCAGCTTCTATAGACAATTTCATCAATCAACCCCAAAGTTATAGTTCGAATCGTTCGAATAGTTCGAATAGTTCGAATAGTTCGAATAGTTCGAATAGTTCGAATAGTTCGAATAGTTCGAATAGTTCGAATAGTTCGAATAGTTCGAATGGTTCGAATAGTTCGAATGGTTCGAATAGTTTAAAAGTTCGAATAGTTTAAAAGTTCGAATAGTTCGAATGGTTCGAATAGTTCGAATGGTTCGAATAGTTCGAATGGTTCGAATAGTTCGAATAGTTCGAATAGTTCGAATAGTTCGAATACTTCGAATCGATTCCCGCTAACATATATTTTGTATTAATTATAAAGACTAGATATCAATCTATTTTTGTTCTTTTAATATACCGTATTTAAAATAAATAATAAGAGTTTAGGAAAATATAGAACAGAATGAAAGAAAAAATCATAGCACCCTAACTGATTATGCTTCTAAAATACATCAATTCCTTCTTAAATAATAAACGCGATGCATTTCTTATTTCAGAAACGACAAATTTTTTATTTAAGTAACTAAATTTAGTCTTAATCTGATTATCAAACTCATAAAAGAAACGATTCTCGCAGAAAGAATAACTTATAATTGTTATGCTGTTACAAACTTTTCATATCAGCTTCTATAGACAATTTCATCAATCAACCCCAAAGTTATAGTTCGAATCGTTCGAATAGTTCGAATAGTTCGAATAGTTCGAATAGTTCGAATAGTTCGAATAGTTCGAATAGTTCGAATAGTTCGAATAGTTCGAATAGTTCGAATAGTTCGAATAGTTCGAATAGTTCGAATAGTTCGAATAGTTCGAATAGTTCGAATAGTTCGAATAGTTCGAATAGTTCGAATAGTTCGAATAGTTCGAATAGTTCGAATAGTTCGAATAGTTTAATAGTTCGAATAGTTCGAATAGTTCGAATAGTTCGAATAGTTCGAATAGTTCGAATGGTTCGAATAGTTCGAATGGTTCGAATAGTTCGAATAGTTCGAATAGTTCGAATAGTTCGAATAGTTCGAATAGTTCGAATAGTTCGAATAGTTCGAATAGTTCGAATAGTTCGAATAGTTCGAATAGTTCGAATAGTTCGAATGGTTCGAATAGTTCGAATGGTTCGAATAGTTTAAAAGTTCGAATAGTTTAAAAGTTCGAATAGTTCGAATGGTTCGAATAGTTCGAATGGTTCGAATAGTTCGAATGGTTCGAATAGTTCGAATAGTTCGAATAGTTCGAATAGTTCGAATACTTCGAATCGATTCCCGCTAACATATATTTTGTATTAATTATAAAGACTAGATATCAATCTATTTTTGTTCTTTTAATATACCGTATTTAAAATAAATAATAAGAGTTTAGGAAAATATAGAACAGAATGAAAGAAAAAATCATAGCACCCTAACTGATTATGCTTCTAAAATACATCAATTCCTTCTTAAATAATAAACGCGATGCATTTCTTATTTCAGAAACGACAAATTTTTTATTTAAGTAACTAAATTTAGTCTTAATCTGATTATCAAACTCATAAAAGAAACGATTCTCGCAGAAAGAATAACTTATAATTGTTATGCTGTTACAAACTTTTCATATCAGCTTCTATAGACAATTTCATCAATCAACCCCAAAGTTATAGTTCGAATCGTTCGAATAGTTCGAATAGTTCGAATAGTTCGAATAGTTCGAATAGTTCGAATAGTTCGAATAGTTCGAATAGTTCGAATAGTTCGAATAGTTCGAATAGTTCGAATAGTTCGAATAGTTCGAATAGTTCGAATAGTTCGAATGGTTCGAATAGTTCGAATGGTTCGAATAGTTTAAAAGTTCGAATAGTTCGAATGGTTCGAATAGTTCGAATGGTTCGAATAGTTCGAATGGTTCGAATAGTTCGAATAGTTCGAATACTTCGAATCGATTCCCGCTAACATATATTTTGTATTAATTATAAAGACTAGATATCAATCTATTTTTGTTCTTTTAATATACCGTATTTAAAATAAATAATAAGAGTTTAGGAAAATATAGAACAGAATGAAAGAAAAAATCATAGCACCCTAACTGATTATGCTTCTAAAATACATCAATTCCTTCTTAAATAATAAACGCGATGCATTTCTTATTTCAGAAACGACAAATTTTTTATTTAAGTAACTAAATTTAGTCTTAATCTGATTATCAAACTCATAAAAGAAACGATTCTCGCAGAAAGAATAACTTATAATTGTTATGCTGTTACAAACTTTTCATATCAGCTTCTATAGACAATTTCATCAATCAACCCCAAAGTTATAGTTCGAATCGTTCGAATAGTTCGAATAGTTCGAATAGTTCGAATAGTTCGAATAGTTCGAATAGTTCGAATAGTTCGAATAGTTCGAATAGTTCGAATAGTTCGAATAGTTCGAATAGTTCGAATAGTTCGAATAGTTCGAATAGTTCGAATAGTTCGAATAGTTCGAATAGTTCGAATAGTTCGAATAGTTCGAATAGTTCGAATAGTTCGAATAGTTCGAATGGTTCGAATAGTTCGAATGGTTCGAATAGTTTAAAAGTTCGAATAGTTTAAAAGTTCGAATAGTTCGAATGGTTCGAATAGTTCGAATGGTTCGAATAGTTCGAATGGTTCGAATAGTTCGAATAGTTCGAATAGTTCGAATAGTTCGAATAGTTCGAATAGTTCGAATAACTAAATTTAGTCTTAATCTGATTATCAAACTCATAAAAGAAACGATTCTCGCAGAAAGAATAACTTATAATTGTTATGCTGTTACAAACTTTTCATATCAGCTTCTATAGACAATTTCATCAATCAACCCCAAAGTTATAGTTCGAATCGTTCGAATAGTTCGAATAGTTCGAATAGTTCGAATAGTTCGAATAGTTCGAATAGTTCGAATAGTTCGAATAGTTCGAATAGTTCGAATAGTTCGAATAGTTCGAATGGTTCGAATAGTTCGAATGGTTCGAATAGTTTAAAAGTTCGAATAGTTTAAAAGTTCGAATAGTTCGAATGGTTCGAATAGTTCGAATGGTTCGAATAGTTCGAATGGTTCGAATAGTTCGAATAGTTCGAATAGTTCGAATAGTTCGAATACTTCGAATCGATTCCCGCTAACATATATTTTGTATTAATTATAAAGACTAGATATCAATCTATTTTTGTTCTTTTAATATACCGTATTTAAAATAAATAATAAGAGTTTAGGAAAATATAGAACAGAATGAAAGAAAAAATCATAGCACCCTAACTGATTATGCTTCTAAAATACATCAATTCCTTCTTAAATAATAAACGCGATGCATTTCTTATTTCAGAAACGACAAATTTTTTATTTAAGTAACTAAATTTAGTCTTAATCTGATTATCAAACTCATAAAAGAAACGATTCTCGCAGAAAGAATAACTTATAATTGTTATGCTGTTACAAACTTTTCATATCAGCTTCTATAGACAATTTCATCAATCAACCCCAAAGTTATAGTTCGAATCGTTCGAATAGTTCGAATAGTTCGAATAGTTCGAATAGTTCGAATAGTTCGAATAGTTCGAATAGTTCGAATAGTTCGAATAGTTCGAATAGTTCGAATAGTTCGAATAGTTCGAATAGTTCGAATAGTTCGAATAGTTCGAATAGTTCGAATAGTTCGAATAGTTCGAATAGTTCGAATAGTTCGAATGGTTCGAATAGTTCGAATAGTTCGAATAGTTCGAATAGTTCGAATAGTTCGAATAGTTCGAATAGTTCGAATAGTTCGAATAGTTCGAATCGATTCCCGCTAACATATATTTTGTATTAAATTTGGCGGTAACGTCGACTCTCTACCTTATCTGTATCTAGCCCCTTAAGGGATTAATAAACTTTCTTTTCAGATCTGTATAAACAGCAAAAATGCAATAATTACGATCTTTTAATCACCAGAATGATCGGAGTTGGTAACCCACGGTATGTGTTGGGTAAGTAGAAATTAATATATGTAAAATTATATTTTTTTAACAAATTCCATTTCAAACCAATCAAGTTGGTAGTCGGTAAAGTAGGGACTACAAACTCAGCAAATGGTATAAAAGGGAGTCTGTTAACAGTATTGATTCGGGATTTTTAACGCTTTTTCCTTTCATTATTATTATTTTTATCTAATAAAGTGGATTTTCTGTGGCGTAATCTACAACATAGTATCGGTACAACACGTTTAATCACTCCTAATACTTAAAGATATTCAATTATTGCGGAAACGATGCATGAAATTTAATCCCATGAGTTCAGGAGCGCTGCTGCAAGATGGAGCCATTTATATCGTTTCCCAGGGCGCTACATACAAAATCATAGAATGTAGTGTAATCATAGAAGTCTTTCTACACTTTGTTTAAGTTTCATTTATTTCACTCTAAAATGATTAAAAATATTATAGTTATATTACAATTACATATTTAAAATATTTAATTTAATTTAATCTTCGATGCCATAATTATCTTTGTCAGTGCAAAATCATATTAAAAATTACTTAATACAAGAAAAATGGAAGAAGATTTTTAATTATAAAGACTAGATATCAATCTATTTTTGTTCTTTTAATATACCGTATTTAAAATAAATAATAAGAATTTAGGAAAATATAGAATAGAATGAAAGAAAAAATCATAGCACCCTAACTGATTATGCTTCTAAAATACATCAATTCCTTCTTAAATAATAAACGCGATGCATTTCTTATTTCAGAAACGACAAATTTTTTATTTAAGTAACTAAATTTAGTCTTAATCTGATTATCAAACTCATAAAAGAAACGATTCTCGCAGAAAGAATAACTTATAATTGTTATGCTGTTACAAACTTTTCATATCAGCTTCTATAGACAATTTCATCAATCAACCCCAAAGTTACAGATGCATGTAATCTCCGTCCATGCCTCTAAACTTCCCATTCAATACATTCTTCAATTTCGAAGCCACTTTCAAAATCCCATTAAAATCAGCCGGTAATGCATCATGCTGACCCCCCCCCCCCCCCCCCCCCCCCCCGTGGGTTCAAGCGCAGCCCCGTTCATTTTCCCAAAAGTATTTACACGATTTTTCGAGGAATCATGCCAAACACCCTGGTGGCGTACGTTCGGATGCACATGGATACACTTGGTGCACACGAATATGCGTGCGTTACGAACGATCGATAGCTCGCTCATCCGTCGCTAAAAGGGTTAATGATGCCTGGCGTGCATAAATGGTGCTCACGGACCCGGACAAATGAAACGTAATGAGCGGATCGGTAGTACATAGCGGCGTGTCACGATTGCGAGACTCGTAATAATGCCGTGCCGAGGACTCGAATCTGTGTGCGCCACACCGTGGGACGCGTGAATTCGAACAATACGATTAGTGGCTCCACCACCCTCCACCCCGCAACCATTCTCATAACGGCTGTATTCGAGCTATCGGCTCGAAATCTTTTTCATTTTATTCCGTGAAAGCTATGTACGCGAAACGTAAACGGCGTTATTCTTTTCCCGTATCATTCGATGCTGTGATTTCTAGTACAACCTAAGATTCGAATCTGGAATTCTTCGAATTTCTTGCCACGAAAGCCACTTCTGCACAAAGTACAGGTTACTGTGACAAGAATCGCGCTGAAACAGCCATAAATATTCGGTTCAAAGCTATCATTTGGGCGACGCGACGTCGGGCATAATACATGCAAACGACATCGAGGAACGAAAAATCAGCTGGCTTTCGTTTTCATAGAAGAATCCGTTCGTTGATCTTTAGAATCTCGACGCCGACGTCGATGTCTGAAGGCTGCCACCGTAACGTAAATTTATTACCAACTGCTGAACTTCGTCCCCAGCCTCTTCAAGAAGGTAAAATTACTTCATAAACGTAGGGTCGAGCATATCTTGGCGAAGGGTACCGCGGTTGCGTCTCTACAAGTTTCCTAATGAACGTCGGGGTGTAAAAGGCTAGGTGACTGCCACCCCCCCCGTTCGCGAGGGGATGTCTTTCTTCGTCGCTACGTCCCCCAATTTATGCATCTACAGCGTAGATTCCACGCTGATAACGAGCCTATCCGACCAAGATTCCTTTGCCGCTGTACAATTGGTCGTGTGAGGGAGAAGGGCTGTTTATCGGAATATTCGTACTGCCTGGATGTTGAACGGTTTTTATAATGGTCACAAGGTCGTCGAGAAAGATACCGTGGATGATTGGTTAAAGGGGCGAAGATAAGAAAGATGGGAATTGTGAACAGTATTCTCGGGGGTTGTTTTGCATCTGCTTCTGTCTGTGTTATTTTATTCTACACAGACGGTAGGTTATCGAATTTTATGCGAATGTATTATAAAAATACAGTGCGTGTAGACAATTTCGCTTGTTTTTTAAATTCACTACCTACAAGAATTAAAATAGATAAACAACATAAACTTTGATTTGTAACGTATCATCCAAAAATTGGAATCTATTGTCAAAAATATTGTGATCGATCTTCATTTTTATTCAGTGAATACGTATAAAATAAATATAGCGAATATGTTAATGAATTTCATGTTATCTCTTATATTTAAAGTCCTTGTTTCGTTTTTTATTTTATTATCATTGTAGTCATATTGTAGTCGCTGTGCAATAAATATCGAAGTTTCCTTCGTATGTATGAATTTTCTTCGTTAATTAATTTCCTAATTTTTATGATGAGATGATTTTATAAAAAGAGGAAAAATATTGCCGATTAAAAATAATGCCTCGAAAGCATGAGTTAACCTAAAAATGCCTCAATACTTCAGAATACTACTGTTCGCCACAACATAAGCCTTAAGGCATCAAACGCATCATTTGTACAGTATTAGTAAATCATTGAACGTTTCGCAGCAAAAATTTCATCGGTCACTATTTATTCGGGTTTGGCCAAACTCTTTCACCTGGCGCAAATATTTGTCATATACTCGGACCGTAATATCAAATATTCCATTTAACGTGCTCCATAAGCACAATTAACAGAGAAACGCTTCAATCGTCAGGTCGGAAAATATTTTGAAAATTTCGTTACCCGAAATGTTTGTTGACCGAAAAGAAGTTTGTATTTTTTTATGCAGATTCAATCGACGAAATGCATCATGGCATTCACCGTTGCGAGAACTCTTTTGTAATTTTAATACCATCGGGCGCCGGAATCATTTAACCCCAGCGTTGCATAAATAACGTCACCCAATGTTAAATGCAAACGCAGGCTTCGGAAGTTTGGTTCTTGAATTATCTTTCCTCCCTTTCTGCTCCTCTTGCACTTTGAATGAGGTTCAATGGTACCGCCTAGAGGGGTTGGGGAGCCCGATTCCGTTAATCCAGAAAATTCCAGCCATGATAGTAGAAATCACAAAGATGCCTGCGATATCGCTAAATCCCTCGGCTTTTCCGATATCCTCCATTCTCTCAAATTAATCTTTGAACCGAAAGGATCCGGTGTCTCGAGTTCACGTTTTCCAAAGTATGCGTCAAACGAGATAATCGTGCGATCATTATGCAACGTCGCCGTTCGATGAATCGATTCAAACGATTTTTACAACGGGTCAGTTAAATGGAGATTCGTCTGTTTTGTTTTGGACGTGATATTTTATGCTTGGTACGGTATACTCGAGTATAGGCATAGTTTTATCAAGTATTGTGTAAAATGAATTTTATGTAATCACGTGGGAAAATTTACGGTTCATTTGATAATGCAATGTTAGATTAACTATGGTTCGTTCGGTCCATTTATAGTAATTTATTTGAATATAAAATAATTATGTTAAATACCTTGGATCAATGCCGTGTTTCTAAATTAATCCCTTAAGAATTTAATTATCTGGCAAAAATCGTCAGAAATTTCCGAACTTTGTTATTATTAAATTATCAAGTAATTATTCCATAAAATTACATAAAAAGTGCAACCGTCGACTTGATTTCGCAAAAATTCAACTGATAAAATAATATCGTATTAACACGAGGTAAAAGAAATGTGACAAAAAATCGAACGTCAAACAATTAAAGATAATTCTGAAAATAGAATCAAAGTCAAAATATCATAATTAATTATTTCAGTAATAATGTCCCCGTACTTCTTCAACAACATACAAGTTCCATGCTCGAGTATTACAAAATAAAAGTCAGGAACCCGAGTAATTTATTCGAAAAATCGTACAGAAGTTGAATCCGCAACTGCGATAGGATGTTCCATAAGAGTTCCGCTAACAAAAAAGTTGCATCATAAATAAAATCGTTACAGAACCTGAGTGTTGCCGTTATACATATGGAAATATTATTCAAATGTGTATGGCTTTTCGTTGAAAAATAAAAAAGAAACAAACGAAAGGAAATAATAATTTGCGAAACATTCTCTTGAGGGAGAAAACCTGGCTCGAGGGATGCAAACACGAATAACGTAGCCATAAAGTTTCAAAACGTCACGATCAATCGAGCGGACGAGAACTGCGAAAACTTTGAATCCAAATAAAATCGTCAAATAATTAATCGGGGAATATTTCAAAGGTTTCGACTTTGCGCAACCCCTGCGCGTGATATATTTTCAAATAAAACACGACCCCAAGTGCATCTGCGAACCCAGACGTTCTACAAATACACTGGCCACTTCATCGTCGAACCGAACGACGGAGCCAGCTAATTAAAGGTGCACATTTTTTCAACGTCGATTTTAAACGAACTCGTCGATCCAGGGATGTTTAATTTCAGATGAATTTTTCGTATTCTTATGCAAGGAATTTGATAAATTTTGAAGTCGAAGTAATCTGGCTAACGAGCAGGAAATAGATTTGTTCAGACAGCTAAGAAGATACCGTTGAAAGGATGCACGAACACTTTTGGCCATTTTATAACGTCGGTGCAACTTTTCAAGGAGATCCGTCTTCGAGTTGCGGCGAACCTTTCTCTTATACAAGCTTTTAGCTTATACTGCTTGAATGGACCAAACGGTACACCAAACTGAATTGCTCCCTGCTTTTAATTTGGAAAATTCCGCTCGAATACATTGAAATCACGATCGAGCAGACATGAAAGAAGATTCGCCCTTTGACGCTTTTATACTCACGTTAGGTTTCAGTACTTCCTTTTCTCGAAGGTTTTATATTGGTAAACGTCGATTGTTGCTTGTTTCCACGTACTAATTATCGATACGTAATATTATAAAAATAATTATTAAATTATTCAATTCTTTCTATAACATTACGCTAATAAATATACGTTAATTGGAAAATACGTTCTTGTGCAATGTACTACATTTAATATCAAATATTTTGAAATATTATTTGGTTGTAATTGTTTCCTTAAACTAATTTTTCTTTATCGACAATCATTTATTTTAAGAATATAATTTTCAACTTTTATTTATTTTGATATTGTAGATATTTAAGAAATTGTACACGTTCCCAGCATATCACAATCTTACTGAATAATACAGTGATTAAAAGATAAAATGACAGAAAAATTATGTAAATTAAAAACTCGTTTGGGTAATTACAGCATATGTATCCTTGTTACACAGTACCATCTTATTATTTCTGCATATTTTCCTTCGAATGATTGATTAATATTTAAATACCTCGTCGAGCGAAGCGTCAATTATGGAAAAATTGATTTTCCATCGGTTGCAGCAATAAAACGAGGCACGTAATTAAATGATGTTGTATAACAAGAACCGTATTTTCATTTGAAATTACTATCTCAACTACCTTTCGCAGCATATCATTGTACCTCTGAAACATCCGTGTTCGCTTTTTCTTTCGTATGTGATCGAGTAACTGTCTATTTAGAGGATACAATAAAATAAGGCGAGCTTGTCAAAGTTTCTATGCTATATCGGTTACTGCACCAAAAGTTTGATAGCTAGTTCGCTAACTTTAGGTCAAACTACTGTTTGGAACTTTTGTCCACAAACTAACAAGGGAACTTAACGTTAAAAATACACAACAAAGTTATGTAATAATATTATTAATACGGCTACTGCAGGGATCACCGATACTCCCCATCGTTAAGTAATAAAAAAAAAAAAAAAAAATATAGAAAGGGAAGAATTATTGAATGGAATCTTAGACATAGCAAATTAAACACTTGAATTGAAGAATTAAATGTTTCCAAAAATATGTTGGACTTGCGATATAATTATCATTTATCAATGTGATTTCCTTTCAAATGTCAATAAACCCATTAAGCAAGTGGCAACCTGTCATAAACTCACGGTCATTAATTTCACTACAGTGACCTAATTACTTAAAGTCAAAGAAGTTGGACCCTTTCACTTGTCACGTCGTCCCTTTTCATCGATACCGTGCTGTAGGTAGGAACTTGTCAATTATAATAAACGAGCGTGATCCATAGCTTCAAGTTTTCATCAATTCGATTCGGTTTCTAAAGACGCACTTTATGCATTAAGTAATCGATGCATGTTTAGGTTTTTAATTAATAATTTCCAAATTAGATACTTAATTGATTTATACGTAAATCAAACGTCATATTCCTGTGAATTAACTAACATATACATTTTAATTAAGTCTCAACTCTAACTGCAGCGCGCAGGATGCAAACTTTCTCGGAAATTAAATGACAAAAAACGAAAGAGGGTTTGCAATTAAAATTAACAATTTAAAACACTTTTCGCTCGGAAGCAATAGTTTCTGTTATTACTTAGGTTTTCGGTGAAACCTGAATTGCGTGCGGCGAGTACTCTGTAAGCCTACTTCTAAATGACGAATGATCTTAAGGGGTAACGTTGACAGTGTGGGGTGAAATATGAGTGAAACCATCCCTCACGGTTCATTAGACGAGGCACCGAATTTCTTATTGTTAATTAAAGAATATTATAACCTTGTGATATAAATATGGATGACGTTCCATCATCAATCACTTTTAGCAGGGGGTAAATTATCCCTAATCGTGTAAATACGCATTCTTAAGATACCCGGGACATCAATTATTCTATAAAGACAAATTTGTGGGTTTATGGCCTTCCTTCACTGCTGAGAGGTAAATCACCCCTAATTAGTCAGTCTGGCTTATGAACTTCAAGTGAATCCTTGTAACAATCTCGTTACTTGTCCAAACAGATCTTGGACGTTACAAGTTTTCGATCGGTTTACTGTTTTTCAGACTACGAAAAATATTTTGCTTTGGACGAACAATCACGTTGCTACAGGAATCATCTGATATATCGCTAAACGATAGTAGTAATTGATCCAGCCCTATCCGTATCAGGCGCATTCGATAAGCCTGTTCACTCGCGGAAGCTTGTCCATGCTGGCTGAATCGCTTAACCACGAGTCCATCCAGCGGATCATCCCGATATGATTACCGAATTATGTGAACTCCTATATATGAACCCGCGTTTGTCGAGCCACGGGATACATAACCAATATTTAACGCCTATTAGTGCCAAAGAGAATTTATCTTACGGCGCTACGGGAGGTTGCATCTCGTCGAAGGGGGCACAGGACTGGACCTACGAACCGTAGCAGGGGCGAACAGGGGGTGAAACAAGGGTGAGAGAGGGAGCACGTGCAAGCCGGCACGCGCAGAAATTACGCGACAGCAGGTATCTGCTATTGATTTACCGGTAGCAGGTGCATAAGGGATGGTATGAATTCTCATCGGCCATTATTATTAGAACGGATACGCTTGTCATTCGTATTTTTATTGTTATTATGCAACCGGCGTTACCAAATCGAAGAAATTAAGGGAAATGGTCAGATGGCAATGGTTAGTGAATAGGTAGATAATGGTCGTGTAAGGTCTATTTTACGCGTAGACTTTCTACGGTAGAATGGGAATAATGTGACGTCACGTTTTCCCTTCTGAGGAAATTCACCTAATAATATTATATGCAACTGAGTTTGATTTAATTATAGAAATAGCTACAGAATGTGAATGTTAATGCCGTGAACACTAGAAATCACTAATAATTTCAATGCCACGAATCTATCATGTTTTACTGACATCACACGAAATGTTATGGGCTTGGTCTCTATGTCGCGACATTAATGACACAGAATCAAACCGTATCGATTTCTGTGACATTTGTAGCCAGTGTTTCACACTATGTATATGGTGAAAAGTACTCGCGTTGCTATATTGTCGTGATCAGGTCATTCCATTCCAAATCGATCGCTATTGTCCAGGATTTCGTTCATGTTGTAGTATCTGTAATCCGTATGGAAGTATGGACGGTTTAAGCTTTTATTTTGTTAATTTCGACATTGTTAGAATAACGCAAAAGTTGGAAATTTTCATTGGTTTTCACGAAAGTTCTTTCGTGAAAGGGAATTATTATAATACTAACTTTTATCTGTAATAATTGTTAAATATATAATCCTCAGTTTTATTCTGTTTCGGTAATAAAGGATTACCCTTTTTAATCAACTTTGGCGGTAATCGAAAAAAAATTATAAAATGCTTCCGTGTAATATTATATTTATAGTATAGTATAAATCAGCTCTTTTTAGAGGTATTATATTTTGTCAGTAAATCTCACATAAACAGCGGAAAATTTAGAAAATCATTAACGGATTATGTAACCAAATATTAATCACTCCATCGGTTTCCGATTGTTGCCGGCCGACTTCATCGGTCGCACCAGATCCGTGAAAATGATACGATTGCTGTAATTGCGATCATTGTTCTCAAGTGACGCAATTTGTCTTCCCTGTCTAAAGCATGTCATCGCTTTACAATAACTAGTTCACCAACGTTGACATATTGTTAGATTGCAACCGAAACAGAATACAACTGAGCATCGTCATAAATCATACCACGCATCGTGGATCCTGTTAAATGTTGAATTGAGTCATAATTATCTGACTGTCCTACGTGTCGGTTTTAAATTAATGACCGACGTTCAAGATCAATGTACACGGAACAACGAATGCAAATTATAATTTCAATCATGTAATGTGACACGGATAAGATACGCAGAAGCGAACGAATGACGTAGTAGGATGTAACATATCCGATTAAGTAAATTTGTAAAATTTCATTTCAACAAATTTGCTTATTTCATATCTTTCAGTCGTATTAGATATTTGTAACATTTTCGACTTGTCCTTTCGTGAATAAAACTACCAATAGCAATGATGTTAGATCATTTAACTTTGGAACGCCTTGCATAAACTCGAACGTTTCTTTGTGATGCATGAACTTGTTAATTAGTTACGGCATTTTAACGAAGACAGGTAGATCAATCAATTAATTCGTGGAACAATTACTGCCGCTCGATTGGCATCAAAGGAAGTTCTCCGGACAGAGCACTTCTTCGTTCATCGTTCCTTTTATCAAAACATTTGTTTTGCTGTTCAGTCGATATCGTTCTACGTCGTACTTTTTCATGTATCTTTGTTCTATTACATACATTGTATAAAAACGATTCGCAACAATAGCACTCGACAGAGCTAACAGCACTCAATGCCGAGTATCTGACTACATGCACTCGTATTCCAGTTACCGGGCTCTTCAAGCGTAGCCGGCGATTTCATAAGTGCCGTTTCAATTGCAAAACGAAACAATTAAATCGAAATAACCGTTTGAAACTTTTCCGATGTATCGTGTATCACGTCAGGTACTCTATTTTCCTCCCCCTTTTTCCTACCAACACCGAGCCGTTACCTTGTATTCACTTAGCATTATGCGCAGTCATAACGTTAACGTGCTGTTAATGAAAGAACAACAGAATAGTTTCGTGGATTCTTGGGCTGTCAGTGAGTAACAGCAAACGCCGCGAAACTCCTGCGTGCAATTTAGATTTTACATGGCTGAATTGAACCCCGGGGTTAAGATCAACAAGAGCACCGTGAAAGTTTACGTTGCGCAAGCACCAGCCAGATGCTGCCAAAACAATTGCTCTCTATAAGCAGGAATTATTACGCTCCGGTTGCGTAATCATCGTCATTTGCGATTTACAATTCCATAGTCGATCGGTGTAGCACCGGTCGGACAATTCATATCTTCGATCGGTTTGTGTTCTATTTTGCACCTACGTACATATGTGCAGGGGATGATCAGGGAATGATTTTTAGAAATGTTCTTTCTGTCTTGTTCTTCACGTCTTACTGCAAAATTGTAATTAAAATTGTGTTTGATTTAACATTCTTTTATCAGACTTACAGGGACAGCGTGTAGATAAATAATTGGCCATAGTTTTATTTTGCAATGTTTCGATATTCTATTTAAATCATTTTTAGGTACTACTTAATTGTAAGTGAACCATGCAGTACAATTTTTCATTAGCCGAAAGACATTTCTAAAGGGTGAAAGTCCTTACTTGGAAAAAATTTTGTATAACGTTTAATATCACTTTATATTACGAAATTTAAGTATTGAGATGTAAGAAATAATTTTTAAAATTATAATTAGAGAAATCATAACTCAATTTTGCAACTACTTCGAAATTATAACAATTAATGTGTAGTCATCAGTGACTGGCGCCTCAAATTCAATGCAATTGATTTATTATTATACTAATAACGTAAGGTATAATTTCTGTAACAAATTCAGAGCTTCAATTTGAAATTAAGATATCTATATCTCTAACACGTCCATAGACGCAAGTCCATGTTCACTATTATAGTCAACGTGTTAAATCACTTCGTCATATTTTAAGGGAGGTTTTCAGACGTTATAAATGTCTTTTTAACTTCTCAGCGAAGCAGCAGCTAACAGGGACAAATTTCTATGGTGTAAATTTCGGTATTAATGTCGAAGCAAATATTTTACAGATGCATAAAAACGTGATAACAACGGGGAAATATAAAAAAAAAAAGAAAGCCGATGGAAAGAGGGCTTTAACCGAAGCGGTTTTCACGTATATGAACTGATTCAATTAAAAAAGGCTGTAATACTTTTGCGAATTGATTCAACTAGAAATGGTCGTTTATTGAAATCGCTTTAACCCTATTATTATCTTTATGGAATATACAGAAATCCGTTTTACATTTTTCACACATAATTCGCAAAAAATCTCGTTTATCTGGATCCCAATCACGGTCAAATGATTTCGTATATGAAACACGGAAAATATACGTTTGTTCGTTCTGTTTGTTCAACGACGAAAAAAAAAAACGTATTCAAATAGAGATTATTTCTATAGAAAATGAAAAGCGAATGTAACTGTGTAGTATTTTCGTTAACAAAGTTATAAATATACATCGGTTTTTTTTTATGTATAGCAGCGCTTTACAATACGGTTTATGCAAATCCTACAAATTTTACTTTAAAACACGAAAAAATTCAGCCGTGAGTTATTATAAATTTCGAAATGGCTACAGTTTAAATCGTCGGTTCAGGTTTATTCTTTATTTCCGTCTTACTCTTACACAAGAAATTCCTTTCTTTCGGATTGTTCTAGATTTTGAATGTTTCGACTAATTATAATATTAACAGTTCGTGATATTGGAAAGCAGCAACAGTTTTACGCCATAAACTCTGATTTCAGTTTTAACGGGCAAATTTAACAGGGATGTATCAGGAGAGTACAGGCGTAGCTCGCAAAACGTGTCTCCGTTCGATTTTGGGAGTTTGCTGCAATTACTGAGCAGTCGAGTGCAGTTATTAGAACGGCATCGCCGGTTATTAGCACTAGTCTTGTAATCAAGACCTCCAATGACAAGGCGTTGGATTATTGGCGTCGAATTGAACCGGTGGTTGTGGATTTAATTAACACCCAAAGTGCGTTCGAACCTTGACGTAAAGCATTAAGCTCAACTATACGATGTTCGACGAAATTTTTAAAAAAGAAATGCAGTTGCACTCATATTTATCGGAATTAACGGGGACACACAACGTTGATACCAATAACCATTATCGTTTATCGATACCAATAACATTACACATAAACGTACATAAACGATGAACAAATACAGAAGCAATTGTTCGAGAAATAAACTTGACAAAGAGTCTATTCGACACAAGGCGATCCACAGTTAATAAAGCGGCGAGTAAAATGTTTAAAAGTGAACTGCAACAGATAACAGCGAAAAATTATTCACGGCATTGTGAAAAAATGATCAAACAATTGCTTGGTTCTGACAATCGTAAAAAAAAAAAGAAAGTATAAAATCCAATCAGAGGTAGATAGGATTATACGGTGAGCGGATTAACTTTAATCAAGAGTATTTTATTAAACTCCTGCAACTCCAGAATAAAATGGATTTACGGAGTTTTGAGACATTACTAAATACATCGTGAAATACCGTCATGGTTATATAATTGAAACGAAATAATTTTTAGGACCGAATTCTGTAATAAATGTGTTAATACAAATTAACACGTAGAGTGCCGCAGTGAAAATGGACGTATGTAGTCAGACACGCTAAAACTCTAATTATTTACGATGTAGACGATTAATTTTCAAATTTGACCTTTCGGATTGATAGCCAGCATTATTAGCTCGATATCAATGCTATCCGAGGTTTATTTCGTGGTTTCTATTCTGAATTATTTCATTGCGAAAAATTTCAGGTGCAGGTCACCGGTGACCCCCGTGGCATTCAACGTGTTAATTATTAAAATTATTGCAATGTAATATTTGTGCTATGATAATTTGGAGAAAACGCCTATACGAATTCTTTATTAACGTTCTCAAGGTAAAATAGTTGGTTGTCGACCAAACATTGATTTTCAAACATCTATAATCTGACATGGCCCGATGAGATAAAAATAATAAAAAATAATACTTACTCTACATCAATTTGAGCCTTAAGGTTTTATGAAATTGGCCACGTGGAAATCGTATTCCAACTGATAATGACCTGATTAATTATTTTAACCCTTTAGCTTCGAGCGCCACTTATAGGCGGCATCCACAAAACGTATGCCACTGCACGTATTTCTGGCGCGCCTTTCCGTACAGTGACAGTATTTCGACGGACTGTGAAATTAGTTTCTAGCAACCACGAAGAATGTCGATGCCCAGAATTAGCTGCACATACACATACGCTATTATTAATACGTTGAATACTGTACGGGTTACTTGCAACTGGCACTTCAAATCTGATACAAAGTCTGTTTGAAATAAACGTAGGCAGTAGTATTGCCGTACTATTCATTTAATAAAATATTATAAGAATATTTTTATTTCGTGCACAGTTTTAGAACATGTATCATTGTTCAACATTGCTCATGTGAGTCATGTTTCAGAACCTGAAGTGTTCATATTTCAATGGCATCCAATTGCAAATTCTGTCGAAGTATCTTTTCATTCCGATTCCTTGCGACGAGCAAAAGAAGAAAAAGGACTCGACAGAATCCAACAGACACCATTCAATCTCGATTACTCAGTCGCACGTGGCGTGTTCATGAAAAATCTACGTGACCATCGAACCCGAGAGGGATGTTCGGTGAGTATTCCCGGTTTTTGCTCTGATACCAGTCGAACGACGACAGGCTGAATGATTTGGGAGAGGTGTCAGACCGGGGCGCAGGACACCGGCTACGTACCTATTGCGTTAATTGTGATCGTTAATTCGAGTCACGTAGCAAGGGTCGCAGAAGTTTGTGGCCCCACCGCAACGGCGACGATGGAAAGGATCGATTGGCACGAACGAATTCTGCTAAACGTTCCGGTCATCTGTGGGCTTATCTACGCTTCTCAAGGGCGTCGCTTCAATTTGGAATCGTCGTCACGGGATTCTTGTTACAAATATACATGGTGTTTCATAATGTATGGGATTCGCTTTAATCCCTTAACCCCCTAGCGTTCGGTGTGGATAACGAGAAAACGATCAGTCTATTCTAAACCGAAATCGAGATTTTATCGTCGTCCGTGAGAGGTTTAGTAAAAGCTATCAAAGTGTAGTATCATAAGAAAATGAAGAGCCAACGGATCTTGGCTTCGGGTAGGAGTAAAAAATTATTATTAGTAAAAAGTAGGATTTTAATTTATATAGCAGATTTTGCGTGAAATTCTCTATTTCGTTTTAACCATTGAAACACAATTTCCACTTCTTTGCAACGAATAGTTTGCAAAGATAACAACATTTTATATAGCCACCATTTACAATGTTGAATATGTTTCTGGTATTGTTACTAGAGTAATGAAATTAGTGTCCAGCACGGTGAACAAAGACAGCAAATGGGTTAACTATTCTGGGATTGTAGTATAGTAAACGAAACGGATGTTCCATATTACTACCGCTTCTTTTATCATTTCAAAAAGCAACTTATTCATTTCCATAAAATGAATGACAGCAGACACGTTCAATGACGTTATAAATACTGTACAACGGTACTCCATCAAAGTTAAGCAATTTATAGGAATCGTAGCTGATCGGTTTAACTTCTGACAGACTCAATTATTGGTTCAGCTTGTACAAAAATAAATCGAAGGGGAAATCACAGGGTTGCGAGTCCCTCTTTTTCTCGCTTTCATTCATTCACTCCCCCCTCTCCACCCTCGTTATTGGCTATCTACTCGAATCTTTTCTATCCCACGCTTCAGAAAAATGTTCTTTTAATTAGGAGTCTTACGGCGAAAAGAACCATAGAAGGTATAGCTATTCGTTGCGATCGATCACATGATTGGATCTTTCGAGTGTGCCGTGAAAGCGTGTGCAAGAGAAGAAAAGAGGAGCAAAAAGGGGCCGATCCTGATGGCCGATGTTTTTCATTAATTGGCCGGCTTTTGGTTGTTTGTCGACCGAAAGACAAAGTTAAACAAGGGCACACAGCAGCCTTCGAAAGAAATTGAGAGGTTTCTATAATCAGACTCGTTATCGACCGTCGCGTCGCTTCTTGTCCGTGAAATTAGTTCCACGCCCATTTAGTAATCACCTGTCGTTTCCCTTGATTAGCCAAAACTTGTACTTTCCCTTTGCCCGCTTCACCGTGCCACCCGACCACATACAACCCGAGACTTCTCTACTTTAATGGACAATTTACTTGTGCACCGTGACATCGCGGAGTTTAGGGAAAGGCCATTTCAAACGATTCCTTCGGCTAACACCTCTCCGTTTTCAATCGACGTGCAAATAAACACCGTAATTTTACAATTTATCTAACAATTTTGGCTGAAATTAATTGAACGCACGAGACCTAATTAATACCGTTTTCCATATTTTAATTGGTATCATCTGTTACCAGTTTATCATTTGTTTATAATTCGTATAATAATTTTAATAGAAAATACGGGGTATGGAAATTTTAATATGGGTCCTATTTTTTCTTTCTATATTCTTAACTTAAATATAACTTTTTTCTATTTTATTCCTTAACTTGGATGTGGTTATAAAGATACTTAAGAATTGTATTACTTAACAGATTATAATGTATGTGGATAGTCTATTATGGAGGTCAAAACTTTACACAAATAACCTTATACTGCATATTTCATTTAACTTCCCAGGATAAACGGTCCCTTTTCAAAGTGTATCAGAAATTCAGTCACACACTGTGCATTTTAAGAGATTTTAAATTTCATACAAGTCCACATTTAAATATGAACGAACGATGAAATGACGAGAACCCAAAGCTCGTTATAAACCAACGTGAGTGAACATTTCAGTTAAAAATTTTATTACAACATCGATAAGTATAGAAAATTATGTCGCCCTATTTATTCCTAAATAACCACATAATGCGAATATTTCCAAGGAGAATTTTCTTCTTCCATATTTTTCAACGTTATTCGTTAAATGTTACAAGGAAATTAATGTAGCTATTTCATAAAATAGTTACGCGAAAGGAGATATTCCGCAAAAGGAGAAAAGCATTAATTTCAAGCAAGATTCCTTCTATCAGTGTTCCGCCTGTTTTACATTTGCGTGGTTGAACAATTTTCTTGAATTACAAAAGAAAGGATTCGTTTCGCTAGAAATCAAGTTGTTCTTATAAATAATTATACTCTTACGTTTATACTTACTTATAGTTCGAATTTGAGACGGACAATTACTAATTTCTGATTTTATATTGTTTGTTAATCAAATAGTTTAAACCTCTAAAGTAAATTTGAAGATTAATTAAAATATACTTACTATTAATCTCAAACAATCTATGGGCTCGATCAACGAATATTATTAAGTTATAATTCAATTTTTTTCAAAATAATATTTCGTTCCATGTAATTGTTACATATCATTGAACAGCTGTTTAACGTTGAACTAGAATTATGAATTTTCAGATAAAAAGGAATGGAATTTTCAGAATGTATGTTACGAACCCATTATTTTTAACGAGGTTATTGAAAGTTTCACAGTGCATCAATTTAACGATAGGACTGACGTTGCTGCCAACAAAACGACACGAATTTCAACCCGTACTTTTTTAAACCGTCGATAGCGCTGAGTCGACGATTTTTATTCTGCAATTTATTTCGGACGAACCTCTAATCGCCTTTTGTGTATCAAGTGGAAACTGCACCAAAGATCTTTCAAGCTTCTCCTAATTGGATATTCCGGCCGTTTTAATACCACCGGAGGATCCTACCATCTTTCCTACTTCTTTTTCTATCTACCGGAAGAACAAGAGCGGTCGAGAATGCCAATTTCTTTCGCTGGAGCTTATCTACGCGCTAATTTAACCCCGATAATTATGCCCGGACATTGTTGCTAACTTTCCATTAAAATAAAGAAAAAAAAGTAATTTCCGCCAACTACGTCACTTTGACCAATCAATTCGTGTTTCACGGAAGAAAAAATACTTTATATTGCAATTACCTTTGATGCGAGCGTGCGACGTCGATCTTTATGCAAAAATTCTGGGGCAACCACTTCACGAAGAGGTCTCTCGGTGATGAACGGTTGGACGACTTCGACGAAGTCGACAGAAGCTGCCTTTTTCTCGTTTCCTTCTCGTCGAACAAACGGAAGGGACGTGTATTCTGTTCGACGGGTTCTTTACGCAGGTTCCTCGCTTTTGAATGAACTCGACGACAAGGCCTTGAAAACGGTGCCTTCCCTGACAAGTGGCGCGGACCTTTAATCCCATCGTTGTTTAAAAACGTAAAATACATAAAGAAGCACGCTTCCGGGCGCTGGTCCTTTGTTCCAGCAACGACCGACCCGGGTCCATTATGTGTCCAGTTGCACCCCTTTCTTTCTACAGCCACGTTAGAAGTCGGTTTCTTGACACCAGTCTCTTTTCTTCTTTTGTTTTCTCTCATTTCCTTATCCGTGTCTTGCTCTCTTTTCTGTTCCTTTTTTTCTCCCTGGGTCTCTTTTTATTCAAGTCTCAAGTTGGACTCGTCGTGTACGCCCATGAAATTTAGCCACCTCGAACGGTGTCCTTCTTTGTTGAAAGTGACTTTTAAGTGGTCTTAAATAATCCATTACGTCTGAAAGCTGGCTTTGAGTGAACGGCTTGTTGCATTTCTTCGGCACTTTATAAAACCTTAAAGATTCGTCTGTATGGTATGGATTATTTCGTTATTAAGCTGGCAAATAAATTTGTCCAACATTGTCCAAATTCTACCATAGAAGGATAAGAAAAGTACCAAAAATATAGTGAATAATTGATTTCAATTGTGTTCTAACTAAAAGCTGTTACGTTGTAGACTTTCATTTTGCAAAGTATCTTATTCGTAGATTTTCAACAGGTATGTTATTTAAAGTTTGCTTTACTTTCTGTCTTATGAAATATTTTAACCCCTTATAGACGAAGTATATTTAATCCTAATATAGTATAATTATTATACTAATAATTAGTGGCAATATTACTGTTGGTACAGTGGAGCCTTTTGACTTGAATGGGTTAAAATTTTTAAGAGTCATGTAAAAATGAAATCTCTATTTTCTTGCATATTTTATTAAAAAATCGTTACTGTATTAGTATTTTGATTTTTTTTCGCTGTTAAAGGAAAGTTGTAGAAGGAATGGAAGTCGTCGGAAAGGTAAAGAGAAGCTCATCCTCTTAGGCAACGATCATTCATTAATTCTTTCGAGACCAGTGGAACGTATACGTGCTACTTTACTTTGTTTTGCTCTTGCAGCTAAGAGGACGATAAAAATCCAATTCTTGTGTGCGCTACTATCTGGTGGAACCTTAAAATACTGCATCAGGCGAGCCTTTTTGTAGTTTTCTTCGTTAAGTTATAGTAATTGTGTTTTTTGTCTAAGTCCGTTTTTTCCTTTGTAGATTATCTACACTTTTACTTCTCTTTTGGCCCGAAATTTCATGATTTTTAACGGAAATCCAGAAAAAGAAAGATAAATATTTTTAGAGATTACGAAACTTCAGAATATTAACCCTCATGATGTTCAGAGATGGTACATCTTCAATTAAACAATGGAAAGGTTCATTTTTAGATGATACGGAAAAAAGAAAAAAAAACGGCTTACAAATATGATATTAAAGCAGTTTTCTATAATTAAGCGTTTAATTTTTCGGTCTATTTTAAAATTGCATCCTAATTTTTTAATTTTGTATGCCACTCTATCCGTTAATAAGACTGAGAGATCAGGATAATTCATTTGTTTTTCATCTGAACCGCCAAAGTGTGCTATAAAACAAAAACAGTCTATTTATGCATCAGACCACGTGTTTTACAAACAGCCGTATACCAATTTTTGCAAGATTGTGTACAAGATCGCTTAACCAGTGTGGAATCAAAAATGTGCCACGATGCAAACTCTTAGCTTAACAACTTGAAGGAAAACTCTTTTTCGTTGTAAGTGACTTTTGAGTGGCTTTAAGCACTCCATTACGCTCGGAAGTGGGTTTTGAACGAACAACTTGTTACAGAGCCCTGGTGTAATCGCCTCTGTGGCCCCTTATGAAAGCATTTTACGAAATTACTTAATTGCTATCGCCGAGCGCACCTGCTGTATCTCGACCCGAAAGAATGCTCGACATTTCACGGATAACACTCGAAGTTTCGATCTCGAGAGAAGAACGTTCGGTATTTTCACGCGAATTCGATACTGAATTATCCAGGCGTGATGGACCGAGAATTTGACGCTTCGTTTCGCGTTGGAATTACAATAATTAAGACTTAACAGTATTACGCTGTTAATGAATGTCGGCGAAAATGATTATTGCCCTGTACCGTGTGCTGTAATCATTTATTTATTGTTTTCTAAATTGTTGAAATACGAGATACAAAAAGGGGATTGGTCACATTATATCGCAATATTTTTAAGTGTAATTAATGGTACAATCGACCAAATTAGGCAAAAATTTGAGATAATTTTCTTCAATTATAATTTGGTTTCCAACAAAATTGATTTTTAATCATATCTGAATGAGATGAAATATTTGTCTTTCAAGAATATCTTCGGCTTAAATGTTATCGAATTCGTGCAAACTTTGTTTATAGTATTGGTAAATGCTATAGCAATATTTTTTCTTTCAATCTTTCAACGTTTGGAACAAAAATCAAGTAACAAATTCAACCAATAGAATTTTTAAATTTACATTGAAATGGATTACCTAAGAAAGAATTAAATGATATTAGATTATTATAACGTGTAAAAAGGCTGACATGATTTTAACATCGACGTAGTATAAGATAGAAACTTTGTTTCTACGATAAAGTGGAAAAAGCAAAAGAAATTCAAACGCTCAATACACGTACTTTTTCTTTCTTTGGAAATGTTATATGCGATAAAGGAACATTTTCAGCTACTTCGAGCCAGTTCACGATAACTTGAACAGCAAAAACGGACAAATGGACTGTTCAGAAAGTATGTCAGTTTATGTTGCGATAGCTGAAAGAAAAATGAAGCATTTCCTGTACACGACATTACGTTTCACACTTACTGACTCCTTTTCCCTCAGTTCAAGCTCCCTTTCTGAAAGACTGACGAGAAAAAAGAAAAGAATTCACAACTGTAACACATTATTAAATTTGAGGGTTAATATTATTCTTTCTTTCATATTTTACAAGAAACAATGTATTACATAAAGTGACACGATACACCGAAACAATGAAAATTTAATTAACGGGCTCTTTGAATAATTGCCCGAGTACCTCTGTGATGAAATTTTAATTAGGAAATTCCCCTTCGTTTATTAATTGCTGCACTTTATAATTAGCGACTATTATAATAAGCAAAATTAATATTTCGATAAATAATTGACGGTATATTCCACACACTTGTTTCCAGTTGATTTATTTATAAAATAACAATTGGAAAATAACAGTTTCTCGAATTTGCTTTGGGTTTAAGGGAGACTCGACAGTTTTCTATGGTCGTTGTAAATATCGATTATTCTCGAAACGGGTAGCACAGAATCCATGTCATCCCTCAAAGTTACTGACTTATCTTGTGTAGAAAAAAAATGACCTAACTTATACCCGCCACACGATGGGATGTACTTCCGCCATCGGAGAAATCGTGCAGCTCCATTCGTTGAACAAGACGAATGTTCTAGTGGCATGAGCAAGATCTCGAGGGTCAGAGTTCATGCATTAGGGCGGTATACCTTTGGCGACATATCTTATCCCTGAACATTCAGATCGACGAAATATTGAGGGGACGAACGACCGTCCACGGGAAAACGAGATAGTTCGGTATAAATCAATAACGCACCAGAACCAGTGATTCCAGAGAAATGTGTGCGTTAATTTGTTCGTTCTTACTACATTTAGACTCTAGAACCAGTGTTCATTAATTCGTACATCACAAACTTTGGAAGAGAACACAGGAGAAGTATAGAATTCTTAGAAAATTATATGGACGTGGTACCATTTGAACGCCATTACATTAGAAGCTAAACAACTTTAAACGAAATAATCTTTACCATTGAAAAGAGTTAACGATATGATATGGAAAATATATGAAGTGTCATCTTTATAAAAAATGGAGGAGTTAAGAAACTATGTACCATGACTACCATAAGTGGATTTTAAATCCCGCCCAGTTTAGTAGAAGATTCTGCTGTGTATTATCAGATTTTTATAATTTTTAAAAACTTCATACGAAATATGACGTTTGATATTTCCGACTTCTAACAAACGATCATTAGTCTGATTAAGCGCAATACGATTAATGTAATTTCAATAATTTTATAAAACGTAATTAACGATTTGATAAGACTCGAACAAGCAATTCTGTCCCTTTGCGATTTTACAGCTGTTACTTTAAAACAATGGAACCGACTGAAAGATGATTTAAAGCTCTGTGGGAGCAGAACAAATGCTGTCTAAATCTTTCACTTGGTCACTGGAAACTTCAAAGCAAGTTTAATGTTTGAAACCACTCTTTGACAAGTGATTTTATAAACCGCACAGAATGTGGAATAATTTAGAGTGATTTGTATAATTTACTTCAAAATTAATCATTGACATAGGAAGCAGGTTTCCAGCACATTTTTGTTCGGTTCATTTTTTCTGAATGCAGATCACACGGTAAACTCTGGAAGGAAGGGACAAGTTTCAATTTTCAACTGCAAGTAGCACTCGTTTTAACAAACTTTCACATTGCAGGTACAATATTTGTATAAGATGATGCCTAACGCAATGTAATATTATTGCAAAATGGTTTAAATAGAAGTAAGTATAAGATAGAAGCAGTTCTGATGATTCTGTCTTAATATGAGTTTAACTTTCCTTTAATCGTTTCATTTTTAAAAGTATACCACATAGAGATCGCGCCAATAAACTGAAATAATTGAAACTTTTGGAAACACTTAATACATTTTATAAAGATTTGATATTTCTATTGAAATAAAAATTGAAAATTCGGATAGAAATCTTAAAATTGAAACATACACTGTTTCGTCTGAAATGAATTACAGACCCGGATATGTGATTTAACAAAGAATAAGATAATTATATGCAAAAGTTGCATTATATCACCCCTCGGTCCTTAATATGTTGAAGAACTTTTTCCTTCCAATGAGAAAAAGTGATTCGCGGAAAAAGTTACCTTGTAAACCCGAATGTTCCTCGGCGAGGTAACGTCGCCAAATTCTCACGCGTTCTGCAGAGGTGGAGTTATTTTACTTCTTTCCTACGCTCCGTTGGGAAGGCGTTGGGACGCTCCGAAGCAATAAATCAGTTTTTCCACTCCAGACGACGTACGCCGCGCCGTGGCGCTGAGGCTTCCTTCTTCGTTGCGTTATCAAGCATGTCCTCCGGGGGTGGAACGAAAAGAAAAAAAAAGAAAAAGAAGAAGAAGAAGAAATGCCTAAGGAGATGCGGGAAAAGATGAGGAAAAAAGGGTGCTATATTATTCGGACCATCGTTTCCAATAATTTTTCGTGCCGCGATTACTTTTTCTCAGGAGGCTTTACATTCAATGAGCCAATTAGTTGCTCCCTTCAGTGTCGACCCGTTCGCCAGCTTTTTATTGGTAGGTTCGTTTGTTACCGGCACCCTTGTTAACGTTACTTTTATTGTTTGCCTCTCGATTCGCTGCACCTTCGTTGGAAGTTCAAGTTATTTCTGTCACAATTCCAGTTTAGTTATTTAGTGCTTGTTTTTTTTCTGTCCTATTTCCAGAGAATAATCCTTCAACCGTTACGTTGCAGTGAAAATGGACGTGTGTAACAATACATTATTAGATTGTTTGTCGAACGTACAATTATTTAACTTTTCAATTTAAATTTCCGATTTGACACCTCACATTATTAGCATAATATCAATGCTGTTCAAAATAATTCCTTTTTTTTTGGTAAAATAAATCCTTTTAAAATTTCAGGTAGATCAAGAAATGCCTCTGACTGGAATTTTGAGTCCAAAGTTTGAACAGTCTGTCAGAAAAGTGCAAAGAATTTATATTCCATCGATATACTCCATCCAAAGAGTTAAATTATCTATCTTATGGTCAGTTTATCTTCTGTCGCGTTATCACCGACGTAGAACACCCCATACATATACATCTGTATCTTATTTTTCTCGCTGTATCTAAACGAGGGATGAAATCACTTTCATTCCTTAGGATGGAACGAAGATAAAGTTGAATAAAAGGGCAAACGAATGGACACACAAGAATACGGTAAGGCAATCCCGATACAAAAAGAGCTGTCTATCGAAGAAGAGAATACTAGGCAATGGAGCAGACAGGCTTATGAATGACTGCTCTTAGGACTTTCAGACGCGAGTACGTGAATGCAGATAGAAATACGAATGTTGTTTCTACGTCTACGTGCCATTTTAGGTCTGCCACTGTAGCCATATTCATTCCTCTTACTTATATTCTGTCATGATGTAAGTAAGCATCGGGTGCATCACGTTCTTCTTGCAACAGCGTACGCAGAATACTTCTGTACTTGTTTATCAAGCAGTCCTGAAAGTTCTGTTTATAATAATATGCAACGATGGTCATATTCTTGCCATCGTACCTATACTGTTTAACATATATTTAAACCACTAATATTTAATAAATATAGTAAAGTACCCGTTTATTGACACTTTCAGATTTGTATTTTAAATTTACTTTTGTGAAAATGAATTGCAATTTTTACACAATTTTACCTATATTACAGAATTTAAGAATTTTCCTCTTTAGTTAATATCGATTTTTAAGACTTATTAGTTTAACCAGCAGCTCTAATTTTCGAGAACTTAAGTTTCGAGGAAAATTCAGTTTTTAACTCTGGTGGTTTCTAAAATAGAATTATTCGATTAAGCAGCGGACTTCACAAATTATGAAATACCCGGTAAGTCAGCGGTGTCTTATTCAAATCAATATTCAGAACGGGAGTTCTACGCGGCGCGGCGTTAGAGTTTAATCGTGAAACGATAAACACAGTCTTTGATTGAAATCACCATCGATCGTTCCATCGTTTTCAACGGTATCCTAAAAGAGGTACACGATAAGTATAAATTGTAATTTCGTAAGCAAGTCGTGAGTACGAATAAAACAAGAACAAAAATGTCGGTGACTGATTGCGGATCGTTAATTAAATTCAACGACAGGCAATGAAATTTGATAGAGGCTGGGGGGGTTGCAATTAAAAGGCTGATTAAAATCGCGTTTTAATTTGCTGTCTCTTTCTCCTTCTTTTCCGATCTGCCCAAATGCGATTTGTCTGAAACTTTGCTGAAAGTATTTCCCTTCGTTGCGTCCTATCCTCGTGAAAGGCCAGCATCAAGGTGAACAGTGGCGACGATGGTTTCCGTCATAGTATGAGCTATGGAAAGTCCTTAAATAATCCGCTTAGCTTGTGATTGTTGCCAGATCGGGTGGGAAGGGGATGAAACGGAACGGAGATGAATCGAGAAACGGTGCCAACCTTCCAATGGAAATCCAAAGTTTGTATAATTGTATTGTTAAGGTAAAAGAAAATACGGCGAAGACACTGACTGTATGATCTCGTGGAAGCTACGTTAATTAATTCCGTTAAAGATTATATTTCGCGAGATGTCTTGCCGTCTGAAATTTCCCGTTGAAATCGTCCTGCGACTGTGTTATTAATATTCGCGGACGAGACGGTGACTGGGAAGGAAATAAAAGAAACCGGCCGGCAATTTGCACGGTCCAATTATCGGAATATAATTAAAAGTTTCATTTCGCCGAGCGATTTGTTAACGATACTATAAAGTGAAACGGCGTGATTCAAAAGCGAATCGATTTGGTTGTAAAGGATAACGGTAGAAAGTGGCCGATTTTGTGATTCAACGGAAAAGACAAATTTCTTCGCAGCCTTAATTATGTGGTTCTTCGATTTCAATTAATTAATTTATTATTTTTTTGTAACTCAAAATGTATTATGATAAAGCTTGAAGAAGGTTATCGTTTTCCAAAATGTCACATAACTATCATTTTGGAACATAACTTGCAGTAATCTAACCAGGGGTTCTTATAATAGTAATAAACTTACAATGCAACTTACAGTATGCACGGTTATCACTTTCTCCGATTTCAGTTAATCGGAATCTAATCGAAATTTGAAGGTATCACTTTCAATCAATGATGGTCTGTCAGACTGATAATGAGTTTTGGTATTCGGATTGTATTATCATAATGAAACATTGTAAATCAATATGGACAAGTACACTCTACTATCACATTAATTTTATATTGCTTTAAAGAGTATGTAAAATGGTATTTTAATCAAATTTATAACGTATTTAATTTTATTATGTTAATCTCGATGAATTTGTATACAAATTTTATGGCCATACTATTTTCTGGCTGGACAGTGGTTATACATTTTATCATTATCAAGTTATATTTAATAATTATTAAACTTATTAGTTATACTTTTATCCATTGAATTTCGTAAACTGTAAATAAAGCAGAAAGAATTCGATCCCCATGACGGAAACGCAGACGCGTAAATTTTGCTAAACAAATACGTGGCTGATTAACAGGAACATGTCGAGGGGAGTTTAGCCGATCTCGTCTGGTCGAACGTAAAATGGGTGGCCACCAGGGTTCAAATAAAAATGGGGGATCGATGCAAATTCGCGAATATTCTGCTAGGCGATTCGTAGTATCCGCATCCAACAAGAGATCGATCGACCGATGTGACATCATACGCTGCTACACAATGGGAAACAAATTACGAAATTACCATACTAAGCGACTTCCTGCAACGACACAATAGAACCAAACCGTAGAGCAGATTGAACGCGATCCACGGACGGAAGATCGCGGCTCAGATAAATTATTTGCATCTAGCCAGAATATTATGGTGATTACTCGGCCAAGTCACCGATCGAATTATATTATGCTCCCCTTTCTTTCTGAAAATTAACGATTGTACCCGCCATTTGCTGCCAGCGAAAATTTATTATTCCACGCAACGGCGTGTGACTGATAATTCAACAGAAATCGCGACAATTTTAGGAAAAATAGAATTAGAAAGAATTACATCGAAATATTTGACTTCACTGTAGTACAGAAATGTTCTTCTTAATTACAGAACAATAACAGATTTAAAAAATGTTCTATACTCGTTATCACGAGGTAAACTGATGAAACGTGTGAAACAATTAGATTAGATAAAATTACCATAAACTCGGTCTATAATAAATTCAGTGGAATATTGTTTGAGTACGAATATTTTTATAATGCTAATTTTTGTAGAAGTTTATTTAAATTAAAGATTAACAAAATTTGTATATTAAACAAAAGCAATAGTCAGTGCCATATGTATTCGAGTTAATGAGCATCTTTTAATATCTTTCCCTAGAATGTATTATACTTGTCCAGGTGTTAATCGAGGAAGTACAAATACATATACGACTCGGCACACATGGTATACAGAATCAAACGGAGGCTACGTACACAATCGAGAGTCTTGTGATACTGCTTGTACAGTAATTTACGACCGATTATCATCGAAGCGACGCACAGTGGGCGAAATCCGGATAAAATAGACAAAATTCGGTAACTCAGTGAATTCTGCAATAAATTTTTAGAAAATTGGTATCCCTAGATTGTTTTGGGTGTAGATTTTAAATTTTGAATCAAAATGATCAAATTCAAAATGGTTGATTCAATATGGCGGACCAAAAAATGAAAACTGAATGGATTTTTTTGAAAATTGATATACATGAGTTATTGGGGATGCTGATTTTTAATTTGTATCCAAAATTGTGGAATTCAAAATGGCTGATCCAACCTAGCGAAATCTGGAAAATGTGGGCAAAAATTGATAATTCATTGAATATCGAACAAAATTATTTGAATATTGCTAGTCCAATGTGTGTTTTTGGGTTCGCTTATTTCGAATATCAAATTAAAGTTGTAAAATTAACAACAGTGAATCTATTATGGAAAACATTATTATATATCCACACATTAATGATGATTTTTGGGTTGTTAATGATGAATATTATCTTCAGATTAAACAGTGACTAGATTTGGTTTAATTGCTATTTTAATTATATTTGAAAATGTATGCAATGTAAAAACAAACACATTATATGTGGCGTGAAATATTGGTGCGAGATAGTACATCAATACATTTTGCTCATCAAGTAGTATAAATTCCATTTTAGCATTAAATATATTTATTTGTTAATAACAATTGGTTATTAACTTTAAAATGTTATTAACACATGCAATGAACTTAATTCGAGACATTTTTTTTTTACAACCTGATTCACCTTTCTTAATCCTGGGTATTGCCCCTTAACTGTCTACATGAAAATACTTGTAGTATTATATTATTAATATCTTTTCAATAGGCAAAAATAGGCAAACGGGGGTTGTTTCTTAATTTTAAGGATACTTTAAGGAAAAGATTTATCCTAGTCACGTTTAGGCATTATCAGGCAAACTTACTAAATTGCACATCGTAAATTTACTTTTTTTTGTTCAGAATCGAGCTAATACGCTGGTCAAATAATAAACTTGAAAATAATTATTAAACATATTTCAAAATAATATTTAAAATTTTTTTATGGATACAGTGTATAATGAGCTATGTCAGCAAATTTTTTGATAATTTTGCATGCAGCTCTAGCTGTGTGTGAAGAGCTTGAACGGACACAAAAATATTACGAAAATCAACGGATGAGCGTTAACGACAATACTTAAATATAAATATCATCTTATATTTAATAACTTTTAACTCATTTTGTTTTTCATAAACATTATAGCGTATTGTTAAAGACGTAAAATAGTTAATTTCGTTCATTTAAAAAAAAGTTAAAAATCCATTTTTGTCCTGATGTCGCCCACTGTGCGACGTTTGGAATGGAAATTTCTCTGATCTAACGCGGTGTTCGTTGTTGTCGAATGGTCGATTATGTCATAATCGTCATGTTTGCGTTTCATTACCACGTGGATAAATCGATTTGCAGTTTGCGTAGCTGAATAGTGACATTCTACGTGTTCGTACGAGAGTAAATACATCAATCCAACGTTCGCAATAATTTAACAATTAAGAAAACCATACCGTAATAATGTACAGCAGAGATAACCAAATTAAACACACTTCGTATTTTGACAAAGAGAATATCTTGAAAAGAGTATTCCAGTGATTTCACAAACTCTTCTTTGAACTTCGACATTGAAATTACTATCTTAAAAATTGTGATTTTTGAACCGTGGACAATATTCCAATGGTAGGAGTTAATGCATGAATTATGAGGCTGAATCAAATGTAAAGGATTTGTAGGTTCGAATTACAGAATGACGTCGGAAGACGTATAAAAGCTGGAAGGCAAAGTAGAAGCAAAGAAAACCGATCTCGTTCACGAAGCACAGACCATTACCGAATCTCGACGAGTCGCAAAACTTTCCCTCGAGTTTTCCAGGCGATTTTCGGGGTTGTTTTCGGCAAGAACAATCAAAAGTGCTAACGGAAGAGAAAAAGGTCCACGTGCTTGTTGGCCATCGTCTAGTAAATCCGAGCTAATTGGCTGGGGCAACGATATCATCTCCCTTGTATTCGCAGCCCCTGTCTCCAAACTTCTGTCTTCTCTCCTTCAACATTTCGATCCACCATCACCACTACCACAAAACTCTTGTAGAATATCCTCCACTCTCCGGTAGCACGCAACTTTCCTCGTGACAATCTCTAGATTGTCCGCACGTCCCATTGATTAAACCGTATTTCCTTGGCTCTCGCTGTGAACGTTCACGATCGTTTCGCACGTTTAACGATTCAGGTCGAAAATGGAAACTTGGCCATGGTGGGATCGTTCATAGAACCCTATTCTTTGAGGCGAATTGACTGAAATTAAGGTTGCGGCATATCAGAATTCAAGGGGATGGATCATAATGTTGGGATTCATGCTGAATTTCGAATTTCGTAGTACGTTGTGATATCCTATTTTATTAACGAGGTTTGAAATCTTTCGTTCTCATCGTGTACACTTTTTGAACTTGGTTTGGTAATTCAAAAAGAAATTACCGTAGTTTTTAGTTTGCAATGTTACTATCCCTTATTCAGGGTTCCTTTTAGGCTTTACTAAAAAATTGATGTATGTGCTGCGATTATGATTATTTCATAAAGATTAAGTAGGTACGTCAGCTATTGTTAACGAATACAATACAATTATTTACACTGAGTTTAAAAATATTGAATAATATGAATAAAAATATTACAAATCTTATTAAATAAAAAGTCAATGAACATCAGATCACTGAAGACTTTTTTCGTAATATTGAATTAAATTGTGGTAATTTTGTATTACGTTTAATATTATAATTTATAGTTTGTAAAGAATGGATTTTTTGACATTTTAACTTTATAGGTTTAAATTGAGAAATATGTTTAATTCCAACCTTGCAGATTTTCATACAGAGAGTATTTGTTTAACGTTTTTTATTTAGAGTATTTATATTTTATCGTTAAAATACGACCCCCTACAGCAATTGTACGCAGTTTCGGTTCATCGTTCAAAATGTTCAAAATCGTTGAGAACGTACAAAATGTTAAAATTTCGAAAAATCTCGGTATTTCGACCATTCAGCAGATGATATCGACGTTTCAAGTGTGGCGATGACAATCTCTTTTTTTTTTTAATTTTTATTTCAATTTTGTCCACGTCAGCAAACAATTTGGTACTGCAGGAGATTATTAAATTATTCGATATATCGGAAAAATATGTATATAGAGTTAATATAAATATTTTTGAGACAAACAAATATTTGAAACTGTATACTTCAGAATAATTGATTGAACGTTTTGTAAATCTCTCTTTTCTCGATGACAGTAATAAAAATTTAATAAACAGGTAGAAATAAATATGCTTTGCATCGTTCGGAAATTTGGTAAAATAATCAAGGATCGCACAAATTTTCAAATAATTAATCAACATGCATCCAAGCATTCTTAGCATTAATACTTTTAATGTTGTAATATAATGTAATTTTCATAACTTTATTCGAGATAGTTCAATCACAAAATAGATCAGAATTTTGAATTTTGAATTTATGTTTTTTATCAGTTGACGAGTAACATTTACCCCAGAAGTTTTATCTCTAAGTATACATTTATTAAAAAGACAATTAAATCAGTCAAGTTTTCATATTTATAGATAAACGATAATCAATCAATGAGCACCTACAGTCTCGTTAATATATGAAAGCTTAAAGGATTAGTACAGAATTGTTCTGTATATATTGTAATCGATGAGCGGAGATATTAAACTGAACAGCAGTACCAAAAGGAACTATATGTACTTGTTAAAAATACTTTATTAAATACCATCGAAGGAGGCGACGTTCAACATCCAATATTCCTGTGAAAAAGTTAACTAGCCCGGAAGAGGGACTAGGTGCAAACTTACAGACGTGGGAGTCTTGTAAAAATCGGACGGAAAGTTTGCCCGATTACGAAAAGAATAGAAGTGCCGTTCTTACGTAACTGGGACGAGCTTATTAGTAAAAATCGTCGAAGTTCGTGATTTAACTTGAGCCACTAGCAGGTAAAAGCACCACCGGATATTTCTAAAGGAGTTGTAAAACAAGTTTTAAAGGTTTCCCGCGATTCTTCATACCTGCTAAATTGAATCGCGTTACCGGAAAACTTTATTTACGCGCGATAAAGAAATGAAAACGGAACAGCTTGCGTATGGCCGTTTTTGCGCGGCTTTTGCAAGCTCATCTTTCTAGGTATTAAACCATCAGAGCTAATCGGATGTTTTAAGTTCGGCAATCAAGATCGTTTAGTCGAATGATCGTTGATTTTTTACTACGTTTAATACTTGTTCACTGCTTGAATTGGCATTAATTCTTGTTAACTCAAAGCTTGATGCCTTTTCCATAAATAAATTACATTCGTATTATTCGATTCACAAAATATATTATAAAAAACAATCACGTCTATGAGTTTGGTGCGACTTAATGTTAGAAATATAAAATATCTTTAGAATTGCTTTCCCGTTTCGAAGGCATAGTAAATTTGGGTTATAAGAGGTTAAATTCAAATTACAATCATTTCTGTAATTCAAAATTCACCATTTTGATACACAACTCTCCGATAAACCTACGCATTAAATCAATTGTGAATGTTGCGTAATGAAGCAGACAATTATCCGTGGTAGTTGCAATTGGCATGCTTCTATTTTTGTTTTCATTTTTTCGCAGCTGCCGCCATAAAGCATATCGGATGCGGGAACGGCGACAATTTACCGGGAAAAACTAAATTGTGCCTCGGTACAGCAATCAGATAAATCTCCGCCGCGAATTGTCAAATGGCTGATAAAAGCAGTTTTCGGGCCGCCGAAAGCCCGCTAGGTCGCGCATTGTTTCGCGATTCAACGTTTACCCCTCTGCTTCCGATTGTTTCGTCGCGATAGGCGCGATCCACGACGAGAGTTTGACCAACCAATACCCCTGGATCTCCACCCCTCCCGTTGCCTGACTTTGCAGCTGGAAACCAGACGAGCGAGGCTACGTTAAATTGCCAGCGTCCCCTGTTTTTCGTGTCCATCGAAGGATGGTGAACTCGATCACGATCGAGATACGCGTAGATATTGCAGATCGACCCGTGCATCGCAAACATGCATAAATCGTGCTCGTCTCCACCCGATGAGCCAGCTAGAAATTGATGGGCAACGGGCCAGTTGATTCTACACCCTCGTCTCTGCTTTAACCACGGAATTTTGTGTTTGTAATTTAAGCGTGATGTGAAATACTGGCGGTGGACGAAATGACAGAAACAGTAAATAATTTGAGAAATGTTAATAAATTTTTACGCAGTAGGTAGCTCAGAAGATAGAGGAAAGTGCGTACATAATAAGGCAATTTGTTGTAACGCGATATCTTAATTAGTTCCTGAGATATGGAGCTTCAAAGTTTGTATAGCGGCCGGCGCGTACGAGGGTAATTATGAATGGGCGCGACCGTAGACTTTTTTCTAGGAAATGCGTAGTACGCATTACTAGGAATAGTAAAGGGTTAAACGTAAACAGTGACCACGTGACCGCTACGCTAGACACTCGCTGTCTGGGTCCAAGCGTGAGGCGGCAGCGAATTTCTACAAAAATTACGTTTGTCTTTACACGACGATATCTCAGGAACGGATAAAGATATCGATGTAAATCAAAAACCGAATCAAAGGGGAAGAGTTCTACTTTCTTACGAATCTAACTTTATACCGAAATTCGAAACAGGATTTTGTTGGCAGCCCTTTGAACTTTTAGTAATTTTAATACGTGTTTCTTATGCAGTTTAACGTAGTTTCTGACTTTCAATTGCTTCTAACAATAGAATATTATGATAAATATCTATCACACGCATTATTAACAATTCTTTTGTTTACTCAAAAAGAATTTTTTGAAAAAAAATACAACCGACTTCGAAATGCACTAAAAAGGACGAAATAATTTTGATTTATGTTTCGGAGACGGCGCAAAATGTGTAAATGAAAGATGTTGCTAATGTGAAAATATGTAAAAGGATTAAAGAATTTTGACAATTTCCAATGTAGAAAATTTTTAATTTTACGCCATTACAAATTATAATTCATCAGTGACTTAAGAAGACGACAGCATCCCGGTAAATAACGATTAAAATTTACCCAGCGTACGATGTCGTTAAAACTATAATATTTCCCCTATTACTTCGTTATTTCAGTGTACAACCTGGGCGTTAAAGATAATAACCAGGACGGTTACTGTAACCGGTCGTCTGAGCCGAGTGAACGACATCCATATAACGTTAACTCGGAGGTATTTGTTCACCCAAAGCGAAACTGAGGCGATTGTGCTAAATTATTTATTCGATAAAGATTGCTTAAGAAGAGGGGCATACGCCACTGTTCGTTTCGCCGGCGGAAAATTAATTGGTGTAATTAAAAGAGAATTAAAAGTGCCCCTCCATCCCGTCTGAAGGCTGACAGAGTCGTAGGAGGGTCGTGAGCCAAAGTCGAATTAAATCCCGTTGTCAGCTGGAAGAAGAGTTCTCGAAACGATCCGGCACCGTGCATCACGCCAATGCGAACTAATTTCAAGAACATTCCCCCGGAGGGCAAACCAAGAACAAAAAGGGAAGAAAGTGAGCCTGGCAGAAAAGAAACTTTTGCCCTGGACCTTCTTTCTTTCAGTCGAGTAACACTAATTGAATTCAATTGCGGAAAGGTCAATGGGTGTATGAAACGCGACTTTGAACACCAGGAAATAAGAAATCTTTTTTTTAACCACACCGATTGTTCGAATTTTATACAAAATTCCATTTTTTTGTTTTTTCCTTGCAATCATCTTATTAAATTGATATTTCTGCTGATTTATATGCTTCGATACTAGACGTTGAAGACGTTGAACTGGTAAAACAAATAAAAAATATTTCAACTCAAACACTATTTGCAAGTAGCTGTAAACGCAGACATTGAAATCACATTTCTAAGATATATAATGCCTTTCTGATTCGTATCATTCGATTATTATGATTAAGAGGATCGATTCATTCAAATATTGAAGTAACTAGATTGTCGAAACTTGCAAGTACTCATTCTGAAGTTCGAAACTAGCTTATGAAGATCGAAGTAAAATGAATGAACCATTCTACCTTATAAAGTGAACTTTGAATATTGGATTCGACATAGATTTATAATACATATTGAATTTGAATCGCATCATCCATTCTATGCTTAAAGAGGAAGCATGGTTTTTACCTTCATCAAAAGGGAAGATTATTACTTTCATTATTTTAACCACAATACTTTAAACATTTTTTAAATTACTTATTCCATGAATCGTGGGAAACATATTATGGAACACCCTCTATAATATTTTCAAAGCGGAATCAATCGAAGCGGTTCAATAAAAAAAAAAAAAAAGTTGTTTCGAATCTTGCCACGATCTCCAGAATCTTTCATCGCGTTTCAAGAATCTTAGCTGAAGTTGTTCGAGCGAGGGGGTTCTTTATGCGTGCAACGTGGGCGTACGTAATATCGAGAAGGTACTACGACTTCAAACGAAATTCTCACGAAGTCTGTTGCTCAGAAACTCCGAAAGATTATATCGGGATGATTCTGTTTCCAGCTGAACGGGATTTATTGCTTCGAAGAGAAGCGAAGGGAAGATGAACGCGTTTGAAAAACGTGTGCAGTCAGCAAGGTGGATAGCCGGGGTCTCCTCGAGGCATCTTCATCGGACTAGAAGTTTCTACGTGGACGTGGTTATCGGGGTTTCTTCAGCGCCGTTCAACCGGATGGGGCGTCATTAATGCTTGCTTAACAAGACTTATCTCAAGTGGGCACGCGTGGAATTACGAGTGAATGGCAGGACCGAAAACTCTCTTCGCCGCCGTCGACGCCGCTACTTCTCCTTTCCATTCGTCGCCGGTTAGGCTCCCATCCCCATCTATGGGATTCACCCTCCGCACCCTCGTTCGTCGAGTTATCTTGGGGTTCCTTTTATCCAGCCGCTTCCCTCGTACGGTCCTAAAATCAAAGGGACACCCCGTTGTTGGTCGCTCGTCCGGCCAATTTCATTATGTACGTCCCGCCGCCGGCCAGAACACCTACCAACCCTCCCGAATGGAAAACGAACGCTCGCCTGTCGGGGATTTCGCGACAGTACTTGGTCCTGCTTCAAAGAACTGTACTGATGAATTATTTTCTGACAATTTCTGTCTGAATTGCTGTATTCCGTCAACGGTGAAATGAAAAGAAGGTGGATCTCAAGGGCGGTAATATTTCAGAGCTGTTTCGGTGCGTCGAAATGTCGTCCATTAGTGAATGATTTTTTTTTTTGTTACGAATGATAATACGTTGGAAATTTTAGAAAATTAAAGAACAAATGTAATGGAGCAAATATTGCGCTTTAGAATCTTGTAGTAATTTATAAGTACAACTGATTTAGAAAATACTTTGTCGTTTCTTTCAAAAACGAAGAAAATTCGGTCTATGGAAGACTAAGAGATTAGTAATAGGTTATTCCATTTCTGAGGATAGTAATCTAAGGTAATCGTATTATAATATAATTTTCATTTTTTTTTTTTTGCGAAAGCCTTTGTTCTCATGTAATTCAATTAATCAGAAATTATATATAATTCTAGTAAGGAAAATAATTGCAAGATAGGTATGATTAATAAAACTCTACCAGTAAAATAATTTTAGTATTAACAATTTCAACGTTTAAAAACAAAGCTTTCGTTCAGAAATGAATTGTATGTAGGCGGAGCAATTGGCACGAAAATGCCGGTTTCATAAAACATTAACCTTAAACATATAACCTTCTATTTCGCAATAACAATAAAACGCACACGAAATCGAATAAAGCTTGTCAGATATTATTTTTCGATTTAACCGGAAATCGATGCATTTGATAGGGTTTAATGGACCCGGTCAACATTGAATTTATAAAAATTCAATTAGTGGAAGTGATATTGGATATTGCGTAGGAAACGAGTGTTTATGATGAAAATTGTTTCGCGAACAAACTGAAAATGTACAAAAAAAAAAGAGATAAAAGTAATTCGGCGTGGTCGTGTCTGAATAAAAATATATCTCAATTTATTGAAAACATATTTCAGTTGAAATTGTTCGACAAATTTCGAGAAATCTATATAGAAACGAAAATATGAATAATAATACATTAACTGGAATTTAATTTTAAAACAGTACACCGTTATGAGAAGCTTTTTCTTCAATTTCGTTTATTAATAGCATTTTGTATTTATTAGATATTTTACACTGGCTATATTTTTTCAACAATTAATATACTTGTAAAAAGTTTAATATGGATTAAGAATAATACGTCTAAAACACTGACACGATAGTAGTTAATAATTAGTCAAAAAATTAGTAGAAAAAATTCATTATAAAGGTGACTATAGACACCTTTAGTAGCGACAGAAATATTATTTTTATTCATTATTCGATAGGAGTGCATTAAATAGACGATGGAGTGCGTAATATTTGTGCGTAAAAAATGAAATTCTGAAAAATCAAAGAAGCAATCATGTCTACCCTTTCCCCATCGAGATTGACCCTCGTTTACAACGTTACCGCGACCCTTCGGCTAGCACTTTCCTCGATTACCGACCTAAAATCAAAGGAACACCTCCACTCGCACGGTATCATGGTCAATTTCATTAGGTTCGTTCTGTGTGAATGACCAGACACCTTGAAATTTTCCATCGATTTCTCTTAAATTGCCTTGAAAATAAGATCGCTTTGTATACAATATCTTGTTCTGCGATTTATTATAAGAAATCGAGCTTTTATAAATTCGTAAAAAATTTATGAAACACATGACAACTGTCAGAACAACGTCCTACTATTTATTTTGTAATCTACATACTAGAAGCTTTTTCGAGAAATACAAAAGTAGGTAATATTTACCACAGTATATTATCAAAAGATACTAATTATATGTTATCACTTTGCTTATCAATCAGCTACAATGTATTGACCTTCCGGACACTCTGTTACGTAACCTTTGACTTATGAAATTGTCTCAAAAGTTATAGCACGAAATATAAATATTGAGATATAATAAGTAACTCTCATAACTTCGAATGCTTCAGATTGAAGGGGTTAATCTGTACTGCAAGATGAAATTTATCTCGTAAATGAGCTGACATACCCAATAACGAAGTAGTTTTACGAAATTGTATTTTCTCACTCAAATTCTGTATCACGCGTATCCCAATTACAACGTTCTGTCTATCAAATTTTCGGTCCCTTGTGTGTACCTACGTACAAATTGAACGACAGAGGCGGTGCTGGCAAAGGGAACACATACGTTCCCAAGATTCCTGACGTTACCATTAATTAAGAACGACATTCTAGCCGAACAATAGAAATTCTTGCTTCGGTACAACAGGCTGCTCGCACGGCCACGCTCTAGCCACAGACACACGGGGACGAAGGTGGCGGGATACACGTGTATTTTTAGACGTCCCTCGGGAAAGGACCAGTTGAAGACAAAAGTGGGGTCGCCTTTTGTTCGACGCTGGTAATGAGCGACGCACGACACTCGAGAGGGATGAAACCGGCCCACTTGGAAATGGACAGATCGGACGTTTCCGGAAGAACTGGAAGGCCGGTGTTGTCACTACGGGGAGGGAGAAAAACGAGCACATAGCCGTTTCCTAGGGAAGCCCTTTTGCAATTCTCCATGACGGCCGTGTAACGAGCGACCGACGAAACTCTAACGAGCCTTGCCCATGACTCGCGTTTCATTGCAAATAGTGCCCCCAGTACACCCTCATCACCCCCTTTTGGCCGCCGCTATTCGGGTTTCCTGGTTAATTTACCACGAAAGGACGACCGTGTGCTCTCGTTCGGCTAACACGAAATCCCGTCGTTCCATGATTTTTCTCGGATGTGGTCACTCGATTGTGCATCAACGAACAGAGATTTGTCTGCGGGATCGTACTTGATCGCCAACCTCACGCTGCATCCGTAAACGTTTCATTAAAACGACCGGACTCTACGGTTCTTTTTTTTTCCCTCTATCTCTCTCTCTCTCTCTTTTACGATTCACCTACGAATGCAATTGACGACGTGATCTGTTCGAACGAATGTAGTGGAAAGCGTGTGGGACATTGTATGTGTTTGGAGATACAGTCTGTTTAAAATAAATTTATTTAGTTGTAGATATGAACATTTCTTTAGGTAGCTTCTAGTTAAATATACTAATTGAATGGAAATTGGTTAATAAATAAATGAATATAGTGGTATTGTGTGAATAGTAGTGTTAATTTTTAACACTATAAAGCCCAATAATATTTCAAATAATATTAGAAATTTTGAACAGTGAATATAAAATTAAATTTAAATTGTCACTGTCGCCACTGCAACAATTTCGCCTTAATTTTAACTTAAAACACACTGTAATTTTAAACAGTCATGTTTAAACATGATTAATTGCAAACAGTAAACGAACTCGTCAATTAATTGTGTTCCATTCAAGAGAAATTAAGCAAAGTACTGTGCTGACGAGAGAAAATGGCCACTTCAAATTGCCGATTGACGTTACTTTTTAATGATGTTTCACTTTTTAATACCGACAAACATTTCCATACCCGTGGTGCTGTCGATAATGTATTAACACCGAACAGAAATATTAAGAATAAACTAATATTCTCTTTTGATGATAATTTTCTTGTTAAAATAAACGCGATAAGTCAATACTTTCGTTGATTACAGACTTTTATTTGCTGTTTCAACGAAGAACATTTCTTATTTTTACTTTGTGGAAAGGTGGCTCGGTGACTTTGCCACTTTCAAGCTCTCTTTCCTCCATGACAAACATTCCATAATTAATATCTGTCATTATTGAAAGGTATGGGGCTGAAAATGAGGTGAACAACAAAAAATCTTTCAATAATTTTTCCTTCCAAACTACTTATAATCAGTCGATATTAATGAACGCGTTACATGATTAATTTCAATCCGAATTCTTTTGTGTACGACAGAAAAAGTTTCGAGTTTTTCAATAGAAAAGGTAGGAAAGATGGGATTCATTTTAGAATCTATACAGTTAACTAACCTCCAACTCCTTGGAGTAAAAGTTCTCTATCTCCCATGGATGCTTTCGAGAAGCAAGAAATCTTGAAAGAACAGGGTTCAATCTCGTAAATAATTTATGGATGTTAAAAGGTATCCGTCGGATACTGAAACATGGTGTTTCATAGTTATTCAAGAGACAATCGCAGATTCATTCAACGTGCTACGTACACGAAAAGGAAGTTAGATTCGAGTGGTTGGGACAACCGGTACAGCATCGAACAGAAACGAAGAAGCTTGTAGATTTTTTTTTTTAATTTGAATTTTACTTATCGACTGGCAAGGATGGTGTACGGTTTCTTGCCCTTTCGATTTCTCGATAAATGTACTAGGTGAAATATTTCCAGCATCGCTAGGAGGTAATTACTGGGGGGTACAAAAGAATTCGAAAGATGTGTTGTGCCCAAAGTACGAAACTAGAAAGAAAGGAAAAGGAGGACATCGAAATGGCGACTTTCTTTTTTACATATGTTCACCCGTTGCTGCTGGATATGATATTCTGCAACTTCTATGCGAGGTAGGAAATCCCTGTTAATAAAAAGGAATAGAATAGAATCACTTCATCGTACGAAAATATCAGTTAATTTAACAAAATCCTGCAATTAGTGATTTTATTCACTAAGAGAACTAGCTATTCACACTATTTAATCCTTTCAATGGCAAATACCTTGGATAAATATAAATTATTTTTGATTTCATTTTAAAACTGAACAACAACATAATCTATGCATTCAAATAAACTTTTTCTAACCACGTAACTCACGTGTTCCGCGAATCAGGAATAGAAGGATTTGTCATTCACGCTTCGGAGAAATACAAGCACGAAAAGAAACGATCGTTAATGAAACTGTTGCGTACATCGAGAAAATAACATTACGCTCTGTGTACTTTTAGATTTCCTGTGCGCCGTGTACGCTAATGTCTCGTTAATGTAAGCTTTCCTTTCTACCGTGGACTGTACGAGAAGGAAATAATCATTTTTAGTACGCCAAGCACGAACGTGTTGCATTTAGTACGCGGTTACTGTTCGCAATGGTGCGAAGGGACTCTGCTGGAGTCTATGATGCAGTAAAAACAACGTGGTAAAGACTGCGAGACCTCTCTTCCGTGAAATTCCAGCAACAATTTGCAAAAAGTACCTACAAGTTGTTTCATAACAGGGAGGTTCTACTTCAGTGGCATGCGAAGGATATGAAAACAAAAAAAATGACCCATTTTGTGCTGTATTTAACCTTGTCCCATGTAACAAATATTTTTGTGTTTCGGTATTATGGCATCATTTGACTTCCGTTTTTTCGAACTTTTATCATAGAAAACATTTACGTAGAAAATTTTTCAAATGTTTCCAAATGTACCATATAGACAAGTATTTATTAAAGGAATACATGAAGTATATCTTTGTCTTCCTTGCTTGAATATTTAACCCTTTTCAGACTTGAATTCTTGAGTGCAAACAATTTTTCAACAATTATTAATAACAGAAGCCTTAAAAAATGTGAATTAAAGTACAAACGCAAAGGGGTTAAAGGAGTTGTTTAATGTGCGTTTCTTTGAGACTTAAATTGAATTTTTATTCAACTTAGTAGAGAGGTAGTGTTTCTTTCCCCTTTTTTTAATTCATTACCGTTTAGCATCTGCGTCTGATGACAAAGAGAAGGTACAAAGTCAAAGATAAAAGCAGAATTCAAAGACAAAGAAGCTTGTCACAGTGAACCATATACGGATCAGGTTGATTAATTAGCTGTATAATCTTCCCCGTTGTAAGATATATGTAAATAAACAATGTTAAGAGAAAAATGTATTCAGAATTTGTATAATAAACTATTAAATATTAGAAATATTATTAATGATAGATATACTTTTCAGTTAACATGCATAAACATAAAATTAGTCTAAGGTTTAATAATCCGTGATTTTTAGAAATTTTAATAATTATTTACATACAAATGAAACATAGAATGCAAGATAATAATTAAAACGATGTATGTATTAATCTGTTATAGTGTGTATGATTAATTTAGTAATCTATCTGGTATTAGAAAATTAATCGATTCTATTATTTACGTAATTACAAAATTGTATCATTTTAGTACGTTAATCGTAACTACATCCACTTTACCGTAATTCATTGTTTTACCACTGCGAAAAAAGGTGGATCGTCTTATCTGAATTTCAAATGTCTTACTGTGGAAAGAATAGCTTACCCTCCTTTCCTTTGGGTTTGCACTAACTTATCTTTAGAACTTTTACGGTGCCAGTGCAGTCTAATTACATTGTTCAAAAAAAGAACTTCCATTGTGTACGTTTCGTGGCTTCGAATACATTTGTACGTTAAAAAATTGTTACAAAGACTGCGAGTATAGTAAAAAGTGATTTGTTATTAAACCCATTTAAATGCATAGAGGATCAAGATTATACTGCGATCAAAGCGAAATTGAAATTCACTTATTATAGTGAAAACTCGATAACGATAACAAATTTTTACAGAAGTTCTTGGAAAAGAAACGATCTTGGAATGTAATATATCGTTTAACTGCATCGTACCATGCTCTTCGTCATTTTCTTCACTTTTTTCCTGAGCTTACTTTTTGAAAAAAGCATCGTATTGTCTAACATTCTTCGCAGTATTTTCTGAAATCCTTTCGTTCCAGGCCTGAGAAACCTGAGAGATTTGCATACGCTTGTTTCGTGGGTATATCATAGCTGTACTTCGGTTTCTTCGACTCAAGATTGTGCATTTTTATAGAAACATGAGACAATCCCGCACAAATGATCGAAATTTCTTGAATGTAGGTTATAAGAATGAAGCAGAAGTTCAGACTTCAAGAAATCGCATTTGCTTTGCCAATTTACTGCAAATGCAATGAATTTTGAAGAACACATGGATTTTTTAAGAACAAAGCGAGCTGAATTAATTTTTAAACCTCTGTTGTTTAATTTGTCACACTCTGTTTCGTGCTTTTTTTCTTGGATAGGAGAATTAATGGTGCAAACGATTAACTCGAAGAATTCCGAAGCTTTTAGTTCATCGTGTTTGCAGTGTTTGCACGTTATAGATAGATACGAGTCTTTGTGTATTATCTAGAATCTAGAGTAATTCGGGCACAAGAAATTCGCGCTCCACCATTGAAGGATAATTAATGCTATGCGCTAGAGAATTTAGAACCTTGAAGCGGCATCCCATTGACCACGGGGTTTATTATTACACAAGGCCTGTCAGAGATCGTGGTGCAAGTGAAAAGACAGTGATTTCCCAAATAAGTCGAAAATTAATGAAATCTGTTAAGTATGTTAAGTATGTCTTAAAAATGAATATTTGGACAGTCATTAGAAGCCTCCTGATCACAGATGACCCAAAATTAAAACAAAATTACAAGTTTACACAATCATTTTGTTACGACGAAGGATTAACTTCGTTAATACATTTTTATTCCCGTAGGTGGATAGGCGCCGTTGTTAAAACGGCTCTGGATTAACTTGAAATATTTCCAGTTTCAGTTTTCATTTTGAAAAAATAGCAATTTTTATTCAAAAGCGCGAAACGCACCCGGGCGAAGAAAACGCGAACGAAACGCGCAAATACAGTGGACTGAAACAATGACAAAGGAGCAACGTGAAGCATTTACAGACAAAAGGAGCAAAAAGAGGGTAAGATGCGGCGAGCAACGAAAATGACGGTAAAGCTTTTTCTTATCTGAATTTCAAGTGCTAGCCTGTAAGAAGAATGTTGTGCTCTTTGTCTCCCAGGGGTTTCTCGCACCACCCGTTGCAGCAAAGTTTCGCGATATCGTCGACGACTAATTAAAGCACGGAATAAGAGGGAGCAATTACCAGGGCGGTTCCACTTAATTTCGTAGACCGATTTAAGACACGGTTAAAGAAGGAAGTAGGTCTTCAGACCGTACATATTTGCATAAGTTTCACCGACACCATGTTATAATACAACTTCTTTAATTTCACCTTATTGTTATATTATTCAATTGAAATATTCATCCTTCAGATATTCCCTTACATTTAAGACGCCACGGAACAAATACGAGAATGTTTTTAGAAAGTATAACATGCATACCAACTGCCAAAGATAGACAGATATTAAATAATCCGAAAAAGCAATAAAGTACCAGTCAGTGCAGCAGTGATTGAAAGAACACAAAAGAAGTGGGATTGAAATACGTCACTCTAACGAAACACCACGTGGAAATAGGACGTGTACATACTATACTAGTTGGCAAAACCATCACCATCACTACTCTTTAAAAAAAAAAAAATACTGCGAAGCAGTCAAAGTACTGAAGTCCAACAACGATAATAGGAATAACGAATATGACATCAATTTAAATTGACACTATATCCTGTAGGCTCTTTAACCCTTTTCCGAGTCAAGGAAATATGTATTCTCAATTTATATTGTCTTATACTTATTTCCTTATTTATTCTAATCGATATTTCACGTTTACTTGAAATATCTAAATTTTGCCTACATCTTTGTAATAAATGTAACGCTTTCTTTCACGCTTTTTAAATAAAATAAACGAAAAGGTTCACTTTTGCCCTCAATTTCATTTAAAATCAATAAGAAAGAAAAATTGTACAGTTAAGTTCAAAGATAATTTGCCCTAGATAGAGCTAAAAGCGAACGGCCAATCAAATTGTTCAATTAAAGTTAGCGGAAATTGGTCCTGTTAAATTCAGGTCAGCACTGAAGAACCAAATTTAAATCCTTATGAAACGTTGATACGACGGAAATCCAAAAATACTACATTCTCACGAATTTATATTCGAGATGATATTTGGGAGCTCCATTCCTGATGGATCATCAAGCAGACTGATGTTATTAGGTTGGTGACACGATCACGCAAGTGGAGGAAAATCACACTTTGTGTTTAAAAAATCAATTTTGTAGAATTATAGAATACTCAAGACTTTCTTTTCTATTTTACAAATGTTACTGTTATATTTATAATATCACCAAGTTGTTGACGTTGAACAATTCTACACGTATTTTAAGAATTGATCATCGAAAGAAACGAAGCTGACGTATCATTGAATATTTTGACTCCTTCAGCAGTCAGCTGTGAAAATGAACTTGATCCATGCTACCAAGAGAATTTAAAATAAACCCTTAATTTTACGGACGATTTGTTTTTATGAAGCTCGCGTTTGGAGAATTGAAAAGCTAATGACTTTTTTACGGGTGTGCTGAGCTTTATGTAATTCTATTTCGCCAAGAAAGTACAAAATTACACGATAAAGAGGATCCTCTTTCCTGTTGTCTTTTTATATAGAAAATCATTCGGTTTAATAGAAGAGGTAATGATTTATACACAAATACAACTATTCGGTAATATTGTAATAAAGAAACGATAAAGTAAAAGTTGTGATATAGGCACCTAAGTGTATGTGTAAGATTTATAAACTAACAAATTTAAATACCTATAATTGTCTGATGGTTGAATAATAGTAAAATTGTAAAGAGAAATTATTTTGCGTGGTATTCAGCATATAATTAGACACATTACTATACATTTTTAAATTAAATACCTCATTTATCTGACAATGAGTAATATTTAATTAGTAAACGATGCACTTTAACTTCATGTAATTTTGGACAATTTATTGCTGGAATAAAATTTACTCGTTCCGTGTTATAGGAGCCCTTAGGCAGTTAACTAATTTCACTAATTTTGTATTGTCACTTTGAAATTTTCGACAGAAATTTAATATTTTCTGTAAATAATTATTTCTCCTACGTACTTTCTTTTTTTGTCAGTCTGACTCTATTTTATAGTTTTAACTAATTTTATCTTTTTTCTTGTTTTATGGGAGCAATCTAAGGTCTTATTCGTATAAGAGTTCCTATATTTTTAACCAAAAAGAAATGTAACTTATTTTGCGTATTAAAATCATCAAAGAACTGTTTATGCCTTATTGAAGCAATTTTTCGAACTATATCGCAAGCACAATCTGAAATCGCCGTATTTTCCAGACGAATTAAACGCGAGAATAAATAGATTAAATAACGAATTTTTCCCCGCTCTACTTTTCCTTTCATTCATCCGTTTCCAACCTCTTCGCCATACCGTTCTTATTTCCTGGCGCATTTCTTAATAACGAACCACTTTAATTTCGTGTACGAGAAAGTAAGAGTCGCCAGTGATTCGCGTTCTCAACTTTGTCGGCAAAACGAGACAATTAATCAGTATCACGGCCGTGAAATAATTCGACAAGCTTTTGACGTCGCTTTGTTTCATCGCCGCCCGATATCGCATTACACGTCGTTCGTTATTATTAATTATTATTACTAAAGGTGAAACAATTAAACTTCTCAGAAGGATCTGGTTCTATTATACATTATTCGTTGAAAATAAAGAAAGCTATATTAACCATTTGATCTTATTTAAATAATGTAAAATGGAATATGGCATGGAATTATGAAGAGTTGCAAGAATAAGAGGAATGTTTAGTAAATTACTTTATCAATATTTCTTTTAACACGTTAACCGCTATAGGAGTTACCAGTAACCGGTGCCTATAACTGTCTATAACCGAATAATTGATAAAAAGAAAGACGATAAGCCGTGCTTAGGTAATAATACAAGCTACAAAATTAAAAGTTTAAATTTTAAAGTTAATCGTGCTCTTAATTAAGCGGCAGTTAACGTGTTAACGTTCGCCTCCTTTTTAGTTTACATAAACAGCGATAAAAATTTGTTTAGTAGCATGGAACCTATTTTTTGTCAACAATATGAGTAATAAGAACATTCGAAATTAATTTAACATACTAAAACCGCCAAAAAATGTAAGTAGCTTATCGCTATTTTGTAATTTTAATTAATTTTACCATGTAATTAATGATGAAGTATGTGCATAAAGATTTCAATTTACTAAGCAACTTCGAATCATTCAGAATTTCAGTTTGACTAGTAAAATGCAGTCAGGAATTAAATAACTTGACATTATTATTTGACATCGCTTCCACGAGACATCACCTCGAAGTTACACGTAATGCCGATAAAACAAGTATGTAGTAGCAAAGTGTTCGACAAAGGTGTTTCATTGAATTGTACAATCAGTTTTATCTCAGAAGATTTAACACCGGATTGCACATTCGCGCGTCATGTTTCAATGGTACTTTCAGTTTTATTCATTTAGTCATGTTCTCGAGTCTCACAACGACAAGTACACTCGGTAGACTCGAGGTGATATCCATGATCGTAAAATTAGATAAGGCTGTCCTGTGAGGAAGCTGTGTCACAAAGACGACCCCGTGATCCTTCTCTAAAAGCCCCCCCCCCCCCCACTGTGGTTCATACACGATATAATAACTTTTTGCTCGATACGAAACCACAGCCAAAGTTTATAAATGTTTTGTTTAATACTTATTTTAATACTGACAGGGTAAACTTTTGCTCTATTACAATTTGCTTTGAAGGAGATATTCTTCTAGAAATTTTGCTTTTACATTTTCTTCCATAATGCAAATTAGAAAGAATATAATCGTGAATGGAAATTCGAAAAATTGAAAAATTACTTAAGCTGAAGTTTCGAATCTTTACGTATAAATTCAAAATTATTCAAAATGTTTTAAAATTAAAATATCGTTTGTACTTTATAGTGATAATTGAGCTAACGAAGGTAGTAAGCAAATATTTTAATCATAATTATGAAAGATGACAAGATAGACAAATTTGTCTTAAAAAGGTTAAACGAAGGAAAAAGCAAGTACAAGATGAAGATGTGCAAATTGTTCAAAATATTAAACAACAGGGTATCATTGAAAATATTCGTTATTTACATACTCTTCTAGAAAGTATCTTTTTCTTAGAAAGCATAAATCTCATGAACGATTTAATCATTTTTCGAAACTTTTCGTAGCAGCTACAAGTATTGGTGTAAAATTATTGACGCAAATAAAGTTAGGGCGAAGTTCAACAGCATTAATAAGCAGTGAATGAAACTCACTAAGTTTTTCGAAATTGGAGTTCTTCTGACGCAATTTTAATGTTCGAGGAGATCTAACGTTGGAAAAACTTTCTTACTACCAATCATAACTTTCGTCGCTGATGTAAGCTCAAAAAAATCGTGTTTGCTACCGATGAGATTGCAAATTATTCCGTGTCTATTTGATTTATTAGAGTTTTTAAACAAAAAGTGAATTATTACGTGATTATTTTAAACGTCACAACATTGAACTCGCAAACGTTAACAAATACAACAAACAACGGCTAAAAGCAATTATATCAAAGTAAAATGAAAGTACTGTCTAATAATAAGCTATCAATCAAATAATAGACTTAACTCAGATTATATAATACTTATGCAGATCGTTTCATTATTAAAAAGACACAAGTATAGAAATACGTATTTTCCAAAAACTGGCGAGCACTAAAAATTACCATCTAAAATATCGAATTAATAAAAAGCTCAAGAAAATATGAGGTATCAAAAAATCAAAATGCTCTCATTTGATCAGATTCCTACAACACGATAAATTCTATTGCAAATATTTTTTTATAGAACCAATAGACAGCGAGTCATTTTAAGTTACAGTTTTTATTAATTTATCCTGTACGTATTATTCAGTGCATTTGTTGTAAATGAAGATTTTCTAAAGTGTATATTTATACCACAAAAATTTCATTATACGATCTATCTAAAAGTCTTGTTTTCTGTAACTCTGTTAATTCTTCTCCCCTTATTTCCCTTGAAAGAAGATTCAACTAATCAAAACGGATCAGTGATATATTTTCACGTATTATAGTTTTATGCAGTATCCAAATATCTATGACTGCTCCCTATTCTTCGAAATTATGATTATCCGATATAATACAGCATAACAATTTTGAAAACTGTATATAGACTGATAGTCACAAAAATATTCAACGTTGCTCTTAGACGAAATAAAGATGGTATCGAATAACTCAAGTCATGAAATTTCGAGGAGCACTTCAGTGGCTATATTCTTGAATCCGATATCATACGATCAAGTATATCTTTGATCTTACCGAATAGATACTCGGTCCTCGAGAGTCTGGCTATCAGAATCTAAAGGACCGGGTAGTGTTCAAGATTTTTCGTGGCCGGGTTATTTACGTTTAGTCTAGAATCTCAAATAGACTTGTTCGCCCCACTGAAACAGATGCTCGCAGCTTTTTGCAGAGCATTCGAGCAAATACCATGAAAGTGGTTCGGAGGAAAAATGTTGGAAAACGTTAAATGGATCAAACGGGCAGCAAACTGTGCGCATTTTTATTTGCATCTCAAAATCTATGTATCCACCAAACATCTGACTGTGATCCTGAAAAGTTTATAAATGATTTAAAGATTACTCGATACTTAAAATGTTTTAATTTCTTTTCTGTGTTTTCCAACATTCATAAGACACCAGGCGCCAATACAAACACAAATCGAACCATTTATTAATAGATATCTAAAGATAAATATAAAAAAACATGCCTTTTTATGAAGTAGGTAGCTCAGAAGATAGAGGAAACTGCGTACATAATAACGCAACTTGTTGCAACGCGATATCTTAATTAGTTCCTGAGATATAGGGCTTCAAAGTTTGTATAGCGGCTGGCGCGTACGAGGGTACTCCCGAATGGGCCGCAGACTTTTTTCTAGGAATTTCATATACGCATTTCCAGGAATAGTAAAGGGTTAGACGTAAACATGACCACGTGACCGCTACGCTAGACACTCACTGTCTGGGTCCAAGCGTGAGGCGGCAGCGAATTTCTACAAAAATTACGTTTGTCTTCACACGACGATATCTCAGGAACGGATAAAGATATCGATGTAAAACAAAAACCGAATTAAAGGGGAAGGTTTCCACTTTCTTACGAATCCAACTTTATACCGAAATTCGAAACAGGATTTTGTTGGCAGCCCTTTGAACTTTTAGTAATTTTAATACGCGTTTCTTATGCAGTTTAACATAGTTTCTGACTTTCAGTTGCTTCTAACAATAGAATATTATTATAAATATCTATCACACGCACTATTAACAATTCTTTCGTTTACTCAAAAACAAATTTACATTAAAAAAAAAAAAAATTAACATACATGTCGAATTGAGTAACCTCCTCCTTTTCGAAGTCGGTTAAAAACGACACTTTATCAATACAAGTAGTTGAATTTTGAAAATTTGATAAATTTCGAGCACTCCGATTACTCGAATTATTCGAGTAGTTCAATTATTCATTGCTTTATAATCAGAGTTTATTCTTTCGTTTTAAATGTAATCTATTCGTTGTATGTTTAGTTCTGGATTTAACTGTTCTATCCATTATGGAAAATGCTATCTCAAATTGCAATCTTCGTATCTAAAATCTCATGGCTTTTAGCTATACACACAAAAAGGTATGGAGGAGAAAACCTGTTGTTACAGAAAGAAGAGAAGCGTGAATTTTTCCTGCTCTGAAGTAAGGTGCGCAAAAATAAAAGGCAATTTTGGAGAATCTCCGCTGTTGTACGGTTATAATTCGCGTTTCCTACTGTTTCACATGCGAGGGTAATATAAAATCGACGGCAAAAAGTATTCTCGTTTCCTGGAATTGAATATTTATGATTCGATCGGTACGCAGATTTTAATTTAACTTGATACGAATATGGAAGAAGAGAACCGTAACCGATACCTTAATTGGATTTTTCGGTATCTATTAATTTTATTTGAAAGTGCCGATAGAAATCATATATCACGGTTATTAATAAAATTTAACGGTAACAAAATAAAATAAATTATTAAAAGTAATATAACAAATGAGGTACTTGTTACACAAGCTTTTGATATTTAAAGAAACATTTCATTGCCATTAAAAATGCCATTTAATCATTTACATTATTTTTAATTCATAAACTTCGTAAATATGGATAATGTAAATAAATTATTTAAATGCATTGAATATATGGTATACAGGAAATTACATAAGTAATACCTGAAAGAGATTACAATAACGTGCATCGAATAAACGCGCAATGTAACGGAATAAAAATAACGATCTCAAATATGCTTTTTAACGGGAAAGCATAAAATAAATATTTTGCGAACATAAAAAACGGTAACCTATATTTGTTAATATCAATTCATACTGTTTCTCCTTATAAAACAGACTGGCATTCAAATATTTTCCTCGCCTGATGATGAATATTCTTTGCGCAACTTTTCTCATTTTGAACAATACTTTCAAGCAATACAAATATTTAACAATACGACATATTCTGTTTAAATTTAAAATGCACATGTTATTTTATATTAATTATCGCGAAAACAATATTTTTGAATTTACCGTTGTTCATTCTCGTATCAAAATTTAAAACGTTTAGAATCAGGTCGTTTTATAATAATTATTATTAGGAGTTTTAAATGTATCATAGAAAATTCCAACAGAGGAATTATAAATTTTTTCATTTAAAGATTTTGTTCTATCAAACTGCATATTCGAAATATAGTGTGCAGCGGAGATCTTGAATTTTTTACACGATATTACTTGGATGAAATAATTACCTCATAAATGAAGTCTTAAAACACACAAAAAATTGTATTACACTTTCTCAACTCGTCTTTCCATTTATGTATTTTAAATATATATTTATGTATTTTTTATTCTAATAAGAGTTTTCTATCCTAGTTTAGGCTAAATTAAAAAATTTGCAGAGGTTCTATTTAAGAAGTTTCATGAGGAATTAATTTTGAAAAGAAAAGTAATGCTTTGAATTATTTGCGTGCTCAAAATAAGTATACTACTTTCTTTTTTAATTCTTTTGTATATAATTAGAAGAATAGATATTTAAAGTAATAAAGTTATACAGACAGTTGTTACACTGTTGAAAGAATATATATGGACGTGTGCCATATATAAGAACGAATTAATTTCCGAACTTCGAAAAATCGGGTTAAGTATACCACTGTGACCGAGGAATAAAACCTCAAACGTAACTTGGAACCTTATTTCCTCTGAGATCACCTGCTGAAAATTACTTCGTTTCCCATATATGTAGAGGAACTGAAAGTCAGAAAACGAACTAATTCACGTTTTCAGATGCTGACTTTAATTAAATCGTATTTCTTCTTAATTTTGTTCGATAAAATTACTGATTTTAGCACTAGAACACATATTCTGACAATTCTGTAACTTAAAATATATTACCATAATATCGAAGGATATTAATATTAATTAGTACTGTAGAACTTACAGGACTTAATAAAATCAATATTTCAAATATAAATATTCATCTACCAAATTGTGTCAGAATTTTTTAAATTTCTGGTTTAATGTATTTTGCCTATGTCTTCTTAATTAAATATAAATTAAATTGAAATAAACCAAAAATGATCAACTAAGAAGGTCGATATCTTTTGATAAAATTTTCGAATTCTTTAGCTTTCATTGCAACAACTTTCAATAGTTCTCGGGTACTTTTTACAGTTTTGCAACGAAGAAAATAACATTTAAGGAAATCCATAATTATCATTAATTAATACAGAATATGTTAGAAGATTTTATTTTCAAAAGAATCATTAGAATTAAGTCGTTATGATTTTCTTCGTTATTATTTGTTAAAAATAATAACTAAATCCATCTAAACTCTTTCTCTGAATGATGTTCTACGTATAACCAGGTTTTCTGCAAAGAAGATAGTTATAAATGGATAAACTATTTACTCGAGATTAACGTTCGTTTAACAGCCCATTTGCGTAAGATAACAAACATTCGCAAATTATTTCCGAAGTTTCCCAAAGTAGCGGTGTATTTTAATGCATAGCACGGTTCAACTTGCACGTCACGTTCCGAACGTTACGAAATCCCATATGATTCAAGGGTGTACCGCGTCGTAAATACGGGGGAGTGAATTACGAGCCGAGGAGAATAATCTGCGAATTGGGACAAGCTTGAATTCAGGCTATTTCTAGGTTAAATCTTGGGACAGGTCCAAATTTGCACGCAAGTTGACCGCACGTCTCGTGTGATATGCCGTTAGCAATCAGATCGCTTTGTATGGAAACGATCACAATTGAAGTAATCGATTCGGATGGACAAACGAGATTCGGCACATTGTTGACAATATGCGATAATGTATGTTGAACATCCTATCAAACCACTCCTTTATTGTTGTTGTAAAGCGAATCGAAATTCTCGATGCATTATATGATGTTATAATTTCTATTTATCCTTTCTGTTCATTTATTTATTCAATTTATTATTTCCACATAAGGTTTCTAAAAAAAATCAAAGGCTGGCAGGCACTGTTTGATAACATATAAAAATAATATACATTACGTATCGTGATTTTTAATGAAAACTAATGTTAGGTTATAACGTAAGTTCCATTATTTCTACCTTGAAAATTCGTAATTTTAATTACAAAATTTAATGCGAATAGAATCATGGCATTAATATGCCAATTTATTGAAAATTGCCAAGTTACGAGATAGGTTTGGCATGATTATTAATCACATATATATTGTAAATTGTATGGGACTCGAAAGGAGATTTATTGTTATCATTCTTTCTAGGGATCAGCATTTGAACATGATCTAGTTCCTGGAAATGGAACCTAGTTTCTGCAGTTGGATTACCGTCGACCTTCATACGGGCTACTATCGAACGAACTGCTCGTGAACAAGAGGTAATTAGAATCTCCGTTCTTCGCGCAAATGGAAATTTTGTGGTAGCTATAGAAAGGGAACCGAAGGATCGAGAGAGAGAAAAAGCGAGAGATCTCTGCATTGGCTCGTTTACACCGACTATCTGTGTTTGCCGAGCAATTGTACCAGAGCGATAATCATATTGCAATGTTTGCATTGAATTTTAAACGTATATACGCTCACTTCATTTTACGTCAAACTTCCTTTAAAATGATCGTGGATCGTTATTGTATCAGGTCATTCCATAAGCCATAAGTAATGACGTGCACAAAAGAACATTGTAAACGATAAAACACTTCTGCTGTTTTTGACCATCCACATTTATGTAAAATGAAAACTACTTTCAGTGATAAAAATAAACTGATCTAAATCCCGTTTGAAAAATGATTTAAAGGAAATTCTTCGATGAATGTAAAATAAATACAAGAATTCATAATTGCATCTTCATTAACTAATCAATGAACTAAAGAATTTGCATATTATAACACGATTTCGAAAAAGAAATTTTCTATAAGATAACAAGATTTTCGTACGAACATACCCCGCTTTTTCACCTACATATAAAGGTATCACCATGGAAACATTATTACACTGTAACTGTATTGGCGGAATGCATATAGCGAATGACAATCGACTCGCGATAAGCATACCACCTGTATCGGGTTCCATTGTCGATTTCCGAATCGGCTGTACGCGAATTACCAATCCCCCTATTAATCGCTTACCCTGTTACAAATTTATATTAACGTTTGGATATAACTTGATCGTACGATGAGATCAATAATTATATACACACGTTTCCCGTAATTCTTCATTATGTAATATTAATTACTTAAATTATATAGCTTTAGTACTTTGTATATTCATGGATACGTATGTTCAATGTTAATTGAATACAAAAAATTAGACCAATGAGACTTTTAAAAGTATAATTGCTAATGTCTTTGGGATTATTTATCTTAGCAACTTCTGGTTAATGTTAATAAATAGCGATTTCTCAATGTCAAATTTCATACGCTTCGTTTATTTAATAAGGAATATTATGATGTTGAGTACATATAATTACAGTTTAATTGAAAATACAGAATATCTTATAAATTACCAATTAGCTTCAAATCTATAGTGATAATTTTGCCCGTCATTAGGTTCAGTTTGCAATTCTAAGTTAATGTATTCCAATCTCACGGTAAATTGTCAGCCGTTCGAGTGTCTATTAAACTTCGAAAATTAATTCCAATCGCAGCGTGATAAGGCGAGCATCGATGCGTAAGAAATTTCATTCAACGTCACATTATCTACGCGCCGATATTCGCATATTAAAGCACGACTGTAAATTACGGAATCAATTAAATTTCTGAAGAACTACTGATATTCAACCGAACATATCCTTATTAATTAGCAGCATTTATAGCCATCAGTATTTTAATTGATAAATTGCAATTTATACGTTTCATATTACAACAATCTTTAAAGTGCATTAGCATTTCAAACAATACAATTTCTTAAATCCCGTTGATCATAGTTTTACTATAAATAAAGTTAAGATTCTTATAATTCTGCCCAATATTTAGTGAAATGAATTTAGAATTTTTTTCATAAATTTAATAACTTACTTATTAATTATACCTTGGAAACTACATTAATTACAATGCAACACGCCTGTGACATTCATTTCTTGTATCAGTGCATAAGGCTTGCATTCAATTTACCACAAATCGTGGTCGTAGACCATCGAAGAGTCGCTTTAACAAAGACGTCAGGACGCCGTTATATTAGTTACAAGAGCCGCTTTAAACAAGGACGAAAAGCCTTTGCATATTCCAACATTATATCACTTGCGTTTTATATAATACACGGGCAGAGAGTAACAAAACAGGAAGCCGGAAAAGTCGGGCGCATTTCTCGTCGAGAGAATAAAAGCTCAGTTATAAATTGGAGGGAAAGAAGGGTGAGAGGGGGTCGTGTCTCTTTTGCGATTCCAAACGCAATCCAATAAAGTGTTTAGACTTTTCAGGCGTCGAATAAATCTGGAAGTGGCAGGTAATTTCGAACAAATACGATGAAAAAAATGAATTTAGACGAATTTGCAACACGATGTAAATTTCATCCCTTTGTGAAAATTTAATTGCTCGTATTTTTCGTGCTGCGGCAAGTTTAGGCGACTTTGGTTAAGAATTTGTCTATTTTTCTACATGCCGAAAATATCTAGATCAAACATTTTCATGTTTATTTTTTATCATAAAATATAAAAGCTATAATGTTCTGATGTAATTTCATTTGTGTCTTCTGTTATGTTCTACTGTATTTGTGATATTTGATATTTTTATTAATTTCCATTTTCAGAACAAAGGAGACTATTATATTACCATCCTAACATAAGTCTCGTTCGATCTCTGTGTAATCGAATAAATTCTGTTAAATTATATCGTTATTAGGAAAGAAAGTATGCCAAGTTCTCGTGTACGACTCGTTTGAAAAGCGCTTCCGTTGTTTCCAGTCGATTCTATCTCTATACATTATTTATTTTCTTATTCGTGCTTGAATTAAGGCATTTAAATGCATTACTGCAGCGAAAAGTATAAAAGTATAAAAGTAACAAGAACGCGAGCGACCCTCTCCGCTTTAATAGATTTCTACGGCGAAACGTTTAAATTCATCAACTACCAAACTGAACTCATGGAAAGGTAATCAAAGAGCTGAAAGGACCCAATGTTAAAATAATTTATTGTAGCAAGGAATTGCTTTGAAAGGCACGACCAAAGGCGGAGCGAGCAAAAGAAGATAGTATCTACGGTCTCGTAATGCGAACTTTCATGATGTTTCTTTCATTCCAATCGACCTAATTCTTCTTCTTTTTTTTTTTTGCGCAACATAATGTATAGGAATTTGATAAAATTTTAATTTTCGAATACGACAATTGTATTGTTCCTCAGTGAACACCGGACGCGTAATTTCGATATTTTTAATTAAAACTTCATTCGATTAAAGAACTCATTGCATACTCGTTAGCATCAAAAATTAACTTTCGCTTCATCCATCCAAACGATATAATAATTTTCTCGATTCTATTCATATCTTCGTGATAGATTGAACAAAGAATGATTTAGCTTTTACAAATTAATTTGGTTGTTTGATTTTCATTTCATGTACCATACATTTAATGCATCAGACTTATATAAGTAATACCATACACATTAAATGTATTTAACAAAACTTTAATAAATTATCAATTGTTAATATATAATGCCTTGCAGAATGTAACTTCGCAATAATAAAGAACCGTGGTTATTGAAAAAGATTCAATAATAAAAAATTAATTAAAAATAATACTGTCACATGTAAACTTCCATACCTTAGAGGCACTCATTATAATTTCTTACAATTTTTCGTGTACAAAATTATTATTATTACGTTTTCTATCTATAGCAACACGTTCCCCAATAATAACTACCTATATCCGAAAAAACTGATACTAGCAGACATGATACACTTGAGCTCGCGAACGACTGATAATTCAGCGACTTCTATGAAGCTTGACGAAAATCGGACAAGTTTGGCTTTGTCCCGTGCTCATTAACCGGTCTTTCTGTTTCATCGTTTCACGGCAACAAGAAACAACAGAAAGAGGGTGGACTTTGTCTAACGAGCCTCTTGCTCCCATTCAACGGCCGTTGATGAGCACTCCTGTTCACTTTCGCCTGAACATCGGGGTCGAAGTTGCATTCGCGAACGAATAAATCCACCGGTCGGAAATCTGAGCTCTTGCATCGTACGTCGTCGTCAGGAATAAAAAAGAAACTTTTTGAATTCGGTACACGTACACGGGGGAGAAATGAACTTTGCAATTTTCAAAGTTACAAATGATTCAAACCGAAGCGGCACGCGGTCAGCGGTTACGCTGTTTAATACGGGAACCGTAACAAATTGATTGGCCTTTGTTGGTGGTACTTGGATAAATGTGCCGTTTTGTGTTGAATGGCACGGGGAAAGATTTACAAATGAAACGGTTCCACATGCGGTGACCAAACGAATCTCTCTGTATACGTTTCAAAACCAACGTTCTAGTGCTAGATACAATTGATAATGAACAATTCATAGGATATTTGGTGACAACGAATAATTGTTTAATGTAGTTTATACCCTTCGCTTTGGATCGTTTTGGTTACATTATTTTTGGTCGAATATTTAAAACGCACATCAATCACTTAGTATTGTTGGGTTTTTATTGTTAAAAAGTAAAACGAATTCAATTCGATAACTTTGTGTAGATATAGAAAATGAGTGTCGAATTCAATACTCGACAAAATCATAAAATATTCAATTATAAGTATAATTACATATTTTAATCAAATAGTTACACGATTAAAACACAATTTTGCATATTTTCTGTAGAAATTGATATTCTATCTTTGATTCTTGCAATAATTTAATTTTCACTCACTGTAATTAGCAAACCATATTTTGCATGAAACAATTGAGTCGTCAGACTATTGTATATCACTTTTATTTACACTGGAATACTGACAGCATGTTTCTCAATTTAATAAAAATAGGTTAAAAATAATATTTCACGTTTTAATAGAGAAACAAGAATTGATACGAGTTCAGTATGAGTAAGGTCTATTACAAACATGGATATTTGCCAATACGTGAGGTAACTTGAAACTTTCCTTTTCTTCGTTATATTTCAAAATCGTTTTACTTACATTAAATCTAAATTATATTAATTATATAATTCGATACTATAACTTTGATCCGTTGAATTCAATCCTCGAGTGTTTGATTAAGTTTTTCATTTTACCCAGGACGATTGTTCATACGTTTGGCAAGTTCCCGCCGGAAAGCATTGCGAATGGGTGAGAAAAACTGATGACTGCAACACTGATTCCGTCATTCAGTATACAGAAGTCCTGTTTTGTTCCTTCAGGTCGGATAATACAGCTCTATTCAGCTTTGGATTAATACTTTTAATCCTGTGGCTTTTATATCTGTTTCTGATATTAGGAACCACCGCTGACAATTTGTAAGTAGTTTATCAATGAATGGAGAATGCATTGAATGAATGATAATTACATTAATTTTTAAAGCAACTATCATTCCAAGTTATTTTCAATTAAACGAAATTTTTGTTTTAGAGTTTGTAAAAAGTTAATTTATATAATGGTACGAAAACCAGATAGTGCTGGTTCTGATATGGTAGTCATTTTGAACATTTATAATCAGATTTAAATATAATATATTTGAGTGGCCGTAATTATACTTTAAATATGACATACTTATTATTATTATTATTATCGTCATGTTTACATTCATCATTTTCGCGTTTGTACACTGAGATTCGATAAAGCATGAAAAAAATACAGTATAATAGTTATGACAGGAATAAAGTGTCTGATTTTCCATAAACCTACCAATGTCGATGGACACGCAGAGCATAAAGTATTTCACGACACATTGTGCTCAGTAAAGAGTGAATTATGGCTTACCATGTGCGTGCAAATCGACGTATTTTCACGCGGAAACCGATTCAATTTTAATCCCGACACTCCAGGAAGCTTTATGTTCCACCATTAAAAAGGCAAGATTCACTTCTGTTACGTGGCACCCTATCACCTTCCACTCCAATAAAATCTGAACATATTGGTAATAATAATTCCAATAACGTCCTGAACATCACTCACACTATACATATATGCGTAACATAAAAATTTAACTTCTGATGTTTTATTCATTAATACATCGAACTAACGCAATTAACTGGACAAAATATCCTTGCTGTAGGTGCAAAATTAATTAAAGATCAATATTTATTCAAAATGAACATTTGTTTACTTTAATAATTTCAATTTCAAAATTTTGATCAATTCAACCAAAAGTCGCTACACTCGCTACCTTTTTCTTCGATTCCAAATTTGTGTGGCACCGATTCCTCCCCAAAACGTACCCTGAATCAGCACCTAATTCGATTCATTTAGCCAGCAGTTGCATTTACAAACGCAGCCGCATCGGAATTCGATTCACTGTATCGATGGGAGGGGAGACAACGTCGACGAACGTACTCGACGTTCACCGGTACGACCGGAAATAAAATATCAACTGGAGCCAACGATGAGGAGCGAGTTCGATACCGTTTGGCGACCGGAAATCAAACATCGAGCAGGCCCGATCACCACAGATTAATCGTAACAATCTCCTCCCCACCCTGTTCCTGTTCGTTTGTGACAAAGAGCCTAACGGATTCGTTTGATTCGATCGATAGAAAATATCTTCGACAATGTTTTACACCGACGATAGAAAAATTAGAAAAAGAGCTAGCTGTTATAGAAAATTGTATGAAAAGATTACTTCAAGACGGGTCATTTTAAAGAGTGAATAATAATTTTCAATTTTTTTAAATTATCGAGACATGGAATTTGTTGATAGATAGCGGCATACATATAACTTTATATTATACGACAATCTTAATAGTAATACAGAATAAAATGATATAGAATTTGGAGAATTGTAAGATTTCGTTGGTACAAAACTATTCGGTATTACTATCCTTTAGTATCAATGCTTTAACCTTCTGTGTTTCACGTATTTTTTCACCCGATCAAATTTAACTTATTTCTACTGCGACATTTTCGAAAACCAAAATCTTGTTATAAAAGAAAACACAGCAGTCAAGGTCCAAATAAAAATCAATCAATCTTCTGTTAATTTACAATACTTACTGTAATATAAATAAAACTTGAATTTCACATTTTGAAGTCTCCAATTTCGAGTACCAATACATTTCTATCTTTATGTTGACTGATTAGAGTTAGAACAATACGTTCTGTCATAGTCCTGGCTTATTTCGTTTACATTGTACCACTTCGACTGACCACCCAAATGTCTCCCTTACATTAATCAAGAACTAGTTTTTTTTTTTTTAACTAAAAAGTGTGAACTAAAATTGAGGACTGAGGCTAGTAAAAAATAAATAATAGTAGCCCGGAAAAAAGTTGCAAGTTAACCGGGTCACCTGTTATGTTAGAAAGCATCGATCATCAGGTTAAGAGGGTCGCCCGGGAGTATCCTATTTCTGGTTTCTGATCCTCGACACCCTACGTTGGCCTCATGTTTTTTCATTCTCTCTATCCGCACAGCTTTTGCCCGTCACTGGCGGTGATAGCCGATATAATGCGGCTATCGGACAGTATAGCCGGGGTGACAATATTGGCATTCGGAAACGGTGCGCCTGACATCTTCACGTCCCTTGTATCCAGTAGCGAAGAGGGGATAATAATGTTTACGGAATTAATTGGCGCCGGTGTCTTTGTTACCACGATAATCGCCGGTTCCATCGCCGTGGTCAAACCCTTCCGAGTCCACTTGAAACTTCTGATAAGGGACGCGTCCTTTTACATCATATCGATATGTTGGATCAGCTACGTCGTGAATGATGAGGCGGTGCACGTTTGGGAAGCTATCAGTACGTACGTTATCTCAGATATTAATGACACTGGATGAATTTATTAAATTTTTCACGTTTCTGCGGCATGAGATTACCAATCGAATACTCGACTTTTAGTGTTCCAATAAATTTTAACAATTCCCTTAAGAAATATTCTTCATCTTGCGTTGTTGAATAATCTAATTCTGTACTTTTATCCGTTGATAAATGCGTGTATGTCGATATTACTGTATTCGTGTCTGACATGATTTGATGACATAAAGATACCACAAAACAACACTTATAGTATATTAGATTTAAATAAGCGATTGGAATGCATAGTTTGAAAGAAACTTTGAAGATCATTAGGATTAACAAATATTATGAGTAACAAAGTTGTTGATCAAATAAATTTGCGGTTTCATTCTTCAGCAACGTAACATGAACTCATATCGCGACTTTTATTCCGTTCCATTGTTACATGAGTCGAACGTCGAGTTCGACTAAAATCTATAGGTTGTAGCATTTCGTACTGGATATTCCGAGAACTTTAGGAAATTGCAGAAAGTTCTTTGTAAAGTTATATGCAATGCTGCCGGGTTTACTGCGAAACAGTTTTAGTAGTTACATGAAAAATAGTTGCTTATAGTCGTGTAAAACAAAAACGGTTCCATACAGCATGGTAACTTCACAGACGATATTTTGTTTATAAAATAATAACATTTTATATGTTGTACTCAATCGTTAAACAATATTAGTGTCATTAATGATGTACAGTATTTTGAGATTTTAGCTTAAAATATTAATAAAATGTTTATATGGTCATCTTCATTACACTTCAACCTTCAAATTAATATGGAATAAATGCTGTTTTGTTATATTTTTATTTAAGTAAAGGTAAAAGGAAAATACGCATAAATTATAATTAACAGTGCGCAAGAAGTAGATATTCTGCGTGTCGCAGAAGCGCAAAAGTTTATCTATGGGGACTAATAAGTACGAACTTTATCTCAGCAATAACGATAACTCGGGGGGCGAATTTAATTAAGCCCAGCCGCGATTTTTCTGCCGTCGGTTTCCTCGCAATCTGGCCACCGACGAATTTCTGCAACGTTTTGCGATGAGTTTTTTTTTTAACAGCGGGAAAAGAACGAGAACTGCTCAAGAAAAGGGAAATGAGAACGGGACCATTGTTGAAGCTAACGAAATCGATAGAAGCAAACAGTAAAATTCTTCGGAAGGAAATAATTGAAACGTTCTCGCTAAACAATTGAATCTCCCTCTTTAAATCGCCGCCAATTAAACGCTTTTTTCGTTTTTTTCCGAGCTATTCATTCGAAGAGAAAACTGTGAATTATGAATACCGCCACAGATACCATATGGTGAATTTTTCGGAATAATTTGTAACGCACAATTCGATTTATGACGATGCACAGTGGAGCAGAATTCCGGGAAATAAAGGGAAAACGTCAAAATGCATGCTTTTTTTTAAAATAATTTTTTGCATAATTTTAGATCAAAATTTTTAATTTTGGCCACGTAGAATGGATATTTTGGTAATGATATGTTATTTAAATCCCTAAATTATGCTTGTGGCAAAGAATGAATCAATTATTTCTTAAATTGAAATAGTAACAAAATTATTAAATTGATAATTAAGCTAACATGATCTCCCAGCATATCTTTTTTTAAATATCCAAGCTCTACCGCCAAAGAATTGTAAAATTACCACAAATAGGGCAAAAGATTATTAATTTAAATGTCATCTATTCTGACTGAAAATTCTCGTGATATTTAGTGAATTTTAATTAATAATTTTGTATGGAAAAGCGTGAATCCCATTTCATTTAATAGGAATTAAAATCTAGCATTTGGAGCGAAAAAAAATTCTACATTAAACCTTTTCTTGGTATTCCACTCCACCGTACGATGTAAAAACGAGTAACATTAATAAGCCTTTTTTTTTACCGTTCTATATTTTAAGCAGAGATTTACAACGCTCCTGCCAGTTTTTTCGCGTCGTATCGCGACGATTAATTACGCTGACTCTTGCGTGCACCTGCAAACTGTAGCTGTACCGACGCTTTTTAATGCTTATGCATTTTAATTCCAGGCCTTATATTATGCTACGGACTGTTCATCAGCGCTGTGGTATTAATGCAGATGCACGAAACCCGAGAGGAGAAGCTGAAAAGTGCGTTTTCCGCCTTGCGAGAGTTTTCGAAACATAATCAGCGTGGCACGGTTGAAACTGGACCCGGAAGTACCCGGGGGTCTCTCATTGAATCTTGAACGAACCCATTTAAAAGAATAACTTTGTGCTCGCAATTTAAACCATGAAAAGCTTAATGCGACCACCACGTAATGTTATTCTTGAAAATGAGAATATGAAAGGAGCTATAAATTCGTGACACGGCCCGAAGTCACGGTTTAATTAAGGAAACGGTGTCATTTGATTGCAATTACGCATTGTAGCCGAACTAGGGGGAAAGATTACTTTATCACGTGTTACATGTTGATATTTGGCTCCTTAAAAGTACCGGATATTAGACCAAAAGAACTGATTTTAAAATCTATGTATATTAGACATTTATAAATCCTGAAACTCCCTTTTTTGAACATTCTGTACGACAGAGTTTCAAACTGAATATTTCAATTTAAAAATAAATTACTGTAGTTATCGCCCTTTCTATCTACAGGTTCCTTTGTGTGCTTTTATAGGTAGAATCCCAAATGTACCCGATCCAGACGTCCTGCGCACTTACTTAGCGAACAAGGACACTGTCAGTATTCCTAAGATTCCCATGAGAAAACGAGCTTTTGGCCTTCGAACGAAGCTTGGTACGAACGTTGCTTTCACGATTGATCAACTGCTCTCCTGAATCCCATTAAATTAAACTTGAACTTGCTTTCATGAATTTTTGACTCCCGCTTGCTGGACTGATGTAGTTTATCTGAAATATGAGTCCTTGTGTGATACCCTGACACGATGACTTTTCCCCCTTATACATTTTTAAACCCATGATCTTCCTTCGCCTTTCTGTCGGGATAATTCGAATCATATCAAAACTTTAGCTTATTTTAGATTATTCTTTTCATTTCTTCAATGTTATGTAATGTGTGATGCTACTATACATATACAGGGAGTTTCATAATATATGGATACACTTCAAGGGTGGTCAGGAGTCGAAAATAATGAACCTGTTTATCATAAAATTTCACAAAAACTATATTTATTGGAATATTGGTATTAGACAAATATCTCAATATTAGGATTTTACTACACCGGAGCACTTTAGTTTTGGAAACAAAATTAAATGTGGACAAAATTAAATTTTGTAATTACGATTTTCTGCTAATTCTGACCGTTAAAAATTTAAGAATCACAAAAATTACAAATATTTCTATCCCAAATCAGTGAAACGTGAGATGAGCACGTAATTTAGTGTGCTGAGTATGCTACAAGTCACGTGAAAATTATTGAATTTCAGATATTGCGATTGCAACCGAATTGAAGAATGAATTTGGCAGAAGTCTATCGTTGTCAGAGGAAGCTGAAGAGATAGAAGACACCGATAGACCAAAGGGACTGTTCAAAGAATTTCTGTACGACATCAATCCGATAAGCAAGGACGACTGGATGAGTTCGAATTGGATCTTTAAATTTATTTTAATTATACGTTCACCTGTCATGTTTGTACTTCAATTATTTATCCCACTTGTGAACACTACTGCCACGAAGAGGGGCTGGTCCAAGCTGTTAAATTGCTTCCAGCTGTGTGTGACACCGACCTTCGCGTTGTTTCTATTAAACGGTTAGTCGTATTAATTGTCGCGACTTCTACGATGGCGGTTATAAATTGTCCGCGCTAATAAAAGCTCCAGCGTTCCCCAGAAATATTTTCAGTCACGGTGAAATATTAGCTCGCACTTTTTGCAACGTACAAATTGCCGGCTTTTAGACGAAATTAAAACAAACTAGCTGAGATTTTCACACTGCCCTCGTCGTTACTTATTTTACTCAACCTTAATGAACATGTTACGCGCCCCGTGCGTTTTTAATAAAATTTCTCGAACACGAACAAGTAACTTATGAGGAATGAAGGACATTAACTACGTTTTATAAACTGTTTTCAGATAATATATAGAACTTTATAAATTTGATCAAAATCACATGTATTTACTTGTGTTGATAAAAATAGGACAAACTCTTTTTCTATAATATTACGAATTTTAGATTAAAAAAAAACAAGTGCTATATTTAAAGTAATCAAATTAGGTCAGAAATTCAATATTTCTTTGAAACATTGTTTTAAAAACAACAAAACCAATTTCAAACTCATCAATAATACTAATTACTTCAATTGTCTCAAAATTGAAGTCCTTCTAATGAAAGAAAATTGCTGCGAATCTTCAGTTTATTTTTACGTAAGAGATTTCGTATGGTTATACTACTAAGCACGTACATCTGTACCACGTTTGAATTACAAATAGATCTTATTTGAAGTATCTTTCTGTTGCCCGATTCAGCTGTTATCTATGACAATAAAAAGTCCTCTAAGTTCGGTTAATGGCCCGAAACACCGATTTCGGTCAGCACGACCCCGTCTCATTTTCACCCTTCCTTTCGCAGTTTGGCGAACAAATGTTGGCCCCATTTCAATTGTCCTGATATTCCTCGGCGCCGGTACTGTAATTGCCGTAATTGTATTTCTAACGACCCACGAGGATCGCGTACCAAAGTTTCATAACGTGAGTACTTTTTTCTACTTTTTCTGCGATTTACAGCAACCGTTCGTAGCCAGTGCTGCTGTTTCCTCAGCTTTTTTTTTGTACGGTCACCTGCCCGTAACTACAGGCGACAAATTAATTGCAGGTTTTTGCATTTCTGGGTTTCTTGGCTGCCATGCTGACGGTTTATTTGATAGCTGGCGAGGTGGTGGCAGTTCTTCAATGTGTAGGATACGCTTTTAGCATATCGGATGCCATGCTAGGTATCAGCTTCTTAGCATGGGGCAACAGTGTGGGCGGTAAGTGGTTAACTGTTGTTATTGCATAATACAAACGTAGTTTCTACATTGTTATAAAACAATGTATTCAAAATTTACAGCAACTTTTTGTTAGCAAAGTGTGGAAGAAAACTGAGATTTCACTTTTATCGAGTTGTTCAATAAGTTGGTGCTCCTGTTCTCAGAATATTTAAAGCAGAAGCTAAATATCGACTTGAAACATATGTATACCATTTTAAACGTGTAACTTCCTCTATTTTACAACATTAACATTCCTCCCATTTACTTTTCCACCCCTTCCTTTTTAATTACGAACTATGGAGCACCAACTCGATAAACATGAATCTTTTTATGTTATAATAAGTTATCCAATCGTTTTAAAAATATGTTTTCTACGATTTGTAATATCCAATATTCCATCACTATAATGTAATATTCATAATATACAGGGACAGTTGCGTTTCTCCTTATCAATAACTTGCGAAAATACAATTATAATTCAAATAGAAATTAGAAACAATTCTCCATAAGATTTTTATATCATAACAGAAAGAATTGTTCGCTTATGAGAAAATTTTATATGATGAAGAAAATAAGAGTTAAAGACAAGCTGCTGATTTTGAATAAGAAACGAAATGACTTGAATAAGTGTGCACATTTTTACTCGTATTTTTTCCGTACCACCATACTCGACAGACCCTTTTAAATATTACATCTTTCATTACCCCAGGATTCTCAACTAATTCAATTGTTCAATTTTTCCCTCGTACATTCCCATCATTTCTGCCTCGTACATAAGATCGTTTTATTAAAGATAAATGAAAGAAGGAGGCTCCCATACCTCCCATCCCGTCACGAATAATTTAAAAGGGAATTATGAGAAGGGAGCATCCCTTGCTTAGGGACCATTAATCCAAGCAATTCATCTTACTGCTAACCGTCGACTAATGTTAGTTGAAATCTGTTTACAGATATGATATCGAATATCGCTATTGCCAAACGAGGATTTCCACGAATGGGATATGCAGCTTGCTTCGGTGGACCGATGTTCAATACACTTTTGGGGCTGGGTCTAACTTATGGAAGAGCTGCTTGTAAAAGTCCGGATCTGTATACAAAGATGAGAATGAGCGATATGGCACCAGGTGTCATAGCTTTCCTTCTATGCTCGTTATTGGTGACGCTTATTTATTTAAATGTCACTGGAGCAATTGCTCGAAGATCGTACGGCTATATCTTGTATTGCATTTATTTCGCATTTATGCTCGTTCAATTTCTCAGTGAATTCGGTGTGATTCACCCTCTTGGCACCGATCATCGCCCATAAGAGGGCTGAATGAAATGTTTAAGTGTTTTACTCAAGAAGAATAAAGAAAAAATAGAAAGGAAGACATTAAAATGTTTTGTATCATGGAAGTATGGATTAGTACTTCTTTGTGTGAACATATTACTTCAGATAATAGAAAAACGTCGGTCAATTTTTCAATAATTATTTAACTCTTGTTACGAAATTTATTTTTAAAGTAATTACGCGACAGAATAACGTAATATTTCGTGATTAAATGAGGATAAAATTAAAATTCTACGACTTTATTTCCGCGTTTAAAAATCGCGGTATCCGAATATTAATGAAGCTATTGTAGGTTCATTTAAATGGAGCCTCATTTTCCCGCGTGGATAACGAGTCTTAACGAGAGATGGGTGATGTTAAGATCGGCAATGGTATTAACGTCTAATCTCTGACCGCCTTATCCAGCTCTAGTGGATTTTCCAGGGCGTGAAAGGAAAAACGAAAACAGCGACGAAGGGGGGAGAACGGTCGACCAAAATGGTGGCCAATTTGTAAGCGTGCAAGTTAACGAACCCATTCACCGAAACGGCTATTCGTCTTTCCGCTAATGCAATCAGCACATTTCGCGCGTACTTTTGCATTCGTTCTTGTCTGTGAAAGAGCACTGGAACGCCTCTGTTCCACTAATTATCCGTAAAATTAAGGAAACGTCTCCTCTGTTCGAGCCGGTGTCAGGTAAGCCTGTGATCGGATAATTAACCATATTTCGCGAGCGGACGACCTCATTATGGATAGCTTGAAGCAAGCTTGTATTGTTCCGTCGTTATCCCCCTCATTTTCGTCTATGCCGAGAATTTCGACGTCTCGGACTACTCGTGCAAGCACTGCTCTGAATGCAAGCAGCTAATTATCGAATATGACATATGCACAAATCTTGTATAATTAACCAAAGGACAGGAGTATTTCTAAGGCCAACCCTTTGTTCCTGGTACAGCGGTACCGTTGATTGTGGATCCAGTAATGCAGCAACGTGCGAATAGTACTGCGCCGGTTCGATGTAATATTTACTATGACTTTATGTGCATTGTAACATTTCAATTCCGACATATTTTTGACAGCCGTTTAAACTTTTTATAACTTTAATACGCGTTTCTTATATATTTTAACATATATTTCGATTTAAAACTGTTTCCAACGGTAACATACTATTAATTTATTGATTTACAAGATAATTGTAGATATCATTCTTATTAATTTATTAATTTATAAGGTAATTGAGTTTTCTTTAGGATTTTATTGTTAGAAATCACTGGTACACGTTAGTTTAAATGATATTACCCTACAGTTATTCTATTTTTCTAAATCCATCCTTCAATTTTGATGCTCCGGAAAACTTGGAAAATTTTGAAGTTAATGTTTGACGGTATCGTTTGTACCGTTCAAAATAAAGCATACAAAATACACAAACATTAACGAGCACAGTGACAGAATGGCTTTCCATGCGGTGATGGATAGCCATTAGTAGTTCTCTTCTTCTTTGGCAAAATTTGCAGAGGCTACTCATGTTCACTGAAAATCTACTCGCAATGTACAAGAAAACCCTAACGCGAGCTAATAAACGAAACGCAAAGAAACAGTTCTCTTAAATACCATCGTATTATTACACAATAATATCCATGATCGTTATGCTCGTTTAAAATGATGAAAAATTACAACCAATCCCCATGTCGTTTCGGATCATTCTTCCCACGACATAATGAGAATTGAAGGAAGCATAAAGCATGCGACTCACCGTTCGTTGACTTGCGTTTCTTCACTCGCTATGCATCTTTGAATCGACCAGCCTCTCTCGTACCACTGCCATTGTCCATTGCATGATTGGAAGTTGGGTCATCCTTACAAACTGTATCCTGGAATGTGATAATTACGAAGGTTAATGAACTTCTTTCGTCAATTTACATTTCGAATCGTGTAAACTGTTTATTATTTTGTATACACTAAATAACGAATTCTTATGTTATAGATACATTTACACACGCAAGAATAAAAAACACATTAACAGATGCATACATATCCAACCGTATAAACAAGCACAGTGGATTACAGATGTACATATGCCTAGTCACATGGGAACCCAAACCAGGTAATACCCCCCTAGTACAATGGGACCCATTAGACCCACATACCATCACATACGGTAACACATAGATTATCACACGCATGAACAAACGATTTGTAAATTCATACCGATATATGATTCTCAAGTAGACGTGACCTGCCCGGTAGCCGCGACAAAACTAAATAAATGTGACCCTCTTCGAGTTGGAACTGTCAATAACACAAACAAAGGGGCTCGGTAACTTGTTTACCTCATCGGATTATAGGACACGCGTAACTGCATCTACCTGAACTAGACGATATGATTCTATTCAGATTTATTTCAATATAATTTTTATTTTTACTTATTATTTATTTTTATTTTTATATATTATTTTGAAAATTATACATATTATATACGATATTAAGAAACAGTTATTATATTTTAATATAAATACAATTTCTATATATATTAGGTAAAGCGAAAAAATGTCGTTTTTTCTCAGTGCGAAAAAAAAAAAATATATAATATTTATTCCGACAGATAATTTCCATGGTTATTTACAATATCTTGCCACAACTTAGGCAACTTTTCGACGCCTCTTTTATATAAAATTCTGGCTGCTTTGACCTGAAAAATATATCCAAGTGTTAAAAAAAGTAACATTTCTTTTCGCTTTACCACTCTTGAAGTATGAATTACGATTGCGAACTAATATGTATTATGTCGGCTGATGTGTCAAAAATGTAATATTCATTATGCAACGTAGATACGAAAAGTGATTAAATACTTTATGAATTAGCAAACCCTAAAACTAGGTTCGCGTTCGTTTGATCATAAATATTCACCAATGCGTTATCTGCACCTCGCTTTCATTCACAAACAATTTTACCGGTGGCTCCTGAGTGGAGTAAAGGTTAACCTCGTCCTTTGACCCTTATCGGCCGAGACCGTCGGTGTTTGTCATTCGTTCAATTTTAGTCCTTGCGATAACATCGTGCTAGCCGATCCATTAGCCCCTTGCGTTGAACGCCCCCGATTCTACCATTTGATAAAGTGACACGTGTATTGAGTGTATCCGCTCGTATCTTCAAACCGCTCCTGCGAATGACTTTATTCAGTTTCTCCCGCTTTGGTTTGAGGTTCATTAAAACTTACTATAAATTAACCGTGTCCTTGATAATGAACATTTTGATGAATATGGAAAGCAAATAAATATTCAATTTTGGTCTACCATATACGTTGCAATTTGGAAGTCTTAGGATTCACTTATATTTAATCCGTAATTGGTAAATTAAGAGTTTATCAGGTTCCAGAGATTGTATATAACTTAACTAGTTCGTGAGCAAAGTAAGAAATATTATCCACAATACTACTTTTTTTGTGCCCTTATGTGTATGGGATTAGGTATTATGAAAATTGAATAGAAATCAAGTCAAATAAAAGATATTAGAGAGTTATTAAATTACAGATGTCTACGAAAACATCAGGTTATTTGAGGGATCGCTGTACTTATTAAATTCTTAATAATTGAATTTTCTTTTCTACAGTATGTAACGTATAACAATAAGAAACTATTTCATAAAATAAATACTTTTTATTTGTACAAATTACGGTATTTTTCACAGCTTTAAGTTCCCGTTTGATACCGTAATCACTTAGAATCAGAATTTTCTTTTAAAACGCAATAATGCAATACCAACCATAAACTTTAGAATATTTCATACTCTCAATAATGTCAGCAGCACGTAAGGGAACGTTACGGTAAATCAACGATAAACACCTTAAGGTATCGAGATACGCTCCCAACGAGAGTTTATTGCAACACCAGTTTACAGCTCTGATGCCGCATCGTATCTCAATATCTCAAGCTTATGAAGTATTCTAAAACGGAAATGGCTTGGAATACGACCGTTTACACGTGTAAAAGGCACGTATGAAATGATTTCTCTCTGCGCAGAAATATGAAAGCAGACAGTGCTTCCACTGCTGCGTGTACAGTGAATTCAAAAAGCACTGGCGCATCATTTGAACTTGGGTCAAACGACTTCAGTTCATTTCAGAAACTAGAAGAATTCACAAAAATGAAAAAAAGAACTTTCATCGATATAAATTTGTTCCTAGCTCAAAATCACATTGTTTTCAAAATGACAAAAAGATGTCGTCTAGTAAATTAATTTATTTGACTGCACAAAACAATGAAATATTTTGGGTATAATTTTAAAAAAGTTTTAAAGAATACGCCAATATTTTTTAGATCCACTGTAAGCCTAGACATTTTGTCTTTCACAGTACAGATATTGCAAAGGCATTGTTCCCAGGCCGGGCTGTTCAGCGCGTGTGCCAACAGAAACGCTCATTGTCTCCGGCCAAAAGTTTAATTCCCAGCCACCTCTGTTATCCATTTCATTCTTCCTACCTGCCAGAATGCCGATAGGACAATGAACCAAGATGACTTGTTAGAAGGGGGAGTTTCGTTACCGCAGAAATCCTCCATGGTGTTGCCTACTTTTTATTACAACCCCTCTAACCATTCGAATCTTAAGGATCGCAGTCTTTTCAACCGAAGAAGATTGTGCCGTCGTAATGACTGCTATTCCTTGGGACATAAAGGGGGTACAGAAAGGGATCTGCCAAACTTACTTCCCTTTAATTCTCGTTCTTTCATTCGTCCCACGATGCATTGCCTGTCTAATAAGAATAGAGACATCAAGATGTTACACGAATTGGATTTTTAATCTAGTTTCTGTATTGCAGAAGTTTTTGAAACATTGATAAGAGTATTTTTTTTACACCGTGGAGCTGGTTTACACTGTTTGCCACGTTGACTTTTTATATAATTATGCTGTAGATAGAGATGCATAAAACATACAAAATGTCTTTTCGATTAGAGTAATTAATCAGCGTTTTATTATATACATATATGTATATTCGCAAAAAAGGAAAATGTCAACCGAGGAAATGAATTTCGCCTGCAGTTTGGTTTACACGCAGCAATTGTTCGACGCCGTTTTATTATTTCACGCATGACGTAAACAGAAAATAACACTTTCCGAATATTACCCAAATAAATTCGTAGTAGTCAACTGCAAATCTATCGCGTTTCCCGCATCGATAGTGTGCAGAGATGCAAGCCGAATGAATAATTCCGTGTGGCGAGTGCATAAAACGTTAGCTCATGGGCCGCAATTAATTGCAACCTCCGCGCAACATGGAGGAATCGTCCAAAAATGTGGTGGTCACAGGGACTCGGTGCCAGCCCATTACGTTCAATTGAATTTAATTATATATAAAATACTCCACGCGATACGTTACGCTCAGCCAGACGTAGCATGAAAATATATTTTCCTAACTGCATTAAATTGGCAATTTCGGCAGCGACCAAAAACCACGGGAGATTCGCGTCGAATCGATTGCGCGTTGTTCCATACAATGCAGCCGAATACTGGATTGTTGCCCGCTCGCCGGCCATTTTATACAGAAATCTATGATTTCGCTCGCGTTCGCCAAAAATTTCTTTTCATTCGATCCGTTCATTCTGAAGTGTGTACGACAGAGCGTGTAACGCGCGGAGGGACCCGAATTTTGTTTTTATATATATGCTTTCTCTTCTTTTACAACGACGCTTGAAACGATAGTACATGATCTTGTAAATACTTTAGTGAAATTAATTTAAAAATGTTCATAGACGGCTCTGCTTATACGTTATAATACGATCAGCAAGGTGAGGTGTTGATACACGGAAGTTTCTGTGCCGTTTGCAAATGAAGAACGATATTTGAAATATCTGCCACTGTATATTTTTAATTCTTAATTTTTTTAAATTTGTACATTTGTCGAAGAAATGTCAAAATAATGAAAAATCAAATTATGTCACCTTTGGTCGTTGAAATTGGATGTAATTAATTAGATAATTCCTGATAGTTTCTATCTTAGTTCTTTAGTTTCATTGTTTCCTTGCAATATTAAATAAATAAGTATGCAATATCTTAACGGTGATTCATAAAGCTAAAATATGTTTAGTATAAAGATAAATCTGTCTTTCTGAGGTCTTTTTCTTTAGGTTGAAATATTCCTTTCCAAAAGAACATTCGATAAACATATGAAAAGCAAGGGTGAATATATTAGACACGAACCCTTTTAGGGTAGAAACTGGATTCGTGCCCGACAACTATCGAGAAATTCCTGTCTAGCCTTTCCCGTGCCAACTTAGGTTAATGTCTTCTTCGTCTGAAGTACTCGTCCAAGTCGATGCACTCTAACATAAACTTCCTTGAAATTGTAATTAGCTGGAAAAAAACTCGCCTACTCTAAAGCCAACAGTTACTTTTTCTAGTTCAAATTCGGTTGCAAATTTATTTTTACACGAATGGTTAGGGTTAGGTTAATTTCCTACCCTTGTAAGAGTGTTCTCAAGCAACCGCTACGAAATATCATCTAACTAAATAAGAAATATAATTTGGTATGATGTTTAACCTCCAATTTCAATTCTGGGGATATTTGTGTCTAGAGTTGCTGAAACTACTGCTTGTCACAAGCTTAACAAGAATTTGCGAAGTTATAAATTTTTGAAATCTTTCATTTCACATCACTGAATGTGTAAGTGAAATATGAAAAATGATCCTCTAATTAGCATTGACATTATTGGGTCAAAAATTAATAATTTTAACTTGAAATTGAACAAATATCGCATTGGATGGAACCAGTTATTGTACTTAACGAAGATAGAAAAACATAGTAAAAAATGTATAACACTTGAAAAGGAAATCGCTTCGAAATTATTTATGTTACTATCCAATATTTTGTATTAATCACCACAGTCAAATTAAACATACCCAATAGAACACACGATAACGTGGAGTACTAAAAAGTATAAAAAATTCACTTTTTAACCTGATGCTCCAATATTTTCAATTATTAATTTCATCCCAGTGATGTTCAGAATATCTAACCAAATTAAATTCACAGTATGGATCGTCGATAACGGGTGTGGCGACAAACGTGTTAAAATGGAAAATTAAACGATCGTATCTTGAATAATTACAATTATAATGTGCCTTGCCACGCACATCCATTATAATGTGCTAAAATATGCCCATTACCATTTTTGAGATGTAAAATAAATTCGTAATTTATTGCTAAAAAATTCTCAGATTCCACTAAGACTTGGAAATATTGGAAATTTTCCTGCACTGCCAATAATAGTTGACGCGGCATAAACCCATACAAGCGATAGACTTCGACTTCGAAGTTAGACCAATTTTTTCCAAATATGAAATTGTGGAATGGGATATACTCACGTCTCTGTCGTATGAAGAACTTCTGGAAAAACTATTTCAACTTTTTATTGGTATTTCTACACTCCACGTCTTGGTACGCTGTCTCTCGAGGCACAGCTTCAACAAAATTCTAAACTTAGAACTTGATGTTTTCAACAATAATCTTTGAAAATCACAAGTTACCAATATGAACTCTTATGTCCAACCTACATCCACGAAAAACAAATGTCCACGTAATCAAAAATATAAAAATATAACGTTATAATATTCCCAAGTTTTTAAACTCCTGGAAATATAATACTCTTTTCCCTAATTTTTCTGATAAAATATAATATTCTTAGCCGGAGTGAAAGGGTTAAATAAAGATAAATTCTATCGGTCAAATAACCAAGTCTCTGAACAGCTAGCAAATTGGAAATCCAAAATGAAAAAGCAATGAAGCATGGACAAAATTCTTCCGGTCACTAACGCGGACACTTGCATACACTTTTAAAAAGATGGCGAATACCGAAGATATTGAACATTAAACAGCCGGAAGAATAGAACGATAGATCCAGTCACGTGAAAGGGGTGAACCGGATGGGGGTGTAGGAAGTGCAGGAGAGCCTTTTGGACCGCCACGTCAGCGGACTCCGATATTGCCTTGCTTTCTAACGGTCATTCAACTTATTCATATGGAAAACCCGGGGATAGTTATGTATGTACATTACCTCTTACCTCGATTTTCCTCTGCACGTGCGCATGCGATAAAAGTGAAACACGTGCGTGAGTTCCTCACAGTGTGCTCACCATGCAGGGATTTTGTCCGACGGCTACGTTCTATCGAAAGCGTGTATAACGCGCGATGACAATACACGTAATAGGTACGTGTTACATCATATTTTCGAGACGAAACAAACGATTTGTTTGTCGCTCGAATATACGTCGCAAGAAAGATGTGTTTAATACATGATACTCGTTGTAGACGTTCTGGCGTCTTTCAATCCTCGGATGACGGACCATGTAACAATCTACATTCAGTTTTCAACTACTTTTCGTGTTCGTTCTTGAAATTTCAAAGTATTTTTTATAATATTCTTTCGACCAGTATGCAAAGGTAATACTAGGTTTAAATATTTTATTGCATAACAGTTGAAATATCGTGGTGTACGGTTACTTATAATAAATTGTCTAATTATCATCGTTCTCAATAAAATAGATGGCAGATCTATAAGGAAATTCACAAGTTACTTAGGTATGGATGATATTACACTCAAAATGTTAAATATTAAATTGTATTCTAAATATGCATATTTCGAAGTGTAGAATGCCCGACACTTACATCGTATCAATTTAAAGCTTAAAATTTTTAATAATAACTATTCCAGTTTCTAAATTTGAAATCAAAGATATTTACTGATAGATCTGAAATTTTACAACTGTTATGTAGCCGTCAAGTGACAATTTCTTATCTCTATAAATTTTTACTATTAAGAAACCATTTTCTGCGCTCCACTTTATTGTATTTATAATATTTGATTCGATATTTTATTATGCGTTTAAGCTATATTTTAGGTTGCGTATTTATTGCATACAAATAATATTTCATTTATTAATCATGCTTTTGTAATTCGTCCCATTATCTCGCCTTATTATTATATGAATTGTTTCATTTTAATTAAATCCGGTTTAATTTAATCTCATAACTGTACGATCGACGTTCTGTCGACCCTTTCGTACACGTGCGCTTCCGGTACGCGTCACATGTGTGAGCTTTTCCCTGCTGCACCTATAGTTAAGGTATCACGGAAGTATAATCTGTAAGCGTTAATAGCATTTTGTTAATATCCATCGATAAACATTTTCATTTTCCGAAATATCATATCGTCTCATCTTCACTGACAAAATATTATTTTAGTTGAAAATATTGTAATCGAATGGAGTTGCGCAGGAATTAATAAAACATTTGTACTAATAGTATTAACGATATTAGGCTAATTTTCAAATTAAAATGTAATTTGTTCGATTAATGTAATCTAATAAAGCTGAAGTGATAAAACTTGTATTTTTAGAACCTTATTTATTAGCAATATTTTGAATTAAGTTAATAAATAAAATAGTAAAATTTAAAACAGGCTATCACCACGTCACAGCATTGGGAGCTAAATTAAATTTCAGTTGCTATTCGTTTCATAAAATATCAATAATATTCAATCTTTTTTTAAACATTGTTAACACTCGATGGAAACTGCAATTATTATTACATCGTCGATCTATGAATTGATAAATTTATTCCTTCGAACCGGCAGTTATAATACATTATTGAACGAAGTTGGACTTGAAATTTCCCATAGAATAATTTTACATAATTTAAATTCTTAACTCCACAATCTCATGTATGAAGTTCAAACTATTTGTATCTTTTCTTCGCGATTCCTGCTTGACTTCCCAGGAGAATTGTACCATCGAAAAGTTCAACAGTTGTTAGTAATCAGGATTATATTATCCCGTCGCATTTTCGTGGATCAATAAAAAGCTCGCCGAGAAAGATGCTATTTCCGTTGTTCCTTACGACAACGATATTGAACATCCGATACTTCGATTCGACATCCGATGTTGCAGCTAAATAAACTGCATCGGCTCACAGTTTCGATATTACTTTCGGTGAACTTCCGTCATTAATTCGGGGAGCTTTAAAAGAAACCGCGGAGGCAATATCTGTCTTTTTGATATAATAGATCTCAGCAAACTGTTGTATCGAACCAGAAAGTGTCCTTTGAACTCAGGAATTGGAGATACGTTCAATTTACTGGATGGACCACGAAGAATTATCAGATTTTAAGACGCCTTTTTATTGTACCTTGCAGGATAGTTCAAAAGTATCTGAGTAAATATTCATAATCTATGTTTTATAAATTATATATAAAAATTGAGGTTTCAATTTTTTTTTAATCACATCATTTTTAATTTAATTTTGATGCACTGCCAGATATAAGATGGTTTGAAGGCAGATTTAAAATGATTATCGTAAATATTCGTCAATTACTTCTTTTTCGGAATTTTCAGGATTACCTTCGGTTTTTTTATAAATAAATCTATAATTTTTCTACAGCTATCTTTTGCAAAAATGAGTACCCTTAGTTTGAATTTTATTTAACCCGTGCGTTGCGACTTATGAATTTATATTTTTGAAAAAATGAATAATCTGTATAAATAAAATTATAACCTTTAATCAATAATTATCTGGGAAACAAAATTGTTTTACTTGCCCATATTTTTCAAACTCAAAGTAGTGGTTGCCCTATATAACAAAAATTGCTTATGACTGTAAAAATGTATCCTCCTAGGCATTCCGAATTCATTTTCATTCCGCTATGTAACATCGGTTCATGACTGATACGTCGATGGGTCGCAGGGAAAATGCTGTCGTGTTGCTTTTTTACATTCACGCTTAAACTTTCCGCCGCTCTCAACCGCTTCTTGTTCCCACTTTTATGCGAAGATCCACAAAGTTTGATACTCTGTCGGGACATATATCGTAGAAAGATAGAATGCATTACACGTGTGAGACATTATGGCTGTATTGCTCGTTCCAGAAAAATGAGAAACGGCGATAAAGTGTACACATACTTGTGATTTGGATCAGATAGTTCGACACTAAAGATTTTTCATTTTTTAATTGGGTAATTTACATGATAATGTAAAGTTTGTCATATAAAAAAGAAAGATAATAGAACACTGCATGATGTACAAGCAGAAAAATTACAGATTTAATCTCACCCTGCTGTAATACTTCACGGTTAACATCATGTTTATTTTCATCAAACTATTTTCATCTTAATTCATCAATTTATTATAAATTCAAATCATACGAGATATTAATATTTCAAAATCGATCATTTGATAAACAACAATCTAATATCACACAGCCGTAGTTATTTAATAATTCTTAGGTATCACGATGATATTACTCCTTTGCATTTTATTAAAATTTATAGCCTTTAAATTCCGGTGTTTGTAACTTTCGTTGTTCTGAACAACGCTGTACTAACGAATACTGAATACGCGTATCTTCTACTAAACTGCTTCATCGTAAACAAGCATAAACGTTTCCTCTCGGGCATAGTTTTCTCGCTCGATTTACTTCCCACCATCGTCCCCATTATTTTTCATTCTTTAACCGCTTAAGTGTTTCTCAATGTTCTTTCGTAGCATGATATCCGCTATCACGAAATTTTTCATTTGATGTCGTTCGATGTTGCATCAATTTTCGATCGTTATTGTTTGCCAAAGTTTTTCTATTTCGTAAAAGTCTCTTTGACGTTCGTTCACGCATACAGCAAATATTTTACGTTGCCCTTTTCAGTTTTCTACCTCGAAAAACATCATTCGTCCGGGAAACGAGATTGTTATGGTTGTACGTCGTTTTTTATGGTTTATGTTTCGAATGGAAATTCTAATTTCAATTTCGTTAGAAAACATGTATGTTGAAAACAAGTTCCTCTCAATTATTAGACTGTATTAGAGGTAATATACCATTTTCTAAAGTTTAAAATTAAAAGTAACAAATAAATAATATGTACGAAAGAAAAAGATATTAAAGCGAAAGAAGTTAGAAAGTCAAACGTCACGTGTAACTTCAATAAAGCTTCATGACAGTGGAAAACGTTAAAATCCGATTAACATTGAATGTGACCTGTAAAATGACCATGAAAAGAAACGAGACTGTAAGTTTACCTGTACTCGACGACTAATTACTCTCTCGTTACTTAGGAAATTTTTATAAAGAAAAGATCTGAAGAATGAACACGTTCTTTGTTCGTACACATCCCCGGTAAAATTTCCCTGCAAATGATAAAAGGGGAGGAAAACTTTTAATCCCTGAAAATGCATACAACACAGAGATTTAACAAACAGTGTCCTTTTCTGTGAAAGCGCGCTTTATTTGAGTGAGAAGTCGTAGGAACGTCGTAAAGAGGATAAAAGTAGACCTACGACGAAGGTCTGTCTTACGTAAGCGCAGGCAGCAAGTCTGCTCTGTAATTATTTAAAGATGCTTTAAGATTTAAGGTGTACTTTGCGTTCAAATTCACTTCTAAGGCTGTTACTGCGATGCTTAGCGACTTTTGAATTTGAAACAGTTTTAAAGTACATATTATGAAGTTACCTCCATTAATCATCATGTTCATTGATATAAACGAGGAACAAGACTGAAAGCTGATACCAACGAAGAACGAACAGATATATTTAGTCTTCCTTTCGACATATTTATTTATGTATTTTGCAAAGATCTCATTAAATATTTCTGAAGCTATTATAATCTTTCGTCAACTGTTCGAAATACATTCGTATCGTATAACGAAGCAGGAATTGTCAATTAAAGGTATCAGGAGATTAACAAAATCCACAAAACGCTGGAGAATAATTACTCCTACACGTTGTTCTTCCCTAATGCATTGTCGAAACGCGGAAGCATTCGATTTAACGCGGTAACCCTCAGAATTCGATGCGATTCACCGATTGCCGCGTTACGGTCGTTGCAACGTCAGCTAAGTGGTAAGAGTGGTTGAGGTCAATCGTGATTTCTGCTGTGAAATGGAATTTTCAGCACGGCAAGCCGAGAATTTTGTAGTTTCATGGAACATAAACGGGAGAAAGTCGATATACTGCTGGGGGTTGACAGTTGCGGCGAAACGACCGGGATATATTAATTGCCGGTGATATTAAAGGAGCGATTACACGGGAACGTGAGACCGGTATAAAAAGTTGGCGAACGAAAAGAGGGTTACGATTTCGTGGGAGAAAAGGACGGCCAAAACATAATAACAGAAAAAAGAAGGTAATAAAGTTATCATCATTTTATAACTGTGTATGACATCTTTTGTACTTTGCAAAGGAAAGAATAAGATTAATGGAATTCGTTATTGCAAAAGCAATTTACCCCGTGGCAAGTTATAAAACTGATATCATAACGTTATATTTATACAGGGTGTCCCCTGAAAAATGAGTCGAAAATGCGGAAGATGACAGCAGGTTTAAATTAATATCCGATAGTTTTAGGATGCAATTAATAAGATTCATAAAGTGTCAAAGGATTCCAAGTTTCCTCACGATGCTATCTCCGAATGATACTGAAAATTGAAGTGGCAATTTCGATCGTGTTGTCGTAAAAGCTATGGGGTTCGATGCGGAAGGAGCTTTGCAAAGCTGATGGCTATCGGAGTCGCTAACTTTTACGATCGGTTCGGAACATTGGGCATCGTGACTTTTATCAGCTTCAACTTCCAAACGAATATGATTTTCGTTGGGTATGAATCGATTTAGAAGTGGCCAATTTCAATCGAATTTCTTTCAGACAATCAGGACGTGCCAGACATTCGATAATTCCTGATTGTGTTTGTTTTCAGTGGTACGTCGGCAAACTTACAAAAGAATTAGTAATAAGCATGAATTTATGTATTTTTGAGTTTTTACTAATTAGTGGTGAAAGCATTCTTCAAATTTCAAGCTTTCCAGCAATTTAAAATAAAATCTTATGTTGTTACTTCAATTATAGGTATTTCAAAATTAATTTAGTATGTTTGCACATCTATAAAATTGTAATATATGTTATAAAAGATGCGATATATTGCAACAGATTACACGATCAAACATTAAGTACTAATTCCAGCAACATTTGTATTCAGAAAGGAAGCTCAGTGAATCGTTTATAGAGAAAATCTTTCGTTTTTCACAAAGGAAAATCCTCAATAGCTACGTTCAAACATAAACGTTCGTTAAGCTACGTGAAACAGTAAAGGGAATTTGCTGCCACGATCGATCGTTTGGAAATATCCATTTACGCAGACATAACAACGTTTACCCTTTGTTCGAGCATGTTAGCGAGGAACGATAAACGAAAACCAATACATATGTGCAATATTTTTCCTTTCCTTCTTGAATTACAAAATATACCGTCTTCCTGGAAAGACATAATACACCCCAACTCTCAGTCGTGCTATTAAGCTTGAAAATGAACACAAGAAAAATTGTGGGATCATTCACAATTATTATAAAGGTAATAATATCTTTACAAACAGAAATAGTACTGGAAAAGATAATAAAATATTTTTTAAATCATTTTCTCATCGATACACGAAACAAAATGGAAGAAACGTAAGAAGCGGAGACGAAATGGCTTTGCAGCAACGATTGGTACGCTTTCTGGGTGGTAAAATTTTTCGTCGCCTGGGATTATTATGTGGGCTGCTTTCAAGAAGGTCGAAACGAGTCGAGGGTACGCCAAGACGCAAGATTTATTCCTGCAGAATACTACAGCGACGGCCGTGAATATCGTTTTCGTTGAACGTGCTGCTTTTAATTAAATTGCATATCCGCACAGGCGCGAAACGAATAAATTCTCTGGGGCTGACGTGTGACTTGTTAACACCAACGATTGTACTCGGACCCTTGACACGTCTTGTTTGCCGGCAGCAATTCATGTGTAATGTCAGCATCGAGAAAGCCCGAAGAACGGGAGAAGAAAGGGCGACGGAAACCGTGAGAGATTTCTTGACTGAAAGGCGCTCGAGGAAAAACGACTACAATCAAGCACCGGTTTAGACGTTTAATGAATTTTTAATTAGCCTTCGCCCACCGATTGATAAAGAAATATGAATCATCTACGGGCTGCTGTAATTCAAAGGGCAGGTGGTTGCCTCGTTAGTTATTATGGAGTTGAAGATGGTGGGTGCATGCATTATGGAACAGCACGTAACATCGAACACCTCAACATCATGATAAATTAATAACTAGCCTCGTCGAAATTACTCCTTCACGAATAAAAACATTAATCAAAATAAAAATTATAACTTTCGATTGCTACAAATGAAAAAAAAAATATTGTTTTTGAAACTGAACAGAACTTTTTTACACTTATAAGATTGTCTCAAAGTATGCTGCATAAAACTTAAACATTGATATTATAAAGAATAATTATTCTGATTATTTTTGCGAGAACCAAGAAGTCGCCTTAACGCGTGTACCGTTTCAGAGTTTGCTGACGAAAATTTTATTTTACGACTGACGCACTTTTCTACCCATGTTTTAATTCTGTCGTTAGCGAAAAATTGTATGAAAAGCAATTACTGTCGCTGCACAACAAAACAAAATGTGATGTAAAATCTGGAAGAATTATAATGTTTCGTAAGGTGGAAAAAACTAGTACGAGTTTTAAAGCACGTTGAAAATATTTTACCTTCCGTTTTTAAAAGTTGTACGCTGAAAGATTACATCAGTGTTAAGCGAATTTCTGTCATTAACATTTTTTAACTAATTTATTTGCTTCATGTAATTGCATAAGTAGCCCTCTTTTCTTATTTTAATATAATAAGGTGAACATGTATTTCTTGAGTAAGATGTTTCACAATTTTAACATGTACAAATATTGTATGCGTTATTAAAAGGTTGTACCCGCAACTTTCAATCTTTTATATTTTACTTTCAAATTTGCAACAAGAATTCATTTGTTAACTCAAACAAAACCAAAAGTAATAAATAACAGTGAGCTTGGAAAACACGTACTCGTCTAGATTAATAGCCTGCCGAAATCTGTGCAAGATGAATCAAAACTCCGCAAACAAGGCATAAAACAGGGAAAGAACGCTGACCGAATGTAAACGGAAAATGTTAACATCAGTAAACAGAAAATATGATACATGAAACCTCGGTATCGATGATGTCAATCTGTTAGCAACAACCCATTCGCTTCTCTCCCAGACAATGTAACTACAGGCCAGTAACGAAGGGCTGTGCGGTTTGTATCGGGACTATTTTGCAAGTAGATACCTAGCATAACCCTCGAACCAACCGTGGAACATCTGTACGATGTGTATCTGTGCACGTGGACGCACCCACACAATCTGAGTGTCTAATGTCCGAGGTTTGTTGCTGCTCGCACGCATATGTCTCCAGGTCTCCTGCTCCCGATCATATCTCACCCGCGTAACTGCTGTACTGGGCATCTGCCTACTAATTAACAGCCGCTATTAGTCGAGCTGGTCAATTATACGTGAATTATTCTGCCATTGATGCAGCATCGATGACGGCCGTCCGTCGATCCGTGGCATACTCGAGAGCTGGTAAATCGTTGTGATCCGATGTTTGCCAAAACGAGTAGCTCGATCTGCCTTTCGTGCATAGAATATCTGGGTTACATTTACGATTTTAGGAGGTAGCCGCCGCTAATGAGGAATTTGGAGACAGTATAATGGCTGTAGTGGTTAATAACAGCTGGTGGATTGTTAGATGTTTAGAAACAGGAGAGAGGAACGTAGGGCTGAACAAGTGATATAGGGAAACGGGTTCAGTTACTATGTTTGCCAGCAGAAGAATCATCCTGGGATATCGTTTCATATAATACGCTGATAATTAAGTGGTAAAAGTGTTAATTTTTGTTACTTTAACTTCCTAACACTAAAATAAAATTACGTGTAGTAATTAAGTTAAAATTTAAAGTGGAAGTTAAATAAATCAGGTTAAAACGTTGATGTTTAAAAATGAAAAATGTATTTGTAATTGCAAAATGATTACGCTAATGATATTTAGTAATTTCGGCCGGGATTGGGTACAGTTGAAAACAACCATGAATCTACATTTCATGAATAAAACACGAAGGTGTTTACTATGCAAAAGATTCAAAAATAAGTTACGGGATGGAGAGAATCATTTTAATAGTATAGAATATTATACCATTCTTTATCATTGGCATTGGTTAGCGAGAAACAGTTTTGTTCCAGAAACTTTAACTTGCTAAAGGGGTAAAAGTTGTGTTGTTCAGGTTACGCTAATTCCGCAGTTTGCGGGATGATAGTTGCGCGAATAACACAGCTCGGGTAATACGATCCATCATTCCTCACCACCTAACGGATTATTACTCCGATCAATCGGCTGATCAGGAAAAGAAATGGACTTTTCTTGAAGAGGGTTGCTATAACATGACAGATACGTTCTTGACAGGCTGTGATTAAAGATCGTCTATGCTGGTAAGCTGTTCGGAGAGTAACGGAGACATCTATTTTGAGGCTACCCCTCTATTTAATGTCCCCTGTCGGATGTCTGTCCCAGACTCCCTTCGCTGATGTCTTCCGATCACGATAACTATTCCTACAGGAACCAGTAGCTACGCATGTATTCCCAATCCGTTAATAAATCAACGAATCACCGTCGATGTCAACACATTCCAATATTCTCAACTTGCGAACAACATTCCGAAGACGCGTACAAATTAATTGTGTTACCAAGGACCAGTAATCAGGTGCGATACGTTTAGCGACAAGTTAATTAATGAGATTTACAATATCTAACGAACCTTTCTTTGATGCTTTACGGCATTTTCTAGTTGCTATTTGGACGAAGTTAGTAATTCGCAACAGATATTAGATAATTAATTATTATATTTTGTACTCGTATACTTTTACTATCAATGACACATCAAATTTGCAAAATATCATAAATCTTCTTACTACACTGAGCTAAACGACATTTAACTAAACTTTCAACCAGCAGAATAAGCCTATTTTCTTCAACAGAAATCCTAATTGGATAAAGATATCTTTGGCCAAATGTTATTAAAGGTCACCCTGTGCGAACGAGTAGAAAGACAAGATAGAATTTCCTTTTCAAAGTGTTGTTTCCTTTCAAGTATCTTTGACCATTCGAGATCAGATCTTAATCTGATCCACGTATACACTATTAACGACGTAATACTACTTAGCGCAGACGAAGATGAGAGTAAAAGTAACTGAGGACATTTTATCCCCAAGCTTCTTAAGAACTTTATTCGGCAAATGGGAGGGTATCTCCTTTTGATCATATTAAAGAAAAACAACTTACTAAGAGTATCCAGTGTCGATAAATAATCCTCGTTTTTAACTGAAAAATAACCTTTAAAACAAATAACAATTTAAATAGTTTTCGTTGAACTATGTATTACTACTCATGACAAGTTCAAGTTTCAGTCATTCTTTCCGTGGAAATATGATGCATTGAAATTTATAATCTTTATAATAAAATACCTGATATCGCGGATATTTAGCGATATGAACAATAATTTAAAATACATTAAAGAGATTTTTCCTTCGAACTTCCGAGTTTGAAAGGAAAATAAATCTTACAGTTACATCTATTCTGACAAAATGCTTGAACATAAATATGCGAAGAATGTTGCAATTTTGATATCTATCTCAGAAAATCTCAAGAATCTTTCGACCCTCTGTTGCCATTCCTTGTATTGTAATATGCACTCAAAGACCGCGACTAAATGCAATTCCGTCTACGTTCTTATGTTGACATATGCTTTCTGTGTGCATGCTTCTGTTATGTATCATTGCTTTGTATCCTATTATTTCGGTTTCCATCCCTTTCGTGTAGCTGCATATGCACATATGTAAGCTACTTGAAACGTATAAATGTTAACTGGAAGTGAACATGTATGTATACATTTATGCTACTACAGGCAATTAATTATTATACTGCATATATTGCGCGCTGCGTTCTTTTATTAAACGAACTTCACCTTGCACCTTGAAAAGTGTTATGATAAATTCGCGTTTATAGTTTGATTATTGTTAATTAATTTTATTAATGGTTGCGTAATAAAAGATTAGCAGTAGATCGATCCTTTGAAACATTCAATATAAAAAAATAGTTGAGTGTAATGTTAAATAAAAAATAAAATTTCGTGCGATATTTAAAACCGAAAATTAGAATATGTTTTATTTATCAATTGACTGGTTAGGAATGAAAAGCTGTTATTACAGTTGAATAGCAATTTCGTAATAAGAGACATACATTTCGGGTGCAAGCAATGAGCCATATTATTTCGAAGGAAACTGCGGTAAGCCAACGTGATTCGTGGTTCCATATTTATGGATATACCGTATACGATATGTAATATGAACACCGGATACCGATGAAAGGAGGTAAATGGAAGAGAAGGAAAGCGAGAAATTGTGGCTGCGAGGGTCTAGCCGAAATCTAATACCACAGAGCTGACTATTGTACAGACATTTTCACTTAAACAGATAATCTTTTATATTCGATTAAGTTATTTTTTATTCAAAGCACATGTTCTATAAAAAAATCTCAAATGATAATAACATTTCGAATTGTAATTTTCATTAAAGAATTAATAATATTGTGATATTTTTATATTATACTTTGATACCCATCGACCTAATAATCAATATTTGAATTCTTAAGAAACAACATTGTACGTAATATTATTTACGATATTGCTCGATATTAAAGGTAGTAAATCTCACAATGAAAAAAGCCGGAACGTGAAATCCGATTAAAAATGACTTTTAAAGACAAGGGGTTGTATCCGTGATTCAAATTATAATAAAACGCGAAGCTGGCCGCAGCTGCAGTGAGAATCTCTGAAATTCTGCCAAAACACATTTCCTTTCACAGAGTTCGTGAAACACGGATGTGGCGCAAAGGAGTGGGAAGATTGCCTACCTAACTGGCATGAAGTCCCCTGGGATTTCCCGAATTCGTTCAAAGCTTTCCACGTTACGTTTATCACTAATGTCAATAGACACGTTGCAGAATACCAGACCCAGCCGTCTGTGGATATTGATTCTTTCAGGCATGTACATTACATACATATAGGGGTAACTACAGTGCGTGCCATACGTGGCCCTTGTGTAAATTATACAGCAAACGCACAGACCACGGATTTGATAACAAGCAACTTTTGTTTCTGTTTTCTCAAAAATAAGAGAGATTTGTGGAAATATGCAATAAATAAAAATCTACAGATGCCAGAATTAATTACTTTTATCTTTATATATTTTGAGATTTAAAGAAATTTCTTATTACAAGTTACATATAAAAATTATTGACTTTTGAAGGAATAAAGAATTGATTAGAGATGCATCAATTTATTTTTCATTAATCATTTTAATTATGAAATTCTGTCGAATAAATGTACCACAATATACCAAAACTAATTATCAAAACTAAACCATCAACACCTTGCCCAACCTGTATCAAGCACGATCAGTCATTAATGAAATAACAATTCATTAAGGGGATGAAGATAGTTTCGACTCACTGTATGCAAATTTCCTTTCACAAATTCAGATATGAAAGGATTTCCATCGATCAACCATGCCGTAACTCGAACATGGCAACGATTGGTTATTACAGTGGCATATTTATATTGGGGCAGCTGGTAGCTTTAACTTCAACGTTCACAGTTACCTCGTGGACAACTGTCATTCACGTGGAATTCCGGGAAGCAGGTTTACTGTCATTGAATCATTCGATCCACGCCAATCGTATATTAAATCAATCAGTTCCACACATTTAACGTGTACAGCCGTTAATAGCCGAACGGCTCTTACTACGTGAACGGAACGACAAATATGTCATGTTAACGCATATGGCGCTACGACTTCACACATCTTCCCATTGCTCCATTATTCTGCCGTTCTATCCGTGACAATTACGAGAATGGAACATAATGATGCATATAAATCTTAGGCCGTTGATATTCACGGCAACGAACTAGTTATATCAATCAAATCGTCCGTCAATAGGCTTTATGTCCACAACAGTTATCGATGATGAACGAATTAACTCTCCATTATATCGTGCTGCAAATAGGTAACATAATTTGTATGCCTGTTCCTTTTGTTTAAAATTCTTACTTCGTAGACGAAAAATGATTATTTCTTTTATTTTAACGAATTTGTATTGTCATCACTTCAATGAGTTCAGAAACATATTTCCTTTTAAAATTGAAAAGATTATGCAGATGGTTTAATAGTTGATATTTCTACTTTTAATTTATTATTAAGATATAATGAGGGCTGGTAGCGAACGTGGCAATGTCAAATACAGTTAAAAATCTGAATACATGAAATTCTATCGTCCCGATATGTATAAGTAATAAAATATTCGTGGCGTATCTCATGTTTCTCCTTGAACGAATTTGTAACCACTGTCAACCATAACGATCGTTCATACTTTACAGAAGCATTTGGTAGGAGCAAATGAAGCGTGAAACATCTTCCTCCTCGAAGGGTATCTGCACCCACCGGTACCTTCGAAAACCAGGAAAACGTAGCCGAGGTACGAGCTATGAAATATTTCGAGCAGCAACGATTAATCGTGACTATAGATCGTTCAGGCAGAAGTAACAGTCTTAAACCCGCGAAATAATTTATAACACGTACTCGACCCCCCAATAATTTATTACCCACAGTGGTGAAGCAAATATCTCGCTGTTACAAATTTACATCACACAGCCTTCTGATTAATCCGGTGAAATATAATTTCGTGCTTAAAATTCATGGATACTTTATTTATCGTTAAATCAATGATTCGCGTTGTAAATCTTAGATATTTCAAAACCGATAGATCCGAATAAATTATCATTAATTTTAAACGATAAGTAGATGCGAACCTAATATTTTAAACTAAAATTTATAGTTCCCTACCTTCGTTTCAACGGTGGAATTATACCACACCCAATTATAAGACTAAGTTTATTATATTCAGTTTCCAGTTTTGAAAAAAAGCGACAAAAATAATTTTCGCAAAAGTTGGATAAAAATTTCAAAGTTGCTTTCCTCGACAGCGGTATCCCAAGCGCAAAAAGTTTATTCTTCAGCTTCGACTTACTTTTCCGTAAGGTACCACCATTTTCTCGTTTGTAGTAGAAATTTTTCCACATACCGTATATCCGTCTCTGGAATCCAAACATATTGATACTACTTGTAAAAAGGTTGGTATACATCCCACCCAGCTTTTTTATCCTGTACAATGCCTACGAAGTCGATCGTTTCCCTTTATTCAAAAACAAAGAGGCCACTGATTGCCTGAAAAGACGGGCTCCGAAGGTTAGGGTTACACAACGGAGGGGAGGATCACCGCCAATAACCCGCAGGTTCAAAATCCCCGGGAGACACTCTCGCACATTTTTACCCTGTTTCTAGTTCGTCTGAAATGAAATCGGGAGGGTTTTTTTGCCTGCGTGGATTTGCTGGCAAGTTCCACGAAAGGAAATTGACGAAACCGCTGTTCTCGTGCGGAAACCTTGCATGGAATAATAAAAAAAGGAACGGTAGAGCGGACTCGCTTGCATGTACAGTCGGGAATAATGCGGGAATTTACATGCGGATGCGTCTTTCGCAAAAAGACGAGGGCTTTGTCCCGTTTCGGCCGTCACAGCTCGGGGAAACAGCCCCCAGCAATCGCATCGGCCTGTAAACGAGTTACTAACGGATGTTTTTTATTATTTGCCAACGACCTAATGTTTTCGAGCAAAAAGTGCCTCTTTTTTTATTGCAACAGTCGCGAAACTGCACCATGTAGCGGCATAAACTTGATTTCAAGTGTATTAAACTTCCGGTGGGGTGGACATTTTACTGAAAATTCGTTCAGTGTCTGACAAGGTTACTATATTGCACATATACCACTAAATGTACTTGTTTATAAAATGGACGGAATGTTATAAAAATAATCTGAAATGGTTGTTGAGTTTCAAATCGATTAATCAACATCTAAAACTAGAGTACTGACATCAAAAGAAACGTATTCCTTTAATATAACACAAAGCTATCTGTTGCAAAAGGAAAAATAAAACATTGATTAATACTTTCATATTGAGTTTCAATAAGTTATAAGTCAAAGTATTATGCATTTCACGTCCAAAGAGCCGAATAATTAACAATGTTTTCTTCGCTAATTCGTTTAATGAGTTGGCTGTTCGGCTATTCAATTTCTGCTACGCGCTGTCATTCGTCGTACAAGTACGTTTAAGTTCAGATTGCACCACCTGCGGCCGTATTCATCGTTGTTAGAAACTATCTAACCGTTCCATGGTCCATCGCATTTGTGTTCTGTCATTCCCTCACGACTGGACACTCACCAGCTTCAATACCATTGTGCTACAGTTTCGGTACGTCAGGTTCAACAGCTACCATTATTGTAATACGTGCCAACGGTTCTGTAGTCTGCCTTCATTACGAATATTAGACAACGATCTACCGTCATGAAATAGACGATCATTTTTGCATTTATAGAAAACATCACCTTATAACTATTTTATTAAACTATCGTTTTCGAATATACAAGTAAAAATAAATTCATACTTAGAAACTTAAATTAAACAAATTTTAAGGACTATTTGCATGACGACTTTTAATACCTTTTTATGAATCTTAGCGTACATATAGTCAATGGAATTATCCATAATACGTTCAGGCAATTTTTTAAATTTTTTAATTTAACAAAATTCCATTCCTCTTCAAAATGGATTATTGGCATTGTTGGAATTTCAACCATGTCAATAGTACAACTACGTTTCTTATTTATTTATATCCAAATTCCACAACTTCCCAAATAATCCATAATTTATTTCATTTTTAACAAAGTATGATCAAAACGCGCTGAGTAGTTTCTTCCGAATAAACTCTTGAAAGAGCCCTATTTTGCAATAATAAAAATGTGTACCCTCTTAACACAAATTATTGTAGTTCTTTGACGTGATGAATTGAAGCAGAACCGTATAACGACGTGAATTTTGCTATCAGTGTGTCACAAGACGAAACTAGATCGTAACCCTCTCTCACGTTCAAGCTTAACAAGCCATGGCGGTGAATTATCGTCTTTGTAGAACTGGAGCGTAAGCTTATAGTGGAGCACGGTATATTTCTGTACATTACACCCACTGGAGTAGCAACTTCAAAGAAGCGTATTTTATAATCGAGTCACCGTACTGTGCAAATGTGACGCTTCATTTGCTTGGGTAGTAAGAAGAATTTTCTTATGGTTCCGCTGCTATAAATGTGATAATTTTTCCGCGACAATCTTAAGTCGATAACATTTACATGACAGATACAGTATGCGTGTGACCACGTGGTTTTGGGAAAAGCTTCTAGTATTTTGACGCGAGATAAATTTGCCTCCAAAATAGTAAAGATGTTACGTTAAATAATTCTTACAGTAATTCAAAGCAACAATACTAAATTCCAAATTACAATTGCAAACTTGCACTGTGTAGAAATGGAATAGAGGATGATGCGATGTCAAATCGTTAAGTCAGCTTCTCCGATGATCACCACAGCATCCATTGGAATCCATGGGGATGCGGACCCACTGTGTATTCGTTAGAACATACGCCCTGACGGAATATTGGGTTAGGGATAAGAGAAGGATTAATGGTGTTAAACAGGCCTTCTGGTTATGACGGGAATCTGAGAATAAAACTTGTTAGCAAGTAGGAAGTAGAAAATTGATTATTAAGATACAACAACCTAACACCTAGGGATTTTCAACGCCACAAGTTATACTCGGTTATATCATTTCCGATCAGTAGTTATTTTAATTTGGAAAAATAATTGCTAATAGTCTAAAATCGTTAACACTAAAATAGAAAATATATCTTTGTCAAAATTTATGCGTCACGCAAGTATGGATGACATGGCAGACAAAGTGTTAAACGTTTTCTATTGATTGCAGTTTAGGTACACTGTGGTGGAAACAAGTTTTTATCAGATTACTATGTGTACTCTAACAGATGGCGAACACGGCAAGTACTAACCAACAGAATTCCACAAATGGCATCCACATTAAGTAGATTTTGGTGAACTTAATGTCCTGGTGGTTGGCAAACTCGTATCGGTATAATAGCATTGGCTATGTAAACAACGGAAAGGAGGAACCTTATTACGGAATATCTTGAGTCCTTTTGTTCTTCTTTTGCGGTGCATTAAAACCGCATCAACGTTATTATTCTGCGAGCTACATTTGTATCGATCTTGTCAATATCGCGCAAGCTGCTTCCATCCACTTTTTCTTTTTTCAGAGGAAATTGCAATAAAGCGACTTGCAAAGAAACCAACTTCACGTGCAGGCAGTACATGGGGCTACAACACGATATCTCAGCTCACAGATTTACTGCTTAACGAAATCATTGGTCTCGCCGAGTTTAAGTCCGTTTCCTGTTCAACTGGATCAAAGGGCCTTTAATACAATTTTACGGGAACCTGCGCAAAGTCATGTTTACTTTGTAATCCACGTTACTCGATTTACGATGATTCAGCGGCAGATGTAGTTTCTGGCGAGGAAATAGCGAAATGAAAGCAGTTGACGGATTTTCATTGTATATCGCTTGAAGGATCGAAGATGCCACAAATGATAATTTTGTAAACTTTAAAGAAGAACTTAGACTTTATATTCAATTAATTCGCAATAGGAATCGAAGCTATTTACAATTTCAAGTAACATACATTCTAGTACGCGTATAAAGGGAAAGTTTAATTTTTTTGCAACGATTTGTAAGCAAAAGAAATGGGAGTATTTAGTCGCGAGTCAACATCTCTTAATACGTATAATATTTAACCTCAATTTATATTATTTCCACTGCAGCTTGCATAATAAATTGCATGGAATTATGGAGACTTATTATTATGATTTTGCATTTTCTAAATATAGATTGTTTTTCTTTTACTAATTGAACGATCCTTTATAATTGAAGTACATTACATGGAAGCTAGTGAAATGCTGGTTAATGTACACCATAATATCAACAACTGATTTTAAGTACATAATATTTCAATTATAACAGCTTCGTTTCAACTTGATTAAATATGTTGCCTTTGTACACAGCAGTAAACAGTTCCCATATTAAATCAGAATAATTTGTTCAATTTGACAAACAAATAGAATTTTATGTAGAAGTATACATATAACTACTTCTATTGTACGTAAGTTGAAAGTTAATAAATTACATGAATCTTTAATTCACTGTTCGTAAATCAAACTATTACTCAGGATTTTCAATAACAATATACAAAATAAACTATGTTTTTAAATAATTACTGTACTCTTTGTTTAGAATATTGAGAGAAGATGTATGGCTTTTTAACATTATTTCTATGATTCTTATAGTTTCTTATGTTGCCAACAAAATATAGCTTTAATATTTAACAAGTCTTACTAAAACTTTTATTTTGAAAACGTGCATTGACGTAAAAAGGTCCAAAGAACGAGGATTTCGAGAAGTTTCGCAATACTTCCACGAATGGAATTTCTCGAATGGAAATATGTATAAAGATGGATGTCCACGAACCCAGTCATCAACACAAGGATTAAAGATGGCAAAAACGGGTTCACGAATTATTAAACGCGTTTATATATAAATTGTATCCAGCTTCATAGCGATTGACGCCGAATGTTGTTCACCAACGATCGAAAACACGTACAGGACACGAAGCTATTGTATCGAGGACACTTTTCTTTTTTTTTTTGGACAAACGGATTTTTACCACATGTACCATCTACGGAAAGTACAACCGCTGCACTCCCAACAAGTGTTCTGAATAGAAGATTACACGCAGTAGTTGTGTGTTTTTTTTCACCGTGGTTAAAATCCGCTTGTTTTAAAAGGGGGTCTAAATTCTGCTTCCCAGCAGAAATCCGTCATGCACGCTCAAAAGAACAACCCCATTTTTGACATACAGGTCACGTATTTTATCGGTTTCCAAGCAAAAATGTTTTCTCATCCTTGAACGTGCTGTACGCACGCTTTTTTAACATATTTCGCAATTGATTTTGTGCTATTTATTTAACAATGCCTGCACTGCAGGAGTTTATGTAAATCCATATTAAAAAAAAATGCTATTCAATAAATATTGGAGGAATTTGTACTTTGCATATCTTCGAAACCCTTCATTTTCCCCCCTTTTTTTCCCGAACGTAGAAGGGAACGAGCGAGGGTGAATATTTGCTGACAAAGGCTACGTCAATGACAGATAGCTGGAAACATTAGCGAGTGACTTATCTGTTGTAACGGAAGAGAGTATTGCAGGGGAACAGTGAACTCACAAAGTTATCGAAAATATTTTTATGGTCCATAACACTTAAACGGTTGAATTACCAACGTTGAATGCATATCTTGTTCCACATATCCGCTAAGAAAGGTTCTTGAAAAAATGTATTATTCGGCATTTGCAAAAGTTTTCATCATTTCTACAGTAATTTTTTATATCCCTGTTTTATAGATGATTGAATATCTTCTATCGAAACTATTTGTGACACTTATATAATTATACTGACAATAATATTAGGTTAACAACTAAGTTTCAATTTTTATTAAAATATTATTAAGGTTTAGATTGTTTTGCAATTGAATTTGAATAAGTTTTACACAAAATATATGAAAAAGTAGCGAATTTAATTACTAACTCAATAATAGTAATTATAACAAAATAATCAGCACAATTACAATATAGGAGTCACTCTATATCTTCTATTTATATACAGGATGTTCCATTATCACGAATCTACGCGATTATCTCTCAATTGTGTATTATCCAAGAAATATTTCAAACAAAATTTGCTCCGTTTCGACGGGACCATATTACGAACACAAGTCGTGTCTAAATGGAGGTGCCTCGGAGATTTCACGGTATTCACTATCTACGGTATTTACTACAACATAATTCATCTTGACGTTAATAAATCAGAAACAGCCATCCCAGCTGAATCTCAGCTGAATGTACCTAAGAGGTTTCAAGTTTCAAACATCAATGCTACGGCTAATGAAATTTCAATATAAACTTAATGTCGAAACTGCTAAAAGGGTGTGGTTATTCACGAGGTTTTGAACTATTGAAAATCAGTCATCGCATTCAGCAGCGATTTCATATTCTCACGAAGCAACGGGACAGTTTGTAATATACAGATTATGAGACCGAAATATTATACTGGATGTTAATATTTGTTGGAAAGTTATGAAACATCATCAATACCACAAATTGTTACATGACTTCATTATTTTTTTTTCCACATAGCGTATCTGCATCAGGAAGTAAATGTCAATTGACGCCTTTTTTGTAGAACCAAACATTCAAAAGTTAATTCAAAAAGTTTCGAAAAGTGTTGTAACAGAACAATCTTGGTGCAGTGTGGAGAACTCATTCTTTGAAGCTAATTACAACTTTTCCTTTTAAGGAAATGATTTCTCATTTAAAACTATATTCGAGGATGCTCCATCAAAGTTACACGAGTTAGGAATTCAGTAAAAAATTATAAGGTGACATAATCGATTAAAAATTTTCCAGATCACATTATTGAAATTCGTAAGGACGACGTGCTACTTTATTATTAAGTTAAAACAAGTTTAACCTTCATGCTGTTTTCAATGTTCAATTTTGAGACTGCATTAGTAAAACGTTCTTCGTATCATGAAATGTTAACTGAGAAGATTGTAACTTGTTACTGACTCTCCCTAATATTATCCATACCTTTTGCAGGCTTTCATCTTGCTTTAGTTGCAATATTATTTCGAAATGTGAATCCGACATGTTTCATTTGCTAACAATTCGGGATTAAAGCATTCGAATACTTTCGTGAACAACTGCATATTTTAATTATCAAGCGAGATTAATATCAACGATTCTAAAGCTTCGTGGTAGAAAATTACCAGTGGATTTTCAGAAGTTTAACTCATATTAAAAGCCATTTTGCTTCTAACGAGTTTCTCGCAACGAACATTCAGATACCTTTTACTCTATAAAATCACGAAAAGCTAGGAATCGCTTATGGTTCATAGCACCGAACAGAATTGCTTTATTTCAACTTGGCTGCCGTTTCCCACTCACTCGTCTGCCCAGACAGTTATGTTTACGCGCGACGAAACTTACGAAACTTAAGTAAATTAACCAGCTAACGAGTAGATTACGTACACGACATTTAACTGGCAACTTCGCGAAGCAGCCAGACTTGTAGTTTTCCACTATAAACTACAAAGTAGCCTATGAAACGTCCTCTAACTTTGAATATGGAACTGTATGCTATTATCTCGAGTTAATGAAATAAGCGGAGACGAAACGTGATTACCAATGAACGAGTTCTGGATACAGAGGATTAGAATAATTTGCATCAAGTTAAACAGCTTTAGCAAAGAATATAAATTAAGTAACGATTCGCAGGGAATAACTGAGAGCAAACAATCGAACAAAAATTTTTTTAGCGGGAAGATTACATTGAAAAACGGAATATAACTATTTACTTGTTTACTTAAAACAACCGAGTTTGTTTTTTTGCAAACAATAATTTGCTTTCTAATAAACAATGCTAACTGTCGAAGTTGCAACGTTGTCAAAGAATTATAAAGGCATTTATTTAATAGTGTAAATATTACGCTAGTAACATGAAAGCAATTTCAAATTAATACGAAAATTTTATATACATATTTTACTGTTCACATATTGATAGTCAGAGATCGTTAAATGTAAAGTATGTATGTATAATATTTCAATTTTGCCATATTCTCTGTTGCCATTCTCATTAAATCTCTGGCCACAAATTGATACACTATAAATGTCATTTTATGGTATTTTTATGACATCAAACTATGCTAGACTTTATATCTTTTGAAATTGCTCATTGTAAGTTGCAACTAACTATTAGTGATTCTACAATACATCAGGAATAACAATAAAGAGTTTAGGCTTGAAATTGATACGTTATCAAATTGTGTTAGATTCTGTGTTTCAAAATTTGCCATTTAATCAATAACAACGTAGTTATTTCATTACTATAGTAGGAAAACTTTAACCTTTCACTTCCAACTAAATATAAGTTGTCCCAACTTTTACATTTACGATATTGAATCTTGATTTTCCCAATTATAATCAGAATAGTTATCTATTATATCTTAGTGTCTAAGTTCTGTGTAATAAGCTTACGGACAATTTTATAAATAACATAGTGTACGAATATGTATGTGGCGATATAGTGTACCAGTATAGGGTGGAAAAGGTTAAAACTATGTAACTGTTAAAAACAAGGTCCGTATTCGCCTAACATTGTCAACATCAAATGACATGTCCCAACAAATCCTCGCTTATTCTATATGCACATGCATGCATATGCATATTATCGTAAAAATGGAGATGCGAACACGAAACAAGCAGAATCGACAGCGATATATTCGGAAAATTGCTCGTCTATTTCACACAATACGCGAGAACAGTACAAAGGAAGCAGGAAAAAGGGCAATGTAATAAAATGAACAGACAAGTGTCGATAGGGAACAGCAAGGAAATGGTCGATAACCTATTGACCCAGATAAGACCGATGATATTGATTAACCACAGCATGTTTGTCCCACAACAGTTAAACACGGTCTCCTTTGCTAACTATTCTCTATTCGAACGCTTGGCACCAGTTTTGTCCTTTGACCCTAGCGGTCTAATACCATGTCCGTCTTCCTTTCACATCCAACTTTATTCAATCCTCTTGTATTGGTTTACTTGTAGCTATATCCTTGTTGCGAAGTCTTCGAACGTTCTTCCCGTACCTACTCTTTCTTTTTTTCTTTTCCCATTTTTATCTTTTTTTTTTTGTACAGTCTAGCAACGAAATTGGATTTATGGCTTTATTTTCCTCCATCGTGGACAATATCTACTGCAGATTGCTCGCCCTGGAACGCGATTCTCGGTATTATAGTGAAATAATGGAGCCCTTGTGTCCCTTTCACGTCGTCCTTGCGGAAGAAAAGAAAAGGCTACGAAGCGGATACCGGGCCAAAGCTTTGATACGCTTCGAAGTTGGTAAAATAAATTTTCTAGGAGGTCCACGGGGTCAGGATTCTGCCAGTTACGGTTTTTGTCGATCGTTTTGCGAAAGTGGCGAGAAATTTTCGCTTTCAAGGCGAGCCAGCAAAAAAACTTGAAGTATCTCTGATGTTTGCAAGTTCAAAGCAAGGGTTCATTTAGAAGTAATTAATTAAATACTTCACGGAAGGAACAGCTGGGTATTAAAAGTGTTTGAAACGAAGTAGCGATGAAAATATGCAATGTTTGCGAAGATGAAGCTGCGTTGATACCCTTATAATTTCAAAGAGAGAAAAGATATTTTCAGCAGTAAGTTTTATTTTGTAGTCGATTCAAAGCTGATGAAAAATACTGGCGTGCTTTCGTTTCAACTTGAATTCATTTAACTTTCTGCGAGCGAAAGAAAGATTAATTATAACAAATTAATTATTTTGCGTTTTAATCGACTTTTATCGAATCATGAATCTAAATATTTGATATAAATTATTTTTTCGCAGAATTTTATAGATCGAAATATTTTTAATAATTTTACAGCTATTATCCGACATAATTTAATTCTAGATTAAATGCATGTCAATGTAATGTTGTTGTTCCAACAAAATAAGTTTATTATCTTTATATTAATAAAATCAATGCAGGTTATGAAATAAATATAAAGTCAATGTAAATTATGCAACTGCAGTATGCTAATTACTATATTTAATATTCACTTACCTTATCTTCTTTGAAGTCTGTATAACACTCTGAAGACTTGAATTGTTGAATCAACTGTAACAATAAAGTAGGTATTAGATTAAATATATGAATAGAAGCACAGAATAAATAGAATACTTTGTCATATAGGTTCATTACCTTCATGTTTTTGTGTCACATATTAAAGGACATTCTATGTAATATGCTATTTTGAAGAGAAACACTCAAATAAATGATTCACACTTTTAGAGAGGTAATAAGTATCATAAATTATAAGTAATTATAATTAAAGTTGAGAGCTGCACATTACACGTTTGTTCACAAGTTTATAAGACCAATAACTGTGCTTCTAATGCACTTTCGATAATCGCATTTTGAAGTATTATCGATTAATTTTGAATTCGATATATATCGCGAGCACTCTGGCGGCCAATTTTACGAAAACGCGTCAAACTTTCCCGCGGTCTGTTCATCACCTGTTGCGTTTAATAGTTAGTGCAAACTGTGTTCGATATTTAGTGTTTTTTCAATAAGTGTCGTGCATTTTTAATAGCAGCATCTAGCAATAATTGCTGTTTCAGTTTCAATTTCTGTTGTAAATGTAAGTATCCATTTTTATGACTCTTTTCCATTAGCTTTTAAAAACTTAACCTCAAATATTCAGCATGCCGGTAGTATTTATAAATGTTAATATGATTATGATGAATTTATTATAATATTATTTAAATTTCATCAGCATTTATTTATTTTTCCGACTATGTATATTATATTAAATTATATTATGTTCATAATACAGTATCAGGAAAACTAGTGCTAATAAATAAGTGTCATATTTTAATATGTTAGTATATTTGGTAAAATTATGAAGTTCCTTCTGAACATATTTTTATTTTCAATTACAGGTATACCAAAGAATTTTGAATGATATTCAGAATTCTTAAAAAGAAATTTCATAGCGAATAGCTCATATTAAAAGTAGAATCATAATGACTGATTATCTTTCTACTGAACTTGCAGCAACATGTGCTGCACTTGGTTATTATGATGGAACTAAATATCATTTAGACAAATATTGTTTAGGTATGATCATATTTTTTGTTGTGAATTTGTATTTTAGATTAAAAATTTCATTTATGTGATCGTCTAACGACATATTACACATGGTTAAAATTTCCTTATAGATGTTATAAAAGATCTTATTAAATATCTAAGAAGGGATAGTGAAAATCATGTTGTACGCCTGTTTCTTGGACAAACAAAATTGCTTCAAACTGATCTTATGAAAATTTTTATTGATCATTCTGATAAGTTAGAACTATGGGATGTGTTACTAAGGCAAGTAATAAATGATACGAACTATAGCTGAATTCTTTGAAGATCTTAATAACAGTTTATCACATAATTAGGTTAATTATCAATCTAACAAGTCCAGTCATCTTAGTTTACAATGAACAAGTACCTACTGATAAAGTACAATATACTACATATCAGAAACTAATTTCGTATACACAAGAGTACAAAATGGCATTAACCGATGATCGCATATGGGTAACATTAAGCAATCGTTTGACTGAAATTCTGAAATTAGTAAGTCTGAGTATTATTTGTATAAATCATAGCAATATTTGAAGGCAGAAGCATGCTTAACTGCCCTTTTACCTTTTTAGGATAGTACAGAAAGGGGGGAAGAAAAAGAAATGATTATTGAAAGAATTCTTATTTTCATTCGAAACGTGTTACAAATTCCTCCAGATGAAAATGAGAAACGTGTTGATAATGATGCTACAATTCATGATGAGGTATATTATATATCATTTCTTGTTGCTCATGAATATCAGCTATTTCTGTATATTGTTCATTTAATAGGTTTTATTCGCACTCAATGCGTCAGGGGTTGTTGATATGTTATTGTATGTTGCTAGTAATAGAAATGAGCAACAGTACCATTTGCAAGTGTTAGAGGTACGTGAAAAACAAAAGCGTGATTATAATAAAATTAACTGTAACAAACCAATTTTGATCAGTCAGCTTCCTTTCAAATTTCACTTAATTAAATAGAAAATGAAAATTATTGACAATGAGTTTACTAAAACTACTTTAGTTACAAATTTAGTTTAAATTTTTACTTAAATTTATATATAAATTTCTATTAAATTACTATTTGTTAGATTATATCGTTAATGTTACGTGACCAAAATGCTAGTCAGCTAGCAAGGTCTGGATTGCAACGTAGCACAACCGAAAAAGAAAAAGATGAAGCAGTACTTTTAGCTGCTCGATTGAAAGAAAAACAAGAGAAAATGGAAAAAATTAGAAAATATGCAGGCACTAGGTAAGTTTAATTTCCTTTCGTTTGCATTCCTTTATATATTTTTCTGTTTTCCTTATATTTACGTAAATCGTGATTACCTTTTAAACTATAAATATTTGTTTGAAATAAATTCTTTCCATATAAGCAGAACAACATTAATTTTGTCGTAATGTTCGATCGGTTAAATAATTTTTAACTGATAACGAAATATATTTATTAGGACTTAACAAAAAAATTTAGGCTGATAAATGAAATAAATTCGTACAGTTCTGATTATTTGCTATTTCATTGATTTCTTATTTTTCGGAACGTGAAATTTATGAATTCTGCGAATGAACGTTGCTTCCATTTGTTTTCAATATTTTTCCAATTATTTTCGTTAGGTTCGAAAAATTGTATATTAATAAATTTTCTCTTCGTTAATCTTCGTTTTGATATTCATAACTAATCTTTTATTATTTGGATTTTGTAAAAACAATAGTTTTAGTCATTAACGTTTAAGTTCAATTGTACCTTCGTTACATATCAAGAACTCGTACAATTGGGTGATAAGTAATTTTTGGTTAAACGTGTGATAAAATTTGAACACGAACACGGTTGCCACGGGGTAATCAAGTGATTTTATTTTTAACGGCAAAGTATAATATATTCAAATGATGGTGGTGGATAAATATGCAAGGAATATGACCCAGTTTTTACGGAAAGCCTATGCACCATCTGGCTAAAAGCTTTTATCCACTTGTTGAAAAGTACACGTGTTTCATTCTTGTATCGTGCATTATTCGCATCTTTGTACTACGTGCTACCGTTTCCCGCAGAAAGCTTTTTGCAGCTTGAAAAAGAATCAAAGGCAGTGAATAGATCGACCTTTCTCTTTCACCCCACGAATTGGTCGATGAAGAACACAATCGAAAGCGACAAATGAGGCAATCTAGAAAGAGGTTTTGGGTCTGAGGTTTTAAAGACGAAATCGTAAAATTTGTAATAAAATCCTATGATCTATTTTTTTTTTTTTTTTTTTTACGGTGGAAATCTTAAATTAACATTTTTTTTCAACAGCTTTCGAAGCTTTACATCTTCCAATTATTTACTTTCATCTTTATGTGAAACTGTGTTTTACTTTGTTTATCGTTGTTTTTTATTTTCAACAAGATCGCATTATGATGGTACATGTGTATATTTAATACGTTAATTACCATAGTGTTTATGCTGAATTGCTCCCTGAGTTCAACAATGGAGAGAAGAATTTAAAAAAAATGTTGATTCGGATCAATATCACTTACGCACGGTATCGGGTGTAAAGCTTAAATTAAACAAAATGAAAAGATTGAATTCTAAATAATTGCAGTACGACAGCCAACGTTTTAATATACATACTAAGTATGTCGATTAAAAAAATATGTTGTGATTTTTCCTCCATGAAGAATTTTGAAAATTTTATTTCTAAACCTTCGACTATATTACTTTTGCCAATTATTTAATAATATGTTTAGACATTCGCATTTTGGCGGCACTTACGTCGTCCAGAATATGAAAGCTATCGGGGACAATCAACTGTTGTGTCACAAACCTTATCAGAAGATCGAGGCATTGAATTTTGGCAAAGACAAGGTAATTACAATACTTTGTGTCCTATTACATTAGTAATAATAAAAAGGAAAAGGTAACAGTTGTATGGTAATTTTGATTTCCTTATTTGTTTTGTGCAAATCAATGGAACGGGACATTGGGTCAGAAAATGATCTGTTCAATTAATCTTTGACTTCTGCCGGTGTTTCTCGTTAATGAGTAAGTGGGAAAGAGGCTGGGTGGATTTGAATGAAAATACGACTGTTAATTAGGGCTATCCTCGCGTAATTAGAACCGGCTCCTTGCTTAATGGCGCTGAAGCATTTAAAACTAGGTCACCGCTCTTTTCGCGCACATTTTCCTCCTTTTCTTTCTGTCTCTTATGTCCCAGCCGGCAGCAAACGATCCTTCTCCCTCTTATATGGTTATTACCGTTTTCCTCCTGTAACATCCGTATCCGTGGAGAGACAAACTTTTCTCAGCTTAGTTCTTTGTAGCTCCTTTCATTATGGACTGTCATAAATCTACCGGGTCGTCATGACTGTCACCTATCCGAATTGAAGTGATCACTGACTCTCCTCGTCTCTTTTATGGAATTCTATCCATTTTGTCCTGTTGAATCTCCCGTCTCTCTTTTCTGTCATTTTTATGGACCTGTACATAAAAAAAAAAGACGGATAGCAACACGAAGATCGAATCAGTTTTCAGGTGGACTTATAGTATAGAGTATAGAGTCTGTTATGAAAAGGTGTGAAAGTTTGAGAAAATTTCGTCATATAAAATGTTTTCAATTATTATCAAGAGAAATCAGTATGAATCTATCTTATCACTTTCGAAATCAGTCGTTTTTGCACGTTATTAAAGGAGGATATCGAATACGTGTATAAATTTAAGGATATAATTTGTTATTACACAATTTTATTGAGAGGAAATATAGGTAGAAATAATTTCAAATTATGATCATGGAGAATTTAATTTAAATTTAGGGAACTTGGATGACCCCGCAAAGAAAAATAGGAAAAATAAAGATAGTATTATGGATTATACTTATTGTTATATTTAAGAACTAGTTAAGTTACATTTTTATAGCAGTTACCAGTTAAATTCCAATATGACACTACATTTCATTTTATTTAAGAAGTCAAATTTTGATTAATGTAATATAATTTTGTTGCTGTTGTAACGATATCATTTAACTGCAACATAGAATATAGCGTCAAGACCGAAAAACAAACGACCTATGACAGACCCAAGAGGTGATCGTATGTCCACGTTGAGTGTGAGGCTGTTTTTGAAAGAATTCTGTGTGGAATTCTTAAATGCTGCTTATAACCCCATAATGAGATACGCAAGATCCAGTATTGTGGGCGCAAATAATCCCGATCCGATCGAAACGGTTTGTTATCTTTGGACTTTACGTTTCTTCATGGAGTTCAATCGGCATTATAAATGTGAAGTGAAATATGTGAGGTAAGTGAGGTACATTATAACCCTTTTTTTTTTTAACTTAATCACACAGTTAGCGAATAAAAAATGAGGAAAGTAAGCATTTTTATCTATTTTTATTTTCCTTCGACTTTTCTCGATTTTATGTGTTCTGCTTTAAGCAGAATGATTTAAGTTAATTCCTGTTTAATGAACGTTCGTCTTATGGAAACAGCTTGTTATTTGAAACACGTTCGAATGTCGAAGCAGAAAAATAGTAACCGGTATTAATTTTATTAATTTATATCGTCGGTCAAAATTCTTTGGATATTAATTAAACCTCTCCGAATCAGAGACCAATTGCGAAATTATTAACAGGCATCAAACGAGTATTTTCTCGCTTGATAGTGTACGCGATATTAAATCATTCTCTCATTGATACACCGATATTACTTGATTAATATTAGACTGTTGATGGCTAAATGGGGAATTTCGAAACAAAAACACTCGGGCATAATTTAATTATTGGATTCCTTTTACTTATTTCTTACTAAAAAAAATTGTAGTTACTTTACTGTGTATTTAAGTTAAAAAATTTTCCTCATTTTTACACGTTGATTGCTATTAAACAATAAAAATTGCCTAAAGTTCATCGTTCGTATAAGATTTGAAAGTATTCTTAAATTTTTAAGTGATAACGTAGATTAATTTCATATAAAAATTAAGATGGTTCAATTATCTTTCTTTTTTTCATAATAAAATCCTCAACAGCGAAACAATATCCACGGAAACATTTTACTTGGTACAAAAACAGATGGATCATTACTACGAGATGATGATTGTCGATAAAAAGAAAATTCCAGTTTGGTCTCGTAGATTGCACGTAGCATTAAAAGCGTATCAGGTGAGAAACCGATCACCGGTGTTCGTACTTGTTTTGTCAGCGGAAGGAAATACGTTTTTATTTATCTTTTATTATAGGAACTTCTGCACACTTTAATGGCGATGGATCAAAGCAAGGATCGCGGTATTCGAGAAGCCAGTAATGTTATCAAGAGTAACGTGTTTTACGTTCAAGAATACCGAGAAACGGTTCTTTCTCAGCTACTTAATTACGACGAGGTGAAAATGTCACGGTTCGTATAAGACCATTTTAATGTCTCAATATTTATTTAAAATTATACATATAATATCCAGTTCGAAGTGAATAGTCCATGTTTTTAGACTGTGATACTTGGATCGTAGAATGTGAACTTTCCTTTTCATATTTAAGGATGATTGTAAATTCTATCAGCTTTTGTTCCCTTATCATTTTAATTACAAACGACCTGTGATATCATAATACAAATTACTCGTGAAACTCTTCGCGCACAGCAATTGTTTCTCGTTTTAAGCATCTGTTTATCGAGTGGACAGAAGTGGAAAAATGAGAATCGATGTGCTAAAAGTTTTGTCTGCTGCGGACAGATTGATTCGCTTTCAAATCAATCGGCTCGAACAACTAGGGAGCTACTCTTGTTCTTATTTCTTTGGTTCTTTTCGACTGTTTCCCTCCCCATTGTATTCACCCGTTACTCTTGCCTGGTTGTTCCCTCTTCTTCCGCGCTTCCTACTGGAATAAACAACTTTTATCGACCTGCCGGCCAGTGAAATGGGAAAAGGCGACGGCTGTTCAACTTTCCACAAGTTTGACGTGGTTCGCAAGGATTTGCGCCTTGAAAATGTAAGGTTAGACTGCTACACCACCATATCGTCGTTATTCTGACATGTTTGCGATGGTGATGAAAGCAAAACTTGACGAGTGCACCGTAACATCCTTCCGATTGTTACCATATCTACATTATAACAGAACAAGTATTGTTTCGAATTTTGGAAATTGAATAGCATTTACGCGATAAAGGCAAAAATTTTAATAAGCACGAGTTGAAAAATTAATATTGACGAATTTATAAACGGTAGATACTTCATTTCGTTTAAATTTAAAACAACTAACTTGCTCGCTCTATTTACTATCTCTTTTTCCGACGAAGAAATTCCATAAATTCTGAATTTAATTTTATAAAAGGTTTCATACACAGTTCGTACTGGCTTCGTCCTTATTATTTGTTAATTAGTTTGTAATTTCTGATATAATTTTCTATCGTTTGTCGGTGAGAACACCGTGTTCTTAAGGTGCGGCTGCAGCACATTTCTGCCATTTCTTGATTAAAGTAATATCGTGGAAATTAAAATAATACAGTGGAAACTTTCTGACAGCTCTTTATAACTGTCCACTGATTACAAGGCATATGTACAATCAACAATTGCCTGGTGAAGCGTGATGATAATTCTGTGTTACAAAGCGTGTACATAAATGGGACGCGAACAGATAATCCGTTATTTTCATGTCGCAGGAGAGCAACAAAAGCGAGCAAGCGTTTGCTTCAGATAAAATGAAAAACTGTTGAAAACTTTGACGATATTCATTTTCTGACTGATGTTTATTAGGTCGTTTTTCCGTTTCATGAGTTGATATTCACTGTGCTTGGAGTTTTGAACCTTTTTTTAACTCTTCAATTTCCACAGGTCGAAATATATCATTTTCAAGGTAGTACTTTTTATCGTAAATCAAAATACACGCAAATAAGTAATTAAAATAAATATTTACCCATAATAATATAATGGCGGCAATGAATACGGTTAATATTTTTTCAAGGCAAATAGTAAGAAAGATAAATAGAGACTATACTAGACACGGCAAAATATTGTAAATATGATATTTTGAATATTCATACGTTCATGATTCGTGATATTGTATAATTGACTACTAAATAATCATAAAGTAATTGTGTGAGAATTCTGATTGCAAGAAGACTATATTAGTATTATAATAATTAATGAACAATGAAATTGTTTTTTATATGTGCTTCAGATTAACAAGTTTTCAATATTTTATTTTACCGCATGATTCTCAAGTGGCCAGTATAACCGGAAAGGTACTGATAGCACATGCAAATATAAATCCAGAATATTGAGCAAAATTCTTCTACACCAGACTTCATTTTAAAGAAAAATTGCTTTGAATATTTGTTAGGCACATGTGCACTGACGGTGTATTGATTTAACTGACCTTACCTTCAAGTAGCCATACTTTTGCTCTTATTGGATAAACCAGATACAAAAGAAGTATCTGGAGAATAAGAATATGTAGCCAATAATGAACGTTTGTGAAATATTTCTGTCTTTCCAGACAATATTTGATCGATCTGATCACAACAGCGCATATTTTTTTGAAAATGTTGGGTCATTATTGCGGAAACAGCAATCGTAACATAGTGGTCCAAAAAGTGAAGCATAAGAGACACAAAAATCGAAGCAAGAAAAGTAAGAATCAGTTTGTTGTTTCAGTCTTGATTGAAAATGGCAGCAACTTCTTTAACTCAAAACGTGAATAGAATCTGTGCAGAAAGAACAAGCGCAATCTCAAACTTTGGAGGAACGTTGGGATGACATTAGCTCTCAGTTATCCGTTGTAATGCGGGAAGGAACGATACCTGACGTTGTTCCGTTTGATGCTACTTTGGATGTACCTATCGAAGATCAGAAGTACGTTTATGTTCTGTTTTTTATATTAAATTTTAATTATATCGACTGATCAAATTTCGACATATAGAAAGGCTTCGTTGCGCTTTGTTATTATTCGATGATTTATCGCTTTCAGAATCGACGCTATGAAGAAGATTCAGAAGTTATTGCGATCGAAATCTTTGGAACAAGCTGTTGGTCTTCTTCGGGCAGCAAGGTAAGAATATTGTTTATTTAAAAAGCTGTTGAAACAGATTTTATATCATACCTGCTTTTTATTTCACAACATTCGGTAAATGTATTTTGAAATTTGATGTGTGATTACTACTAGACTGATGAGTTTAGTTGAATAAGCTACGTAATTAATAATTGGCAATTTTAACAAGAGGGTTGGCCATAAATAATTCTGTTTTTATAATTAAATAATTAAATAAATTTTATAATCACAAAATGTCGGCTGACTCTTAAAATGTATTTAGTCTAATTATTACGCATCTTTCATGCGTAATCAATGCGAATAAAGGACGAATTTTTTCACGCCGGGTTGTGAATGATGCTTGGGGATAAAAGTGCCATTTACACCAAGGTATGAATACGACCCTTGAAGCTGAAAAAGTACGCAAGTTGATGACAGGTCATGTGAGAGAAAATACCCTCATATATGACTCAAAACGGCTCTGTAAGCGTCTATTCGTTCATTCATGCCCTGTGAATTTCATCAAGAATTTCCTATTAATTTAATGAAATGGTCATCACTGCTTTTTATTTTCTTTTTAACTTTTATCGTTTCTTATAATTCATAGTAAAAGTAAAGGATTAATAGTTAAAAATGTTTTTAATGTACTATAGCTAATTTAAAAGAATACGACGGTAATAGTAAACTAGATAATTATTTCTAAGTTAATAACTGTCCTGGTTAGAAAATTATTTCGTAGAAATATAAATTGAGTAGAATATTGAAAATTAATTTTTAACATTGCTTTCGTGATTTTGTAACAATGAAAAGGACATAGTTAACATTCAAGTTTTTCAAACGTTATGCTTTTGTGTGCAATTTTTACTCGTGTGGCTAATTAATTTGTATATTGGATAAAGACAGCAGGGCCAGAGCATCACGTTCCATTTTCCATAAAATATTGATGGTGTTTTTACGAGTGGAAAGAATCGAATGCTTAAAAGCGAAAGTGCTCGTTAGCGATGGTTGCTTATTCAGTCAAATTGCTTGTAATTATTCAGGAAGCCCCTGTTACGTGTAAACCTTCGACATTTTACAGGGTCCGTTTTGTTTGAAGCTCTGAACCAATTAGTTGGCCAAGCGTTTACATTTCCGCTCGTGTTTATCTACATTGCATCCAATCCAGAAAAATGATGGTACGTTCTTATAATGCGTCCGTGTTTGTTGGTTCATCCGAATGAATCCTAACCGAAGGCAGAACGTTGTTCCTTTGAAGTGTTCTGCCTCTAAATATACCCATGAGTCTTGTCCCTCCGTCAAGTTGTTTCTCCATTCCACCCCATCGATCCTTTTGGCTGGTAGCCTTAATCGTCGCTTCGATGGTTTCGTGGGGGAGGGGGGTAGCGCGTCGTAGAGATGAACCCATTGATGTGAAAATGAGTTACTTATATTCACTTTACTTTGAAGAAGTTTCGTTTTTGCAGTAATGAATCAAGAACTTATAGCGCTTACCAGTTTGAAATATACAAGGTGTTAAAAAAAAAATTGAAAAACTCTTAAGGGGTGGACTACTAAAAAGACAATAATAACGGTACTAGATCTCTTAAATATAGAATTATCGCTTGAACATTTACCAAACGAGTACTTATTTATAACTTCAATATCTTGAACTCAAATATAAAATAAAAAATTCAGAAGGTATCTCGATTCCCTTGAGCAGTATTTTAACGCAAGTTGAATAAATCCTAATATTATTACAACCCATTACAAAGGTAGCAGAGTGGAATTGTTACAACGAAAAATCATAACATTCATCATAACTACCCCTTGCCGCGAAGCCAAATGGTTGTAGCCCTTCCTGCAAATTTTTCTTTAGGCAGTATCATCATCGCAGTACTTCTGTGGGTTACTTTAGGAGATTGTTCGTAATATTCCGTCGTCCATTTTATGGGGTAAGCTTTGCCATGGCCGGTACACAATGGAAGCTTTTGCCTCATGCCGACCTTGTGCATACACCAGAATAAAAGGAAGCAGCAGACTGTTGACCGTGGAGCTTGTACATATAGGCGTATATAGGCTCGGGATAGACGATATTAATAACAAATTTATGATAATCCGGCAGCATTGCGGTAAACAATGTAATGCCTTGAACTTCCTTTACCCGTGTACATGTATAATGTACTGTTTGTCCTTGTGCCACAGCGACAGGGCTTTCAGTTAGCTAGCAAATACTCCTATCGTTTGGATACCGACTCGAAACCCTCTAATTTTACACTATCTGCGTCGGTGGCATCGGCAAAGTATGCCTGCTTGTCTTTGGCGCTGGCTTGGGTAACTCAAAGTCGTAGGATAATTAAGGAGAAGCACAGCTCAACCCCATTTTGTATTAAACGAACGAGTATACCGTATGACCATCGGAACTCTTGTTTGCCTTCTGAAAGTTGTAATTTTACTTGGTTTAAAGAACGGCCTTTACCCCCTTAATTAAAAGTAAATGAAAATTGGTGATTGAAACGAAATTATCCGCGAGATTAATTGTTTACGGTTTAGTTAATTTTAACTCTTCCTTGTTCAAGACGAGCAACAATGCAAAGACTTAAAACTTTATCCCACGATAATTAATGTTAGTATTATGATTTAAATCCGAAATGCTGAAACGTCTAATCGATCATCGAGAGGTCAAAGTTGAATAGCTATAAATATCTATTTATTATTCTAATTAGGGAATGCTAGACATCTACATTTCGTATTTCTGTTATATGTTAAAACATTTTTGTAAAAGCATTCTGAAACAATTTCAGGGATTGGAATTGGCTCAGGTTCGATAACAATTGGAAGAAGTCGATAATTCGTGTTCAATAAATTAGCCAAGTTCGATTTTCGCTTAAAAGATGAACGCAGTCCTTGGGTGTCTTTCGAGTGTCAAGGACGAAAATCGACGCGTCGAAATTATTCGTTCCGTGTCTGGCAAAGGAGCTAGTTCGAGCGACGGGATTGGAGGGTTGGTTTGAGGCGCGTCTGAGAGATTCCATTGTCGCGAGACTTCAAATCGGGGGATAATGGGGATTGTATGGTACTGGATTTCTATTCTGACAGCCACCAGCAGCGGCCCGGACGAACCACTTCTTCTGCCCTGGGGACAGCACGTATCCTCCCCTTACACTTCAGTCCCTTCTTCCGCATCTCCACCCTTTTGCCACCCGCTTATTGGATTCTCCCTCAAACTCAGGGATTTTGTACTTTCGAACGTAGCTAGAGTTTTCTAACCTGCAGTCTGACATGCTTCGTATACGAATTAGCTGCCTATCTTTATTAAATTACATATATTTTCATATTTCAATTCAATCATATTCATATTAAATTATATTTCATATTTTCACATTAGCAACATCTTTCGTTTCCGAAATATAAATTAAAATTATTTTGTCCTTTTTGGTGCATTCCGAAGTCGGTTGTATTTTTTTTCCAAAAATTTGTTTTGAGTAAACGAAAGAATCGTTACTAATGCGTGTGATAGATATTTATGATAATATTCTATTGTTAGAAGCAATTGAAAGTCAGAAACTATGTTAAACTGCATAAGAAACGCGTATTAAAATTACTAAAAGTTCAAAGGGCTGCCAACAAAGTCCTGTTTCGAATTTCGGTATAAAGTTAGATTCGTAAGAAAGTAGAACTCTTCCCCTTTAATTCGGTTTTTGTTTTGCATCGATATCTTTATCCGTTCCTGAGATATCGTCGTGTAAAGACAAACGTAATTTTTGTAGAAATTCGCTGCCGCCTCACGCTTGGACGCAGACAGCGAGTGTCTAGCGTAGCGGTCACGTGGTTTAACCCTTTACTATTCCTGGAAATGCGTATATGAATTTCCTAGAAAAAAGTCTACGGCCCATTCGGAATTACCCTCGTACGCGCCGGCCGCTATGCAAACTTTGAAGGCCTATATCTCAGGAACTAATTAAGATATCGCGTTGCAACAAGTTGCGCTATTATGTACGCAGTTTCCTCTATCTTCTGACCTACCTGCTGCTTAAATTTAGGCATGTTTTTTTATATTTATTAGGTTCATAGCTTTTGAATATATTCAAGAAATTGTGTGACCAACAATGTGTTTATTAAATGCTTTCGTAGTCAGTATAATTTTTAACGTGACAACAAAATTTTCTGTATCAGAATATTGCCAAAAAAATTTGATTTTTAAGTAGATTTCTAAGAATCTTCGTTTTATAAGATTTTTTTTGGACAGGCGAAGCTTTAGTTCTGAGTTTCACCGTATTCAAAGAATTTTCACTATTTTTATACGAGTTTCGTAAAAAGAAAAAAATGCCAATGAAAAGTTTTAACCATAAATCGTACATAAAACTTTATACAGTGCTACCGAGTTAATTATTCGATAATAAAACCACATTTGTTTAGTTATCTCGGGGGTGGATGTTTTTTATTCCTTTTATCACGGCAGATCTGTTTTACTATTTACTTCGTGGTTTTCTATGTATATTTATAAAGCTAGTAATTCAATTTTATACAACCTTTTACACAGCAATTTATACAAATATACGACTAGCTTAAGAAAGTTTCGAAATTGGACTGCAGTTTGACAGTTTTGTGGTGAAAGTTGTATAGTAATAAAATTTATTTTTTAAATCTTCCGTTTATAAGATGTTTTTATATAGCATACGTGTTGTGTCTTTACGTATGTTTATTCAGTTCCAGAAAAGATCAGTTCCAACTATACATTATCCTTAAATTATAAATAAACGGATCCAGTAAGTCATTTAAAATAGAAACAGTCAACACAGTGTTAAAATCGTCTTCGTCGTCCAATCACGTTTCGTCGTCTCTAGCGTACCCTTTCAAGATCTATACCTTTCAGAATATTTCTACGTGCAGCAGTTTTTTAATGAAAATTCACGGCAAGCAAAGACTTCTTGAAAAGTCAGCCACCAACTAGCGCAGGGTTAGGACATCTTTCACCATTAAACTACGCCCTTTTTCATGAGTGCACCACCAAGGTGAAGGCGTGATTTTACCTTTGTCCTCTGGTCACGTACACCGGCTCTCTCCTTTCCTTGATGCTTTTGGATTCTCACAGGGAATAGAACTTTTGCGAAACGGCCCGGTTCTTCCTGGCTCTTATAAAATTGCACAAGGTTTGCCGGAGGACAACGTTCGTACGAAGCAATCAATGTTTCCATTATTCCAGCCACTGAATGCAGTATACAGTGTTGAAAACCTATATTTCAACACGCTTCTTACATAACTTCGCAAAAATCCCGACTTCCATTTTTCATTAGAGTTCGGTACGAGCAATGCAAGGGCGTATTTTCGAGTAACAGTTGTAGTTTGTCAAGTGAAATACGTATAGTGGTGTGTCGGTTAAAATTAATCATTCAGATTTGTAAACGGAAAACCTTCGTACACTAAAAAAATAATACTTAAAGAACAGTACATTACCTATAATGTACATTTTATTTTTTTTAATTAATGAAGACGGCTATTTTCTCTCCTCTTGTACCTTCCACAATTTTAACTGGGTTTACTGCAGGTAATTAAAAATATTTGCATTTTTGCTTTCGTGTTCCGCATAAATTAGTTCTTGCATTTTATAAAAGCATCGATGAGAAACTATTCCCTCGAAGACTAGCGTTGGAAACAAATTCGATGAAATTTAAGTGGATCGCGTGGCAGCTGTGCCCTCGCCTCTGACAATCTTTCTTCTTACACGACTTTCCATCTATTCCTTTCGCTTGAGGATGATCTCGCCACCTTCTACCTGCAGACATACTAGACCGCAGCTACTTTGTAAAGGTGATCTATGTATTAGGCACTGCAGTATGTTCCTTCGGACTTCGAACACTATAAATCCATACATATTGTATATACTATTATATCAGAAATTACTGTAACTTTCTGAATTCCATTTTTATAAAAATTCGTGTCTTTGGAGGCGAAAAATTACATCATGGTCTCTTTAAATTAGGTCAGAACATGATTATATTAGGGCAGAATACTCCATATATACATAGACGGAATATAATTCATAGCAAATGAGATATAACATTACTAAAATAAAAGATTAGTATATTGTAATACTAAATGATACATAGACGGTAGAATCAACTCTACTAATAATAAATTAACTGCCGTCGCTTTCAACTTTTCGACAGAAATACTTTTATACCTATTATTAATAATTTTCCAAAATTTTCAAATGCAACTTTATATTACTTACCAAATAATGTGTGTCAAATAAAACTATGCTAATATTGTGTCTTTGATTTGTGAGAAAATCAGATTCATGCATACTCTACTAATTTTAACAAATAATGCATTATAAAATTATACTATCATTTTGATTTTATTTGAGAGAAAAAGGTTATGTCGGAAAAACCGGACGAATTTTCTGGGATACCTAATACGTTGGCGGCGACACTGGTCGAAGGTGGATGGAAGAATGGAGGGTTAGGGTACGGACACTCGACGCAAGAAACCGGATGTTGGTGTAGATCGCGGTGAAGCTCTTATGCTCAAGGGAGCCTTCCATGAGACCCATTGAGATTGCCACTCGGACCTCTTCCCCTTTTGTTGCTCTTCGTCGTCTAGTCTCATGTACTGTAGTTATATGTACGCTATTCAAGACGATGAAACACGTCATTAAGAGCGTCGCTTTCTTTAATCACTCTAATCTCGTTTCAGGACACATGCTCCACTTTTTCGAGCAAGTTTGTGTAGGATTTTTCTGTGATTTTCTGCGGAATTTCGCATCTGATAAACCTCCTCTATTTCATATTACAGTATTTCAAAACTAACCAAGATCAGACTTGAATAGAATATTCCATATGTATTGTTTCAGTGGTAAAGAGCCACGTTACCAGGGGGTGGGGACTTTTCAGTGGAATTAGTTTTCTTGACATTGTTTTTATACATGTTTCTTAGTGTATTTCAAATTTTAGAGAGGAGTGAACGATATATTAATAGTTAACATACTTCTACAAATTTTTATTCAAAATGATTATTGACCTTCATGATAATCAATCTACATATATGAATGCTGGGTCCAAAAGAATGTGACTTAAATAAAATTTTTAATTCCTTCCTTCTTAAGTGGGATTTTGTTAGAAATAGTTGCCACCAAGTTCTAAAAGCTATGCTGAAAGATGTTTCTGTAGAAAATGTAACAGTTTTAGGTTTTCGAGAATTAAAATTGAGCATTAATTAATGCTACGGTTAATCAACCAATTTAGAAAGTCAAAACATTGCATATTAATCTAAAAATCAGACAATTTATAAAGACTGTAATTTCAGTTAAGAAATGATTTATATAAGACCTGTTTTTAGAATCACGATAAAATGCAGGGCTATGCAGATCGTTTCGCTTAACCAGCATCTTGAAACAACCCGATGTACTTTACCTCATTTTGCGTGACACACTATAATATTGAAAAAGAGTGGAGATGCTAATGATCTTTCATTTTTTCTTCTTATATTAAAATAAATCTTTAATCATTCTGTTATAATGGAAGCTGTGCTGGTCATAGTCTTCATACATACGTATGTTTCATCCATCAGTATGCTGCCTTATCTGTTTGTGAATCAGAATCTTATATTTGCTTTAGCTTCTCATCAGAAACGAACAAATATCTGGGGAAGAGAATTCTTGTTTTTACAGCGAAGACCAATTATAGAAATGTTTTATTTCATAATAAAGAAATAAGTGTTCAGTTTTGTTTCCTATTATAAAATGTAGATTGGATGCTGTGAAAAGAATAACTGAGATAGTGAGTTATATCCATTTTTACATGCAGTTGTTAATGTACAATTGTTTACAGTACAAACAATGAAACGTTTGCACAAATATATGTTTACGCGTCTGTTTTTGCGAGTGCTTGCTTTTTAAAAACACACATTCTCCACTCTCAACGAAGAACTGAAGACGAAGGGGTGTATTTTTTGAGACATTTTTAAACGCATGTTTTGTAAATAGTTTTTAGTGTTTTTACACAGTTTTTATAAATTTATTGCACTGATTGTAGGCAAGGGGAGGTAGATCTTGACCAAGTTTCAAAAAGTGCTTCGGTAATAGTGTACGTTTCTTGATACGATTTGATTAAAATATCCGGAGTAATTAATAAAAATTTCTCGAAACATGGAATATAATTTTAAATCAAAGAAACCATAATTTATAAAATAAAGAAGTCCTCTCGAATGATTAATTTTCAGTTTTTATTCAAGTTTTAAGGTCGACTGACTGGTTATAATAATTTTACAGAGAAGTTTGGCATGAAAACGACTGCTTTGGAAAAGCTGATATCACATCAGAGGAAGAATTCTTGGCCCTGCGAGACATCTTTGTTGCAGACCTGGGCGGTAAGTACCATTTTGTTATTAATATTGTAATGTGAGGTACATATTTTCGTTTGATTTCATCGAACAGAGATTCTGTTCTTGTAAATGTACTTATCATTAGATAATATGACTAGTGTTAATCAACATGGATAAACATATAAAATAACCGACCATAAGATCAAAAATTAGATTTACTAATTTGTTTTTCATAAAGAATATTTGTAATTATAAATTAAAATCGAATGGGGTGGGTAAAATGAATGTCAGAAGTAATTAAAATTAAGTATATTAATTTGATTGACTGTTGACTGTACAGTTCTACGGTGATTGTCTGATAAGATTGCTTTCTTATCACTGGAATTGAAATTACTAATTTTTATCTACTGATATCACAGCCATTTAAAAATGGTTGGAATTTTAATGCGTTTTCTCCTTGCTAAACTTTTTATAGAATACAACGTCGGATATGAATTTTATCGGTAAACGGAAGTGTTCTGTGAGCTTTAGAAAATATTCATATAAAATTCCTCGCAGTTACAAGTGGAAGGCTTTACGATAAAACAGCATACGTTTCTAAGGAAAATATCTAGTTACAATGTTTAAGAAACAGAAAAACAGAATCCAAGAAACTTTCCCTACTGTATAATCATGTCTGTGTTATTTCAAGTTAGGAGTAATTTATGGTATATTGCATCACATAAATTCCTAACGTACTACACGATTTCATTTACTGCAAAGCGACGATTCAAAAGGAAACTTAATTCCTAATATTATGTAGCCTTGTAGATCGCTTGAATTAAGTTCTGGAAAATATTGTGCTAACGAGATTCCAGCAAACGAGAGGACATATATTTGCAATCTCTGGTAGGCAGCTCCAGATGAAGTTAAAACTTTTATACTTTCAAAGCACTGACCCCCGGTACTTTTTCCCTTGCCCCGTCCAACCTCCAATGGGAATTGCCTGTATAACTTGAATTTATCGAGAAAATTATATCCTCTGTACACACAGCCCCGTGAGAATTTCGCGGATGCTACTTTTGGTGGCACGCGATTATAAAGTAGCGGAAGTCCCTTATTACATCGGAGGCTGGAAGTAATAAGCCGTTCAGTTTAATTCCCGAAAAATTCGTGACTAACCACCGAATATATCGGATTAAAAGTCTAATTCTCTTTTATGCTGTTCGCGAAATTTTTCACCGAATAAAATTTCATCTTTTTTTCCCCTCTCTTCCTCTACCTCTCTTTGTCGCGATTGGATCGTGTTGTTGCGTCACAGGAAACGTCGGACCGAGCCTTCCTTTCATTGTCGTTTCAAATTTTTCATCCGATGCGTGTACACTCTTTACCAGCGATGCGTTGCTTTGCGATGAATAGATGCGCGGGATTAACGGACTCGCTACAAATACAAACATTCCCATTGCGTATAGACGAATATATATGACCGTTTATTCGATTATCTCGGAGGGTTTGAAATTTCAACGTAATCGCTGCGAGCCCACGATGTAAGTTCTTTCGCGATCTTCCTTCTTGGTTTTTGTTCTTATTTCCCATTCCTATCATTTTGCTTGAATTTCGATAAGGACAAACTAACGCGTTGCCGGATACGCACGCTCGCCAAAGGGATGTTAATACAGCAAAAACTTATAAACACGTAATTTCATTCAAGGGGGAGCGGTTTGTAATAACTACATAGCATGTACGTCATGACACGGATTTAATTAAACGCACCCTCGGCATTCATTTCATACGTTGATTTACGTATGAGTAACTGCGATGTATAGTGATCGAGATTTCGTGGCGTTTTGTCTTCCAGAATGTATCTGTTTATGTTCGTTGACAAAGAGACAAAGTCACTGTTGTGAACGTTTTAATAGCGTCTGGATTTTTGACATTAAACGTGTTCCATAAGCAGTATCTCGCGTTGAGCGCGATAACCTTTCCTAGTGGAAAATAGTGATCTAGGGGAAAGAGGTTCTATCAGTCGTCTCGATACTCAAGACCAGCTACGCTTGACAAGAAGCGTGTTCGATTTGGCATTCATTTCAAAGGCAGTAAAAGATGAGTGGCCCAGTAATTAACCTAATCACTTCGCGTAATTAATAATTGCCAAGTAGTACATAAACCGAATGGTGCGGCGTTCTTTCCACACATTGCCATTTTCTCTGGGGAAAAGCATCATGCGTGCTATTATGAAATGTATGGAAACAAACACGTATATTTGGTGTTATAGTAATCATGGCACAATCTAGGCACGGCTGTTTTCACTTAAGAAAATGAATTGAAATTATAGAATAATTTTTTTTTTATACAAAACTTAATCATAACAAACGCAAGTATTTGGATTTTGGAATTTTGTAACGATATGTAGGAGAATCATTTTTCTGATACCACACTACATAATACTAAACAAAAATCTAGATAATAGATAGTCTATTTACATATTCGTGAATTTTATACCATTTTAATTATTAAATTAGATAAAAAAACGTGCCTAATAGAAGGCACTCTTCGTATAACAGCACTGAAGTTAGTAAAATGATGAATATGGAAGGTTTTACGGTATTTACTGGTGGATTCTTCGTATGAAATGAAGTCGAATGATTAATTGGTTATTCTGGTTCAATTTTTGATTGTATGTTTGAACATTGTTAGCTAACAAGCATGATCCATTATATTAAACGCTTGCCTATTTTTGGACCACAAGTACGGCGTTTACTGTTTGCTGAAATTGATTGACATTAATTGTACTACCTATTGATCATGCTTCGTGCACAGCACGTCAAATATTTTCGATGTGAACATGACGTGTAAATTCACACAGGTTAGAATGAAAATTGGTTATTTAGTAATTATTTGACCGGTTTTAATCTTGCACATACATTATCCACATGAACTTGTATCATATTTGGTAGATATATTAAAAGGTTATAATAAATATTGCAAGATTGTTGATTTCAGTATAGTGATTACTTTGAATTTTGATAAATAATTTTGTAGGAGAAGAATAGGACGGTTTTTGCATAAGTGATTTTAATTAACAATTAATTAACATCAATAAGAAAAGTAGTTATTAGAAATAATTTTTACACCGATACACTAACTATATTGTTTATTCCAATTTTTATTTGTGCAACAATTGGTTTTGATTTCATTTTTATCTTTCTCAACATTCTGATGTACAATAATATCAACATTCTAAAATATTTGCTGTATTTCAATTACGTTTGAAAAACAGAACATGCAACAGTTGGTATATTCGATATTTAAACCGACGTTTAATTTACATAAAAAGAATTGTTTGATATGAATATTTAGAAACTACGAACGAGCACAAACTTTCGAATTGTTTGCTCGTAAAATATTTCAATTTACAAAACAGCAAGAAGAGTGACATGATATGTTATGCATTTCAAAGGCACTAGATTTGTTGCTTATATGTTACATATAATAATATGCTATGAAATTTTTGTATCTTGTCAGACGTAAGCAAATCAAGGTTTAAATTCTAAACATTTCACTAATATTAATGCCTATAGATGTTTCAAAAATTTGTTTGTTAGGAGTGCAACTAATTTTACTTATTAGAAAGTACAGTTATTTCCAAACTTTTCATAGAAATCGTTTGATATATTTCATTCATAATTCTTGAAATTTTTAAGTGCAAGTGCCCACTTTTTCAAATAATGTAGATCATTAACTCCACCCCAGTGAAAGTACTAATGAATGAATGGTACCAAATTTCAGTCTCGTTAAAAACGACCTTCGTACACGAATTTCACACAGTTTGTAGCATCACTTTTATTTGATAAGATCAGAGTTATTGTTTCCTTATTATCAAAACGTATATATCAAAGGAACCGGGGTGTTCGTGACGCTTTGGAGATAAAAACCAGAAAAATGGATCAAGTGTGCGGAACAGGAAGAGAAATAGCAACAGGATACGTTTAAGCGTAACCGTATATTTGAGTCGTAAAGTGGTGCTCCACGTGTTCACCAGACTGAAACGAAATCAGCTGAATTCGCCTGATTCGATCGCTTTTTTTTCCGTTCCTACACTTTATGCACACCGCCAGTTGCATTTTGCAACTTGGCCCCTACTTCGATGCTCTTGCATCTGTTTCGCGTTGATAAAACGCGGCGCAAAAATCACCGACTGTTTCGTGGACCACGCTTGTTCCTTTTTTGTTCGCCACGACGAAAAATGTTCCCGCTTATGTACGTCGAGAAAAATTAATCGTTGCGTCGGGTGAATCTGGTTTTCACGGATATAACTGTAGTCAGTTTACTGCTATTTTGTGTGTGATTAGAAAACATTCCTCGGATTTATTATTAAATATGGAAATGAAATTATTTTTAACCGACTTCGAAAAGGAGGTTACTCAATTCGACATGTATGTTAATTTTTTTTTTTTAATGTAAATTTTTGTTGAGTAAACGAAAGAATCGTTACTAATGCGTGTGATAGATATTTACAATAATATTCTATTGTTAGAAGCAATTGAAAGTCAGAAACTATGTTAAACTGCATAAGAAACGCGTATTAAAATTACTAAAAGTTCAAAGGGCTGCCAACAAAGTCCTGTTTCGAATTTCGGTATAAAGTTAGATTCGTAAGAAAGTATAACTCTTCCCCTTTAATTCGGTTTTTGATTTACATCGATATCTTTATCCGTTCCTGAGATATCGTCGTGTTAAGACAAACGTAATTTTTGTAGAAATTCGCTGCCGCCTCACGCTTGGACCCAGACAGCGAGTGTCTAGCGTAGCGATCACGTGGTCATGTTTACGTCTAACCCTTTACTATTCCTGGTAATGCGTATATGAATTTCCTAGAAAAAAGTCTACGGCCCATTCGGAATTACCCTCGTACGCGCCGGCCGCTATGCAAACTTTGAAGGCCTATATCTCAGGAACTAATTAAGATATCGCGTTGCAACAAGTTGCGTTATTATGTACGCAGTTTCCTCTATCTTTTGAGCTACCTACTGCGTAAAATTTACGCATGTTTTTTTTTTTATATTTATTGCCAGGAATTTCGCCGCCGTTGAATGTTTCGCGTTGACCTGTGGGATCCTTAATTCGTCAAGTGTTTCCTGTCCTTGTTAGAGCGTTTATTGCGAAAGAACGACTGTTTAATGGCTGTTAGTTGAATCCTTCTGGGGCCCGTTTATAAATAATTGGTGATCGATAGCGTCGGATGTTTTCGAACTGTTCGGAAGCGTTTTATTTATACATGTCCTGGGAAAATTGTAGCAGAATTCGGTTATCCGTTCGGAGTACAGAATACGTATCATCGACTGCTACTTTCGCGTGAAGTATGGCGGTACAGAGGAGGAAGATGCGCCGTACTGCAGTGCAATTTTTCTCTCGCCTCCGTATGATTCCAACTTGTTGGACTGAATACCCGATACATGTATCAAACCCGGGAACCTACCTATCACTTCTCCGCTCTCGAGGTCGAAGGTTTGATGAATGAACATCGAATGGAAAGTCTCGTTCAATGTCTTAGAACAGAGCAGCAACGAATTTCTATCGAGCTCCTCTAGAAACGATTCCTACCATACCTCAGCCGATTCCGATTCATTCTGTTTTCATCCTTAACAGGCGTTACGGTCCATAACTTGGTGTCTTCTTCCAAGGTATCTTCTGATCTTTTTATGATGCTTTGTTCTACTCTCTGCTGGAATAAGCTCGTGTCATGTTTTACTGTTTCGCGCAAGAGTTCTCTCGGAAACGCAGACGAAAAAGATAACTTTGGATGTTATGCGAAGCGTTCGTATTAATTTCTGGCACGCTCGTTATTTTTACAACAGTTGTTTCTTTGAAGGTATGGCATATAAAGGATAACGGGGACGACTTTATTTTATTTTATATTATAAAATAAAAAAATATAAATATATTTTTTTTAGATAGAACTGTATATTTTTTGCTGTTTCAAATTATTATTTGTTAATCACTAGACAAATATTTTTAGAAATTTTTATTTTATTTGTATATAGTATAATTCAGAACAATAGATTTAAAATTGAACAATTTAAGCTATTGATCAATTGTTATAATTATTGTGCAAATTGAACATTATTTCATTTATTGACTGGTTAATCATTTATCATTTGATTCATAATTGACATTTCGATAAACTTTCGTTTTGGTCACAATTCGTATTCACATATTTCTTCGAAAATAATTTCACCGATTAATTGATTGTTAATTGAATAGTAAACAAGGATAGGAATTCTATTCTGTTGTCGGGTACTGTAACCATAAACACAGTATGTAATGTTGAACAGTTCTAGTTATTGATCATTTATTATAATTGTAGCATAAATGAAATATACCTTTCGTTGGCTTGTTGCTTAATTAATAATCCATGTTCGATTAATTCGTGGTCCTGGCCATAATATACATTAATATTTCACAAACAGTAAAATGGGAATGTAATACAGTATGCGGCACGCGCAGCCATAATTGTTACTCAACTGAATAAACCGGCAAAAATTGAAATATGTAATTTATAAGGTTTTCACCGATTGAGAGATAGCGTACTCTCGATTTAGTAAAAATTGTGCACTTCCGCAATTTTTAATAAGCCGTAACAAACGCATTATTTGCAGATCGAATCAGAAGCATCTAGCAATTTTTCATATAATTGTTCGCTCCGTTTTTTATTCCATCACAATGTTATTTATCACTATAGTTCGCTTAGTTCATCATCCTGTTATTTATGACATTGACTCGGCGCCGTTAATTTAATTCGTTTTTTACCTTGAACACCAGTATCGACGAACTGTCATATTTTCAATAAAATATGAGCTATCATCCGCACCCGTTGCAACTTGTTTGTCGTTGAAACGAAAAATGAAAATCAATCATTTGTATCGGGTCGTTCGATTTTCTTTCGGAGGTACAGCAAAGGGCAAAACCGAATCATTTTCTCGGAAAGTTACTTGTTAACTGTGCGCTGCCCATTTATCGGTGAATGTACAGTGTGTTACGATTTACCGACACTGTGTATCGTTCAAGGAACCAAAACGGAACCGAGTAGTCGGTTCGAATCGTTTGAATCGAGGTGCAGACGAAAATTTACATCCCTGCTCGGTCTAGGGTTTGCTACCGCGTATTTGCGTCGTTGAATCACCTCGACGATGTTTCTACACACTAGCCAACGACTCTTACACCAATTTATGTCCTCCTGTTTCGGGTCACACTGTGATTTGCTATTATTTCATCGGATTTCGGAATCGATTAACATTAGAACTACCGACGTTCAATGCACGTCAAAACGTCGAAAAATCTGATATATAGAGGGTAGATAACTTAACGCGATGCAATTGTTTATGTGCCTCAAAAATAATTCATGTATGCGAATATTGCTTTATGTTGCTTTATGAAGAAAAGATAACGAATACAGAAAATCTTTCGAGTGCATGTCTGTTGTCGTTCGAGCGTTAACGGGGCAGTTTTGATGTTCACGTTTTCTTTTGAATTAATTCCTTTCGCATGAACGGTGCAACAACTCTTTTGACGACGATCTATGACCATTAACTCGGTCGGCAACCACTTGCCCGATTCTCTGCCATTCGTTTTTCTTTTCTTCTCTCTCGCATGTTTACCCCTCAAATTTTTACACTTCATGTGGATTCCTCTTACAGCTTACACGCGAAGAAAGTCGCAGTATTTACTTTAAAGTGGCGACGATTTATCTCGTTTCCCCTTTCTTGCGTTCTCGTTTTAAGCTCGTTGGGAGCAAATCGGCCACTTAGAAAACGAGTGACAAGTGGTGGGGGGTCAGGGGAAGAACATTCAACGCTTCAGTGCGCTCACTCGTTGCTATCTGAGCCTGTTATAAGCTATACAAATGGCATGCAAGCGGGGTATCGAGAGTGCTTCACCCCTACGTAAGCTGCAATGTGACTTGCCTCCCGTCCTCTTTTGTCCCCCCCTCCCTCTATCCCGAAGCCAGTTAATGAAGTTATGATTGAAGGTTAAATTCCATGAAATTGGCTCGGTTAATGGGTACGCGTCCTGCCATGAATGCAAATCATTGTTAAAAATTCGCCGGTATTATAGCGAGAGATTTACATCGAAAGAACGATTTTTTTAATGCGCCTTTGAGAACGGTTGCTATAATTAACTCACGGGAAATGTTGAATGTTGAAATGTTATATTTACCAAAGTGACTGGTTATAATTAACATCAGTATCAAACGATTTAAAGATATATTATTGTTTCTCCAGGATAAATAACGTACGATTTTAATGATTTTATTTAAACAGCATTTTCTATTAAGATCGTATCTTTCCTATTAAATGTTATATATAAGTATCCATAGGTAATTTCATTTTATTTATTTTTTTTTTTTGCGTGAAAAGAAACGTGATCTGTGATCAAAAAATTTCTATTACAAGAAAATAAAAGAATCCCTGAGTGTCAGTCAATTCCAACTTTCACGTACACTCTGTACGTCGTACTATTATTTGCTTTCTGTGCATCGTACTAGGATTAAAGCGTAGCGTGTGCTTCATGTTACGAAGATAAAACACACAAACGAGGTAGGACTTGCATTCCCATCAGAAGTACAAACAGGCGCGTCCAACGAGCGAACGGATAGAATTATTTCGCTTGCGTAATTTCAACGCAGATTAATTAACAGATATCTGAGACCTAGTTGAATTCTCTTCAGTGTTAAAATATGTTTCACCGGGCGCGATGTAGTCACACGGCCAGAGTTCTAGGTGCCGGCAGAAAAGAGGTGAGAAGAGAGGCAAGAAAAGTGAGCCTCGAGTCGCCCGTGTAAATAAAGGAAGTCTTCCTAGATCCAAGGTCAAGTGCTTTTTATAGTACTTCAATCTCGTTGTTCCTGTTTCTGCTCCGTTTTACACGTTTCTCGTGCTTTCAGCCGCGTGGCGAATGGAAACGCGGCACTTGCCTTTGCCTGGCGGCCGCGCACTGGCTAAAATAATAATGCATTTGCAAGTTGCGTAGAATTTGAATAACAGTCGTGCTTGAATAATACAGATATGTAAATGGAGGTTAACTCGGGTTAGGCAGGATCATTTATATTGTATTCGAGTCATCGTCTTGCTCCTATCTGCACTGACAGTGTTTCCCTATCTGCTTGCACGTTTCGCCTCTTCATGTTGTTCCGCGTCATCTTCGCTTGATCCGCTTGTTTATTCATTCCGATCTTTCTTCAACTAACACGATTTTGTTCCTGGTTTACTCGTTTTCGCAACTTTGCATTCTTGGTGGCCTTGCGTTGTCTGTTGTTGCTTGTTTCAACTTCGCTGGTTAGGATTAAGGATTTTCTCCGAGAAACAATTGTGTACGCATGTAACACGACGTTATTCCATTGCTGTTGGTGATAAGGAATACATTCAATGTTGAATAGTGTCGTAACAATGTAACTTTGTAAAAACATTCTATGGTTAAACAAAAGTGTTATATAAACATAGGTCGTATAAAGTTTTATTAAAAAGTTGTTATAGTTTTTTGAAAAAGTCTATTGCCTAAAAGATATACCAAAGGTACCAAATTTCATTTATTTATCTATTTGTATTCACATCAACATGGTTGATTTAGGAATCTGATTTTCTATGATGTTGGTAGTCCAGTTAGACTGCGCACTGTTCAGTTTTCCAGAAGGATAACACGGGAGCTAATTTTGGATTCGTTTCTGTGTTTCTAACGGGAGGCTCTTCCTTCCAACTTATTTCAAGCTCATTTACCTTCAGCCGCTGTACTTTTAATGAAAATAAAAAGTAATAGAACCGTATTGTCTTAGCCGTTTCTACTAAATTCTTGTTTTCGGTCCCATTTATGCTGTTACGCACAGCTTTTACCGTTAACTTCTTTTCCTTTCTTGTGAGACTTACACGCTCTTTTATTGGCGCCTTATCGGCTTTTTCTATTTCAGTTCTCGTTTCTCCGTCTGACATTTTACTTTCCTGACATACTTTTGCATAATTTTTAACTTTTAACTTCCCATTTTCAAACGAATCGCTCTTTTCATTGAATTAGTATTGACGTTGATTCGTGTTGCATGAAAATGTCCCAAATAATAAAACCCGCTGCTGTAGACTGTTTTCTGTTGAATACACTGCTTTTTTTTTGTATTTTTTGTCCTGTTTCGATCTGAATTGTTACGGGAGCCGTCCGTAAGGCAGACACGTTTTCTCGAATTAGGAGTCGCAGGTGTAATGTTCCGCGAAACAGTGTTAGTGCGGTGAAGCCGGGACGAATGAGATACAGTACGTCGTTCGAATGCTACGTGCCTTCCACTTGGAATCAAATAAAACCGTTCGATACATTTCAGTCGATCTATATTGAATTTAACGCATCTTATCCGAAAGTATTAGGTTGCTACGTATAGAATTAAAGTAAGTCGCAAAAATACTCGTATTTTTGTATAGCGGCTGAAAAGATACATTCGAATATGCTTAAGTCCTCAGCTTCTGGTGACCTAGGGTACTAAAAACGACGAACACGATGGACACTTACGATCAGGGAATTGTTTTGTGTACCGGAATTGTTCTCTTATGCACGGTTTAGTTTCATCATAACGTAGATCAGTTCAATTACTGACTGCGGATATGATCTTGAGCACTTTATAACATAAACAGTAAGTTCAAATGTGAATATAATATTATTTTACAATTTTATTACATTTTTGGTACCCAAAGTGACCTGAAGCTAATGACGTAAGCATATTCGGATGTACTTATCTTTTCAGTCGCGTCGAGATGTAATAAAGAAAGATATAAGTTTTCCTCATAAAAAATAACGATGATCTTGAAAAAACTATGAGAACTAACCGGACAAAAAAAAATTGTCTACTATGGTATTCCTCCATCGGTACGATTTAAATTACGCTACAAATATTTGTTGCGCGATTAAAAATAAAGGAGATATTTGGGTGGACTCTTTTAGCTGAGACACCCTGTATAACAAGCTGAGGTATATTAAACAAAATGTTCTAACTGTTACGATACATTGTCGCTAATAATTTCAATAGTATCCTGGAATTTTAACGAGACGGTCAGGAAACGTAAAATGATATCCGAATATTCTGACGCGATCAAAATTTACCACCCCTTTCTTTAAGATTAATGAACAAAAATATGGCTTTGTTAAATAAGTGAAACTTGATTATCTGTCAGTTGAAATAGATACCTTATCAATTCCTTCACATAGTAACGAATCAAGCAATAATTGTTTGATAGTAATAAGAGCCACTTTATGTAATAATTATCAATATCGTTATAAGATATTTATAATTGGCTTTTATAATGTATGATATAGAAACTCAATGCCGTTTAACGTAGTATCAATACAAATTATCGAATCGCCGATAACAATGAAATTCGAATCCCGTTGGTGGCCAAGAATATTTCGGTGTAGGTGCTCTCTAGGCGCAAGCATCGGTTCTTTCGCTATTTTCTCGGAACGGAGGCAATCTTCTTGGTATTTCGATCAGCCCGTTCCTCTCGTTCGCCAACTTTGCATGAAACTTTCGATGGAAAATTGAATTCGAGTCGATGCCGCGCCGAATCGAATGCGCCTTCGGTTATTTATTTCGTAGCCAACGTACGTGCGGATAAAGGGATGCTTGGATTGAGAGCGCAGGGAGAGGATTTCATTCGCTGGAGTCGATGACTCAATAACCAATTACCGTTTTATACGACCCTAAGAAGGTGGCGTTTTATCGCAGCCCTCCGAGATGCGTTGCTATATTTATGCAAATTGCTAGCCGGCTTTCTGGAAGCCGGTGAACTGTAAAATACGGCCGGGAATTCGGTTACATCTTCTCGTTACGCGCCCTCTCGCCGCTTTCCCGTACGGTTTCCTATTGAGATTTCTCTTTGATTCGCTGATATATTTGGCGTACGATATCCAGACTCTTACCTTTGTTGAATTTTCATTGAATGGAATGAAAATTCAAACGAAACTATTGGAACAACTTGTACGAATCTGTATGTACAGTACTACTGTACATACTTACAGTATGTACAGTACTATGTATAATTGCAATTAGGTATTTAGATGACGATCGTTTCATTTTCCAGTTTAAATATTCCACTGGTTACCTCGTGGAATTCATAAAACATCGATAATATTTAGAATATTAAATTTGTATTGCCGATACCAATAGCTTCCAACCTTTTTAATGGCATTAGAAGTGTTAATAATTAATCCTTATTACTTCGTGGCAAGGGGCTAAAAAAAAAATTGAGCGTATCGTTAACGTGATCACCCGGTATTCGTATAACAAGGCAGTGGCTGAAAGGAAGTGCAGGTGACAAGGCGACGACACAATTAGGTTCTCGCGAAGCGACGTGAGATAAATTTAAACGCGTAACCGCGGAATCGTGGCAAGGCTACCTAGAACGGTACCGGAAACCGAGGACTGAAAGAAGTTCCCTTGATACGAGAACGAAATAGCTCTTCAGTTTTTTTTTTTTCACGATTCACTGTCTCGTAATAAAAGCAAAAAGGTATAAGGGTAGATAGGTGGCCGAGGTGAATAGCGTCGAGGTCTACATATAGCCATATAGCCGGCGTTCTCGATGATCTACAATCTACATTGAAACGAAATTACGTTGCAAAAAGATAATGCACGCCTCTTGAGCACGAAGGGCCACTATCACCACTTTCGAAAGACATTTGCCCGGATAATGACATCCCTGGGGAATATCATTTAACGTGACGAATCTTTTTTTTATTGTTCCTTCTCGAAAACTATGATAGTTATGGCTTATGGTGGTAATAAAATTTATTTTCCAGGGATACCTTCTAACCGGAAAATTCTGATTTTAGTTTATTTTCATTTTCTAGTATTATTTCTAAAATATTACAGTTATTATTGAAATCTTGTGATTAATTCAGGAATTTCGTATTAAGTGTTACATATAACTGGATAGCTAATTTCTCCCGCTGCAATATTTCTTTAATTTTAAATTCTAATTATTTTTCGCTATAAACTTACGTACATTACGAAGCAATATTTCATACAATATTGATGTTGTAATCAATATTTGTTGTAAAATTCGATGTTTAATGGAATATTATCCGGTGCACGTAAGTGACCACCAATGTTAATTTATGGGCTGAGTAACGACTTTCCGATCTTGGATACTTGCCATCCTGCGGCTTAGTAAAAGGGGGTGGTAGGAGGGGGAGATCGGCTTTACTGCCTCAAATAAATTTCCTCAAAGGATGCGGTCTGATCCATAAAGTAAGAAATCCCTGATAGGCTTTCGCTTTCTTTTCCTTCCCACATTTCACTGGGTCGGCATGATATTTTTATCGCTTTGATTAAACGCGTTCGATGTCGGAAGAAGTTTTGCTAGATAAATTGGCCTGGCCTGTTATCACTGGACGTCTTGAATCCGCTTGTAACGCGAAGCATAAATTTCTGGCTGAGTTCAAGGCGTAACGAGAAGTAGAAGATGCCATCGACAAAGCTAATAGTTGTGGTGAATAAGTTGCTGTCGATAACACGTAACAGAAGTTTCTCAGGTCACTGGTTATTTCTGTAATCGATGATTCCGAATTGACAGGAAATCAATAACGATCTGTCAACGATCGGATACCCACTTTTCGCCTTTGCGGTCGCTTTCTTTGATACGACGATTCGAAGGGTCATTCTTTGAACTTCTTTCTCTTCAGTTTTGTACAATGCGAGCTCGACGTCGTTTAGCTTGATAAAATATCATTTTGATTGTTTGCTTTCGGAGAATATTTTTATATTTCCATTCATCTGCTCAAAAATAATCCGTCATGAAAAATTTACAGTTACTTTTTAGCCGAGAAATTTAGATAAAATTGATCAAGTCATACACCTTGTAGTCTTTTAGTGTTGATGCTCATAGCAGAACAGTTTCAAGTGCAGAATATTAATATTTGCTATTGTATTGTATTGTATAATAAAATAAAGTTTGATATCAAATTGTGTTCGCAATACAAGATTATTGAGTCTATCCAATCTCGATGACGGTCACTTTTCTTCTCTCAGATTTTTATATTGCTTTATGATCCTTCTCTAACAAAAGAATTTTCTTTGAAAAAGATTTTATTGGCCACATTTTCTTTGACAGAACTTTTTAAGAAACGAGGTACTTTTCTCTCTTCTGACAGGTGATTGTTCGGAATTGATATTCTTTCGGCAGAAAACCCGTTTCATGGTGCTTTACAACTTTTACCTTTCATGATTTTTACATTTTATAAATGTGACACATTTGACAGAGCTTCATAATAAGTTTTAAAATAATTTTTTAAAGAATAATAAATGTTTTAACATTTTTATTAACTGGAAAAGGAAATATTAGGTTTCTGGTCGTTAATGATTCGTTTGTTATGGATCGAAACTCTCTGATAAAAGGTACCTTAATTACTAATAATATGGTTTCGCTCTTTACAGTTTTTTCGACAGAAAGTGCATAATTTGAATTTAACCAACTTTTATCGAGGGTACCTTAATGGTCACATTGCTTCCGCTAACAATAATTCGAACTACTTATAATAAACTCATCTTATTAACTTTGCGAGTCGTTTTACGTTCGGCTTATGAACTTCTTAACGTTTCCGCATCGGAAGATTTTACGAGGACCCGTATAAAATTCATATTAACAGCGCCATATGTCGCCAGGTTCGGTGGCATTTAACGTGTCCCCGAGTCGCATCGGCGCTCAGCTTACGTTCGCAAATTTGTTCCGTTTTCGCAAGAATATGAAACGGCAAATATTGAACTGCAAACTCGCCGATGTATAAATATTTCCGTGTTATTGCACCCGGTTCGCGTATTTGTGGATCGTTACCTTTGCTTCGTTTATCGCACGAATAACACCGTCGGGGACAAACAACGAAAAGGGACAACTGTCACTTCCAGGTCGAATTGTTTATTGTAATCGCTGATTGTGTTTCTTGTTCGTCGCTCATCGCGGTGGAACTGTATGTAAATTGAAAGAAAATGAGATTCCAGGCGAAGAAAAAGAAAATGTTACCGTGATTTCTGCGCTGGAAGGAATTGACGGCGGACTGTCGAGATTGAACGAACGACTTAGGGCGGACTTTCAGGGGCGAGGAACGAAGGCGTACGGTAGAGGAAGATGAGGGAAAGAAAAAGGAACTCGTTTCAGCTAGATTTGGTTAGATAATCCCTCCTTGTTGGTCGGGGATTCGGTGACGACGAAGAATTGTCGAGAATAATAATTTCAGACTTGTAGCCGGGCTCACGGGGTAAATCCACCCAATCTCGTAGCCTGCCGGGGAAATAATCGAATTTTTGACTGAAGAGGTGACTCGACATTGATTGTATTTGAATAATTTTACTTTAAACCGCGACCTAATCGACGAAATTTCATTTCGTGTTATTAAATTCATGATTCATGACGGTGACCTTTGTTATGCAACATTATTCTCATATATGGACGTACAGGGCGAAAAGGTAATCACTGCGGTCAGGGAAATGTTTCAAATCAAAATTCATTGATTTCTGATAGAACAATGTATTTTGGTAACAAAAGTTACGTTTGTTATTCTTTTTGGGACAACTACAAATAATCGATCACCGGAATCATCAGTCCTGGAATAAATGTTTATAGTCGTTAGAATCTTGAAGTGACTTATTTTTCTTAATCCTGCCAGCAAACTTTCGCAGCATTGTTTTACAACGCGACAGCCCGGCGAAATTGAATTTTCATCCTTGCTTTCATGTATCCCCGGTAATTGCTGTACGCTTTACCCAAATCCAGGTAGATCCGACCCTTGCGAACGCTGAGACGCTTGCGCTATACGTGCACACATACGATATAATGAATTTGCGTCATGAAATCCCTCCTTTTGATTACTTGTGCCGGTGCTGCCTATATAATCTTACAATCTTCAGCTATCACCTGGCGCAGTTCCGGTATCGCATCAGCCAATTATCTGTGTTACCTTTGATGTCATCCACCTTCCATAGGTGTTTACTGTAAAGCCACTTTGACAAAGGATCTTTCTGCAAATAGAAGAGGACTGATGCCGTGCCACCGGATTTCTCCTAGCCTTGCCGTTTTCTTCCGTTGGCTCGAGAACCATAGACAAAGTCGTTGACAAAGAGCCGCTTTCAAATTGAAATTTTCCCTATCCAGAGAAATCAGCAAACGTTTTCAATTAAATGGAAGGGGTAATACCTTTTTGAAGTGTTTGCATAAAAGGATGGATTACATGCGACTTAAAATATAAAGCAATTAAAATCATGAATTTCAAAATTTCGAGCAAAGGTTTCTCTTCTAGTTTCGTTAATCATCTGCTTGCGTTTCAATTTCAAATTAAAAGTTTTCTAGAAATTGACGTGTATTGTCCCTTTACATTGTATGTAGCAACTTCAAATAAATCTGGAAACTGGCACGTAAATTTATCGAAGCTCTTTTAATGACATAATCTTTCAATCGATTTGATGGTCTGAGTGACTACGTGGAAAAGCGCCGTGCCATAAAAGGGAAATAAAATGGCGAGGGAAAAAAAGAGGAGACAGAATGAGAGCTAAAGAAGCTCCGCAAAATTGTTGCAAGGGTTTACTTTAATCTGATCCATGGTTCAGAGAATCGTAAAGGCCGTTCGCCACGAAGATAGCTTAAAACACGTACGTGAGAGAATTACGAAGTTTCCGATGGGGCTCCGTACCTTTCTCTTAACACCTCTTGCAAAAAGTTCCTCCTGACACGATGCCATCTCATATTTCTCGATTTCTGTGAACGTTCCTCGCACTTTATCAATGTCAAATTTTATCGACTGTGCGTATTAAGCAAAATACTGATAATGGTAGAAATGATGATAAAGTTACTGCTTTTAAAACTTCCTTCTCAGCGACCTGAGGTTCAAAGTGATTTTTTCCTGACTCTTAAAGTTTGCATTTATAGCACATCCGAAGGTAACCGGCTTAAGTGACATTCCATGCGATGAACTATATGGGGAGTTAAATAGCTATAACTTGAACGCCGAGATGCTAATAACCTTCGGACCGTGGTGAAACGGTTGCAGAAATAAAACGGAAATAAAACTTCACAAATTACGTCGACGTAGACCGACCCATCCTTTCGTCATGGAAAAGTGTTCTGAAGACGCATGCCTCGCTACGTCTCGTAAATTTAATTGACGTCTTCGTGCTTCGTTCCTCCCGTCGTTTCCATGTTTCTCGTTGCTCGCTGGATTATTAATAAACCTCCTGCGTCGCTTAGGATGAAGCCCGACAAATAAAAAGCAACGGATAAAAATGATGCACGGTAATGAGGATGATTCACAAATTTCCAACGCGATCAAAACCGAGCCACGAAACGAAATTAGAGAAGGGGATCAAAATTAATCGAAACAATTTCCTTGTAGGGTAGACGCTCCAATTACTGCCACCCTGAGATTGTAAAGTAACTTCATTCAATCATTTACCCGTTGTTTAATTTAAAAATCGTCCCAGTTTCAAATGTTTAACATTATTTTAACAATTAATCAAAGGTTTTTTAAAATTCCCGGTGTCCTTATAACTGTTACCTTCAAATTCTATAATTGCCATTCAGCAATTGTTTGTGTGAATAATTGCTAAAAAATTTTATTTAAAAATACATAATTTAGGCTTTGGGATAACAGTAATATATGAAAATGAGTTGTAATAATTCTTATACCACGAAGCAGCAACTATTGTTCTTAAAGCTTTATTTTGGAATCTGTCAATAATACGTCTCCAGAATTGAAGATTACAAATTAAGTGAAATGATTGTGGAAATTTATTCTGCTTCCAGAATACCCTTTCATTCGCATTTTCAATTGGGATTTTTCGTATATTTTTTAATTAGGAAACTTACGATGCTATATATTTATATCAGAGAAATGTAAATAAGAAAATACAAATAAAATTTATGAAATTATTAACACGTTCGCCTTGGCGGCCCCCAGTGGCCTACGCTATAAATTTAATTTAAAACAGGGGAAAGGAAGAAAATTTACAATGCTATTAATATTTTACTAACAACACGACGTTGCAGGCTGAATAATTACATTGAAAAATTATAATGTATAATATACAAAACAAGTTTTAATGAGAAAATGTGAACGAAATTAATAGCGAAATTATGAACAGGTTGATTGTTCCTGTCGTCGTTAATGATCGACGTTGCAAATTTAGTTTCACCAAATAATTGCAAAATAATAAGCAGAATAAGATTTTGTTCCTTCTAATCTTAAAGGTTCTGGCGAAAAGAAAAGTTCAAAATATAATTTTTGATTCTTAAATTGATCTCGTTAGCAGAACTAAAAATATTAATTTTTCTTATAATAAGATTTTATGAATTGTATGACGTTTTATTTATCCAAATAATTTTTGGTATACAAAGAAGGGTATTATTACGTGGTTACCCCAATGATTATTTTGCAATCTGTTATAAAAAAATACGCAATAGCACTTGATGAAGCAATTTATAACGAGTTGAATTTATCAGGAAATTAAATTATAGTGTACAAGATAAATGAACGGTAAAAGGTTATTCATATTTATAGGGTGCACTATTCTCCCCGACTGAACCGGTGAAATTGAAACGCACCAAAGGCTTTTCCCGGTGACAATGCCACAGTTAATTAATCGTCAAATATTAATGTCTGGTTAATCACTTAGTCCCAGTCGACAAAGTCCGACTGATTGTGCGCTCAGTTAGCTTTCGTCTGGTCTCTTCTTTTTCGTCGCACACTTTCACTCTCCCTTGGTCCCTGGCGCAAAGTGGGTAGCAAACAAGGGGCGAAACTCTTTGCTTGGAATAATAAGCGGCATTAATATTTGCTCGATTCTTAAACGATAAGTTCGTTGATATATCAAAGGCTCCAGTTTCGGGGTCTCTGGTCGCTCATTGTCTTGCATGATCATTCAAATCCCTGGCCGTTTCCCGGGCGACTACCGTTCGACGGATATACGATTGTGAAAATAATCTTTTGTTCTGGTAATTGTTCCTCATAAACGTACTGTTCCCATTGATTTATAACGTCGTTTATTATTACGTACGTCAAACGCAATGTCAAAGGTACGAATTTTAATTTATTCATATTGTAAAATAATGATGTAGGGAATCTGAATAGTTCCTTTTATTACACGAACACCGCGTGAATTGGTGTGCATAACATCTACCAAATTATTCTATTGAAAAACTCACGTGAGATTTCTTTTCTTAGAAAATCGATTTAGCTTTATTATGTCGTTGGTAGTAAATTTTCTGTTTTCAGATACTTTGAAAGTTTAATAAATGCTTTTAACTGGTTTAAAAAGCATGTTGCAAATGCACTAAAACAGCCTCTGTGATAGAATTCATGCGATAATTGTTAATTTCTGTAAAACCGGATTCGGATAAAATTGAATTTCAGGTTTCATCATTTTCAATATATGCAGATTTTATTCCCTCTAGGCAATATGAAAGATGTTAAGATTTAGAGTTAAAATATTTGCTCGCGTGTACTAACATAACGCGATAAATATTCTCAAATAGTTAATTAACTTTTTAAAAAAATTCCATGATTTGTATTCGGAATTTTCTGGAAATTATAGTTTTAAACAAAAGAAGAGACAAAAATAAAAATAGGAGATACAGGAGCAAATGAAGCAATTTAAATGTTACTTCTCGGTTACCACCGTTCAAGAAAAATTTTAATTAACGGAATTTCGTTTCATCAACTTTATTTCTACCGCGGTTCTTATACATTTTTCCCCGGCGTAATTTGCATGATCTCTTCCCATTTCACCGGCTGAATAAATGAGAGATTTCCCTAAATGCAAATCCGAGTTCGGTATGCGGTTACGACTACAATAAAAGTCGTTCAAGTAATCTCGGACACTTATGTCGGAAAAGTGGTTTCGCCCGCCTTCGCGGGGAAAGTCATTTCATGGCTGCAGATGTTATAGCAATAATTGAAACTCCATCGTTCTTAATCGTCCGCCAGTTATGTAAAAACGTGGAATCAGTCAGGATTTCTGAGAATCCTTGCACGCACATTACCTCTCGTTTGCATTCAGTTTGCATGTTTAAAATTATCATTTTAACGCGCCGAAGAATTCCTTCGATGTGCCCCGATGGCTGTACCGTTCCACTGTATGAATATGCGCGACAGTATTTCGTGGGGAAGCCTTTAAATGTACGATTTACGAGTGACTCTTTATTAAGTCGTTTACTGCCAGTTGCAGAGATATTCATATCTTCTTAATTAATAATAACTGAACGTGCGTGATACCTTATTGAAAGGAATGGTAATGTATTAACGTTAGAACTGTCAATGTTCGATGTACGATTACTTTTATATTGAAATAGAGCAGAGGAATAAATAATTAAGTCGACTTTTCATCGTGCAATAAGTTCGGCCGTTTTATTCACCATCAATGTCCCCTATAAAAAGTTCTATAAAATCGTGACACGCGCTTTTTGAGTGTATCGTTTCTTTTTAAAACCTTAACAGACACAGGGGTCATATCTATAGTTTCACGATTCATTCGACCGCAATCTTTATTTGCGTTCGAGGGTGGCGGTTTGATATTAAAAGAGATCGATTCGGCCGGTTTTATCATTTGATGTATCGTACGTCAGGCCGTAAATATTCCTGGAGATTTCGACCTCGGACTTTCGTAATCCTGAAATATACGAGGAAATAAATCGATTGGCCGTGCGTATTTTCGGTAGTACTATGCGATTTAACAGGCGCCAAGAGTTGCGATTTTTACACGAAAAAAATTGAATGCAGGAAATAGACAACGTATCTTTATCGACGTTCGTAACTGAAAATAAATAGAATTCTATCGTGTGGGTTATAATTATTCTATGGATTATCGCGTGCAATTTAAATGGAGTTCATTTTATGCATACGTTAATGCCACAATTTCCTGTAACAGTGTAGATGTATGCGTAGAGTACCGGCAAGTCGCTAGCACGTTATTGCATTGCATTGTTTCTTCCCTGTTATAAATTATAATTGTATGTGATTACGTTATCGCATATTTAATGGCGGATTTCGAGCATGAAAGTCTGATACAATTTAACACGTTGACTGCCACAGTGAAAACGGACGTGTGTAGTCAGACACGTTAAAAGCTTAATTATTAAGAATACGATTAATTAATTTTCAACTTCAACTTTTCAGTTTGATATCCACGATTTATTTCTTCGTTTCTTTTGTTAACATGTTTACTGCCAAGGATTACGAAGTAGCTACACCAGCTATGAGTATATTCCTACCTGGCAGTCAACGTGTTAATGACACAATACTCTATTTAAGATATAATTTGAATTTTCTGTGTTTGTGAAAATGAAGGATTAAGTACCTTTAGAAGTACGCGCGCCTCCAAATCAGTTCATTCATTATTATACGCGCGAGCCACAGTCGTACACGGTGGAATGAGCGAAGACGAAGGTTTTTTAATTAACGATAGAAATTTAATATTTTAGCGAGAAATTACATCAGTACACAAAGAATTAATTTAACAAAATTCCTGTATCATTTTGGAATAGATAAGCTTGAATAATTCCTAACAAACATCATCAAGTTATAAATTGATCGAGTTACTATTTTATTTTCATTTTCATAATGAAATGCTGAAATTATACTAAACTTTTGATGCACAACAATTTAATACTCTTAATGTTCGATCATGAACATTTTGAGTGCAATGCTTTGCACGATGGCTAATGTTGTTTGACATTCGGCTGTACAAAAGTAAAGTACGTGACAGTAAATCTGCGGTCAGTTGAATCACCGTTGTAAACGTGGCAGTTACTGTTTTAATCGTTGGCATGTGCGGAATGGTGGAAATGGTTGTTTTGTATCCCGCTTTTTATGCAGCCTTAGCGATACTAACCCGTTAACGTGACAATTGGGCAATTTTCTTTTCTCAGTTTTATACGCATTTAACGAGTGCTTTAATTAAAAAGGAACTCTTTAAAACCAGAAGTACTTACTTTCAGGTGGTATTATTAAATATAATTCTTTTCTTACAAATATCACCGTGACTGATTTAATCGTTAACAAACTTTATGTTAAACTAAATTAGATTTTTAATTAAATGTGTTATTATTTTGGAATCAATCAAAGTCAGATTTTTAATATCAATCCTTGGCATCTGAAACACGATATCAAGATAAAAAGTATCAGTCTTCGTTTTAATTTATAGGAAAACCCTTAAATCCTTTTATTTTTTTCGGCTAATTGTTTGAAGAATTAATTTAAAACCACCGCACAAGTGGTGCAATTTACAATTTAACATTTGCTTATTGCTGTCCATAACATAGAAAGAAGAAATTCAGACTGTCGATGAACTATCAACGTTCGATTTCCCTTTCATTTTTCCGAACGATTTGCAACCTTGTCGTTCATTCTCGTCCCATTACACGTCGGTGCACAGATTAAACGACTGTGTATTGTCAGAACAAACCAGATATAGCGCATCATTCGAGAACGTCGTGGGATTCTTTTTAACGCGAGTTGCGTCGTCGCGAAATAATTCCGGGGCTCATATTCGATTCAATTTCCCCGGGCTTGGTTTAATGCTGGTCGCTCGGTGTCGGTGTTCCCGTATAATCCGGGATCGATCCTCGAAAGTTTCACGGGTAAGAGAGTAAAAGTCGTGCACGAGCATGTCGCGAACGATTTTACGGAGCCATCGGTTTCAATTATTGCGGTGGTCAGATAGCCGTGACAGTTTCCACGCGGATACAAACGAGACTTCTCACGCGCCCGTGTTTCCCGATAATTTCGACGGTTGATTCGCCGAAGTCTACCCTCGACTGAAAGTATAGCCGCGTAAATAATGAAGTCAATTAACGGGACTAATTATTTTTCGAAGGCTACCGCTTTGGGACGTCAATCATTCGTGAAGGGGAGGTACATGCGAGCTGATCCTCGTTGTTGCTCGACAGCGGGTTTTCACCGTTCCATATTCACGAAGAAAAGAATTTACATTTCCCCGTCAGTCGAACGTGTTAGACGCGATTTTTGCTTCAGTCGGCGTGCACCGACACCGGTTCTGCAAAAAAATGTGAATACTCAATCAACGAAATGCGCGAATAACGACGATGGATCAAGACGCAGCGAGTTTCGCCGCAAGAAAGAAAGGGATATCCGACGTGTCATTAAGGAACAAGTGATAGTTGTTGTTTCGAGTGTTCGGCTGTAACGGTGTGGATGTTTATCGGAAATCTGTCAGAAAATTATCACACTGTACGTCAGCCTGCAGACGAACGAGTAAACTATTGACATCGTTAGAAAGTTCGGTTCTCTCGTTTGTTTGAAACGAATTACTAGAATTTTCTTTTTCAGTTGATCGTTTAACCCTCCATGCACTCGCTTAACTTTAAGGTAACGTAATAAATTTCTATCATAAATTCAAAATCTTGTTTCTCACATTTTTTTCATTATGTACTATTGTGATTTACATGTGTGTCGGTCAGAATAATAGTATTATATCTCCGAACTTTCTAAAAACAAAAATTTAATATAGCGAGTTTCGTTTTGTTGTTTATACAATGATATAATTAAACATAACTTTATTCCAAAATAAGCATCAAAGGTTGAAGTAACAAATACGGTAATCATTTATACACCGTACTAATAATATTTTCATCTAGAAAGAAAGGGTTAACGAATGAACACCTTTCAGTCAAAATAGAACCTTCTTTAGTAGTCTTTTATTTTTATTTCATATAGGCAATAAATATAATGGTGGTAGTGTATATTGATATAATATGGTTATTCACAAGAGTAACACCAGTGAAACATTTCTGTTGAAATTCACTGTGAAGTTTTATTTTCTACTGTTTCTATTATAATTTCTCACATAAAAAATAATTGGATACCACATATCACTATCATTTAATTTGAAGAAAGTCATATCTTATACACTTTTTTTTTTACCAATTTAATTTATTATCTTCGTCATCTTTGGACCCTAACAAACAAAGCATTTACAATAATAGTTGACACGAGCGATGTCAATTCGCTGTCAATTTTTCAGAGGAAATAGTCAGGCTGTAAAAAGTTTTATGCTCACGGAGCTGGCAAATCGAGCAAAGTTTCGGCGTTTCACATTACGAATTTCTTACTCCAGTAGCGACGGAATCCGTACTTCGGTTCCTTTTCCTTTTTCATACTTTATTGCGAAGACACGTACCTATGAGTTTTCTGAACAATGTACTCTCCAAACTACCTTTGTACAAGATCCGCCATACCTATTGTCAAGATTTTCTTACGATTCGCTTCTCAGGAATTCTGTATTCACTATATTTAGCTGACGGTAGTGCTATAATGATTTCTCGAAATAAATGAAAAGTACTGTATTTTTATATATTATTACTTTGATTATTCTACAAATATACATGGTGATCATTTGGCGTCTGAAGTGATATAATTAAAAGAGATGTAAATTTTAGAGGAAAAGCTTTTTAAAATACTAAATACAGGTCTTATGAATTAATTATTCTGGTTTTTGATTTTGTTTGATAAAAAGTAAAATTTGAAATTTTTTAAGTTATGTAACGAAGATTTATTAATGAAAGTTATATAGTATCGAACAGTAGTACATAGCAGTGGTAATTTTTTTTCTAGGTTCTATTTAAATAAATTGGTTGTTTGAATCATTTTAAATAAAAAGATATGTTGGTATAATATTAAAAAAACATTAATAGTGCATGAAATATTTTAAGTTTAGTAATAATATAAGGAACTGAATATTAGATATTCGCTATTAGACAATACTAATCTGTAATTGTATTGATTGATTGCTTATTCAAACGAGAAACCAGTCATTTCGTATTGAGGACATTGATATTATGTTTAAGTAGTCATTTTCGTCAAACTAATTGATACGTCCTAAGTGCTGTGTTTTGTAGTGCATTTATGTCATTAAATCATGTCAAATTTACCGCTTTCAGAAGATTGCCATTTGATATACAGCAACGTAATACCCTTTATGTTATATAAAGTATCCTCTTCAGAATTTCATGATTAAAAGCCGTCTCGCTGTTTTTCTGTCACGTTTAGCGGCTCAAAAATGAGAAGATTATAAATTTCAGTCGTTGCTGCACGTTTCACCGATCTTTTATTTTTCGTGGAACCGTGCACATAGGTTTAATGAACATTTAATTGCAACAGCATTTTGGTCCCTCCTTTTCCCTCTTGTCTGACAAGCTGGCGATTCGTCGGCTCTCATACGTTCCCTTTTTTTACTTTCTCTCTTTTATACCGTTAATTCCTCAAATCCGTTTCAGTTTAATAATATAATTGTTTAACGCACTAATTTACTCATTCCATGCGAAGACGCAGTATTTATGAACTCGCGTTTACGTTTGACACGTATGTTCACTACATACAAATTTTTAACGGATGAAAGAATGAAAATTTCGATCACAATTTGATACATGCACATATTGGGTTGTTTGAATAATGTCCTATTGTTTGCGATAACTATAAAAATGTTAATATTTACAAAGCTTCTTTTATATAAATACGTTTTGCAGATCGAAAGGCAAAAATTATTAGGAATGTAAAAACGTGACCGAAACGAAAATAAAGATGCGTGTTGATTCTGAAAATATTGCAATCCAGTGTGTGTGAATGCTGATATTAGACTTTTTCGTTTGAATATTGATCATTTTTGTTTCGAAAAATGTATCATATTTTATAGATTGATCGATACTCATGTTTATACTTTTAGAGATTTTAGCAAGTAATAATATGTTTTATGCAAGCAGAGAAGTTGAATTAAAATTGATTACGAATCTTCTGGATGGATAAATAGAAAAACGAAACATAAGAATAAACAAATAATCCTTGAGGTCGTTGATATCTCATGTTAACAATGAATACATTTATTAGTAATAATGACAGTTACCAAAATAAGAAAAAACAGATATCTCTGAATACTGTTTAAGATATTGAAAGAAATTTTGACATCTTGTCGTTTAAAAATCATAATTTTTTTATTTAAATTAACATTGTAATATGAAGTTAAATATTTTACAGCTCTGCGCAAAAATTTGGTAGAGAAAGAAAGATGTATTTGAAACAATCTCGGTAGATGAAAAAGGTTTAATGCAGAAGCTGTGTCCGCGCTGAAGGCGAATCTATTTTTAATTAAAATTGACGTTTTTGTTTTAATTTCTTGAGCACGATGCACATCAGCTGAACTTAAGTGAAAAAGACAGCTGGTAGCGTTTAAACGAAGGAACGGAAAGGGACGGAATAAGATTAAAATCTAAGAAACTATTTTTAAAATCAGATATTCATTTATCTGTTTTAATCGGATGCCAAATTTACGATTAATTATAAAAAATAATTTCATATCCTTCGATTTAACCATTCAACGGTAGAAGGCAATCGTTTGAATGACATTTTAAACCGTTGCAATTTATTTTCATTCCATACATTTTACATTGTTTCAACAATGTATGAAGATATTTTAGTTCAACTTCCATCTGTTTGATAGCCGTGGGTCATGATTGACCCGATTTCGTCATTCAAAGATTAATATTCGTTTCTCGAATAAAACATCTGGAGCAGTATACCTAGTAATTATAAACATAATTAGAAAAATAACACTCCCTTTTTGTGTAATCAAGATTCTTCCTTTAGTCGATATTCAATAAATCAATTCCTTGCGATGTATCTGAGATTGAAATCCCGTAAATCGTCCTGGAATGGGTCGATAACTTCGCGTGCCAGATTTTTCGATTATAAGTTTAATCGGAACTGAGCCACTTAGATTTTTCACACGTCGAATCGTATTTCCTTCAAGAGAAAAACAGAAAGGAGCAACGAGTTTCTGAACCCGTTCAGATAGTTACCATTGTTTATACCATCTATGGTGTTTCTTTCCTTTCAAATCATCATTTTGTTCATTTATTTTTTGAATAAAATCTAGCTTACGAAACTCAAACCAATATTTAACATATTGTTGACTGGTTATTTTTAAAAATGAGAAGAAGAATGTCCAAATTTGAATGTTTCCTGTCTTCCCTTAGGAAAATGGTGATACAGGGGAAGGAAACCTCATCATTTCGAGAATTGCTACGTATTAAAGCAAGGTTAGGTCTAGATTGAGTCAAACATGACGAGTACTCGATTTAATAATTATTTCAAAGCCAACTTAGAGATAAAATGGATGATGGACCAAGTTAATTATTGTGTGGACCTTCTTCCCTTATATCGCCATTTATCAGACAGGCTAACATGTTCGATTTATGCGTAAGTCTTAAATGATCCCATAATTAACAGGGTGTGACTCACTGTACCTAATTATAGATGTTATTGAAATGTTCGTTACCGATACCGTTTTTTCTGCACGGTGCGTAACTGGCAAATCAAATAGCCTCGTTCTTGCAGCTGGGACGGGGGATTAACTGATGTATCGTGGATAATTAGTTTAGGTCGGGTTTCGTATTTAACTTCGTTGATATAGGAAACGTTTGACTCCCCAACGAGGAAATAGTTAGCTCATTAAAGGTGAGAGAGACGGAGGAAAGAGTGCGAAGTGTGGGAGGGCTGGATTGAAACGTGCCGTTTAGTTCATTATACAGTTTCTGCGAAATTTCACGGTTAAAAGAGTGCGTTTAATCTTTCAATGTATATATCAAACTCGTTACCGGCCGCCAAAGAAAGTCTAACGAGTCGAACGAGAAGTTTACGCAGATATGTTTATGAAAATCTAAGTTTCACGATTCACGTTTGTCACTTTGGAATATTAATTCTGTTCGTTGCTCTTTCTGTTCCTTCTGTTTCAATGTATCGAGTGGTATGGTAATTTAATTTCTACGAAATAAGTGATACGAAGAAAATTTCATTATATTAGATTTCTTGCATTTAAATTATTTCAAGCTTGATTTGAAATTAAATAATACATTTAAATATTAGAATAAATATATTATTGTTTCTGTTTTGATCTGATTCAGTTTTCGTAAAATGAACTAATAATAGGTGAACGTTCAAGTATTATGCATTCTTTTATGTTGAATTCAAAAAGAATATTTCTGGATGTGTAATTAATTTTTTATGGCTCCTCCATATTAGCTGTAATGATTATTCTATTTGTTGAATCTATTTTCTCATTTCATTAATGCATTATACTTTTCACGTAATAAAGGAATGAATTCGATATTCTTCTTAGTTTTTTTTTTTTAATCTTCATTAAATCTTTTAAAGATGTTATTACGGAGTTATAGATTTACGTATTCACAGTTGTTTGCCAAACAACGAACCTGTATCCCACCAGCAGAATGTCAGATGGAGTAAGGAACAGTCGCGGGGAATGGGGGTCGGCTGTGAATGTAAGATAAATTCAGAAGTTTCGCTTCTGTTTTTCATCGATGAAGTTAATATTACGAAATATCACCGGCGTCTGGGTAAACCGGAATCGAACGCAAACCAAGGGTGGGTAGGGATAACGAACTTCTGCAAGATGTTACTGAATTTGCTGGTTCCGTAGCCCGGGGTGAGCCGAGGGCCGCTATACGGTGATTAAATTTCCTAGTTGCACTGCTGCGAAGGGTTATTCCATAGGAAATTTAAACAAGGGCTTAAGGAACGGTTTCCCATTCGTTCTCTCTCTTCTCCACCTCATCCTTATTCCCGTCCCCTACCTCCCTTCACCCCTGAAGATCGCAGGATTCTGCGCCGCCTTCCTTTCCGGCCCTCCTAAATATCGTTTTTCCCTGTTGCGGTCTCGTTACCATGTTCCGGGAAATTCAGCCGCGGGCTACAAGACCGGGAAACGTTCGCCGCGAATTATTCATGTAGTAACATTTACGTTGCTTCAAAGTCTCGTGATTTTATAGCCAGAACTTGGCTCACCCTCCGCATCGTTTCTCCTTTAATGTTCGCCAGTGACGTTATCTGATTCCTCGGGAAGGGGGAGGGCAAGCATGTTTTCTGTTTATCGCTTTTGTAGGCGGAGCCGCGAACAACCCGATTAACATTGGCCACGGGACCGGGATTTTCTGAGGCTGCGGGGATGAAATTACTGAGATTAAGACAAGGAGAATTAAAGTTTTCTTTGCGCCACGCTATCGCGGCCCTCCGCCCTGTAATTCCTTGCAAATCGAAATTTATAGAGCCGAAGGTAGCGAAGGAATGCGCCGGGACGATGAATTGTAAACGTCTCGGGTTCTTTCGCGTTCCGTCTCCACGGTTTTCTCCTCGAGGAAGATTATTGCGAGCAATCGAAAGGAACGGAGAGCACGATACGTGTCTGTTAACACTACAAGTGTCACGCCAAAGACGTAGAAAGTTCTTCGAATTTTGAATTTTATTTCCAGCAAATATAGTATATCATTTTTATGATTACTATGAAAATTTATGCGCTTTTCGGTGTTAAACGTTGTCTCTGGATTTTGTTGGAAAATATTTTAATTGTCCAGTAATTTATCATAATCCTACTTTTGTATCTGTAACATTTCTTCGTAAGGCAATTTGTATGATTTATTATATTATTGTTGACAATGATAACGAAGCTGCAAGCTTCGATACAGAAAGAATCGAAATTCAAGAATCGAAGTCATAGATAGACAAGCAATCATCTATACCTTTTTAAGTTTTGTTAAAAATTTTCACTTGATTTCTTTTTTTTATTCTATAAAAAATGACGAAGAACAAAATTATAATAATACGTTTTGGTAAAATTGATATCACTTTCTCCTTTTTCTACAACCTCTTTATCAGCCGGCCGCTGATTGGCGCGGATAACTTCACAGACTTCGATAACTTTCTCGTCGGTTTTACAAGTTGAAGACCTACCTTGTGGTTCATCAATTTTGATCGAAGTTCTATCTTCTTCGTCATGCCTGAACCGTTCAAAACTCGTGCTATGACTCAAAAGTTGAAGCATTTCTGATGTAGTCTATTCAGGTTTGAAACAAAAGTTACTCTTCAATTATTTCCGTCTTATGAATCATAATACAGAAAATTGAATTGTAACATCCACTATAAATCTTAAGATTTGTGAATGATTGCTACAACATGTGTTCTTATTTGGTTTACTAAATGTTGCCTTTTTCAAAATAGAACTTCGTACTTTTTGACGATAACGATGTTGCTAATGTGAAGCATGTTACAATAATTTATTAAAGAATTTTGTTGAAAAATATTATGGCAATCAAGATTATCGTATATGGTGTGCTTTAAATTCAAATATTTGTAAAACATCCTGCATTTGAAACAGTTCATTAAGAAATGATTGATCACGACTTCTATTAAGTATACTTATCACAAATTGGTGTATTAAAATTAGTAAGAATATCTCTAAAAAGTGTTTGATTTCTGGTGCTATTAAAAAATCTTCCAATGAAATTTTCTAGAAATATTATTTTCGTCCACGTTGTTCATTCTGGTTTCAATTTCATTTCAGTGTTTTTTAGTAAGTCTTCGCAAGATAAATCGATATAAAAATTTTGGTATCATTTCGCTGGCCGTTTCACTACCATTTATTGTTTCTCTCTGCAGTGCATAGAATCCATATAAATACCACGTGCATTTTATAAACGAAATATAGAATAACTAAAAAAAAAAAGATATACGTGTATCGTAAAAAGTTCAAATTCTCCATGACAGAAGAAATTCAAAATCCTTTATTAATTTCAAATTAAAACTTCGAATGTATTCTTTAATTACCTTCTACATAAGTTAATAGATTTTATGAAAAAAGAATATTTTACTAAGAAATTATTAGGCCAGAATTCCTGTAGCACAAAAATCGAAATAAAATGTACGAATGCATTATTATTATACGATAACGTTGCAACGAACATAATTATCTGTCGAATAATGTGATAGATAAAACGGTCCCCTCTCATAATCAGCCTAAGTTAAAATTAGCACGGATCATACCGCAGAAAATCGAACGTATCTGCGGAATAAAATAAATCACTCGATACAGACTCATATATCAAATTGTCTCCATTAAAGATATCAAATGGCACGAAAATGGTTAATTAATAAGGGAATTCTATAATGCATTACATGCCAATGAACATTAAGTAACGTATCGATTACGAATATTTGTGAATTAAAATCTGATTTATGTTCTGCACCGGTGTACATTTGTTATTTGCTAACGATATCATGATTTATGGTTGCGAGTGCGTAGGAATCGTTGATCCGAGCTACAGGGATCGGTGATGAAGAAGAATAATGGAAAATACAAATTATAATATGCACTTTGTTGGTTGCTATAGAACTAATGTGTTATCAGGACGAAACGTCAATATTTTATTTCGAATTCTTGCATCCGAGCCGTGAGAAATAAAACGAAAGAAGTAAAACAACGCGAAAGGTGCACGGCGGATACAGGGAATCTGTTTGCTCAATAAATGAATGAAAGCGTGAAATCTTTGTATCTGGAATCGAAGCGGATAACACCTTATCCCGGAAAGCTCAGGTTTTTCCGACAGCTGTCGATCCTTTTTTTCCGACAGTCCTGATTCCTTTTCCTCCCCTGTCGGCTTATTTCGTTCCACGAACCAATAATGCGTCAGTGGCGCAGCTGGTACAATTGCTCGCGAAAAGACACGAAACGTTTAATTATCGCTATTGTTTCGTACAAACGATTAGTCAATTTCAGTAATTAATATGATGGAGCATTCGATCTTTCTCGTCTGGCATCAGAATTCATTCCAATGTATTTAATTTCACTGTTTATTTATTGTCAGTGTACATATTTATCGAATCAGACTTGAATTGTAAATACGTCTTTATTGTTGCATATTTAGCAGGAAACATTTACGATAAAATAAACGAATGAATATGCGTGATCAGACACCAGGATTCTTTAAGTAAAATAATTGTTGAATTTGTTGCATTTTAAAGAAATTATTAGATTATTAGATATATATAGAAAAATAGTTCTTCGTAACAAATAAACAGGCATTTATAATACAAAGTTATTAAAATAAACATACGTGATTACATACAGAACTTTTTTCAACGTATTAATAATACTTTTGTACAGCAACGACAAAGCATGCAATTAATTTTGTGTAAAAGATAAACCGAAACGTACTAAATCAGTATGATGAATGAATGTACATTGTGAAACGAATTAAAAATGTTTGATTGTGTCAGGCTTTGCAGTGAGATTTCTGACAGCGTAATCAAATAAGGCTTGTTCTTGAACAAAAATAAAATCGATGGATAGAGGACGAAATCAACTTACCTGTACTCGATGTATCCGTACTTTGTATAAAAAAAATATGTGTTTTTTTTCACTTGTCCTTAATAATTTTAATTGCTTCTAATTACTACAGATATCTAATATATTATCGATACAGCTAATGACCAAATATTAAAAGAAAAAGTTAACGAGCAAATAAACGATCGAAGAAATAATCCAAGAAATTGCATCTTTGTACATCGGTTTATTATCATAGCGGTACTTTGACACTGGTTATTTTAAGAAAGATAATGTCTAGCCTCTTCATTATTTCTTATCTGTTCTCTTCCACTCTTATCTTCGACTTTTTTTTTTGGTTTGTTAAGGAGTCTGGCAGCTGGCCAAGCCACCAGAATTAAGTTCGGAAGCTACGTTTCTGTACACTCGGTGTACCCGCTGTTGAGAGCGGTTTTCACCTCGCGATCATTTCTCTCTCATACTCTCTCTCTTTCTTCTAAACGCATACACATACAACACACTCACACACATACGTAAACACTCTTTCTGTCTAACTCCTGGTTCGTTTCTAATACTTTCTCGCACACCCCGGTTCGCTTATTCCTTCGTGCACTCGCGCTTTCTTCTCTCACTCGATCTCACCAACGTTCGATAAAGTTCTTCCGGCCAGTAGTCGTTCTCGCTTCCCGTCTCGCACTGTCATTCAAACGTACGTTTCTCAACCACAATTTTCATGCCAACATGTCCCCCTTCCCCCACCTCAGCCCCTGTTCCACCAATTTCTTCCCTCCGTCTTCCCTTTTTCGACCCGTCCTGCCTCACGTCGCCATTTTCCCACCGTATTTTTCCCGTACCTCGAGCCGCACTTCTGTCCAGCCACGGAAGCGTCCCTGAGCGTACGATGAAAAATGTCCAATCCAGAAACGCGGCACGTTACAATTATTATTGTCACTGTGTGCTATTTAACGTACCGATCGCCTGAGATCGATGCAGTTACCAGATACTGCCCTTTAATTATTGCCACTTGTGTGTTTCATGTCTTACGAGAACGTTGCCCATTAATTAATTAGTTCACCAACGAAACACACTCATTTTCTTTTTTTTTTCTTTTTTTCTTCTTTTTCTTTTTTTCCTTTGCTGTGAGTCGTACCGAGTTTCAGTCGTGGTTTATCGCTCAGTCGAGATTCACATGGAAAGACCGCAGACTCCATGGGATTTCACCCAACACCTTCCGTTCCTGAACTTCCTCGCGTGTCCGCTATTTCCCGACGGACAAAGTCGAGTCTGTTGATTATGCGGGAAACTACTTCAGCTTCTCTGCAGAAAAAAGAAGCTAGTCCGTTCGAGCTTTGTACATTTTTTAGTCGCAACTTCTTTACAGTTCGTTCGTTTCGAACAAATTTGTACAACACCGTTTACCGAACCTCACGGACAGGTTGGATCGTCTGCTTTCGCGTCAAACTGTTTTTTTTTTTGTTTTTTTTTTCCTTTTCTTTTTTGTTCTTTTACGATCAAATGATTCATGGTTATTTTGATTTCTTGGCGTTAAAAACGATACTTTGGTTTAGCTGTGCACATTTCACAAAATCATCAAGTCCCCAAGAACGGTACGCGGTTGAACTTCGAACACGAAGACTCGATTGTTAGCATGTTCGAGTGCAAGGCCCGGGTAACGCGATGCTACTTTAGCATCTTCCTGAAGTACACGTCCGTTAGCCGTGGGCTCAACAGTCGTTGAGATAATACTGACAAAATTTCGGCACGTTTCTCGTGATCCTCGGCGTCCAACCGCTTATCTCTCTCGAACAATCGAGCGTATTCAGGCTGTGGTCACCAAAGTTCGGCGGTCGGAGTGAGCGTGTGCACTTCAATGTTCTCGTGACGATGATACTTATCCCTCCGGCGCACCGTGGCTCGTCGGGACAGCACTACAGTGAGGGCAGCTGCGGCACCAAAAGCGGCACCAACCAGCACCAACATTCCTGGATGAGCACCGGCGGATAAAGCCTCGGAGATTCGAGCGTCGGAATCGGTTGCACGACTATTCAATTCCTCCGCTATCGTGTTTGAATCAGGAGGATTCCCTAATACCAAGTTTTCTTCTTTTATCAGATTGTTCACTCTGTTCGAGTACTTCTCGGTGGTCTTCTTTTCTCCTTGCTGCTCCTCCAACGACGCGTGTTTCGATAGCTTCTTCAAAGAAGCCATTTTAATCGTCGAGATGTCGAGTTTGCTCGGTCTTCTGTCGACCTGCTTATCACCTCCTACACGATTATCGAAAGTTTGCGAATCCGAGTCGTTCCCCGTAATCGACGGCCCGTTCCCGTTCTTCGCTGTTCGATGTGACAAGCCGGCGACGTTTCTAATTGAATTTTTAACCTCTATCAAAGTGTTATCGACTTTCGTCGCCTTCTTGCTGGAATTACGTCCTTTTGCTTCCGGCCCGGTGATGTTTCTGAACGACGTCGGTGCCTCGTAGAGACGAGTTCCATCGGTGAGCAACGCTGAAATAGTTTTCGCTCTAATATTCATTGGGTTGCCGGTGACATTATGGGAACTATCGATTTCATGGCTCGAGCCTGTAGATGCAGATTGGTTCGAAACGTTCGTGCTAATAGATTCATTAACGAGTCTGTCAGTTGCGTTGGATGCATTGACATCGGTGACGTTGGAAGACACGTTTGCTTTAATGAAATCAGATGAACGTTCCGTCGAAAATAGGGCGGACGGTGTAACTGAAACGGAAGATATCGTGGTTGGCACGGTTGTAGGAAGAGGACTCGGTGGTGACGGTAATTCGCGTAGAAACGAGCCTGACAATTCTAGCGGGCTAGCACATTCACCCGGTTCAGTGTCTTTATTTAGTTCCTCGTATTGCCGTAACCATTCACCGAGCCAGTATAAGTCTTCTGTGCAATCCCAGTCATTTCCACTCAGATTCAGGATACGTAATTGCGGAAGCATGTAAGATAAATCGAATCTGAGACCGGTTAGGTTAGTTTCGGACAAGTTTAGTTCGATCAAGCTTTTGCAAGCCGATAGTGCAGCGTCATCTGCTAAAAGCTGTCTAGCTAGCACAGGGCTCCTCGATACGTCCAAACATACGAGTCTTTCAGGAGTGGGTACCGGAAATGCCATGTCACTTTGCTCCTCTTGCTTCCGCCGAAGTGAAGTTAATCCTGACATACGAAGCTTGGCCAGGTTACTTGGTCCACTTAGAGTATTAGCCGGTAACATTTTAATTGGATTATCGGACAGATCAAGTTCTTTGAGAACCGGTAATTGACCAAGCGCCCCCACCTCGATCTCGTCGATATTGTTATCATTTAACGTTAAGCATTTTAGATTATATAATCCTTGCAGGTCGTCGATCTTCAGAGCTGTTATCGCATTCCGATGGAGTTTCAGATTGATTAGGCTGTTTGGTAGACTGCCCGGTACGTTGACGAGAGCGTTGCCAGAAATGTCCAGTTCTTCGAGGACTTCCAAACGTCCGAGAGCATCGTCTTCGATATCAATCAGACGATTTTCCGAGATATCCAACATACGTAACAGAGGATAGCTGTCCAAATCGCCGCCACGAATGATGGTTAACTTATTCCCGGCAAGTCTGAGCGTTCGCACGGATCTCGTTAACGCGGCTGGTACTCTTGCCAGGCCTGTGCGAGACGCGTCCACAGTTTCCAAACGCCTGCCAGTACCCAACAACAAGGAGACGTCTCTTTCTTTGAGAGGGTTCTCCGAGAGTTTTAACACCGATAATCCTGGAAGCGGTTGAAAAGTTCCCGAAGCTGCCCGTGCTAAGCCATTCCTCGAAACGTCGAGCTCCCTCAATCTGTCGAGGCTCTCGAACCACCTAGCACCCAAAACTTGCAGTTGATTTCCACTCAGGTCCAACTTTTGTAACGAACAGAGCGGCGTCAACGCGTTGTCCGGCAGATCGGCCAGTCTGTTATCCGATAAATCGAGAAACTCCAACCGATCCAGGCCCTGAAACGCATCCTCGTGCACAATGGTTATCACGTTTCTACGCAAACTCAACTTCACCAATCTCGCAAGCGTCCTAAATGCTGCTGCACTCAGCTTTGTCAGCGAGTTGTCCGACAGGTCGAAACGCGTCAGCTCGCTCATATTCATCGTACGATCTACCAGCGCGTCGTTCAGCCGCGCCAGATTGTTGCATGACAGGTTCAGTGCTGTTAAACGTTCGAATCCGTGCCACGACGCGTTCAAGAACACCAGTGAACAGTTTGTCACGGACAACTGGTCGAGATAGGGAAGAATCGTTGTGCCGTTATCCAACTGGTTCAACGTATCGTTCACGTCGAACTCGTTCAGCGTACCGATCACCTCGAAATCGTTCAGCGAGTCGGACACTTCCAGTTCATCGAAGAAACCGATCACCTCGTACTCGTCAGCTCCGTCCACCGATAGGCTCTTCGTGGTAACCGGTAATTCCGATAATCCAGGCGCACGTCCGTAACACTTCACATGTACGAGAGTCGGGAAGTCCCTTTCCACGGCACTGTGATGACACACGCACAAATCCGGACACGCGGAACCGCTCGCCATCAAGGCGAGCAGTATCAACGGAAGCCACATTGCTTCCAGTACGGAGTCTTCACATCTCGGTCGGCCGATTGATGTTTGAGTTATTGGTTCAGACAACGGTTAGACGAAACGGCCGAATGGTAAACGAGCGTAATCACGTCCGAATAGCTCATCGACGGGAAATGCGACGCGTGACACGTTCTGGATCGCAGATGATAGATGCCGCCAAAACTTACGCGTATATACGAATGTCAGAGCGCGGGTTGGTTATCAGCCGCGTCAGACGTGATGTCCATACGAAGGACTGACAAACACTGCGGCGCCCGACTCCTAGCTGCACCCACCTCTCTCCTCTTCGGCCTCTGTCCTCCTCCACCACTGTTTGCTCCTCTTACTCTCGCTTCAACCCTCAAAGCCGGCCGTGTGCCGCCACCTACAACCCTCCACCCTTCTGCTATAGCTTTCTGTCTCTCTCTTTCCATCGTTACCACCGTCCCTTTCACCCTTCTATCCTTCATTCCTATGCACGGCTCGTAGATGTGTACTTCCACCAGTGCCGGCAGCCGTCGCTTTTACTCTCGAACTCGATAAGGGGCGCGAGCGCGCTTGCGTCCTCTGATAGCGTACTGACGCGTACAGCTGGTATCCTACGATTTCACCAACTACCACCGTTGACGACTGGCTGTTTGACTGACTGACTGGTTGGCTGTCTCTCGCGACTTTCTTAAACACGATCCACAGTGCTGGCTCTGTCGAGTTACCGAACGAACCACTCGCGATTTTCGTGGTATCCGTTCTTTGCGGGAATGGAAAGATTGTTCTTCCTCGTGGCCCGTATTTCCGTTTGCTGGCATATTTCCTTTACGAGATCGTCGAGGTAAATGCGGGCGATACGAATAACGAGCGGAATTATTGTCGCACTTATCGTTAGAGGTTGGCCGTGTTCCTCAAACGCGGCGAGAACGCGAGGACTAATTTCGTTGCGATTCGTTCGGGCAGCAAATAATACGTGAATTAATATTTTCTTTTATCATTCTAAATAGAACGAGGAAAGTATCGTAACGATTTAGTCGGAAGTAATGGTCACGTGGTGTATCGTTAATTCTGGTAAAAGTTTGTTAGCGAGTTTCGCGAACTCCTCGCCATTGGCTTTCTTAAATTCGATTTGCGTGCTGGGATTACTGAGGAGCCGAAGTGCAGTTCTCACGAAATAAAGAGAGGTCAGCTGCTTTCTCGGCACGCGCGTTTTCTATCTTGTTAGAGCAATTTTGCCCGATACGATTGTTTTATAGCTACCTGTCCGAAACGCAATTATATCCTTGATTTTCGTGTTACTTATACTTGATCGGTTTCAATTATGAATAAAATGTCCGATTTTTTATCTGCACATTTCTAAGCTTGAATAAAAACTTCGACTGAACAATGAGCTGTATAATTAATTTGAAATTGAGCAGGTAGATGTGTTCAATGAGAACTATATATCGTTTGTGCAGTCAAAATTCAATCCATTTAAGCCTGCTTCGTGCGCCTAAGAAGCTATCGTTTTAGGTTATGCTTCTATAATCCTACTTATTGTTAGAAGAGAATAGTTGAACGGAGTATCAGGGGTGCGACGACAGGTTGATTTACCGTCAACTGATTTCACATTTCGTGGTGTACGCGACGCTGTCATTTCAATTACTCCAAAGATCATACTCTTATTATGTTTTTTACGTTATTAACAGTACTGGTATAATGTGGTATATTTTGGTGAAATGTAATTTACTATTTTCTCTATAATTCGTGATATTTACTGAAGACATTAAATATTTTCTAAATTTTCTGCTCGACGAATGCCATAGTTACTTAAAGTAATTTAGAAATGTTTTACTTGCAGTGATAGATAAAACGTTAGCACTTCTATCATTTGTTTTATTCTTATTATAACTTTAATATCAAAAGTGATGTAAGTTGATGAAAAATAATAAAAATCAAAAAATCGAAATAGTACCTTTTTTTGTCCTTTATTAAGGAAGGTTGGGGTATACAATGTGGCAATTTATCTTTGATTTATCTGTTTTCTGATTTATAGTGTTCAGTACTTATTATTTAGTTTCTTAATATTTACGTTTACTTGTATTTCATTTAACACTGCAACCAAAACATATTAAATCCAATCGTAGTCACAGTTATTTTGTAATTGAGATTTGCGTTATAATTGTAATCTAAGCGGCATAGAACGCACTGAAGTTGTTTAATTACTAAAGCACAGCAAATAATGGTATCGTAATTTGTTTTCAGTTACTTTATACACGAGTTAAAAGGCGATTGTGAAATTATAATTTAAATTGAAAATTCATGTTTCATTATCCATAGGCGACGTCAACAGTCCAGGGAGAAATTTAATATAAAATGAATTATAAAGCATGCTTTATGGTTATGGTATCAAGTTCGATTAATTTTTACTTTTATTTTCTTTAGTAAATTACACAAACTAAGCACAAAAGATTAACAATATAGAAATTAATTTATTTTTAAATATTTTGTAAATTTATATCAATTGCATTTTACCAAATTTGGTTAATAATTACTACAAAATTTCCAGCTTCAGATTAACAATTTCATAGGAATTATGTCAGCTTAATACCCAAGCGTAACATTTTTCTCATTAAGGATATCGTAATCGATGGTACCGTGCTGTCGAACCATAAACGATCGAAGTAGTCCAAAACAAGGTTTCTAATAAGTCTGTTCCATGTACTGGCGACCGCGTATGTATATTTTGTACATACGGATTATATACGCGTCTATGTATATCCATACATGGTTGTAACACGCCGGCAAGCAGAATTTCGACTCCCATAAATTAGTTTCTCCGCGTCTCTAATCTCCTGGGAATTACTGCGCTACTTGCCGGACTTGTAGGACGATCGAACGTGATCTTGAAACAGCTCCAATACTCTCGATACTTCTGTTTAAACGATCGTTGATGAAGTTAGCGTCGCTCGCGGTTAGATACTTGAGCCAACGGTCTTAAAGAGTGGATTTTCTTGAGTCTGGGTCTCGTTAATTGGCTGGTAGTCTTTTCTCGTCGACGTCGTCCGCGCAGACATCGAGACCTTCGAAATTAAACGATCCGGCGTTTGTCAATCACGCGAGAACCATAAATAAAAGGCTGATTAAAGGATTTCGTTCGTCGACTTATTGCTTCGAAAGTTTGCGCCAGTTTCGTTACAGAAACGATCCACCGCCATCTATGTTCAATCTCCGATGGGATATCTTCGAACATCTGTGATTAATCTTTATTTATTGGAACGTCCGTTTGATAGATTCTGCCAGTTTCTCACGTCTGAGCAATATCTTCGTGAAATATTTAGGAACTTAGATTTACGGCTTTCGTGGCATTAGTAGCGTTTAGGGAACATCATGGTTCATATTCGGAGATTTATCAATATTCTTGAACAATGTTACAAAATGTTGTTCAATTGTATAATCGTATGTTTATAACAAAGATGAATATTAAGATGATTGTTTGGTGTAATGCTTTTAATCCAAATAAAGGTTTTTGATGAAGGTGGGGTATGAAAGACTTTATGTTACTCAAAAATGAAATTAAAATACTAGTACATCGATGTATCGGGTTGTAACATACAGTTGTAGCAAAAAGTAAACTCAGAACTCTGTTTTGTTTGATCTGAAAACTCATGATTTTATTTAAAAATTTAAAAAATATTGCAGCGCCACAGAAGCAGCTATATTTCTCTAATTTTAATTTGGATCTCTTTCGTAGTTACCGGTACAAATACATACACACATACTTAGCGATACAGTTTGGTAAAACATTTGTATTTTTCCATATAACGAACACAGCAATATGATATTGATGGAAAATGAATAAATGATGTTTTTTATTCGTGAATAAACGGTAATCCTTGATTGTGTTATAAATTGAAAGTCATTTAATGCTTAAACGAAATGTAAATTTCCTAGATGCAAAATGACTTCACGCGTGCAAATTGCGATCTCTCTATATTTTATGCCCGTACAAGTCATAGTAATTTGAGACTATAGAAACTTGAAATAGATTTTGAATATTATTGTTTATAATTTGTTTATACCTACATTGGTTATTTTAAAATATTTTTAAAATATATACATAAAATATTGATGTATATATTTCTTTCTTAAAATTAACATATTTACAGTGATTTCGTTAAAGTATTGTATCAAGATTAATCATTTCTAGATTACCAAAAGAATTAGCTAATTGTACTCGATACTTAATTATGTCCGAATACAATACAGAGTCTGGATTAATTCATTACGAAATTGAATTAACCTCCTGTGAAATTTAATTAGCAAAATGGAAATGTGATTTGAAATATGTTCACTTGAAAACTCTCTAATTAAGTAATTCGCTATTTAAACCGATTTGGTTGATATCATTGTTGTGTGAAGAAGAGAGAAGAGCATTGGGTTCGATTCGTTCAGCTGTGTGCTAAAGACAGAGGAAATTCATATAATTTCGAAATCCCTATTGTGTTCAAATTGTTCTTCTATCACAGCGATTACAATCGTAATCAGATATGTTCTGGGCAAGATATCACGTTGGAATAACTAACGAGTCAAGGTATATTGAAGTATTATCGTCTCTTCGAAACGAACATTTCGATGACGAACTCAAACATATCGGTTCGTTTAAGTGCTCTGTAAATTGACCTGAAAATCGAAACGTCACTTCCGAATCAGTAGTTGCGAACGTCGATTTCATTGCTCGAAATGGTTACATATTGACAGCCTTGATACAAAGATTTTTCGATCATTGAAACTCTTCACTAGCTGACGTGTCCGTAAATGTTTGAAATGAATATTAAACCTTTTGAAATAAATCCTTTTTGGTCTCTTATCTAAAAATCGCATTAATTCTCTTTATGGAAATCTCACGATTTTCACTTCACCAACGGAAGATTTTAACCCTTAAGTACCACGTAACCCTATCGAGGTTGGATTAATATCTAATTAAAGAACCAGATTAATATAATTCGAATTTTTCCAAAAATTCAATCTAACTTTCGTATAGAAAGATATTAGTAATAATCATTTATAAATATATCTGTATTGTAAAATGACTTGATCTACAAAAAAAAAAAAAAAAAAAAATATAACACGATTAACTTCTTCGTCCAAAAAGGCTTTCTCTGTACATAAAGATCCTTCCAGCCACAAATACAGTACAAAAGTTTAAAATCTCGCCCGTGGCGATTCTTTCTGAAACATATCTCTCCTACTGTAAAGATAACAGAAATTGACTGCTTTTCTTTCCACCCACTTACCTTTAACGAAGAACCAGAGAGGTTGAAACGGTGAAGTTAGAAAGCATTGACAAACGGAACTTGTGTTATGTGCTGGAAGAACCAAATGGTTCACCACCATGGTCCTCGAATTGTAAATGAATCGCAAATAATTAAAATTCCAAACTTTTGTGTTCGCTTATGATTCTCAAAGTGGTCTTAAGCTTAACTGTTTAAATCAGAATGCTTGTTTCAGGCTGTAACGACCACATATTTTATGGAGTCAATGGATCTTGTCATTTTAACCCTTAATTGCTACAGTAGGGTCGTCGAGTATCCCATATGGCCAAGTAATGGACGACACTAAGTGTCTCAGTAATCTTTTATTAGGCTGGACCTTATATAATTTGCCAATTAAGTATGTTGGTGACAGTTTTCATTTGGCAATTAGAAGGGACAAACGTTAATCCTCGCTAAGTCAAATTATTATTTCAAGTATTGTGTGTCAGTATACGAAGCCCTTTTCTTTAAAAATTAACGTTTTATTTCTTCTACGTCTGATTTATGATTGACATACGCCCCTTAAGAATTAACTAGTACGTGTATATCCCTTTATATCCCCAGGAGAATGAAAATAACTTAAAAGATGGCATTATAAAAAGTCTAATGTATACTTCACATCGGTCTTCAAAATGATAATATACATATTTAGACTGAGTCCGTTTCACGATTCTATATTTTCAGTTATAGACGTTTCGGAGCGTGTCACGTTTCCACATAAATGAATACAGATATTAATAATAATTTATGTAGCCAGCAATGTCTGGTTTCTGCGGGTCACATAGCCAATTACTCATGGTACATCAGACACGAAATCAACAGCGTGCTTCTGAAAGCTCATCCAAACGGCAAGTCGTGATGCTTCGAATCTCAGCCGGAACAACTGTGTGCCCGGGGTAGGGTTATCAACGGCAGGCGTTGGTATATAAAATTAACAATTTCATCCCGACGAACTTCGGGAGTTCCGCGGTTCCGTTGTACCCTTGCACAGAGAGCGGCAAGGAATTAGAGAATCAGGGTGTCGGGAGGGGGATGGTTAGTCGAAGTTGCCGGAGCCACGAGGCGCGGGCAAAACGGACGGAAGGAAAGAGGGAACGAGATAGAGAAAAAGGGAACGGATTTCGAGAATGCCGCTTGATAAGGGAAATCTTTCGAGCCTGCGGTGCCGACCGACGTGTAATTTCCCCGAAATAGAGAACGGAATCCTGGCGGGTAGTGGCCATGCCGGTTACAAAGTTACTTTTACGATAGTGCCCGCCGAATGTAAATGAGTACGGTGTCGGGAAGACCGAAGAAGAAAGGGTAGGACGTTGGCGAAAGAGGGAGAGAGTGATCGATATTGGGAAAAGGGCGAAACGAGAGAAAGAGTGAATAGAAACGTGCGGCGTGGCTGGCGAATGGAAAGCGTGAAACAGGAACGAGAAGAATGGTGATAGGTGGAGATAGAGGGTAGAGAGTGGAAAGGGAAAGGGGTAGAAGTAAAGGGGATAAGACTGTCGGAGTTTGTAATTGCAGCGGCTTTAACGCGCTGCTGATGGCCGATGGCACCCGGGACTGGGGTAATGGTCTGCACCAAATGTCTCTTCTTGCCAGAGAGCAGAGAGACATCGGAGAAACCCGAACAGACGAGGAAAACGGTATTCGAGAAGACACCCAGCAAGCGAGGCACGTGGATTCGTCGTCTTTCCTTCTTGCCACCGGCTGCTCTCCAATCGTTCCTTTCCTCGGTGCCACAGTTGTTGGCATCGACCGATATATTTCTTTGCCCCCCTCTGCGTCTACTTTGCCTCTGATCAAGGTACAGGTCGATGCTCATGCAACGATGTTTCTCGTCGGGTAAATATTTAAATGAGGGCGCTAGCTTTTGTTGAAATCCCCTGGCAAAATTCAGACCGCGCCAGATTTTAAACATTTTAAAGCCGGTTTTAAGAGAAACATTATTCGACAAATCGGATTGCTGGAATTGAACTCGACTTTTACTTTCTCAGGCGGTTTTCTGTATTCATTATGATGTGGACCGTTACAGTGAAGGCATGTGTGTATGTCAAAAGACATGTCCTAGATAAATACATCAGCGACCATTTTGCTTTCATATAGAGTAATGTGGGACAGGATTATGCATTTAAACCTTTCCTTTTTATCAGTTTTTAGAGAGACAAAAGCAAAACATCGATTTACTTTTACATTTGAACATTTATTCATACGGTTTCATTCAAAATGATTATAAGAGTGTTTGTAACAGAATTTTAGGAAAATGTCATAGTAAATATTCCATGTTATACAACTGTTTTTATTTTCATTAGCTTCGGTTTAAAACGATCAATGCAGAATTGTTACCAAATGATTTCAAATTTGAAGTGTACTTGTAGATTGAAGTAAAAACTGTTCATTAAAAGTAATAGTTTTTCAATATTTTTGTGAAGTACTCTCTTGTCATCTCAAAATTGTTTTACATTCGTGTAAAATACCATTTTCACGAATTGGAGCTTTGGAATATTTTTTATTAAGAATTTGTTTTTAAAGGGACACGTTTCTTGAAAAACTTGAGAATTATGTAGCATATGAATGTGCGAGTACTTAATTCTTAATTCTATTCGGAAGGACACATAGCCGTAAGAAGTCTCCACGTTTTGAATTCCAATTAATGTTCACGAGGGGTATCTTTATTATATCCACTTGAAAATCCCCTCACATAAACCCGTTGTAAGAAGTACTTGGATTTTGAAGCGAATCAAACTTTGAGAAAAAGCATTCTAGTTTTTATTAGAAAAACGAGCTTCTCTGATGTTGAAGCAAACTCAGCAGATAGTATTTATAAAATCGATGTACGTGTAAAGGGTTTTAATAAATATTTCTATTTAGTACGTGGAAGGGTTGCTTTAGTAGATTTTGCTGTACTTGCGTCATTTATATTTCATACACTTATTTCGTACCAATATTTCCAAAATTATAGTACACCTAAAATAAGGTATGAAATCTTGAAATTGTGTAATATATTCACAGTTTTTTCTTAAATTTTACTCATATATTTTCAAGACTAATATTTTGCTTTTGTTCTAATTTTTTTTTTAGAGAATTTGCTAATAGTTTAGGACTTGATAATTTCATGAGACATTTAATTCTTTCGTAGGCAGAAGTATGAGGCAAAAATTTCTCAAAAGTATGTATTTATTATAAGAAAGTAAATCGACGTAGAATTAAAATGACTCTGAACGGTTTTGTGACAGGGTAGTTCGTTGAACGCAGTGCTTGAGCACTGTAATTTTAATTTCGTAGTATTCTTAGGTGCAAAGGTAAAGAAAACTGAAAGGTGTACATATATCTCGTGATTCCCTGTGTACACGGACTGTTACGTACACGTAGTCATTGGGGACAGGACTGACAGTTAATCGCTACATGAAAAAGGTTCTTGCTGCATCATTTTTACGAATTTTCCGCTCCTCTTGGCGACGACATAATGCGAGACCACTGTGTCCCTCAAAATGACACGGAGCACCTTAGTCAAGCAGCGTTCCAAATCGCCTAATTAAATATTGAATTGGCAATTTCGCTTGAAGATTCTTTAATATACGTCGATGGCGCCTTTAAGAGTCTTCCTTAATATTCACGCGACCCGGTAAAGTAAGACTTCTTACGTGGAAAGTGGGACGTGCCAAGGGAGTGAGATGCGCAGTACGATTTTTTAAAATTCGTGTCAAGTACTATCGTGGCAGGAGTGCAGCAGAGTAAGACGCGATCCTGAGCGATAATGTTCTAGCAAGGAAAGTCCGAAGATTTACATTGTAAGTCGAGAGGAACAAGAAATACGTATCACCTTACGTTGTTCTTTAAAATTTTATCGTCCATATCGAACGGACCTGAGGTTTCTATCCTGAATTTTCTTTCGTTTGCCAGCTTTTTGCAAAATTGCACGATACATAGCGTTATTACCATAGCAAGATCTTATAAATTTACATAATTCAATGGATTTTATAATTACTTGAATTTAAACTTAACTGATACAGTCTATACCATTTTTTTAGTGCTAGCTGATCATGGTCAATTATAGGCTTTTCTGTATTATGTTAATGTGTGTGTAATTGTGTATTTTTGTTTTCTATATTTATTCTGAAGAAAATTTATGATTTTTGCAAATTACGTCGTCGTCCACCTAGGGAGCCAATCGTTTTAATCAGACGGATGACACAATTTTAATGAGTTACTTTTTTACTTTTCCAGCTTGTACTATTGAAAAAATGAATTACCTTATTTGAAAAACATACATAAATAATGACTTCTTTTGCTGCTTCATATTTTTAAGAATATTTCATCGTCAGCCAAAGCTGGTCGAGATTTTTTCGTACGTACATCAGCGTAAAAGTTATGAAGGCATTAAGCAACATAAGAGTATTCTTTTTTCTCTCTAATTTATTCTCGTTGCTTTTATGTTAAGAGGATTTTGATGCGTTGAAAGGAACATTTTTTGGGGGAAACGAAATATAGATCATACGAAGGCGTGCTGTAGAGTCTGTAAATGTTTGCCATAGCGGAAGGATTAATGGCTCTACTTGCATTTCGCTGATCCTGACTGATGATGAAATTAGAGATTGTGATTTGCAAAACAATCGAGGTACGATCAGCATCAATAATACGTGACGAAGTGATTTATGGAGTATCGATAGATGGCCGTAACATACGAACGCGCTTATAAGCATTCCATGTCAGCGGAAGAAATGATCTTTGTAAGTTTAAAATAAACCGAGGAAATAAACAAAGTAGAATTTCATTTTGAATACTATTCTACAACATAAAAATAAAACGTAGCAAAAATAAGTTCGTTTGATTTTATTTCATTTCACTTTATTTGTTATTAAATTTTTTGAAGTTAGAAAAAGCTGTTACTGGAAAACGAACTTTTTATTATTTCTTTGTTTCGTGGTGTTTACAACATTAATTGTTCTCAACGAGATCGAAATCTTTTCGTTTTACAAAACTTTATTTCTATACGTACTTCGCGATTCGAATGATAAAAGTGCAAATATTGGTTTATAGTAACAAGCTCTGTTTTCATGAAAATCGTAATTTTAAAATTGCATATTCCAATATGTATTTTGTATACAAAATGCACATATCAGAATTTCGAACGCACAAAAATTTATTTTTTTCTTTTATATAACAATGAATAATGATTAATATATCGGTTTTTAAACAGATCTGTTCGTAATAGGAACTAAACTGATGTAATAATAAATGAAACCTCAAATTGGGGAGGAAAGAGCGATTATGGATTACAAATTAGGAGAATGTCGAACTTTATCAGACAAAGGAACTTATAACTCGTAAATTTGGAAAGTTATAGAGTGTAAATTATCGACTGTACGTGTTCAGGTGATCGAAAGTTGGGTTGCTAGGCGTGAGATTAATCGTTGCCCATTGTGAACCCAACGTGAGATAAGAAAAATAAAATTTAGAAGCTCGAGTGCGGACGTGAGTGTACAGTGCGTTGGCTTTCAGAAATTTGGAAAATCGTGACTAACGTTTGATTTTTCTGTTTTTCACTCGGGCATCTTATATCCGAAGGATCTCAATATCACGAAACATGACAGAGATCCGACGAATCTAGGTCGGTGCAGTACTGCACTGGATATGGCACTTTCCTTCATATTTTAAACTTCAGATTGTTGACTGTTCCCTCTAAGAACGTCCCAGCAAAGTTACAAAGCAAAATTTCCTTGTTCCTTTACGTCAGAAATTCATTTTTACCCCGACTGTTGGATCAGCGTCGTAAAATTGAAATTGAAAAGCTTATTAAACAAAAAATTGGCGATGCTTTTAAAGGTCGATTGTCTCAGCCAAATAAGATAATTCTTGCCAATTGCGATCAGTATTCGTACTTATAATTTGTGTTAAGGTAATTCAAAGCTTAAATTTGAATATTAACTAAATTGATACTGGATACTTAATTAATACAGTATACATCAGAGGTGGGAAACCTTTTTACCATTAGAGGCTACATTTAAATTAGGCGGTAATAAAGGAGTTTATATTTCACTGTTGGTATTTTCATTTATTATCCAGATTTTTTAATTTTAATAAACAACTATATATTTAAATTCCACTTCAAATAAAAATGATATTAGTAGAAGTATTTTTAAATAAATTAATCGAAAAATAATAATATTAAGTCGTGATCTATATAATTAAATACTAATTAATACAAGAGCTAGCTTTTATGAAGGCCGTACAAGAAACTCACGAAGGCCGCACGTTCCCCACCTCTGGTATATATTCTTCCTAATCAGCAGTTCATAATAATTGTTCCGAAACAGTATCACACACGTCCAGTTGTTTATTCCGAGGATAACAATAAACAACTATAATCGACATATTGCGAGTCGGTATGGATTTCAATATCCTTTTTAAAGAAGTTGTTCAACCTCATTCGGCTGGTATAGAGTCGAACTTTAATGCATTTCCTCCGGAAAGGCAGGTCCCCCCGCTATAACGATCCACGAATTCCATGTTCAAAGGATTGCAGGTAAGTTGTACTATGGTGATTGCGAGCTAACTCACCGGGCGAATTCAAAAGCCGCTATGGATCACACTTCAGACAAACAACGTGTTCGACAGTGAATAAAATGCTTCAACTAAGACTATGTAGATTTTATTTAAAAAATAATCTTATATAAAGGAAGCTCGAGAAACGGCTAGCACTTAATAGGTATCGTTTGAAAGACTATGAAAGATAAGAAAAATTAACTTCAGTTTTATTACAACGAATGAAATTATCCGACGTAAATGAAGAATGACAAAGCGAAGAAACAATAAAAACGAAAGAAAAGAGCATTGATCAGAATTACCAGCGAGATTCGTCGATGAAAAAGTGAATTTGCAAACAATAGTTTATTCGTAATTTAGATTGAGTAAAATATTTTATTTAATTTCGCGACAAACATGGAAATCCATAGGGTGTAGTAAAGCTAATCAAAGGATCGGTATTTTGTTTTTTCGGGTCAAAGCCATCGGCACGGTTTTAATCAAAATTCAAAGTATTACACGTTCAAAGAGTATATGTTGTATCTTTGTGTATGAAATTATTAACAGTGTTGCTTTTACACAGCACTGTTGGCCGGTCGTAAAATTATCGGAAGCACGGTATTGCAGTATTTATTAATACAAATACCTGGGATGTTTCATCGCTATAAATATTTGGTTTAAAATATATTTGACCCCGATAAAAACATAATTTTCCTTTATACAGATTCTCCGTAGAAGTTTTATTTATATTTTAACTTTGATCATCGCTAATTAGAAAACGTGCAGAGGTAAAAGATTTTTAATCATTCGTATTACTGTTTATCGTGGAATCAAGTACGTAATTCATTTGAAACACATCGAAATAATGGATTAAACACTTTTTCCAGAAACGCAGAAAAAGTAGTCGGATAAGAGTTATTCCATGTCAAATCGATCACTTTTTGACGTCAGTGTCAAGGATTTTGTTCCAAGTGAAATATGATGTATTGCGCGTGAAATTAGGGCGGATTAAAGCAGTCACTTTACTGGATTTGGATTTATTTAAAAAAATACAGAACTTTTAACTATTTTCTCAATCCTTCCTAAAAAAAAAATTACTTGATAATCGTTTACTGATTTAAGAATGAGAGGATTGAAAGATGTCTTTAGACTTACTTAAGTAACTCTGCTTGAATTTGCCCTAAAATTAACTGTGCCTTAATAAATATTTCCTAATATTGAACACTGCTACTGTGCAGAAGGGACAGTCACAGTTGCATTCAGTTTTTCGCGAAGAATTATATTTCGATCGTAGTATAAGTCGAACAACAGTGTTAATTGCACGGCGTTGCATTTTCTAATGAATACAGTAAATATAGCGACAGATCGACTGCAAGTGCACCCATGGGGCTTGCTTTTACGAGCCAAAGGTTGTAAGAGAAACAGCAGTGTCTCGTAGGTGATTCGAAACAGCCGGCATGGGGACAGGTACAAATGCTGCGAGAAATGAGTGAGGGGGTGCAAGGTACCTGGAGGGTCATTTGATATCTCTTGATAAAATGGGAACGTTGAAATGGTGCTGAAATAAAGGTAGAAGTACATAGAAGGCAAGGGTGCGAATGGTATGCATCATGAGTTATCCCCTTCTACTTCAGACTATAGATGATGAAAGTACATATTTATGTGTGTACTATGTAAATTTAGTTCTTCTTTTAGTATTGGGTATACGTAGTTCCTTTTTTCAGGGCTCTGGTATGAATATTTCAAGTTTAAATAAATTCTCTCCTTTTTATTTCTGAAAGATTTCAATCAACACCTATGGTACACGTTCATTTTTCCATATCTAGAAATGAGTTTATTCATGATAAAAGCATGCAATTATACATATTGAATGAATAAATCTACTGCTTTATAATTAATTTTAGAACAGTGGATTGCAGAGATAGTGATAATGTTCATTTAATTATGGACGCTTGTTTATTCTCATTCCATAACTATTGTAATAGTATCTATTACTAGCGAAATAATATCTATTACTAAAACGATTTTTACGCTCAATTATCTTTGTAAAATATTCGTGACATGTTTAGTATTTTGAAACGAAAACTCGTACGATGGCCATCAATTATTAATGATAATAACCATGAAAATCATAGTATTCGCGTTGTAAGAATCATTTTCGAAAATCTTATCGACGATCAATCTATAAAAAAAATCCGTTATTTCGCCTGTATGGCACGTGACAGAAGGTAAATACGAGATTCCGGCGAGAAATGTCTCGATTTGCTTTCTTTCTTCGCTTTCACCGCGATTTTCCTCTTTTCTGAGTTTCCGCGGATACTGTAGCTTCCGGTATTTTGCAGTTTTGCATCTTGACGCAACCAGCGTAGGAATTCGCAGAATTGAGAGCACTGCAAGTAGGGTGAATCGTGCTATTGAATGTGGTTATGCACCTCCTATCGAATTCCCTAGGCTCGGTATTATTTCCTCGTGCTACCGGCATGCATATTCGCTACCGGAAGAGAGAGGGGGAGAAGGGGTATATTTTTGTATGTTTACGAGATAGAAAACCGTAAACGAGGGGGATACTTACATATTGGAATTCACCTCAATTTCCGTTCCAAATACGCCACGAATCTATTTTCTCGTTGGAACGAAACATGAATTCGATATCGAAACGATATCTCTTACCCCTTTAGTAACGGATGCTTGCGTATAGGGCTATGGAAATCAAAGACAAAAAAATGATATCTGTGGGAAATCGTATAAAAATTCGTATCTTTTCAATTCATTTTTCAGGAGAAATACTATGAGATCTTGATTGACAGAGGTACGTACTGTTTGAGCATGATATTAATGCAAAATTATCAGATTTGACAATTAGTCAACAGAATGTTAAAATGGATGGGAGTGGTAAAGAAATTATTATTAATTATTAGTCATCTTCAGATATCTTTGATCTGATGTAAATAATAAGGAATACTTGAACGTAAACATAACGTTATGGGTAATTTGCACTTATAGCTTAAACAGATTATATTATTATATTATATACTTTGAATAATATAACGTATACTTAAGATGTTATTGTATTCGTATGATTCTAAATAATTAACCTAAATTTAGCATATAACGCATGTGTTCCGTCATTTCGTGATATTATTTCTGACTTCGTGACATACATGTGACGAGCGCGGATTTATCATCAATCTGTAAAATGTCGCTCAGGACTGTTGCAAAATTTCGAAGTAAAGATTAATTAGTTACTAATTGCTGTATGACGAGCATCTTGAGATAACTCCGTCACTGATATCAATTTCGACGAGAATATTTTTCAATATCCGCATTTAAACTTGGATGCAAATTTTTATTTGCTCCGCCCAGCAGTGACAGGTCCATCAAAAAACTTATTGATTGTCTATGAACCAATAAAAAATTCTTAAATTTTAAAACAATTTATATTAAACTTCTTCGGGTGTTGAAATGCTGCTTGACGTATTTGTTCAATGAGAATGAGATACCGACCCTTTGACAGTCGATGCAAAAAAATATTCGATATTACAGGGGTCATGTCAATGCATTTCCATGAAATGGATTAAAATTTTCAAAAACATTTCTCTCATTCTCTTCTTTTTTCTTTCAATAAATTCTCTCACAAACGAACTCACATTCACACATCCGCAATTTTGCATCATCTCACAATAGCTTTTATTTTTCGGCGCGCAGCGTTGCGCTCGTGCTGTCATTCGTATTTTTTGCTCGTAATACATCCCGGCTGGCTTCGTTTCCTGTTTTTCAGTCGCATCGTATCCCGTCGGATCCTCGAGGTCGAATGGCGTAAAATTTCATCCTTCCAGCATTAGGTTCAATCTTCCGGTGAGTTGACGGTGGCTTCAGCCCCGGAGTAGCGTACACCGTTCGTCCACGTAATACGTACGATGAACGTTCGTTTGGAGAGTAACCGGAGATAGGTGTTGTTTCTTCGTTGCCTCTTCGTTCACGATTTCCTGATTTTAGCGGTAGATTGGTCGAGAGCCATTTCGCGGTCGTTGGGTGCTTGATGGATCTTTCGGGACGCGTTCCCGGTGATTCCGGTGTGCACGTCACTCTCGCTCCCGTCGCTTCCACTCACTTTCTCGATTACGCTCGTCGCGATAGAACACATTCAGCCACCATTGTAATTCTTGCGCGTTGTTTTCTCTGAAAAGAGTCGAGAGTTATCGCGCCACTGTGAAACTTTTATGCTCCATAAAGCTTTCGTTCTTCGTGCATCCTGAACGACCGCAGCATTAGCCGTTGCTCCAATGAAGGATACCCCTTCAACTCTTTACTCGTAGGAGGCGTGCACACAGGCAACTGGTAACAACTCGGCAAATGGATCAGAAACATGGAAATAACGAACAAATTTTTAACCACACGTCCTTCTGTTCTACGATTTCCAACATTCAAGCAAACAATACACAATAGTTAAAATCTTATGGATTGTGTTTTTTTATATTTTACAAGCCGTAGCATTTCTGATGACTGTATATTATTATCATTGGGGTAAGTTTGCTTTCAGGGTCAGATAAATTCTACATGAAAATGGAGATACTAATGTCAGCGTTGGGAAGTTGTAATAATATACTTATTTCAAGCCAAGAAACCGGGGGCGTAAAAAATGCCAAGGCATTAGTTACCAGGCCACGGGAAGTCCCGTTCCTTCTCCGTCTCGGTGCCTATTTTTATTGGCAAGTAAGATATTCAAAAGGTCAGCAGTCGTGCGTGGAGAAAGTATGCTTGCGATGGCATTCAGCCAATATAAACGAGCTCATGGAATATTGAGGGGTGACTGGTTGAAATAGAACGGGGGATTCGAATGAAAAAAAGCCAAGACGGCGGGGAAGAATACCCGTTTTCTACGATCGCGACGACGTAAAAAAGACCGAAGCTATGGGATGGTGGTTCTTTTTCCGGACGAAGCTTTGTTCATAAGGAAAAGCTTCGAGAGTTTTGTTTATTTTAGAAACGCGGAGGAGTTCCAAAAGTTTCTGTGTTTCGTTTTGTTTTTCTACCGTATTGTTCCACTCCTTCGGGCGAAGCGAATTCAACAAAAGAAGACATTTAAAGTAGGATACGAACACCTCGGGTATATTCGGCCTGAGGATATAGATTTTCAGGTCGGAAGTAAAATTATTATTTTGCAAACATTGGAAAAGTTATTATAGTAACAATAACATGCAATTATTGGTTAAAGTCTGTACGAGTCGAATATTCATTTATAAAAATCTCTTTTATTTGGAGATTTCGATAAAATAAAACTTCTTCGGTCCAAAAATTTCGGTTATTCCCTGAAGTTTTAAACTACACCGAGTTCCTTGAATGTAATAAAAGTTTCAAACTGATTGTCCTAAATTATGTTCCCTCGGAAAAGGGAAAAGCATTTGATAATTTATTAGCTCTCGAAGTATTAATTTTTATATTAATTTAAAATTAATACCCTTTGAACTCTTACAAGCTGTTTAATAAAACGCTGTCGTCCCTAAGTTCGCGTGAAATTTGTCATCCACCCGACTCTGTTAGTATGCTGTACAAATTTGATGTCAACCTTTGTAGACACCCTTTATAAGTCACTATGATGCCCAGCGGGAGGGCCGAGGATGAAAGCTATGAATTTAAAACAGAAACTCGGTATGTTAGCTCAAAGTTGTACAGATGCGCTGAGCGTTAACACCAATTGTACCCGTTGTACTTCCTTTCTGAAATTTTTACAGCAAGTAGCACCTTAAATTAGTTTCATTTCTAGAATTGTGTGGCAGCAAAAAAATAGCAGATCTTTTTTTTTGTATACACTCTATGTAGATAATTCGAAGGAAAGGTAGTCTCACTATTATATTTATTGCGAAAAGAAGAAAATCTTCCTAGAATATGTTAAAATCTATTTTTGTTGAGAATACTTAGGAAAGGGTTAAAAATTAAATTTTCTTTTTTATTTATCACGAAGCATTCGATTTCGACATAACTGCGATACATTCGTTAAAATACACAAACGAAAAGGATTATTAAAGGTCGTTCTTTTTTCTCAAAGGTAACAAATTTTTGGTTAAATCGCGGCCATTCTCGTTCGTTCGAATGTTTCAGAAGGGGTGTTCTTTTTTTCATTGTCGGCCATTCATCGGAAATTCATCGAAATCGTTTCGGTAGATCGTGGAAATACGCCGCGAACGTATCGTCTGTCGCCGATTAATCATTCCTGTTTTTGTACAAGCAAACATTTTTTATCTTTGACGTTTCCGGATCTACCCCTAACCGCGTGCCTTGCTTTTCCCATTGTACGTTCAGCTCCGATTCGCCCCCTTTCTTCTTACGGACGAATTGCAACCATGCGGCAATGGTATCGATAAATTAAAATGACTGGCATCGAAAAAGAGGGTTACAATGTAAACGTTAATGTTTACCGAGGCTTCAATCTGGTCTCGTATACATTGATAAATGTTTTCTTGGAGGAAAATCGATACACTGTGGCATGTCGATTGCCAAACGTAGGATTAAATGTGTTGAGAATGTAGAAGCTTACAAACTGAAAGAATACTGCTCCATTTTTACCAATTTCAAGTTAATTAGACAAAAATGTTTATGACATTATTATTTTCATGGATGTAGGTTCAAAGTTTGTAATGGACCGTTCGTTTAGAATTTATTATATTTCACGTCATAACAAAGAAACTATCAAAAATGGCGCACCGACCCTTTGTTGTTATCAAAATATGAAAATCACCTTCAGTTCTTTAAATGTAAGTGCGTTTTATTTTTCACACGTCGATCCTTCAAAGTATTCTTTGTAAAAAAGTATTAGAATATAGTATTAAAAGGAGTCAACAATTCGTGAGATATTTTAAATTCGAAAGTGAAACATTTTTGAATATCTCATGAGCTGAGGTTTTTGACATTATGCCTTTAGATTCTTTGAGAATCTTTGAATTTGATCACATTAATTATTAATTGCGTATTAATTGAATATTAAGAAATATCAAAACTTTTTAATCATTTTATTGCATGACATATGTATGTTGAAGCTGTTATTGGTCTCAGATGATTGAATAATTCACGAACGCGGTACGTTACACCACAAATATAACATTTGCTAATTCCCCATCGGTAATCACCGAAGCCGCAATATCTATTGATTGAAATATCCATTGTGTTAATAATAAAATATTCCAGTAATTGGGAAGCAACACCATACATGTATAATTTATTGTGATATTTCTGCATAATGGAAAGTTATTGAATTCTCTCCTCAATAATTTATTGTCATATTTGTTATATTTTGACATTTCAAATCTAAATGTAACAAACCCCGAAAATTTTATCAGAATATAACTTCGTCTGTATTTTTAACAATCTCAAAGGATTTGATTCGCCCTCGATACATATTTTTAATTTTTCGCGTCAGTTATTTTTTGCGATCACATTTCACAAATCTGAATACGAGAAAAAAGAACAATAATCTTAATTGCTTCGCTGAAACTAAATTGAAAACTTCGTCGTATCTTTATACGGAGATGAAAAATGGTTGAACTCAGAAATAGAAATTAATAACACAGAGTATTCTTATATCGCAAATGTATTATTTAACTTTTGTTCCATTTATTAATACGTAAGAGTATCTGAAAACTCTTGCCAGGGTTGTCGGCATAAGAAAACTTGATTCGTTTTCATATTTTTGCGACACAGACAGTCGAAGCTGGTCCCTGTTCGTAGATCAATTTCGTTATCCAACTGTCAAGCAATTTTATAAATTGAACACTTTCGTGCTGGCCGTAAGTTCATAAATCATTTTTCTATCGACCTAGGTCAACTCTATTCCGTCAAGTGTCAGCACAGCCGATCCGTTTCGACAAATCAAAACGTACGTGTAACACGCGCATCGAAGCCAGGTAGAGAGAAATTACAACATAAACGCAACGTTTGGTGAGGTGCAAACATTTATTGGTTACACCACACGCACATTCGGTGTACTTTAACGAAGCGTTATCCGCGGTCGTATGGAAACTTGTTGGCAATCAGCTGTAGGGCAGGCTGAATAATGCCATGGTATTGTTTGATACCTAGCTTGGAAGTAAATGTTGCGTGTGTCCTCGTTATATATAATTGAACGGCGAATAGTAATAATCTTGATGCGTTGTAATCGTTCGACGAACAAACAAGATTTGATGCAAACAACATGTGCAATTAATTATTTCGTTATTTCGTTAATTAGTAATTATATTTCCTCATCCTTCTTTTATTTTTTGTAATATTCAGCTTTCGGTTGGGACACTAGAAAATTACCATGGGATACATACGTATTTTTAACATAAAAATAAATCAGGTAAGTTTAAAAATTTGGTAAAAGAAGAAAGTATAATTTAGGAATGCGTTTCCTTTCGAAAGATTCATTTTTTATTGGTTTTTAGAATCAAAATGTAATTTTTCATACGTGTTTGTTCATTTTTCAACAAAACAGCGAAATTTGGATGTAGTAATATTTTATTTTAGCTACGTTATTTTCATATTGCTTGCAACGTATCCAGGGCAGTATCTGCCACTTTTACTCAATTCATGTTCGTTTCTCATTTGTTTGTTATAAATTCCTAATTAGCTCGTACAATAAATTACTTGTTTCTGATTCCTAGTAATACGCAAATTAAGGAACTTTTTCTTTACCGTTGAAAGTCAAAAACGTCTTATTTTCACCCTCAATTCTAAAAAAAAGTCTATTCAATTCAAAGCTAAGCACACTTCTCTACAAATAATTTTTATGCTTATACCTTCCCATTATCGTCGTTTGTTCACGTCAGTAAAAATCATTGTTCATTATCTTTTATTTACACCGGGGCATCTTTTGCCATACGTGTTTTTGTTGTTAATTGTGATTACACAATTTTCCTTATACGTTTTCCTGTTTCGAAATGTGAACCATTTGCGTATGACGACTATAGTCGCTGGCAATATCAGGCGGTCGTTTGGCGGTTGAACGACTGTAGTCACCCTTAGCGGCCAAAAGGGTTAAGCAGCACGCAACGATACCATCAGCTGCAGAAATCAGGGTCGGATTGCCCCGGGCACACGGAAGACCGTGAAATTATAACATAAACGTTACGTTTGACCGCGTTCGCTGGTCAAATCACAGATTACGCCGAATGCATTGCGAGGAAACGCTATCGGCGGCTTCCCGGAAATTCAGGAACAGCGAACCCGGCTCACGTCCGGAATCCTGTAACCAGGCGTCGTAACACGCGGTTCACTCGCAATTGTAATCCTAACCCTGTCGGCTGCGTCGCGTGCATTGTTCACCTTTCGAACCGCGAACAATTCCAGGCATGTTGAACTGGGATGAACGTTGTTTCCGTCGCAAGCTCAAATTATGTAAACTACACACACGAGGCGAAATTTTAATCCGACCGTGACACTGAGAACCACACAGATTTTAATACGCTGGTCGCCAGTGGGATGCGAATGAATGGTAAAATAAGAGCGAAGGCAAACCGTGATCAAATATTAATACTGAAATCAACAATGCAAAATATCGAATTGAGAGTTTAAATTTAGAAACTAATCGATTGCATCCTTAATAATCAATGTATTGGCACGATAGAGGGCATTGATGGCCACTAATTGAGTAAGTAAGAAATACAAAATTTAAGCAGATTCTGATAATGTGGTAATACGATATTTGTGGACAGGTATTAAAGTTGTACAGCAGCAAATACACGATATTAATACGAAAACAGTCATAGAACGAAAAAGTTCGTTGCTTTGGTTATGGTTTTATTATGCATACTTTCCTGCATGCTGGTGTATGAAGTTCTGAGAACCATTAATTTCCACGTACTCAGTTTTACCCCTTCCTGTCAGTTTTGATCCATCGTCTGCGATATATTACGTTTTTTCCCCCTGGTCAACATGTTGACGTCCGATGCATATGTTCGTTTTCTCTGTTTCTCCGGTAATTAATTAATACTGATATTTCGTCTATCAATTTACCTTACTATTCGTTTATATCTGATTTTCAATTAAAAGTTCTTACGTAATTTTTGGTAGGAAATAGAATTATATTTGCTGTGTTAATTGTATGCCGCATTGTGTCACAATTAATTAGATATTTTCCGTTTAACTTGCGTATAACTGAATTAACACATTCCTGTTACTTATAATTTCAAGCATTTAATTTCTAATTCTGTAAGTAAAGGAATATCTTATAAATTGATATTGTAGATAAATTCTGTACATAATGATTAATACCTCGTTATTTTAACATTGTTATTGTCTAATCTGTTAACGTTTCAAAGTAGAAATTACGTTTCATATTTCTGTGAAAGGTTAATTTCAATTTTACGATTTAATCTCTGTTTATTTTAATAATTTATGCTGTATTAATTTACACTACAGATTTCTCCATCAGACCATTTCAATTTAACCTAACTCAATGCTTTTCGCTTTGAGCGCGCTCGAGGTTCTATCCTTAGACGTACATTGTCGGTCTTCCAACAATTCCGACATTACTTCAACTAATTTGATGAATTTCCTGATGAAGCATTTCCTTAGAACGTGTAATGAATCAAATCAAATGTAACAACTCCAATTTTTGTGCATGACAATAACTGTGTCAGAAAGACTGGCACAAGATCGATAGAAACATTCTCTGCGAAGGTTCTTAGCATAAGTACCTCAACGACTTTTCACTTTTTGATCTAATCTTTCGACACAATATCCATTGCCAAAGTTAATGACAGTGCTCAAAACTAATTGAATCCACGAAAATTCCTTGGAATTTGAGTTTCGTCGAATATTCAAGAATTTATAAAATTTAGAACTTACGAATCTGTCGCTTTAATTTTAGATTGAAACTTTTAATGCTATTTTTACTTTAACCGAGTACAGTTTTTTTCATAACACAATGAAATTAATTTACGATTTCTAGGCTCTAACTTTTGCGGTTGACACGTTTCACGCCAATACATTTGCGTATACTGCATTATAGTTGCAGCGTTATCCCTGTGGAATAATAATAATTTCATACAGGTAGATAGTTAGACAGTTTACACAGATAGAAGCCCGTTTAGTACCTACGCGACTGCCAACCCAGTTTCTATTGCATTCAATAAATATATTCAAAGTTGGTCGATCAACATACGCATCCGGCGAGCGAAGCATTGGAAATTGTTGCTCTTAATGGAATTGGATTGACTTGTCAGTCATGGAAACGCGGGTAAAACGGAAACACCGATATGGTTCATGTTTATACGTTCAACTTCGACTAAATGGAGCCAAGAGAAAGTTTTATCGAATCACCGAGAGTTCAACTTCAGAACAATCTTTCGTTTGATTTAATTGATTTGAGTTTGAAGTGCTGCCGTGATTTTAGTTTCTGATGAAAATACACTGTCTCAATAATGTGTATATAATTAACAAGGGGTTGAGAAAATAAATCGAAAATGTATAAAAATTTTCCAAACCTCGTTTTCGATTTGATTTCATATTTATAATACAAATTTAAAAATAATATAACATTAAACTGTTTTGGTGTACCTTTCAATTTCCATTTAAACGTTATTTCCACGCGAATCCGTAGCAGGCTGTTAATTTTTATCCGTTTGGTACACCGAGCACGTTTCGCGAATTCGGATATGCAGCGGATAATTTCAAAGACGACACGGTGGCTTTCCGGAACGTGGAAGGGTTCTTTGAGAAAGCTATATAAGATACACAAATACCAGGGATCAAATGAAAATTCCCGCTTAGCGCAATCGTCCTTATGTAAATCCTGGGAAGCTCACATGTAATTCTGAATGTAAGCTCGAATCATAGATGTACTAGTACGTAAAGTAATCTGCGCACGCGATCTGTTACAGTCTGTCTCACAAGTATTCGTGCTGTTTGCGTAAGGTAATCGTTATCTATAATCATGTACTTGTGGCGCAATATCTTTATTAAAATTAATTTTTTTTTTTAATATCTTATCATCAATTTAAATAATCAAGAATTTTCGAAGGGAATATTAAATTAAGCTTGAAATAACTATTTGTCTTAGTAACTATTATAATACAATACAGTGCTAAAAATGAATAATGAATTTTTTATAAAGACAATTAGGACTTCCTTTATAACTTTTTCAAAGACAACAAATCTATAATAACGGATTTGTATAGGTATTTATTCTGAATTTGTGTATTGTACCCGCTGAATTTCATTCGGATAAACGTTAAGATGCATCCATGTATCATACCTATAGTTTTCAATCTGGCATGATGCTTAGTGCATTCTGATGAGTAGCAATGTCTTTTCATTTTGTGGATGGTTAAATGAACAGCCATCCACGAAATGGCTTTAAGGAGTATTCGGTACTTAACACAGTGGTATACATAAATAACGGATCCGTCCAAGCGCGTAACTTTCCTCGACGACTTGGCTGCGGTTGTCTTCAGGACGCATGCAAAGTTGAAATTAATTCATTTTGCGCCCTAGTTGCGCGCCATCGTACACGAGTAACGGCACTCATTTGCGGCTCGTCATCCATATTCATTCTCTTCCGCTATCATCGCTCGCCACGGTACATCCTTGGGTCGACCATATTGCCCCACTTAAAATGTTCTCATGTGGCTACCGAACTTCTCCCCACACACGGCCCGTGATTATTAAATGAAGTTGTTTGACCAAACATTCCAATGATTTGTCATCGTGAATCCCTTCTTAACGGAGAAGCAATTTTGCAGCATGTGTTGTCTCTAAAGTTAATTTTAATTGATCCTAGAAAATTTGCTTTCGTTGATTGATTTTTGCCGTACCGTCAACCAAATACCATCCCCAAATATATGTTTGCCAGATTAAGGTAATTACGCTGCGATTGAAAATATATTATTGACAAAAATTTATATTGTAAATACTATGTATACATTTGTACGATGAGACATTTTCAAGGGAAAAATGATCTTATAGATAAGTCATGAATGTAATGTGAACTGCAATATGAATGTTCTCTGTGTATTAAAGCTTCGTTATTGGTTCCAATCGTGTACGCGGCATTGTCAGCTGATAATTCCTGATGTTATTGGAAGCAAACGGTGAAAACGATAACCAGAGACTATCATATAAGAGTACGATCCATTAAGAACGTTTGAGGAAAAGGAATTAAATCCGTGACTGCTATAGGGGAGGGTTTCTCTTTTGAAATGGCCGTAGATCGTGGCCGGGCCTCCCCGAGGGGTATAAATTAAATTTTACAAAGAAGACCAAGAACCAATCCTTCCCGTGGAAATGGAATCTCGATAGAAGCAAAAACAAAGGGGGGGTTTCCTGCAACAGACATTAAGGTTTAACAGTCTGTGCGGAAGTCAATGCTTGTGCAAAGAAAAAGACACGGCGGCGGTGCGACGGGGCGGATTGAAATGTAAATACGACCCTTTGTTATCAGATTTAGTTTTATCGCTTCTAGAGAGATATACGAGTGGGATAGATCGTATAGTTTATTGTGTAACATGTCATGGATTTCAATTGGAGTAGAAACATATTAGTTGCTTTTAATAGAAATGTAAATATTCATTGCTTGGAAAGGGATTCATAGACAAAGTTACGCTATTGTTATTTTATTCGAAAGTGTTCATTTTTGTTTTATAATAGACAGTCTCATGTACACTAAAAATTTGGGTTGAAATTATTATATCTGTTTCAAAATTGATGTAAAAGTTTTACATTAGATTCTTTTATATCAAATGAAAGGTTTCGAAATTTTACTGTAAAATTGTACATGCCGTATGTATTTAAAGTAATGACTTTTTCATTGCAATAAGTCATGAATCAACTAATTTTAATGATAAAAAAAATTTTCAATTCGTAAAATTCAATTCTGTATAAATTGAAAACTCCGTTACTATTTCGTAATATTATAAATCGGATATTGTGTTATGTTTCAACAATGAATGAACCAGTTTATATTAAGGATATTAAAATCTTAATGAAGTACCTGTATGAAATTTTAAGCTTCAAACTGACATGCCAGACGTCCTAATTTGCGTTGGATTAAATATCACGATTCTATATCTTGAAATCGGCCGCTTGATATAAGATCGCTTAAATAATAGTCGTCGCAATGGATCGTTGAACCGAATAGCGCCACTTTTGTTCATTTTTACTGCGAAATGAATTCTGCGAGGTTACAGTACAATGTCTATTTATACGTCATTTCAATGTTGATCAAACGTGCTCGTATTTCGTCTCGAAATACGATACCAGTGTTGGTTAATGAATTTGAGTAAACGGGTAGCATGGCAGACTTGAAGCACAGAGCTGCACGAACTGTGCGCATCTTCAGGGAATTAGAGAAGCTTTTGAGCGCAATAACAAGCACACTGACTCAAACAGAAACCTTCTTACTCTCGTAATTTCCAAAAAATAGGTACATTTAGCGACCTTTCGATCCCTGACCTTTGCTCCTCGCTTCTTTTTCTCTATCCAATTTTATCTCTCTTGGAAGAGTCCCTATAAAAGCCGAGCAGTGTGCACTCTTTTTATTAGTCCTCCAGACACGCTGTACTAGTTTTCTTTTCTTCGACGCTGATAGTTATTCTTTATATTTTTTTGTTACAGTCGCGGTCGTGAATATCAAATAGTTAAAGCCACAGTACAAAAGTATGTTTCATTGATGGAAGATAATATTCCCTACAATATTGCCAAGTGCATGGACTTCATAAAAAGAATAATAAGATATCAGAATAAGTAGAATTTCATTTAAATTTAGTTCATGCAGATGACTCAAGTTTAATCATTCACTATAGCCAGATGCGAATAATAGATTTTATACTTGATCAGCAGTTTTCAGGTAGTTTTTGGTTAGCAAAATTTTATTTCGTACTGTTCTATTGTTGACACATCGAGCGCCACAGTGAAAATAGCCATATGTGGTAAGACACGTTATAATTACAATTCCTAGTTTCATTTTGCAAATTAAGCTTTCCAAATGCCAGTTATTAATGTCGTATAAAATTTTCTTTAACTTTCTCTTCAGTCAATAATCAGTGACCGACTTGGCAACTGAGTATGAATCTATCACCACAAAATGGCCAAAATGGCACACTCTTTTCAATTAGCACGCCAGAATAGCACTTACTGGAAGAAAAATCTTATCCATTATACGCTCTTCATTCCATCGAACCGTTCTCACGGCTTTCAATAGCAATATCGATCGCGAGAAGTGTTCCGTCTCCGGTGAAATGATGCGTGAAACTGACAAATAAAAAATCATTCTCACAGAAGATCATAGGACGTATCGCGACAACGCCTGTCTAATAAGAATGACACCGGTGATACGTGGAATAAAGATAAAGTAGCGAGTCACCCGAAGGCATAATATCGTAAGCATTCATTCCGCTTCAATTGATGCGCTTGCTATGCACAACGAAGCGGCTTTGCCGGAGCTTGCAACGTGATCGTGCGACTGGTTCATTAAACGCTTTATTGTTCGCGGAAATATTCAGAAAAAGAGCGCATTGATGGATATATTGTTGCTGGTTGGCTTCGGGGTTTGTTGTACGCAAGCGGGGAATCAGGAACGAAACGTGTACCGATGTCACAGAATCTTTCAGTTTTCTTTACATCACGGTAAAATTTGTTGTTGTATTTCGGCCATCTTTTTGAAACGAAATTTTTTAATAGCAATTCAAGGATTGGATAATGCAAATTAAATGAATGTTAATTCTTCGCGGAGAAACTTTGTTGAGCATTTTTATTGGTACACGTTCTGTAAATATTCCTGGATGTTGCAAATTCGTAATGTATACTTTGAAGGAACGAAACATTATTTATTTTAGCTCAAACGGAAAATAATCTCCGTACACGTAGCTTTGAGCTTGAAGTTACTGCGCTCCAAAAGCGTTAATTTTGCCTTCATACGCACGGTTGTATCAACGCTTTAATGATCGCGTATCTCGCAGGTTCTGTGGCTGTCGCAATTTTATGCTCCTTCTTGTATTTGAAAGGAACATATTGACCCTTTAAACCTTATGGTTCATCGCTGAAAGTGCAGTCTACAATGACGGGAATTTTTCATCGCTGCTATGTGTGTTATGTCCAAACTCTGTAGCCTGAGTGTATTAAGTCCACTTTTTGTGAAAAATGACACTACATCTTCCCCGTATCAATTTTTCATTTTTGTGATAGCAAAATTTGTTTTATATTTTAGATTTAAATTTCTAGCTGAATTTTATATACTCTTAATGATCCAATGTAAGTAATATTTAAATAAACAATGAAACGAACGTTGAAATTCATTCTGTAAAAGTTAATATTCAGTGCGCTAAGCTCAGTGACGCGAGAAAATTAACAAATACTTGAAATTGATTTCAATGGAGTTCCAACTTTTGTTTCTTGACTGTGAACGTTCGGCGGTGCTCCGGGTTGCTCGAAAGTTTCGAGACAATGAGGCCGGTGAAAATCGCTCGAATAATTCGGGCCCCATCGGTAATTCGCTGGCGTCGAAATATTCCGTTCATCCCGCGGCGAACGTGGTGGATCGGCTTGAAATTACGGAAGGCTTGTATCTCGAACTATTCGCAAACGATAATAACAATTTCGGACCATCATATAGTCGAACAGTTTACGCTGGTGCTGGGCTCTCTTGCATTATGCACTCAATCAGCAACCCAGTTTCCGGTGCTACCGGTAAATATATCAAGGGTAACTCGATCAGTGTGCATATACATTTGCTGAGCTACTGAAAATTTCGGTCATAATGGAAGTGGCTAGGCGTGGATTACTTAAGTAAATAGAAGACGATATGGGGAGCCGATGATGATACGCCACGATGCTTCGATTTAACGTTTTTCACTGATACATCATTAAATAATTCCAATTATTCTATTGCAATCAATTTTGCTTACAAGATTTGAGGTCCTTTCAGTTCTATACAATACGTATTAATAATCATCCATTTTGGAGGGATAAAGACTTAAAATTGGAATTCTATACGATCGATATTGCGATAGTTTCATTAACACTAAAAGTTCCGTGTATCAATGTTGGATAAAATGTATCAATTTTTCGCACTTATTTAACACTGTGATACGAAATGTATAAACTGGTACGTATCGGTACTGATAAATCCCATATTAAATTAGTTCTGCTAGTATCCGAATAAATCTCGAAAGCAGAAAAATGGTGGAAAAGAACGGGCAAAGACGATCTGCACGATGAATACTAGAGTAATCACGGCGTAAGTTCATTAAAGGTCTCACGGTTTGTCATGGAGGAAAATAGAAAGAAAGCGAGTCTGCGTGGACGCAAGCCACAAAAACGTGGTTGTATTGAAGCTATGGATGGAGGGTAGAACGATGGATGCAGCCGATAGTCAGAGATTGGAGTTCCGTCGCCCCGAGGTTGAAAGAGAGAAGAGAAACGAATCGGTCGGTATTGCCGATATCGGGAGTGGCGCACGCATTGTCTGGCTGCTCCTGGCTGCGAGTTCATCCTATTACGCATCCGATGTCAGGACAAAGGCCCTAACTGAAAAGCGGAAACTGCATACACGTCGAGCACCAACCATTCCCATTTTCTGTTTGGCCAGATGGTATACCGGCGAACGCCTCGACATTGCTGGATTATGAAAATATTACTGGAATATTGGTGAGGATCGGGCGCGTTTAATCTTTGCCGTTTGCTGCAGGTTATTCTGTACAACATCGACAACGATGTTAAAGATCGAGTATAGTGATAGTCATACATCAATCACCAAAGCTTGATAGCTTTGACAAATTGATTACTTGGAGCAAAGTTGATCTCAAGATATTTGAATAGAACCTTTGGGTGCAGTTGGGAACATTTGTGTAATAGGATTTTTGTAAAATTCTCTTAAAGAGAAGAATCAAAGCAGGTACCATTTTATATCGTCAAATATTTTCAAATTTTCTATATTTTAAAATATGCCGTTTAAAGTGTGATATAATCGTAATTTAATAACATTTTAATGGCCAGTATTAATAACTTTTACGAGCACTATAATTATTTATTCTAACATCCTTTCGTACATTTCTACGTAATTTAATAGCCTTCAATTGCAGTTTTGAAATAACTAATTTTGCAATATTCTGCAACTAATACTATTCAAGTCAGATTCTATGAAACGTCCCTCAGTATTAACATTACTGTACGTAATTAAGAACTTTAACGCAGGATTCATGTAACCGTTTTCGTTCAATTTTAAGCTTCAAACTGGAGTAGCTATTTTTGGTATAAAATTGATGTATAATAGTTTAATAACATTATTTCCCGACTCTTCGAGTAGCAGCTTCATTACTTTCGCGTCAGCCAGAGCAGACAGCAAAATTGTTTCGAAGCAAGAAGCCATAGAAAACTTGGAGTCCACCCCCCTTGGCATACCAGCCCGATGAAATTACGTTTCCCTGGCGTACCGATGTAAGCCACGTACGACTCTGACGAATTTCGATCTTTCATTCCGTGAACATCCGTTCGAGTCGCTCGCCGTTTGCGCAGCGAAGTCGTTCATGGAATGCGGAAGAAGCAAACAGACCTGCTGGATGCATTCTTCGGAGGACCGCAGACGGCACATACGTGTCTGTTTTGAACATGTTCGTTTCTCGTAAGTCTGTCACATTGATCGATTTGATCTGCATAGGAAAACTGTCCCCCTCCCCCCTCTGTCCCGCGGTCTCGTGTTACAATTAAATATACACAATTGACAAATGCCTGATAATCCGTATTTCGGTAGACGCACTTCAGGCGTATCGCGTTACTGATTTGCGGTCCGCTTTAATTAACGGGCCGGGAATTTCATTATGGCGAACTCTTCCTGGCAGAAATCGCGTGTTTGCGGTTACGGCTAAATAGGACACGCTTTCCTTCAACCGTGTACATGCTTTTTCTTGTCATGCGGTTACGGTGTCAGCTGGCCATCCGATTGCAGACGCGTTTCAGAATTTCCGACCAACGCAACGTGTCGTGTGAAACATGTCACACTTTCGGTTACTTTCGCGTTGGTTCGTTGAAAGAACGACTTAGTGTTTCGTTGAGTATATCAAGACATGGTTCTTTATTATTTTTCACCGTTTTCCCAGTTTTCCTGTTTCTTTTCTAGCCTTAATATTTTTGATGAAATTTGTAGAGGGAAAAGTTTCTTTAAGCATAAGAAGTCGTGCAATTTTTTTCGAGCTTATTACGTAAACAATCTGGAAAAATGTTTTAGGAAAGAGATTTTAAAGGAACTTTGCTATAATAATTATTTAAGTCTCATGTAATATACTTTAAGTGACGTAGTTGAAAATTCCGTTTAAAATTATATTACCTACTGAAATATTGTATTATTAAAGGAGGTTCTTTTCTCCCACCGAATACGATTATATCGTTGTACCGTTTCGATGTAAAGTCAAATAAGGCACACGAATAACACATGAATACGCTATTTAATTCAAAATACGACGTTCATTTTTGCTGCCTCGCAAACAGGAAATTCAGCATTCTCTCTGTGTATGCAGGAGTTATGAAACGCACTTTTTCCAAAATGAAAAATCGCGCGAAATGAAAGGGAAGTGCGAGTCCGCGTTTTCTGTCAAATAAAATTTTGGAAAAAACGACAATAATTTCTCCGACGCTACCCATCGAATTTCGTTTCAGAAGATTGTTCGTTTTCCTCATCGCGTCGCGTCAAGGAGATCAAAGAACGAATGCTTCGGAATAAAATAATTGTCGACGATACTGTCGGCTGTTTTACCCTACTCAAGTCTGGCGAAGAGTGTTTAGCTGCTGAATTTTTCAGTTCTTCCAGACGACCACCTCTTTGAACTATCCACGGTTGCAGAAAGACCGCGCCGCTTTTTGTCGACATAGTAGATTTCCATGTAACGCGCCTTCCGGTATCCCTTTCTCTTCTGCCCCCATGGCTTCATCTCCGCCGTTGCTTGGCACAATGAATCCGGGGCTGTAGCTGGAGCTTAACTTAAAAGGTCCACCGTATCCGAAACGAGCCCATTCGCGCAGGTGTATCCACTTAGTCTGGCGAAAAGGAGATCAGGAGCTTAACAGCTACCTCGAGGTTTTCTCCACCAACTTTATCCCTCGTCTTGCGTGTATGTGCGTGCGTGTGGATCCACTTGCTCGATTCTGCATGAATTCGTGACCTTTGAATCCCAACGCACACGTCTTCCTGGATATCTTGTGTTGAATTTAGTCACTGTTCAGCTAATAGATCTGGAGTATAGAGTACGTAATAATTGTTCAACGCTGTCGAGTGGTTTTGTTTGAACGAATTTAAACGAGAGATCGAGATTCAATACGTAGCGAACCTGTTAACACTTTGACGGCCAGTTTCTATACTGTAAATAAAAATTTAAAGTCAAAGGGAATGAGGCCCCCCTAAGGCAATACTAAGCACATCGAGAAACAAGAAATTTGCTTAATATAACGTTAGATTATTATTCCGATCGAAGTTTACAGTTTTGAAAGCAAGGAAGTGTCCAAGCGCTTATAAACGGTAGCACCACGTGTTTCATGAAACTTCTGTTAACCGAGATTTTCTCATATGCACAGCTTTTCGTACGCTGTATTGCTTATCCGTGGTTTTCTATGAATGCATTTCTGTTTGCTTGGCAGAGCTCATAACGCCCACGCTTATACCCGCGTATACTCCTTTTATCCGCGAACGAACACGTTCATCTCTCTGTGTATTTATCTGTGGTTGCTGCATCACTAACTTTCATATTCACGTATTTGTGTGCACACAGAGTCATTTTAAATTGGATCCTTAAACGGCAGCCGGTTCTTCGTTTGACGAAGAAACGTTTCCTGAGAAATATATACATATTATATTACGTTCTAAGGTACGTAACTAGGTTTCGTTTTTGTCCCATTGAACGTTTGTCAGACCGTTTACACGAAAGGATGTCGAAAAGAAAACGTGGCGCAAACGTGCAGATACTGTGTAACTTTGTAATATAACCGAATTAATTAGAGTTCTGTTTTACACGGGACAAGGAACACTTTAGGATGAAACGAATAGTTTTATCAATTTTAAGCGAGCTTAGAGGATCCAATTTTATTTGGGGTCCTTTTTAGATTGTTTAATCTGTAGTTATTATAACATTGTATCGATGAAATATATCAAATGCGTAAATCGAGAACGTGATACTAGAATAGAATTATAATTAATCATTTCGTATTTTCCACACGTCCGCTGGAATGAAATGCATCAATTATGTGCACACACGAAATTTCAGATACCATAGAAAAATTGAGAAATATATTGCGTTAAAACTTTGTATCAATTTTTTTCCTTTTTTTTTCCATCAACGTTATACGTTTCTGTTAGCGGTTTAGTTGGTGCTTTTAGCCAACAGTTTATTTTTATTGAAAAAGTTCCCATAAAAGCCGTGAAATGGATCCGACGTTTCCGGTTCTAATTCACGGTGGCTCATCCTGTATACGCGGGTATTAAACCTGCTGGTGTTTCCTGTATGTGTATTCCTCACGTATCGCTGTTTACACGCGCTTGTGTCGGTGCCAGTTTATCCGACCAGTCCACGCGTGTGTACGAACAGGGCGCCATTATTTGTACGTCTGAATCCCTCTAGAAACACCTCCACCTTCACCTTCGATAACACTATTTCGCCCTCTCGGAAGTCTCTTCCCTCCCCCAGGAAAACGGTGTCCCGTGTAAAATCTAATTCTGTCTGTCCCTCTACCCTACGCCCCTGCCTTCCATCCGTTTGCTTGTCCCTGGTCCCTTCTTAAGGGAAACTTTTTAAGTGAAAGGCTGGTGCTTTTTTTCTCGTGGCCCAGGCTGCTCCACTCAAGTGCAAGGGAAGCTGCATTCTTCTTTCAGGAACGGTATTTGTTCGGGATTTTTAAGGATTACCGAAACATGTTTCTGTATTCTTGCCTCGCGTTAAGTCTCATCGAAGTTGCCTTGCTAATTTTTCCGCCAAGTGGAGTAGATTGACGATTTTGCTGTCATTTATTTTAGTGAAATAACTTAATTCTTAAATCCATAACGTTACCACTTGGTAATATGTCTAAACCCTTCACGACAGCTGACATCACCCTGATTGTGTGAATATTAGCGATTGGTAATCACTGATGTCAACAGTGGCTTCGATTATTTTGTAGCTACACTCTAAAATGAATGCTTCGCTGGTTTATTTAATTGGTTATTACTGTACAAACAATTTGTTATGAATTCTTATTATTGAATCTTGTAGCCCCGATTCCATACAAAAGCATTGCACAAAGACATTTCTAACTAGTTGAAGATTTTAACAGCAAGATCAGCAGAAAAGCACTGTTCATTTCAACGTCTGCTGCACGCTTTAATAGGAACAGTGAAGCATACAAAATGCAGGAGCTTCTTCTCGTTGCAATTTCTTCTCAAACGTCTTTCACGCGTTCTTTCCCGGCATCGCGAGACGTCGGGAACATTGGCCGTGCACAATTTTACCCACACAAGCGTGCACGCGGCATAAATCTTGCGATGAGAAATAATTTAAGGTAGCCTGCAGCGATATCATCTGATACACCGGGCGTAATGCTGGTGCCTCATGCATTCCGGACGTTTATATGTCTCGCAAATAAAAAGCGAAAATATTATTCAGCCCCCCGGTAACAGACACGCAGCCCGGCAGCAAACGCATTACCTTTGCAGCTTTACGACTTGCCTGAAAAGTGTCCCGTAACTGTCCTATAAAAGTTACGGGAAACGGTTGTCATACACCGTGAAATTGGTGGAGCTTCAGAAAGGTTGTTACCGTATCTGTGTCGTTCTAGAAGCTACGCGCAATTTATCGTGAATCCAGCGATCAATTTGGACGTGCAATGGAGCGTGGAAAAAATTGCGACGCCTTCGTTCGTATTCCTCTGGAAAACGGTCCAGGTGACAGTGTCTGGCCGAACGCGCACGAATAATTCCGACGGGTTCAACTTCAGTACCAGTTTAATTTCCTTGAGTTACCATCAATGTTGTGAAACTTATGGGCTAATGAGCCGAAACGGCGAGCCGTATTCCGTGCTACGATAACGAGCACCGCGAAGTCGAGGGGTGTCCAGGGGAAGCGATTTTCAGACTCGTAGTTTTCAGATTATTCTGCTGTTCCATGATGAAATCGTATTCAAACTATTATCTCTCGGTAGTAATTTATTGTCAAACGTTGGTCCGTGCAGTTGGTCAAATTAAGCAGGCATTAATGGGTGAAATAATTGGAACGAGAGATAGTTTCGTAGTATTATTTGTTATCGAGTTTGATGATGGACTAATTATGTGTTGGCGGTACAGAATTTTGCTTCAATCGTGTTGCAATTAACTAGCCACAGATTTAATGATACATGATCGGTGTTTGTATTTTATTATCTAAATGTATCCTTTCAAAATTTGTTAAATTTGGTAAGTTAAACAATTTAATAGAAAAAAGTTCGAACAGGTTTGATGGCAGAGATAGCGAAAAAATTAATTTGATACCCGACCCTGCTCCAGAATCTTGGAAGTTGATTATAACACGAATCGACCTTAACACCCGAGCTTAAAACGCTTAACTCGCCGTTCTGATATGTGGCCGCTGATAAACCTAAAGTGGTCGTCTGACGCGACAGTTATTCAATTTCCCGTTTCGATCCTTTACGATACGAGCTTTTCGCGGTGTGTCCATTCGCGAAACGGGTCGTTCCGCGCGATCAAAATGGACACCATCAACCAACGTGGCGCGTCGCGCACCAGAAACCAGCTCCGCACAGCTTGGAATTTATGAACGTACGTGTGGCAGAAGGATTACAGGGACGTACTTACTGTAAGACTGCCATCTCGCAGCCGGCGTTGCGTTGGAAACTTCGAAATTTATGAGGAAAACATGTCCCCCGCGATAAAGTACGCAAACTCATAAACGAAAGATAACTGGTGGGCGGGTGCGTGGGCTAACTGCAATGGGTACGGAGGACGATGAAAGGATACCGCCGAGGGTAGATGGGAATTTCAAACTGCGTCGTCGCCGTGGAAAGTCCATAGACGCGTTTCACTGTATGAACACCATGACCGAGGAGTTTAAGGGGGGGGGGGGGGGGGGGGGGGGAGCATCGTCGACGTTATTATGGGGATCAAGGGTTCACCTGGGTATTGAAATGCCGCTCGGTAACAATGGACGATCTACGATCCTACCGTGGAGATCCATCGCTCCACCTTCCCTTACGCTCTCTCTGACTCTATTTTCTCTCTCTGCCTTTATTCCCAGCGAGGAAAACTTTTCCTATCTATGACCGTTCCCCAACGTCTCCTTTTCGAAGCCAGCTCGCCTGTTAAGAAGTGGACAATCTTCCGAGCATCCTTCTTGAATTCGATGAATTTTATACTTAGATCGATCGTCGACTTTTCTCTATTTGTTCATCGCTTCGATCTTCTAGCTGGCTAGAATTATCGTCCCATAACTTCGTTCGCATGCTAACCGGACTCTAGCTATTATCGGCTGAATCGTACTCTGATTGGGATTATTAATTGATAATCATCGTCTTCGTTCGTCGCTTCTGATTTAATTATTGGCGCCAGCTACGACTGAATTGGTCGTACGAATGTAATTAACACTTTTCGTGCAATGTCTCTTGTATTGGGTATGCGTGAAAGTTTTAATCCTTTTGCAATATTTAGTATATAATTGCTTTGAATTTAAGTCAAGTTCAGGTTTCTTGCGTTGTGGAGCAATTGGTACCCAATTTGTAGAAAATAAGAGAAAATACTTCAATAATTCAATTATATTTCCCAAATTATATGAAAATAAAGCAAACGATTGCAAAAGAAGTCTAAAACTCTTTTTATTACTAGTGTGGCTCCACAGTAATTTAACATTACGAGGAACAGCCAAATTGACCTTTTTTAGTTAAAATATCCTATGTACCATTTTTTTGTTTTCTGTGATATTTTGAAATATTTGGAATTCGATATGATTTTTACGTTTTCAGCAAATTTGTTTTATGTAGGTTTTGGGAATAATTTATTTGACCCAATTCCTTTCCAGATAAGTTTATTATTTTTCTTGCGAGTTTCTAAATGTTAAATAGGACGATTGAACCAAGCAGGGTAGAAATATCTAGTTTTCTAGTTAGTAAGATATGTTTAAAGTAATTTTCTTGACATCTTGATAAATTACTGCTATTTTATACCCATGTTTTATCAGCAATACACGATACACGCTTCGATAAACGAGCTGCGATTAAGTTTTGCTCCAAGTGTGGTATATCCGCATTAGAAACTTTTACATTAAACGCAACAAGCGCATGGTAATGAATATTTATCTAAAACAACCGTGCAGAAACAGTACAGGTGTTTCTATTACACTCGAGAGTCGTTAGAAGATTAAATTTCTTTATCTTTCTCGTCGTTTGTTGTTTCAATTTTTATAAAGAATATCCATCACAAATTCGTACTTACAGGACAGATAGAAAATGATTTGTTCGATGAGAATGTAATCACACCGATCGATTAGCTGATCGATAAATTACTTTAGTAAGTTCGTTTGAATTGCTCGAATTGCTTCCGTTTAATTTACTGTTGCTCCGTAATTAAACTTCGGTCCTACATCGTTGCGAAGTCAGTCAATCGAGTAGTCGATTCAAAATTAATGGTTTAAACAGTTTAATATTTTAATACGATGTTGTTCAGCTGAAATAATTACGTAACTAGTGTTACTGTTATAATTTGCTTTAACTTATTCCTTTCTGACGTATCGTTTGCTATGTAGACCATATTTTATCCAAATATATTGTATTTGAATAAAAGAGAAGATGAATAATATATCATTGTACAAGAAAAAAACTATCACTATTAAATGAAAACGTGATTTTATCAAATACAATGCATAGTCTATAAATGTCTGTTATAATTAAGTTTTATACAAATTGATGTTACAAATGTATATTCATGAGATAAAGCAGTTATTGAAACAGATAATCGTTAATGAGATACAGTGTTAAATGTACATAAAACAATGTATAAAACAAATGACGGCGGTGATAGTTTCAATGATTACATTGTATTTTAATTATTCAGATATTTTATCTTCATTACTGGCATTAAGTGCTTTATGTTTTGATTTGTTACTTCTGTTAAACGATTGACCTTGGAGAACGTTATTAATCTTTCCTTAATCCATTAATATCCGGCATATTTATTTAAATACGCCTTAATAGACATTAATGCAATATATCTTCTTAAAAGTGGTTTTACATTATTATTTATTTACTTGTGACGTGTGACTTGGAATTTTATTTGAATTATTTGGAATTACTTAAATATAATAATTTAATTTCTAAATCGAAAAAAAAGAAGTACTCTTTTCCTTGTATAATAAAATTGTCTTCGAGTTTTTTCGAGTTCTTCTTTCGTCATATTTGCGAAACATAATTTAACTATAATTAAGCCATACTTTTTTAAATCTTTAATACGTTAGAAAGACAGAATTATGTGAAAACGTTTTACAAGTTTGAAAGCAACTTTTTGTTATCGAAAGCTTTACTGTAGGGAAGTTTCGTCTTTTTCGTTCAGTTTAATTTGGCTTTATCAACGTGGTTCTTGTACTGACATTTCTCTTCATTCCGATGTGTTTTCCTTTATCTTCTGGCCCATCGTTTGGCCGACCAAAAACTTCCTTAACTACTGTACAGAAAATGAATCGGCCTAAATAAAGCCCGCCTTGGCGTAACCATTACTCACAATTAGGTTCAGCTTTTCAATTAAGACTTCAGCCAGGCCTTGGTTTTAACTCATAAATATGTATACACTGAAGCAACGTTTTTATTTCAGACCCTGCCAGATGGCAGTGCAGAACTTAATTACAAAACCCAGTCTGACTAAGAAACGGTGGATTACCCGCCTTGAGTTATTAAATCATTTTACACCTGCCTCGATAACGTGTATCAACCTATTCTACTATATTGTTTCTTACTCTCGTGCATTTTAGTTGCTATGTCTTAAAGCTTACGGTAGATGAGAATGATTACACAAATATTTCATCAGTGTTCTTAATCAAAATTGCTCGGTATAATACAATTTTCTGTTTGCTTTTAGTAAATGATATGAAATTATTTTACAGCTTGTTTATTAGTATTTCTGTCCGATAGTCTAAACGATAAAATTCGAATGAGTTATTTATTTATTATAGGAAACCAAAGAATCACAGTATGTGTGATTAAATAATTTATTTTATCAAAAAAGATAATAATAAAGAAAGAAAATACTTGCAAAAAACTTGTATTCTTCTTCTTCCGTCAAGAAAGTTTCGTTTGTGAAGAAATTGATGATGAAAACTTACGTTTGATGTCCGAAGTCAATCAACGCAAATTAATAACCCGAATAATCGTGGGGTAATTAAACGTTCGAAACTAATGCATGAAGTGTGTTCGTGTTTCGGTTTCGTACGATGGAATTTCAATACCGTCGAGCGCCTTCGGTCCTTAATCGAATAGATTGAAGTGCAATTTCGTTGATTGCATCACGATAAATTCATTGCGTTAAACAGTCATAAACTCCGTTTTACCAGCCATTTGAAACGTTTCGTACTAGCGGCCAAGGAATTAATTATTTTGTCACTTGGCCCATTAATAGTCTACCCGATTCAATCTTCGTTCATAATTAATCGAACATCCGACGGGCATTAGGTGCTAAATCGCGTGTGAGTCATCGCGTGTGTTAAACGAAGTTGGACCAAATGTTTCGAGCGTAAATAAATGCAACGTAAGTGCATTCCCATGCAGCCTGGTGAAATATACGTCGGAGAAACGGGTGAGAAACGTACTCGTTGTAATTGAATTTAATCAAAGTTATATTTGGATGAATCAAAGTATTTTTGAATGAAAATTAACTGCAATTTCGTCTGTCAACTGTCAGGTTCCCCCAGAATTCCAGAAAAAATTAACAGTTTCAATTCCAAAGTAAATTATAGAAATATATTGTGACTAAATAACTTTAAGCTGACAACAGAGTAATTTTTCTATGCATACCGACATATCTGAACGCCGCAGGTAGGCAAACTTAAGGAATAATTATTCTACATCGTTAACGCGGAGCAGCTAAAAATTTCACGTTTTGGGGGATGTTCGTTAAAGCATCGGGCTGTTTCTGACCAGTTTTGGATATCAGGGAAACCAACGTATCGCAGAAAGACTTCTACGAGTTTGCAGCGCAGAATTTCATTAGGAAACCTTCGTTGTTCGAACGAGGAAAGGGTGCTTCATTCGCTCTTGCCCCGGTGAATCGCTTTGCAGCATCGTGCATCGAGAATTCCCGACTATCGATACTCGTAAACAGCTCGCAAGACGCAGTTTCGTCTGTAAACTTGGCCCGTCTACGTGGTATAGCTCGATTCCTGGAGATAGTTTGTGTTCCAGCGTCTACCGTTCGTGCTTCTGGCAGGTTTAGATACGATCTTCAAACATCCCATATTGTCGTCCCCGATAAAACCTCGAGTGCAGATGATGTAATCGATACCGAACGCGGACTTGTGAACTGTTATTGATCGATCTTAATACGCTTGATAATAAGATTAATTTGAAATAGCCAATTTCAAGACACAAATTGAAATATCAGATCATCCTATAAGTAACGTCGTCATCTTGGATAAAATAAATTTGATACAATAGTAATTGTGTACTTTTTTTAAATAAAAATTTGGCAATAATTACTGGTACCTGTGGTCAGCAATTTGATACAGTGCAAAAAGTTATTATTAAATTGTGTAACTCATCTTGTTAAAATTGAAACCTTGTATCTTGTTTTTTTAACTGTCCCTTATTTTGATTACCATCGAATAGATAAATGGGTTAGGAAAGAATAGCGGTTTCTCAAAAATGGATTTTCTTCCTAAAGCTTCGTTAAAATTACAATCTTGCAAATTACTTGTAAGGGTTTCTTTGCAAGTATTTCAAAGAAGCGCTGTTCTTTTCGTTTAGCTAAATCCCTTCCTAAAAGATAAAAGAAGAATCTGCAAAAGAATTACCGGCACTATAATAGGATTTGTTACTATAGGAATTCTTAGTACAAAGCCTTAAGAAAATCCGTTATACATAATATATTTTTTAAGGACGTTAAATTTATCCTTTTCCACTTAACTAGTTTCTTAGGTTCTCGTTTCTTTTACAAACAACGAAAATTCACATTATACGGAATTTACTTTGTAATTTTTATTGTATTTCATTTTCATCGTTTATCAGAAATAGAACAGAAATATTTAAGTATGTAATATGATACATTGTTAAAATTCTTTCTTGTTCTATAACAGCTGTTTTTCAAAATATATTTATAATTCTTGACAATTTCTAATTATCGTCCAATATGCATTACTAAATATTTTTACGACTATTTCGGTATTTTGTAAACGTAATTTTAATTCCCATGAATTGCATTCTCTAACGAGAAATTTTTATTCAATCTACCATCTCCTCTGTTCTTTGTATAATTAAAAAATAAAACTGATTAATTGTTGAATTCTATAAGGAAATGTAATTTTGTTTACAAATCGAGCAAAACCCATGCCTGGCAGAATTCGCACCCCATTCATACATTACACCTGAACCCATTGTTCCCACAATAACAACACGGAATTTAGCCTGTCCGATAAGAAGCATTCTTATCTGGAGTAGCTCGTGCTATTTCCCTGGAAGAAGTTACAGCTTCCCGCTGGTCCTATGAGAGGACATAAATCTTCGACAATGTGGTACCCCGGCAATGACGACCGTGGCCATCCTCTTCCAACAGACAACCGTAATGCATGCGGTGTCAGCGTTTAAGGTTATCGATCCAGAAGGAGCTAACATCAAGCTCTTTCAAATTCGGCTTTTTATCTTTTTGTTCCCTGCTTGTTATCACCTTACCTATTAACCCTCGTAACAGAATAAAATCTTTTTCTATCCAAAGTATAACTTACAATTTAAATTTAGCTTTGCATTTACATCGATTTCTATTTTCTCAATTTTACACAATTTCTTTAAGTACTATTCTTCCGATCTTTCGTTTAGAAATTGGAATATTTGATTGAAAGCTCGGAAGCGTGTATTTACGTGCTCAATGCATTGAAAACATATTTCTAAGTTTCCTAATGTTCCTAAAATTCGAAATTCCTAAGAATATAATATTTAATACAAATTTTTTGTTTTGTATTTAAGTTTGAATATTTTGTCCCGAAATGTTTCCTTCTTGAACCTACAGTAACAAAGCATTTTCCTTTTCACAGCGAACGCTATAAGCCCGTAAAGTTTGACACCTTTTTTATACACCTTGAATATTTCCTCGTACTTCGACGATACATCTTTTTTTATTCGTGCCGAGAGCAAATTGAATTATAACTCTTCGTCGATATCCTACCGTAGCTTCTGTCAGGTTTTCGATCGTGGCGTGTCAGAGGTAGGAAGAATAGGTGTCGTCCGTTGACTGCGAAACACGACCTCGTGTTTGTGGCCATAAATCAGAACTCACAAATCCTTTTTCCCTCCTTATCTGGGAATTATCCGCATCAGACGATGGCAATATACTGCGAAACTTAAACAATTAATGCGCCCGTGAATACTAAGGCTGGATTAACTTTTCGATTGGCTCACTTCTCCGTAGGTAGCAGAACGAGACCGGTGTCCTAAGCTCGGTTGATTTATGAACGGTTTGGTAACCCGGCGATTCTAACGTATTCAAACGATTAAACAATTCATTTCGGTCGATGAGACCGAGTTAACGAGCTTTAAGAATGAAGTTCTCTCGATTCGAACGAACGTTCGTTCGGGTGAGAATTGTTGATCAAACACTGTGAGATAGATGTAGAAACGCGACGGATGATTAATTGCAGATTAAATTCGAAAGCACGAAGAACGATTGATTCCTGGTTTTTTGTGATGGCAGTGTTACGAAATATGTCGCGAACAATTTAAGTCTCATAAATCGGATATTGGAAAACGATTAAGATTTGCCTTGTCGGAATTGAATAGTTCGATTGATGGAAAAATTGAAACACGGAAACGATAGAAGCATTCCTATTTTTTTATCGGCTACAATTTTTTTTTTTACTGATCAGTTTTAGTTTTTGCTGTTAGATTTCTGGTATACTGTTTTGAATTTTAGTAAAATTTGCCGAAAATTATCTTTCCACTTCAATTGATATTTATATAAAAAATTTCTCCAATATTGGAATGAGCGAAAAATCTCTTGAGACAGAGTCAAATGTCTTAAGTATTCACTTCGATTCCATTATCCATCGTATTTAAATAAAGTTCATAAGCAGGGTTTGCACGCGAAAACCACTTTTCATAAAAATCTTATTAGCAACACTCTACGTCGTCCATCACTCAAGAAACGATCTCGTCGTAAATCCGTCGGCTAAACGAACTACCTCATTCTACTTCGACGACTGTCGATCCCACCTTCCGATCAATCGCTATATAAATCCATCGTCTTTTTCAATAACGTTTCCCCATGGCAAATATTGCGACACCGTGAGTCGCGCAAACTCCTAAAGTCCGATTAACCCCTGCCAGATCCTTTCCCGGTTGTCCCTTAGACGATTTCTTCGCAGCAAGCGCTATTGTTTCTCTTTTCTTTCGATTTTTCCTCGGCTTTCCTTCGTACTTGTTTATTTCGGCCGCAACTTCCTCGAGACTCGAACGGTTTCGGTTTAAACAGAAAAGATTTACCCAGTCGCTGGAATCGATGGCAACCGATACGTCGCCCGCATTCCCATCAATTTTTTCTTCCTCGATCTCGCCGATGCCGACTTCCCTCTCGCCCCCTTTTCTTCCTTCCAACCCTTAGCTCATCAGCTTTTTATTTATCGTTGTAACGTCGCTATCTACCCTTCCACCACTGGCTGAAATGCTTGACGGTAGATACCAGACTCTGACTTAGGAATCTGTTGGAAAATCTTTCAAACTCGTATATTAACCCTTACGGTACGATCGACGGGTATATTCGTCGGACAAAAATCGTGCCATCAGGCATGATTTTGGATATATTTGTCAAATTTTATAATAATTTGTAATCCTTCACCCTGTTAATGTAGCTATTTATTATTAGACATAGATAATAAATGTATGAAAACTCAGTGATTCTAGCAAATTGTCACCTGGTGAACAATAGTTGCAAGTGTCTTAAATAGACTACTAAAAATTTCTTTAGATAATGAAAAGAGATCATGGGACTAGCAGAAGCCGACACGTGTTCGTAATGAATGGAGACAGCCATAAATAAACTCTGAAATCGAGTTCATTTATAATCGTTAGAAAGGGCAACGACAACAACATGAGCGGGGTAAATCGATCTTCCGGGTCGAACGATCGGAAGTATAACGCGAAGCGGATAATCATTAACATAGCCTTTTCATTCGGAACCTTTCGCTGTTCGAAACGCCAGGGACACACGAACGAAGATAAATTACTTTCTGACTCTTGAAGCTGCCTATAAGGTGATATCCACCTAATCTTGAAAAACACTTAAAGCCCAGGGAAACGGATTATTCAGATTCTGCCGATGCTTCAGTTGGAACACGCTGGATGGCGAACTCATTCGAGAAGCGTGGCTGAAGCAGCGAAAAGGAAACGAAATCGCCGGATAGCGAAAAGCGAGTTTCAATGGGGGATGAGATGAATGAAATCAGGAACTGCAGGTCCGACGGTTTGATACGTACGAGATTTGATCGAGAAATATTTAGACTATGCGATATTTAGTAAATGGAGTCGTCGTTTGTAAATCAATTTTGTATGAAGTTTGTATCAAAAGGCCACTTCTTTTGAAAGTTATGGTGATTCTTGTAACTCGATTTTCTTCGCCCAATTTTTCGCGACTTTTTATTCAATTTTACACTTTGATGTTTCGGGCGTACTATCGTATACCTACTCAAATCGCAATTATTCGAAATACGATTGTTTTAGTTTACAATTTAAGCTTTTTGTTCGATGCCTTTTTTAAGCGATAAAATAGTTTAACGTTAACGGTAATTCTTTACCGTTCTTCTCAGTTTACGATTGCACAGTTTGCGTATTGAATTTATGGCGACGGTCACCAGTGAATATAGGGACGAGCATGTTTATTTATTCACTGGTTTGAAATTTTTATGTTACAGAGCAGAACGAGTTTGTGTAAACGCATGTCTATGTAATTACATGAAATACAGAGCGTATTAGTTTTTAATGTAAACCAAAATTAACCAGAACTGTAAAATATCAAGGGGGACAGATAGCGGTAACATTTATTCGTTACTTTTCGGCTGTAACAGATAAGAAACGAATCATTCTAAAATTAGCTGATTCTATTCTGCCGTTCTTCGCTTCAGGTATTTTGTAATTGTGTTCTCCAGATTCGAGTTGTTTTAAAGAGCTATAATTTTCCATTCCTAGAATGATGAGACACGGGTGACTAAATGCGGGGAAAACTGTCAAGCTCGGTGTCCATTATAACATCCGGTGGTGGTTGTCGGTTACGGCAATTCCGCACGCACGGCTGAAATTGATGCGCTTTGAATCCTTGCCGGCAGTAAAACACGAAAAGAAAAAATGGTTAATTATCAACCGTTCTTCTTTTCCCGGGAAAAATACGTATCTCTGGTTTGTGAAACAGAAAAATCGTTTCTATCCCTCCATTTTTCGTTCGAACAAATTGCTACTTGATTGGTAATTTTGTATATATTTTTTAAGCGTAAGCTAATATCGTTTCTCTTACATCAAAACCAAGAGTATTTGAATACTAATTTTATAAAATATGATAAAATATCGAAGCTGCGAATAACTATACTTACGTAAAGTATCATCTTTAGAAACCACTTGGCACCTTAACTTTCTAATGATGCAGAATTTTAAATACTTACAATCGTAACGATGGTTGTGAAATAAAAATAATAACAATTTCAATCAAGAGAAGCTTGTTAATTCTTTAAAGTTTTTTATTTATAGATTCTATATGTGAGATTGTAGAAGTAGAGATACCGACAAAAATTAATGTCGAAATGGCGAAATAAATGATTTATGCTCCAATTCAAGTTACAGGAATCGTTTTTCAGGAGACTGAACTAATGACAAATTGACAACAATTTTTCACGCATATCTCTGCTACTTGTATCGATTCAGAATTGATATATGTATTTTAATAAACGATATTGCTTCGAAAAAGTGTATGTTAAATTATTGCGAAAAATAAGAATGCTTGAAAGCTTATCTACCTATTTCCTATAAACATTATTATTATTATTCAGATTGTACCATATGAAATGTCTGATGTCGAAACATACAAATTCTAAGATAATTTGATAACACAAAAGTACTATAAAATAGTACTCCCAATCTTAATGATAATATAAATGCTTCATTAATATTTTTAATAGTGATCGATTTTGAGTCATACAAAGTCTAATATAATTTGATAACATAAAAGTACTACAAAATAGTACTGACGCCATATTAATTTGAAACTTAATGTTTATTAAAAATCAACATATGAATATTTCATCAGTTTTTCGCTGGAACAAACAAAGGATCGATCAGTTTATAGTAGCTTACAATTAATATCGTCTGTCACCCTTTAATGGTAATCATTTTTGGCGAGTAGTGTATCTGACGTATCGAAAGGAAGCAAAGAAATATTGCAAACAGCCAGAACAAAAAATCTGGAAAATTTTCGTTGGGTCGGATCAGGCAGAAATTAATTTACGATCAGAATGACGAATCTGCGCCCTGTCGTAAGCGGACCGTGCGTCGCATTATTAACCTGACAATTTTCAGCACAGCCTGTAAGGGTCATTTGTCATGGCGAATAATTATTTATGAAACGCAGTAGCGGATAAACGTAATCACGCGGCTGATGTTCTTCGCGCAAAGGTGTTGAGTAAAAGTGAAACGAACATACGGATCATTTTTCATATTTATTATGACGACGTGAAAGTTTCCGTAAACTCGACGTATGTATCAACAGCGGACAAACTAGCATCTTTAAACCTTTACTAATAGTTTGTTATTATATTTCACAAGTAAAGGATAACAATATTTTCGTTTTTTAACCTCTGATTGATTCTCTGGTCCACCAGACTTTGTAATATTGTTCTATCTCAATTTACTCACAGTAGGCACTAATTAATTTTAATTAATTATTGATGAAAGGTTTTTTCTTCAGAAAATTCAATAGGTGTTTAAAATTGGATGCACACAATTTGACTAAATGTAATTGCATGGAAGTGTGTTAATTATTAACTAATATAGTGATTCGAAGTGCCAGTTAACATCTTAAAATACGAATAACTGAAAATTAGATACTTGTTGACGAACATTACTAAGCTATATAAATAAATCATTTGATTATTTGTTCCAACCCATTTACATCAAGCATTCTCATGAAATTCATTACCATCAAACCTTCAGTTTCAACCATAAGTGTTATTTTGCAGTACGTTTATACCATGAACTTGTATCATACTCACTATGGTTCGAAACTGATCGTTTGTTGTACAACCTAATGTATTCCATACCAATTTAACTAATTAAAAAGTATCATAATCCCTAAACTAAAAGCGTCGCTTAAAAAAGGAACGATGCAATTTATATAACAAGATTCGGCAGAGTCTGCAAAGTTGAATAACAAAATGCAACCAAAAAACAGTACAGTCGTCTGGCGGCAAAAAAAATTCTGTCCCCAGAGTGACAAGAGCAAAACTTTTCGCGATGCTGCGTACATTCGTGTACAAGTGTATCGTGTCCATGCATGTATCACCATCGCCGGGATGTGCACGTGCCTATTTAAACTTACAGGGGCACTTCGGGACGGAAGGGTAACCAGTCTAATTGAATTAGCCCCGTCTAGCCAACGGGAGGGCACGTTTAACCCGTCTTTCAGAAAATCTCGGATAGTCCAGCATTTCGTCGGTTCTCTTAGACTTCCCGTCTTCTACCGTCGACCAGGACGGTTTCACGGCATCCGGCTATATTTTCTTTCTATTCGCCACGAAGAAATCGTAGGAGGTACGAGGGTTAGCGGTATCTCGATGGATTTGCATTTGAAAGCGTCTCCGCCCTAACCGGGGATCGGCTGCGAAGCCCAGGGATGAAAGAACAGCAAAGGTTCGCGAAGGGCAATCCTTAGTATTTATCTGTCGTAAATACCTGGTTACGAAGGGTTTGTCGAGTCTCATATTGATTCCAGGCTGCCTCTTTTTAGTCGGCGAACGGGTCCTTTTGCGAGACCTCTCTCCTTCCCGGGTTATCCACCAAGAACCCCGCTCGTGGTAACGTCGATTTCGACGATTTTTTGAGGACACGTGAACCCAGAACTTTCAGATTTATAGCCCGATTTACGGGCCGGCCTCGAGTCTTCATTGCTTCGGAGAAAGTTTAGCCCACGCCGTCGTTCCATTCCTCCGCTACCGTCTCCTCTTCCTCTTCCTGCGATTCCTATTCTTCGACCCATCCCAGCGACCAACGAATTTCCTTATTTCATGGAGCTGGATACCGGAACAGCTCGGACGGTTGCTTGATTTCACGAGCAAGATCTTCGTGGGTTTTTTCCCGCGTTCGAATGCTTTCGTCGTTTTAGCCACGTGTGGGATAATGGAAAAGTTGGATATCGGTTCGGGAAGTACGGTAAAAATCGTCGACAAAGTGATTCTTGGTTCGATGACGATATCTCCATCCACGATATTGTGTCAAGTTTTTAGGTGAGTTTGGGCGAACTCGCACAATTATTGCATTAACGGTGATTTGTTAAAAGCAATTTGTTGTCAATTAAATACTGACAATTATCGACTTTAATCATTTTAATAATCAATTTTAAACCATTATATTTCATCGGATACTTCAAAATAGAAGGATCAATGGTGTAATATAGCAAACTAAAAATTTGAGCCGAAAAATTACCAGTTTGTATTTTTAATACACAAATTTTATTCTAACTGGTATAATTACCAATAAAATTCACAAACAATTTGCCTTTAACAATTACCTATTTGTTTTAGAAGCCAACTGTTAAAATTTTATACAATTTGATTCCATTTCGAGTAATTTTGTTTGCATTACTGCATATTAATTTCGATAGAATCATCGATAATTCATGTATCGGTAACTTGACTGTATCCCAATTAAAATATCATTAAAATTATACATTTCAGTACGTTTAATATTTGTATCCATATCCTGGCGCGAAACTCGACACCGTGAAATTAATTCGAATCGATGCTGGTACAAATTAAAAGTAGAAAATTCACCGAATATCACGTTTATAATACTGAACGATACTATCTGCATCGCTATTAATCTTCCAGGAGGGTTTCTCCCTTGATCTAAATTTAATACGGAGAAAAAGTTGTTCCGTTGTATCGATCTGTTGTTTAAACAAGTATTACTTCATCATCCTGTTTTCCTTCCACCTCTTTGCCCCACAACGTCCAACTTTTTCCACCGAAGAATACCGGATACCTCCTTGACATTCGCCTTCTCATTCTTCCGACAATCGATCAAACGTTTTTTTTTTTCTTGCTTTATCGGACCGTATGATCTTCAATCGAACCTCTTACAACTTCACCTTGTTTACCGATAGTTTGCGAAGTGGCCGACAACAAGAGGAAGAACGTTCATATAAATTTGTGAAATCGTCGGAAATGGTATTACTCGAACGGTTTAAGTGGATCGACTTGAGTAACTTAGCCGTATTCGAAGGTACAGCGATCTCATCGTTAACGTCGTTTTCCGTCATCGTATCGCCGGCTATTTTCGTGACTTTTCGCGAATAAACACGACCATTGCACGGGAAATCTTGCTCGACCGCGATCGTCTCGCGATTTTATCTTGTTCCCAAGCTCTTCCGGTTTCGTAACTGGCTAATAACGGCGGAGAAACGTCGAAATAAATTCCTGAAATGGCTTCCACTTTGGACGATCATTACCCGCTTCTACAGACGCACTTGCTCGCCAGAGCAAAGCCGATATTTCAGATCCGAGATCTTCTTCCCGATTTTACATCGAACTCCATGAATACTTTTAACGACGTACGCGTTAACATTTATATCAGTCATTGAAAACGAAGAAATTAATTTTTCATAGATACTAAGAGAACTAATCTTTAAATAAATATAGAAAAAAGGGTTTTTAATACAAATTCTAGTACTAACCAATTTGCACAAAGAGTGATACAGAATAAATCACGTTCAGCGCGGAAAGGAAAAATTGCAAGAAAGAAATGTATAGGAAACTTATGATAAAAAACTGTTATAATTATATAAGTGTCATTCATAATTTTAAAGTAATAATTCCTGTAATTATTAATTAATTGACAATTGTTCGATATCTGTCCTTCGACTGAGAGATAATTAAATATTTCGATTAACCGGTTGATTACCGCCAATTTTAGTCAACCCATCGATCATAACTATTGTTAAATTTCTTTCGTTATTATTAATAAAACTACCCAGTTTCTTTTTAAATATCTATCCAAATGGACAAGTACAAAAGGAAAGATTCTTCCCCTTATTAATATAATTAATTATAAAACTTTTAATCAGAATGGTTATATATTTTTGGTATATTTGTTACATCTAACCGATCGACAACAATTACGATGTCATATATCTTTCATTTTTGTTTCCAAAGTAGAAACGCGATTTTTTACACGTAGAAAAATCCGATTCGTTGGTGATATAACAGGACGTGTTACAACAGTTACGTGAGTATTTATAGCATCTCGTAAAGACGCTCTAAGACTGTTATGCTTGTATTCGGAAGAGAGACAAATGTCCGTCACATATCAAGGGGGTTAACTCTCTGAGCCGAGGGGATGTACAGATTACATTTTGCGGATCGATAGACGAGAAACGCAAGCGAAACGATTATCACCACCCACGTTAATTTTCAGATCCACGTATCACTGTTACGTGTTCATGGACTATCTTATTTGAGAACGATTCTGGACATCCTTTCGTATTTGCCATCACTTCGAATAATTATTCTTTTTATCCCAAAACAAATACCTTCTTTATTAAAGCAGTACTGGTATTTGCAAATTTTCCTTCCTTCTGTCTTTTTTTTTTAATTATACAGTTACAATTAATTTGTGGTGTCAGTATTAATACCTTTACTACCACTAAAAATGTTGCGAGCCTCACTGAAATGCCCTTCAATTGTTTCTGGAAAAGAACTGCACATGTATGTACAATCTTCAAATGTAATTTCCAGTAATTCAAGTTTGAAATTATATCAAAGTACTAGAATATTTCTAAATCTAAAATAACATACAAGTTCTAGAAGTTACAAATTTCTTGTTTTAAAGTAGCACGTGCTGTACGTGTAGATGTTCGCTCAATGCAACATATTACAGAACTTTCTGGAAAACATTTTCCAAACTTACTACCTGTTTACGACAATGTTTGTGCATAATATACGGAATTAACGAACTGCAATAGTAACGAGAATTTAATATTCACGTTACAAAGTAGAATAGAATAGTTTGCTCTGTAGGCAACTTGCTGCATTCATTACAAAAATGAATTACAATTCATTGTTCGAATGAAAAGGCATTAAACATGGTCATAGTAAAACGCAATAATCTTGGCAGCGTTGTTATCGTTCGAAATAATATAAATTAATAACACCGTAACAGTGTTTGTTTCCCTTCTTTCATATTAAAAAAGCAATTAAATAGTTCAAATATTAAATGCTTTCGTGTTAATTCAAACGTTGGAACCCAACAGAAACAAGAACCAAAAACGTAATTCTGCTAAAGAAGATCTCTCAGGTGAAATACTAGTTTAACTGGCACTCGTTTTACCGGTTCAGTGATTTCTGATTGATCGCATTTGCGGCTTTCTCGTTGCCTTTCCGTTCCCGTAGATGCTTCTTCGCGTAATTAAAACGTCATTGCATCCGCTTAACCCGCCGCACGTTTCTGATCATATGTTTTTGTTTTCTTAGCAACGTGTATCTTCTACAGAGAAATCTGACGCAGTCATTCCGCCCATCCCTTTCCCTGTCGAACTTCCACTCTCGTCCCGATGCAACTTCCATCTTCGCAGACGAAGGAAGATCTAATAACGTTAGCAGGTCCGTTGTTTTCCTTCTCGGATGCCTGTAATCCGATTTTATCGAGTCACGAATGTCGATTGCGCAAATGTGTACTGTCGTAATGATATGTATGGGTGATATGTCAAATTTCGAGTCTCTAACTGTGCTGATGTTTAACCATGTAATTTTGATTCTTTTTATTATATCGATTGTTCATTGTAGAGCATTGGTAGTAAGGCGATTAGCGACTTTAGATGGTTGCTTGTTCCTGGAACACCCTGTGCGGATGCATCTGTAAGCACCCTTGGTGAATCGTTTCGCCTATTTCCATTTCCCTGAAGACAACGAACGCGTTGGTTTCTCACGAAACATGTCGCGGCATCAGATGTTCTACAATTTCTCATTAAATCGGCTGTTCCGTTTCTCAGACTCGAATTGTCTCTTGAAATCCTCCACTTGTCAGACGTGTCATTGATTTGCTTAAATTGGGGAGAATAGAAACAAAATTTTAAGTCATATCGAATAATTCATTTATAAATTGTTGTTCAACAATTCGAGTGCCATAACTCTATAATCATAATGTAATATTTCTCTGCGAAAACAGTAATATGGCATTTCTATCGACGTAACAATTTCAAGGTAAAAATTCGTGAGTCGAATGTTCCCTATGCACCTTTTCTAGACTAATTAATTTTCGTTGATACCTTGAACTTTATAGCTTGAATTACCGAAATTTTCTTAAGTAACCTTGCACTTTTCCGAAAATTATACAGACATTTTTCTTCGCAGGAAACTTACTTCTCTACACTTTCGAACTTCTTCATCCAATTTAAACCGTGCCAGTAATTTTATCTTTTTTAAGATGAGGCCATTTCCTTGGCGGTGAGAAATCGATCAGCCAATGGGAAGCGACACCTACTTAGCGTTTTAATCAATTTAATTGGCTGTATACTTGGGCATAAAAGCTACACTGTAACCTGTAATTATTTGTATATCGTGTTTCAGAATACATTTAGGGAAGAGAGCGGAATGGAAATACGGAACGAGTCATAGAATTTGATCGCTTTAATTATCTCCGTTAGTTTCTATTAAAACATTAGCCAAAAACGAAAAACCTTAAGTGTTATAATAATAACTAAAATTTTATACAAGTTTCAATTTGTATTTTAACAAAATTCATCCCATATTTCAAATTCTTCGATCCTTTAACATTTATCTTTGAACATGGTTCGAATGACCGCCCCAAACGAGAATACCCCCTTAATGGAGACTCGAATTTCGAATACTTAACACGTGTTTCAAGTTCCGCGTCCGACATTCTATCAGCGGCTACCGGTTAAAATTCTTCGCCCGGGCAGTGCATGCATGTATGCATGCACATGCTATTTCGCGTTAATGGCTGCGACCGTTGGTATCGCGGCATTACGTCGCGTCGGTCAGCTTCCTCCATTGCCGACATCCTGAATGCAAGATGGTCAAAGGTTCGGTATACGTGTTCAACGGTGCCGTGTTACTTGCGCCCGGCTGAAATCCGGCCATCCTTGTGAGCGATGAAAACCATAAATTCAATACCAGAATTAATAGGAGAATGTCTCGTCAGACCACTAAACACTGGACTGTCACCCTCTCTCGACGTTCTTGCAACTTTTGACCAAACAGTTGATTGAACGTTTCGTATAGGTTTGCATCCATGAATTTCTCTAGGACCTTTAACATTCATCGACATCACTATTTCGTAATTATTATTTTATTTTTTAGAAGAATTTGGGTCTAGGCATTTGTAAACCCTTTCCTGTATACTTTTGTATTAATTTGTCAATTTAATACATAAACGTAATTGACATAAATCTGCTGCATCGTTTCATAAAGATGTGCATATTAATCGCTAAATATCGAGCGACTATTTCTTTTGTGCATAAATATCAAAATATTACATATGGAGAGCTAACAGTTTTTGAGACACGTGACATCATAACACACATTTTACTACACCATTGCCGGGTTATACCTTCCTATTTTATTGCTCCGAACGTTTCCGTTTGGCATGTTACGTGCACGTTTACGATAGAGTGAAATCATTTCTCCACCTTTTCCTCGATCCTTCGTTGCGTAATCTTTCGCGTCAAACGTACGTTTAAACACGGGCTTTGTGCGTGCCACCTATTCACCCTGTCAACCACACACACATGAAACGGGCGGGGGTTGCAAGCGAGGAAAGGCGTGTACGTAAACGGGCAAACAAAGGAATAAGCACGTTTGTTCGTGAAACACGTCATGGTTCTTTGCCGCGTCTTTCAGCCCTGCGAACATCTGTCTTTCATGTTGCCAATACCCCTGGCAGTTTAAACTTCCAATTGCTGTCAGAAAAGTATCGCTTGTACGATGGAAAGCCGGCTACCGATAAAGTGCCCTCTCGGAAGGATCGTATAACTGCATATTCTTTCTCGCGCCGCGCCGATCTCGTTTTGTTTGGAAAGGAGGAAGAACCAAGCTGGTGCGCTGTGGTGTACGATCTGAAAATAAGGAGCCGACCTTTGCCCTATTCCTCCTACTTCCGTTGCTCCCTCGGGAAACACTTTCGATATAGCTGCTTGTCTTTTGTATTTTTGCCCTGGACCTGTATTTTCCTTAGCACGGTTCGCTCAAAGATCGCTTTTGAATATCGCACCGATAACTTACCGTTCTCTAGCGAACCTACCTACTTCCGATGTTATTTTTTTTTTCTTCTTTTTTTTCTATCGGAACATTCAAATGTGACCGTGAATACATTTGATCAGGAATGTTGTAAAAGTACGGTTGCCGTCGGATATTGGAATTCTCGAATAATAGAACAACCAGTTATCTGATATTAACACTAAACGTACCAAGCGGGGTCAAACAGCCCTTTCAAAATGTCAAATGTACGAAGGAGAAACCAATAATATGTAAAAAGTGTGTAATCAGTTGATTATTTTATTTATAAAAATACAAAAATATGTTCGATTATTTTATTAGAAATCAGAAGTTATGTTGCCAATTATTTCCTTTAATAAATTAAGAATTTCTTTCTAAAAATCAACGCTTATTTCATAAGTGGTCAAATGACTCCTTATGATAAGAATAGGTATATGGAAAGTGCCGGTACGTTTAGTGTTAATCTTAACTATTACTAGGTAACATTTGTTTAAACAAGAGCCTAGATAACTGACGCTTGATTTACAGATTTATGGATTCCATATCCTTTTGGTTGCTAAATATAGGTTGCATATATCTTTTGAACTTTATAATAGTTTCTGTCTTTCAATGTGTCTCTTTTCGTTTCTGTAGGTAAAGTTTTTATGTTGCGGTGCTTTAGATAAAATTTCCAACAAAATAGTCGCCCCTTTAAGTGTTAAGATTTACTTTTTATGGACGCGCATAAAATTTAATTTCTGGCTAACTGTATAGGAAAAATTGATACCAACGGATCCATATATTTACGATCGTCTTTACTGCCCTACTGATGGGCGTTCCTTATCCACCTATGGGGCTGATATATGTTGCGGGAGTTAAACTGGAAGCAGAACTCCCAACTACGGTCCCTCATTCTCGGAACTTTCTTGGAAAAGTAGACGGTGCTCGAAGTATGCCCAAGTTCGTACCAGTACCAGAAGTCAAGTAGCTTTATGGAAAATAATTCAAACCGTTCACGTGAATTACGACAATTTTTTCGATCCCCCGCGACGCTATTATAGCCCGTTTTCAAAGGAAACGGAACAAACTTGGCTCATCTTCGATTCGTATTAACCCTTAACTGGTTACGTGAATGTTTCGTCCACAAACCGTCATGTACCCTCTGTGCAATTTTAACGAAATTGCTTTTTCACCATTGGTTGAGGATTGAACGATGTGGCAAGATTTACACGATGTTGTACAAATTTTCAGCTTCGATCACGTTATTTACCTTTCTGTGCATCGTTTATTGCTGATCTCTTTCATTCGATGATTCGTCGATTTCATCAAAGTCGTCGTTTTATGCCCCGTAAACGCTTGAAATTTTATTACTTTTCTAATTTTTTTTTTCTTTTTTTTTTTTTATCAATTTTTGTTTTACGATCGCCGTGCACGGAATGAAATTTATGCTTTTATTGGTACAGTATTTATTGTATCGTATTAACATTTTGCACTGTAAGTGTGTCTTATAGACACTTATAACAGATGATATTCCGATTTAAATATATTTCAAAGTTTACTAATTTCCTTATATTTGGTGAAATAAGCAGTCGCTATTTTGGCGCTAAAATTACCGGTTTAACAAATGCTGAAAGCTAAGAAATTACATTTTAATTGTTTATAAACCTACTCTATTTACGTATTGAAAATTCCTTTCACGTTTTTAACCTTATTCTTCACTGACCTTGTGCGTGCTTTTTTGTTCGTTCTTTTTTCATCGGATGGCACAAAAGTTAAAAGCACTTATACCGCGCAAAAAAAAAAACAAGATAAAGAAAATTCGAAAAGTATCAATCGAAGTAAAAAAAAAAAAATCACCGATACTGCTTATGCTTAGTTAACATTATCGTTACGACCATTTAAACCTTCTTGGTTCCTTGTTTTGTCATCCCAGTTGGAATCGCAAAATCTTTTGCCCGTTACTGGAAGATTACATGGAAATGCGCTGGCAATTTTCCAATATGAGAACGGCCACGCTCTGTAGATACATACACACAAGTACCATGAACCTTAACGTTTTCCAGGAGTTTAAAATCAGCAGTACCGTTTGAGAATAATGCGATTTCGTATTAAAGCGCATGATGCAAACATTCCATTTTTTTCTTTCTTTTTCTCCAAGCAGATTCGTTTGGATATACTCACGATATGTAGGTAATCTAATTTTTTTTTAAATTTAAAACTAAATGAAGAAAATAAGGAATATTTTAATTGCTTTCAGAGAGATGAACTGAGATTTAGTTTCGGAGTTTTTAATGGATATTTCGTAGATGCTCTCGGCGTTTGTTAACCTAAATACATTAGCTGCTCTGCTTTGGAACAATGCACATGAAACGTTGTACGATAATATAGAAGGATATGAGAGAATTCAGCAGCTGAAGCTCGGGCAGGAGATAGAAAGCTGTAAACGAGCGAACACGTCAGTGGTATCGTGTTCCCTGTACTTAAGCTCATATCACGGTTAGTGTCAAAGTTGCCGAGTCTCCACAGAAATTGTATGGTGCGCACAGTTTTATAAAATAATTTCGAACATGAAACGAACTGATATCGAAGGATTAAAAAGAAATTATTCAGTTAATCGCATAACTAGTTATGTTCATTTTACACGACCAATGACACGTTGAGACTTCAAAACTACCGTTTACGCGTAACCGCAGCTTCTACGTGCTATTTTCCACGCGCAACAGCGGAAGTAAACGGGAACCAAGGGCAGGCGTCAAAATTGCCAATACGATGGCCTTCTCAGTTCGCGTGGGACACAGAAATATATCGGTTCCATTAAAGCACAAAAATCGGCCACTAGTGAAGCAACTTTTTCACCTATTCCCTTTCACGGAGATGAACTTGTCTTTTTTTGCAATTCCGCGTAGAATGCGGATCCGGTACGATGGGTTAGTGCATCAAAAGAGAAGCGGAAGGTATCCAGCAGTCGATATGAAACCGAAGAGGCCGGTGCAGCTTTTCAATGCGGAAATGCCAAGAATACCGTGCATTCCATCCGTATACCCGGGGAGGAGTAACCGGATCCTCGGTTAGCTTCTTCCGCCGGTGATTCTTCGATGCTGCGGAGGCATAGAGCTAGAAGGTCGGACGACCATCCTTTCGAAACGGTCCTCTCTCGAACAACCGATTATATTCCACGGAGTGATAAAGCGATTAGGATGCTCGGTTGTACGCGGCATGCAATGAGGACGCGATCCAGGAGCGTACCTGCCAATAGATTGCCCCTGCGAAGGCTGAAAGAGAGGGGAATGCATAGAGGCTTTCCTTATAATACGCGAAATGCCTTTAAATACGGTATGCCGACTCATCGATTATTCCAGATATGCCGTTAATACGCATTCTGTTCGTGCCACGACGCACGCTTTCGGTTTTATGATCGTGGTGTTACACTGTGGGACAAAATGATGACGCAATTTATATGTCTGCGAAGTTTTGCAGTATTCGTGGAAAAACAATCTTTGCCGTTTGTACTGTATTGCGCCAGAGTGCATCGTATATCGTGGTGCAAGCTGAGAGGCTGATGCTCGGTGCGAAAATAAATCGAAAATGTAGAGGATTTTTCATATGGAACTTTATTTTTGGGAAAGTCGATCGTGTACTAACATAATAATAATAAATCGTGGCTTTTGTCATCGTGAAGATTAGATGTCACGATGTCGTAGCAATTGATTCTCTGTCGCGATATTACTGTCATGTGGGGACCATTTATAGTCCAAATGGAAATATGATACGATACTTTTCACTATTACATCAAATAATTAAATAGCATAGTATTATATGTATTTCTGCAGTGTTTTTTGATCCATGTAAAACTTTTCAAAAACAATTCAAATATATTAGTTTATTTTTTCTGTAAAATTATTATCGTTTATGATTATTCACTTAGATCCAAAGTATACATGGATTGCATCGAAAAGAAACAGAAGTTTCAAGTTTCTGGCTTCGTTTTAGTCGGATAATACAATTCACTGGAATAATTGAAGAAATTTGCTCTGCCTTCTTTTTTTCCAATTTTCGCATTTGATTGAAATCCCGTCGAAACGGAGCCGGGGATCGAAAACGAAATCGTGCATCGTGATTACCAAACTTTCGATTCCTTTCTTCCGTTTAGCAATTATACCCGTAAAGGAAATTGATTTCCAGCTGCTCGAATGGAACGCCAACGAAATCGTTTTTATTAGAATTTTTCAGTTCCATTGGTCCGCGCTGTTTTCCTCATTTCACAAAGCCGGACGGAAATGCGATAGAAATGAAGAAGATATCCAAGCGTGCAGAACTTAGAAAGAAGGGGACAAAGATGAAGGAAAAGGGATCCATCTCGAATAAGCTCGTTCCTCGTAAAATCTCGGCTTTGCTACCCTAATTTCCTTTTCTCCTTCAGCTTTCTTTTTTATCAACGCTAGTTCGCAACCTACCTCTCTAATCTCTCGTTTGATTTCCTTTCTTCTGCCCGTAATAATTCTATTTTGTCCCCCTGCAAGTATCTATACGGAACGGATGTGTACAGTATTTCATTCCAGGTTATACACAAATTAAATTACATTCATCTTCAGAACTCGCTGTGCTTATATTCTTCGTTGTATGTTCTTTATATTAAGATAAGATGCATAAAAGTTCTAAGACAAGTGAAAGGGGTTGATAGAATTTCTTGGATGTCAGAAGAACGAGAGATTTTATTTTTTAAATTATTTTAAATAATTTCAATTAGTATAATTAGTAAGTTGAATAATCAAATAATTTTCCACCTTCCGTTTTGTTGGCAAAGGTCTGGAATAAAACCTGTTTTCTTTCTGGAATCTCAATAACGACATAAGAGTCGGCTTTAATGCAAAAAAAGAACGCGAAACTCTCGAAGTACCTTTCATCGTGTATTCTGTTTTCACAAAACTTCATCTTGCTGCATAATAAATATAAGTCCGTCGGCCTTGCGTGGATCTTGCCGTGGAAAAGAAAAAGTATAATCAGAACCCTTTCGCGCGGGTGACCTTCCCTAAAAATGAAGCCCTTAATCAATCCCGCAAAGAGCGTCGAATAACCCCAGAGCAGAGGGGGAGTCTCGCAAATAATTGGGGAGTAAAATTACGGAGGGCAGTTACATGGGAACGTGAGCTGATAACAAAGCTTATTGCGATTTTAACCTTTGAAACGGAGCGTTATCGAAATCCGTCTACGGTTATGTCCTTCTACCTTCAATTTCTCATTAAAGGTATTTTCAAATCCGCGAATAAAAGCGCTTCTTATAAAATCAAGCCAACCAAATCATTTACTATATTAAAAAAGATTTGGATAAGAATTCTTTTTTTGTTTTACAATTAAGTTCCTTGTAAAATCGAAAATAATAACACGTATTGTGCAAATAAATGATACGGTTAAATTTAACTCTTTTCGTACCGATTCAAAAGGAGAAGAAACCAGTATCCAATTATTTCCCGTCTCGAAGCGTTTCTCAAACGTTAACATTCGATGATTCAGCCTGTATATAAATAACCTCACCGTCTCCCAAAGTTGCTCGCGATCGCAGAAGCTTTCTATTAATTAACAGTGCTGGCAAGCTGGTAACCATCCTCGCGAATCCTTTCAGTGGCCTCTCTTCATTAATATTTCTCGCGCTTCGCTTCTTATAGAGAGAACAGCTCGTTCTGTCCCTCTCTTTTCCACCCCCGTATCCTTTTCCATCACCCTCTCTCTTGGGCACACAAGCTTCTATCGAATTTCCGCGATATTGCTTTTCATTAAACTCCGTTCAGACGCACGCACCAGTAATTACGACAACTTTTCGCTTCGGCTATAACCGATCATGCCCTCATTAAAAGCTCATTACCACGATCGAATGCGTTAACTATTTCGAACGTTCAATAACGATAAAGGAATGTTCAGGCGGCACTTTTCGATCCTCCGACTTTATTAAAGCTCGATCAAGCCAACGCTGTCCAATTCCAGGCTACGAGAATTCTCAAAATTCCTAGGACTTTCCGTGTTATCGTTGGTCGGTCGGAGCACGTTTGAGGTTTCTCGTTTTGGTACAGAATCTCTGGTTGGCTTTCTCTGTTCCTATTGTTTCGTAACCCCTTTCTCGTTTCTTTTTCTATCGCGCCAGGTATGGCTAACGCGCAAGAATTTCATCTTCAGGACCGATCGAATTTGTCGGGTAATCATTCTGGACCTTGGTAAGTTTAGTTCTGTATCGGTGAAGGTATTCGTAGCATTTACGACCGACTTATTTGTAATTCTCTTTCGAACACGGTTTGCTTAACTTCCGACTTCCATGGCGTTCGATAAATCTTGCTATTTCGTCGTTCGTAAACTCATCAAGATTGTTCAGTTGGCAGCCCGGTTCTGGTGGAATGTTACAGTCGAGAAAATTCGTTTTGAGAAAGAATAACGCCATTCTGTTTGAATATTCGAACGAACTGTTTACTCGACCCAATAAATATTAAATTGTCAGCCAGAACTTTCACAATCGAGCGAACACTGGATATGCGTTGAAAGGAGTTTCGTCGAACGCATTTACAGATGCAAATTCATACGTCCGTCCTTAGAGAGAATTATACAGAGACGGTTTTCGTAAGCTGCTGGTCATAAGGTTTAGCGTGAGGATTGTGTCAGCTGTGTCGTGAAATATTCAGAGGCGCAGCACGAAATTCGAAGCCGAACGACACCGAGCGCGCCAAGAACAGTCGCGCGACCATTCGGGCTTCGGCCCAACCGCTGTATCGCAATTATTTATTTATGCCACGATCGTAGAAACACGGCCACGCTGCGCACACAAGCTTTTCCAGCGTAAACAACGAGAAGAGCACGGGGCGAAATAGCAAGGGAAGAAAGTAGGCGAAATGAATAAAGAATGAGGAAAGGGAGGAGCATAAGTTAGACGAGGAGACAAACAAATGCAGGTAGCTGGAAGGAGCTCTCTTATTTTACCTGATTCTGTCAAATTTCGTATTAATTATTAACGGGTTATACGCTGTTACGAGACAGGGAAGAATACTTGTTAGGTGAACAGGAAAGAAGTATAGAAATTTTTGAAGAATACGAACCACGGTGTATTTTCAGAGAAAATGCAAGTTACTTCTTTTGTTGAAAAGTTTAGGATTTTAAGGCTAATTTAAAGAAAGGTTAAGGATCTTTTTTTTTTATATGAAACAGAAAATTTAGACATGACGTGACAATCGAATATGAACGTCAGTGATTGTACAGCAGGCGTAATTTAAATGACGGCCTTTTTCGTTTCAAGTTGGATCGTTCGATCGATCTCTGCGCAGAGAGGATCGTTACAAATCGTCATTGCACCATCAGTATCTCTGGTGTATGTACATACAGCAGAGGTTTTGGAACTGGTCGTGAGTAACTGAAGCGTGGGATGGGATGGAATGGGCCATCGTGGTTTGCGGAATAAATGACCCGGTTTGTCAGTCGTCGTGTTGCTCGGAGTATTCGGCTCAATAGAGCATTTAAATAAATTAGAGCAACGTAATATCGGGTTTCTACGCGATCTGGATTTGTTTAGTTAGCCACCCGGTAGATTTTATCTGTCCGGGCTCGTCGGTGGTGGTTACCTTCGTAATTCTTATTTCACAGTGTTCTACTTTTGCCGAATTATTGGATTCTGATTGCGCTCTTGTTACGCATCCTCGATTTTCATGAAATCAATTTCCTGCCCTTTCATTTCGTCTCTTATTTCGATCGAACCCTCGCCGCTTCTCTGAATATCCTTCCTAGCGAATGTGATTTTACGCCTGTCTCGCGAAAAAAAGAAATTATAATCCGTTCCAGCGTAAATATCACTAGCATGGAATCGAGAAAATTCTTGGGACGGAATGAAAATTAAATTCCGAAATCATCGATTATGCATTGTTCGGATTCATTTATTCTTCTTCGTTAAATGAAATGGAAATTTCGTTCCTAATAATACACGAATTCTGAACGATTCACATGTTTGATTTATACTGATATTGTCAGTACGTATAGCATGATATAATCGTACCGTTATGATATGATTATGTAGTGTAATATAGTTAATCTGATATAAGTATATTTATATTCTATGTATGATATAATTAGGTTTGAAATTCTTCCGAATGGATTTACATAAATTATTTTTGTAAACGATTAAACGTTATGTTAATAGTAACCCATAGAATATGTTTAAAAAAATCCAATCTTGTCTCATAATCCGTGCAGAATTTTTCCTCGTGTTATCAGAATAATTAAATACATACTTCGTTGAATTTTGTTTCCCTTCCGCAAATACTAAATCAACGACTCGAAAGTAAGAAATGGCACCCGGCGCTGTAGTAGAACCAAGAGATGAATAGCAACAGGAAAGAATTCATTCTTCTTTCTGTAGATTGTGATAATAATGTGTACATTCATCTAGTACGTTCAAATTGAATTTTTTCTTTCATCGACGGAAATTATAGGGACTATGCCGCATTCAATCTAGCTCGTGTACACCCATGCAAAATTCTTTTTAATTTTCTACGTTTTACGTGCGGAACGATTACTATTATTTGTTTAACGAGCGAAATCGACGTTGTTGTCACAACTCGTTTGATCTTCTTGTAGAAACCCATTGTATTAAAAATATTGTGTAATATTAATTTTCTCTGATTTTCCGTTGTGACTCTGTTTGTTTATTTTTCAAATGATTTTTAATCCCTTTGATATTCCGAGTGCACACGTCCTAAAAACTCAAAGCTACAAAGCTAATTTTTGCTGGGGAAAATGGCGATATAGCCATTTTGGTACGATAATCATCTGTTTTACCTCGATACTAAATTAATTTGCTCGCTTTAAAATAATTACCAAACCGCATACTTGTCATCTATATTTTAATCGAAAGGTATAGTAATTCTTCCCTAGGGATTGCTATGTTTTCATAGAGAATATGATGATTATTTTATACTTCAAAATTACAAGGGATTATGCTTTGACATTATAATTTCCCTAGTATAATTAATACGTGGTAATTCTCGAATACTCAGATGAGTTGTAAAACCTTCTTACCCCACACTGCCACTTCCCCTAGGAAAGAATATCATGCTTTGCGGTATACGTATTGAATATTTTGATATGCCAGTTGATAATCTATTTCCTTTATCGATGGCTCAGTTCCTAACCCAACAACATTTATCAGTGAAATATTGTATTGAATAGCCAACGATTAGTTGACTCGAGACAATGTATCGGCAGTTTTCATCGTTGGAGGAAAATCCTTCATTGTGTTCACGAAAAACGACCCTTCCCTCGTTAGCGTGTCCGTTCCTGCGTGGAGAGAAAAAGTGTTTGTTTCTTCGTTGCCCATATATAAAACGCGGATCAGACGACTGGGGAGGCAGTAAAGCCGAGTCAGCGTGGAGCATTGTTAGGGGTAAAGGGCTAGCATGATTTATTGCGCATGGATGTTTTGCAAAAAGTTTTTCAGTGATCAGGGTCGGAGATTTTATAGTTCAAGAAACGGAAGCGAGGAGAAAAAAGGGCCAAGATACGCCGTGAGGAAAGTTTGAACGTGTCGTTCAGCAACCTGTTCCGATTTTGTAACTGAATTACAAGGTCGGTGAATTTTACTACTTTTAATGCGATTTAAAATGTCGCTGGTATGGTCCTCGAAACGAACGTAAATGGAGCTGACGTGATAATTCATGTACATAACAAGGCATTATATTCGAGAACTATTATAGAGGCTTAAGAATGTTCGAAGACGATTGATTAATCGACAAATGGCACATTTTATGACCTCGCTTTTTATGAAATACGTCAATCATTTTATAATGCACTACGATGTTTAAAACTTATTTTAACACTATAGTGCTCCTTCCTGAACAAGATTCAAGTGTAACACCCAACACTATTAATTTTATAGAAACCTGCGACAATGTAAAATATTATCTTCTATCCACGAAGATGCAGAACGAAACGAAACGACGTTTAATGAAAGTTATACGTCCAGTAGTTAATCATCCATAATTCTTCGTAAATTTATGCGGTTGTAGCTCTAACAACAACACAAAGCGCCATAACAGTACCAAATAGTATTACCTGTAGACGTCACGCTTGAAGTGTTCGAATACTATAGCCTGGCATAAACAAGAAAGTTTCCTCCCTAACGAGCGAAATCAAACATCGTAGTTTCCGGGCCGCACCTTTCAACCACGTCAGCGAGATGCGTTTTACGGAGTGGCGATTCCGAAATCAAGTTACAAAATAGAATTACCGGGGGTCGTAGTGGCCGTGTCAAAAAGCAGTTTAAAGGCATTGAATACTGATGAGGCCGAGTTTCCTTCGGATACATTCTGCCACCGTGACAGGAAGGGACGAGGCCGGACCGATATAAAAGAAAGGGACGGAGATGGCTAGATTGATCCCCCGCCTCGCAATCATACCATCATAGAGACATTGATGTCCTGCATACCGAGCAGCAACCGTGTGTCACTTGGCGCATATTAATTGCGCGTACATGTTACATGGAAAACGTGTTGAAAGCCTGCCAAATTGTAGTGTTACTTGGGTTTGAATCGTTTGTTACTCCATTGTTCGGGTCTGCCAAACATACCCCCAAAAATTCGTTAGTAATCTGGGTTTATTACAAATTTCCATCAACCTAATTACCAACCAAGTCCATTGTATTTTCTAAATAATCGATTCTTTTTGGCAACAACGTTCAAAATATTTAGGCTTTTATAGATTCTTGTATCGAAAGATATCGTAGTTTTGCTTTGTATAACTGAATGCTCCAAAATTTATTAAATAAAGTATTGTCAAGTATTTAGTTTTTATTTTACTTTCGATGCATTGTTTAATAAATGATATTCTTGCATTTCTAGATTTTATACATTTTGGAATGGAAGAATCTATTTTCGATCAAATTCCATAAAACTGATATTACACTAATTTCAATATATTTTGATAAATCGCTGTTGTTACTTAATCATTTTTTCGTAAGAGGCCTATCTTGCAACAATGGTGACGAGCAAACCATTGCCGAAGAGGTTGTACCCTTTAAGTCGATTGAGAGTGATAGTTGTACGTTAAATTAGTTTATTCAGACGGAGTCGAGTTTCTGCTTAGATTCGGTTTGCACAGAATTCAATTATGACTGCTCCAAGTTGAATTGTGGTCTACCCTTTGTTATACAATTCAAGGTTTCTTACACGTAATTTTGGAAAACCTCGAAATTGTTCAAATAGCCAATCAACGATCAAATGTTAATTGAAAAGAAGAAAAAACAGTTTGACGGATAAACAGTTATCTGACTGTTGAAAACTGTGCTTCAACCTAAAAGTATGTAAGGTTATTAAAATTACAACCTTTTTAATTTATTTCCTTTGCAAAATAAACATATTTAAAACGAAAACTGAATTAAAATAATAGTTAAAATAGAAACAATTTAACAAAAGTAATAGGATTTAATTAAATGGTAATAATTTCTTCCAAAATATATTTTTGAAACTAATGAATTTATAGAAAAAAAGTAAAAGCGTAGAAAGTTGCAAAAAATTTGTGTTCTTCAATGGAACATATTAAATAATAATAAATACAAACTTATGCTTTTTCCCAATTGATATAAAAACTATGCATTAACATGTGTAACGTCTCTAGAACTACCAGTAATCAAGTCTTTTATCCCATTCTATTAAAACACTGCGAAACTCTGCTGAAGAACGAAAGTCGTGCATGAGATTCCTGTTTGGGTGTTTCGTGTAAGAATTTTAATATTTATAACTGATTGGTATTTTTATTTTTCGCAAAACTGACTCTTTTTAAACATCGTTTCATAAAAAAAACGTATTTGCAGAGATCAAAACAAATCGGACGTGGCATCAATCACTGGTAAATTGAGTGTATAAATTCTGTCAATGTTTCATGAATGTTAAATTGAAAAGCAACACGTCCGTCACCTATCCAAACATTTTAAACGTTCCAATTTTAAAATGTATAGCGTCGTTTTCGTGTTTTATGCGCTCGAACGGTATTCGTTGCGATCAATTAAATACATACGACGTTATCGTTAATAAAATGAATGTCCATTTCCGCGAAACGCATGGTAATGTTATATGATTCATACGTGTCGTTTTGTTGTTGTAATACTCATTCGTTGAACAAAAACACGCAACGGTTTAATAAAGCGTATATTTTTCAGTCTTATCAGCTTCTAATTATTTTCGAAAACGAACATTTTTTTTTAAATTTAATTGGCTTGAAAATACATGCAAATAAATTCTATGTATCTTCGAAGCCTCTTTGTACAGTGAATCGTATAAGTACAATCTCTTAATTACCAATTGTACGTACATGATTTCTTTTTTTCTTTTTACGACTATAAACACAGTGAAAATATACTGATAATTGCAATTGTAATGTTATAATTGTAATGCCACACACATACATAATTAGTCATTAATTAAAAGGTCTCGTAATTGTGCGACTCGCTGTACTAAATTGTTTAAAATGCTGTTCATCCGTGTCCGTCTGTTATCCGAACAATTTGCACAGTATAATAATGCATCTAATGAAATAACGACAGAAATTCGTAATTACCGATTAACCGGCTACATCGCAGCGGTCGATGTTCGGTGTAATATTACACGTGCGTTATCGCTCCATCGACCGCGTTAATTTCGCCTATAATTTTGCGTAATCGAGCTGGAAATGTTGCAGAGATATCACAAACTATATCTTGGAATATCTGGCGTCGATACATCGATTATACGATGTACATTATTGCTCGAAAATCCTGGATATCTTATTTATTCAGCGACATTCTGAAACTACATACATACACAGGTGGAATTAATTCTGGACACTTTGAATAAAAATATTCTTCATTTCATATTTGTGCAAAATACGTACATTCTGCGATGCTAAATTCATACCGTAATATTTTTATTGTAATCTATAATGTTTATACTTAATATTTTCACATGATTTGGTATGTAAATGTTTTTAAATTTTAATTAAAAAAAATCTAAACTGTGTTGTTAATTTTTGTTTTTGCGCCTGGCAATACGAAACGTCGCATGATGTGAATTAGTCAATCAGGATATCCAACGAAATATTAATTTTTTGATGTGTTGAAATTGTAATTTTTATTGTGTATTAAACGTATGGCTGTAAACGGTTTTTTTACTGATTTTTTTCTATAAGCGACACCCTACAATTAGAAAACAATGATTCTTCATCTTGCAAAAAAAATTTAAAAAGTGTGCAGAATTAATTCCACTAGTCTAGATTTCATTTAAAAGAAACTTTATTTCCATACAAAACAGAAAGATTATTACGCTGAATTCTTAATCTTGCAAAAAAAAAAAATGATAAAATAAACTAAAGTCAAATAAACAATAGAAAGGTAATTAAGATACTGAAACAAACATATATAATTAATACAGATTGTGTAATCGAGCAGCGCCGACAATTTGTTAACGAAAAAATAAAATAAACATCTTTTAACAGTTGTACGATTTTTCTTCTTGTTGTTACATACAGAGTGGCTTAGTAAAATGTATACACCTTTAATATATACTTTAATATTAGTAAAATGTACATATGTTAGTAGGTATTTATATTGGTCACCTTGTTATAAATGTTTAAAATGTCCACTTTTTGCACTAACGTTATGCAAAGTGTGTATACATTTTGTTGAATCACCCTGTGCCTACTGAACATTTTTAAATATTAGCCATTTATTATGAAACTGTGGCAAATCCAGTTTCTTCATTAATGAGGTATTTAATATGTTTTTTTAGCTTCAAAGTAAAAATAATGTCAAATCAAATCTTTTTTTTTTAAGTGAAATTGCCCCACTTTCATAATAAATGATTCATGTTGATTGGAATAACGCAAAAAATTGAGGAGTGTTTGTGTTATCAAAGATAAACTGATGGTTTTCATCATCTAAAGTGGACTGACTGCTCTTTACCCTTGGACACACACAACGCACATGCTCGTACAAAATAATAACTCATTGTGCTCATTCTGGTAAACAATTTGATTTTCCTCTGAATTATCGCTGAACATGGTTTTTATCCTTCTCATCCATGTTTTCAAGAAACTTCACTCAATGAAACTAGTTGGCTCCACTGAAAAGTGCCTGGACGCATATCTTCCAGTACTTCTATTATGTCCCATATATCATCATCTGATTTTCTCTCGGGAATACGTTCAAGCCACAAAGGATCTTCTTCGCCTCTTATCTTAAGATCAGTTAAATTCCGATTAAAAAATTTCAGAACAAAATTACTTTTTTCTCCCACCAGCATTTTCAAGGGATGTAAACCTATCTGTTTGGTATCTAGAAACATCAAACAATTATCGGAAAGCTTAATATTTAAATATTCTGATGTATAAGTTCCATCCTCCGTGATACTTTTTACAGGAATAATTAAGAACTTTTTCAAAAATAAGTCTTCCTGTGATGAGTTAGTCAAATTTGTCTTGGATTGCTGGCATTTTTCATCTTCAGTTTGTGCATTAGGCAAATGCGGGTTTTCCATTGTTATTAATGCTGATGTTAGTGCATTGCAAGTATGGTTCATTTGAACAATAAGTGCCTCAATTTCAGCGTTATTAGTAGTCGTTTTATTCGTTAGACTCTGAACTGTATTTGGAATTACATCTGTAAACTTTTGTAAATCAGAAAATATATCTTCCGTTTCTGTAGTTTTTTCCAAAGATTTCCCTATCTCAATTCCTTCGAAAAAGGTTTCCAACAATTCAGGACCACTAGGAATACATTTCTGCAAAGCCATTAGTTGGACTCTTGATTTATTTGATATCCACTTTCTTATAGTTGCAGCATTAGTTGCCCAGAAAGATTTGACGTTGTCATCTGGATGATTCGAATAGCGATCCAGGCATATAGACACAGCTCTGTACGGCGATATAATCCTGAAGATTTTGCTTGTTACCCATTCGTCATATGGATGTGGTATCAATTTTTTATTTTTAGTGATATCAGTTGCTGGTAATTGATTTTGAACTGTGGTAGAATGTTGGACGTTTACCTCTTGTGGAGGATTTGATGTAAATAGGTTTGGTTGAAATGTACTTGAAGTACCAAAGGTACTGTGAATGTTTCGTGTCTTATTCATAACAGTGCCTGTTCTTTGTCAGTAACTTCTGTGATGTGACTGATACGGGTAACTTTTCTTGATTATTATCCAGTAGTTCTATTTTCGTTGAAAAAAAAAAAAAAATAATAAAATAAAATAAAATAAATAAAACAAAACCCGATGAAATATTCTTAATTTCTTTTTTAACGCCTATCATATTTGTGCATCAAGATGTACATACATATCTCCTTGATGTTGCTCCAGACCAAAATTGTCTTCAAAAATCCGTTTTAATCAAATATCGAAATATGGTTAACGACGCCAGAATATGTATACCGTGTGCAACGATGTGAGCTGCTTCGCAACGGCGTGAAGTTACCTTTGAGATCGAGCGGAAGCGGGCACCCGTCTTCCGGTTGCTGTTTAGATGACCGGTAAAATTTCAAGAGTCGAACGCGAAAATTTGTCAAAAGTCAGACGTGTTTTAAAATAGAGCGATAAATTCTTTCATGTTTGTACTTTTAATAAATTATTGTACGGTTCATTGAGGTTATTTACGAGTTCTTCTTTACCGACCAACACTTTCCAGCACGACGCAACATTACTTCGTATTCAAATGTACATACGTACTTTATTAAAACGAAATGAAGTTATAATGATTAAGAAAATCCGATCATATAATTTCAAGGTTTAATAGCCCTTTCTTTTTTTAATTTCTTACATCCACAATTATATGGCTATACATAAGACTGTGTGTACAACATCTTTTAACGAATAAATAACAATAAACAGCCGTGTATCGTTTCTTCATTGTTCACAAATCAGCGACCGTCGGCGTAGAAACTGATTACGCGCAGCTATCTGAATAACTCAGATAGAAGGTCGGTCCTGTAATCCGATTCAACGGAATCAAAAAATCGATTCATGACATAGTTACGCTTCCTTTCGGTGGAGATAGTCTCTTTTTTTCTCTCTTTTTCGTTGATATAAGGAAGAATGATAGCGAGATGACGCAGCAGGATGATAATATCAGAAACGGAACGGCAGACGGTTTCGTATTACAGTCTGCTTAAAATAACCGTAGATATTACCATGTACATATATGCACATTTTGATAGAAAAGTATAATCAAAATAAAAAATATATTTCATCGTATCTAGATCTAGGAAAAGTGACTATTTATTTCACATATTCGGCAAATTGAAAACAAAGGCAGAGTTAAATTCGATCCCGTGAAAATTAAATATACATATGTATAATTTTCCTATCCAAAAATTGATAGCGGTATGCATTATTCAGTCTATTATTAACTTCTTAAAGCAAGAAACGTTTTAAAAAATATGTATAGGTATAAAGAGATAGAAATTATAAAATAGTCTTGTTTTAATATTGAAGAAGTATAGGGTAATTTAAAAATTTCTAAACCACAGTAGTTACTGATTACTTGATTTGTGCAAGATACAAGAGCCAATCGTGAAGTTCACGATATTTGAATCGTGCCGTCCATCTGTGGTAAACTGAAGTGTTTTGTTGCTCGTAAAATAATTGACGCAGCTTGCCCGATCTGCAGTATAAAGTGTATCAGAAAAAGATTGACCGTACCCATGGTTTACCGCGTCCCGATCACAAAATGTCGGAATAGCTGTCGCGAAATGGCGTTGCGACGCGTAAAGGGGATCGAACTCGTGGCATAGAAACGACCAGCTTCGAATTGCCACGCATGGAATCGCTTCGAAATAAAATCCATCCAGCCTCGGCTTAACTTTATTGGAAGATACGTCCACGTACCACGATTGGCTGGATTATTTTGAAGTTCGCCGAATTGAAAAATGCATCGTCGATAGGGAAATCACGTTTGGTTTTCGCGCTCGATTCCCCGCCTCTAATGTTTATCATTAGTTTCCCCTTTTCCAGCAATTACTCGACAAGTAACGGGTTTATCGACAGTTTTCCCGGGGATTTACATTTGTTGCTCGAAAATTGGAACGAAACGCTGACGTGATGCTTTTCACGCAAACTCTCTCACGAATTCGACGAATAGGGATTTGGAATGAATATTGTTTCTTCTTGTACGTTTGTTTAAATCATGTAAACTATATTACCCGATGAATCAACGATAATTTGGTGCAAGGAGCTGAGATGTTGTTTGCAACAGCAATTTGATTGAAATATTCTTTTTGCAGATTGCATGCTTCAGAAAATATGACGGAAAATGCAGTTCTCCAAGAGGAGGATTTGTATGCGAAAATGTCACGTCGCGATCAACAAGTTGCGAGCTGGAAATCACTCTATAAAATATTCAAAATGATTTCAACCAGCTTCGAAACGTTTCAACAATGAACGCGTTTTGTATATTAAAAAGAATATTAGGAATTGTAATATTTAATTAATGTAACAACAATTGAAAAATGAGATATAGAATTTTTTTCAATATGAAAATTGAAAGAAAATAAAATTTAATCTTAAACTCTATTTCGAAAATAGAACTTCCTCTCAATGACCTTTGAAAAATGTTTGAGAGATTGAAAGATTTTTCGAAATATGCTGACATTTATATAATTGAAAATAAAGCGGTTCAAGACATTTACCGAAGAGTATGCCGATACTTTTCCTACGATATTTGCAAAATGTCATTAAATCTTTATCGATTGGCACGATTTACTCCTAGCAAGTAAAATAAAAATTCGAGTTAAAAGATATTTTCATCTTCTTCGAAGCTCATGAAATCACGAAGGCTTACTCAAAGGATAAAAAAGCAAAGTTATTATTAAATTATTTAACTAATAAAAAATTATGAATTGCATGTAAGTATGCAATTTATCTTCCCAACTTATTTACCAATCTATTAAGAAGTTCCAAAACTCAAAACATTGTAATCGAAATTTGAGAAAAACTTATATTCTTTTATTGTCTTCACATTAATGAGAATAATTTTCCCTACCTTTTTTTAATTGTATTAACAGTCATCACAGGTTTTTCAACAGAATAATTCGCCAGAAAATAAATTATTTTACCGCCTATTAAATTAAAAGCGATGTGTTACAGAACAACAACGCAGCAACGCGTTCAACATGTTTTTACAGTTTCAAATCGCAAATATATTTCTCGTACATTTGTGTCTGCACGATTCCAAAACGTCTTCTTTAACCGGTGAAAAGGGGAAAAGGAAAAACTGAAACGGTTGTTACCGTGCCTTCACTGTTCGTTTGGCGCTCGTCGCTTGATTATGTCCGCGCGCAATTACACGGTAGTTAACATTTCTCTTCATTTTGGGCCTTGTTAATGCGCCAGACAGAACCTTTTGACGCAATAGAAATGCCGGTGGTCGACTGTTTGCTGCAAACTTTAACAGCCAGTTCACGATGCTTTCAGAAATGCCTCTTGTCGCAGTTTCATCGCGATTCCCGCTAAATAGCCGTTGCTCGAAGGCTAAATCTCGCAAGAGCAAATACCTTAATTCTGAAATTTGCACAAGTACCATCAACTTTGCGTCGTTATTCCACGACCAGAACGCCGTGTCGTTTCACGGGAATGCGCAATTTTCCGATTAAATAAAATTGAACCACTTGAAGAATTTTCGATCCATATTTTTATTCACCTGTTTGTTAATACTGTTGCTTTAAATATATATATTTTTTACTGGTTATTAGTTGAGTCTGATTCACGATTATACGCTTTACGTGTCGTGTTCATACTATACATATGTACCGCATACAATTCTGTTTTATAATTTTATAGCAATGGTTAAATGTTAATATTATCAACTTTCGCGATAAAAGAAAAAAAGAACTTGGAGACACCTTCTGAAACTTCCTTGACAAACTGTCCGAACTTTCAGCCATTACACCGGGCAGAAAGTAAGAAAACCAAGTTTCGTTTACGGGAAATTTGGTGAATAAGCTTCATAGGATAAGGGGTACATAACTTCCCATTGTCCTGTGTTAAAAAATTCTGATCTTTAATCAAATTCAATCGTTGTTCACTACTTTGTGTAACTAACGATATTTCTACATTTATAATCAGAGTGATATAAAATATAATTTTTCTTGGACATGTTTCGTCGCGTAATTAATATCGGATATAGGCTCTGCTTAAAAATCAGAACACTATCAGATCAATTTCTATTTTTATAATTATTGATTAGAGAAAGAAAATCAATTCACTGAAATTCATCAGAAATTAATTACATTTTATTTACTGTCTGTATGTGAGGACCGTGATACTAGGAATCTTTAGATCAACTGTTTACAGTTTCCTTTTTTTTTATGTTTTCCTGTGACCAGCTCGGTCAGCATTCCTGAAAAAATGTGACCCAGAGTATTCCAATCAAGCACAAGCGAACGAATCGAGAAACTACACTCTATCCATACAAATTTGTGTAAGCAAACAGTCAGCTTGTGTGTGTCCAACTCTATCAGTCAACCTCCAAGACAACTTCCAGCTTAGTCAAACCAAATTGCACCCATCCCTAGTTACATCAGTTATCTTTCGTGTAAATTACGTATATTCGCAGCTGAGTCGTTGCATGCCAAATCCTCTAAAACTGTTTGCTATAGTACCTAATTTTCTCCTAAAATGACAATATTTATTGATAATTTCGAAGAACTAAATATTTAAAGTATTTGCCTCTTAATTCGTATGAGTTTTGCATGAATAAATTGTCTTTCGTGCATCTTTACGTGATTCTACGAAAGAATACAAAAGACAATAGCTCCAAAACAAGGTGAACTTACAAATATTTCGTCTTTAAACGTATGCTTGTATAAAATCCTATTTTACACGAGTAACAATTATTATATTGTGCAAATGGTATAAATACATTTCAATTTCGAGCGTATCGCCCATCGATTATTACCGTGATCCTGTGTAAATGCATTGGAGGAAATTGCTCTAATGGGACAAAGAAAGAACAGTCAACGTACAATTAAACTACAATCTTCCTTGGCTTCGCAACGAGGCCAAGAAGCTTAAAATCATCAGGGGCGAAGATCGTGACTCTCATACCAGTTTAAGAAACTACCGAGTAAGTCGAAACGTTGGAGACTCGAGGAGAACGTTTAGATAGCCAATAAATTGTATTCGATCCAATCTGGAATTATCGTTTTTACCTTCATTTCCGATCGGTTTCCAAAGTAATTAGCAGCCGTGCACATCATATTACAGGCGGAAGTGTTCGGTTGCTTTTGAAGGGGAAATCATAGGCAACGCTTGAAAGAGCAAAGGGATACCCGTTAAATTCAAATGTAAAACTTGTAATTAACGGGCGGAACTAGTCGAAGCTCGGAAGGATCAAACTTCGTCGGGGGGGTCGAGTTGGTTGCACGTCGGGAAAACCTGATTTCCTTGTTCCTCTGTCAATTACATAACCCGATCCTGGAGAAATAACCATCAGTTTGCCTGCAGATCCGGACCTTTACATCCTCCTATATACAGGGTGTCTCAGTTAAAATGTATACACACTTTGTTATCATATGTGTTAACCTTTAATAACTCTATGAGATATTGTGAAATTAGAATGCAAATTGAAAATGAAATTAACTACGTGGTAAAATTCGCTAGTTCTCAACTAGAATAAGAAAAAGATATCAAGTAGACGCAAAACGTATATTATTTTCCCATTTAGTCTCCCTTTATTGCAGCATATTTGTTATAAAAGGCAGTCAACGTATTTATACCTTCAGAAAGGTGATTGTCTTTGTTTGCAAAATGTTCCAAGACTATTCATATTTTTCTGCGTATGTGTAAAATAGGAGGAGCCGAGAACTTTTAAGAATAGGTGGTCTGTGAGATTACCTATGTGTATATCTTTGTGACTGACTATACGTTTGTGTTGGTAAGCACATACAATTAAAGTCCTAAGCAATGAAAAGTTTTATCGAAATTGTGCCAGTTACAATTTTATTTAACTCAAAGATTATCATTTTAACAAATATGACATGTTATGGAGAAAGATCTATCGGCACAAAATTCACAGTTACATCAAAGCGAGCCGTGATATCCCGGCATAGTTATCGCACAATGTAATTTATGGTGCTATTATAAGAAAACGGATCGGTTCTCTGGTATCCGTGCGACGTTATCATCGTAAAGTAGCAATAAAAATTTATTGACACGCCTTCCCGAAGATTGCTAACGGGGCTGATGCAAAATAGCATCTTCAAATCCGTCGTTATTCGCTATCCTTTTACTGCGTGTGCTTCCTAGTTTCTGATACGTTTTATGAAACGTGTATACGTGGGTCATGATTCAAATTTTTAAACAAAGGAAAAGTGAAGTTATTATTCACGAAAAGCCATTCGTCGTTATTAATTAAATCGTTCAGTTGGAAAAGTGGTACAAGACCAAAAATGACAAGTCAGTATATTATTTATAATTGCTATTAATTTTATGATGTACATGAAAGCATGTAGACGGATATAATTTTCTGCTTGCACATAGTTACAACGGTATGTTATAAATTGGTTAATGATGGGAGATTTTTAATTTTATCAATATTAATAAAGTTTGACGATATTTCTGAATAACATCAAAGTTAAAATATTTCCAAATAACCAAATATAACATATATCTCAAGTTTTAATACTACGAAAGTATTTTTACTTTGTATAAAGAACAGTTCCATTTCTGTCAACGTTTTATTCGATTTGGTTCGATGAGAAATTGTCGCCGTTTATACACGTTAAGAAATTTCATCCTTTAATATACATTTCTGTTTAATATAAGAATTCTTTGAGAAAGTCGTTTCAGTCAGACGATAAACAGACGATGCGGTGCGAAAGTTTAAACGTACGATGTTTCGCCGTAATATTTTTCGGTGATCGCTTCTTCATTTTTTATGAACTCTCCTACCATAAAATCCCTCCTTACATCCGTTTGAAATATTTGTCTTATTTGTATTGTGGGAGCAAAGTATCTTATGCACACCGCGTAAAAGTTCAACAGCTTCGCGCAAAAGTGAATACTTGGACGTTCTCCTTTTCATATTTTATTTATTGTATCGTTCATTCTTTATTACTTTCTACAGATGCTACATTTCAGTCTCACGCCTCGATGTTACAATCGTAAAATCTATGATCCTGAGAATGTTTTCTCACTATGCCTATACTGATTCGAAAACGTGAAACAGAGGGAACTAGTCGAATAAAAGATTCTACGGTGATGAATAATAATTCGAAAACTTTGAATTAATTAAAACTGTAGAGTGGAAGCGATGGATTCAAACACTTTAAAACTGAATAGATTAAGGATTCATGGATCTGGTCCCAAACGGAGTCAAATGGGAAAACTTTTGTTAACTTATGAATATTTCCTAGAAGTCATAAATTTCTAAATCGGTCACATTTCGATAAATCACATCAACATTTAGAGCCAAAAAGTTTGAATTTTTGTAAAAATTTATGAATATATTGGCAACTTAGTAAAATATTTTCGAATCTAGTTAGAAGACTTTTATAACAGGATACATTTCTGTTACTTGAATTCTTTGCAATTGTAGTTCAACCATGAAAAATGTTAAAAAAATGAAATTCTCCACTTAACGATTGTAAGATAATGACCATTCTTAATAGTTACAAATTTCACTCACCGCGATCGATTCGACGTTATTGCCGAATAGTTTGTGGTTGTTGGTGTCTAGCGCGGTAATTATCGTGCCCATACGGAAGATATTATTGGTAGTACCATATGGAATCTGATACGCGTTGATCAGAGATTCCGTGTAGTTCACCCTTTAGAAGAAACCCTTTTTAACATTTATTTCGAATATCACTTTTTTCTTATCACCATTACCAAACACTTCTACACGTTTGTATAATATATAAACGCAATTGAATTAATTCTGTTCGTCAACATTTGCGGTGTAACATTTTTACACCAGGAGTATTGTATTTAATTATCAAGAATAGAAAAATTATATCTATTTCGTTATCGCATCCAGGCGTTTCTTTTAAATATAAATTTTCATTTATAAACAACAAAACGTTACGTTCTCTTTCCTTCTGTTGGGAAGAAAATTCCCAACGATCAAGTTTCAACACAAAATTTATTCTAAACATGCAGATATGTATAAACAATTCAAAAATTCAGAATAGTTAGGAAGTACGCAATATGCACAGAAACGGATCTGTCTATTAATTAATTATAGTAATGTGATATTGATCCGTCTGGCTGCCTTCCGCCAGACTGACCGCTCGTAAGCTCCATGTACATCACTCCACCAGCTTTGAAACGTGTACGTACATGGGTTGCTATCATTAGTAGTGGTCACGTTCTATAGGGACACTTACTGTTAAATGGTACGGGCTATTTCAATAAACACTGCAATTTATACGGGACATAGAAAATTGTTGAATAATTTGCAAGCTAACGAGATATCCTTAGACATTTTTCGATGAATGCATTAATTGTGATAAAATTGTAAAAATATCTACAATCATTTACTGATATTTGAAAAGTGAAGGGTTAAAGATAACATATTCTATTGGAATTTTAAAAATTATCGTAAATATACAGTTTAGCAAACTCTAAGGTAGTAACATGATGGGCAGGTATTCAGTAATTTATTATTACTTATTTTGGCTGACCTAACATTACAGTTCGATTTTTTTTTATTAATATTACAGTTAATGCAAGTTTCACCACTTATTATACTAGCGAGTAAAAAATATTACAATACAGTATAATAAAAGGATATCTGCAGAAAGTACTTCGTTTCTTAATTTAATTTTAGTTTCGTTTCTCAGGACGTGTTTGTAATGCGACACACTCGATCGGCTCGCAAATAATGGTATTATCAAAATGGAATGCATTACGATCCGAACGCGATTATTCGTCATGATTAAATAAAGATAACTGATATGACGTGAGGTAAAACCATAGAGGTGGACGATAATGCGGGACATTGATAGCGACGATCGATAGCAGCGAATTACCCCTGAATATTTCTATACCCATTCATTAGTTTAATGTTGCTCGGCGAGGGCAATATTCGATGCAATTAATGATTGACGATCGCAATTAATGAAGGCATTTTTCATTCAATCGATGTGGATCAGGTTAATGCACATTAAACGATCGATTTGACGACATAAAAGTACCGTGAAATAATACTTGCAGCATGTATGTATTAAAAGCTTAAGTTTTGACAAAATTGACTATACAAATATTTTATAAATATTCTAACATACAACAGTTGGTTCTTCGAACAATTCACGTAGTATTGTCTGTTAGGACAGCGGATTTTAAATGTTTTAAAACTGCGAAACACTTTTGAACGAGACTCTTGCTCGTTACCCTTCTCTCCTTTTTCATTTAATCTCACTGGTGATAAAAGTCTCTATAAAGTGAGAAACAATAATCATTTTATTCGAAAACCAATGAATAACACCACAAAAGCGATAAAAAATAACATATTGTAACGAGAACGCGAAATTTTCCAACATAGCCATTATTTATAGTATTTTGATGTTTTTTTGTTTTTTACAAGATAAATATTTTTCTTAATCCGTTCGCACTCACGAACGAAATATTTTGAGAATTTATTTCTACCACGAATGAAATAAAACTTTGATTAAATTTTGATTGAAAACTCCGGATTTGTATTTAATCATTAACATCTGTAATTCACCAACCGATTAAGTCAATCGGTAAGTTGTTAATATTCAAACTAACATACACGCGTTATTTCCAACTAATTGAAATGTCCAAATAAAACTCAATTACTAACTATCTATGTATTTTTAAACAGAATTATGATATATTTTTGTGCGATTATTGATTGAAGCGGAGTATCGAATAAAATGGAATTTTTTCCTACGAGCATAGTAAAAGTTCTAAACTTCGAAAAAATTATTTTCTTGGATCAGATCGATACACTTTAACTAAGCTGGCGTTTCAATTAACTCCTACAAATGATACCTTATGTTTTATCGCCGCGTCGAGTTTTACTTTTATCTGAAATTAAAACGTCGTTCTATGTGTCAGTAACTGGCGTGGCCGAGTTTGATATCTACCATCATCTTTATGATGGTTTTCACCTATTACGGAAATATCCGAGGATACCAGAAACGGCTTAAAGTACGTGAAAAATGATCAAATAAAAATCTTCATCGACGATTTTCTTTATTTATTTTTCTTGATATGATCATATGCTATTAAAAATTTGCAGTGTAATTAATTATGATATTTTAATTATGAATTAATTTCAAATTGATCCAAAAATTGATCATTAACCCTTAAGTGGACTTTTAATTTTAATTTAATACATAATCGGTATAAAATAATAATTATTAGTGTAAAGTTGCGTAGAGTCACAACAGCCCCAATAATCCACTTAAGGGTTAATTGAAAATTGTGTATATTATATAAATAAATAATAATTTTCTGGAAAAATAGGTTTATTTGTTCAACTTTACCCGTGACTATATTTCTCAACATTTTAAAATAAACATTTATCAACTCATTTTTATGATACACGCGGGAGCGACAATCTCCAGCACAATTACTGGGTCATCTTCCCAGGCAGAAAATTCTGGCAGAAAGGTAATGTAAAAATCGCTGGTCCGATGGGACTCATCTAGTATACGGATGGTTCCAAAACCAGAACCAGAACCGGAGCTGAGATATAGGGGGAAACAGCAGGAGTCAAACTGACAATTGCTCTAGACCACCACATATCGGTCTTTCAAGCAGTGGTATTTGCATTTTGGAACCACGCCAGACTAAATCTGGACAAAGCCTATAGAGACAAACATCTATATATGCACTGACAATCGCACCGTGTTAAGCGCTTCCCAAATTGTGGAAATAAGGATCAAACTAGCGAAGAACTGCTCTGTAACACTGGATGAATTATTCTACGATAACCGAGTCATACTACTGGTGGTTCCAAGATATTTTGAAATATTTGATAACAAGAGAATGAATGAACAGGTCAGCACTTATACTCAAACCGGATACTAACTGTAAGTAGTTAGGGACCTAGGCTCTGGAAAAAATATTTTATGATTTTCTGTTTCAAATAGAAAATCTTTGTTCTTATATTTTCGTATTGATAAGTTTATCTATAACATAACACTATCTAGAGAAGAAATGTTTTGTTCATACTCAAACAGCGCACCGATAAAGGTTAAAAACTTTCCCGAACAAGTATTAAAATAATTTCTGTAATTAAGAAATCGACAATCTGTCATTTTTATGGGTTTCATAATTATTGTAGCGTGAAAATTTCTCTTCGCAGGTTACGTTAACTTAACGCAATCATCGGCAATCGTTCACTTCAATTCCAACGCACTTTGCGAGACTCATGGCTCCCCGGTGTATTTAAGGAAAATCGGTTGGAAAATTAAGTTACACGAATGGTTAGAAAAGAACCCCCTATCTGATTTTCCGTCACGGTAGGTTAATGACCGCGTTTGTCCTTCGTAGTAGCTATTTCCTGGGAGCCTCTTTACGACTTTTCCGCGTGTTTGCTGCGATACTAACGACCAGCTAGCCGCCACCACCACCACCGCCGCAGATTAACTTTCCGCATTCCCATCATTTTTCTCCATTAGCCAAAGATTTACGAGGGGGTTTCGCGCTAGTCCGCGATACCGCGTGCAGTTGGAATCGTGTAATCGGACTTTTCTCGGCAACAGCTGCGTTAAAACACAGTTAACTTGCGAACTTCTCTTTACATGTTGCGCTCGGGAGCGAACAGATTCAACGCATAGTTCTCCTTAACACTTTGACGTTGAGCATTCGCGATTCTGACGTTTAACTTTCACGCCATTACCATGTTCTGTCAAATAATTGTAGTGGAAAAATTGATAGTTTTGTCGCGGAAATTAAAGAATCTTAGATAAAATTATTAGAGCTATTGCATATCAAATGGTAGATTTTAAAACATTGAAAAGATATGATTAGATCGTACAAAAAAAATTTTAATTTATATTTCAGTGACGGCTCAAAATTAAAAATTTTCTACTTTGGAAATTGTCAAAATTCTTTAATCCTTTTACATATTTTCACATTAGCAACATCTTCAATTTACACAATTTTTATTAATTTTGCGCCGTCTCCGAAATATAAATTAAAATTATTTCGTCCTTTTTAGTGCATTCCGAAGTCGGTTGTATTTTTTTTTCCAAAAATTCTTTTTGAGTAAACAAAAGAATTGTTAATAATGCGTGTGATAGATATTTATAATAATATTCTATTGTTAGAAGCAATTGAAAGTCAGAAACTACGTTAAACTGCATAAGAAACGCGTATTAAAATTACTAAAAGTTCAAAGGGCTGCCAACAAAGTCCTGTTTCGAATTTCGGTATAGAGTTAGATTCGTAAGAAAGTAGAAACCTTCCCCTTTAATTCGGTTTTTGATTTACATCGATATCTTTATCCGTTCCTGAGATATCGTCGTGTGAAGACAAACGTAATTTTTGTAGAAATTCGCTACCGCCTCACGCTTGGACCCAGACAGCGAGTGTCTAGCGTAGCGGTCACGTGGTCATGGTTTACGTCTAACCCTTTACTATTCCTGGAAATGCGTATATGAAATTCCTAGAAAAAAGTCTACGACCCATTCGGGATTACCCTCGTACGCGCCGGCCGCTATGCAAACTTTGAAGGCCTATATCTCAGGAACTAATTAAGATATCGCGTCGCAACAAATTGCGTTATTATGTACACACTTTCCTCTATCTTTTAAGCTACCTACTGCGTAAAATTTAGGCATGTTTTTTTTTATATTTATTGCCAGGAATTTCGTCGCCATTGAATGTTTCGCGTTGACCTGTGGGATCCTTAAGGAGGGATGAAGAGATATAGGTAATACCGTGTATACTCTTTTTTAAATATAAAAAGCTTTAAATTCAGAAAACTACATTTCCATGTAACATATCAAATTGGTAAATCCAGTAATGCTTGGAGATTAAAACGGATGAAAATTAAATATTCGTTAATGGCCAGCACTAAGCTGAAAATCTGTTGACTCGTTATTTATTCCAACGACGAACTGGCTATTTTATATTAAAAATATTTATGAAATGTTCGTGTAGACGTTTTAGTAGGATAAAAATTCTTTACCTTACTACTTAATCAAGAAGTACTAAGATTTGTAATAATAAAAATTCCAATATTAATGAAATAAGAGTTTGTTTTTCGTTGTCGTATTAACGAAACATTTTCTCGCGTACGTTTGGCTTCTCAATGAAATTAGTGACGTAAAAATCAATTGTTCGTGCGAAAATCGAGTCTACCGAGACTCGAATATTTTTCTACCGAGATATTTTATGTTACGAAGGTAATTTCGTTGGACGATACTCATCCCGGTTCGTTTTGGAGCGCTTCCAAAGAACAGGGAACCGAGCTGCTCCGATAATATCGCTTTAGCGACACAAAATGTCCACATTATCGTGCGAAATGAACTGTAGGTCGATTCCAAACGGTCTAATAAAGAGGCAAAAGTTTGGCAAGCGTCGTTTTTTATTTCATCTATCGATCGTCAGCCTCTTTTCATCGGAAAGCTGTTTCTTGAGATCTTGCATCAACGAAAGCTCTGTTTCGGGAATGTATCGAATCTGGCGGTTTTCATGGTTATCGAAAAGTATTACGATTTATAAAATAACATGAAAAGTAAGTATCACAAATGTTACATTCGTCACGGGTCTCTCTATTCTTTTGTTTTTTAATTATGCAATAGGTAATTTATATTTAGCATCCTCTAAATTCGTGACTATAAGTAACTGAACTATAAATTTCTGTCTTTTTTTTCATAAGTCTGTTAAAGGCAAAGAAACGTGCACATTGGATTTATGAGTTGTGTCTTCCGAGTTGTTTTCTGGCGCGGCATGCAAAAAGATCGAGCACCGACTGCTCGTTATCATTCGTCACTCGTCTCCTGTTTACGATCGTTGTCTCTAACTTTTGAGTCGGACCGAAGACACCGGGCAATGGCCACGATAGAGTACTTTTCGTTTTTCTACGGGGCGGTCTCGCGATAAATAGCTGTTGGCAAACGTTTCGGAAGGCGGAAGAAAGAGAGAAAGAAAAAACAAAAACGATCGTAGAAATGGGAAACGACAGAGAGAAAAGGGAGTAGCAAGAATTTTATATACACCAAACTTGAAAGTTCTTTCTGTCGTGGCCCCTTCCATTGTCTCTTTCGCGCCGATTTTACCTCGGATCTTTTTATCTATTTCGGTGACTACTCTGGACTGGAAAAAGGGCATTGCGTACACGAAGAAAAAGTGAGGAACAGCTGTCCATGGTAATGCACTGTCATTTTAAAGAGCCCTCAGATTAAAAAAATTGAATTTTAAATCCATGGATGGTACGCAACACACGATTCATTAAATACTGTTTAATTCATCTCCTACTGTTTTAGAACTATACTGTGATCCAGCCGCTAGAATTACCCGGTATAGTTAACCCTTTGCACTCGACTGACGCCTCTGAGGCGCCATATTTAATTTAGCGGAGTATTCTAAAATGCGAAATTTCAGTTTCACTCGTATCAAAATATAGAAAATTAAGGAAGAGAATAAAAATCAACAGATTCTCAAATATTGCTAACACTTTTCTTCCGACATAATGCGTTTGATTTCTGAAAGCGTAGCTGGAAAAATTACATTAGACCCAATTACGTCCAAAAATGCCTCGAGTGCAAAGGGTTAAACAGCAATTAGTTAAATTATCTATCAGCAATCCAAAGATATTCGCAAAATAGTACCGTTTCGAATAAAACAACGAAATAATAACTCTATTTAAGAGACATTTTGAAATAAAACTTAAAAAGAAAAGTAATTTAAGTGTTCCTTTATAATGCGAGTCTTTCTGTGTCTCCTTGAAGTATACAGTCGAGCGCAAAGGAGTTAAATCGAACGGTTGCTTCGTTTTGAAAGTCTAAAAGCAGGAGTATGTCGACAAGGGACGAAAATGAAGCTTCAAGTAACATATTTTTCGAAATTTCTTCGTTTTCCAACTTATACATTGAACTTCAAACGTATTTCGTGTTCCTAAACACAAAGAAAAAAATCGATCCTACATAAAGAGGGTAGATGTTGCGGTCACATCTATTTGCGAAGAAAAGTGAGACAGACGTTCAGCCGTTTAAGACGATAAGACATTACTTTGCTCCTCTAGGTTGTAGAGGTTAACACGCGTCTGAAGATAGCGGTACGTTAAAGAGTCGATCATCAATCAAGATTTAAGAGACTAAGCGGGCACGTCCTTGAACTTTGAACATCCAGTAGCGTTCTTTGAAGCGACGAAAGCAGGCTGGTCCTCTATTGTTGGTTCGATCGATCGGACACCATAGAGAATAGGACTTACGGTGTCGCTGGTAATCCGTCGCAAATCCTAACGGTGTTATATATGTATGTCGCACGTATAAGGCGTCTGTCTTGATTCGCGACAGGAATTTTTACGAGAAACAGATGTAGTAATCCGTAAATACGTTCCGTGTCATGCTGGCCGTATTACGGGTTAAAATATTCAAAAGGATTGCCGGGAAACGAATATCTCCGACAGATATGGGAACGTATATCGAGTTCCAGGTTTTCCTATTCGTATCCTCGAAATAAGGTATTAGAATACATCCCTTTTTTCTTTAAATATATCATTTTCAATAACCCTTACCGGAGATATTCGAAAGCAATATCGTTTTGCGGCGCAATCTTATAAACGGACTTAAATTAGAAACTATCGCGGATCAGCACTCCTTCGGATTGCGAGATTAAATAAACAGTTAAAGTTAGCTCTGTATTCGGTTAAAAAAAAAGCGAAGTATTAAAAAACTAATTATTTAATTTGCTATCAGTGTCACAAATATGTTATGCCTTTGATTTCTCTATTAATTATTAATTTTGTTAATATTATTGAGATTAATTTTTGGTTTTACACGCTTTGAAACAAACGAAAGTCAAATTCTGTCATTTAATCTGAATAATATAATATAATATACAAAAGACTTGCATGGTCTAAGGTTATATTAATTTATTTAAAACAAATAATGTCTAATTGTACGTCGATTGCAAATATACTACCAATGAACTTTTGTCTACAACATTCTTGTATAAAACTACATAGTTAACAAGTAAATTTGGAAGACAGAGTTAAATGATAAACCCTGTATATAATTGTAGGTAATTTTGAAGGTGACACATTTTTGCCCAATGAAATCTGAAAATTTTCTCACTAGAATATCAAAAGATCCAAATTTGTAGTTTCAAATTTCTTTTGCAAGAGATAAACGGTAAAAAATTGGTTGTTAGACTTTCGAGAGAACGAAGTGCGCTTGTTACATGTACTTTGCAAATTTGAACTTCATTACACGATAATAAAAGGACGGTAAGGGTTATGAAGCATTTTAAAATGATTACTATGAGAACAAATAGTATATCGAATATCGTATGAAAATCGAGAAAACGGATACCTAACAGCGTGAAATTGAAAGAACGAGAGGAATAAGAGAATTCTTGGGAAGAGAACCAAGCAGAAACAAACGAAAGATAACAAGTAAGGAGAAGATTAAAAGCATGAATAAAAGAATCATCAGATGTCAGTGAACTTCGTAGAAATTCTTCGAAAATAAATCCTGCGTTCTCTATAAAGAACTGCAATTCGTTTATCTCGCAAAAATTTATTTCAACAAATGCATTTTAGTTTTACACCTTACGTCATCATCAATTTGGTCTCGTCGTCGCGTTAATTAAAAGACTAATTGTAAGTTTTGTGCAATTTGTTTGTGCACAACAGACCGTGCGTTCAAAAACATGTGTTAGTAGGTACTGTACGAAACTAATTATTCGTAGACGTGCTTACGTACACTCCAACCATTGCATACACGTAAATATTGTTATGCTAATACGTTTACTAGATAACAAAGGTTTCGTGTTTTCATAGAGGTAAATTGTAACATTTTTATTAATCCTGTATTCTTAGTATTTTCAAATCATAGGCTATTCCAACACGTAATGTCAATATTATTTTCTTTCCACAGACATTGTGAAAACTCATTAACTAAATAAATTTTATTCTACTTCTTGTCATTTCAAAAAATACGATTTTTGGGCTATCACTGTAAGAATGTGCTCGATCAATTATAAAAATCTTATTCATTTATCTTCACAAGTTGTCTGATAGAAGACACTTGTGTCGCTGTTCCTGACTCACATATAATACTGCACTGTACTTTATAAATTCAGGTTGACCCGTTTCAAATTTAACCCAAGTATTTCCCAAACTTCGGCTCGTTTCAAAAAATGTTTCAAATAAAACTTTGTCTGTTTGGAAGGAGTGTACGAGAACAGTATTTCCCTGTTAAACAAAAAAAGTTTTATTTACAACGAACTATGGTTTGGAAAATAACTGAGTGAGAAACTTCAGGATGGACCACCCTCTATTACATTTTAAATATCATGATGAACAAATGATCATTGATAAAGTGAAACTTTGCACATAAATTATATTCAAAAGACTGTTCTTAGTATACACCAATAGCATTCACCGTACATTGTATAATGTACCATAGTTGTCAAAGGGTTAAGGTGTATCCTCGATGGCAGATATATTCCCAAGCAAATCCTGCCACACCGTGCCGAGGGTAAAATGGGTCTCCCAGTGATGTCGTGGTTCCGGGTAGGGAACAGAAGAAGGGTGAAATTGACCAGCGTCGTTGTCACTTGAGAACCAACGGGCAATTACGAGTCATCCCCATGGCCCATTGCCATAGCCGGCTGGCAGCTTTGGATATCGTTGGTTCGCCTAACAGTTGGCCGGGTGTCTACGCTGATATACGTACCGTTCGGCATTGTTCCTGGCGGGTATGCGCATTTACTCGTTTCTGCTGCAACAGAGGCACCGGTCCCTCCTTGCTCTCGAACTGTCCTATGTCCAATTTCTAAATCACGGCTATCTCCTGGCTTAACTAACAATGCAACCGCCGACATCGTGCTAACGCCGACCCGTCTTTCTTGCTTATTATTCTTCCCTTCGTTCCCCGTTAATCCGCGTCCGCGTTAATAAAGGATTCCTCGATGTTCCCCCATCCTCCACGGCGAACATTTCCAACCGAGGCGACTTTTGAATCGCCCTTTAACGCGTTAATTTCCCGTATCCTTTCTAGTGTCGGTCCCACTCGAAACGCTCCGCCTTTTGCTTTTAAAAATTTGTGCCGGTGACGTTGAAAGAGTGTTCGTATCGGTGTTTTAATGTTATGTCGTTTCAGCTTCGAAATTCAACGGTACTCGATTTCGGACCGAGGTTCCGATTCGACGGCCATCAATCAAGCGGAATTGTTAACCCCGCTGAAAAGGCGAAATTACTGATCGATTATGAGAGCGGAAAGTTTGCAAATAGAAATGGACGCTTAATGTGACCTATATTCGCGGCGGTAATCATCGGAATATACATCCGATGACTTGGTTTTAATATTTTGTGGACGATAATGCATGGGATATTTAATCCTTTCTATTTCAATGGATTATATTTTAAACAATGCAACATCTATCCTTATTAATAACGCTTTTACCTCTCTATAGAATTTTGCGACAAAACTGATTTTCCTCGTTAATTTCTGATCACTTTGTTATATTACAATATAAGTACTTAAATAGTTCGTTTGCTTCATAAGAATTCAATGAAATCCAATAATCTACTTACAATTTCCGTCGAAAATTTTATTGGTAAAAGTCTTTAAACTGTACTAATTGGAAAAGTTACTCGTGGTACGTTTCACAATTGTAAGCAATCACTTTTCAAAGAAGATTTTTCGAGCTCATTCGTAAAATTATTTTTTCACGTCATCGGACACACAGTTTTCTTTTCAACAGGTACCTTTTACTAACACGTACAACCTTTTTATACGAGTGTTTTTTTTATCTTCGACCCAGTTTCATAGAGTTTCAGTCGCTCGATTTAAATTACGAATATTTCCACTGACAATTCCACCGTTATCTTTCCTTCTTTTTACACGTTTGACCCAGATCCCCGTTGAAACCAAAAATTCTCAGCACTTTCCATTCGCTAATGCCTTCCATCGTTTTCAGAATACGTTTCCATCGTTCTCGATGCTTTGGAATATCGCGAATCACCAGGAATTTTTCCCACCAACGCCCCCGGCCCTTTTCACCCCTCTGTCTGGTGCTCTCTCCGCCAGAATGCTACCATTTTTGCCGTGAATTCCGCGTGAATGTTCCTATTTACCGGTTTCCCGTGATTTATGACTGTTTATTCGAACTTCCTTCGAGAACTCTCGCGAACGCGTCGCGATGCAATCGCGAGAAGAACATGGTTGAATAACCGTTTTCCCCCTTTCGCGCTCCGTTTCGGAATGATTATTTTCGACTCTGAAACTCTCGACCGGCGAAAAATATCGTTCCCGTTTTCGGGAAATTGTTCGTGCGACAGCTTTAAATGCAATCGTTTTCATAAAACTCCCGAAGTTCTCTCTCTGTCAACTCTTAGCATGCTTGAAAACTGAAAATCAACCCTGTGCATTTTTAATGCACAGATAACACCGTTTCACAATTTTGATCTTTATTTCTTTACTTTTACATATTTGTTGCAATAGTTACTTTTGAGGAGGCAAATTTTAACCTTTTGCACTCGCAGAATTTTTAGATACGATCGAATCTAATCCACCTTTCCAGCGAAGTTTCCAAAAACCAATAAACTATTTTGTAAGAAAAGAGTTACAAATATTTGCTAATCTATCTGTTTTTATTCCATACCTTTAGTTTCTATGTTTCACATTTTTTAATATTCTGATAAATTAAACATGTCCCCTCGGAGAGGACAGTCGAGTGCAAAGGGTTAAGTTTGATTTCGATAGGGTTAAATCTAACCCTGCCATTATACTTCAGGATTAAACAAATTCGGGGTATTTTTATATTTCAAATTTTCATGCTGGACTGGTTAAAATCACAGTATGAATAATAAAAATTATCCGTTATACTGTTACGTTGATTACCTCGAACATCGATGACCATTGATGTTCATTGTGCTAGAAAATAAAAGTTTCCCGTTTGTGCAGAAATGAATAGAACAAAAGCTTCACTGAAATACATTTCAATTATTTCATAATTAATTGTTCCATTTTATCTCAACTTTTATATCATTATTAACTGGAAATTTGAACGATTTCATTCGATTTCTGTTTTGAATAATCAGAAATGAATTTTTAATTATTTTTAAAGTTAGTGTCCCTAACTCCTACATCGTTCGAGAGATAATTATATCTTCCTGAACAATCGTTCATAAATCACTTAATTTTTGATACTCAATGCTTAATTGCGTGATTTCGATGCAAATGTCAGTCATCATTTCATGGATCTATATTCATGACTGGCACCGTGACAGAGGCGTGTACAGATTAGCTGTTTATCCACAGTTTCCAACTGTTAATTGGTAGAGTAGGCTTTCAAGTGGGCAGAACATAGCAGCATTTGGTTTAAGCGTACTTGCAAACCTGGTAGAAATATGCACTGCACCAAAACATGTGCCACTTGCCACGCGGCTAATCTTTACTAGCATTAATCGAGTCACCGTATAATTACTGGAGACAATGAGGTACACAATAATTGGGAGGAAAGAAAAAATTAAGACAAAAGAGTGATACAGTAATTCATCGTGGTCGAAATCATCACTATTGTTATCAATTATCATATTTTCACAATGCAGTAACCCACCCTTGCTACGAGCAACGTATAATAAGAAAAGACATAAGTTTCATATAATCTTCTTTTGATCTGATAAATATTTGAAATTGTTTATATCGTTATTGTGCACAAGTGATACACGAATGCGACGTTTCTCACTGAAACGTCCATTACGATACACTCGTAATTCACGTGAACAGAAATGCCTGCCATGCAGATAAGACAAGCTAATATAAATCACGAGCGCTTAAATTGGAGACTTAATTACCTATTTAATGGACGTTCTAAGCGTGTTACGAGTTTCACGAAATAAATCCTTCCTTGTTCAGGTGCAAAAAGAATGATATAACAATAGATTCAGATTACCAGACACATTAAAGCGATTTGCACTCCTTTTTGGCTTTGTCTTCGTTAAACACGTTATACCCCTTAACCCCTTGCCGTACATTGACGAGTCTGACTCGTGACGCACTTTGCAGCTCAAACGTTACAGATCTGACTCGTGCTCTCAGTACAATTGGCTTTTAATAACTGAGATAACAAAATAATTGTTAAACGTAAATTGTATACAACATTTCGATTTTCGTGGTTTGCTTTAATACTGTGGCAATAAATATTCATGTGTCTGACGTACCTACCGAAATAATGGTACGGTAAGGTGTTAATGATATCTATACCACTATTGTTACATTAAATATCAACTTACAAAGTTCCGAGATCGAAATGCAGTAAGCTTTATAATTTACAGACGGAAAATCTAATTTCTGAAACACAAATAACTGCGTTTGTCGGCTTCAGAATTTCACTGTTGCATTGTGTAGCGCGTTAGTACGTTAAACTTTGGATAACAAACTAGGTGCAAAATGTAGACCACACCTAATTAATTCGATTGAAATTCACGTAACGATTCAATAATCAGTAGGAACAGTATCTCGCTCCCGGAGAGTTGCTAAGTTCAGCTGCGAAACCGCTAGTTGTCCAATTTACTAAATTTAACGGGGCCGCTTTGAGTCGCGAACAGACGACACGCTCTACGTATCGTCATGTTTAATCGAGCTGGATCGGTTGCTAAAAGGGCGCACGATTTGAACTGATCCAGCAGGAAGAATGAAATCGTTTCCTCGCGGTAAATGGATCCTTTATGGAGGAACCCGGAAGTAGGTGGGGAACAGAGAGGCAGAAGGTTGGGTCCGTACGTACTTACTTCGTTTCCTCGTGAAATACGATAAGATGCTAGGCCAGTGTCATGGGGACGTAGATCGGAAGGAAACGCGTCTGGCGATTTTTCTGCCAAGATCTGCTCCCGCCACCCTCGATTGGCTTTCATTTCCCTTTGAAACGTGCTCCCGAGAAAATTTACTCGTCTTTTATCTAATCTTTGCCGTTGATTCGAGATTTTTTGAGGATTTTCTTAAAAACAAATCCTTCAAACCGAGGACTTTGTCCATCGAGCGTTTTATGAGCGCTTACAATTTTAGATTTCTTATCATTTTTATATTGCACGCCAGAAAATTACCAGTTTTCCGGTTGGTGTTAATATGTGGATGGAAATAAATTGAAGAATGCTGAATTAACAAAAAGTGGTAGAAGAAGTAAAGAGAAGAGAATCTTGATAATAACTTACTAATGTGTACGTTAAACAGAAATGAAAATGTCATCACCTTTATTTTACTGAGAAATAAACTTTCGTAATGTCAATCTATAAAACTTCGAGTGTCTTCAGATAATTTCTAAAATGTTAAATAATTTTAATAAGGACCTTAGTTTTCAAATTATTCAGAATTTAAATATATTATAGTTATTTCTAAATAATTTCATTTTTTCTGTCATCGATTTATCAACGGAAAAATACGAAAGAAATACAAAAATCCGATGCAAACTTCCTAATATCCGATATCTGGATACAGATAACGGCAAACGCTTGCAAAATTCGACAATGATCGTAAAATACAATTTCCAAGGGTAGCAGAACGGCGCTCAAATGAGTTTGCATTACAGTTTAATACTTCGACTTATTACGTCATCAGCTCCCCTTGGAACGATCGGTGTAATGAGTTCGTATAAAGTTAAATCGCCTCGCCGATCGAACAGTCGTTCACGAATCCCATGTGGTTCGTGTAATAAATGCAATGATGTCATCTGTTCGAGTGACGAGTAAAAGAGGTATACGTGAACAGAGGACTGGAGAAGGTGAATTCCGTTTCGAAACCGATCCTCCACGACGGGACCTCGTCGGCGGTACGTTAATTAATTAATCGCGAAAGTGATTCCGGTGCCCGCAGAATCAGTGACACCCGAATGACAATTTGTCGATTGCTTGAATGAGTTAATGGCTGATCACAATACCCCACGTCCAAGTGAATCCATTGATAACCGAGGGAGAGGGTTCGTTCGGGTTGAACACACGAGCAAATAGGGTGAGCTGTGACAATTTTGGCACTGCATTAATTCTTCACACTACCAGCTTAACCCTTTCAATGTTTAATCGGTGTACGCGCAAAATGCGGAAAACAGTTTCATATTATTTGTAATAAATATTATTAATATGAATTTGATACTAGAACCAGCGGCGTTCAGTGTATCCTAACTTCTGAGTTACAAAATAATTACGATAATAAAATGTAAACTTACGTATACAATAATTCTTTGTTTTGATAAAAGTCAACGCATAACTGGACAGAAGCGTTTTAATAAATTTTGTAAATTAAAATGAGAAATCTGAAGCAAGTGATTTTGACCCGTTTGGTAGTCCTAGTGTTAATATCATTTTTAAGAAACACTAGTTAACATAAATCTCTGTAAATTTTAAAATGATTTTACCGCTTCCCTGTTTTACTGAACACTGAAAGGGTTAAGTAAAGACTCGTAAGAATTACGTGATGAATATTTTTTTTAAATTAAGGGTTTTATATTTTGTAGAAATAGTAATTCATTTGCTTAATTTTTTTCCATTGCAATCATTACGTTGGGTAAATTATTATCCTGTAAATCATGAATTTTTTAATATAAAGAAAGACAAATGGGAGTCATTGGATTTTCAAATATCTTTCAAATTACGTTAATATATGAAAAAAAGAATCGACTCGGTCGCTTTGAAACTCCTGCCGGAATAACATAATATTCGTTGAATTTACTGTAGCAATATCTAATATGAGCCGCAATACCTGTGGGAACTGGAGAATGTAATCTTAAATTTCGTGATAAAATCCAAAAAGCGTAATTTAAAACCTAACTTGATATTACCTATCGGGATTTCGTGCTGGCGGGGCTCGATATGCCGGTACCGGTAATATAATGTTGGATTATAGAATGGCTTCATCGAGTCATCGATATACGTATGAATATGGAACCATAGTAGTTGGATGGATATCAATTTTAATGAAATATCAATACGAATGTTGTAAATGATAAATTAAATGCATACGTTGCTGTCCGATATAATTAAACGATACCAGTGAAATTTAATAGTTCGGTTTTACGATGCAGGAATCACAGTATGTGCAATAAACAAATAAATGATATTGCTTCTTGCGAGCAATGTTATAAGATATTTGTTACAATTCGAATAAACAGGTTGTGCCACGAAATAACTGTTAAATTTACGTTTTGACTGTCACAGTGAAAATAGCCTTATGCGGTCAGACACATTATCATTGCAATTAGTAAGGATACAATCGTTTCAGTTCATTAAGCTTTCCATTTGTTATATTGCGTAAATAATATTTTCAATGTCATAGAAAATTTTCTTTAAATGTCTTTTAAAGTGGAGCTTTCGAAAATCACAAGCTCTATTTTAAATAGAAAAAATTACAAATATTTATTATAATTATGTCGCTTCAAAAATTTTGTAATTTATAGAGAAGCGATATTTTCTAAAACAGCATATTTTTATAACTTATTCCTGATACACCATCGAATCTATAATAATAAGATTTAGATAATTTTGACTGATTTTTACAAAATAATAATTCAGATTCAAGAAATTAAGAATAGAACATACATTACATTTAAGTGGCCGAAAGTTCTCCTAATAGGACTATTGGCTAGAGCAACATTTAGAATCGGATTTCTGTTACATTCACGTGGTCAGATGTTTTTCTAACCCGAGTATTAATGGGAAACTCATCGAGGATAGGATTTGGGATGTGAATGACCCACATTGGATCCCACGGTGAGAACAAATAACAGCGATTCCATCGTCTTGAGCTGAAGTCAAGCGAGGTTTACCGTGTCGGTAAATGGCTGATGGATAAGGCTACTTAGGCCACTATCATAGATCAGGAAGACGTTTCAAACTGGAAGTTGGATAAAAGGGTACGAATCATGGATTCAGGTGCTGGCCATCTCTAAGACTGACAAAAGCGAATTCTCGACGTTTGCAATTCGTTTCGATAACTTTTCCATAAATCTTCATTTTGTATATTTGACGCGTTTTATAGACGGTGTAACAGAACTATTTTATGTTTGAATATATTGCTTAGTATATGACATTTACTTCCATATTTATATCAAATAATATTTGTGAATTTTATTTATTAAATTTTGAGAGTAATCAAAATTCATTCAACAGAAGAAAAAAAAAACACATAAATAAATGTATTTTCCTACAGTTCACAAAAAATTATTCAAAATTTTAATCCATGAATAAATAATTCTTTGAATCTTATGTAATTATAGTATGTAATTATATTAAATATTAATTAAGAATTAAAAATACTGTGTGTTAAATACGTATTCAAGCATCATACATTTGGAGCTTTTTCATATCTTTCTAAAGTGATCTTCTCAGACCAGTTTGTACATTATTATATAAATCCTTACTTATTAACATTTTACTACGGTACAGCATCTACGGACATGAACTGCAAATATTCATTTTAAACAAGACTTTCCACAACAGGGGCATAAATCATAAGGAACGTTTAAAATATAAGAAAACGCATAAAAAAAAACCTCCATTGACATAATGTTTAAAAGCTCGTTAACCTGGCAAAGTGTTAAACAGGAAACCTTTTCATACGATCTTTACGATGAAAACTTTTAACATTTCGCGGAGTTTTAAAGCGAGTAAAAAAGGATTGTGGATCAAAGCGTGCACTTGGACAAATTCCCAATGAATTCAACGACAGATATGTATCATGGAAAGAGTTCGGGTCAAAAGAGTATCGTTAAATCTTTCCTTTACGCCTCAACTTTTTCTCCGTCAGATCTACCATTCAGATCTCGGCTTCTTTCTTAACGTTTCCCATTTACCTTTACAACCACTTCTACTGTTCCATATTTCAAACTTTTCCTTTTAATTTTTTCGAAACGAACGAATTCGAAGATTCGATAAATCTGTCTATTTGTTGCGTTAACAAGAATGAAAGAAAAAAATGTATTAAAACTGATAGCAAACGAAATTATGTGTATACGAATATTATTCTTCGTAATTGCTCCAATTTTTTATCGTAGGCAAAAATTTTGTCATAGTGAAAAGGAAACTACATTTCTTTTAATTTGGAAATTCGTCTGGCAATTCTTTGTAAATTAATGCTCACGTACGAAAAATATCACAACTAACAATAAGTTGAAAATATATTTTTAATTTTCTAAATTCCTAAAAATAACATTTGGAAGTGTCAAAGTTACTAAACATATTAATTTTTCGAAATTTTTGACTTCCTCAAAGTACAACATTACTTTTTTTAATTTCTATCTAAGAAAATGTAATATTTTTAGTCAGACGAAAAGATTAATATCGATAGAATTGCACGACCAAAAAATCCTGTTTCAATAAAGAAAAACGAAAATCCTGTGAACTTATGTTTCGACCCCATAAATTATAGTGATATCCAAAATACTTATAAAATATGAAATATGACTTCCTTGATTATTATTGAAATATTCACGTGTATCTTAATCCCTTCAATTAAACGCTAAAAATTTTCTTACCTATAAATTTGCAATATTGGATTGTGGTACAATGATTATTGTGTTACAATGTTTCAATGCAATAAACTTTGAAGCCAATTTTACAAATCACAGCGTTAAAAGAATCGAGCAATGAATTTTTTTAAACTTTCCCCAGTATCTAAACCATGAAAGAAGAAAATGAAATAAAATCATGGCAAACGAATAGGCCAATTGTTTGCTTTGTACGACAGTGACCGTTTCATGGACGATGTTTAGGGATATGTGCATTTAATTATTGGAGCTTTCGACCGTCGAACATTGGGTATGACTAATGAAACGTTAAGTCCAGCGAAAATCCAACGGACCATGATTCCAGCTGTGTCAGTTTGAATTTCACCTCCGCCGGCTTTGATTCGAACGAATCGCTGTTAATTGTCACGATTGATCAGCGAGGAACCGCAACAGCCGACACGTCAAGCTACCGTAACGAACTATCGATATTCCTCCATCGATAATAGTCTTCCGAGATACAGTTGGTTTTTACGAAATTTTAGTTTTCAACGAAAACTGCATCTTTGTTGGCAAAACGCTATCGAATTTTCTAGTTTTCCACTTTTTTGTTGTTTCCCTTTTTTTTTTTCTTTTTGCAATCTCTGAACCGTCGAACAGTTTACAGTGGAAAATTGAAACACAAGGTTCGAAATCAAAGCATCGTTGATGAAAAAATACGCGTATCTAAATATTTTTGTGCGATCACGTTCAGCGGATTTAAAATCTACCTTAAATACGAAAAATTCATTCCGGTAGATTTAAGAACAATTGTTAAACTGTATGTTTAATGTTTTATGTTTGTAAAAAAAGTGGTTTCTTATATGACTGGCGTGCTCATTGAATTAATTTATACAAATACGACAACTACACAAATCAAGCAAAAATTTCATTTATAGTTTAAATGAAGTTCATCGATTTAAATTTTATTAGAGCTAATTTTTTCAAAATTCAATTTATTTAACAATAATATGTATTATGTTAGACAACCATCTGTAATACTTAAAATAAAAGATTTTCTTGTATTTTGAAAACTGTTACACTGTGGAAAACACGATAAGGCAAAATGAATATCAGAATGTACTACAAAACTTGATGTTGCCGTAAATAAATGACTGGTTCTCAGATAGGAATTTCATCTTTATGCATGATGGAGCACCATGCCATAAGGCCAGGAGTGTCACCAAGCTTTTGACTGATCAGCATAGGTGAACCTCGCTCTGGTCAGATAATAGCCTTTACATGAACCCTATCGGAAATTTATAGACTACAGTGAAGAAAAGGATGGAGCACTATACCGTAACTATAAAATGGAAACTGCCCGAAAAGCTACTTGAAGTGTAGTTAACTTGATGACGAAATAATCAAGTGAATTTTTCTTACAATCAAGAGGACCTTAATGCTTAGTACTTTCATAAAGTATAATATTGTTTATACGTAAGATGTTAACTATTCCTTAAAAATTGCCTTCGATAATTCTTCCCCCAACAACTTCGATTATTTTCACCTTCTGAAGCAAAACTTTGTTCTCGATTCTACGTGACTCGTGTGCTCCTTAACAAAACCAATCAATCGTGCACGCATCAGAGACGAGCAACTTGTAATCCGTTGTACGAGGAATCGATGGACAGCATTTCCCAGCATGGATGGCCGATAAACGAGGCGGAATAACGAAAAACGCGAGACAGCAACGATGGTTCGATATACACAAGGGGCACGTAGTCCGGAACTATGTTTGCGATCTCGTTGACCATTCCTCTGGACTAGGAATTGCTTGGAGTACGTCGTCACGCATCTGGGACTGCGGGTACCAAGCATTGGGAGTTGGAGGACAATAAAACTGTACCTAAACAAAGCGGCAACAGACCAGAGAGAGAGTCCTTCCGATAAAGGGATAAAGAGAAAAGGACGACACCGACCGAAGCAGGTCGAAAGTGCATCGTTACGTAAAAAGGTTGGGTCAGGTTGGATCACATCGACTACCGTGGGTTCTAGCCAGCCGACAGTCGTCGTTGCGAGCGAGACGCTCTTCGGGAACAACCTTGGCGATGATAACTGTTCGGTAGCGATTGACCCGCGAGTACTATCGTTACTGACGATAATAACTGCGATCACAGGTGTTTTTGATAATAATATGAACCGTGGCCGTGTTAGCCGGGCGCTACGATCACAGCAATAGCGATAACGTTCAGATTATATCCTGATGGCATCGATGGTCGAGTTAAACTCGTAATCCCGCTTGTAACGTCACCGATGCCACCGGTTCTAGCACTTCCGCCGCCCGGCCAGCTAATACGGTTACCGCTAACAATAACTGTCCACGATAGTTCGATAATGATGTCGTTAGCAGAGGCGCAAGCCGTAGCGGTGACGTCGGTGACATTAGTCTTATTGTAAGCTCCGATAGCAATACCCTAGTCGTTGTAACATAGAGGTAATCCCGATCGTAGCGGCTACTACCTGCTACGATACTGGCGAGTTGTGAAACCGAGACGTCAGTGGAAGTACCGCATCTGGTGTTGGTGAAAAGGGGATGGGCGAGGATTTTACCGTGAAACGTGCTCGAGTTGTCAACTAGCCCGGAGAAAGGGGGACGTTTCGAGCGATCTGGTTTGAATAAGTAGTTACCGGCCTAATAGTAGTGCCGGACCATGACGGTCGTTGAATACAGAATTTTCTGGATACCACGGAACCAGTAGATTGGCCAGAAGGAAAAGTAGCAGAACCCTGCGGGAGAACGAACAGTAAGCACCTCGAGTTGGATTCGTGCCGTCACACGACCATAAACACCTCAGATCCTCCGCCCTCTTTTCTTCCTTTATCTCGTATGCAGCCATGGTACATAAAACGTTTTCATCCCTTGACCGGTCGTCGCACTTTCAAGCTGTCTCCCCCCCTCCCCCCATTTCGTTCAACATCCAGAGATATTGCATGTAACTTCAAATTTTATTGGATAGTTTCGAACAGTTCGCGAGCACCTCGAAAAAGAAGAGTGGCAGTTGTCAGTAAACTTCAACCTGAATGAGATAGGACCGTACCTTTCATAGGTACTTTGAAAATTAGAACAGTTTATACTACTTAAATCCATCAATAAGACGTGGCTGAATTATAACAGTTTATACTACTTAAATCCGTCAATAAGATGTGTCTGAATTATAACAGTTTATACTACTTAAACTCAGCGTTTTATCTAAAAATCGTACATGGTCCTGTAACAATCAATGAAACATTGGAAGCGATTGATCATTTAACAGAATCTCTTCAACTTGGTAGTCCTCGAGTGTCTTCTTTTCTCCGATTCAATCGATATTCTCGATTGCCAAATTAAAAGTCTCCTCGACACAATTTTCAGAACCGATGATGTAACAGTTCCGAACGGTGATTTTATTCGTTCAACTTATCCGGCTTCCTGATTCGATAACAAAAGCCATGGTGGAAAACGTGACTTGCGTGTAACCAGTATCGGGATGGTTATCCTTCGTAAAAACCGTCGGCCGATTCCGGTACGTGAAAATCGCGTAGCCTGCACTTTTCGACGCCGAAAACGACGGCTGGCGAATAATCGATTCTGCCCGGCATTAACCAACAATAGGTTTCATTGAAAACTCGATAATGACGACTTCTTCTGCTCCGGCGATCAAGCAGTTCTACGGGAGGGTTTTAAGAAGGCGCTGGATAAGATCAGCCGGCTTTAATCCAGTCCCAACAGCTTGCTGAAGATCGCGTCGGGGATGAAAGCGACTGGCCGAGTCTTTTGTGATTGGAAAAACGTCAATAAGATCGCACGCCGTGAAAACGAACTAATTTAAAAAGAAAATTTATTGCTTTTTTCGGCTGTAGGGAGATTCGTGTATTCCCCATCCCTACCGTGTTAATTAAAAAAGAAGGAACGGAAAGACGATGAAAAGCAGATTAAGGGATGAAAGCAGAGTGGAGCTGGTATTTTATGTCGTTTATCAAAACTAGACTTTAACAAGAAAATTGGATTTAATACTTTGATTTCTATGTCTTGGGTTATTTCAGTTAAAGGATTCGAAAATAAAGCAAGAAAGACAATTTTGAATTAATGTTAATTGTACTTAGCAATTCGAAGTATCAAAGCGAAATTAGGCACAAATATTTCTCCTGTAAAGGTTCGATATGATTTGATTTGACGATAATAACACACTTGATATGTCAATTTGATTTTAATTCTCCTTGAATTACTCAAGCGAATAAATTTAATATGTTTCTATATTTATTTAGGCTCGTTAGGTTTGTTATTCTATTATGAGAAATCACAAACTTATTTCCCATTCAGACACGCCTTCGGATAATGTATCATAGAACTGTAGCGTCCTCGTTGTCGAGAAAGTTTCTTTTCTCGTTATACGTAGAAAGTTTCAACAAACGGTAGACTATAATTCTGGCGCAATAATAAAATCTCAAGATTGTTATTCAGCGGGTCGACTATAAAAGTTACCTATATAATCTATTTAGCTGTCAGATTGCCAGTCGTATCAAATGGCAAGCTCGAGCGCTACTTACAAGACTTGGTATTTACTGCTTTTAAATTCCGAACTTCGCGACGGCGGTTAAACTCGTCATACTTTGGAAACTTTACCTTTCAATTTCCTACTTTGCTACCATTTCTGTTTCCCTCCTATGAAAATCCTTTCGTACAACATGTCGCAACGATACTCGTATGTACTTATTTTCAGCAACGAGAAATTGCAAATGAAAACGGTACGCAAAAATTTGAAGTTTACTTCTTCTAATTCGTTATTAGGCGTAATAATCCAATAGCGATATAAGGTATTTTAACACTAGAACTACCGACGTTCGATGCACCCTTACTTTTAAATTGAATCTAAAATAGAAAGTAAAATAAATAAAAGATGAAACGTAAACTAACATACAGTATAATTCTTTACCTTGATGAGAGCCAACGTATATTTCGACAGAAGTTTGCAATTTAAAATAAGAAATCTGATGCAAGTCATTTTGACCCCTTTGGTAGTTCTAGTGTTAATAAGAATTTTAACCCTTTGCACTCGAGTGGTGCCTCTGTGGCACCATATTTCATTTATCAGAGTATTCTAAAATACAAAATTTCAGTTTCACCCATATCAAAATATAGAAAATTAAAGAAGGGAATAAAAATCAACAGATTCTTAAATATTTCTAACACTTTTCTTTCGACACAGTGCCTTTGGTTTCTGGAAACGTAGCTGGAAAATTAGATTAAACCCAATTACGTCCGAAAATGCTTCGAGTGCAAAGGGTTAATGTCCTTAATGTTCAAAAATTAAAATTACAAAAAAAAATCTCTTAAAGAGTTCCCTAATATTCATAAATCAACCTTTTATTGTTTCTTTTCTGATGTTATTGTTGTAGCAATATTATGATTCGAAGCACGGGGCATCCAATGGATAAAAGAGAACATTTCAAATCGATTAAAAAGTCACTTCAGGGGTTCATTGAAACATCGGTGTGAAAGAGTGGCTTAAATTTTCCCGGGCGCACACGCGAGACGTGTAAATAGGAGATTGTACAAATAGCGCATGCTAAAACGTCCCTTTAGGCTCGTGGGCAACAGAATGTTTCATGGAAAAAAAGAAAAATACACCTCAGCTTTTCGTGCACGTTCAAAGGCAGACGGACGGTGAACATCAAAGATTTTTTTAACTTTAACCCTCGCGTCATGATACACGGACAAAGAGCAACCGAGGGAGCTAATTCTAAAGAGCCCTTTAAGAATGTCTCGCGGAAGAAGTACAGAACGTCGTCTTGCTCGTCTCTTTGTGGCGTGTATCAAATTGCAAAGGAACGAAGCCTCTTTTCTCTGTACGACGACACCGGAAGCCTCCCCTTTCGAGGGCCCTCTGCACGTTAATTACGTTAATAAGCTGGTTAACTGTAGCCACCTAGAAGCCACGTTAGCGTTATAATAATGAGGATAAGTTCTCTTCAATGAAGGATGGAAACGTGTTTTAGGGTATCTCGAAGAGAAACGACTGTATCGGTAGACGGAATAATTTCGTGCGTCGCAACAAGTCGCTTAATCCTGAAGCCCGAATTCTTGTTAAATTAGGGAATTAATATTTCAAAGAAAATAGTTCCATAAATTGGTAAATAATATTTTGAATGACAGTAGAAAATTTGAAGAATTATCAATGTCCGACCAGTCAAAGGGTTAAGGGATGAAATTATATTTTTTTTCTATTATACTTTCAGGAATTTGTCTGAGAATCATGATTAGCGTTCAGATTGTGGATGCAATAATTTTGATTTAACTTCGTAATCCTTAGTATTTGTATGAGTGGCTAATACTATACACTGTATACCAACATGCCATTTTATCTTTTATTACTAATATACGGAAATTATAATTATTATAAAATAACTTGCTTCTTTCGTTTCTTTGAACAACGTAAAATATACAGTTGCGAATAACTGTTAAACAGAAACGTACGCAAACTTTTTACTACCGTACTAACAACGGACATTAATTACACGACGGAACTTTAACGAAAATAGCCGACAGTTTTGAAATGTTGTAAACGTTACAACAAGTACTTTGCAAAAGTTTTCATAGCTATTTCTAATGCATGTAGCTCAAAATCATGGTAGTCCGTGTTACCACCAACTTCTTTATTCTTGACCGATATCATGTTAAACTTTCAAGGACCAATTCATCAGTTTTTTTCTCATTCACAAATAACTCATCGCTGAAAATTTTTTATAGTAAACTTTTCGTTTTTGATGGGTTAAAAAAATATTTTAAGGTACATTGTAATGTTGCACCTTAAATATATTTCAGTACGAAAGAAGCTGTTTATCGATGATGGACATCCATTTTATCTATACCATCTTATCAAACGTGTCGGAATAAAGAAGAAGCTGATAATATCGGTCTTTTCAATTTTAATTTTTTAATATTAGTAAGTTGAAAAGATATAGCTCGCATCTATTTTATATGTCAGCGTTAAATAATGCGTTCGAACGCTCCGAGCATTGCAATTGCCAACTAAATCATTCACAAGGTAGTTATCGTCCCTTCAACAATTTCCCTTTTCGTGTCTATGACAAAAAGCGGCTAACCGATACCGTGCAAATTATTTCGGAGATTGCCTTTTTTAAATGCAATACATGGTGTGAATAAAAAAGAGAAGCAATTCGATACCTGGCCCCGTGGACGACGGTTATTATCTTCTCGCAAATTACACCGGGGCGCTGCGCCTGAGTTTTCGTCCCGGCTACGATAAACCGAGTTACACCTCCTCCCTTCGTCCCGATCCTTCCGAGGATCTATCCGTTTCACCCGCGCCTCCCTCTCTTATTTTCAAGCATGAAACTTCTGATAGGCCCTGCTCGAACCTATTTACCTTAGCCACCGTGCACGTTAAAGGCAACACTCATTACGACCGAACGGGCCGAGTAACGCAATCGCATAATGCCACCCTCGTGTTCGCACCCACGATAACGCCTAATTTAATGTTCCGGGGATCAAGATCGTGAGTGTAACGAGAGATCGGTATCGGGTACGAACAGAGCGGCAAGAATGTTAATTATAATTTGCTGTTAGGGGATACCGTTTTCATAGAAACTGTCTCCTGTTTGGGTGCTGGGAAGGATTTATTTCTACAGCTTTGTCTGGGGTTGAAACAGCGACAAACGTGATGGTTGACAGAGACATTGATTACGTTAACACTTTCATTGCTGGTGATATTGTGTTTTGTTAGTAATTTGTGTTCTGTTACAGTTAAAATGATTACGAAATTGAACAAATCGGTGATCGGTGTTATAGAAACAATTATTATTAGTTAACACGTTGACTGCCACAGTGAAAATGGACGTATGTAGTCAGACACGTTGAAATCCTAATTATTAAGAATATAATCGACTAATTTTCAAATTTAACCTTTCAAATCGATAGCTAGCATTATTAGGTTAATGATAACGCTATCCGTGGTTTGTTTCGTCATTTCTTTTGTTAATTATTTGATTGTAAAAAATTTCGGGTACCGGCCACCGGTGACCCCCGTGGCAGCCAACGTGTTAAAGAAGTATACGATTCATGAGGAAAATAAAATTTCGATCAGCAATGAAAGTGTTAAACGAAAATATCATAAATTTAACAATGTTTTCGTACTGCTTCCACAAAAATGAAGCAATCATTTTGCCTTTAAAGTGTAAGTGTTAAATATGAAAAATGTTCTGGGACTTTTAAGCTGTAATATGTACACTTATAACAATATTCTGATATTTGGTATATCGTATTTCATGTACTTTTTATACATTCATATTTGCACACTAAGTATGTATATGATCAAATGGATATGGCACGAAATTTCTCGAATTTTCAATTTTCTTAAAATCCCTTTCCCATTTGGATGATGGTTTTAAATCTGTGTCAAGTTGTCGGTAAATATGTATCCACCATTCTCTTAAATATTTTCACAACCATCAGAGCAGATTGCTTAGTCGAGCTGTTCCCGATAAGACGAAAAGAAACTTCAAACATTATGAAATGAAATTTGATTTCTGTTAATATTAGTAATGTTCAATGAATCGTGTAGAAACTCGAACGTTCATTATTCTGATTACTTTAACCGATGATCAGTGCCTAATATTTAACGTAATCAAATTATTAATTAGAGGATACATTTACTTATTAGTTTGTAAAATATTTAGAATGATTCCTTATTAACTTGTAATTACTTCAAGGTGTTTAGGTTGAATTAAAGAGTTATTCCAACCTTTATAAAGAAACAATTAGCAGAAAGTAATAGAGAATACCAGTGGGTAACAATGGGTGATATACTATAGATGGAACCTAGAATGAAACGTAATGAGCATGCATAAAATTTATGATTGCAGGCTATAAACCGCATGGTGAATTACCTAGAATCTACATTTACCAGCAACATTTCCGACTTGAAATGCAAATTATTTGGCAGGAATCACCCATCGGTCTAGAGGGAGAAATAATATCTCAAACATAGTCTCGTATTCGCCGAAGAGATTCCTTATCTCTTAATAACGCACTTTTAATTACATACAGGCGTCAAGTTAAAATGTGTTCGGTTTAATTCGGAACTGTTAAATGTGAAATACCTCGAGAAATATAAATTTTATTATATCTTGCGATGATTGAAATGTTCCCCAAAATCTCGTTTTATATTACTGCAATTAAATAAGGATTCACTAATTGCATTTAAACCATTTCAATTTTGGATAATATTGATGCTAATTATTCAAGTTTTTGTAATTTCTAATTCTTTTTATTCTATACAATAATTACAGAAAATACATGGGAATGTCAGAAAAATTTACCTTTGAGATCGAAATATTTTTCTTTAAAATAAATAAAATAAATAAAAAATTACTGAAATTATAATAGAAAATACAGTATGTAAATTTTCATGAATATAATGTTCCAGTTTTGATCCTCCGATTTTACCACTTAGGGGTTACGACAGATATTAGCGCGGCCGCAGTAGATAATGACGTGATTAGTCAGACAAAATCAAAAATTTGCACTTTCAATATGGAAAACGTTTACAACTTTGATTATCGAACAGAATACTTTAAAACTAAAAGAAAATATTAAATGCTCCCAATACAGTTCGGGAAGTAACAAGTGGGAAGCTTAAATTAGAAAATGAAAAGACCGTATCCTGAATAATTGCAATTACAGCGTGCTGTGCTATAAATGATCGTTTCCACTTCAGCAGGCAACGTGTTAATAATTTTTATCGCCCTGTTTCTAACACGATACCCGGTAAAACGTAATTAAACAAAACTTTCTACGAACACACGTAAATCAATCAGGCGTCGTCATGAACGTGTTAAAAGCGACACTGTAATCGCGTGTAAATCGCCTTTGTATAACTCAGACACCTGCATGCGCACACACCTGTGCACACGCAGGTGTACCATTATACGTCGCCGTCGAATCGTAGAGTCGATCGATAAGCCTGTAACTAGACATAACCTGAATTATCAGGAGACTTTGGTCATGCACCGTTGATAATCGTTGATCAGGGAGAACCTACACACACCTACATAAGTGGTTAATCTGTCAGATGATCCAGGATTCGGTAAAGCGATGCTGTTACACTTTAGCGCCATGTTCTGTACTTGATCCAGGCTTACGATCAATTTAAAATAGACAGACAATATCGTATACGTGCCATTTAATCACGATATAAATTTCAGAAATTGTCGATGATTTGTGACTTCAATTTCTTTGTTTTGTGTGCTTTGATACACTTGATTTGGAGCTTCATTTCTCTTAACTTGATAATTCATAATTTTAATTAAAAAGTTTGGAATACCATAGCAAAAGGAAATAACCATTCAGAGATGTACATTGTATAAAATTTAATATTGATAGAATTGTATTGGAAAGAACAGAAAATGTTATATTATTTTGGGAAAAATAAAGAGTTCTGTGATGAATCGACTTCCAACAAACAGTCTTTCACTTCCAGATTCGTATTCGGAAGTTCGAAATATTATATATACGAAACGTCTGTTAAACGTCACATGTTCAGGTAGCTTCTTGAATAGTAAAATTGAAATAAGTAACAATTAAAGCTGGTGTCTATTACTGTCTGCAATGCATATGCATTACTTCCAGCGTGTCACAGATCTTTGACGAAACATCGTTGAACGTGTTCAGTTTCGGAACTCCTGTATAGATATGCAATTCCTGAATGAAGCTCGAGACCCTAACAATTTTGCTGTCTATGAATTATATTATAACGCCTCTGCATCTAACAAGATTGTATTTCAGGATTATATCAGTTAGTTATAGCTTAACAGAATCCGAGATTATTGCGCTGGACATTTATAGAAATTAGTTGCCTTCTATAAAATACGAAGCTTAAAGCGCGAATATCGAAAATTTTCGTTAAATAATTAATCCAACAATTTAACCTTTAACTACATCAATGTATTTATACTGGTCGAATCATTAACGAAAAGATTTACTCGTTTATTGAAGTTTTTTATTCATTTATTTGTACCGTTCAAAAATTTAGTACATCAGCCGTTCTATTATTAATAAAATTATCGAAAATATTTCTTGTCATTTGAAATTACGATATTTTATTTCCAGCAGATCTGTATCGTTACATAATTTTCTAAAATAAACTAACTGTTTGTATTACTTTTCTTTATCATTACTACTTATTAGAGTTCAAAAATATATATTCCTTTCAAAATTAAGAAAATCATTCAACGAACAATTTAATCGATTTCCTTTATAAGAAAATTTCTAGATATTCGTAACATTAGTCCCATTATTTATTTCCGCCCAATTTCTTAATTAATTATTGTCACCGCGGACGAAACACTTCCTATGTACTTCTACCATAAAGAAATCCTTTAAGTTTAGATGAAAACGTCGCGATTCTCGGAGCGCTTTATTTTATCTCGAGCTGGCGCAGCGAGTTCAGAAGACCGCGGAAAGGAACAATTAAAACTTTCAGTTGAAATAGAATCGTTGACGACATCGTTCAAGCAAACCGGATTCTTCGGACAGCTGGCAAAGTTTTCTTTGGTCGAAGCAACACAGCACGCTTGAAATGAAATTTTTTACGAATGAATTAAAATGCTTTGCAAAATGATAATTATTATTAACGTGTCTCTGAGTAAGAAAGCGTTAAAAAGTTGGCAATTGGAATAATTGTTTAAAAGTATACACTATATATTCAATTAGTTTGTATGAAATCAGTAATTTTATATAAATTTGAGAACTTTTCGATATGGGATGTGTAATGATCTAATCTCTTTCGATTTGCTTCGAATCGCTTTAAAAGAATTCAGGATTAAAACGAACAATAATAAACAAAACTATAATAACTTCGTTGTAATAATATTCAGTGCAAAATAATTCTTGCATATAATTGTTTTATAATGGCGAGACCGAAGATTGATAAGATATATTTTAGAAACGAAAGGTACAAAATTCGTACAGTTTTCACAATTAAGTGATAATTTTCACCGTGATATTAGCAGAAAATATCTGTAGATATATGTTCATAAATATCTATTAGTATTCTAAACATGAACGAGATTTTTAATGAGTCAAAGGTCGTTAATTTACAATTATTATAATTAAATTTCTTGCGTCTGTACTTGAATAATATTAAAGTAATTTCAAATGACATTTTCAAGAACCTCTAATTTATTTTAAATTTCTTTGCTACCAAAACTGTAGACTCCAGTAGCTCAATTTATTAATTAATTAATTCCTAACGATAGCTTCTTACGACATCGAAAATGGGAGGAACACGAGAAATTAAAGATAGATTGAAATTTCATTCACGGATCGTAACTTTAGTCACCCCGTTGGCAGGGTGAAGCGAAACACAGCTTTCGGAATACGAAGAGAAAGGATACGTGGTCGAAGCCTTAGAAAATTTACCGCGTAACGAGGCTTTGTGCCGATCCAATCGTTGCTTTCGCCCGGTGCAATTTTTCACCGGCCACCGCTCCCGTCAGACTCGTCGAAAACGTAATCGTCTTTCCATGGCTGCTTAATTCGTCGGTCAGGATTCGTCTGCAATGCGGGTAGCGAAAAAAAAACAGGGTAACCCGAAACCTGTGAAATCGAACCGATCGGATTCCCGCGTTCGCGCTGCACGTGTATACGCGTGGATTCCGGTGGTCGTTTCGCGGACCGAGCTATCACCATTTCCGGAATTCCGCACGATCTCCGTAAATTAATCCAACCGTGACCTTTCCTCCACCCGTGGCCCGGTTTTTTTGTTTTTTCATCGATAGATTTTAACAAACTGTCCCGTGATCTCCGCTTTCGCGGTCTAAATCCCCATCTACGATTTGTCGGAACTCGAGCCTGTCCGAAAAACGATCGTCAACATTCGTAGGGTATTCTCTGGTCCGATTCGGTGGAGTGGTTGTTGGGTGCCGTTGAATTCAGTTTAATATAGAAACGAAACCTGGGGGGATTTTTTTGGTTTTGTGAATTTTTGTAAAAACGTTAAATCTTTTGTGATACAGAAATTTTTAACCAAGTGGTTTAGAATAAATTAACCCTTGGAACCATTGTGGCAACGACCATTTAAATTTAATTTTCTGCCCTATTTGATATATATCTTTCAAACTTTTTAATATTATCTGACGATGTATGAAACCTACATCTTTAAGAATTTATAAATCTAATATTAACCCAAAAAATATCATAGATTTGTCAAAAGTATATTTTTAACCTAAAGAATTTATAAACCTAATATTAACCCTTTCAATGATCCAAAAAATATCATAAGTTTGTCAAAACTATATCTTTAAGTTTCTAAGTTCCTAAAAATATAGTATTTCTTTTCTTAATTTCTATTAAACAATTATGAGATTAATAAAAAAAAAATTGTTACATTTCTTCTAGGTCTGGGTCACATTTCTACAAAGTTCGTTTTATGCTATTATTCATTAATTTCAATCTTTCCTTATAGCTGCTTTAAATAACTTGAGAAGTAAAACTATCTTGTTCTATTTTCAGTAGTCGAAGATGATCCTGTTACACACAGCGAAACGAATCAGCAGGAGAATGTCGAAAACCTTCTTAATAATATCTCAGGTAATCTGTAAACGATTTGACATCGCGTAATACCTGTTTCTAATAAAATTCTGTAAATCAGATAAAATAAGCAATTGTGTTTCAGAGGAGGAAGACGAAGAGGAAGAATCAGAACCACGTTCTGTTGCAGTCGAAACCGACTTCAATTTTTCCGAATTCGTTCATAGGTAAACTACAAGAACGATTATTTGATGAAAGCTAAGTGTTTTTGCTTCTATATTCAATCACTACGTTTCGTTTAAGATTCGCCAACGTGAAAGTTGTCAAAGCTATGTTGGTTCTTCTGCAACAATTTGACAAAAACACGGACGAAGTGAACCATTATGTTAATAAGATGCTTCATCGAATTGCTTGGGATTGCAAAATGCCAGGAATGCTGTTTCAAGCATCGATGTTTCGTGTTTTCCAAAGAATCCTTGAATCTAAATATCCGGCTCACAAGGTAATTTTGTATAATTGAATTTATTGATCTTCTCTTAGGTTTTAATGTTCTAAAATACAGTTCAATCTTTTGGAGATGCTAATAAACATTTGCCTTGAATAATATTAACTTAAATTTTTCGAAACTTGTCACAAATAATATCTGAAGTAATTCACAATTGTGATAATTTTTGTTCATTCAAATTATTATTGAAAAATTGCTTACAATTCAATATCTTATGTAGGCATATGTGAAACATTTTAATTAATTATTCACAATCAAATTTTCGACGACAAAAACGATAAGATCAATTAATTTTTTATTCTAAGCAGCTCAGATCATAAATTCTCTCATATCATATTTCTATTATTCTTGTATAATAAATCATGTTTTTCTTTCTTAAATCGACACATTTTTTGGTTCAAATTAAATTTCTGCATTTTACTGAATAGACGCTTGTCTGTTACTACAAAAACCGAGGGTTCCTCTTTGCAGGAACTTCAGAAATTGGCGGTCTTCGTAATCCGCCGTTTTATCGAAGTTGCGCAGAAAAATCAAAAAGTGTACATGGAGTTGCTCTTCTGGAAGACTACTCGGGACGCGGCTGAAGTCGTCGATGGTTATAACGCGGAAACGGATAACAAGAAAATTCCGCGTGGCGTCTGGTCCGAGGCCCAAGAGGACGAGTTACGCACCCTCTTTATGGAACATCAGACTAACAACTATCCCCAGGGTACGTTGTTCTGATTTTCGATCAATTCTATGGCTTACTATATTCCCTTTTGTCCCTTTTTCTCGAATAGATTGTGGCAAAACAGGATAGATTCTGGAACGGACAAGATATCCTTTTTGGTTGCAATTTATTCGAGGAAAGAAAGCCCAGGACTTCACTGAGCCGGACATGCCTTTAACCCTAACCCTTTCGACCAGAGAGCAGTAATTCTTTTAAATTATTTGTGTTGCCATTGTTCAATATGAATAGACTGTTAATTTTTATGCATTTATAAGATATCAGACTACAGAAATATATGGTACGTGTATGAAAATGAAATACGTTTCCGAAAATAAAAATCCGCCGTCTAATTATGTATAGTGTAATAAATTTGGTATTTCTATTGTCAACTTTTTAAACTCCTGTATTGTAACGTTTGTTACAAGTAAGAACTAAACACCGAAAGAATTAAAAGAGTGTCTTACAAAACACTCGAAATTCATTAAATTCACGAAAATAAAGCATAAGCTACGCTATGTTGCAAGCAAATCGCAAAGAGTTAATTTTTGGGATGACAGCTGGTAGATTATATTTAAATACTATAACATTCGAATGAAAAAATGAAAAGTTAGTTTTTAAGTATCACTAAAATCAACAAAATTTTGGCTAATAATTTTGCAGATAACAGATTCCACTTTTTTTTGTATTTTAATTCTTGATTTTTGAAGTTAATAAGCTCTTGAATTATTAAAACATATCACGTATCAGAGAAAAGAAATTGTGCTATTATATTAACAAGCAATTCGCATAAATTCATGTAAAGTGATATGTTTTCTATCTTTGATTCAGATGTCGTCGATTGGATACTAGAACACATTAATCAAGAACGAACTCGACGTAGTATTATCAAGAAGCTGAAAGAATTGTGCTTGATTGTCAATTCCAAGGTAAGTAAATAAACTTTCATCAGATTATGCTATGGCAATAATTAAGTGCTGCAGAAAATCAAATAGTTACAATGTTGAATTTTGAATTTTAACATTTCTTCAAATTTGAATTCGTACCTCAGAATGTATATACATAATAATTCTAAATCAAATGAAGTCTAGTTTATCAACCCTTTGCACTTGGAGTATTTTTAGATACGATCAAATATCTAGCCTACTTTTCCAGCAATGTTTCCAGAAACTAAAAGAGTTACAGTTATTTGTGAAAATATTTATTTTCATTCCTTTCCTAATGTATCTATATTTTAATACAAATAAAATTGAAATTTCACATTTTACAGTACTCTGGTAAATTCAATATGCCCTCTCAGAGAGGACAACCGAGTGCAAAGGTTTAAATTTATTCTTTTTTATACGTTTCATTCTGTTGTATTTTGTAGATTTTTTCCCCCATTATTCGTTATTTTTTTTCATACGCAATAAACAATTTATACCTAGTGTTTATAGTCATTTTTAGTATGCAGTGGCCATTTAATTATTGATGATTATAGTCACAGTTACTAACAAAACAACAAATTGTTTTATATCAATCTATGTTTTTAAATATATCCTGTTTCTATCTTTTTTTTTTATACTGAGGATTTATCGCTGCTATAAATTTTGTAAAAGATTTCTTTTATTTATCTTTATCAATGTCGTGCAACGTTAGCGCGAAAAACTTTGTTCTTTCTCCTGACATCTTTACTATGACAGATGTGAGTGTCGGTTTTTTATATAAATGAAATCGAACAGGGATTGAAAGTTGCCGAGTCGGCGAGAAAAGTCGATTACGAAAAAAATATACTGGCTATATTTCGCAAAGATTATTTTCTCCCGTGATTTATCGGTTCTACGAGACCAATATCCGTTAAACTCACGGATCTCTACAGTTCGTTTAAAAAATGGATGTAACATATATGCCTCCGTACTTCGTATTAAAATTAGTAAATATTCTCCAGTTTACTAAACGACGATAGCTGACGCAAAGCAAATTTCTTCAATTTTAAATGAGAACTCTTAAAAATAAGTAAAGAATTTAAAAGGACAAATAAACTTATTTCAAACAAAGAAATCTTTTTTTTTTTTGTATAATATCATTTTTATCATTGTACTGTTGATAATGAAAATGGTAAACTGATCAAATTATTTGATTAATTGGTTAATCAACGGAACACATTGCTTCGAAGTGTTATTTAAAGAGCCATTCGATTATGTTTCTTCGATCTCCACTTCTCATCGACGGATACCCTGACAAGATCAATGATTTACGATGAATTTGAGAAAACGAAGGGTGGCCCAGCCCTGAAAATAAGTTTCTGGACTGGTGTCACTGACGTAGTAAACATATGCAAAAAATGGAGCCCGTGAATTGCTATAGGAACTGTAAATTCTCGGGAGACAATTTCTACGAGAAGCTTTCCGGAGCCCCCTTTTCTCTCTCAATCTCCCCCGTTCGAGAAGGAAGTTCCTCTGTTCCTGCGTGGATCACGACTTCCGCTGCGCCAGCAAAACTTCTTCTCCCTCTGCGACTTCTATGCCCGTGGATGGATGTATCTCGAGATTTTCTTCTGTCAAGTGTTCCCTTCCGGCGCCTTGCCACGCTATGAAAAGCTATCGCTTTGTTTGCGTTTTCCTATCCAAGATTTTGGAGAGGAAGCTAGACACATAAATAGACGACGTTCCCTTGAATGAATCGCTGTTCTCTATGTATACCGATGGGCTGCTCTTGTTGCGTCGATTCACCGACTTTTGGAACGATTTCAAGTGTAATTAATGTACCGAAACTTTCCAAACCCTCTCCCTTTTTTTTTTCTCAAACTCTTACGAACGGTGGATACGAATTTAATATGAATTAATTCTGTACTTTAATTTTCTATGAACTATTTCTAGTTCGTTCTATCACACTATTCTGAATTTAGGATCTACTTAAGGAGTACTTAAATACCTCCGTTATTGTGTATAATATTTTATTCGTTATTATTCTCACTGATCTCGGGGAAAAATAATCTTGCCGCTATATACACCCCTTGAAATAGTATAACATTGTTTTAAAGATTTTAAATAAAACTAATAAGTAACACAAACATTCAGATGTTCCCGTTTAGCCAAAGTTCCCGAAGCCAACATGTTCAAAAAAATAAACCTCTACATGTGTACCTGCAACGATACGGTAGTATTTCTACACATTTTTGAATTGTTTGCTTTTGTTTGCAATTACGATTCAGTCTGAAAGTATGTAATTCCTTTTATCCACTGACAATCAGTATCCCCGAACAATATACGAAGCAAGTGATCAATAATGATGCTTCGCAAAATTTCAAATATAATGAGCATCGGATAAAAAACACCGAAGAATGGATGCGGATTTTATAATTGTGTGGATGTTGAATAGTATCAATGCCTCCCAACATGGAAACGCGAACAAGGGAAAGAACTACGATTCATTTGAAATGTGGTAACAATGAGCAAAGAAAGGATTATTAGTAGGAGAAAAAAAAATTTAGCGGAGAATTAACAGCGAGGCAGAGAATAGCTGAGATTTCAATGTTTTGTTATACCGATACCTCGTTCCCTCCTTTTCGTGTGTTCTGCCAAGCTTTTGAATAATCCTTTATGCGACAACTTTTCAGACTAGTTTACAATACGATTTTAAACAAAACCTTTTGAAACAAGTGACTGACAATTCATGTATTATGTATTTACATAGACCGAAAACCAGAATTTTCCGTGCTTTAAAAAGTGCGAATGTAACGGCGAAACTTTGAAGGAAAATTTGCATGAAAATGCACACCGAAATGAGACTCGCAATTTGCATGATCGTTAAGTTTACATATAATGCACGTTTAAACGCATCGCCTATTAATCGAATCAGGTATCAATGAAGTACTCAAACAAGCATTTTAATTACTAATTAAGCTCGTTGAAATGTTACAAAGAAGCACAGAGAAACGTAACATTTTCATAACAGATTTTAATTTCGTATATTATGTGAAAGCTTTCAATTTATTTTAGTTATAAACGAATTTGATAATGTTACGTTGTACTTTCATCCGACTTCGTTTATTTTGTAAACAAGAAATTATTCTTTAAAACAATGTTATTTACTGTTAATAATATGTAGACTTCGACGGAAGATACACTCTCGAGATTCAATAGACAATAAAACAGATGTCGAAATCATCGTCTCATTGTCCACAATTGCAAAGTAAAAAGGGAGGCAAATGTTAAAGAAAATGTTCTTATAGTAATTTACTATGCTTTCCTCTTACATAAACCATTTAACAGATGGTAATAAGTAAGTGAAAAATACGATTTGTTGAATTTCCGCAAGTGTTCATAATTTAATATAGTATCCGCTTGTACCTTCTTCACGATCGAGAACGCAAACGATTAACCTCAGTTCATCTTGGTACACCGTTCTATTTGTTGCATGGGAAACTCATCGGACCACATCGCGACAGGACACGTTATGACGATAATCTTAAGACACCTGCTTTAAGGCGTCTGGGAAACGTGGAAGCACGTGCGCCGAAGAGAAACAGAGGGAAAGTAAGAGAGATGGATGGACGGGGGGTGGGTAACAGGGCGACGATATATCTGAGTACCGTTAAAACGGTATTACCCCACTTCAAAATTGACGATTAATCATAGGTGCGCACCCGTTGCTCCTACCCGGAAAGGGTGCTGATTGTCCCCTTACGATCGACTTCTACAAAGTCCCGGTTTCCTCGGGATGTTATTGATTTCTTGACTGATTCTTACGATAGAATTCTTGTGTAGCTACTTGAATATTTGATTAGTACATAATTCGTAAGTATAAAGAAACCCGCCTACGAACACGAGCCATTCGCGGACGCAGAAAAATTTAAACGAATGTACACGAATGACCAAAAGTTTAAACGGCTGTCAACAAAGTACTGTTTCGAATTTTTGCATAAAGTTACATTCGTGGAAACTTTAATACAGCTTTTGTTTTATATCGATATCTTTACTCCAAGAAATCTTTCGTGTTATTACGGCATATATCAATTACCATACATTAAAATGTTGCAAATGATTTTAGTTGTAATTTATTTTTTCCCTTTAACGACGAAATGTTATTTTTGTCTGAAACCCAGGGATTTATAACCTGGTGTTTATCTGCTGTCTATTATTAGTAAATATACCCTCGTTAGGAAGAAGAGACTGACTGGTGTTCCACCCTTAGCAAAAGCTGATTGGTTTACTCGGAGTATTATTGCTTCCTTAAGAAATTCCTTCTGCAGAAGTTTCCACAAAGTTTATCTGACGCCAAATTAATCACTGTAAATGTTGTATTTTCGTTGAAATTCAAAATCAACAATTTAACATCTCACTTTAGTCAAGTTTAATGATGTTTGCCACTGTTAGTCTGTATAACTTTCTGTAATGTTATCTAACTGTAAGTGTATCTTATCACGACAAATATTGGGAATGCTGTTCGATAATTTATTAAGACGCATGACTTCGATTCCTCTTCCTCCATTTCAAACTCTGTATTTACAATTTTTCTAAAAATGCAAATTTTTCTGCAACGGTATTTACGAAAATTCACAAAGTGTCGGTGTAGTTTGTCAGCAGACTAAATATCAGTTGAGCCAAATGAGCGGCAAACAGTTAAGTGAATAGGAAAAGGATGAAACGTTATTGATTCGTCGAGAAAATCCACGGAAGGGGGCGAGAGCATTTCATTTAAATAATTTCATGCGCGAATACCCTCCGCCCCTCAGAACTGAACGAGGGAAAACTACGCCAAGCTGTTCATTTGACATTCATTTAATCCGTGAAGTCGCATAACGCTGCGCGACGGCCATTTAGGAGAACCAACAAGAATCTCGAGGGTGAAACGTAATCGTTGGAAAACAAGCATCATACTTTTTTCCCTCTGTCTTTTTCTTCGGGAGAACAGGGATTTGAGATCAAGGATTAAGCACGAGGCATGCTCCAAAATCTCATTTTGTTATATCCGACCGCAAAAAGAAATATACAAGATTCTCTAATAAGAATTTTAAAAGGTCTTGTTTAATAATAAATCATTTTAATTTAATTTTTTGTGATGAACAAATTAATTTTGAAATGAATCGAATAGAAATCTTTTTACGCACAAACTGAAATTATTGAATTTATTGTTTTAGAATATTCGGAACGAGGTTCAGAAAAGACTTCCGAAAGAATGGTCCGAGGAAGAAATCACTCAGCTTACAGAACTTTGGGAACAACTGAAACACGACGAGGGTAATTTTCAAACGATTTCCACGATTAAGTTTCATAAGTGATGAACATCTCAATGACATGGTATAATTTAGTAAAGAATGCATGTCCGAATGGCTGACCATACCTTGGAACGGCCAAAGAATTTTAGGAATGTTCGTCTGGGAATTTATTAGCACCCGTTGACGAATCTCGAGATTTAATTAAACACCGGGGCTCAACGACGGCTGGTTACCTGCCTTTAACAATAATTTGAACCCTGTCGAGATGGGTGAAGAATAATATCCTTCCTGACAGAAAGATTTTTCAAAGTTTTACGGAACTTATTTTATCAAAATTATTTCGATTTTTCCCAGATATTAACGAAAAGTACAGTATCTATTTCTTGAACGTTTTACTTTCATATATTTTATACCATGTTTTGTTAATTGTAGTGGTTATGTTTTGTACAAAATATAATTTTTGTCGTTTCATGGACCGGCATCGAGGAACAGTTAAATAAGTAAACAGACAAGAATGCTTTCTCGTAACATTTAAATCCACACGAAGAGCGGCACGAACTTTTGGCACGACCTAATATTTAAATTTCATCCGTTCAATTGAAACGTATCGAAGATATTCGGTTTATTTTATCATCGTACACGTTAGACTGTTATTAAGAGCAAGCGCAGATCGCTTATCGGAAGATTGGATTCAATTTTCCTGATTTAATTTTCTCCCTTTGCTGTGAGCCGCACGAAATCTTTCGATCCGCATCGAATCAACGTTCCAATTCTGTCAAACGTCGAATTAATGCCGATACGGTTTATGTTGCGAACAACAGATCCCGTGGAGCTGATCTTCAATGGGCTTACAATAAAGCGACCGAAGCCAAAGATCAAGGAGAAGCTTTTAGAATTAGGATTGGCCACGGATCGCAAGGAGCTACGTAAGAAACGATCCAGAAAAAGCAACCACGGTGAGTGTTCACTCTCTCTCTTTCTTTCTGCCTCTCTTTTTTTTTCCACCTTCTCATTCTATGACCGTCTACGTCCCCTTCCCCGCCTTCGCCCCTTCTTCCAGTCTTTTCTTCGAGTTCGAAAAGGGCTCTCAAGCACCCCTAGTTCCGGCCAATCCTATCCTATTCCATTCACATCTGTCTTTCTTACCTTCCCCTGATTCCGCGACTATTCCTATTCGATCAGTCTTCGGCTAACACGATTGCCATCGGCTGCATCGAGTGAACCCGCTTTTTTTTCGGGGGAAAGCAAGTGTCGCTTGGCAAGAAATAGTAGAAAGTGAACGTCATGGATAAACAGGGAAAGGGAGAAAGAAAGGCAAGATCAATTTGCACGATATCTTCTCGTAGGACCCTCTTCCAATTCTTTATAGGCTCGAAGAAAAAACCTTTCGTCGATGCTATCAGAAAAGACAGGTTATATAAATTTTGTTTCCTGCTTCTTTGCCCCTCTCACGAGAGAAAAATTATCTGATTCTATTCAATGTAACCCGACATTGCTACGATAATGCTGACGCGTTTTAGAATGTCGTTTCTATGTTGATTAATATAATGAAATACAGAAAATCAATCACCTAACTTGATCATATTAATTTCATTTTTCTTTCGTTACAAATATTGGAGAAATAGACTTTATTCTTTTGATAATTTGAATAAAGATTATACTTTTTATGTTTCTCAAATTTACAATATCCTTAGTTCCCAAATGTATGTTACAGTATCTATACAAAAGTGGAAGAAAACTAATACTAATATTTTATTTCATAATTTCGCACAAACAGCCATGTAGCTGCAATAAATTTAAGAAGTTGTTTCAATTTCGATAATATTTTATTTATGAAAACGTTGTAAACCGCTGGTTCGATTCATTTAATCTTTAAAGGCCTGAATTATTTCATCCCGCCGTTAAAAAAGACAGAAACGTTTTCCATAATTTTAACGAAAGATTTTTTTCATCAATTATACGTCGAGCGAATATTATTTAACTCGTTCCACGAGTCATGAATACAAAATGCACGATCGAAGCAATATTTAGATTTTCTACCCCGGCGTTCTGCGTGAGCGAGAGAGTAGTTCGCGGAATACAAACCTTGTTATTTAATATCGAAAAACGCGAATTTCACTCGCGGCTGTTCTTGCTCCAAGTCCAATATAACTCGCTCTTGTTTCCCATTACATTACTACAAATTTCATATTTATCATTGTTATTGTTTCCCTCTTTCCCGCCGAGTCAACTTATTTGTATTCAATCCGTTGCAATCGCGTCGCGGATATATGAGGTTAGAAGATGAAGTATAAGAGCGAAGCTTTGTCTTCGCTTACACGATATTGAAATAACATTTCACCGGAGGTCTCTTGTCGTGAACCGAATACGATTCCGCGAGATACTGGATATCTTCCCGACGCACAGACGGATCTTAATATTGCATCTGTGCTGATCGAAATATTTTTGGAGCGTGTACGCGAACCGAGAAAAATTCTGTTTTCTCTGTGAACGAATGTTTGTAAAACTATTTTATTTATTGCATTGAAAGTAACGCATCGATGAGTAGAATCCCTCAACCACAGTTTTTCTGTAATCCTCAGGTATATCCCACCGATTTCTTTTTTTTTGTTTTTGTTTTCAAATGTTGATATGTTGTACTGCATCGAAAAATATTTGACACGTATTTTTTTTTATCCGTGCTCATGCAGCGATTTAAGAGGTGCAAAATATTCCTAAATATTACCTCCAAAATACAATATTCATAAATTTCATCTATAAAATGGACAAAACTCGTCCAACAAAGCATCGGGATTTAAGAGGTGTTAGTACTCGATTTTATACGCAGCACGGTTTAATTTTACGCTTGCATCTCCTATACTTTATGAGATAAAATCACATTTCTTTTGTGAATATTTGTTTTTGAAGCAAATGATCATAACTAAATTTGAATTAAAATTGTGATATTTGAGAATATTTATATTATTGATAAAGAACTAACAGCGATGTTTCAATATTTTAATAAAATTACACATTTAAAAAGGTTTTCTTCTTCAAATAACTGTTCAAAATATTTTTTCAAGAGAATTATTAAAAAATGAACTTAAACATAAAAAATGAAAGCTACTTTAATGGAAACTTTATTAATATCGTAATTAATGAAAAATGAACTCTACTTTTGAAAATGAAAGAACAATTTAATAAAAACATTCATAATCATTTTAATATCAAAATTTCCTCGCTGCAAAATATTTTCTTACGCGTATGTATGTATTTTAAAGAAGGAACTCGAAATAAGCGTATAAAAATGAAACAATACTTCTTTATAACTTTCCATTCAATAATATATATAAATTAGATAATATGCACAAGAAAACCCTAGTTTCACCTAATAAACAAAACACACAGACATAATTTTCTCGAAATAGTATTTGCAATCATTATGTTCGCTTCAAACGATAAAAATTACAACCAATTCCCGTCTCGTTTCGGACCATTCGTCCTACGATATGATGGGAATCGGAGGAACCATAAAGCATGCGACTCACCGTTCGTTGATTTGCATCGCACAAATGACCCACGGATGATCAGCCCCTCTCGTACCATTGCCACATCATTGTAGACCATGTAGTTAACAGTTGGTCCATCCAGATGAAATTTTGTTCTGGAATTTGATAATTGCGAAGGTTAATGAACTTTCGTCAATGTACATTTCCAATTATTGTGTGAATTGTTCTTTATTTTATACAGAATAACTATTGATTTTCATAATTTCGTAATTTCGTAAAGATTCTAGTGTTCAAATAAATTCAGAAAATAAGCATGCACAAATACGAGACAAAGTACGTAAACACATGTACATATGTACGTGTATTTTACAGCGTTGAAAGATACGTTAGAAAGTATAACAAGTGGCAAGACATGTGGAACATGAAAAATTACACCAGAAAATTCAGTAATACATATGGGGAACCATATAAAAAAAACTCCAAAAACATATCCAACCACACGAACAAATATAGTGGGATACAATTACATGGGAACCAACTCCAGGATATGCAGTAATACACCCCCATACAGATGTGCAATAGCATAATAAGACACATTAAATGAATATACAACCACACATGGCAATACACAGATGACCACATGCATGAAAACATGATTTAAAAACTCGTACCGATATACGATCTTGAAATACGAGTGAACTCCTCGGCAATCACGACACAACTGATTAAATTCGACCCTTTTCAAGTTCGTACCGTTAATAACAAACACCGAGGCGCTCCGTAACTTGTTTACCTCGTCGGCTTACCCGGCCACGCATACTAGCCTGTACTTTAACGATGAGATCATTCTATTCAAATTTATTTTAACGTAATTTTTATTTTTGCAATTATTTATTAATTATTATTTATTTATGTTTTTATTTTTATTTTTTTAAATATTTTTTTATTACTATTATTATTACTAATGCGTTATTATTTTCATAACTTTTACACGTGAACGGATTTCAAATTTCCTTTTTTAATTAATATACATATCTTTATACGATATTGAGAAACAATTATCGTACTTTGATATAAATATAATTTGTGTATATGTATATGTACTTTTATAATAACAGTTGTAATTGTATATTATAGATATTCTTTCGTTTTACTTAATAATTATTTCTTACTAAAATTATTATTATATCTATTAAACTTTATTTCAATACAATTTTTAATATTATAATTATTTATTAGCTAAATTATCGTCATATTTGTTGACTTTTACTTGTGACTGAGCTATCGTTGTAAACAATCACGGTTCATAAGTTGTATTCACGACGTAAAAAAATGGAAATGCATCCACTTATCTAATTTCTATTTTTAACACATTTGTTGTGCCCGTCGGGTCAACAATTAATTTATGGGATAGCTGAGGTTCTGGAGCGTTTAAAGAATTGGAATTCACTGGGAGTTTCACGAGAATAGACGAAACGATACTTGGTTTATTGAATGTTTTAACGTTACAAGTCTGATTGTTCGGAAGTTACTTGACATTCTGGTTCTGCTTACGATCTTTCAAATTGCTTAATTGGAATGTGTGGATTAATGAATTTGCTATTCCCCATATGTAATAAGATATCCCCATAGAAAATCGTGATTCGAAAAGTTCTATTGTGAAGTTAAATATTGCAGCGTGTAATGGAATAATTATATCAGCACAGATATTAATAAAATATAAAAGGTTTTTCGATTCAATACAAAATAGTCAAAAACTTTTCTGCAGTTTTAAAATGTAATCTGTATAATCTATAAAATATATTCTAATAAACCTCATTAAACTACCATTTGTGTACGCGTAGTATTAAAAATCTCTTTATCGAGAAACCTTTTTTATCTATTTCCTATTATAATACTTTGCAAAAAAAAAAAAGGGAAATCGTCGTGGGAAACGCAGTCTGCCAGTAATTCCGAAGAGGATGAGAGCAGCGACGAAGAAGCTGGAAAATCTTCGACCCGTAAGAACACGGCTTCCAATAAAGCAACCGGCAAAAAAACAAAGGCTGCCAAGAAGAAGCAGCCAACTATGGTCTACACGAATGCACAATTATCTGGACTGTTGAAGGATATCATCGAAAAAAGTGAGTAACACCGGCACGTGTGCAGGCTCCTCTTTTACCAGCTTTGGGGAAAGGTTCCAGTGATTTATGGGAATAAAATTCGTGTTAGCAGCTTCGAATATTGTGCCCTCCTCTCTGTAACGTTTCCGGAGGACAAATATTTCTGGAGCGTGAAAGGGGACAAAAGATTGCAACGATCCCGCGAACATAGACAAATGGAAAATGTAATGACTTGTCAAAAAGAACCTTTGCTCGCGATACAAATGTGAACCGAGTCGAGTCGTACCAGTTTATCCCCCTACGGATTGTTGAAGAGACATCGTTAAAAAACGATTCCGGCATCTTTTTGCGCCGGGACAATGTATTCGTCACCTGTCGCGATATGGTTTCTTCTAGAAAGGGTCTCGAGTTTCGGTGACGCTTCGAAACAGGGGTTGTACACGGTAGGGTGCCATTGAATTATCAACAGTTGTTCGTATATCAAAATTGTCGATTCAGTTTTCTTGTAACAAGTATTAACTTTCTTAATTTTTTTTATCGCCGTTATTCATTCATTCCAACGCTCTTTGTTGTTGGAGCACGATAACGGTATAAGACGAATGAAAATTGTGATGCAGAATATTATAATAATAAAGTTCTTTGATAAACCAGACATGAACGAAGCACTGGAATGGATCAAGGAGTCGCTGCAGGATGTCCTAGAAGATCGGGACGAGGAAAGCTCCGAAGGTATCCCTTTAGTCCCCCTGACAGATTATTCGTCGGCCGCGATGGATTCACCGAGCTTTCAAAAGCTTATTCGAGCTATGGGATTCACACCTCCTGCTGACGAACAGGAAACTTATTGGCGTATACCATCAAATATGCTTAATTCGACGATTCAGAAGCACTGCAACCTTATCGACGCCGCGCTGGCAGGGAACTTCGTTGTTGAAGGTAATATACGTATACAGGGCGAGACACTGGTGTTCTGCGAGAAGCCGAAGATGTCAGGAACCCGATACTCGAGTCCTGAGTTGGGCAAAATGTAATCTGATTAATGATCGAAGATTAGAATTCCTGTAAAGCCAAGCTGTTATTCATGATCACTCATTATTTAACACTAAAGCTACCAGCGACCTTAATTATCTCAAATGTATTATAGTAGAACTACAGTTAATTAATTCATTCATTTACATCGTATAATCTAGTATTTTTACTAAAGCTATAGTATAATTAACCGGTACTTCCATAAGAAAAATGTACGCTTACTGTTTTTATGATTAGAACCAAGAGCAGCTTCGACCGCAGCAGAAACTGATAGCGATAAAAATAATGAAAGCGACGATGACGTGGACGTTTTAGAAAATATTAAAAAATATTTCCAATCCACAGGTATGCATTTGTCATCAATTAATTTTCTATTTTAAGATTTATATAAATAATTTACCGAAATTACTGACCTTTTGTACCATTTCAGTCGAACCAGTGGCATCAACCTCTTATCAGTCTGATTCAGAACCCGATAACGAGTCTAAGTCGACGTCATCGAAAAGTAAAGTTCCTTCAAAATCGACAGGACACGTCGATACTGAAACGGAAGGGTTAGAAGCAAGAAACTCGCAACCAGTTGGTACGTATTATCGAGTTTCAGACCGACAGTTACGTGCCCTCTATTCACGTAATCGGTCAAACTCTTTGGATACAAAAAATTTACCAGCAAACATTAATTCCTGGTTCTAGTTCTAATAAATGTGAAACTTTATTTAATCTGTACAATTATAGAAAAGGTAAATACAGAGAAAAGAAAATCTGGTGGTCGTGCAAAAATACTTATCGATTCCTCTGATTCTGAATTGGAAACCGAAAGAAACGTCCATGATGCTGAAGGTAAATGAAGAACGAAAGTTTTAATTATAAAATGTATATATATCGTTTTGAAAATTTTGTCGCAGATGATGGAAAGAGAAATCGATCGGACAGTTCGGACAAAGAGAACGAAACGGTGAAGAAACGTCGTTTACTGGACAGCGACGATGAAGCTGAGCCATTAACATCTCATGATACCGAACAGAAACGTACCAGAACGATAATTAGCGACGACGAAGAAGAGCCTATGGAAAAGCAACCTATTCAACAAAAGGTATCCCGCACAATAATTAGCGACGACGAAGAACCTGCGGAAAAGCAACCTACTCGACAAAAGGCGTCTCGTATGATAATTAGCGACGATGAAGATTAATGCATGAATACAATTTTTCTTATCATTATTTTTTTATTTTGGTTGTATCTTCTTTTATAAAACGTTTCGTATTCACTTTATATTATGTGCAACATATTATGCTTCTTGCGAAAATAAATTTTTGATTTAATCTCTGTATAACTGTGTTATTCCTTCTCGCTATTCGTGTTAGTAAAAATAAAATAAAACTGCAATTTTCAAATTAGAAATCATTGCATCCAGGTATTGGAAACTAACTTACCGACATCTCTACCGGTAAAACAGATACGGCTGACCGGAAGATTCCAGTTTCATTGACGGAGTTCCTACGTTGCCGTGATCTCCTTCGTCACCCAATATTATGCCCTTACAGGTAAATTGGTCGCACCCGGGGTACACTTCAGGGTGCCAAGAAAAACAGTTCCCGAAAGGCGTCCACATTTCGCCAAGTAACCATCAGGCGTACATGATGGCGTAGAAGACGTCGATGTCAGTACCGCGCGGTTATCCTCTTAAAAGCGTTAACCTTCATCGTTAACATGAAAGCCGGTTCCGTGGTTGGCCAATGTGGATGACTTTACGTCTTTTGATGGGCAGGTGAGGAGTCTTGGCGAGTGTCAACGATACGTATACGCGTGTATCGAAACATAATCGTGGCCGAAGACCAGTCCTTTAGCTTTTTCCGTGCACCTTCGACGACGGAACGGCGACTACTGCGACTACGTCCGTGAACCGATGCGTAATGTCGCCGCAAGGACTCCGCGAGCCGCGGATTGGTTATCAGGATTCCATATTGTTGCAGGAATTTGAGTAACACTACGTATAACTGTATATTATTACCAGTTCCCCTATTTACTCGCGCAATATTTGAAATAGTGGCGGCAAAACAAAATCTTAAAAACTTTTACAATTTAACATCATTTAAAGATCGAATACCCGAAGTATGATAGAATTGGTTTTTAAATATAGTAAATGATTAAATATAATTCAGTTTATTTCGGTAATATGTAGAATTTTAGATTTCTATTTCTTATCCAATCTTTTTAAATTTGAAACTTGGTACGAATAACTTGAAGACCCTCGCGCTAATTATTTTCCAGTGTGTTATTTATAAATATAAAGTTAGGTGTATGTATTAAGTTATGATACGTGGTAAAAATCACGTCGTAATTATCAAGCAAAGTAAAACAAAACTTTCGTTTATTATACCAAAATCATTGGTACGTAGTACGTGCTAATTTAATCTCGATCTGTACGAAACTCGGTTTACAATTCGATCCGACTGTCTGAGTGCTGACTACTCAATACTCGAAAGAAGCGATCAGTTTTCGATCATTGCCAGCTGTTTATAGCAAGAGGACTGAAGAGGAGATAAGCTGGTGCTTATTCGATCCGTTGGTGACACATAAACTGTCATTGTGCAGGTACTTTCCGACAGGCCTATTCCAAATGCTTGAAACTTGAAACCTGAAACAATTCGAGCTATCAATTCTTTTGAATTATCCGATTCCTTCAAATACTTGAACCGACTCGATTATTATTTGAGTTGAGTTCTGACTCGTCCGACTTTCTCCAGATACTCAAATACCTTTAGTATTCTAATCAGACATTACTGAACAATCGTTTCGATCAAGATTCCGGAAGGGTGGCCACGTGCATTCTAATCGTCACTTCCAAGTACCAGGCTCGCATGAAGTAAGAGGAGGCAGTTTACGCACGGAGATCGACGTTCCTCGACGAAACACGTGGCCGTAGGAGCAGGAGTTCAGGAAAGTAAGCGGGTAACGTGTAACCTACTCGCTCCGTATGTTCTCCTCGTAAAAGCGCGGGCTCCTTATACGGTTGTAGGCGGATGACATCCTCTCTGGTTCCCCACTCTGCTTCCTCTCCCCACTGTTGACGCTTCTGATTACCCAGTGAACCGCGTTTACCTGATGGAAGGTATGCGTGAGTCAGTTATAAATGAAACCGTGAAATGAACTGATATTTACAGGAATTCAATTTTTTTTCTGTGTGTCAATTTAGCATGAAATATAAATCTATTATCTAATGTACCTATACCTATATTTGTGACTAAAAGTAATTGAAACATATATTTAATGTTTTGATACAAATGTAATAAAAGTCAGAAAAGCACACATGTGTATATTCTTTATAATTTTATAAATTAAAAAATATTAGTTGTAAAACGTATAAAGTTTTACAGCTAAAATTTAATTGTAGTACTTACTTTTAAATTGAAAACAAAATTAATAAACAATGATACGTAAACTAGTATATCTATATATATAACATAGTCAGAAACTATGTTAAACTGCATAAGAAAAGCGTATTAAAATTACTAAAAGTTCAAAGGGCTGCCAACAAAGTCCTGTTTCGAATTTCGGTATAGAGTTAGATTCGTAAGAAAGTAGAACTCTTCCACTTTAATTCGGTCTTTGATTTACATCGATATCTTTATCCGTTCCTGAGATATCGTCGTGTGAAGACAAACGTAATTTTTGTAGAAATTCGCTGCCGCCTCACGCTTGGACCCATTCAATGAGTGTCTAGCGTAGCGGAACGTGGTCATTGTTTACGTCTAACCCTTTACTATTCCTAGTAATGCGTACTACGCATTTCCTAGAAAAATGTCTGCGGTCGCGCCCATTCAACATACCCTCGTACGCGCCGGCCGCTATACAAACTTTGAAGCCCTATATCTCAGGAACTAATTAAGATATCGCGTTGCAACAAATTGCGTTATTATGTACGCACTTTCCTCTATCTTCTGAGCTACCTACTGCGTAAAATTTAGGCATGTTTTTTTTTTATATTTATTGCCAGGAATTTCGCCGCCGTTGAATGTTTTGCGTTGACCTGTGGGATCCGTAATGCGTCGAGTGTTTCCTGTTAATTTAGATTTTCTCCCCACGAACGAGACGTCGATACTTAATATTTACAAAAATACAGAAGCTTACAAAACATCGGCTACTATACAACAATCTCCCGTCTAAATCGTTTTCACCCTCTTCCCTTTCTCTACATATCGAACAAAAATTTGTGGAAAAGAAATACAACCGACTTCGGAATACACTAAAAAGGACGAAATAATTTTAATTTATATTTCGGAGACGGCGCAAAATTAAAATTTGTGTAAATGAAAGATGTTGCTAATGCGAAAATATGTAAAAGGATTAAAGAATTTTGACAATATCCAATGTAAAAAATGTTTAATTTTGCGCCGTCTCCGAAATTTAAATTAAAATTATTCTCTATCGTAATAAAAGCCAACTTATATTTGAACAAAAGCATTGTAATAAGTTTTGTAATTTAAACTAAGAAATCTGAAGCAAGTCATTCTGACCTGCCTGATAGTTAAAGATAAAATTTTACTTATAAAAAAGGGTACCCTACTCACTTTTGGAAGAAATTAACTATAATTAATTAATAAAACTTAATATAACGTATATTGTAAAATTTTATATGGCATGTTTGTGGAAGATAATCATAAGGCAGCCCATTTAAATCAAAATACACTTAAATAATTTTTATTTATCCAAATATCGCATGACTATCCAAGTATTCAAATATTTGAATGTTTCAAAGTAGCCTTATTATTATAGATGTTACTTATAAAATGGCGGGTTCATCAGTTCACCACTGTTTGGGTTATGTTCTTATACGCGCCAACTGCGCGAGTCATCTGCGGCCTGTCCTCTTCTTAACAGGATATCAGGAATACGAGGAGGTTCTCGCATCTTTCAGCCAATGAAACACGCATGTAAGTAGGAGTAAGTACTACAGATTTGTAACAATTATTCACAGTATGCGTGGCTATGCTTTCGATTACGTTGATTTACCTAAATGATCGCTGTAATTTGATTACTATATTTAGGAAGTACTGGCAAATGTAGGTTCCGATTGAGTCCATAGTCCATTATAAAGTCTGTCTGTAGTAATCCGTACCATATTTCATTGTTTTGGCAAAGTACTCAAAAAAGTAATGCATATGTTCCTGGCATCCTCCAAATCGATTGCAATTTGAGGGCAATTTTTCTTTGAATTAGGACTTAAGATCTTTTACAAATCATTTCCTGACACCCTGTACACTGTCGAACACCATATAAGCTTCATTATAGGATATACAATGATACAATGACTATACTTATACCATCTTGTACTTGAAAGTTTTTGAGCATTATACCTTGACATGATAATTTATTTGATCTTTCATTCATTTTACTTCATTATTAACACTAGAACTACCGGTGTTTTATGTATACTGACTTTCAAGTGGAAAATTAAATAGAAAAATCAATAAATAAAGAATCAAATATATATTAGCATATACAGTAGGGGTTCATCCTGATAAAAATTAACACACATTTTAATGAAAGTATGTTGATAAATGTGATTTAATTTAAGAAACCCTCAACCAGTCATTTTGACCGGTTCGGTAGTTCTAACCCAAAGACATAGTACACAATAATTTTCGAATGTTCAGATGAATGGTGACCATGATGTTCATCCGTGTACATAATTATGCACATAATAGAGTCCATTGTTATCCGTAGATTTTGATATCCATGGAAGACCTTGGAAATCTTCTTACTGTATTACAATTGTATATAAAGTACGGGTATAAAAGGGCTCAGCAATGATAATTCGTGTTGCTACTTTTCCAACGTTCGTGCAATTGTTAATATGCTCTCACGCATATTAAGGAACCCGAGCATCACAGCATAGCATACACGAAGCGACGTGGCAGCCGAATTTACGTGGAGGTATAACTTGGTTGGACCGCGTTTTCGAAAGTATTGAACGTTTCTCTCTTGGTCCCGTCTCCCTGACCCTTTTCCTCGTCCCTCTACGCAGTATGGTCCCGGAGAACTCTACTTTGGTGATGGTTCCCTGCCGCCCGTGTTGTCCATCGCGTTGCCGAAATTTTGGGATGATTGATGGCTATTGATGCTCGAGGCAATTTCAATCGGCGCGTAAGGAACCGCGGATTTTGCGATGCGAAAACATCGGGGCCACGTGCCCTTCTAGTTGCCAATTAGACGATGTGTATATATGCACGTTGAATGCAACGGGGGAGCAGGAACGTATCTAGGCGTTCTGGGCGCCATGAGACAAATCTTTTTATTTTGTAAGTTTGAACTTATTACGTAGTTGGTATTGTTCCATGCAGTTCTCTTTTAATGGAACAATTTGATTACTGTTTTCAAATTCAAAGATTGGGGTTGATTAAAATATAACTATTGCGATAGAATTTGATAAGATTTGATTCATGTTGATGAATTGATGAATTCTTGAAGAAATCCTGTTTCGCGATATTAACACGTTGGCTGCCACGGGGGTCACCGGTGACCGGCACCCGAAATTTTTTACAATCAAATAATTACCAACAGAAATGATAAAATAAACCACGGATAACGTTAACATTAAGCTAATAATGCTAGCTATCGAATTGAAAAGTTAAATTTGAAAATTAGTTGATTGTATTATTAATAATTAGGATTTCAGCGTGTCTGACTATCCACATCCGTTTTCACTGTGGCGGTCAACGTGTTAAAGATATGTATTCCTTGTGTCACCTTAATTGTTACAATGAAAATGGATATATGCTTACTACGAATTAAAAAGTCAATTGTATACTATAGATACAGTTAGCATCATGCATTATTATAACACAAACACGTTTCAGAGGTTATCTTCCTTTTTTTAATTGTTCCATTGCGTTACGTTCGAGATACCAGTTATCGGTGACACTTATGACAGCCAACGATGATAAAAAATGATAATTCATGTTATCGTATTGGGTGTAGCTATTTCTACCGTGGCAATCAACGTGTTGCATGTTAATCGCATATTCTACTTCAGTAAGTAGAATCGACCAGCAAGTGATCAGCCATTCTACGGCTCACCAAGCAATTCTCCCTGATTCGAAAAGGTAGAACCGGATATTCACGACGGACGACTGCGCGCAATGTAACATTTTCATCGAACTGCATTTGGCGAAGGGAAAGGGATAGGGAAATGGGGGTGGTTGCGAGAAGAGGGGTAGGGCCGGGCGTCGATGAAAAGGTCAAAGGTTCCAGGTGTATATGTGTTTCGTGTACTGGTGTTACAGGTGCAGCCTCTTCCGCAGCTCTGTTCGCCGTTGCATCAGCAACATGTGTATTCTTTATTAACAACAATTAACATTTACCTATTGTTCAAAAGCTGATACTTCTCGTCCTATTCGATATTTCCGGCCGGCGACAATTCTGAAGAAATGAAGGTGGAGGCCGTGAAACGTTTCATGAAAATATCTCAGAGGTGTAGGCTTAAATCAATGATTGTTTATCATTACGAAATTTGCAATAACATGCAAGTTGCAAAATAATACTCTGTGCTGTGTGTTATCTATATATATTTTGTATAGGTATAAGCGAGAAATTCTTTTTGATACCTATTGTATTTTCATTTTCTTCTTAATATAAATAAAATCACCAAATTTATTATACGTAATAACATGTATTTTATATAAATAATAGTGTAACGTTGGTAATGTATAAAATCATTGATTAATTTTTAACTAAATTATTTATATTCATTAAAAAGGAGTATCACATCAAAATTGTTTATTTCGTTATTTGATTAAATGTATATTATAATAAAGCAATTTTATCTGTAAATTATTAAATCACAATAAATTATTTTATATTTTTGGATAAAGCTTCACATTTCACAGTCTTGAATATTTATTCCACTAAACAATTTATTAACAACAATAAATACTTACTCAACGTTATACCAAACGTCTTTTGCAACAAATTATTATTATGCAATTGTTCGTATCTATTCGTATCGATACATTTCCTTTGATAATATCAGCTGGCTGACAGCGTTTCTTGATAATAACAGAACATTAATAAAATATCAAATATAATTAAAATTCAAAAAATAATTTAACAATATTAATATTAAGGATTTAGAATTTCGTCGCAAAACGAAAAGTATCTAAGAAGGAAAGAGTATCCGCATCTATGCGAGCATTTTCACCCTTAGGGAAGGTAGAATACGTCACCAAAGTTTGACCAGCTTTTTTTAAAGTAGCCTTCGCTAAAATTATCATCGAATCGCGTTTCGCTCGCGGCCGTCGCATTTTTCGCGCGTTTGCGATTCGAGGTCGAGCAACCAGCGCGTATCTTCTGTTTTCCCAATCCTAAGATTTACCGGTCTTCGGTTATGTTTGATGCACCATTATGTTCTCGATTACGGTAGGTTAGTTGCATCGGTAACGTCACGCGTGTCATCGGAACACGTCACGGAAATTCCTCTTACGTCATCTTGGACATGGTTTGCGTGCTTTGTTTCGTCACGCGCTACCATTCACGACATTTCTGTGCTGCATTATCGCGGTCGATTAGGTAGATCTACCTAAACGGTCGCCAAAGTGTTTCTCATTGATTTCAACCGCAACATCTTGCGATTTTTAATCGCAATATTATTGTGAAGATAATGACTGGATAGGGTTAGGATAAGGTTAAGAAATGAATACGTAATTCATCGACCAGATACATATACGTCATGGACTATTTTCATTTTTTAATTAGCCCGAAAGAAGCGCTGGAGAGATAAGAAACATTTGCAGACTTTATGAACAATTATGATTATATAATAGTTTTATATGTAATAATTTTCATGTGAGTTTAATAAATGATTTTGTAATAATAATTGTCATTATTATTAACTTAGCATAATTTGTTGTTGATTGTATTCAGTCTAATACCGCAATATTTATTTCCTGTTTTAAAAGTTTCCGATTAAAAATGTTCTATTGATCATCAATTATTAATAAAACAAACTGTGTTAAAAATAATAGAAATTTTTGCTTTTCTCTTTACTCTTTTTTCTGTTTTGAAACATTATTTTAACTTTTAGACTTCCATGGTTTGAAATACGAAAAGTAATTTTAAAGTAAACAGACTATAATTATATTTTAATACAAAATAATTTTAAATATTAAATTATTTACGTTAGGAATCGTATGGAAAATTTTAATTAAAACAATCCTATTGGTCGTTTCCATTGAAAGGCCGTTTCCATTGCGGCATTCAACGCGTTAATAAAAAAAATGTACTTCAACAACGATCAAAATTTTACCATATAGTATCACGTAAATGAGATCAATCATTACGTACATTTTGAAAATATTTGGTCATGATTGTAATTCATTTCCAAGCGAAAAAGTACATTTCGTTTTATTGGCATTGATAACCCATATATCATCCGTGTTTTTTTCCGCGTGTGCAGATAAAACTGCTTGGCTAAAGATAACGGAGGTGGTAAAATCGGACTCAAAGATATTTTTGTAACAGAATAACAGGAACGACAGAAGATCGTTCTGACGTAGCTGATGTGAATATAATTGTCGCGGTCACGTTGATAGTAAAACGTTTTGCAAATAAATACAAAAATTACATTAACGCTTCAATAGCCGTTTCAATAACGTTTCAATAGTACATCATTTGACGTACTACTGTAAAATTCTAGTCGAAACATGGATAATATTTAACAACATTTTATGTTGAATGCTAAATGTTGGATATTGAAAATCTGTAATAATCATATGTTTAAAAATTAAATCAGGTAAATATAATGAAAATTTCAATAGATTTAAGTGTATTGGAATTCAATTCGTAAAATCATTTTTGTAATAGAAACTATTCCTTTTTTAGATATAATTCGATCTGAAACCAATTATCATTATGAAGTTTTAAACTGATTATAAAACGTGGGATTACATAAAGTATTTAATTAACTGCATTAACAAAGTAACAATGGATTGTTTTATGATTGAAACATGCGAAGGTATTAAAATCGGATGTATGAATAAAGAAAAGTATGTTTCTGAGTTTATACATATGTATTTACAAAGTAATTATAAACATCATTATATCGGAATAACAGTTATAATATAAAATTGGTCATGATGTTGATGTATAATGTCTTTATTTCCTTTATTTCTTCGGACGGAGTTAGTATTAACAACTTTATCGTTCTGTGTTACGAATGATGTAAATATAGTATTTGTTTTTGTAGAAGTAGCATAAAAGGAAAATTAGTATTTTCTAATAATGATAAAGGAAGAACATACAAATGCGTCAACACGTGGAATAGACTAATTAGGCATTTAAGATGTGTCAGTTCGAAATAATTAAGAAGATACAGTAATTAAAAGAATAGACGGTAATATTGATCTTAAAATTTGAAGTTTTAAACAAATTTTTCGTTCAATGACACGTGTCAACTTCATTATAAAATGGATCTCCTATCATGTACTATATTTAGTAATCATTAATAACATAGATTGTCCAACGAAGACCAATAGTCTGGAATATGTCGAACTCTGGAAGTTTATTTTCCTAAATTTCCAGCAATTAAATACAATGAAATAATTGCATTAATAAAAACAACGAAATACTTATGTATTGGATTTCTTCGTTTCCTGTTATCGTTTCGAACTTACTTGCGCATTCTTTTCATTTTTTCCCTTATATCCATCTTATTTTATTCCCTACCAAACGTGTAAATCCTATAAGGTGACGTCTACGGTCTTACATAACAGTTTCTACCTTAAAGGTATAGTTGACTCTCCATTTTGTGCGTAACGTAATTTCTTAAGTCAATTCATATTCTTTTTTCTCTTTCTTTAAATTAAAAAGGTATTCGCACACCTTTTGAAGCAGAGCACAATTTTAAAGAAGTTGTTTTGTTTCAAAGGGCACTATTGTTACATTTTACATCCACGATAATTTTATCTTGTTATTCAGTAAATTCTATCGAATGTTTCCTTTCATTTTTACAATTGTGTAATAGATACACAAGAATTATTTCACTACCGTCATTTTTATTAATATGTAGTCATACATTCATTTCAAATTATTAATTCACCGATACGAATCGACGAGTTAACGATACAAACTTGGTATTTTTAAATTTTTGACAGATTCAATCTGTTTCTCTTAGTATTGTTAACCTTATGGTGGTCCTCACTTTCTGTGACCTTTTTCTGATTACGTTCATTGTTAGATTTGTGATATTTTAATCAGATATATAGGAGATGTTAAATTTGTTGTTTTAAATCACTAGTATATAACGTTATTCAGAATTTTCTTTTGATCTTCATTTCGTAGTAATTTTGAAAATGACATTCATGACAGTTAACAAGTTTACTTCTTTTCTTCAGTTAATCCCTGGAATACCCTACCGCTCATGTGTGGATAATAAGTGAATCACGCTTACGATGAAAAATTAAAAATCATTTTGTTAAATATTTACACGAAAATCTGTCCAATAGAAGATTTTAAACATCATATAAATAATATACCGATTTTACGAAGAGTTAACTGGCAGAAATCGAAAGAGACGTCTTCGCTGTCGCTTCTACCCTTTTCTTCCTTGGATTCATTTAACCAATTTCCAGATCTGCATTTAAGAAGGAGGAGTTGTGCTGTCAGATCGAAGCTGCGAGGGTGCAGCCTCGCTGTACGCGATGTCAAACACGCTTTTCTTTTCCAAAAGTTGCTGGTGCCGCAACCTGGCACCACCTTGCAGCGATATCGCTATTCCAGGGTCATATTCGGCGTCCGTGTGGACAGGTTCCATCGTCGGTGGAACCTCGAAGTGTTGCGGCGATAACTGTGGCGATGGGTGAGGGGCAGGCGGAGGGTGAAGGTAAAATGGTGGCGGTACCTTTTCGTATTTGTATTCAGAATGCTGCACCAAATGATGTTTACTGCCTGTCTGAGGCTCCGCGGGTGGCGTTGTCGCGAATATCTGAACAGGTGGATCTTCGTTTTTCCCACCCTCGGCTCGTCTCAATTTTCTTCCTTGACGAACTATAGCCTTCAATTGCTCAGACTCGACGTTCACCAAAGGTTTAACCTTCCGTTTCATCCGCGGAGTCGTGTCAGCAGCTTTCTTATCATCTTTATCCGATATTTGGTTCTTCATGCTTCTTCGCAACCATCGAGGAAGCTGATCCTCCTCGTCCGTTGCCATCAACTCGGCTCGTTTCTTCTCCATCTCTTCACGATTCTTCTTGTACCAAGCCATGTATTTCGGCTGCGCTTTGCTTGGATCGATTTCACATGGTTTTGAAGTAGTCGAGTATTTCTGTTTTTCCGGTTTCAATCTCGACGCGTATTGTTTCCTTCGTTGCTCTTCGTCCATTTTTCTCGATTTCGGTTGATGGCTGTCTTTCTGCATCGATTGTTTGTCCGAAGGTTTCCTCTGAAAATAGGCTGCTCTTTCTTCGGAAGATTCCTCGGAAGAAGTTTTCTTCTTTCCCTGTAAAGGAGCCTTTCTCCTTTCTGTATCTCTCGTTCGTTTATCGCCAGGCTTCGAAGACTCAGTTTTCACATGTTTGTGCGTCGATGATGGTTCGTGGGACTTCAATTTCGTGTCTTTTCTATGTTTCCAAGGCTCCTTGTCGAATGCCGAGATAGATTTTGGTTCTGTTTGCTTCCTCTTTTGCACACTTTCTCTTTCGACATTGTCTGTCATTTTTCCATGACTAGAAGGTATTTCCGTGCTCGTGAATGTTTCGTTTCCCTCGTTTGCTGCAACAATCTCGCCTCTTACCAGAAAAGGTTGTTCCTCATCCGTGTCTTCAGTTTCTTCGTATGTTTCAATATCTTTGCCTTCAACCAGCTCCATTATTAACGTTTTCTCGTCATCTTCGATATCGTGCACTTCAGTATTTTCCATTTGACTAATTTCTTTCTCGGGAGACTGTCGAGCGTGATGTCGTGGTGTCTGATACGGTCTGGTAGTCAGCGTGGTTTTCCTGGAAATATCACTCGATGAATCACTATCGTCTGAATCGTCCATTGTATCTATTATACTCGTAAAAATTGGTAGGCTTACGTCTGCGTATCGTTCTCCAACAGCCACCTCCTTCTGCTCTGTTTCCACCGTGACGCTCTCTTTTGGAAGAAACGTTCTATCCGCGTCTTGCCTCTTTGCTTCATCCTGAGAAATTGCGGCTGTATCGCGATGCTCCATATGCGATTGCTGTCCCGGAAATGCCCGAGTTTCATCATCATTTGCAGCGGAAATTCGTTCCCCAGCGGACCGCTGTTCTCGTGTTTCAGTTTTCTCGCTGTCTGATCTCAACCGTTCCTCAGGCTCGACTACTTTTTCGGAATCTGTCGGCGCTTCTGATTTGACGGAATCTAATGTAAACTTTTCTTCTGACGATTTCTCAGATACAGGCGAAGAAGTTTCCTGGAAACTTGCCGGCTGTTCGTGAAACTCCTTCTTTTCACTATTTTGCACGGATTTGTCATCCGTCGCTCCATTTTCTGGAGACACTTCGGATAGCGTGCGGTCGTCAAAAGTCGAAACCGATTCTTTTGTGATATCCTGTTGATCCTTCACTGTTTCATGCATTGTTTTCATCGGTGACGATGGTCTATCATCTGAACAGTCGATAGGTTCTTTCTTCTCATCCAGTGTTTCATCAATGTATTTGCTATTCTTTAGTTCTTCCTCTTTGCAGTTTTTAGTTGCATCTTCTTCAACGGTATCCGTTTGATCGTCTGCAAGCGACAATTTCTTCTGTTTAATTTCTTTCTTTGTTCCTTCAATACTCGAATCTTCTTCTGTTTGTTTTAAAGATTCGCTGTCAACTTTTCGACCAGACACTTCAGATTTTACGATTTCTACACCGTCCCTCGTCCCGTCAACAAAGTGCAATAAGGGCAATAAGGGCAGTACTGTTTCCTTCAGAATTTTGTCATCCCGATCAGATTGAAGTTTTACAGTTTCTGATTCTGTACTTGTAGTTATCGATCCTTCTTTCGTTGTTACTGAATCGATTATTGAATGTACACCTTTAAACATTTTTGCGAAAACACCTTTATTGTCAATAGTTCGATCGTCTTTTGCTGGTACTTCTGCCATCGTTTCCTTTTTCTCTTCATGACTAGAAATAGGAACATCTTCATGGATATCCTCGGTGTCAACGATTGGCATTTTTGGAGATTCATTTTCTTCTTGATCAATAATATGTTCGTCAACTTTGATTGATTTTATCTCTGAAGCTTCATCCTTTCTTTCACTTACAGAATCAGATTTTCCAATTCTTATGCTTTCTGGGATATCGACTTCTTTCTTACTGATTCGACTGTCATCGGTTGTTTCATCAGGGTGGTTTTTTTTAATTTCGTCTATGAATATGATGTCTTTTTCTACTATTTGAAAATCTTTTATTGGATCTTCTAGTTGATCACGAGACTCTTCCTTTACTTCATCCACGGATAGAGTATCTTTTTCCATAATTTGATGATTTTTGACTGTGGTTGTCGTAATTGCTTCTTTCCCTTCTTCAGAATGCTTTTCCTTTTCACTACTTTTCTGATCAACAACTGTTGCCGTTCCTGTAAGAGTTTTTTCTTTATTTACAGCTGTTTCTTCGTCACGAAAAGTACTTTCTCTCTCACCACTCTGTTTATTAGCTGCCATATCCACGGTTTTTTCTTCCTCACTCAAAGAAACTTTTATTTTTTCCTTCGTTCGATGGTCGTCGATTTCAGTTTTTGCAAGTGTTTTTAGTTCCTTATCGAAAATTTCTTCTGTTCCTGATACGCTAGCTTCTCCTCTCTTAATTACATCAGTAGCAATTTCTGTAGAAATTTCCTGTTTCTCGTCGAAAGAAGCAATTCCTACTTCCAGAATTTTATCATCTGTCGTTTTACTTTCTGCAATATCTTCTTTTCTTGTATCAGTGCTTTTGTTCTCAGTAGAATAAACATCTTTTGCATTTATATCGTCGTCTTTCTTCATCTCCGCAACACCTTCTGTTTCTTTTTTATCTAAAAAAATATTCTCTTCAATTGATTGGCTATCAGTTCTGGTCGAAACACTCATCTCTTTGTGAAGCGTGTCAGTTGTATCTAAAATCTCTTCCTTCTTGTCTCCATTGCTCATAATTTTCGTTAACTCCTTTTCTTCTTCAACTATAGGTTTTACATCCAATTGTTGCACGTTTTCTTCTTTTTGTTTATCCTCTTTTTCATATTCCTTTGTCTTATCAATTACATCCTGTTCCATACTGTGTTCTTTATCTTTTGGTGGGTCAGTTGTTTCATGGTGTTCAATCATTTCTTCAGTTTTTTTAATTAAATCCGTTTTATCGTCATGTTGTACTTCTGTTGTTTTTGTCTGTAACACCTCCTTTCTTGTTTGTTCTATGTCAATTTTCTCTTCAGTATCACGATTGCCTTCTATGTCTACATTAGTGTCAGTTAACAACACATTCGTTTCGCTTTGTTTTCCAGGCGTTTGTTCAATTTTCTGTTCATGAACTACTTCAATTTCTCCCAACAAGACCTTTTGTTTTTCGCGATCTTCAAATAGTTTTTCCACTCTTTGCTTTAAATACTCGTGTGCATCGTCCATCTTCTCGGATTCTCCTTGTACTTCAGTCATTATTTTGTCAGTGTCGTCTGCATGTGTTTTAATGTCACTTAATGATTTATCTGCTTCTTTGCAACTGTCTAATTTAGATTGTGCAAGTTCTTCTGCGTCGTTTAAAATTTCACTTACCATTTTACTTTCAGGTTCTTCTTTCATTTTCATCTCTCTTCCGACTATATCATTATTTTCACTTGATTTTGTAACGTTTCCAGTGTCCATTAATTGTTCATCTTCTTTATGCTTCTTTGATTCTTCCACCGTTGATTCAATTTGATTATATTCTTTTCCAATTTCTTTATCAATTGCAATGTCCTTAGTTTCAATAATTGTTTCTTCTTTCATTTGATCAGTGCCAGCACTATCTTCAGTTAATTCCTGCTTAACGTCACCCGTGTGACTTATAAAATTATCATCCGTTTCTTTACTAGCCGCTCGACGTTCAATCTTCTTCCCTTTTTCAACCGAAATTTTTGCATCCACTCCATTTTTTGTCATCTGTGTCTTACTTTCACTACTGAACTCCTCTTTTCTAGGATCTGTCTCTTGTTTCACACGTTTCGCATCTTCTTTAGCCTTCGTTTTCATCGTTGCTTCAAATTCGTCGATAAAATCGTCGCTGAATCTCTGAATCTCTTTCTTCACAGCTGCTTTCTCATCCTCCTTAAAGGCTCTACTGAAATTTTTATCCGACGGAACGCTGCTGCTTTTCTTCTTAAAATCTAAAAAATTAAACGCATCCTTTTTGCTCTCCGTACTGGTGCTCGTTTCTTCGCTTACGTTTCCTTTGTAGGATATGGCGGCCAATTTTGGCGCACGCATCGTTGTTCTTTTCTCATCCTTGGAAGCTCCTTTCGAAGGACTGTGCTTTCGCTTTTCAATTTCATCGTTTCGATGTTCGGCCATTTGCTTTTTTAATTCTCGTCGATCGGTTTGCGGTTGACGTTTTAGTTTCGCGTGAACCTGACCACCGACCGGATGTTTCTGTTTGGTCGTTTCCTGGCGAGCGCCGCTTACCTTCTTCGGTTTATCCAAAGCATCGTCGTACTCCGAACTTCCGGTACTCATCACATGTGTCTGCTGATATTTCAACTTCTGTTTCGTCCTCGCTATAGCTGCCTCCTTCTTCTGTTTCGTCTTCTGCTCGGTTTTTGACACGCTACCACCAGTTTCGGTCGTCTGCTTTTGATTGCCATCTACTTTTTTCGAACTTTTGTGATCCGACTCTTTCTTGGAATCCTTCGCGGATGCTTCCGACTTCTCTTGGCTCGTGCTGTCGCTGGCGGTGCTCTCCCGAAACCTTTTGTCGCCAAGTTTACCCAGTTTCTTCGTCAACATTGTAAACTCCTTCTCGAGGATTCTGAAACTCGGCTTTATCATGCTATCCGATTTCTTTTGTGACTTTGATTTCCCTTCCTTTCTCGGACTTTTGCCGTCCGTCTTCTCGCGCTGAATCTTTATCTCCGCCGAGGAAGTGGACTCCGTGATGTTCATCTTTTGATCGTCGGTCGCATCGTCGCAGCTTTTCTGCCCTTTACGCGTTTCCTCGGACGATTGCGATCCGTCCTTCTTCTCGTTCAGGATTTTATAACTAATACTCGTTTGTTCCGTCGATTTTCGATAAGTTCTAGTCGATTCGTCCTCTTCCGCTCTACAGGAGCTGCCATTCCCGTCCAACGAATCTGAGATTTCTCTAAGAACTTCAGGTTCCAACGAAATCTTCTTACCTTCTTTCACCTCCTTCACCTTTTTCCTTAAAATGCTCAGCCGTTTGTCGAAACAGGGACTGCCCTCTTCCTCGATCGGCGATTTCATCCACAATGTTCGAGACCTTCTCCATTCTCCGTCGCCGTGTCTTTTTCTTGATTTTAATTTTCTCCTGTGCCTGGATTCCTCGTCGGATTCGTCGTTGTCGCTTCTACTCCTTACGTGGCGTTCCGTTTGAGTAGCCGCCGTTCTGTCGGTTTGAGTAGCGATGGCTACCTGTCCAGGAAGGCTTTGGGTCTCCAGGTAACTCGTCGAATCCATTCCTCCGCCTCCTAGCCGTTTACTTTCCTTCTCCAACAGCAATCGGGTCAGTAAAGCGTTTTGCCTAGCTAATTCTAAATCGTGGATAGAATACTGGGTCTTGTTCGGCTGAATTTGCTCTTTGTTAACGACTGATGGTCTTTCGGCAGCGCCTTCTTGCCCCTCTTGCTTGACAGTGTCCCTGATTTGAGGTTCCTTCTCCGTCGCTTGTAATTCGTAATCACCGTGATCGATCACCAGCCTTTGAACGTTTGGTCCTATCTCTTCGACGTGTTGTCTGTGTCCAAGGTCTAGTTTGTCTGGTATCAGGATTATCTCTGGTTGCTGTTGGTAGATCTCTTTGGATCGTTGATGCGACTCCATACTACGAGCTGCTTCGACGTCCTGCACCGGCAACTCGTGCCTCGATTTCTGATCCTCTATGAATCTTTGCAAAATAATGTCTTTACCGTCCACGATCAGGGTTGTCGAACGATGATGATGCGGATGATGATGACTCGACGTGTCTTCCACTTGTCCTCGGGTCACCAGGCGTAAGACCTCTGCGTTTCCCTCGCGGTAAAAGTGTTGCTCCCTCACTTCGTTCGTGTTGGGCTCGATATATCTAGTGATGGGTACAAATGAAACTTAATTTTTTAAAGTAAATTTATTAATTGGTTGGTTACAGATTCGACGTGTAACATAAGTTACGAATATGGATTATTGAAACTATTAGCAGTAGAAATTCCGGTCAGGTTAAAATTATCTATTTAAGATTTCTTTATAATTATTACAGATTATATATGATAATAATAGACATATTACGTAGATTAGAATTTTGTGTAATAATGTTTATTCAAAAATGACTAAACGTAGATAATTAATGTGCTCCATTGTTAATGACATCAGAGATGATAGCTTACCTACCTTTGCCTATAACTATGGCGTTGCATATCTGAACCTCTATCCATTTCGTGTCGGTGTAAGGAATCCAATTCAGCCGTGTCGTAAGCTCTGGTTTTCTGTCCTTCAACGTCTTCCATGTATAATCTATCTTGTTCGTCCATTCTACTTCTTCTGGAATGGTCGTAAACAGGACATTCTGTTAATCGTTGGGCTTCGATGTTCATCTGTATGTCATTCGGTTGACCGGGAGGGTAGGCGACGTCACCAGGAAGCGAGCAATTCTTCACGTTTCTTTTGTTAAATTGCCAGTTTCTTCTCGTGGGATCGGCACTCCACGCTTGTTTCCTCCCATTCCACGATACTGCAACACGAGGAGAAAATGTAATACACGGATGAGGATCGAATGCCATTGAATTAGAATCGCTTAGAGCTTTAAATATTCAGCACATTTTCGGTAAGTTAATTGCTACAGGAAACTGTGCAGGTATTGATAATATAGCAGATAACAAAATCATTAGAGCTGCAGTACTAAAATTACACTAGATAATTTCTAATTAACACCTGTCCACCGAAAATACACAAAATAATTAAACATAGCTTATGTAATAATTCAGTAATGATACAATTCAAAATCTAGTAAATTATTTTCTGATAAATAACCAAATTTGTAAAGGTGTACAGCTACCTTCTGTAGGCACGGCTGGTTGTCGATGAAGGTGCCGCTTCGGTCTACCATCCGACCTCGCGAGTAACGTTTCCGAAGAATGTACCCTTCTTTTCCTAGGTGCCATGTAAAATGGACATCCAGGATGGATGCAGCAAATGATCAAAATGGCAATGGCCAGAAGCATCAGCAAGCCCAGAATGATCAGCAGCCAAAGTAGCAGCTTGTTTTCTGCTTTGTACACAGTCTGAAACAAACACCAATTTTTTTTCTTTTAATTTATACGTGTACCTCAACATTAGACCAATGAACGTTGAAAATAAATGAGAAGAATCGATTATCATTTAGTTTTACTTGTACATAAATACGTACGTACCACTTCTTCACTTTGTATACTGGTGATGGTGTTGTTAATTATAGATGTTTGCATATTGTTGTTACCGTTGCGTGGTGTTCCATCAACTGGAGGTTTCATATTGTCGATGATCATTGTTGTATTTGTTAGTGTATCCATCGTACCATTAATTATTCCGACACCGTTGGCAGCTAAGGCTTCGCGAATTTTTTCCACGTCCACTAATGGAGTTCCCGGTTCTGTTTGTTCCACACGAGCCACGACGATGCTTCTGAAATGGAAAATTTCAATTTCTTACATGTAAAAGAAGGTAAGATGCAAGTAAGGTATTGGTTTCACAAATTTTGTTCAGAAGAAAGGAATAAGAAGGAGAAAATGGTAATAACTAACTTGACGATAGACATACCACAACTGTCGAAACGACGAATACCAGAAATCATAAAATTTGTTAAGATACTTTCGTCAAAATGGATGTTAACTTCTGCCAAGACAAAGACTCACTCTATTATATTAGTATACGTTTCATTCTGTATTTATTTAGTTTTCTAGTTTATTTTTAACTTGATACCAAGTGTGCATAAAATGTCGACAGTTCTAGGGTGAATTCACAAAAGCAGAACCATATTTATATCGTAGAATATTTTAATTAGCATCATTTTTAACTAGTCTATGGCTTACCAGAGTTTTATAAGTGTTGTTTGAAATAAAACCTAATAAATTTTTCTTCTACAGTTTATATTTCACAAAAATAATTAAAACTGATCTTTTTCACTGTGATTTCCCTTGTCAGTAAGGATTTCTGATGTAATTATGAATAATTAAATTATGGAAACTTTATGTCAAGTGTAAATGAATTACTAACTTCTTTCCTCCTCCAGGAAGAGTGTTAGAAGTTCCAGGTGGATTTTGTTGAATATAAGGTCTAGTTTCTAATACAGTCACCCGTCCACCGGTAATGGTTGCCAAGGTTTCAGCGGTTTTTGTCGAGTCTGGCTGCTCTCCTGGCACCACGAACATCATTATACGAGCTTCCATAGCAATTCCACTGAGGATACGAATTTGTGTCACGCTCGAAAGATGCGGAACGCCTGTGAAAATTGATGCCATTTTTTGAAGTTTTCAAGAATTAGGGTTAAATAAAAGATTCAGCAAAGTAACCTAAGTTATTAATTTTAGATTATACCAGTTAATTTATGATATTAATGTTATACATTCTATATCTGAATATTAAAATTTATTTGATATTAATTAATCAAACAAATTTTCGTTTGACACATGCTAGATTTTGTAGTCAATAATAAATTTAAAGAACTGGGGATTCTATGCAGATTGAAAGTTTTGGAATTTTATAAAAACTGGTGATTTAGTAACAAAAAATGTAAAATGAAATTTTCAGAAACTATTCTTTAAAAAATCAAGCTTTGAATATACAAATTTTGTGTCTGTTTGTAATTTGTAAACAAATGATCATGAAAATTAATTCGAGTTAATTATTCAACGATAGAATACTAAAACAATAAAATGAAAATTTGTTCACTTACCCAAATCATATGCTCTGGAAGTGAGAGTGTACAATGGGTCTTCGTTAGCTCGTTTCTGTCTTTCTTTAATTACTTTCATTATTACATCTTTGGACAGATTCGGATCAGATTTGTTTTGATTATTTATCGACGATTCATTGCCACTTATATGAACAGACGATTCTAATAGAGCTTTATTATTATTTCTAACTAATTCTTTATCACTTTTTTTAGAAAACTTATCATGAGCGCTTTGTTTCTTTCGTCTGATCTTCGTAATTGGCGATCGAAGAATCAGTTCACCGCTCGTTTCGTTCAAATAAAATTTATTTTCGTAATTTCCATGTATCAATTCGTATCTGACCACGTTGTTGGGTGGTTCGGCGTCGGCGTCGATAGCCTGCAGAGTAATTTCATAGTTAACTTTTGTTTTGTTCAACTTTCCACTTTAACTATTTTATCAAACAACGAATTTCATTCTATTTAATTATCGTACTCAAATTCTTTTGTATAATGATATCGAACAACAAACAGATTAATAACCAAACTGTGAATATTCTATATTCACCTTTATAAAAGCTGGTGACGTAAAGTTTGATAAATCAGAGTTCAACATAAATTCATAAACGTTCCTTTCGAATACAGGCACGTTATCATTGACGTCAAGTAAGTTAACAATTAAAGGAACAACTCCTCTGTTGCCGTTGCCATTCTCATCCCGGGCTTCCACAGATAACACGAGCCTCGCTGCCATTTCACGGTCCAATGATGATCCCATCGAGACAGTTATTAATCCTGTATCAGAATCCATAGTGAAAGCCTCGCTCCCTTCGCCTGTTATACTCGTGTATCGAATGCTGCCGTAAGCACCTGTATCTTTGTCAGTCGCGTGTACCTATTTCGTATAAGGATAAAAGAACAATAAATTACAATTTCTACATTTTATTATAGAATTTATACAATTTCTTTTTGTCGAGAGCCAAAATTGAACATTTAACGAGAAATGAATAAATGTTTTGACCAACGCCTCTAATTTTCATTGTAGAGTTTAATCATTAGAAATACATATGTTTCACCTGAATAACGCGTGATCCAGCCGTCACATTTTCCGATAACGTTACTTCGTACGATTCCTCTTCGAATATCGGTGGATTGTCATTAACGTCTCTTAAAAATATAGTAACCGGAACGGACGCTGAGAGATTTGTTGCTGGACCAACTTCTTGAGCTACTATCTGTTGATATCATGCATACAGGATAAAAATTAAACGATGTTTATATAAAGTAATAAATATAATTCATTCTCAATTGGAGCATACCTTGAAGAAAAAGAATACTTACTTTGAAAGATAAGATTTTGTATAATTCGTAATCAATCAGTGTGTTATCACGAACGGTGATAACGAAATCTGCTGTACGTTCTGCAACCGTTGGATTTATCTCAAAGGTATTATTGTTGTTTTCTAATTTCAATGCAAATACCCCCGCCTTCCCGATGTCCTCGTCTTTCACCCTAGTCGAATACTGTTCGCCAAAATTGATCACCGTGCCTGGCTCTAGATTTTCGTCGATCGTTGCGATATAACTGCAATGAAGACACGAAACAGTTGGTTGATTTGCACGAATTATCAACGGAGAAGTATTAATTGGATATAAATAAAGTATCAGTTGATATTTATTTTAATTTTAATCTAACCCTTAAAATGCCCCTGTATTCATAACCCGTGGGTTAATTAACTCTAAAATAATATTCAAAGAATATTCTACATAAAAAGTCTTGTAAAAATTTGAAATAATTTGATTAACACTTTGGAACTTTGAATATTACAATTAACCAATGGTATTCTTAATAATTAGTTCTGTAGTTATTATAATTAAATAATATTTATCATAGTTCAATGAAAATGAAATAATTCCTGTTTCAGGTACCAACTTATCGCTCTCGAAGTATGGTGGACTGTTGCCTGGTTCTCCAAGAAGAAAACCAACATCAACGACGGTTGCCTGGGCTGGTGGTTCTTCTCTACTTCTTCTTAATTCTTCGGCAACAACCGTGAGCACTACCGGTGCACCAACGTGCGTAATTTGTGTAAGCTCTTCCAATGGTCTGGCGAGAGTAATTTCCCCTGCAATTATAATCAGAACTCTGTACATAAACAATGAACTCGAAAGATTGTCGTAAACGATTGTTATTAATGTGACTCACTGTATGTAAAATAGAAAACAAGCTGTAACTATATTTCCTACGAGTATAAACTAGAAACTTATCAATTATTAAAGGAATAACATACATGCTTAATTTTTCATGGCTACATTGTATTGCTCGTACGTTCGAACAGCGAACTGTGTTTAAGCTTCCCCTGGTATCGAATTACTTTTTTATTATGAATAATACATTTCGGTCAACGACCTCCATCATTTATGCACGACGCGTAAATATCATACATGCAATGGTGGACATTTTTCGTAGTATACCGCAAAATGGAGTTCAATAAGAGTTGAGATTGTTTCTATTAATATTCATTATGGAACACTACCTGTACGTTTTATATACTTTCACCCCTACACGCATCACTCGGGCAAAAATCGTTAAAATTTTTCGTTTCACCCTCAGTTACCATGTGTGCAGCACAGGGACATTGTTTTATAATTTTTATTATTGTCACAGTCTCTGTTGCGTAACAAAATAATTAATTAGTCCTTTCTGTCAAACATAAACGATGTATATTGTTATCTAAGAAATTTCATTTTGACTATATCAAATCTGACCTTATCGTGGCATTTCAGGATTAATTTTATTTACAAAGGAATAGGCAATATTTTGTAATTGATGTAATTGAAACTATGAGATAAAAGGCTATGAGCTAAAAATATTTCGTAATTTGAGGTTCCGTTTTCACGAGATAAGCAATATAATTATTCAAAAAAATTGTATAAAAAGAGCTGTAAAAGGGACTCTTACTTATGTAATTAATATTGTGCTTCTGAATTATTCATTTCCTTAAAAAGGAGCACCTTTACACGCGTATAAAAACTTCGTAACTGTAATAAAAGTTAAGGATGCCTTTATCGCGTCTCTTCGTTGCCTTGACAGGGAAAATTATGGCTGTCCATTAACGTTCCAGTACAGCCGAAAGTGGACACGTGTATCACCTTTATTCTTTCTGGACCTACTTCCTTCCTTTTTACCATTTCCCTCTGACAGGTGTACACGCTCACGCATTCACACACCCCTGAAGAGGTCGTGTGCTTCGTGTCACGAAATGATAAGCATCGCAGCCTGAAAAGCAGAGACTGACCCCTAACTACGATCGATACCGCGTTGTAGACCGTCAAGACTTTACTCTGACCGCTTCTATCGAGTTTTCTGGCCACTTCCTCGCCTGACTCATTTTCGGTTCCATGAAAAAAAAAAAAAAGAAATCAGATCACCGACCCGAGACCTCAGATAGCACGTTCGTGCGGACCGTAATCAGACCGGGAACAACCGTGTAAGATTGCTTCGTTTATTCACAGACCCTTTCGCGCCTCTCGTTTTTCCTTTCTACGAGGACGTAAAACGTTGCGATTTTGGAAAATTTGTCGCACTGCGCGATGTTATCGACGAAAGGACAAATCTTCTAATGGAGAATCGGACCGATGACGTTTTATCGATCAACCGTGGTAGAATTCTTTTAACCGCCCGTATGTTTTCTTTTATTTTTCAGTGTCCTGAGATTGATTACTTTGAGTAATTTTCTTGCTTGCGTTCTTGGGTAAATTGCCACTTGATGATTTGCCGTTGCAAACAAGGATCGAAGAAGCGATAAATTATTTTCGCGTGTTAGTCATCGACCGAATAATTCTTAAACAATCGGGTCACCCTGTGTCCAAGTGTGTGTATCTGTGTAGCTATGAATAATTCGTTGCTGATAGCGGGGCTGTAAAACGCAATTGAAGAAGTCGTAACTCGCAGTTTCAGCTAATTTTCGTCGAGTTTTATGAAATTTTAACACTTGCTGTTAGTCGATCAAGATTTTACGCTCGCTCTATCAAGATTTCTTTCTGTTTATAGTGTCTTGCGTGCTTTTGTAATTCATTGTTGCAACGTGATAATGTATACGTAGCATTTGCAATTATATAAAAAATTGTTTGTGTTGGGGCTGAATAAATCTGTTCGTTTTTAAAGGAAGTTTTAAAAGAGCAGCGTCTCGGAAATTTTTTTTGTAGAAAGTCCATATTGCATTAAATAATCGTTATCAATAATAAACGAAAGAATTTGTTGAATTAACTGAAAGTAACAGTAATAGAATTTTCTCTCTTAAGGGATATAACTTTGTTAATTTTTTAAATCAAACACTGTTTTCCAATTTGTCTACAAAGCATATTTCAAATACTAAGTTAAAGAAACCGCAATGGACCGATATTATGACAACTTCAATTTTCCAGTTACTATTTCAGAGCTCTTGATATACTGTCTTACCGCTTGTTTCCGAGATGTTGAAGAACGGTGTAAACGGATTGCTTTCAGACACGAGACCGTACACGATTTCACGTGGAACTCCTTTATCTCCATCTTCAGCGTGTACTCGTAATATTATATCCCCCTGACATTGAAATATAAATATAATATTTTTCATATCATCTGTGTGCAATATTGTAAATATGTGTTCGAACAAATGAGCTTTAATTGGTTTAACGATTCCTTGTTATACAATAATAAACAAAAATATTGGCAAAAATGATATTTCGTATTTCAAACTAACAAAATGATAATAATATTCGTATATAAGTAATATTAAATCAAAGTGAATTCCAATGTGCAAGAAATGATAAGAAACAGAATACTGCAAATGAAACTGAAGCAGGATAGTAGATAAGTAAATTAACGACTTACAGATTGTACAGAATTGTTAATTCTTGTTAAAGGCGGTGCCAATGTAAAAATCGGAGGAACATCCTGAACGTCCTGTACAACCACAACTACGCTTAAACCTGCAATATTTCTGGTATCTTTCCCAGGTTCCGTATATGGGTCCTAACAAGTAAAATGTTTTATTCAAAAATTCTTGAAGCTCTTGTGAATTACAGTAGACCCTCTTTTAACGGCTTCCTATATAGGATAGGAGTTTATATAAATTCAAAATGTACAAAGTGCTCCAATATTGATGGTACAAATGGTCATAGGAAAATCCAACGTGAAACAATAAGCTAAAAATATGAAATGAAATTTTTTCATTTTCGAAGCATTAATTAACCCTTTCACAGGCAGCCTATTCCTAATTCAAGCTTCGATGTTAAAATTTCCATCGGGAAAATGAAAATCAACGTCAAATATGTAAAAAAACGTTAGTTTGAAAATGTTACTTTATTTTTCTTTAGATGCAAAAACCTCTCACGATTAACTTTGTCGTGAAAAATAAGCTCTGGTGAAACTTAAAATTGTCTTAAACAATTATTGTTTTTAATAAAATTGCAGATGTATTACTGGCACTTAATTGTTCCGCTTTTTACGAAAGGGTCAAACTGGAAGCGACTGAGAGAGAGTCTACTGTATTCATTTCAATCATTCATACCGTGGCATACATGGTGAGAGTGTACATAGACTGCGTCTCGAAATCTAGTTCTCCGATTAAAGTAATTACTCCGCGTGTTTGAATGGGCGTTTGTCGTTGTCTTATAGTAAAAAGTTCTTTCGGTTGCTGAAACCACAGTGTCGAATTGCAATATTAACATCACCATTTCTGAATTTATTGCAATTTATAGAACAAAAATAATGAATTCTGTTCATTCACATTGTTCTACATCCTTGTAATTTATACGGTTAGGATAATCATATTATTTTTACTTCAAATTAACATCAAATTCTAAGTATATAGAAACATATGTATGATTTTTATGTCATTGTTACATGCAACTGACGATTGAATTTTACCAAATCAAGTAATAACTCACCCATAGTTCAATGTAAACAGGTTTCCCGCTCCATGGATTGGCTCTCACCAAAAGATAATCCAATTCTTTGCCCGGTTTAGTATCCTGTATGCGTAAATGCGATCACCTTAAAGTGCTGATTTTATAAAGGGTTAGTTAAAGAAACATATTAAACAGAACTTAAATTTTATCAGAAATTAGAACCAAAATTTGTCTGTACGAATACATAAAAATGATTTTAGAAGGAGTTAAAATGTTGAAAAAATAAATAAGGACGATGTGTTGTATAATTGACTAATGATGAGTACAAAAAGAAAGCGGAAGTGATGCTTCAACAGGGCCGATAAGGTAAACGGTCGTGCTATTCGTTAACAGTTAAACCAATAAATAATTACCTCTGGAACCATTATTAAGGAGGGTATGTGCGGGAATATTTTATCACGTGGGGTGGTGGAGTTCGTAACGGAAATAGTAGCCTGCATCGAATTCGAGTCACCCTTCGTGTCTCTAACCCTTACTGCAAAATCGTGAAGACGGCCAGGAACCAATCGTTTCGTTAGAATCACGTTAGCTTGACACACTTTGTTGTACAACGTGCATGGTAAATTGTCAATCCTTACAACAGGTGTGATTGTAGCTGTACAAATAAAAAATACTGTGCTTCATTATCCATTCATTTGTTACAATAACAACATACTGCAATACTAATCCAAAACTATATCCTTGAATGATAATTCAAATGTTAATTAAATATTTATATCTCTGTTGTTTTGTTTAGTGATTGTTCGTAACGATTTACGACACTAACGTACACGAATAAATGGAAGAAGAAGAACCATCGAAATTTTAAGTGAAAGAAACCTAATATCCTTAATTCTTAAAAATATAATATTCCAAAGTTTGTAAGTTCCTAAGAATATAATATTTCACCTCTTAACTGTACATAATATTATAAATAAAGTTACAACATTTTTTAGAACAAATGTTTACCAGTTATTTCGAAGACAAGTGGAAAATCCGCATCTTGATCAGTCGCGCGGAGTCGAAAAATGACTGAATCTACTTCCGCATCCGCTGGAACCAGAACTAATCCCATATCTGTGGATGTATCAAAACGTGGACGAGCACCCTTTGTCCACGCGAAAACGAACCCGAAATAAATCCATACTCTGCACCATTCTCCTACAAAGGGCATTCTGCAAAGAAAATATTATTCTTCCCAGCAATTTATTCAATTTTTAATCGGTTAACTCTTTACTGACATACCACTTCTACGCTTGACACAATTTGATACGCAATATTAATTATTTAAAGTGAAATAAGTACTAAAGCCCTGGTTAACTTTCTGCTCCAATTCTCTCAGAAATAATAGGAATGGTATTTAAACAATGAGACAGAACGAACAATACGGTAAGAAATGTTTATTGAATTTTATCAGTTTGTTGCGTTAATGAAAAGATCGATATCTCGTTACACGTGTTTCCCTGTTTCTTTCCTAAATATTTCAACGATAGCCCGGTGAGTTCAAGCCCTTTCAAGTGACTGACAGTCATTCCATTTATCGAATGAGTAATTATTTACGAAGAACTGCTGGTCATTCCTCGATACCGCGTGATAGGGCGCACCTCCCTCCTTTCTAATGAAAGCAGTCTTAATTTTCTCATGATAATCCGAGTAAATTGTTTTCCGTAACGTACTTGAGACTCTTTTTTATTAATGCAGTCACTGATAATCTTTATTGCAGCTACTTTTTATAATAATTAAACAATCGCATAAATCAATTCCTTAAGTTTTGTGTTTAAAAATTGAAACAATCTTCGAAATCTTTAATTATTTATTCAAATCACTTTTCGAAGAAACATAGGTTCCGGTGCTTATAATACGCAAAGCAATAAATAGAATAATACTATTGCTGTTAGATTCCGAATTAGATAAAATCGCAAATATTGATTTTATGATCAAGAAAGGAGGTCGTGACCATTCATTATTAGAAAGTAAAATGTAGTCAACAGTTTTCGCGAAGTCAACGTACTTTGTAGTAACCGAAAATCGAATCGAGATTTTCGATTATGTCGTTTGGGATGTAATAAAAATATAGTGAGGTGTATGAAAGGGTGTAACTTTTGCAAGTGAACAAACAAACACTTCTTCGATATCAAATGTTTGTTAATACAATCACAAGAACAGAAAACATTGTTATAGGAAATGTAGAAGTGAGTAGCTCCAATTAGGGTTATTCGCATAAGAGTTAATTAAGTAAATTTTGAAGTTGACGTAGGATTTTTGTACTACAATAATATAGTTTTCATAGTTCGTGTATTACAAGTTCTCTGTTTAACAGAAATATACCATGAAGAACGTTTCGCGATGACACGAATTTCAGCAATTAGAAAATACTGCATACCATGCACAACTTGTTCAAAATAAATACAACCAAAGGTTGTAAAATATGATTAAATTTTTTTCTAAATAATAACACGTAGTAATTTAAGATAATATCAATTTATCCTTTGTTATATTTGAAAACGATTTTCATATTTAAGCTATTAAATACATTTTAAGAAGAAAAGAACTTAAAATTGTTTATTAACCTGTTAGACTCTTCGGAAACCCCCTTTTCAATCAGCACGAAACCATGTCAATTCTCTGTTATTCATATTTGTCTACTGTCTATCGCCCAAAGGCGCTCAAATCGTTCAATCTTGAAGTATACCTACCTTCACGAACTTACACCGATGTAATTAACACTGTGTCATGCTTTTGCCACGTGCCGATGAAATCACGATAAAGCGGGGTCTATAAGTCTGTGTGCCTTTTTCACTATAATTATTCCTGTGAGTAAGAGTATGCATAACTTGTATCGTTATCAGCAATCTTTCCCCATTTATCTATCAAGCCCGAACCGTATTTCCTTGGCAAAAAATTCAGTATTTTTAGGATCTATGAATCACTATATGAATTTTGTATACATTTGGTAAATAATAAAAATTAGATATAAATTAACTAATTTCTTTGAAATTGGATGTTTGAAACAATTGTTTTCAAAGGAGAAGGATATTAATTAATGATAAAGTACTAATTAGAAGAAACGATCTGTTATCGATCCACAGTGATTTGTCTATAAGAAGAGATCCTTAATTATTATATTTATAATATCGTCTTGTAATATTAATACAAAAATATTTAATTTAATTATCTGTTATTGAGTTTAATTCTCACATACCATTTGAATTTTGTATTACTTTAACAAAGGTAAATAATATTTTACTTAATGAACATATTTTTTTCAATAGAAGTCAGTAGATTTCACAAAAATAGAATGTTTTATTAAAAAATTCTTAGATATTGAATTTGTATCTCTGATTGATACGCTGTTAAAATGAAATGTGATTTTCAATTTATTGAGTTCGAAGAACTTCGATGAAGTATTGACGAACGACAATGATTAGAATGGTTATAAATCATTTAGATCGAATTAAATTTAAATAGACTTTCATTCGAGCAACCGAATGCCGATGAATATTTAAGATTGTTCGTTTCGTGCTGCTATATCGTAGATAAATATGGATTCCAGTCTTTGACAGAGGATTGAGCTTGAACTCTACCATTGTGCATAAGAATTTAATGATATCGCTACTGGTCATTGCCCACTTTAGATGGATCGATTTGATTTTTTCCCCCTTTGACGTTTGACACGCAGCTACGTATAGGTATTATCCGATGTTCGCGTGGAATTGACATATTCACGTATTTCCGTCAGAATCCTGAATTTTTCGTCTGTAAGCAAACGTCCCTTGTTAATTTCACCCTTTCGCGTTCCACGTAATAAAATTGCTCGAAAAGCACCAAATTTTGTAACGATCAAATAATATAAAATGGAAAAGAGAAGATAACTGAGAAATCTAAGGAATCAGACACTGGTTAGTTGATTTTCCAATTAATTGCAATCTTCAAGAAAATAAAATGATTGCACAAGGAAAACCTTTAGATTATTCGTTTACACATGATAAATCTTATTTGCTTGCAGTTCATTCTGAACGAGTATTTTAACATTAACGAGACAAAATATTTATTGTTAATTATATTTATGAAACGGTCAAACACTCTTCGTGTAACGGAATGTGGAACGATCAAATATCTTTGTTAGTGGGAGACGTAATGTCGTGTTGACATGCCACGCTTGCTTAAAAGTACACAATACGCGTCAACTAAAACACTTTAGCCGTACACGTACACTCATTGCATACGATTATTTAAAACAAATGTATTTACAAGGAACTTCCAATTTGTACTACACAGAGGGTCCAAAGTAATAAATTTTAGCTATAACAACAAAATCGTAATAGATATACAAAATAATAACGGACGAGTTTTAGTAAGATGTAATGTACTAATAGTTTGACAGTATTTATATTAATGATATTTATCTGTGAAAAATTGAATTTATTATATTATCTACAAATTTCTTGTTGACTTCATCTGTTTTAAAAAACATATTATGAATTAATTCTATGCTGGTAAACTCTTTTTTCTGATAAATAAAAATAGCCTAACTCAGCTTAACAATTACTACTATGGCAATTTTACTTTCTTCTCAGTTTTGGTCTTTGAAGCTCCAATTTTAAAGAAGACTGTGTATAATATTCATAAACACGTGGCTTACGTTATGTGTCAAATTTACGTAATATCATGCAAACAACAGCGTTATAATTGCTTCAGAATTGCTCGATCTAAACGTACCTGATTGCAGAATCATTCAGTATCGCGAGAACGTAAAGCAATACATGTTTGCCAGGACATTCGCCGATCGTCCATTCAACACATTCTCGAACGATATTCTTTCCCGCGTAAAATTATTCTTACGCGCCAGTAGCGTGCACTTTTCATGGAAAAGATGCTCGTTTAATAAACAACGAAAATTCACTTTGACATGATTCATCGACAAAAATCAACAGAACTATTAAAATAACAAGATAACCGTAACATCTGATTATAATTAACAATCGTGCAAGAAAACGTCGAACAAAAGCACCTCTCGTTCAAATATAACAACACTCTCGTCACGATAAAATTTCTATAATCGTCATCCTTTTTAATGCGTTTAATTTATAATTCGACTTTTCGTTCCAATTGATACTAACGTCACAGGTTTATTTCAACGTTGGACTTCGCGTTAACGGTTAACCGTGGTCGAGGGCCGACATGTTCGAGGATTGTGGAAGAACACACCACTTCACGTGGTCGCGAACGCCGCGCATGTGAAGGGGTTGTCCCGTTCGACCCACGATACGAACCCTGTACATTTGTGTCACGTGTACATCACGTCATCCCGGCCAACCCCTCCACAAGTTGCTCAAGTACGTCCACCTTTTCCTCCTGGATCACTGATTTTCGCTGACTGATTTGATTATACGTTTCCATTCTACCCTGCTATCGTTCCAGTAAAGCGCGATTTATTAGGTTGGTAGATATAAAACATCGTTCCCTAAAGTGAAATTTTCAAAAATACTTTTCCATGTGATACGGTTGTACATTGCACCTACGTACTAATTACATACTTCCTGAATAGGTAGTGTAATTCGAAAATGGTATAAAATAGGGTAAACGTGAAGTACATGCGTGTATGAAGTATTTACACATGTATAGTAGCAGTAGATTTGGTTATTGGATCGAATTTAGCATGCGTTATTTATAATTAAAATATGGAGCATGGATAATTACGATCAAACGTAGGTCTGGAAGGAGTAACGTCAGAAATAAGTAGTCTAAGAATATCATATCTCAGACTTCCGTACAACCGGTTCCAAAGTGAACACTGCAAGGCGAAAATTACATCAATAGGGATAGAACTGATATACGTTGTGTGAATACATTCATGCATATTAATATTTTATTAGGCTAACTGCGAGGAATAGGTGTTTCTGTTGTACTCGTAATTAAAATATTATGCACTAATAAAGCATACTTAATTTAGTGAAAACTATATTAAAAGATGCAAGAAATTAATGGAACTTAAAAATATTTTCGAGTATTTCTAAATAGAAAATAGACGCATAGTCGTTTCTACTGCGATAGTCAAGGTGGCAAGGAATTAATTATTACACCTTATAATTCAAGACTTAGCTGATAGAAATGCGTCACATTAGTAATTTAAAGTTTATGTAAAACATGCCGCATAATTAATACAATGTTTCATGCAAAAATCATTCTAAGGTGATGAAATTATAATTTGACCTTAACAAGTACATCGATGCTTGATCCTTAATGTTCTCATTATAACTTCATAATTATGCAACGCATACGTACGAACGATTATTTATGTTCCAAAGTTTTTCTGATAAAGTGACTGTGAAATTCAAGACACAGGTTACTGACTAAACAATTTCTGATACGTTCTACTTGATCATACATACTATATTAATTAACTTAAATTATAATGATGGTTACGCAGAATAATTTTACGCGTTTGCACTTATTCTGATTGCATTTTTACCAACTCTGTCTGTTTAGTAATTGCATCACATTCTAAATACCATCGTATCACTCTTTCCTTTTCTTTCCCTAAACTTTACATCAATTTCCCTCCTACGCATCCCTATCATCAAAAGGTATCGAAGGAAATATCTCAGAAACTATGTATTATAAAATAAAACCGTAGATCTGTTCTTTTAGCTGCAATCGCATGCAGTTTAATGCCTACAAGAATTCTCCAATATTTCGAAAATATCGTTCACTCTTTTATCATTTCGTACTTTAACGAAAGGCAAAGAGCATTCGCGATAAAATGCCGATTATCGACGTAATACCGCAAGGTAGACTAACATCGATGAGTCAGGACTTGAGAAGTCGGGGCATTAGTAGCTACGCAGCCCCTAATAAGAAAGGGTTCTTTAACGTGGGGGTCGCGTGATTTGTTTCCTGTGCAGAACAAATATTAACGATAGACATCTTACGTTCGATTCCTACGCTAATCATCGGTTTGGGACGAGATAAGCTCCGTATGATTAAAGGTGTCGATGTAATTACATACATAACGACGATGCCAAAAACGATAGGAATTAATTGCATTTCGCATGATTGCGATTTGACGGTGTCTTTCTCGAAGCTGCGTTAACACGTTGATTGCCACGGATGCCACCGATAATAAAATTAAAAGAAATTTTAGTAGTATTGGTATCGTACCAGTTATGCAAGATAATAAGTGGAAAGCTTAAGTTTAAAAATGAAACCATCGTTCTCCGAATAATTGCAATTATATCGTGTCGTGCTACACACGGCTGTTTTTACTGCGAAGGGAAGTTTAAATTCAAAAATGAAATGACCGTATTCTGAATAATAATTGCAATTATAGCGTGTTGTATTACACACGGCTATTTTCACCGTGGTCGATGCGTTAACACGTGCACTTAAAGATACGAACAATCATTTCATAAATTCAAGTTTTTAATTTAATGCCTATCTTACGTTATTGATCGAACAACAATATCGTTCATAGTTTTGCATCAAATATGTTAAGAACTGTTAAATTGCAATAACTTATTGCAATACTGGGATCAAGACGTTAAATACATCCTAAGTTTCTCACGGAATAACAGAGGTGTGTGAAAGCAATAGTGCTATAAATTGCATTAAATTATAACGTTTAAAATTCAGTGCCGCATTAATATGGCGTCAAACGATATGTGAATTTTTGAATTATTACAAGCAGTGGAATTAACATAAGCTCAAACAAGAGAAAGGAAACAGAGGAATATGGTTTGTCGATTTAAGGGGATTAAGGTAGGTAGCTGAAGGTGGAAGAAGAAGTTAACGAAGCCAGTGGAATGAGGACATTCGGGTGAGCTGTTATGGCATGTCGAGTTTGCGGCACGTACACATAAAGGGCTAATGCATGCAAATTGTGCATAGAATAAATGCATCGCCAGCGGTGTCGTGGTAGTGTAAAACGGAATCGGCAGTAGCTACGATATAACCATAGGAAATAACGATTATTTATCACTTCCTAGGACGTACGGTGTAAAAAATTACCCGTCTCCAGTGTTTACGGCAAGATTAAGAGGTTGATGCATATTCGGAAGAAAATGCGTACGTTAAACGTACGTACGATGCAAGTAACGGTCAATGTTAATTACTTTTTCAACACTTTGCCGGGAAAAAATGATATTCAAGTTATGTCACTGATAAGCGATCGCGAATAACTTACTAAAATCGCTACTTTTTTAGGTACCTTCTAATTTTATACATTATTCAAAAGGCAGTTAAGTATACTAGGAATTATGGGACAGTCTTATTTCATCTTTTGACTTCAGTAAGGGAGATATTTTATCTGCACATAGAGCGAACAATTTTTAAGAAACAAATTGAAGTTATAGAATAAATTTCTAAAATTATACTGAAACGAATTAAGTTTTTTTATTTATTAACACGATTAACTGCAATTGTGAAGGATTCTATGTTTTTTGGAAAATCTATTTTTCTTTTTTTTTTTCGAGAATTTTTAATAAATTTTGACAATTATTTCTTCTATTCTTCCTCTATGTTCGAAAATGCTGATAATTGTGTCGATGTAAAGTATAAATTATATTGCTCTGATAATTTTTAACGATCGTTCCGGCGGATTGAAGATCCGTTACACTACTGATTTTAGTGGTAACGCTAGTAGGTTATTCCGCAAGCAGTCTGGGCCAGTGAAGGATTGAAAAGGAGTGGTACTAGGGAATGATTCGAGTACTGGCCAGTCGCTTATATAGCCAGCAAAGATTAGCATAAGGTTGCACGCGAGGCTGACGTTCATGAATACGATAAGGGAGTAGGTGCCCGTTTCCTCGGCTACCTTACCTTCCAACCTACAAGCGGCTGTGCGTACGACTTTTGACTCGTTCATTTTCTGTCTAATAAAATGTACACCCTTACGTCAAGTCATGCTTGTAGAATTTTATATTCGAAACTATATTCCATGAAGTAAATTATGATATAAATATATTGCACGCAGGTATAAGTGATGCAAATAATATATTAATCATGGAATATATACACTTACATTTAAAATCATAAATTAACCGATTTACCATTCATATATTCGATTCAAGATTTCTTTTCCTTTGTAAAAATTATATGCAAGTTTTTGGCGGAAAAAGGACTAACAATTTCTGTAAGATTTTCTATCTTCTTCGTAGTGTGGTAACAAAAGTTAAATAATCGCAAAAGAGATTTAGTTATTTTTAGAATCTGCAGAAAAGTATTACAACGCTTTGCATAATGAATAGTATTGTAAGTAATATTTTTGAGTACGAAAAATGAAATTAAGCAAAAAAGTGTGCAACTTAAAGTACCTTGATTGTTCTTATGAACTTTTTTTCATATTATAAATATTTGAGATAGTATACAATGGTATTGTATATAATCTCCCCTATCTCTATGATAGTATATAATCTCCCCTTGGTCAGAAGAAGAAACATACTGAAAATTTCGAGAACAACGCGGCAAATATCGATAATTAATATTACCATTACTGTAAAAACTAATCAATACAATTAATCATTACTTAATCAAATGTGCAGTTCAATCTTCAAGACACTCCTACAGGATTCCTTGATGTTTGTCGCTTTTGTTTTGAAGAAGAATATTCTCTTCCTATATATTTAAAGAACTTTTCTTATTCTTTCCATGTTCTTGATCCACAGTCGAGAAAATTCTCACAAATAATGAATATCCTCCGCAGCGTTGATTCTTTATTTTTGACGACCAACAGTGTGCTTAGAATTTTTCGACACGAAACATTAAAATCTGTTAGAACTTATCTTTGTAAACCGGCCATGGCACCCGAACGCTTAAAATTTAGTTTATTCCGAGGTTAATTGTAGGTTAGCGTGTAGAACGAAATAAATGTTAAACATAAAACTCTCTCATTAACCCACGCGAACATCCACAAGGGTAAAGGGAATCGGTAAGTGTGACTGACCCATCGAGGTCAGCTTTACGTACGGCTAATTTGCATTTATACAATGGGGTTCTTCTTTTACCGGTATTCCGTGTCACGATTAAATCTGCACGGATTGCTCCCTAGATAAAGATCTGATTAAAAAAATATACCATGGAAATAAGCTTCTTGGTTGATCTTAAACTGGACTTGCCTCGTCGTTGAAATCAAGGGATAGTTGTTTTGATTGTAATTAAGACTTTATCCAGGTTAAGCGCCATCACGCTTCACCGTTATGCGATCCAGTTAAGGGTTGTACATTGGGAATATCCTTTTAGGGGTTGAGTTTTATTTTATCGATCTTAGATTTCGCCTCCAAATTTACAGCGGCCAGGAATTGGATAACATCTCCTCACTCATTCGTATCTATTTAATTTCAATTATTTAGATGCCTTTTAAATGCTGACGAATATTAATTGTTAAAGAAATGAGATTCTATTATTTCAAGATATTTTAAATGTAACTAGTTCACAAAAATATTAGTATAATGATAGTATTGTAAAAATAAATCAGATATTAGAATTGTACTGGACAATGGTAGTAAAATACATTTTTCAAAATGCATAAGGGGGTTAATAAACAGTATAAAGAAGTTGCATCCTCGCGTCAATTTTTTATTCCTCGGAAAGAAAGAAATAAAAAGGTGTACAAAGATCTGTAAATTGTTAGTTTGTGTGCAGAGATCATCGATAAGTCTGTTTCTACTTATGCATATTTCAAAATACGTATAAACTTCAATTGTTATCCAAACGAGGATACGTAACAACATTCACTTAAGATGATTGTTGGTATTACCTTAAACGTGAAACATAATAACGCAAATAAATAAACTAATAAAGGATCTGACAATATAAAGTACTCTTCGATGTGGTATTTAAAATCGCTATAAAATAAATTATTAAATACATTCTATTCTTTGTACGAAGTATGACTATTTACACGAATAATCTTTAATTTACACTTCCCTTACGAGTCTGCAAATATTAACATTTAAATTATATTTGTTCGAAGTGCTACCGTCGTTGTTCGATTACAGTTCAGTCGTTTCAATTTTCTTGCCAAGAGGATTGACGATTGTGTTCTGTGTTCTATAAATGGACGAACTTCGGTGAAAATCGTTTGGAATGTTTATGCTTTCCATGCTGAAAGAAAAATTTTATTTTATATCATTTCTATACTCTATACTTTGCTAAGTAAGACACATAAACAAAAGTGGTAACAATGTATGAACAACCCTGTTCTTTACAGTATATCATATAGTTTGTTGTAAAATAGCATTTACCTTGAAATTGAAGTAGTCCTTGGCTCGATATAATACGGCTTGTCTTCATTTCTTTGGTCTGTGTTAACTTCGTTCATCATTTCTTCGTTGTTCAGGGCATTTTCATCGAGGGAATCCCTCTCGGACGTGTGACTGATGGATTCGTCGCTTTTGAACCACTCGTTTTCATAAGCGTGCATCCATATGGGATTGGAACCTTCGACGCTGTGTTTATTCGTGTTGGGAACGCGTCCTGGTCCCCTAATAAATTCCGCATCCGTCGTACCTTAGAAAAATGAATGACATTCACCACAAATAAATTCAAAACAAATTGTCCCTTTTTAGTAAGTCATTCATCTTCGATGGCTGACAACGTAACGGAAAAACGTTTTGTATAACGCTCATAATTTTGATACTTACCAAATGGTGAAGCATTCGCCGCTTTCAGTTGTCTGCGAAACGAAGCCCTTTGCGACAGGCACAGAGCTATGCACAAAATTAGCAAAGCTCCCAGAAACAAGGTCAAAGTCAAAAGCCAAAATGTCGTTCCTGCTTGCTCGTACTGAACAATCGGTTGATACTGCGCCGGTTGCGTGTCGAGCACATTGAATTCTTTGAACAGGCTATCGAGCTTCTCTATATTTCTGTCGACTAATTCCAGCACCTCGGATACTTCGAGGATGGAATTGTCGCGCCTATTTACAAGGTGTATGTACAAGTCCGTTTTCGTTCGATCGACGGAACCATCGTGGTTCTCATGGACCTTGTACTCGTCGATATTCACTATCGCCCCGGTCACGTTTCCTAGCGTTCTGAAAATTTATATCCTTAAATGTATACCTATTAACACTTCATTATACATATGAATTAGAAGAAACTTTATACAGGATGTTCAGAAACGATTGTGCTATTAAATTTTAGAAACTGAATAAACAAACACCTTTTTAACGTGTTATATATCAAGAAGATTACTAATGACACCTTAAATATTTTATAAGAAAAGAAGGGAAATATTAATAATGCTAACTAAGTGTCAAATTGAAAAATTCATTTCAGATCTTTAATATCGTATCGTACCCCTTATGCTACCAAAGTGAAAATTGATGTGTGTGATGAGAAACACGAGTTGTCTCCATTTTATGACTTTTTTTTTCACTGTATTATTATGTGAAAATATTGAAGATCAACTTAACTTCTTAAACTTACTGTCTGAATGCTTCTATTCTATTTCGAATTTCCGGCGGATGTTGTCGCAACACAAAACGAACCCTTTGATCTTCTCGCAATAAATAAATAAACACCCTTGCGGTGTCCTGTAAGCCATCTGTATCATTGGCTACCACCTGTTTCGATTGAAGATTAATTATACCGATTAAACGTCATCTTATTAAGCCAACATTGGTTCAAAGCGGATTCAGCATACCATAAAATCGAAATATCCTTTCATCCCTCTTTGGGGATCAAAATTTAAACTTATTACTCCTGTGAGCTTGTTAACAAGGAAGGGTTGTAACTCGATGTCATCTAAACCCTCGGTTAGAGTCATATGCATCTTGCCTACTTGATAGTAGTTAATTATAGCGTTATCGCCAGCATCTAGATCGATAGCCTGAAACAGTAACGATCTGAAAGTAATTTTGTATTATCACTTTTCTAATTATATAAATTTCATTCAAATCGGATTCAAATATAATCAATACAATTATCAGCATTTCTATCACAATTACTTCATTACGAATTTTTCATAATTCATTGTAACGTGATAATAGAGGTACAAAGTTATTTCGTTCCAGAAATGTAAATTTTCATTTGTAAATCTAACATGGTAATTATTTAATTAAAAAATGAAAAGCACAGTTTAGGCTGCAAAATGAATTAATACGTTACCTTGACTTGCATAAACTGGGTGCCAAAATCAGCTTCCGTAGTAACTCCTCCGGTAAAGATTTTACTTACGAATTTTGGCGGATTATCATTTATATCAGTCACGTCAATGATAACTTTTAACGTAGTATCGTTCGTTTCGTCGAAGAAAGTTTCATTTGCTGGAACGGTGCTGCAGTCTTCGGTTGCTTTGATAATTAACAAATGTTGTTCCTGTTGCTCTCTGTCCAAAGTCTTAGCGGTCTAAAATAATGAACACGTTTGATGTTACTTCAAGTAACAGCATTGAAAACGAATAAATGCAGAATAAATATTTACGCTCAATTCGTGTTTAAAAATTTCAATGGCGAACAGATCATCCTCGTTCCCGCTGACTATGAAGTAACAGACTTGAGTAGGAGGATCATCGAGATCATCGACTTCGTCCCTGTCAATAGTCTCCGGAAGTAGAATCTTTTCTGATCCAGGAGGCTGTTCTTCCGTAAAGTTGATATTGAAAATGTCTACTAAAAATTGTGGTTCATAGTCGTTGATGTTTCGAACGTAAATAATCAGATCCAGATCCGAGCTAAGAGGAGTCGGGGTTCCTAGATCGTATGCTTCCACTCTGATCTGTTTATGAAAATTAAGGATTGTTGCTTATATATTATTATAAAATTGTATATTTCATTTTATATATCATTTTCTATAAACAATCTTACGTATTGTGATTTTGACCATAACTAATAATAAATATTATTGCTCAAAGATGATAAGGATTAATTTTCCTTCTCGAGCAATAAAATAGTGTAAAAATTAATTTCAAGGAAAATAAAAATATTACAACGTTTCGTTCACTTATTTTGAACTTCAAGTTGGTATTTGTTCATATTTTAATATGCACGGTTATAGTTTTTATTAAAGTTCTTCAAAGAAATAAATATTATTTTATAAATTAGCAGCAACCTAATATTTCCAATGCCTTCTGTTAAGATTACCTCATATAATTTCTGAGTTTCTCGATCCAATGGAAGTTTCAGCGAAATAATTCCAGTTTTATCGTCGATATGAAAAGTTCTCCAGTGGCCTGCCAAATCTTGCTTCAGACGATAATGAACATCACCGTTTGGTCCAGTATCAGCATCATCGGCCTCAATTTGGATAATTGCTGTCCCGACTGTTACATTCTGTAAATTTTTATATTGTGCCGTACTGTCTCGTAATTTTAACGACTAAAGTATTCATAAACTAAAGTATTCATAAATGTTTTACATTATACAATATGTCCGATTTTCAAAAATGCAATAACTTATCGCACAAGTTGAAAATTGACATAACAGAATAATGTTGCCAACGAAACGTTTGCTTTACCTCCGGCACACGAATAGTTGTGTTATGTTGTGGACTGATGAATACCGGGGGATTATCATTGTAATCGGTAACACAAATATTTAAGATCGAAGCGTCTTTATTAGAAGGATTTCCCAGATCTCGAGCTTCCAGGTGTAACGAATAATTGCCGAATTTACCTCGGAGCGAATGAGCCGCTTTTATATGCGCTGTCCAATAGTCTGTTTGCTCTAGGATGAACAAACCTGATCGAAATAATACAAATATATATTATTACTTATTATTCTTACACAAGATGATTTTTAATAACGTTTAAATATGATTGGAATAAATGAAAAACCATGTTAATTCACAATATAAGAGATTATTGTTTAAAAATTTAATATATGTTTTTGCGAAATTCGAATAAGTATGCTGGTAAGTTTTTTAAATTAAAAGGAATACCAGAGGGAAGAATATACAATCGTGTAGTAAGAGAAGATACCAAAGTCAATGAAACTATCCTGTATAAATTCTGTAAGCATATATGAACAAACCTAATTCATTTCCAGAGAGAATTCTAATTCTTACACGTCCATTGGGTGTGGTTGGATCATCCGCGTCTTTCACTTTAATTGCAAAAATTAAATCCTTGATATCGTGGAACTCCGATATGGTGATACATGTTGAAGGGATGTCCATCTTTGGTGGGTTGTCATTAAGATCTACTACCGTCACCCTTGAGAAACATAATTTTAACCGTCTTAATATGATTCTATGCTTTAATTATTAATTTGATATCAAGAAGTATCAGTTTTCAGATTGAAAAATCAAAAGTAGAGAAATTTTACTATTGTGTTTAAAAGAAAATAATACTTGGGTAGCAATTCTAGTTTTTAACATAATAATAATTGCTATTTATGTAATAGCATTCAAAATTATAAGTACGCGTTAATAAATATTAACTATTAGAATAAATTAACGTACTGAATTTGTTTGAAGGCGTTTCTTGATTCACCAGCTGTGTAACCGAACTGATAATTATCCCAGGCTTCTATGACTAGAACGTAGTTTTGTTTCGTTTCCCAATCAATGGAGTCTGCTACTGTTAAGGCACCAGTTTCAGGATGAATGGCAAACGTTCCCTGCATTACAAAATAAACAACCATAATTTTCTTTGTGTTCATATTTGTTTTAACTGTTGAAATAATTTTAATTTTACTCCTTTATTTATTAATATCACCTATATTAATATCATTCTTGTTTACCTGAGACGACATTCTATCTAGTAAATACGTAATCTTCCCATAATCTCCGCTATCAGGATCGTTAGCCTGAATAGCAGCTATCTCTGTACCAATTTTGGCATTCTCCATAACCATTATGTTACTGATATCGGTTATAAAGTACGGATTATTGTCGTTTTCATCTAATACCTGGACGTAAACCTCGGAAAGGCTTGATCTATAAATTATAAATACATTAGAATAATATTAGAGGCGTTATTGTTTTAAGAGTACAAATGTATAATATAGGATTGAAGACTTTTGTTTTGTTTTAAAGTTAATTTCTGATTGAGCCATGCTCAAAAGATCCTGGTTTATGAAGTAAAAATAAACGAGGGCTAACTGTTATTCAAATAATTACAGATAAAACAAAATATAGTGTGAAGATCGATACTTTATACTAAACATCAATATATTTAAAAATTGTTGAAAATGTTATGCTACAATAAATATATTCCGGTAAATTATTAATTTATTGTCAATTATAGACAGTATTTATTAATTTTTTTAAACGAATTTGATTTTAAAGACTCCCAAAATTCGATATAAATAAAAGAAAGATGTTTGAATAAAAATTTCAGTGCTTTTATTATTTTCGAACAAAAAGAATATGCTTGATTTTAAATACTGTTCTTTGTCCTTAAATTACGAAAGTTTATGCAAAGGTGTATTTTTTCTGTGAGATCTTGACAGAAATGTATATTATAAGAAATCTTGTTTTGTATAGTTTGCATATTTTTATTGTAATCATTGTTTTTATTTAACTTAATAGAACTGAATGATAATAACTCAACTTATTCCTTTTCTTAGAAATTGCAAAAGTGATTTTACCTTGGTGGTATTCCTGAGTCGGTGGCTCTAACTGTTAGATTAAGCCAGGAATATTGTTCTCTATCGATTTTATTCGCGACGACCATTTCCCCTGTCTCGGAATCAAGGTGCACTAAATCTGCCAGCTCTTTCGGACTTTCCAAAGAATAGGTGATGCTACGATTTTTATCAGCATCGTCAGCCACGATACTGACAATATTGACACCATTTTTACTGTTTTCCGTCACCGATCGTCTATAAAATGGTCTTCGAAACCTTGGATTGTTATCATTTTCGTCTTCAATTATTATATTCAACGTAGCTGAAATGACAATTAAAATGAAAGTAAATGATCCGAATATTAAACGACATATATAAAATTCCTAGGAAAGATTTCAAGATTTATCCTAAACAAAGGATAATCGAACTTATATTTTATTTTATATATCATTCAACCAATAAACCGAATTTGGTGCGAGATAAATTAAAAATACGACAGATTATCGATTACCTTTAATATAATTTTAATTATGCTATTATGTCACGAAACTAGAAATTTAAAAAGAAATTCTGTAAGAATTAATTCTAAACATTATAGAAAATTTATCATATTTTCTTTTGCATCGAGAACAATAAATATTCTCCTATTTTTCTTTATTTTTACTTATTTTGTTTTTTTTGCTAATAAATACCAACCGAATGCAGTCTGTACTTCTTTAACCGCAGCTAAATCCTCAACCACGAGACCCAATCTTATTGTCTCCACTCTTTCCCTGTCTAGTAGTTTAATTACTCGTAGCAGACCATCGAGCGCATTTAATTCTAAAGCGGAAAGATAGTCGTATTCTTGAATCTTAATCAAAGTTCCTTCCTCGTTTCTTGCCTCCGAAGAGTTCGGATCAATGCGGTAACGTAGAATCGGTGCTATATCTGGATCATTAGCAACAACACGATGTACGTAAGCTCCAACCTGATAAAATAAAGAGACTAATTAAGTTGTACTGCTTGATATTATTATACAAATATGTATTATTATATTCACGTTGAAAATAATGTACAAAACATATTGCAATTTTTAAATTGTTACCCTTAACATTTTCATGGATTTGAATCGAACCATTTTACAGAACATTAATTTATAATATTTATTATTGTAAACGACTTTAGTTTTAAGCCGGTTAGAAATCTAATTTTTAATTATTTTATGCCATATAGCCATATTATACTTCCCCCCACCCAGTTTTATTATTAATACTAGTAATGTCAACAAATGGAATAAAACTTCTAAACTAACGAGACTAATAAATATGTTAGTTAAGGTGCAACAGATTATTATTTAATTGTATATTGTGATATCTGAAATAATTAAGAATTATTAGACATGTCTTTTTTTATAGTATCAGCAAGTAAGTACCTGTGTATTTTCACGGATGGTAACTGTACCAGGTTCGATGAAAACTGGTGGTTTATTGTTAACGTCTACGATGGTGATATTGACAAGCACTTCCGCAGTTCTCTGCACTTCCGTTCCGCTGTCAATCGCAAGGACGTTCAAATTATAATAAATCGTTTTCGGCGAAGTAAGGTCTGGGTCTAAGTTCGAGCCAGGTGCAACTCTAATGACACCTGTCTCTGGACTGATCACGAATTTATCACCCGCACCACTCTGAATTCGATAAACTAATTTGTTATTTGGCGAAGATAAGTCTTTATCCCATGCTTTAACCTGTAACAAAAATTTCATTCTTGTTCTATCTATTAATTGCTCCATTGTAAAATTAAATTGATAAATAATGTTTGAATAATACACAAAATTTATTAGTCTTCTTCAGGGATTCGTACCTGAACTACACTGGTGCCACCAGGTAAGTCCTCTGGAATGCTTCTCTTGTACACAGTTCTCTCGAATGCGGGTGGATTATCATTAACGTCCTTCAAGTAAATAATTAATGGCGCATCCGAACTCAAACTTGGTGTGCCCATATCTCTGGCTCGCACTGTCAATCTCAATGGACGGACGGATGTTTCCTTATGTCCTTGACTGATAGGCAATGCTTCGTAATCTAATGGTGTCGTTGGGGTGATTACCCCTCGCTTTGAATCGATACTAAAATTCCTCGAAAGTTCTCCCGATACTAACGCGTACACCACTTCGCTGTTCTTGGTACCTATTAGATAATGAACGTAATTATTTGTACAGAAATACTCTCAGGAGAGTAACAAAAAGTGCTGTCGGTAAAAAAAAATTTCTGGAAAAAAAATACGAAATATAAATTAAAATTATTTCGTCCTTTTTAGTGCATTTCGAAGTTGGTTGTATTTTTTTTCCAAAAATTTTTTTTCGATATGAAGAGAAAGGGAGGAGGGTGAAAACGATTCAGACAAGAGTTTGTTGTATAGTAGTCGATGTTTTGTAAGCTTTTGTATTTTTGTAAATATTAAATATCGACGTCTCGTTCGTGGGGAGAAAATCTAAATTAACAGGAAACACTCGACGCATTACGGATCCCACAGGTCAACGCGAAACATTCAACGGCGGCGAAATTCCTGGCAATAAATATAAAAAAAAAACATGCCTAAATTTTACATAGTAGATAGCTCAGAAGATAGAGGAAAGTGCGTACATAATAACGCAATTTGTTGCAACGCGATATCTTAATTAGTTCCTGAGATATAGGGCTTCAAAGTTTGCATAGCGGCCGGCGCGTACGAGGGTAATTATGAATGGGCGCGACCGTAGACATTTTTCTAGGAAATGCGTACTACGCATTACTAGGAATAGTAAAGGGTTAGACGTAAACAATGACCACGTGACCGCTACGCTAGACACTCACTGTCTGGGTCCAAGCGTGAAGCGGCAGCGAATTTCTAAAAAAATTACGTTTGTCTTTACACGACGATATCTCAGGAACGGATAAAGATATCGATGTAAATCAAAGACCGAATTAAAGTGGAAGAGTTCTACTTTCTTACGAATCTAACTTTATACCGAAATTCGAAACAGGACTTTGTTGGCAGCCCTTTGAACTTTTAGTAATTTTAATACGCGTTTCTTATGCAGTTTAACATAGTTTCTGACTTTCAGTTGCTTCTAACAATAGAATATTATTATAAATATCTATCACACGCATTATTAACGATTCTTTCGTTTACTCAAAACAAATTTACATAAAAAAAAAAAAAAAATAACATACATATCGAATTGAGTAACCTCTTCCTTTTCGAAGTCGGTTAAACATTAACAGAAATTCTTCTTTTCAATAAAGATCGATATCAACATCACTTTCATAATTGGGGAAAGTTCTATGTAATTACGATAAATAATGCGATATTATTTATAGTTATGTTTTAGTAAATAATCGAATGGCAAGACTACGAACCATTTAAATCGTTGTCGAAGGCTTCGACGACCAACGGTGATTCGAAACGATCTTCGTTCTCCAGAAGCACAGCTTCATATTTGTTTTGTAAAAATACCGGAGCATTGTCGTTGACATCGTTAACATTCACAATTAATTGAACCGTGTTACGATTACCTTTACCAAGATCGTCTCTCGCCTCGACCGTTAAATAATGTCTAGATACTAATTCTCGATCAAAACTCGGTCCAGGTTCTTTGACCGTGATTACACCCGTGATTGAATCCATGGATAAACTAAAACACAAGAATGAGTAAAATAAAAATTGTTAGACCACTTTAAATTATTATAATCCTTATTATTGTTGATGCTAGTATCGATGTCAGAATTATTGCAGTCATCAAGTCGATGCATTTGAAATGTTACGTTTTTAATCGGGTTACAATTGTAATTTCGCTTATTTTAAGAATGTTTTGTTAAAATATTTGTTTTTTATTTTTTTATCTTTTTTGAATGGAAATTTGGAAGCCTGATGATTATTTAAGCGTTCTGATATTTTGTTACGGTTAGTATATTATTTAACTTACGCATAAGCAATACTGCCACCCAAATTCGTATATCTGATTCCGCGTGTACCAAAATTACCACTGTCCTCGTCTAAAGCCTGAACCCATGCCACGGTTGTACCAACAGCACAATTTTCCGGTATTGATACTTCGTAAGTGTTTTCAGTGAATTCTGGATAATTGTCGTTCTGATCTTTTATAAAAACCACGACTGGCACCTTGCTGAATTTTGGTGCCACTGCTACCACCTCTTTTGCGATTAATGTGAAATTCACCTCTGGAAGCATAAAATATACTCTTAATATAAATGTACATTCATGCATTGTTTCGTAATACTTAATATAAGATTCATTCGCACACCTGATCTTTCCTCAAAATCCAGTTTGCTAGAATTTTTGACGCGTATTAAAAAAGGAGCCTCGTTTATTCCTCTCGATGGTGTAACATCAAATATTCCCTCATCACCATCGATGAACATTCTAAAAGTACCATTCGTTCCCTAATATGAAAAAGAAACGTTCTTTATAGAATAATTATGTTTATTTCAATTTTAAGCGAACTTTGTGAAAAGTTTTACAATCATCATAATGGTGTATAATAATTGTGTAGTTACACAGAATAATTTTGATGAAACAGGACAAAATTTTTGACACAAAAATTGTGTAGTTTTCACAATGTACACCTTTTCTGAAGTATCTTGTATATTAATCGGAACATTAAAACTCGTAAGAAAGAGAAACGGATGAGATTATCAATGATCCCACGAAATTGTATAACGTCTGTTTCTCACCAAGTCATGATCGTACACTTCCGGTATCGCATCGCCGATGAAATTAACGGGGGTATTGTGTGGCGCATTTTCATTTATCTCGGCGCGATATCGCGTGCTTCGAAACTTCGGTGTTTCGTCGTTCACGTCCGTAAGAATAATGGTGACTTCGGTCGAAACCGATGGTGCAGGTACTATTTTGGACACTTCTTTCACTGTAATTTCGAGAATAAACGTGCCATCGGCATTTTCTTCGGCTTCTCTGTCGAGCTGAGCTCTGGTGAACACCAGACCGGAAGTGGCATCTATGTCGAACAAATACCTTGGTCCCTGAGTGATGCTATAAGTTACTTTATTGTTTATTCCCTTGTCACCGTCTACGGCACGAACTGTAACATATTTTCGATATTTTAATTCATAGAGAAGTTATGATATTTTTCTGTAAATAGAATCTGATGTTTCTGATGGAACCGACAAAGATAGCTTTCTGAATTATTATTTGATATTAGTTTAGTCAGAAATGTTAAGCTAAGCTTTTTTAGTTTCGTGAATTTATATTAGATTTATGTATAATTTTACTGTAAGGTACCATACCAGTACATCTTAATACCATTAGTTGAACTCATGACTTTTCACTTATTTTGTATAAAAATCATAGAAAACATTATTTATAGAAACATTAAATATCGTTCTTAAACTGATGCTGAATGTGGGCTAACCTTGAAGAACGGACGTGCCTATCCTAACATTTTCGCTGATTCTGGCAACAGGCGTCATGGTTATAAATTCTGGGGGTTGATCTTCGACATCTTGCACTTTAACTAGTATTGCAGTTGTTCCAGTGTTTACCTGAACCGATTATGAATCAGAGTAATTTATTTCAAAATCGTGGAAGTCAATTTAAACGTTTAATATACATTCAACAATTGTCACTAGTATTAAGTTACTTTAAATGTTCATATTATCCTTGAAATAACCTGCTGTGTTTCTAATTGTAGAGATAATTTCTATGGTATTATGAGGGCTTTATCTCGAATGAAATTTAAATAGTGCCCTCATGTCCCATGTTTAAGATAATACCATTTATTGCATTAAAACTATTACAAAAATATCAATGTAAATAGAATCTAACACGTAATAAAAATATTTATTAGAATATAGATATGAAGCTATTTTAATCGGAATTATTCTGAAGGCTTCACACATTGCTTCAAACAATGGAATATTTCCATTGACTTATTATTTACCAAAAGAGTTACTTTGACGATGAACATAGCTTAATTACTTTTGAAGCACATCATGTATTTTATTTACAATTAACACCAAGGAATTTGTATTTGTTACACGTCTTTAAGGATTCAATTCCTTTGAATATCGCAAAACCCACCTTTTCGTTTATCGCTCGATCGATAGCCAAAATTCTTAGTTGGTACAAATATTTTCTCTCGTAATCCAGACGACCGACAAGACGGATCACACCTTTTCCATTGACAGTCGAGATGCTGAAGATATCGTTATCTCCGTCGAGTTCTTGCAGATAATAAACCACCTGGCCGTGTGCTCCCAAATCCGTGTCAGTGGCTTCGACCGTAGTCAAAATACCTGGTCCCGAATCCTCTCGTACAGTCAAGGAAGTTGGATGAGGTCGAAAAATTGGCACGTTGTCATTAACATCTTCCACCAACAGTAACAGACTCTGCGTGATGAAATTTCCTTCCCCGAGTCTTCCATCCGTCAGGGTCAGCACCAAAGCATACTCGTCCCTTGTCTGAAGGAATATAGTTAACGTAATTTTTGGAAAAATTATTACTTATCATTAACCAAATTTGGGTAACTTTAGCTCAGTCATGATAACGAAATCTGGAGATATTTATTATGCTTTCAATTTGACATATTTATAGCTTATGCCTCCGCCACAGTAACGCTTGTTTCAAAACCATTTGAATTCTAGCACAAGGAATCTACAAATTTCTTAGCAAAGAAGTGTGGAGATCACGACTGTAATTAAGACTTAAAGCACAAAATTCCGTTGATCTTGAAAATTTGAATTGAGGCATTGGATGGAAGAGGGGCACATAGGCTTATGTGCCCTTTTTCCGTAAATCGTTTAAATCGTTTCGACTTGTATGCTTATTATATTTTAAAGACATGTAACTACATTCTTACAAAAATTTGACTTAAAAGTATTGATACTTACTAAATTATTCAATTATGAAAACTTTGAAGTCGATTATCTCGAAACGGCATTTCGGCGTATGTGCCCTTCTTCCATCCAACGCCTCAATTATTAACCACGATATCCAAGAATCATGGGTACATTCATCCATTTCAGGTTTGTATTCAGCGCACGACTATCAAGAAACGCCTATTGGACGTTGCAAATTCAAAAAGGAAGGATACAATTTATTCTGCTTTTCTGCTTGTATTTTAGTAACAGCCAATGTGTCATTAACGCGAAAGCAAAAATCAAGGATTAAAAATATTCTGACGACATGGTATCGTCATTCCAGTCGAAGTAAAAGGAAAAATCAGGATAATCAGGGAAGCTAGGTTGCGAGCAAACCACTTTGCTGCTTATAAAAGTAACGCTATCAGCCATGGTATTATATAGACATCCCTACCAAGGTTAACGAAGCATCGAACCAACAATCACGAGACACATCGTGTCGTTTAACAAGAAATTTGTTCGCACGCAAACCATCGCGTTTAAGAGAAACGATGATTACAAAATAACAAGTTCCACGAACAGATCCATTCCAGATCACGAGTTATACATTTCTTTTGCTCCTCCCGGAGTTTCTCTTTAATGCGTTCAGCGTTGTTACAGTGATCGGATGTACTACGCGTGAAAGATATTCAAAAAGTGAAGATCACTCGTGCGGGATTCACGAACAAGTGAACGTAGAAATTACATTTTTCTTGCGACCAGAACAAAACGGAGAAAGACAAACATTATCTAGGTTATCTCCTATAGCGAAGCGAAATGAACTAGGTACCTTTTTGTTTCAATTGTAACGAGTGGCTGTATTATGAATAAACGTGGTTTATTTTGGAAATTTATGTGGTTAATAGTGAGAATTTTAGAAAGTAATGATTACGATGTACTCGGTTATTAAGATAAAATATATTTGAAAGGAGAAACGAGTTTGATAGCACTGTCAAATTATAGTTTCTTTACCTGTTCCAATATTATATCCTGATCTCTAAAACACTTAACAGATTCCATTTTCTCTACAAATCAATTTTCGTACCACCAAGGTATTTTTTGAAACACCAAGGGGCGAGAGAGTAAGGTATATTGTGCCTATCTTCAAGAAATTTAATTGAATTAATTTGTTCAAAGTAATAAGCGGTGTTAAACGGGTTTCAAAAATTACAAAATATATACTGCGTGTACTCGGCATCACGGACGACCGAATGGAATCATTGCGACGAAATAGACCGTTCCGAGGACAAATTACCTCTCTGTCCAGCAATTTGTTCAGGTAAATATTGGCCTGGTTTGGACTAAAATTCTCGACCCGAATCACGTCGCTGTCAGGCTGATCTCTAACACCGAACGTCAGGCTGTCACCGTCAGGATCGACGCCGCGAAGTCTGTAAATTAAACTGCCTGCAACAGAAACCAGTCGACACGAATCGCAACACAATACGCCAGAAAACAAAGGGTGTAATTAGTTTAAATGTGCAGAAACGCTTATTGTACCGTGGACAGTGCGTACAGTCGTGCAGTCACTGGTTGAATGTGCGGTTAAAAAGAGGGTGGAGAATTGAATAATTTCGCAGGAATGAAAATCGTGAAGAATACGAAAAGAAAAAACTATTGAAATTATAAAAATAGTGAATTATAGGTGACGCATTGTCAATCACGATTTGATCAAACATTTCTTGTTTTATATAACAATTACGTTAAATTGTCTTGCAAAGACACGCGATTATTTAATGTATACGAGACGAGAGTCGAGGAATACAATAAAGTTTGAGAAGCTAAGATTAACGAAGTACGTTTATGATTGAATAATAAGAACCGTGCGACGAAAAATAATTATCGTAGTGTGAATATGATACGGTGAATTTTAAATGAAAGACAGGGAGAGCAATTGTGTACGCGAAGATATAATGTGAAGACTGGGAAGAGAGCAAGTTAGTTGAAAGTGAGGATACAAAGCAGTCAGAGTTCAGAAACAAAGTTGAGAATCAGAGCTCAGAGAAAGTAGTCACAGTACAGAGTGTTCGTATCATTTATTTACTTTGGATTTAATTTAAAATATTCTATTAATGCGAAAAATTAATTGTTACGACATAATACGAGCAAATATATATAAAGCATAAATAAAGCGTGGTTGGGCCGTAGTATGCATCGAGATGGTATCCTTACCAACTGGTGTATCAGGACCTTCCTTCAACCTAAGAATGATTTCCGTTTGGTCATCGATGAGGAAACGTGGCGGATTGTTTCTGGCTTCGGAGCTCGCCAAAACGCAAACGAACACGAAAACTAGCCAATCAGACTTAAATCTTCGCCTCTTGTACGATCGTAACAGCCACGAGAACGTGGCGATCGGCTTCGTTGAGGTCATCTTGCTGGCAGACTTTGTTTAATTGACATGATTACTTTCTTTCGTCGAATCAGCGTATCCGTTGCGCAGATAATTGCGATGCTTGCAACGATAGCGTAATGGATCCTTGAACAAAAACAAAGAGAATATTTCTTTGGTGTTACATAACGGTGCAAGCGTTCATAATATTCATTCACAGTTCGTTCGTTGAATAAGGAGGTAATAATTAACACACTGAAAATTAGGGAAGTGTATTAATACAAATTTGAGACGTGTTTTATTTACAAATATGGGAGCACTGAGATGCAATATTCTGAATTTATATTCTGAAAAATATTGAAAAAGGTTTCAAATCGATCTACACTAAAATTAAACCATATCATGCGATAAAATAGTTTCTTTGTTTCAAAAAAAAAAAAAGGCTGACCAAACGTTGCAACACAGGTTTCTTTTTTTACAGGCCAGAAAGTAAAATAACGGCCGTTCCGCTTATTGTTAACGTGACGCAATTGCTTCATGGTGTCGAATACATATCCGTAACGTTCTAAAAATTGATATCTGTATAGCCAAAATAAAAATAGGAAATTATTGAAAACTGGGACTGGTGAAAAAGAATGATTTATACATTTATAATCAGTATACGAAGCTTTGTGATAAGTATACAAGGATATTGGAACACGAATTGACTGTTGGACAGTATTATTTTACAATTATTTTGTTCGATTCTATTTAGATCGTCCGGAAAGTTTGTGCCACTTTTGATACGACTTTATTACCTTTCTGCTGGATAATAAACATTCCGGTTATCGAGAACATACTAAGAGAAAATAGAAAGAAACGATTGAAAAGCGGACGGCTATGTTTATTCCAAAAACAAATGAATTCATAGAAAATATTAAACTATATTTTCACCTTTGAAAATAATACGAACTTTCCCGACGTTCTCACAGATATTCTGCACAGAAACAACAGACTTTAGAACCACGACAAAATGAAATTTCTTGGACGTAGGAAGGAATGCGTTATTGTTTACGGTTTTCCATGAAAACAATTAAATCGATTAATTGCCACTTTCGAGCTCTTGTCACTTTCACACTCATGTAATTCACCGACGGGTGATTTAACTCGGTGGGATTGCGTTCGAAGAATTGAAACGAGTTCCCGTCGTAGATCGCACAGTTAATTAGTCCGACTGTGCAACGTTTGAGACAGGTCCTCTGAGAACGCTGTAATCGACCGTGCGGAGAAAACGTGTTAAAGGAAGATCAACAATCGAGGTAAAACAGGTATTTGCGCATCCTGCGAAAAAGCTAACTCGGCTTGAAAGAAAGCGCGAGTAAACCGATTACGAAAAGAAAAAGATTATGGATTTTCACGGGAGCGGATTTCTACGAAACGGTGAAAATTCATTAACGAATCAGTAGGATTTTCTCGAGTTCGTTCGGAGGAACGTTTAATTGTCGTTGTTGGCATTCAATTTCTCCTCCGTTTTGGTGTGATTGCACACAGGTATTTCAAATAAAAAATTAAAACGCTTTCAAAAACTATTTCCTCAACTGTGTTGGATCGATTTATTTGAATCAATAATGTACTTTTATATCTGTTGAAATATTATTTGAAAGAAGGGAGTGTGGGCGGCTTGAGTCAGTTTTCGGTTATAATCTATATCTCTGATCCAAATAACAGAGAAACGTGCTTCAAGTTTGGACAACATCATTTCGTCATAAACTATTATTTTGAAATAGGTTTCAAAGTCCACTACTGAATATTTAGAAACGTGTTTGTAAATAAATAAATAATCGTTTCAGAAGAAACAAAATAAAGCTAAACTAAATCAATATTGTACAAAAATATTTAAAATAATATTTAGAGATATATTTTAATTACGAGTTTGATAACAGATTAAACAATTCATAATAATTTGTTTCTATTATTTATGGAAAAACGATGATAAAACTTGGCATCATAGAAAAGTTTTGCTGTACATTACAGGATATATAAAACATTTTTTATAATGATACAAGATTATGGTTGGAATGATAATAAGGTAGAAATAACTTCACAATTCCGTTAGTGTCTCGCTTCGTTTACTTTCACAATGCTTTATTTATGAATCATTTACTCAAGTGTATTAACGCGCAATTAAAACGTTCTACCTGGCGTAAAGTTGATACTATTACAAGAACAAAATACAGTTAGGTTTGTATCAACAACCATATATTTGTATTAATACAAAGAAAAAATCTATGAGACAGTTTCTTAAATAAAACTCTCATAAATTTACAGACAATAAAACGAAATAAATTTTGTTCAATTTAGCCTGTATGAAAACAGGACAGAGAAAAATGATTTGATAATATTAGTTTAACCGAATCCCGATTTATTGCAACGCAAACACAGTTTGCAAATATTGACTAACTTCGTCAAAAACGAGCACCAACTCCCAGCAATTGTTTATACAGCGATTAAATAGGTTTTCGAATGCTTTCTCTCTACAAAAGCGCATGATTTCTTCAATGCCATGATTGTCAAGAGCCGCGAGTGACCACGAGGACAATTAAACTTAAGTGAAAGCTAGCCGGAAGCCATCGTTGGTTTCCCACGATGCCGGTGTTATACCACATAACCGTAACACCAACATAAAAGAATAAAATCAATTTCCAAGAAGATACTTTAGGATAGAGATCACACGCCTCTCAACTCCTGTTACGGATGATTTGTTCTATTCACGATTCAGTCGTTTGAGGTCATTCAGAGTGTCATTTTATCTGCCGTGTATAATGGAACACATTAATGAACTTTGGGAAGTGATAACAATAAGGAAGGAACATTAAAAAATAACTGTTTTGGACATTCATTTAAAGTAAAGTTGTAATTTAGGATTAACGTTAGCCCTGCCATTTACGTATATGTTACATTTATAATTCTAAGTCATGGTAGCTGATGGTTAAACTTTTCTTCCTAGAAAAGAAATTATTTTTTGCAATCTGTTGAAGTATATACCCCTCAATAGTTTTTCTAGAGATTTTAAACATTACTTATGATACTAAACGCATCGGTGACTCTGTTTCAGAGCTCCTTAGAAAATTTAAACAATTTGGTACCTTAAATTATTCGTTACCCATTTTTTTACACGATAAGATATAAGAATCTTAATGACTTCTAGATAAATTCCTTGAAATTAGGAAACGTAACCGTCGTGATAAAGTAATTACATCGTGCCAGATTTTAATTACAACACGAAGAACTTATGTAAAGTATGTTTTATATTTGCAACACAACGAAACGAAGGATTAAGTCTCAATTAATTCTGTTTTCCTTCTTCGACTCTTGCTTTTTAGATTTTTTACACGGTACAGTTCATCCACAACAAATGATTGATTTAAATTTATGAAATACATTGATTTATTTAAGACAACTTCCTTGAACCTATCCATTATAAACGCTTCCTCGGCGTATAAATTTCTTACAAATGATTTCAGTAAATTGTACTTGTACCGTTTCTACAACTTCCGTCAAGATTTATCTAGTAATTATGAAATTAACCATATATCTTACCGAATGAAACGGTTGAGGAGGTTTTGATCAAGATTGATAACTGATTGTCTGACGATCAGTTAATGAAAAGCTTCTGTTCTAACAAATGAAAGGGAATAAATATTGTACGAGCTACGAGACAAGAATTTTAAACTACTTAATGTAAAAGTCCAATACACTACGTAGTGAATTTAATTGTGTTTCTGAAAGTAATACAAAATAATGGAACATTGTTATTAAAGCAGTATCATTGTGAAAGCCTTCATCCCTTAATTGAGAAAGTTGAGACTGATTGAGTAAAAAAATGAAGACTTTCAGTATTCAGAAAGTAACAGAAACGTTTCAGTGATGTTTTTAAAAACCTAACGTACAAAAACTGTCGTAAACTTTTGGATTAAACCAGAAAGGAAATTTTAACCCCGGATAACAAAGGCGGATCGATATCGATCAGAAAGATCGAGTACAATAGAAGATGGGATAAAAGCAAACGGTGTTCAACGGTTGTTGAACCAAACAGACTTCATTTGATGCTTCGTTCACCGGCTTCTGCGCGATGGTTATTCGTTTGCTTTTGGTAGACAAGAGCATCCGGCCGTGGTCAGTGGTCTGCAAGGCCGATGCCCGGAAACCAGATAGTTAAGGGAGATTACGAAACATCATTAATTCAGTCTCGAAGAGCATCTAGATTACGGAAGAAGTCGTGACCGAGATGACCAAGTGTTTTTCAAAATTACAGTTCATACTCGACCACTTTTCTTGCCAGCATCGCGTGATAATTATATCAAAGGAAGCGTAGAAATTGTAATGAACCATGAGTTTGGTACTACCCCATGGTTAACTGGAGTGCAATGGCTGGTAGCTGAGGTATCGTGTTAACTTTAAACGTTATACGTACTTTTCGTTATTTCAGTTAAGATCTTTTTTTTTTCATAGAAGTATTTGTTTTTATCGTTTCCTATCCAGGGTGCCATTATGGTTATTGATATTAAAACACTAGATGTTATCTAATTTTGAATGGAAAATAATACGTATACTCAATTTTTATATGAAATTGATAATTAAATAAATCACCTCATTTTTAATAGTGAAATGTATTGTTTTCTTTGTAATTATTTCAAGGTTCTACTCTGCACAGTTTCTAGAGAAACCAAAATTGGAATTAGAGAATAAGAAGTACAATTCTTGATGGACATTTACAGTAAAGACGTTTACGGTAATTAATTGTGGAAAATTCATTGTACATTTACATTTTCACTTATGGCAGTAAAATTGGATTCTGTGCCAAGGTTATCCTATCTTCCATCCAACGTAGGATGAGATTATTGCTTCGTACAACGACAAAGCTCTTTCGAACGATGCAACAAACGATTAAGATAATTGCAGGTTTGAATGCACGTGCGAAGGTGTTTCACCCGGATGGTTCGACAATTCAGGAACACTTGGAAATATATGCCGTGTAGTGTTCTTCTTGCTAACAAAGTGTGTCGGCCACGCTCTTGACTTTTAAAGCTGCTAAATAATGGGAGACCATGTTGAAGGTTCGTTGTTTTCATACGGTCCCAAATAGTATTCGTATTTTCTGCCTTTTCAAGAAAACATAATTTCGTATTTCAGAAAATTTTAAATACATAAATTCCATAACATTTCATATTAATTGAAAATGTTTTCGATTGATTTTTGGAACTAGCTTGATTAACCGTTTGAGCGTCGAGTTAAAATCGCAAAGAATTCTTTCAATTAGTAATTTTATTTCCTATCAATATTTTAGGTATATGATTTCTATAATTATTTATCTTTCACAAACGATTAATTAAAATCATTTCTACTAAAATAAACGACAGAACCTTATAAAACTTCATACATCGAAGTCTTAATGAATCCAACCAAGAAACCAATTAAATTCGATCGAACTAAAATCAAACCTTGAATTCAGAAATCTTTTTTGCCCGCATGATATTTAATGGCCGTACTCCAAGTAGCAATTATAGACTGAAAGCCAATTACCAGCTAAGAAAAGACAATAATTACATTAAAAAACAGAAGAAGCGTACAATGTTTCCATTTGAATTTCCAAACGGGCAGTCCCGCAATTAATGGTACACCATGTTGTTCACCTGCGAGGCAAGGACATCCTTTGTGTGTGTTTCACTCGGTGAAAGAACAGAGGAAGTTTTTATGCATGGTGGTCCGTCGAAAATAGACAGTAAGGTCGTGTTTCAAATGGGGGATACTTCGAGGTGCGTGACGTCATTTCCTACACCTGCCATGCATGCTTCCGAATGATAACACCGCACGGGGTATTGACACACCCCATGCCAACCGTCAGCCATCCAGCCAACCCCATGCACAATTCGTTGCGTGACAACGTTCCTCGCATCGTCGATACCCGCGCGATCGTTCCCCAACGAAATGCGCATACAACGATGGTAAATTGCTACTTACGATGGTAATTATTTCAACTCGTGCCAAGGATCTTCGAGAATTTTCATTTTTAATGCCGGTTTACAGTTAGGAAAACCTTTTCCCCCGTCAACTTGGTGTTCGGGTGTAGCTACTTACAGTGAATCACGGTACGTGAAATTAAACGAGTTAAATGTTTCTTGCACTTTTCAATCAGTGTTTATGTTAATGGTAACGCGTTTGTAATTGAATTTAAGTTTGCAAAAATAAGAGTGAACTACCTTTCTCTCTTACTTTCCCAATCGTAAATTTAAGTTTGATTTTGTTTACAAATTCTTTAACAGTGCCGAAGTTACACGTTTTGACGTTTTAATTCATGTAAAAATTGATAAGTTAATCATGTGATGTGTTATTTGTTTTAATTTTCCAGATCTTATTTTTAGCATTCTTTGGTATTGTTAAGTGTTTCCTACAAACGAAGAATAAAATTTGAATAATAAAATCGTCCTTGATAATACAACTGTATGATACATGGAATATTTCTGTAAGCTGTCGAATAAAATATTTATACATTTTTATTACAGAAGATATCGATTACATCATCTCGATTACGTGTGCCGTATTACATTTCTCAGAGGGACAAGTTATCGACTAAGAAAAGCACTTATAAAATTTCACATGACGAGAGAAGTCGAAATTAATTTAATATATGGAATGTAAGATAATCAAAGTACTTCAAACAAATTTAGTTTAGTAAATAAGAAATTGTTGGAAATGTAATTAGTATCATTTCTGTCTTAAGAATTCTGTCTAAAGAAATCGTTCTGTTTATAATTTTAATTTGTTTTAAAAACGTTGTAAATTATAAGCAATTGTGTATCATAGTAGTTAACAAAATTGGTTCATTTCTTTAACTGTATTTTTCTTACTACCTTGTCTCCTGTTTTCAGTGAAATAAATTAAGATTTATGAAACGTCTTTTATTATTATAACAAGTATTGTACACAGCGATTATTCTACTTTATTTCCTCGCAAATTATGAAACTGTTCCGAAATATACTCTTCTATTCTTCTTACTACCTAAACTCACAAATACATCGTCAGCTCTTTTTGAATGCAAACTAACTGTTTAGAAATTCACCATTATAATGTTTGATGTATTCATAAAAGCTAACTGTATAAGCTGCGTTACACAAAAGTATTCTTATGAAGCATAATTACTGTTTGCACATCACTGTGTAATTTTATTTTTATTCAAATTGCACCGTGGTAAACCTTCTGTTAACCTGGGGAATTCGTTTCAAAAAATAAATTTCAATCAGCAAAGTAAATGAAAGTTACTGACCTTTTCGTTTCGAACATTTATGTTTACTATATAAAATGCATCAAAATTTATGGTGCAAGTGCGGTAATATTACCTGCTGTAAGAAGAAATCAACGTTAACTTTGTTCTATATTTCATAGGAATATTTGATGTGTTTGAATACCAGAAATATTCAAATTTTAACTAGAAATTGCTAGGAATTAAATACATAGTTGTGAGAAAAAGTATACTGCAAATTTGAGACATAAGTTGCCTTTCACATTCTCATATTGTTTAATTAATTACAGTTTTCATTTTGATAATAAGATAGTCGTTCAGAGAAAACTGAAATCTTCGCACGATTATATAATATGTAACGCACATCGTGGGAAACAGTTGCTTTGGAAAAATAATTATAAGACATTCCGATAACAATTTTCTGTTACAAACGAAAAAGAGAAATGAGGTTTCGTAATTTCATTGTGTTATGTGGCACAGGCGAAAAGTGATTACAACGCTGTCCTTTCGTTGCATTCAAAGATTGCATCACGATTATTAGTCGTTAATTGTTAATGATGGTATCATGAAAAAATTGAGGACACTGGTAATCACATTCGATTTCTACAGCACCGATATAACGATTCAATATCGTGCTCCTTACTTCTATCACGTTCATATTTTGCAATACTCAGAGTAAGATGTGCAAAGATCTCGTTTTTAATTTATATCGTCCATTGTTGCTGGACATGAAGTTTACGAAATGCTTAAAGTCATAATCGAAATTATTTTCATAACTTCACATTCCGTAACTTTGTAGTTTCTATAACTGTCAAAATCTGTAAATAATTATAAATAGAAAAAGATATTCGCAGAAATTGTTAACTACAAATTAATAACTTTCTTAATCGTGGGTTTAGAATGCAGGCGTAATTTGACAACAATCACTAATTAAGTTTTGACGAATTTTAATGAAACAGTGTTTAATCAATACTCTATAAAGTTTTCCTTTTTTCTTTTACATTTAACCCTTGACGGGCTCCTCGTAGAATTTTAATTATATGATAAAATATCTATAGAAAAAATTATTATTTTCATGCTTTGCACGGCGATTATAAATGAATAAACACTATTATTAATATTACATAGAAATTACAAGTGATTAAAGTGTAATGCTCACGTTGCTATTCTTTTAATTTTGTTTATTAACAATACCAATTACCAATAAGGTTCTTGGTGCTTGATAATAAAATTGTATATCGAAATTTATATTCATTTTACAAATTACTGGAAATAATAAAATTTAACCAAAGTTATAAACCTTGTACCGTTACAATGGACGAATAAATAAATAAATTTTAAATTCTAAAAATTACTCCTGGAAAAAATGTACGTCGAAGTGTTTAGATAGAAACACGATGATCAAAAATGTTCAAATTATAATTCCAACTGCAAATTAAACTTCGAAGGTCGATTTAAAGTGTCGAACTCTAATTGCACATCAGAAAACTTATGAAATTCCGCGTCTGTATAATTCGCCGAAGCGTTACTCGTAACAGGCACGTTGCCTGTCCCTGTCTCGATTCAAAACCACTGTCAAACTTTCCAATGATCACGAATCACGAACAATAGAGTTTAACCAATTTCCACAGAACGAGCAAAAATATATACATCGATTTTCAAAACAATTTGATCGAACAATACTTACGGTTTCCATAGAACTGTCTTCTACCATGTTATGCTTCGTTATATTCTCTTTCTTTTATAATTTTCATGGATTCTTACAAACATATCGAAACATACATTTTCCACCAACAGTTTCACTTACGATGTCTTATTTCAACCAATTCTTTTGTTGCAAAACACGTCTCAGAAATCACTTCTCAACAAATTGTTCTTTCTAAACTTTCACTGGCTGTGTGTCACTTTGATCGAAACAAACACGTTATTTCACTTTCGTAACCGTTTAGGAAACAATTTTGAATGAAATTTCATGGTTTTTGGTAGTATACTTAGTCAACGATGGGCGAGTTTTTGTTTGAATCATTTATTCTTGGAGTACGGATGAAGTACGGACGCGTGAAGCGTGTTCACCTGAACAGGTGAGCTCGCGGGTGTATACTGAACGCTCGCTCGTGACGATAAACTCCGTTTACCCAACCGATCACCCTCCTAACTTCGTGCACAGGTGCTAGAAATTTTAGACATGTTGGAAATATCATTAAAATAAAAATTCGAAATTTAATATCTAAAGTAATTTAAATTTTTGATTAATATTTGATTAAAAGAGTAGTTTACAATTATACAGCTGTTATTTCTTAATAATAACTCGCTTTATATATTTATTATTACTTTCGAATCACTTCAATGTATTTCTTAATTTAAAACAAGGAAGATCTGTCATTTTGACCGATTTGATCGTTCTACTATCAAATGCAAGCTCGAAACGCGTTAATTACCTGTCAGAGAGAACAGATAACCAGAACAATTCCAACTTTTACAAAATTCAACAGAACCAACGAATTACTAAATAAAAATATTTCTATTCCACTCCTCCCTTTTTAACGAATGTTATTTTAACTTTTCTCATTCTACAAGTTACAAATACTATTACATTAATTTAAACTTGATATTCAGAAAATGATAAGAAAATCACAATTCTTTGTAACAATTATATTTGCTTTCAAAAATCATTAGAATGGCCAATGTACCACTCGTTGGAGATGCAGGAGGTATCGTTCAGAGATCCAAGACGTACTGTTTATTAATCGCGAAGTCGATCGACTGATCGAGTCGGTCACCTGTTCAGCCGGGCACACGACAACGAACTGAAGGCAGAAATAAGAAAGGTGTGTAGGGAGATCGGTGGCCGGTGTTCGTTCTGCGGCTTGAGCACCGACTGTACACCGGGGCACCACAAAACGTACGGTTGTTCGAAGTTAAATTCAGCCCATCGTGTTCTCCGAGGCGTGCACCGACGGATTTCCCCTCTTTGTATCCTTTGGTCACCTGCGCCTGGACGGGTGATTATACTTGTGAGAAAGGTGGGGAAGCATCAAGGAACGGAAAATTATATCGGCGCGAAATCAATCGTGACCGTCGATCGCAAAAGTAGGCTGAACGAAAATGATACCGCGACACGCAGAGAAACGAGGCCCGGTCTTGGAGATGAATCAAGAACGGAACAATCGCAAAGCAAGATGTAAAAGTGCAGTTTCTATTTAACTTTTGAAAGAATTCGTTGACCTACATGGTTTAGGTATGGTGATAATAAGCGTCCAACTTTTTGCTGCAACTATATGAAATTCATATTGAAAGAATCAATTTATATTTTTATTAAGTAATAGACAGTTTCAAGAGAAAAAAATCGCCTGAATACTGAATGGCTAGTTTTGAAAAGTATGAGAGAACTTTGACAATTGATATATTTCCATTTTTCTAAATGGAAAAGCACATTTTCCATGTCACCCGGTTGCTAATAGAATGGAGTACGTAAACATGACGAGATTTGTTACGAGTTCTTTCATTTACTTTCCATCAGAAACCTTCTTTCAGTCAAAATTTTTAATAGCAGAGATTTGAAAGGAAATTGTTACTTGACTGACGAGGTAAATTATTTCAACAATTTTTCTTTCCCTATGACAAATATTTGATCTAAAATGGAATTTTCGTATCCAAGAAACAAATGTAAATTACGAAATAAGGTAATTTATTCGCTAATTATCGAATCAATGTCTTACGCGATCCCGCCATTCTATTTGAATCTCCAAGCGATCGTGTAAGTGCTGCCGACGGGACATCCGGGATACAATTCATACGACACACATCGATAAAATGAACTCTTATCAGTAACACGACGAATAGTAGTGGCTCGTCGGTGCAGTAACTCGCTGATGTCGATAACTTACCGATGTCAGTATTTGGTACACTTACCTATTTTAATTTTGTCACCGCGCTAAGTTACGTTTACCTTCGCGCCACTAAATGGCGCCACTAATACCGTTTTCGGGGACGCTGTGTATAAAAATGAAAAAAAGTGAAAAGTAGAGCTTGCACATTAAAAAATTCATTTTTTAATAATATAATATCTCCACTTGCTATTATTCAATCCAGGTGATCCTAGGTCTTTAATCGATCGAATAAACTGGTATAAATCTATACTTTATAAAATCCTTGCACGTTTTCTAATTAAATTTCAACACTAATTATGAATTTATAACATTGCAAATTACTAAAAAATATGTTATGTTGCATTTTAAATAAAACTTTCAAGAAACCTAACATTTGATGCAATATATGTATATGCTTTATATTTAGGGGGACATTATCATATTTAAAAAACATTTTCTGAGTAGTATTAAAATTATCTATCGATTCAGTAAACCAAAAGCATAATTTTCTTTTTTTTTTCATAAAATTGTTATACCTCGTCCAATATGTTTCATTATTAAACTTACCCATTGCACCCACTTTTTATTTTTGGTACAAATCATTATTGCAGTTAACTAAATCAATCATGTATTAAAAATTTCGTTCAGAAATGTAATTGAATAGAAACTTGACCCATAACGATTGAATGTACAAGAAAAGGACAAACGAATCTCTTTTGTTTCGTCGGAGTTCTTTATGGTTGCTTGCTCAACTGCTCGTTAATTCATCGTGGATGCTCTTCAGTGATTCACAGGATCGGTTTTTATGGTCTCACGTATCTATCTTTAAGATGGCGAGCACATTTTATTTAAAAAAGACAGGTATTCCTTCCCGTGGAACTTGTTTCCTGCATAGACGTTACGTGATGTTACTGTAAGAACTTCTTTGCTCAAAAAGTACGTGCATACGTATTCAAAGAGGACTGACCTTTCGTACCCCTTTATGTATCCGAAGATGAAGTAACTGTACGTGATTTTTATTTGTAACATGTTCACAATGAATCTCCTGTACCTATCCACCTTGAACGTGCGTGTCTTAAAAGGTAAATTTTTCTTTGTAATCGCTTCACGTTACGTCGCTTGTCTCTTTATTGTCCCATAATCTCTCGATGGTCGAATTTATTGAGACCAAAACACAGGATTATAATCTTAACCCTTTGCATTTGAGTACGATAGAATCTATTTTTAATTTTCCAGCGAAGCTTCCAAGAACCAAACGTACTATTTTGAGAGAAAAGAGTTACGAATGCCTATAAAACTATTTATTTTCATTCCTTCCGTCGATTGTCTATATTCGAATATAAATGAAATTTTAATTTCACATTTTAAAATACTCTGGTAAATTAAATATGTCCCCCAAAGGGCCACTCGAGTACAAAGGGTTGAAACACAAGATCGAATTTCTATTCAAAATACATTTTGAAATATTGAACGAACGAGACAATATTGGAAAATATTCTGTGACGCCTGAGGGAAATAATGTACATAAATGGACATTGGATATTACAGTTAATTATTCACAGGAGGATTTCATATGTTCAGGATTCATTTTTCACATATCATCCTTTTCAACGTTATAAATTTATAATTTTGAATTAATAAGGGGATAATTTCAATTTTCTATAATACAATGTGGATTTATTCGTCAGAAAACGCGTGACAGAAACGTAAAGTAAACAAACTAGCGCTTTTCATATGTTACATTAGGCAAGATAAATAGTTAAAAGCCGTAAATGAGTTTCCATGGAAGCACAAATGCTTCGCATGATAATTCCACATCGTAGTTTTCTTTTGGTCACTCATAAAATGCAGTCGTTCAGCGATACGCTTATTTCGATGCGACTTCTTCAGTTCATTCCTGGAAACCTAGCAATCCTCGTTCGACATCCGATCATTAAGTACTAACCACGTATTTATTCGTTTCAAGCGATAACCGTGCGTGTACTCGCGTCGAGGATTCGTCTTTCTATTAGCCGATCTTTTTGTGACAATTCAGCGACAGCGACGCGATCCTGACAATCGTGAAATCCAACTCGTAGACCTTGGTAACTCTTATATGGAATGCCAAGCAGAGGAAAGCATCTGAGAAATTCAATGATATTCATCTACAGAAGAAACTCGTTCCCGTGGGCGGAATATGAATGAGATGTCAAGGATGACCCAAAGAAAAAGATCTTTAAAGTCTTTCTTTACCCCCGTCTAGGATTTCATTGAGACGGAATTGAATGAATCCGAAACCCACGCTGCTTCTCCGAATGTTTCATTGCGCAACGTACACCGATAATTTATCGCAACGGTATCGCACGTATTTGACCGAAGTTCTGTGAACGTTACCCTTTTTATTGCTTGTCTGTCCGTCAATAATGTGAGCCATTCCGTTGGAACAGGATTTCTAAGATGCCGGATACGATAAATTGAGAAAACATACATGGTCTTTCGAAAGCATCGGCTTTTCTTAATTTAATATCTTTCTTTTTTTTTATAGTGGCAAACAGTACAAGGAATTTTATTTCAATAATTTCCATAGCTTTGGTGCCAGAGCCTCGAATGCTGTTAAAACATTGAAAAAAATGTTAAGAATACGAATACAATAGGAAGATAAATTAAAGTTTAGTATTAGAACTAATTCTAATATAAAATTCTAATAATCAGGGCATTCCGAGTTATAATGGAATGAATCAAAGCAAATAAAATTTTAAGTAGTTTCAATATTGTATTAGAAAAATGGAATGATTGTATATATTTTGAATAATGAGCCGCACTATATACGTCCATTTCTACTGCCGTATTTGATGCGTAATGAGTTCGCCCTCTCAGTGAAACTGGACGTATGTGGTAAGACATATTCAAGTTTTCATTCTTAGCACATTATCTACCGCTCTACGGTGGAAAAATACGCCCTAGTAATAATAGGGTCCGTAATAACCCCCATTTACAATTTATGTTGAATTGTAGCATGCTTAATTTTCATTACTTCAACAGTATTATAGATGAAATATTAATAATCAATGGTTTACTAATCGGTTTCCAATTAAATTATCACCATAATAGCAATTTTATAATATAACAAATTTTCTTCCTTTTTGTGTATTAACATTAGCTTGAATTTCCAAGGTATCCGGATATTTATGAATAATCAAACAATTTTGAAATACCGTTGTTAGCGTTGTTAACGTAAAAATAAAAATAAAGCATATATACACCGTTTTCCTTAATATTTAAGATAATCCAACTGCATCAGTTAACTATGCCGAATAAATCCAATCGTCGACGATTTCTTTACACATTTTTGATTCGATCGCAAATTATGATCGCTCGGTGTTGGGGTCTCATTCCGCCGAGAGCAGCAATTAGTCGTCCGTAGGTAGCAGCCATAATTCCTTCCTCATATCCCCTAATTTATCCAGTTTTTCATGCTTTTGTGCCCGCTGTGCGTTCAAACAAAAAGTGAAAGATGAACGTTACCAAAAAGAACTCGTTGGTACACCAAAAGAAGTAGCAGGTTGAATGAAAAAAAACCACGCTGGACATCCTTTCTTCCAATGCATAAGTGTGCCTTCGTACAGGTATTAACCTCCCTCTCTTTTCACCTTCTCACTCTTTCTCCCCCCCCCCCCCCCTCTCTTTCTTTCTCTTTCTCTCTGTCCCACGCGTGTACACTCTGGCTATAGTCATCGGATTCTCTTTTAGGGACCGTGCTAAGACTGCCAGATTAAAGTATATAACCGGTTCGCAGCTGCAGCCAGACTGGAGACTGGGCATCGGCCGGCAACCACCAACCGCACACCATGGCACATCTCCAGGCATACACTATGGCGCCAGGGGCGGCTCACCGTTCCGGCTACATACGGACTGTGTGCATTTCGAAAGTTTAATCCCATCAACCTTACGAATCGATCGATTCAATCTTGCAGTGTATACACGGCCGTTCGCAACAAAATGCGGTCTCCTTCGTTAACCCTTTCGCTACCAAGGGCGAGACTGTAGTCGTTCGCCACGAAACAATCATTGTGCACCGTGGACGACTATAGCAGGCCGCCACGAAATACGTATATTTCGAAATTTTTAGATAACAGTTAAATGTATAAACACCTGTTATTAAAATATTACGAACAACAAAAGTATCTGAATTAAGTTTGTGTATTAAGTTAAATAATTTAATATAAAAACGTATAAAAGTGTTTGACTGTGAGGAAGGTAAGGTAGCGATAAGGTGTAACCGCGATTACTGATTATGGCTCACGCACCACGGTTCTTAACCAGTTGAGTGACAGCGTCAGGTTAATCGTGAACCATACTTCTGCCACGATGCTTTGAACGTCTGGTACTCAGGTTTTTAAACAAAAATCCTTTGTAGACGGCGGGATGTGCTGTAACAGACAAATAAAATCAGAATTTTATTGAAATTCAATGAAAACCATGGAAAGTAAGTGAGTATCCTTTCATAGAAAGGGGATAGGACGTGATGGGGTTAGTTTAAGGGACGAAGAATAAATATTTGATCATTATACAATTATAAAATTGCTTAACTCATAATTGCTACAACTTTCAATTTTTTACTCTATGAATAGAGCTTAACAATTAAATAAACCGCTATAATCATCAGTATAAACTGTTTTTTTTCAAGATTCATTTCTTTTTACACCTTTAAATGTTTTTCGTATCCTTCCACTGAACTGGCTCGAATACAATGTGTTTTAAAAATTCTTGCCACGTAATATTACAAAATAATTTCACACTAGGTTAATTCCAAACTTCTCAATATTGAAGCAGAAATTAAATCAATTGTAACGTTTATTGTTATTTTTCTGTATATTTTCATACGTCCCCTCTAACAATAAGTAGCATCTTCTGAAGAAGTTGAAAAAAAAGAAACAAACGTTAACTGATCGACTGTCCACGACCATCATACAGTCCTAGAACCGTAACAGAGATAGAAGGAAAAAATGGAAGAAAGAATAGGAGAATCACCGAAGGACCTCGAAGTGAGGTCGTTCGTTGCGAAGCTGTTCGCGATAAACGCGTACAACGTTGTAAGCAACGAAGGACACAAGAATTCACGGTGGTTATCATCGACACATTAGCATGCTCGCTTACAGAGATAATCGTGCGTGTTGCTTCTCGGCTCGTTATGTTTAATGGTCGGTACGAACTGAACGAGCTTGACCCTTGATGATGGAATGAAAAGCAAAGGACGGGAAATCCTTGTATCGACACGTGAAAAAAACGGGCAAATAATCGTCATCTGTCAATCTCGTTTTCTTCTGTCTTAAGGCTACGATCGACGCATAACTTCCGTATGAAATTTATTATTTTAGATATAATTTTGGTCCAAACACAATTGGTAACAAACTTTCCATCGTATATACGATTCTCTTTCGTCTTCATTTCTTCCTCGGATGAAATGTATACGTGATCGTTCATTTTGTTGACAGATTCATTTTTATAACTTTATAACAATCCTGAAGCAGGTGGGAGATAAGGAAACGTTCAAAGTATTTTCATTGAAAATGAATATAGGGTGGTATTTGGATAACTAAAGCTAAGTAGCATAATTCAAATACACGTAATAAGTCAGACTTCATCGAATTTATTTAACTTGACAGCTGCAATTGATTTTTGTGAACACTTTTGTAAATTATTGTCGATTTAAACGAGTGTTTATTGAAGTAATATTAATAAAATAATATCTTCCTTGTACTGTTTTTCGATTATTGCGGTTCTCTTAAGGTTTTATTGAACTCATATCTATTGCAAAAAGAATTTACTATTAATGCAGCTTTGTTTTTTATTAATAATACTATAACACGCATTATTGCTGATGCGTTTCTATGCACTTTCCAAGATTTCTAAAGGTGCGCGGAACGGTTAATTCTATGTTATTTTTCAACAATAGCACATTGGCTATCATTTTATTCCATGTCAATAAAGAAGTTCATTTAATATCGCATTTTTAAGCTGTTCAACGATTCCTTTCATCTATAAAATTTCACTACTGAAACACGATTTTGACAGATATGTCCATGCTGCAATTTCCATGCAATTTCCACTATTTAGGAAGCGCTCGATCCGAGCATGAGACGAGGTACAAACGAAACGAAGTAAGTTAAGGTATCGAGCAGCGTGTGAGAGAGCAGTTGAAAGAGGTGAGGAGGTAGTGTCGCCCAGGTGCCCGACCGGCCTTTGCCGAACTCACCTCCACCTCCTCTCCTCGTCCATTCTCTCTCCAGGACACGCTCCTCTGGCTGTTTCTTGTTCGCTAGCTTCGTTCGTTCGCTCAGTCCTCGCGAGTCTCTTCCTAACCTCTCGACGGCTCCTCGTCCTTTCCTCTTATCCGTACCATTGGCCATTAGCGATTGCCGTCCACCGTATCATCAGGCCCCGCAGTAATGGGACCTCTTACGGTCCTCCGGGCCCAGTCGTTCGTCGCGCGTCTACCGAGGCTTCCCCACGTTCTGTTCCTCCACCGACCTCCTCCTTCGCTACTGCCACGTGATTTAGCGGGTTACGTCTAACCGTTCTCGACCTTCCTTGTGTCGGATCTACGCTGTTGATAACCTGAACACCACGGAGAGTTCACCGATCCGGCCAGTCCGTTCGGCTCGTGCCTCTGGTAGCCGACCAACCAGTTCATTGTACCGAACTTTCATCAGATTCATTGCGTTCGATCTTGTGCCACAAGTTTTTCTTACCCGCGCGGTTTGTTAGTGACTCGACAATGGTGCGCGAGTGATCCGCTAGCGGATATACGCCGCGAGCTTCAGGCTTCTTACGTATCAGCTGGTGTCGACTTGATGGAGACTGTCATTCGGACGAGTTTCTTATCACACCGGTGATACCAATTCTCCGGCTCACAAATCATCGAGATTATCTACACCGTGCGAAGCGTGTTAATGCCTGCTGGCGAGTGGTTAAGTGATAAGTGAATCAACGGAACGTATAGTTTTAGGTCTGAGCGATTTTGGTCTTTTTCGTGGTCTTTTACGAGTTAGACATCTTCGTTTAAACATAACGTGTGTTGATGTGTGTTCCGAAGCATTTAAGTTTACGTTAATAAGTGAATCAACGAAATACATTGTTTTGTGTGCACGTGTTGATAAAAAGAAAATTTCGTTCGTGGTCCTGCGTGATTCTTAGTTAATCAATCACGCGTCATCTTAGTCGTATTAGCGTAAAGGTATATTGAATTTAAATTTGCATAAGCGATGCAGGCATGTCGGGACTTCTTTTATTCTTCTTTCTAGACATAAAACATCAGCTGGTAAATGCGGTCTTTAAAATCTCTTTGACGTTTGGTAATTGATCGATAGGTGTATAGCTGGTGAAAATTCAACTAGCATCCATCAGACGATATCGTCGCCCTCAGGGGCACTGATGATGGAAGTGTTTGAAATTATGATGCTCGTTAAACGTACGGGTCTTTTGGTGCGGTCGAAATCCGATAATTAGAAATTGATGTCATCTGCCGGTTGATGCAGTCCCGTTCACACAGGTGACACTCCGTTAACACGTGTAACGATGATTTAACGAAGGTTGACCTAGAAATGTGATAGCCGTGGTCGACTGTACGTAATGACGAACACTCGACCTTGAGAATTTAACAATTTCACTTCTTCGAAAGTATTCTCTCCATTTGTCACCGTTCCGTTTTAAGCTGTAATTCCTGGCATTCTGACAAATTTTAGCATATCTCCGGTGAACATCGTTTAGCAATACTCGGGTACAGAATTTAGATTAGTAAGTTATGGACTGAACATTAGTTTTAACTATTAAATCTTACACAAAATTTGAATCAATTTGACCCAAAATTTAATTACAAATTCTCTGTTATTAAATGTATCATTTGAATCGCAGCTTTTTTTATTCATAATTATCTTAAATAAAAATTCTACGTAAAGGTTAAAGATACTTTTTATTATTTTTCTTTGCTATTTTAAATGTTTTTAGAAAATACTTTAGAAATGTTTAAATAATGCTGAAAATTTAGATACATCATTATTGAACATTTAATTTGATTATTAAATTTACCAAGGTGTTTCATAAAAAAAACATCGATGTAGGAATTAATGTATTAAATTTAGAAAACTGTTTTCTTTATTTAGTTTTAATATTTTTTTTATTTGGATTTATGGGTCTCGACTGCTATGATCATTAGCCCAGATATGTATTCTTATCTTATAAATATTGCAAACATTCCATTCCAATTTCATTTGTTTATTACACGGTACATAAACTTAAACATGAACATTAAAAAAGCCGCTACGTAAATAAATAGTTTTATTGCTCGTGTAGCAAAAAAAACATTCGTTCTAATTAGTTACTTCGAGTTTATACCAAAGAAAAATATATATAAATAAAATACTTATTACACATTCGTAAGAACAAGTTTTGTTATTATTTTGATTTTCGAGTCCCGTTCTACTCCGAACGAATACGTTCCCCGTTCAATGCTTCAGTAATGTAAATTGAATGAATGTAAACAAATCTCTTTCCGTGTGTATATCTCCGCATACCTGTTAGTGTTGTCGAATCTAGTTTATGATCAGCCTTCTAGTTTCAGTGCGTATACTGCTACTGTGAAGTAAGAACGTGGTTTAAAGGGGCGTTGATGGAAATCGTTACATTCGTACTTTAATTTTCGAACAAAATTACTTACAAAATTTAACAGTTATAATAGACGTTGTGGTGGTGCAAATAATACAGAAATAATTATGTAACGGGTAACCATTCTTTCGTGTTCAAAGTGCTAAATATTTATATGTAACTGTAACTTATTTTCAAATTCGTATATTTTGTTTGCGACAATTTCAAATGTAACTTTTTATTTACTTATCATTTGAGATCAATATATCTCTACCGTTACCGATTGCAAATAATTATATTAGTTATTTCTAAATATCTGTCACTAATAAATAACAAAACAAGCTATATATTGTTAATTTACGAATATTATTAAAGCAAAAAAATTGTTGTTTCAAAAATGAAAATGTTATCAACCGTATATAACGTGCCATACCACATACGTCCATTTTCACTGTAACATTTAACGTGCTAATATCAGTGTGATTGATCGACTAACTTTATTCCAGAGAATCATTTTTTCATATCTTAAAAATAAAAGTAATTGTGCTTGTTTTCATAAATTTTATGTAAATTATCGATTTACAAAAATAGTAATGTAAACAAAACAGGCGGTAATAGTGTCGTGCGTGAAAAAAAGATGTTCGGTGAAACGGTGCGAGTAATTCGAAATATCGTTAGAAATAGTGTAAAAAGCTCGATGATCGATGAAGTGATACAACGCCGCGATACGTGTAAAGAAAAAGTCGTCGACCGTGCATTCTCTTTGCGATTACCGTGACTAGTGTTTTTGTGCAACATACCAGAAACAGTGACGACCAGATGGGAAGTGATGTCTACCTATTATGGCAGAACCGTTCTCGAAGAGATTCGTCACAGCTGAGGTAAGATAGTTTTAAATTAATTGATTGTTTGTATATTTGCAAGATCTGTTTCAAGAGTAACAAGGTTGATCTTTTTTAATGTTATTATCAACCTTTTTGCAAAGTTAACCCTTTAACTTACAAAATCCTACAGTTCAGATGTGACATTGTTCGTTCAGACTTTGATTACAATCGAATTTTATATAAAATCAAGTGTGAGGTACATATAATATTTCAATATTCTTGATATGTTTTAACACCGAAGCGATAAATATTTAGCTCTGATTAAATAATTTTTCTTTGACACAATATATACCTAATACAATTTTCGACACCAAAATCACGAAGGTAGAAACAGTTCTTAATATGTATTTATTTGAATTTTTTAATAATTACTTAAACATAATATGTGGAAAGCTTTCGATTGTCTGTTAAAAATTTCAACAGAAGATTCTACAGAACGTTTACCCAATTACATCCATATTCTATGAAATAAGTTCAAATCCATCAAAACGATTTCTAGAATTCGAAATATTCGTTGAAAATAATTACAGGCGCATTAAAGTTCATTATCGAACCAACGTCTTTGATTAACGTTTTAATGTTAATGGCATCGGGGAGCGATTTTTGCTCGTCATTCATAATTGAAAGGAATCGTTTCGGCTTCTCAGCTTGACTGTGCGGGTTAGGAAATATCACGAATCTGGCATTGACGTATACGAAGCTTTTAGTTGCTTACGGTTGTACGTTCGAGGCCTTTTAAGTGCCGGTCCCACCGAGTATGTAATTTTCATGTACGATTCCCTTCCTCCTCCTCCCTCTGCCATCCTTTCTTCTTCTTCCAAATGGTCCGAGCGAAACGATCGAGTAGGAGCACGCGAGCACATGCTCGCGCATTTACGCTTAAGTTTGCACATTTATACAAAACGTGCGTGCGTTCGTGTGTGTGTGTGTGTGTGTGCGGGTCTGCAAATTCAATGGGTCGGAGCACTGAGGGTATTTGTTTCGATCCTTTGCGCTTTCTGGCGTTCGAAAACGGAAAGGGAATAAATTTAGGGATTTACGTAATTGCTAAGTTTGTTGGTACTCCACGACCCTTTTTTTCAGCTTTTTCTTTTTATATCTGCTGCGTCGGATTATCTGCAATTTAACGTTTTCAAGTTTTTCTCTATTTTGTCGTTTGGTACAATTGAGTTTCATTTTTTTTTTTTTTTTTGTAAAAATGGAAGAGTGTAACTAAGTAATTTGAAAGTTTGTATATGTTTATATCATACTTTTGTTAAATTATTTAAATTTTTTCATTTCACGGACATTTCTCTTACAAATTTATTTTACATTTAACGCATCAGCGTAATGTATCTTATGTTTCTTCTTTTCGAGCAAAGGAGATCGAGAATCGTGCTTCTGTTCGGTGGAATGTGATACGTACATTTAATTGCTTCTTGCGTGCAACACATTTGCGTGCAAGCTGCAGTTACAGTTAAGTAGCCTGTTCGAGGGCAAAAGCGATTTGAATTAACCGTCAGGCGCAGGCAGTAATTGCAACCCTTTTTTATACCTTGTTTCCATTTCCGGTATATTTTCATTTTTATACAGAGTTTATTTGTTAATTTTGCATAAATGACATGTTATAAAAATCTGGCAAATTTATCGAGTGAATTACATAATTATATAATTATGAAAACTATGTACACGTTTAATAACAGGCTGCAAAATAAACAGTAATATAATAAAATAATACAGTAAACAGCAACTTAATCAAATAATAGTTTAGGTAACCAAAGTAAAGATTTGCATATAGTTGCTAATTAGCTTAAAAGTGATTTTAAATTGTACAGCTTGAAAACGTCTTTATGGTGCTTAGCTTTACAGTTTACTTCTTTTTCTAAACAAATAGGGTACACGCTAACGGTTCTGCATAAAAATGAACGAATAGTTACAAGGTATATCTTTCGGTGCATACATTTTTACCGAAATTATTTCCGGCGTTATTTTACTTTCCCTCCGATAATTTATTTGTCAAGTTTAATTAATGCGCCGTCCATAAATTTTCCTTGTAATTGCTCGAATGCAAATCCGCGTTGGCCGGTGTCCGCTCACGAATTCATGCGAAAATTTTTACAAAATCGGGCATATTTCATCCGATCGGTGTGTCCGTGTGCGTGTTTCTGTATGGTTGCACGCACCGGTGACCAGGCGATTCTGTCTTTTTTTCGGGACATAAAAATTCTTACGCTGCAACCTCTTTGCCTCGGTTCTCGACTTTAAGGTACGCGTAAACGGTAAATCTTGTTGCATCGCCGCAGCGGGGAATGTAATTGATTTCACCGTGTACGTAAGTACTAAATGAAAATAGATGTTCGACGCGCGTGTTACAGCTATCGCGCGATTTGATCTTTCACAAGTTTCGAAGAAACGTACTATCTATTCTTCTGCTTTTCCATTTTCCTTTCGCTGCAACGCTTCCCTAAGGAATTCTTCCACCTAAGAACATAAATATCTATCTATAGAAATTGCCGGTTACGTTGTACTTCCACGTTAAGCAAACTTTCAACGAAGAACATATTGGTGGATATAATTAATTAATAATAAAATCGATATCTCACCATATTGGTCTTATTTTGATCCTCGAACGACGGAATCTTCTTAGGAGATTCCGATTAAAGTTAGATATACGTGTAAGTTTCCAAATAAGAAGCTTTTCTATGTCAGCAGAACATGATAGCAGGAAATTTGGATAATGGAAATATTATACAGAACAAAAAATTTTATTTAAATCAACTGCTGCCTCAGTAGTTCGTCGTTCAAGGATCCATATACGCTATTTTTATTATTTTAAATGACTATACAAGAGAAAAAAGCGAACATGTCAGTTACAAATCAAAAAAGTTATAACAAACATAATAAAAAATTGATAAAGTAACACTTGATAAAGCAATCTGATAAAATTTGGTTAATATCGTAATCATTGTTGCATTTATAGCTCATTCAAAGGTATCCGTTATTATCCCAACAATTGTCGACATAATATCTCTGCACAATGTTCGAGTAATTTCACATTCTGCGATGAGCATCGTTGAGAATAAAAGCCGATGTCGAAATACACCAATATTTCAGTTACGTAAAAGTTTCTTTTTCTCCTTGTTAGTTCCTTCTATTGTTTAACCGAAGGCAATATTTGCGTTTCATTCTACCTTCTTCTACCTGGTAGATTACGGCGGAATTGAATCGCCGCACCGTTATATGCTTGTAAATGAAATCATTGTTGCACGATAATGCAAGTAGCGTAATTTACATAGTATCATAATTCGGAAGGTTAATATATCCTTAAATTTTGTGTAAATATTCAGAGAAATTTATTTTGTTAAGAAATAACTGTACAGATGGTAGTGACTTTCCTTTGTTACGCATTCATTGAAATTAAATGAATTAAAATCATTAAAATTTTAATCAAATTGAATAAAAGGTAATATAATATTACTTTTGAAATTTAAGTTAATAATAGCGTAAATAAAATGATTTTTGTATTACAATTGTGATATTTTTGTGGAATAGTAATTTTGAAAAATTACAAATCATTCTTGGTAGAATCGAAAAGAAAATCACGTTAATAACTTACAAGAAGTAAATTTCATTATTTTTGAGACATATATATATTGAAAATCTTAAAGTTAATTTGCTTCAAACGCCGCATACGTTTAAAATGTTAAGGCAGTTTTAGTTGAATTTCATTTTTTCTCCGAATTGTTATTTTCAAGAACTATAAATCGGAATAAACATAAAATAATTCATACTTTATTTTCTACCTGTATAGTCTATTGTATAAATGCCAAACGTTAATGGGTTACGTGTGGTTGCGTTGAAAACGAAAGAATAATTTTCCCAAGACGGACATATGCAATTAAAATTCCGAAAATGAAGATTACCCGATTTATGATGTCACGGATGAAATATCATCGTTTCTTTTTACTTGCTTATTGTTACACTTTGTTGGCACGCAGTTAATACGGGTACATCTATCTTACCGCACTCTGCGGTTTCTTATACTCTTTCTTATGACTTATGCGCGCACACATTACAGATCGATCAGGTTGTACTTACTATCAACACGTTTTATCGATTATTCTGTGAAACATATCATGAGACATATTCTTCAATAATAATCATATTACTATAAATATCATTACTTAATTAACTATTTATTAGACAATTTATTGTATTAAACGTTACGGTAAACCCTAACCAAACCTTTCCATGAATAATTCATACTCGTAAAAAATGAAATTTCAGTTATATTGAACACAAAAGAAAATTGTTAATATTCCTTTTATATGTAATAACAAAGTGGTGATAAATTATTGTAGTAGAACTTAGAGTTTATGATCCATTTTACTATGTTAGTAATGCTATGGTATTACTGATTCCATGGCAATGGGTATTTTACAGAAAATTACAGTTGGGTGTAATTGAAGGGGATATGATTTTCACTTAAAAATGAAATGCCTCTCGATGCTTTCCTTATTAATAAAACGTCTCTTCATACATGTAGAATACGTAAGTGGCGTTATTAACATGCAGCATGGTGAAATGTAAAACATGACTTTCATCAAAGTTACATGTATTATAAGGATCAACGACGAACTTAAAATTATAAATAAGTTCTGAACTTGAAAAATTCTAATTTTAATTCATTCAAAATGGGTTATTATTTCATTTATATTGTAAATGAATTAAATTCATATATTTTTATTCTGATTATTAATTTTTTATAAATGACTGTTTCAGTCAACATTCATCTTTTATCGAATAATTTTCAGCATCGTTCGACTGATATTTCCTACTAGTTTCACCAACTTCGAGACTTTCGGTTTCGGCATTCAACTTTCGACACTCTTAAAGGATTGAAGAATTCTAACTAATCTTACGAACTTTCGAGATTTTCGATATGCAACACAATCTCTCTAATTTCCCTCTAATTTAATTGCTTCATTAAAATTCTCATTCTCCCAACGTATCGACGAGTTCGAGTGTAAAAAGTAGCCATTGAATCGCGATCAACGCCTGTCGACCGTCTTCGATTCTGAAAATCGAGCAAAACAAAAGGGGAAGAAAAGACAGACTAGATGGAGAAAGGAAAGGAAACCAGATCCGTCGTTGCCCATTCAGAAAGTTTCCTATTCCAGTGCTATTGGAGTCCGGCGACGAAGCCTTCTCTGGGGTAGGAGTAAAAGGGCCCAGCGGCCAGGAAAATAGGATGATTGAAGAAGTGGTGGTGGGAGTCCACGGGAGCTCCGACAGGGACGACCTTGCTGCTCGTGTACGTGTGTTATACATAGGTGCGTGAGTGTGCATGCGTACCGATACACGAAGAGAATCCCGAGGCAAGACGATGTGGGCCCGTCGACTGTCCCCATAGTACTCGGCAGAGGCGGCCCTGTGCCAGAGCACCCGGCCAGACTTGGCCGCCAGTGTCTTATTACGCACGTTGCGGCACTTATTGCACGCGTGCGATGTGAATGCACCCGGTGACTCGTGGCACACGTTTTTTTTTTCCGCGATGCACGCCTTGAATTTCTCGACGAGTGATCGTCGACGTTCGTCGACGGGCAAGTGGATCCAGACTACCTTCTCCGATAGCAAGCCAATCTCTTTGCTTCGATGACGATCGACGGCAATGTTCGAACACCGTTCGCCGTGAAACCGACGATCCGAATCGTCGTCGATGCTGCTTGCAAGCGTGTTCGTCAGATTTCGAAGGATAATCGTAAAGTCGAACTTGTCGAACGGCGAGGAGGCTCACTTTTGTCAGAGATTGTAACAATAACTCGTGGCAAATTATCGTTACGGTGATCGGTTCCATTTTTGCAGTGAAACGTGCAGGCTCGGGTTAAGCAAACGCGCGATCGTGGAATTATTAAAAAGATTTAATAAACGATCCTGCTCGATGAAAGGCATCATTATGTAAATGGCATTGCGGCAACGACGTCCTGGACTGTTTTCCCTCGACAATATGTACGTGTCAGTGTTTCTAGATGAGAAGACAATTAAGTGACGTCCGTGCACGTTTAATGATAGGTTCGGATGATCTTGATTAATGGTGGTGCGAATTAAGCGTGTTCAACTTGATCGACGAGCTTTTCCTTTATTCGGTTAAGTGACGAAATGTATTATTATGTGGCGCGCGTTTCGCAGTTGACATTTCGGATTGTTTTGCCTGGCTCCATACACGCCTGACGGGATTTCTTGACATACGGTTAATTAAACCTTGTTGGATGACGGTTAATGAAGTAATTAGTTCTGTTCAATTACCCGGGACAAAAGCAGCGATGGAATTTTGCTCGGAGAAAAGATTCGAACGAACGTGCAAAGGATGTTAATGTTTTGCAAAAAATCTCGGAATTCAATCACTGACTTAAAAAGACTGCAAGTTGTCGCGATATTAATGATTCTACCATTGGAGGATGAAATGTTCATCGACTGCTTTAAAGAATATCCACGGGAGAAAATATGCGAATGAGCCTCAAATTAAGAATACAGTTATTCGACAAGTATTTACGAACATTGTTCTAATGATATTTCTTCAAGGTTTTTTCTTAAATAGATTCTGAATGAGTTTGATGTTGGTTAAGTGAGTGATACAAGTGAATCATAAATGTGATCAATAGCTGAAACTTAGGTAGAGTTACGTGTCTTGAAGGTAGCTAAACACGTTCACTAGATTTCTATACAGACAAGCTTCTTAAATGTCACGTTACTTGTATTGCAATTTGCTAGTAAAACGTTTGCTCGATGGGATGAATATACATCATTGATATACGACGCACCTTCATTCTCGTGTTTATGCTCTCATGCCATCGAAAGTGAAACATACATCGAGTTATAATTTCGCACAGGATTTTGGTTTCAGGAAAATTAACCCTTTGCACTCGTCTAATCTAATTTTCCAGCTACGTTCCCAGAAACCAAACGCACTATGCCGGAAGAAAAGTATTAGAAATATTTGAGAATCTGTTGATTTTTATTCCCTTCTTTAATTTTCTATATTTTTGATACGGGTGAAACTGAAATTTCGCATTTTAGAATACTCCGATAAATTAAATATGGTGCTTCAGAGGGCACCACTCGGGTGCAAAGGGTTAACTTGGAAAATTTATCAAATAGAACAAGTGCGATCCTTATTAATATTTGCAAATATAAATTAGTGAAAATCTTTTCTTCTTTGGGGCATATTTTCGAGTTACTCCTGTGTAAGGAATCATCATTTTTTCGTCCGTATCATCAGTTACATTACGCCCTGTATAATATTATCAAAATGTTTCAAAATTAATGTAATTATGATTTATCGACACGTCAGTTCTAAAAGTATCATATTCTGAAAGTAATGATCAGCAACAAAATCATCAGACGAAAGTCTGATTATACATACTTAAGGAAAAGCTGTTAATTCCGAGAAGCAATCAGTTTTTCTTCAACTTTAAATGTAGCATGCACTCCCTAAAGATTAAGCAGTTTTATCAACCGCGTTGATTTTAACTTCTCTTAATTAATATAAATGTCTTTTCGAAGGCATGGGCGATATCGAACGATTGAAAACTCGTTTGAGGGGGTCATCGAGTTAATTAACGATAATTGATTACATGTCGGATAGAAATTTCGATACGCGATTACATTGAGTTTAATTTCCATGGAATAATTGAAATTGCATCATCGTTAGAAATTTAAAATACGATTGCGCGGTTATTGTTAATACTACGCGAGATTGTGTTCGAATTGAACGTTGCAGGTAATTAAAGCACGTGCCATAATCCAATGAAACGGGTATAGCGCACATACATAATTAGATGAATGATAATTAATTAAACCAGACCTAACTGTTCGTGATTAAACGAGTGTCGATTAATTAAAACGGGTCTCGTGAATATTTGCCCGCCAAAGATTTACCTTTCGCATTAAAAATCATCGCTCACTCGATCACGGAATACCCACGTACAAACCGCCGATCATGTACGATAATAACCGATACTCTGTTCACAATCGTTTTATTTGCCAACAATTTTAATCAAGTACCAATTATAAGTTGCAACGCATATCGAAAGTGATTTTAAAAATTTGCATCCTTTTGAATGCTAGACGGAAACATTTAATAATGTTCTCGTTAGATAATCACTGTTTATTTTATTTCTTGAAACCTTCAAATATTAGAGTTAAATGTATTTTAATTACTGTCGCAGTGGTTATTTTTTTTTACAAGAATAAAAGCAAAGTATTGACGTACCTTTGGAATGGAATAACTTTTTTAAAAATCCACTACACGACTTGAGCTCTTTTGAAGAGTCAGAAGAATTAGCTTATACCAGACGACATGTTTTTCTAGTTTTTAAAAGATTATAATTGGTGGAAATCGTAATGATTTAAAAATAGTGTATAAGACCACACGATAACTGATTTAAATTAACGGGGAAGATGCTTAATGAGAAATTATTAATGAAAAATTTTAGAAACTTGTGATAGTTAATAAAGGGGACTTCAGGGTAAATATAATTTTCGTAAAAAACTAGAGGGGCAAGAATTCCCAATAATCTTATATGTAAATGTATTTTCGTTTATCTTAAAATTCCATATTTCCTTTCAACAGAAGTTTCGATAAAAATTTCAAACGGATAGGAATCGTTACGCTATTAGTCGAAGATCGAATATCGCGATCGTATTTATGCACCCGCGAATCTCATCTTGTTGCACAATGCATCGAGGCCAGCTTAAACGCTGTTCACGTTTTACACAACGTTCCGGCCATCCTTCGCCGACATTCTTCGTCACGGCTCCCAGAACGGGTAACACGAAAATGTCAACGATTGCAACGTGACCGAGTTCGGTAAACGCGACCAAGTACGCCCGGCAAGCCACGTTTCGGGGATGCAATTTCACCTGTGATAACGCAACAAACGCGGCTGGATCCGTAATCCCAAGGAAACGTTCACGCCTTTTGCTTCGTTACAACACCTACCGCCAATGATCCGGACCCTGTTAGTTCACTTTCAGAAACGCGATTCATTTGCCGCTTGACTGCCGATATCGGTGTCCTTCAGTTTTTTTTTTTTTTTTCACAATGTCGTTTCACTTGTTAAGGAAATAATTCAGGCGTCAATTGTGTGGTTTTAAAAATATATCTAAGGATATTGAACAGAATAGACAATCTTTCGAATGGAAAATATTTTATACGTTCAGAACATTTTTCGTATATTATACAGGGCCTTTTATTTTGTAACATTTTGAAGATACAAAAAGTTGATGGTATAAAAATTGCTCGGTAGAAGGAAGGGAATTTTTTTTCGTTATTCTCCTAAAAGATATGAAGACCAGGGTATCTTTTTAATGAAACTGTTCAGGGTGTTGCACTGTATGTACGAGATACAACAGAGGCTGACTCCTAAAAAGAAAAGTTTATATGAATATGGTAGGAAAGGCAGCTTTGTGTTTTTGTAGAACAATTCACATTCGTGTATACCTTTTTATACTACTTGCTTGATTATTAACACTAGAACTACCAAACTTTTGAAAATTCAGATTTTTTTAGTTCAAATTGCAGAAATTATTAAGATACCTCTGTCGACACTGATATTGACCATTATTTGGATAATTCAGATTTGTTCAACACGCTTTATTAATTTATTTTCAGTTCTAAAGTAAGCACACGTCAAATCTTGATTGTTCTAGCGATAGTAAAGAGTCTTGCGCAATTGAATAATCGTTCTATGATAATTAATTAATTGAAAGTAGGTTAGGATCGATATTTGATACATAAAATATCGCGAACGGGTTTGTTCCAGTTGCTTCGTCCTGATAGGTATCCAGCTGTGCGTTCAAGTCCACTTGAAAAACGCTTCGACGCGTTCCGCGAAACTAGTTTTCGTGGTCAGCAGGATTAATGACACGAAAGTGATCGCGTAGGTCGGTCGGTGGCTAGAGGTGACGTTCAACAGAGCACTTTGGGCGAGCGTTTCGACGAAAGTGACAGTGATTAGTGATCACGGTGTATGGATTTGCGAATTTCTCGATCCTTATTATTTCGCGAAATCGAATGAATCGTTGTGCAAAAGTGACCGGTGAAAGTAACCCGTCCGTTGGCTCGAGCGGTCCGTGGTTCGTTGATTTTATCGCGACGGCACAGGAAAGGAGAAACAGCATCTGTCTCCTTGTAAATTGCTCTTCGTTAAATCAATCGGTGCCTTTCTAATTTTCTTTTTAACGATATCCCGCGGTGATTAGTGTAAAGTTACATCCAAACACGGCTAAAGGTACGGGTTCGCCGATGGATATTTATTACCCGCGTTAATGGGAATTCCCTTTTGCGCGTTATGTAAACGCGCTGCTTGCGCGATCACGGCAAACGAACGGTGAAAATCATTGGAAATACGATAACGAGCAACCAAACGTTCTGTGATATGAAGTTAGAAGAAATTTGAACGGGTTAAATAATTCGATAAATCGTGGATGAACTGTTTAGTGATCGATCGCAACGATGAAACACCGGAAATGGAACGATTGTTGTAGTGCGTTGTATTCTCAACAGAAGATTGATCGTTGGCGAACAAGACGACGAACGATTAATTAAACATGCAATTTATGAGAACATATAAACGGAAATAACTGAAATATCCACGGGTGGAACGGAAGCGGAAGAGGCCGGGGACATAGCCATCAAAATGCCAGAGGCCATTCTAAAAATATTCAACGGTGTACAGGTGGGTTTTTGCCGTGTTACTGTTTCACTGCCCCGAAGTTTATTTCAAGTAATTTGAATTCAGTGTTGGTTCTATATTTTATCAATTAACTCGAAAGACTCGTGTAATTTATGATGGGGATAACAAAATTTATTGCCTGAATTATTATGTAAACACGTAGGGTGCTGTTAAGGGTGCGTTAAACGACGAATATAAATTGTAGTCGAAATTGAGGTCGTTCGATTTATGGCTAAGTTTTTAATACTTGTATTTATGAATTATTTTATGATTATTTTTAAATAGACCATTTTTTCAAAGGAATTCACTTTGCCACTTGCAATAGCGTGAAACAGATAAGTGTTTTCCTCAAATATAATGTAATACTGACAAATATTTTGAGATTTTTGAAAAATTGCACAATTCAATTAACACGACAAATTGCAAATATTTGATTTCTTATGGGATTAAATCGATTGAATTTATTTGCATACTTACATGGAATATGTACGAAGATTTTGTACCAAGGGAAAATACTTTTATATTCGAGAAGATATTTCTCCGAGTTTAAATCAAAGTTTTAATGATATCTTTTGATTGTTGGGATAAACGCGTACCATACGTGCAATTAGATGAATAGGAATGTAGTCTGGCATAATGAAGTATAATAGTGTTATGTACCTTAAGAGAAGCAGAAAGCAATACATACGGTATAATACGCAGTATATATCATGAAGGTGTCATAACTCATATATTGCTCCCTATAACTCATACACATAACTCATATCGTTGCTTCCTTTTTGCCATGCTTTTCATTAAACATTAACCCTTTCAGTTTGTCATTATTTTTGTTTTTCTTTTCAACCGCACACACATATTGATCTTTTTCACTGTTCATCCGTATCTGTTACGAGCTTTTATTTCTTTTATGCTGCGCGTTTGTTCGTTGGGCATATAGGAATGATCAGAAATTACATACGTCGGTTAATGATATATTCTTTCGAATTTTTTCATTGAACATTGTATACACGTAGCAATTTCGATATTTATATGCTGCACGCTCAATAGGTACGGAATAAAATGTAAAATAATAAAACAAATGCAAAAGAACAGAAATTATTCGATGTGATATAATTTCGTATTTTGAATCATTGATGGAATAGTGATTTAAGGAATTTTATTTCTCAAAAATTGTTAATCAAATTTTGAATCAAATTTTGAACTGATAATGTATTTTTAGCGAATAACTGTACATTCGTTGTTGAACCATTGCAATCTCAGCTTATTCTCAGCAGAGTACAATAGGAATTTCAAATGTACTATACTGTGCAAAAGAATTCTCACGCGTACCTATATTTTTAACGAACAATTCCACGTATTATCCTGATAATCAAGGAGTAATTAACCTTCGCTATTAATTAAGCTCCTAGCTTCTGTTCATTTGGATCGTATATGGAAATCTCTTGATAACTTTAGACAATTAGCTTCCATATTGGTAATAAATGCCTTGTGTATAATAGAAGCACTAACTCTTCTAGCACCGTTTGCTAATTTAGGAAATAAATTAATTTTTATTTACCGTTAGAATGCTGCACCATCAACACAAGAATGTTACTTTACATCGGTATACGTCCTGTGGCTTATTTACTACCATCTTTCATTATCTCTAATAGAGCACGTGGTGATACACTATGACAAATTATTTCATGAAAAGGAACAGTCACGCAAGAACTGTCAACTATTACACGGTCTCGCTATAGGAATTCGTTTAGGTCTGACACGAATCACGCGAGAGGAAATACCAAACGAGATTCCCTTCAAATCATATAACAGGAGTACATAGAAATGTTCAAGTACCTTTGCAAATATTATTTTGCCATTCGAATGAATAGAGAAATGAACCACTGTTTGCTAGATTTTATAAGGTACATTAACCGCAGCTAGCTGGGTTTATGTTAGTTCAACAGCAAGCTCGTGTTTCAACTTTCACTTTCTTCAGAAATTTTTGTCCCCAAAATTGCGAACTCATATTTCAAATTAAAATATCAATTGCGTGGAAATAGTAGTTTTTAGCTATCATATCGCAGCTTTCGTATTTTTATCCTGAAAGCTATAAAATTTTGGTATTTTATTGAGTTGTGTCATTTTTTAAATTTACTGACGCGAGAAGAAATCATACGTTTCTGGTCGTGGCACAAAGCAACTGGTACATTTGGCCCGAGCGAGATTTATGAAGTATCTACGATGGCGCCAATAATCATAATCGTTAGTCGTTGCTGGCAACTCGACAAGACCGAGTAAAGATTATCTGCTCGGAACCTACATTCCACGATCATTGGTGATCCATCGATTAATTTTGAATTCATCGTGGCTGTAACCACGAATGAAAATTATTGCTATCATTTTCTATCGGTTCTGCTCATTTATTTCGGTTCCAACCGAGTTTACTTTTTAGTTCATTGTCGTATTACAAGAATACTTCATGTACAGATAGCTCAAGACGTAATTCACTAATATATACAATAAAGAAATTCTTCTAAATAACGTTATTAACACGACAACTATACGATATAATTTTCGCAATGCCAATGCTGCAGTTCATAGATAAGATCGACTCGGTATGATATAGCGGATAAGATGGCTAGCATTTATTAGCGCACAGTCTCGTTATATCACAAAGCAGCGTAGTTATTCTTCGCTGTATCTGTAACAGAATATGAATTTGAATTCCGTGATCAGCATGACGGCTCAATCGATCCGTTTTACGGTCTGCAACGCGTTTCATAGAAACATGCTCGATCGATCATTCGAATGAAAATTCGCTGTAATCGTAAAAAGGTGTTTACAGTTTTAGCAAACGCTAACGCCGTTGAAGGAAAAGTATGCGATAATAACACTGATAAATCTGTCCTGTCACTAGTACCTGTAATTGCTCCGGTTATTACGGGATTTACTAGAATAGGTTGTCGTATTTACGAGACCTATTTTTCTCTAACTTGTATAGCAACGTGCACCGAAAGATATTTACAAGTCGTAGGATTAATGTAAGGAAATTATCGAATTTAGGTGACAGCATGACACGGAATTATGTGAGGCATTTGGTTAAAGTAAATTTTGTGCGATGAAAACGTTTATGTTTTAATTTCAGTTTCTTCGTTCTTATTTTCTTGATTCTGTACCACTTCTTTGAATGTTTTTCTAATATTTATGTTGAGGGGTTGCGTCGAACAATTGATCGGTTAAAGGAACTTTGAATAATACGTTTCAGAAGTTTGGATTAAAATATAATTAACACAGTGGACTAGAATGCAGCCGTTGTGCAACTGAAGCAATAACCAACACAGTTTCAAATGAATTTTACGAATAACCATGAATTCTGAAACGGTATAGATTGATCGATTAGCATTTTAAGAAAAACAGCTTTCTTATTTATATTCTTCAATTTTCCATTAACCTTTTTAATGTTTTCTGTAAATTTTTGTATCATTTTACACGAACAGGAAATAATTATATTGATAATTCCTGAGGTGTTAAAAGATATACAACTTTGTACCTACAATATGTATTGATGTACATATTGATAGTTTGGATATTGTAGGGAATTTACATGGGTTGCATCCGTTGTATGGAAGAGGTATAATATTTCTGAAAAATCCCTCCGGTGCCGAGAGTAGATCCTCCCGAAGAGAAGTTCGATGAAACAATAATGAGAATCATCCGGTGGGATTAAAGCGGGGATTATTTTGTGGCATGAGTATTCAAATCGAAATACCACTCGGAGAAAAGATTTTCAGACGTGGAAATCATGATTGAAACAGAAATTACACGTGCTACGCGAGTCGCAATTAAATCCTGCAAGCGTGTTCCTGTTTTCTCGATACGGATTTTCGATAGGTTTGATATTTTTCATAATTCCGTTTCAGATACATGCTGGACCGTTATTGATCCGACGGTGGATACATTTTACGATGAGTTTCTTTCTGTAAAAAAAAAAAGTTACGGATACAAATATTATAATATAAAATCTTGACCGAACATGAACTTTTATCTAGCAGTCGATCAGCGAAACCTGCATAAAACACCGAAACAATGTATTTTCTTTGTTTGCGAACGTGGAATTTTTTAAATAACATTTGAAATTGAAAACTGATATTTCTCTTTCGAAATAAACCTTTTTATAAATTAAATGTTATATATCACCATAGACCTGCTTTTGTCCACTGCAATAGGCATTAAATGTTTAATTAAAATCAACTCAATTTGAGATAATTGAACGTTAACGATACACGAAATATAATTGGCGTGTTTCTGACTAATTGTAAGAATTATACAGATATAATGATCATACGCTGGATCGTTAATTGCGTTAAGCCAGTTATTTATTGCGACCCTGGAATTTACTCTCTGGTCGCTTTTATTTATTGTCGTTATAAGAAGGGCCGTTATTTTTATCGACCATATAATCATCCGACGACGTGTTTAACCAGAGAAGTGGGACGCTCTTTCAGGAGGATACGTGAAACTTTTCTGGTATTCCACCCTCATGTTTTGTCACTAATTTCGCCTGTCGAACCCCTTATTGTATCTGAAGAAATATTCGATGTAATTCAGGAAGATATCGTTTCATGGTATAATGAATTACCAATAAATTTCTATAGCCCAATATTTGTTGCGTTAATAATATAGAACTGTTGTTACAAATTTAAATAATTTGATTTCGATGAGAAGGAAACATGTAACGAGAAATATATAACAGTATTCGTTTATGATACGAAAGCCATCATCTTGACCAAGAAATGAAGCGGCATCCCCAAGTTTGTTTAGCAAATGATGGAAAAGAAATGGTAGATTTTCGAAGGAAGTTCGGTTCACTGACGCGAAAAGGGGAAATTAAATTTTTGTTATGGGTTGTATACTGGTTCCCTTTTATTGCTTTTTATTGCTAAGCTTGCTGTTTTATAGTTTCCGCTTTGGTGGTAGCATGCTTCTTGCACTGTTGTTATTTCTTTGAAAACTGCCATATTGACAGATAAATATAACCACTACTTTACTACTCTATAATTTACAATATAATAATAGTTTCTCAGTGGTTATGAAAATTAATATCGTAACTTTATTCAAATCGAATAGTTCTCAATCGTGGATTTCACTAAATTTTGTATAAAAGCAGGTGTTTTAACGTTAGGAGCAGTCAAATTTGAAAATTTGAAAGTACATTTTCAGAATGCTATACTTCAAAAATATGTAACACTTCGAAACACTAGAGTTACTCTCTTAACCCTCACCTTATACTTTAGAAAACCTTATCACAAGCATCAATATTTTTTAGAAATAATTACACTGTTCGATCTAGCGTTGGACATTTCACATAAATATTCCTAGGTTGAAAAAATTAGTCTTATCAAAACTATTTAACTACTGTTTAAAAACTATTTAACTAAAAAATATTGTTTTAAATTGAAATGACTTCTATCCTGTTAGCTACGTTAACCGTGTTTGTTTACAACAAAATCACTTTGATCTCGTTCAAAGGTGCACGATCGAAATACACACACCGTTCTCGAAACTCGGTAATTAGATCATCTTGGTGAGTCAATTATTTTGTTGAAACGTCCTAGCTTCCAGCGAATTTGTAACTTTGCCTAGAATAATTGACCTCTGTGTATCGTCGTCGAGAAACTGGTCCAACAATTCGAACACCCATTGACTGGCTCTGTCCAGAGAATCGAGTGCCGTATAATTTCCCGGCCCGCCTTGGCCCTCAAGCCTCGCGTCACAAAGCTTCCATTGCACGACCCAGTCCACTTTTCCATGGGGTGCAATTGCTTGAAACTATGCAACGGTATAGTGCAGCAGAGAATTGAACTTTACCCGCTCTAGAATAATCTCTTGTTGAATTGTGAGTAAAGTTTTACTCACAAGTAAGATAATAGATTCTTTATCAACTTCGAATTCAAATTCAATTTTCTGAATTAGAAACTATACAAAAGTGTTTTTATTTGCTTCACTTCGTAGTATATATTATATTTAATCAATATTTTGTATGTTACAGTACATGGGTTCGTTTCCTGTGGCAATTCCCGACATTGCCAGCCGAGCTGAGTACGTACGCACCCAATTGGAGATCCTCAGAGTGAGTACCCTTTCAAACAAATTTTTTCTTCTCGAAAACGATCGTTTTGTAAGAAAACCAAACGACTGACTAACTGAACGTTCGTCAGTGAAATTTGTACTTTAACTCAATGAAATTTCTCGACATTCTATTACCGAGCTTTCAATATATTGATATTTAAATCAGGACTGAAATTTAACGTTACACAATACAGATCAAATATGCATCGATAACGAAAATACCAGGCACTCGGGTTATTAGCTTAAAGGTCGTAGGCCCATTTACGGGTAAATATTTAACTTCCATTGATATTAAGCGACCGTTTAATCCGAGCATCGTGTGCACATGGTGCCTAGTTTGCTTTAGACGATAAACGGATATACCGGTTAGGTTGATGTTTGCAATACAAATGGAATCTGGACACTTGAATTCCTTGGAAGACACAAATCTCTTCTATCCGTCAACTTTAGATGTTAGCAAAAATTGCAAAAGTTATTTTACACGTGAAAACCGAAACCTGTCAAATTAACGGGTCGTATCTTTGATTCTCAACGTTTATTAACTTCGATTACAGTTGATACTTTTTGTTTTCAAAAAGGGAAACTATGAACATTAATTCAATACCCACTTACCCAGATGCCTTTATTAAAACAAGCGAATCGCGAAACGTCTTATGGCGCAATTAACTAGATCCACGTTTCTTCGACTAATTAGCCCGAACCTATAAGACTCACAATCACATTGGTACGGAATCAAACAACAGATTTGCGGCTCGAAATAAACTCGCTCGAACGGAGTTTATTATTGTAAGCTGTGTTATTACCGTAAACCTAGTAATGACTACCGACCCTGAAGGGGATCAGCAGAATTTCGGTCTGGAGTTTCATCAGAGTTGAATATTTGTCTGCCAGAGAGTTGTCGGGTCCTGATCTTTTGCACGTGTGTGCACGCACGTATCTGGTTGGTCGTGCGCGAGGCGTGTTCGTGCCGGTGAAACGGGAATTATGAACCTGAATTTTATGAAGGCATTAAAGAATATCTCGTAGCACTTTTCGTCGTGGTGGTATTCCATTAGACCCTGATGGACAGATTTCCATGAATACGCGGCCGCGGTTGCTTCTCCCCCCGTTGCCGGTTCTCTCCCTTTCATCCGAAAGGAAAGCTCAAGATATCAGCGCGTCTACGTTTTCCGACGTAACGCTATTCAAAAGTTGTTTCAGGAGACGTTTCTGTGTTACACACAGGATGTGGCAGAACTGGGAAATGCGACTGTGGACTGGAGATGGCACAGATGAATCGAAAATGTGGAGTAGCATTGTTTTCGTCCCGGGCTTTGTTTCCGAGGAAACTGAATTTGACACTCATTCGAAGCTTTGTACAGCACGTCAAATCCTCAATCTGTCCGATCAGAATATATAGGGTGTCTCATTGTAATCTTTCCACCCGATTATCTCGCAAAATATTCATTATTCGAGAAAAATGTTTAAACGAAACATGCTCTATCCGAAGGGGGACATTCAATGGTGTACAATGTTTTTTTTTTTCTGGATGGAGGCACCTCCGAGATTTGAAGGTGGTCTTTGTTTTTTTTTTTAATGGAAACGTAGTTTTTTTTCACGCTAGACACATAGCTTGAAAAATCCAGATAATGTTTCAAAAGTACAACCTTGAACATTTATGCAGCTCCTGATTCTATCCTTAAATGATATTTGCAAGCATTTATTATTTGAGATAATCGCCTGGAAAGATTATAATGAGACACCCTGTATATACTTATCGAATCTGTTTGTTCTTTTCCGTGGTTGTTCGCTTGCAAAGTGTTACGCTTCATTTTCTGTTCGTTATCTTTACGTTACCGATCCCTTAAACTTGCTGCAATGTATCTATTATCAAAGCGGCACACTTCTGAATTGAATTTCTAAGAAACGCGACCGACAATCCTGAAATGTCTTTCCAAATTATTTCCATTAGATAAATTCCGGTATACATGAAATCTAATATCTCGCCCGTCAAATAAAATCTAAAATTTCGTCAAGGAATTTAGGAAACGGTCTCTTACACTCATCAAACCAGACATTTTGTACGTGAATGATTTATTAAACGATGAGCCTTTGTTCTATCAGAATTTCTGTTTTAATTTTGGTAGGTTGAATTTCTCTCGTACGAATTCGGAATTAACAGACAATTGCTGAACGAAATTGCTTTGAATTAAGTAAACGGGTGGTCATGTTTATGGAGAATCTCTTAAGGGCATTTAAATAACGCTTTAACACGGTGGGAGTTCATTTTATTTGCAAAACTGTCGCCCACTGTTGCTTTTCACGCGGTTCACCCAAAGGAGGATCGTTGTCAGAGGAAGCGGATGTGTATTTCCAAAGAGATGTGGAATATATTTGCTTTGCATATCCGATAATGAAAATTATTCGTTGTTGGTTCACGTTTTATAGTGTTCAGGATTTCCTTTCGTGAGAATCGGGCTTATAAAACTATACTTTGTGTAAATACAAAGTAAATGTATGCATGTGTACGTATACGAAGTGCTCCACGCAACTGGATCGGGCTACGGTTATAAAATAATAAAAGAAAATTGATTAGGCAAATTTAAATGTTATTAACTCAATTCGTGTCACATCAGAATTGTACTGTCTTTATTTTGTAAAAAATCATAGTTGCCATTTATTACGTTCGGTAATGAATATGTATAATATCGGTTCCAGTTCATTTCAATACCGTAATCATGAAATTATATGATTACATTTTCAAGAAAATCTATCATTTTCGTTCATTTTCTTAATTGCACACTTTTTAAACATTAAAATTATACGTTTGAATGATTTAGGAAAATTATCTTTCTGCTTTCCATAGTGGAATCCAATATCTTGATTTTCTTCGTTGGTTCCTGCAGCTTAATGGAGCGAAAATATGCGGTATTCGCGGTTCTATGTGGCTTTGGACCGCGAAGTAAAAGCAAATGGTGTAAAAATCGGACAGATAAAAAATAGGACGGAATTCCTCGTTAATCTTGCAAACAGAACGCTGCGCGAAACAACGAGACAATTTTGCTTTACAGAAATAATGTACTTAATTTTTGGATATAATTACTGTAGCAAAAATTTTTAATTATTTAAAAGTATTCGTAATTCCGTGGCCATCAACCACTTAATAATTATCCTAAAAGTATAGGTTTATAATTAATTGCATTATCTGAACGGTAATCGTATTTAAAACTTTTATATCAATAAAATACTTAAAAAATAAAACCCACACTATTTTCAATATCAAAATAGCATTCTATTCGGTTCTGTCTGCAAATGTGAGAAAAAGAATATTTTCAAAAGAAGGAAGTATTGAATCGTAGTAGCCTTATTTTCTTGCGCACTGTAAAATATAACAAAGGAGGCTGCTTGTAGAACCTAAATCACGTTTAATTGAAAAAAAAAAAAACCGGTCTGTATAAGGTTATTCAGAAAACAAGCATTAGGTTGTTAAAACGGCAGGTTCGCGACTGGTGTCAACCGAGCGTTAATATTTCTTCCTCAGTTTACAGGACAATACGATGTGCAAATAAGGAACGTGGGGGGAGAAAAAGAACAGGGAAGAACAAGGAGAGCGTAAAAGGACGAGTATAAACCAGGCTGCCGGGTAGTCTGCGTTTACTACAATATTATACGTATATACCCTTGCTTTCATCGTGGAGAGTAGCATAAAACGAAGCATCGGTCATTTGCTTTGGACTTTTCCGCTTACAAATTTCAGTTCCCCCTCTGATGACACGAGCGGAAAAACTGTCAACTGTTTGCGCATGTCGAAGCTTCATTTTGCTCCACGATTACAATAATTTCACTCCGTGTTTCAATAAAATTGAACTGAAACGTGAATAAGCAAATATTCATTGCAAATATTACAGGAAAATTTCTTTTGGGGTGCTTGAAGATTGATGAAAAGCAAGAAAATTTATTTTGACATAATTAAGTTAACGCGATTCTAATATTTAATAATTGTTTAGTAAAAAAGAAATATTAAATTCTTGTGAAATCTACTGACTTTTCTCAAAAGTAATTAATCTTCAGTTGTTTACACTACTATGTTATAATATTTAGTTATTATAAAATTTTGATATTGCTTATAATCAGACTTCAATATATCTTTTAACGTACAAATTTTTTAACAATCGAACACGATAAAATAACGTGATTATTACTTGAAATATTAATCAGAGCACTGATACTATAATATAAATTCTATAATTTGAATAAAAATTGTGCTACTTCGCAGCTACGAATATAGCCTGTCGTTGCAAAGTGAGCAGGTAAAGAACATTTTGAGCAGGACCTTGTGACCCGTAGCAATTTCATTAAGCAATCTGAAAGTTTGATTAAAAGTGGCGGTGTTTAAACATGTCGTCGTGCCAGCTAGAAGATTCTATGGCGAAAGCCCGAAAATTTAACGAACAACCTGACGTTATCCGCGTATTACCTCTTACCTCGAATTTATGTGTTTGCCGTCAAAGAATCTTTGGTTAACCACCGCAGTTATTAATATTGACGAAAATCAGCTTTTACGAGTTTAAACTGTTCTCCAGGCTCAAAGGAAAATTAAAGCGGTACTCTTTAGAGGAACTCGATTCCGCGTCTTCCGTTGCTGTATTAAACTGAAAGGCAATATGTTTGATGTTCGTTAACAAGATTGAAAAGTTATTATATTTGTGTATATTAGCTGTATATTCAGGTGATTTGAAATTTTCATATTATATACCTAAAATGTTTCTATGTTTGAAACGTATTTAATTACGTGACTACAGAGAATATTATTAAAGTTTTGACTTTTGAATCATAATAGTAGAAATGCAAGCGTAGCATGTAAGTTATGCCAGTCAAAATCACTTTATTTTGAAAAAAGTGTCAATGTCGATCATAAAATTTAATTTGATTAACATTCGGTTTTTATTGTGTCATCAGTCTATTCTTACTATCATGAAACGATAAGTTAATATTTTTACAATATGCTGTATTTACTACTAGTTCTTTTTTTACTAACATTTATCTTGTTAGTAAAAGAAGGAATGGAAACTGGTAATATCGTTGACATGCGTAAAATAATTTAATCCCGGCCTCATTATCTGAAATCACAGCCTGTCAATTGTAGTCGATTCCTCGCTAGCAGAACACCATTATATTCCCGGTGGTAAGGAAGACATGCAATGGCCAGTCTTGGACAAGGTTAGCAAGTTTTAATTCAAATAAAAAGAGAAATTGACGAAGGTCCTACAGAAAGGTGTACGATCCTGTGTGTACTAAATGATGTCTGTCCAACTGCATGGTCGAGTTCGAAATTACAGAAACGCGTTAAAAGATTCAGTTGCACGATGCCTCTTTAAAATTCCAACCATAGTCGGACTTCGACTCGTGTAAGGTTTTAATAAAACATTACCACCCTTTTGCAGTATGCTGCAAACGGATTAATTCAATTAAAAGTTTCATTAGCGCATTCAGTTAACCCTTGAACACCATGATAGGATAAATCTAAAAATAAATGTATAGTTTTTCTACTCGAAAGTAGATGATGGTATATGTTATCTAAAAATGAGAAAATAATACAGAGTCAATATTGACTCTGTTATGTCTTATATGTCAAATTTCGAACTCGAAGCTATGGTAGCTTGGTAACGAAGAATTAACCCTTTAACAACGGAGCCGCATCAATCGTGACGTTTCGTTTAAAATTAGACACTTAATTTTTAAAACAAAAGAAATTCATACATCGAAAACACAATAGTTGAAGGAGTAATATAAAATTTAGAAAATGAAGTGAAATGTACAAAACTTTGATAACAGTCTGAGATTAATAAGTATGTGGAATTTTGATTTATCAACCAAATCAAAATGCTACAGCGAGCAAGGATGTTAAAAATAACGCAGAAAATTCATATCAGTCGCACCATTGATTTTTCCACCCCACAATTACCATAGCAAAAAGTAAACACTAACTGACGATGCAGATCTTTTAATCCCTTTTTAACCCTTCTTCGGATTAGGGGGACCCCTCGTGGCGGCCCCTATCAAATGTTTCAATCAAGTATTCTTTAACGTGCATTGATAGAATTTATTTAAAAATTTATGTAACATTTTTTTTATTGCAGTCGAAGGGATATAATTTAATGTAGGCGTAATTGCCTTCATTTTCTAAATTCTTGTATTTAGAACAAAAATTATCTCTACTGTGTTATAGTACAGACTGAACTACGTAAACTTGTAGTTTAAAAAATCTTTTTATCTATAATAGTTTCCCAACTTGCCTGGGGGTACCAATTTCCAGAGGATAGTTCCAACTTTTAAAAACTTGAGTTTCTTTTTATTAAAAAAATACCTATCTTATTTTTAGTTTTTTTACAAACCCGCAGAATTTTATCAAAATTCTCATTTTGAACAAATAACTTGGTTTAATTAAATAAGATTTAAATAAAGTTTCAATTAGTATCTAACTTATGAAATTTTGTTTTAAAACAATAAAAAAAAAAATGAAAAGTCGAAGTATTATAATCAAATTAATATAAAATTGGTCGAAACTCGTTTTTTCACCTTACATTTAGTATCGTAAATATATTTTTCTCCTTCGGAAATACATACTATAGAAAGAAGTTTATGAATAATTTCTTTTGTCAATATACTTTATAAAATTTCGAATGTTTTAACACCGAGGGACATGAAAATCTATTACAAGTTATAAAATTGAATTTAACACGCCGCTGTAGGAATTAAATTTAAATAAACGGTAATGTTCCAAGGAGTTGGTACATTCAAAGGAGAATGAGATTCGATCAAGGAAACAAATAGATTGCAAAGAGAGGAATCGTCCGGTGAGAAACCAGAAAGGATTGAACTGCAATTAAATTGGAATAGATCCACTCGAACTTTAATTGAAGCTTCCATTCAGTATCAGCTTTGATCCGACGAATGTTTAAATTTAATTAAAAATTTTTTTTTTTTTTCAAGTAAACAGCAGAACACAGGTTCATTTGAGTATGAATTTTAAAATTAATATTGAATTAGTTCCACTGTGGTAGTTTTTGAAATTAGCAGCCCTTTCGGAGAGAGAACGGTTTCTTTATTTCTTCGGTTCCGCAAAGAAAATGTTTAAAACTGAAAATTCCAGTACCGTGCGTTTTAATACGCTTCAATTTCCATCAATATATTGTACAGGGTTAATATAATCAGTTCGGTCGGAAAAACAACGTCGATTACATCCACTGTGTTACGTACAATATTCTTCCGGTATCTCTTTTTTTTTTTTCAAACCCCCCATTTTTATCCAGTACTCTAGCTGATATTCTCTAATTTTTTTCTCTGTCTTCGTAATATTTCGATTGTGTCCTTTGTCCCTTTTGTTCCACCGAATGTGCAGGGGTGGGTTAGTGTTTTGCAGAAGATAATAAAGCGTATTCTGTCCCTTTCCTATTCTCCGGTTCCCATGCCTGTTTCCTGCGAAAACGATACGCGGTTCCTGTCATAAAAAATCTTTCGTTGTGAAGCAACGCAGAATCGTACGCGTCATTTCTGAGTGCACTCTAATTATTCACGCACGACGAATCATATCCGGCGAAATAAAAGGAGGTTGAACGTTTCCATCTACTACCGAGGACAGGATTTTTCGATGTCAGCCTTGGGAATGATATTTGAACTGTTTCGTTAATTACAGAGAATATTTCCGTTGATTTTAAATAGCAGAAAGTAATTTCAGTATTAATTTCAATTTTAATTATTATAAAAAAAATTACGGTATATTCATCATTTATCCAGTTTATTAACTGAATACGTTCGAAGCAAATATAAGTAATATTTGATTTAATTATCAATGCTGTTTGAGTAATATAACGTTCCATGAAAGTTGTTTACTTATTGATGCTATTTGCAAAATAGAAGTACCTTTTCTACATTTTTTTTTTTAAATCGAATTAAATTCTATTTTATTCGTGTTACCCTCACAGACCAAAGGGGGTGATTCGTATATCTCCGACATGACAATTGAAAACAACGCCACTCTGTACATTATTCAATTTTTGTCTAAAATATTTTTCAAAGGGTTAAACTACTGACTCGTTACCCTCAAAATCATATTTTTCGATACATAGAAATACGAGTCGCCAATTTCAGAATCTTTTGTAAATAAATCTGGTTCGTCTCAAGAACCGCAAAGATAAAGAAACGGAATCACAGAAATTATTAAGCCTCCTAGCAAAATGATCTTTTCATGCGTATCTAATGATTGTCATCCCACAAACAACGGTCACGTCATAACATGATATCCGGTTAGTTTTTGATCGAACCCCATATTTCATCAACAGGAATTTAGTACCAATAAAACGGGCAGGGACACTCCGTGTTCGATTATTTGCTCGTTTCCATATTGTCGGTCTCGTCCCCTCGATTCATCTTTCTCTGGTTACCTGCTCTTTAATCTGTCCGTTCTGTTTTTCTCATTTTTTTATCTTCTTTTCCCCTCGTCTCGTATTTCTCGGGGCCGATCGAAGCGGCAGAATTGGTATCCGATTCGAATAAACGAATCTCGATTATTATCGGCCGGATTCCGCGGATCAATATTTGCACGGACGAAATAAAATTGTGTTTGCTAAATTTCAAATGATGCCTGAACGATGTAAAAACTCTGGCGATTGCGAGAAGTAGCCGGAGGGGCGGTTTCGGCGTCATGGATAAATTTCAACCGGCCCACCCGAAACACGAAGAACCCGCGGATTGAAACGTTGCGATATTTACCGAATCCGCGAGATTGCAGATATTTGTTTACCGTGTTCGTTGTTATTCCCTTTTTGTCTGAATCGTCCGGCGATGATACCAATAAAGCAACGTAACGGGTGTTTAGAATCGTTGTTTCACGCATAACACGTCGGCTGTTGTAATTTGTCGTTTGTATGCATTAAAATACCTATAAAAGTTTGCGCTGAAAAACTTCCATTCGTCTGTTCAGATCGCATTCTTCTAGTTCTCTATTTGTCAATTTTAAGAGGTTCTTTTAACCGTTGTCGATTTTTATTATATTCGTACCATTCGATTAACGTATGAATGGTTTAGAAAATAGTGTAACTCACATTTCTTCACAACAGGCGAATAATTATCTAGAACTACGAATCTGTTTAGAGTATAATATTTTTAACGAAGTATTATTCTTTCGACAGAATAATAGGCATTCGAACGATTTGCGATTGTTATTTCTTTATTATGTGTAGCCGCCATGATCGTTTAAGATGTTGAAGGAAATTAACTGGCAATTGGGTGAATGAAATTATGGCTCGAGATAATTTATGAGACCTGTAGTTTAAAAGCTGCAAATGCTTTTATAGTATTTTATATTCAGTTTACGCGAAATGAAATTGGATTATAAATATTTAAAAACTAATAAAATCATTCCCAAGGATTATTAGGGTATAATTTCGACAGATTGTTTTCAAAATTTCGTTTCCAACATTTTGTTCGTTTTATCGTCGATTACGCGATATAATGGCCATAAGCTCGCAATCGATGCCAAATGAGAATTCCGACCGAAAATACGAAGGGTTTAATTCGTATCTATACCCGAGAATTCGAATTAAATCGAGAACATTTAGCGTCGGTATAGAACAGTAAAAAAAAAAAAGTGACGGGTTAAATTAACGAGAATTCATTTGTCGAGGTGAGAACGGTCCTACGAACAATTTCATCGGTCCCTTTACCCGGACAAATTTCGAGTGTTCGCTGGTAGACTGTCAAAGCCACCTGCTGTAATTGCCAATTACAGTGGTCGCTTTCACCAAGTGTCAAACGATGCTCTGAATTTTTTTGCAATGTATATGGTTGCTGCATATTCTGTGAATCTATCGAGTTTGCTTGCAGCTCATTAAAGAGGTTATTTCTACAATTCTATGGTATCTATTCAATTATGATTACATAGGTAGCAATCGTACCTAATCAATCCCTATAAAAGTTATAAAATCTTAATACAATTTATTTATATTGTGAAGTAAAATTATAAAACATATTTTATGTTTGTTTTTCTCTCAAAAATTAATTATTTAAACATGCACGGTCGTATACAGTCGTATCGTTAGTTATAGTGTATAAACAATTCAAGTGAACTCGTTTAGACCATAAATATACTTCCATTCGTGTAGAAAGGGCTTAACAATATTTCGCCTTCCCCCTTCTCTAAATACGCTTTCTGCTTTATTTCAACGTCAAAATTTTATTACCAATTATAATAGTTAAACAAATCTCGATATATGTATTACACTTTCAATTACCAACATTTTCAGGCGGTTTAGTAGAGCATGATTTATATTTATTAAAACATTTGAATTCTAAATTGAGGATATTAGGTACAGTAAAACACCAAATCGTCATATCTTGATCCATTAGTGTAACTTAATTAAATTCTTGAATCAATTTGAATATTCAATTCTCGTAACTCGTGTCCGTGTTTTCTAATTAAATCAATTATCTTCATACGCAAACGTAAATTTATTTAAAGATTTAATACTTGCGACACACGTATTAATATCAACTTGGAATATACTTTTCATTTTACAATAATTATAGGTTCGTAGTTTCACATCTTTTTAGGTTTTCTACGTCCTTAATCCCTTGTTAGAAATATTCTCATAAAAGATGGGTGTTCATTAAAATCTACATGAAAACTTCTCACAAAATCGAAGAATACCTTAACCTGATCTGATTGTATACAGAAAAATTGACCTCGGGAAGAATCTGATCTCGTTCATGGTATTCAAAATCAAATCAATGGTCCAGTAGTGTAGAGGAATGCAATTCGATCGAAAGAAAATTCCAATAAACACATTCCACAGTGGCAGGGTGTATTAGCATAAAACGACTTTCTTCTTTTCTGCCTTTCGTTCGCCGACGAGAATACGGGAAATTTATTCACGCTCTCTATGTTCTTTGACGTCGAAATATGTTTACAGTATCGGGGCCTCGGTATAGAATACTTTATACGATAGTGTTTCGCATGCAAATCATCGAGTTTACCATTTTTGCTCAATTAAGATAATATCGGCGAGGCATCAAATTAATAACGACGAAGGTAATTTGAATGGCTTCCTAAAAATGTCTGTCCGTGGACGAAATCAATATTTCGTAAGCAGAAATTCAGGTTTTGTAAGAAGTTTTTGCCTGTTTACGGTGTTTGTTCAAAATCATTTATTTATTCATTCAAATAAAGGCTTTAACGCGTTGGCTGCCACAGTGAAAACGGACGTATGTAGTCAGACACGCTAAAACCCTGATTATTAAGGACGCAGTTAACTAATTTTCAAATTCAACCTTTCAGTTTGATAGCCAGTATTGTCAGCTTAATATTAACACTGTCCACGGTTTATATCATCGTTTCTTTTGTTAATTATTTGATTGCAAAACAACCTGTTTTAGGAATTACTCGGTTAATTGTGGCTAGATGTACTGATATTCCTCTGTCGTGTGAAACAAACGAATCGTATCTGTAGTGCAACATACTATTTGTTGAGTTTTTATTCATCTTTTACATATACAGCAGTCTACATAAGATTTTCAGTGGCCTCCATTGTCGTTATTAAATTCCCTCTACGTTCTGTATATTTTATTGGACATTTATGTATTGCATTATATTTCTTGAGCGTTGGCACACATCTTGAGACTGACGCAAACATCCCCAATCTATCTATGAATATCCGTTGTACGTCGTTTTCCACGCAATACATTAAATTCAAAAATCATCATGCAATCTCCCGTAACCTCGACAGAATTCTGGCTCCCTAAACGCCGTTCGCACACAGGCTAATCACCGGAGTGGCAAGTCGACGTGCATCTCTGATGAGATTCTCCTGTTCGGATCAGGACGAAGGACAATCTGTCGCGTAGGAAACTTCCGGGGGAGGCTTGTAACTCCTTTGTGCAAGACGTGCTGCAATTACACGCAATTGCTGGAGCTGTCATTTTCCAGTTTCCCTACCCCTCGTTCTTCTCGTTCATCTATCCTCTACCATCGCGTACCACTACACTCTCCGGCTCGCTGTTTCTCTGTACTCTTCCGGAAAGAACCTTTGTAAGCGTTTTTATTGCCGTGAACCCACGTATCCTTTCCAACTCTGTCTCTTTTTTTCCCCTCCTTCTCGTCGGTTGTCGAATTCATCCGGGTTTACCCTCGTTCGTTGTTCCGTCTTCGACGTCTTCCGCAGAAACCGTCCAACGGATCAAAAGTTGAATTCTCGTTTGCCCTCGTAGCTGAATACGATCCTTTTAATGACATTACGCGTTTCCAGCGCAGTAAGCTTTTTACTACGCTGCTCTCGGATCAACGTAGACGAGATTTAATGCAATACGCTCGATTTATGACTTCCTGAAGTCATACGGGATCTTCCGGGAGGACAACCTTCTGACTCGTCTGCCCACCGGATTATCGGTGTGGAAATTTGTCCTCTTTCATTGCCACGAAGGTATTGGATACAGTGTATCACCACTGATGGGTTGTTTAACGACGTATCGACGCTGGCTTCGAAAAGTTTTCACTGGAAAGTTCTCTGGTTAGAGATTTTATAGTCTTCAATCCACTATATCACTTTGATGCAGTTCATTTTTTACGTCGTGAAACAGAATTCTTTTGTGTTGAAAAAAGAACACGTTGGAGTGGACATGAGCTACATGCTACTTGTTACGTTAATATATTCAAATGGTATGGTAAAATGTATTAAAATTAAAAAATACCCTATCAACCTTTTCTATCAACTTACAGCCAACCAGCGTTTCTTTTTTTCTACTATCGGAGTCCCATATAGAAGAAACATTAGAACTGGTCCAGGTTCGATTTAGTTACATAGAAGCAGAGAGCGGAATTCTACTCTGCTCGGTAACGTTCAGCTGGAAACAGTGAAAATAAAAATCGACAGACCGTTTGACCAGCTCACGAACGGATTCGAATTCCCATTGTTCGTGAAACCATTGAGGAATCGTGGAAAAGTCGGGGGAATCAGTTCCAACCAGCTAGACACCGGTGCAGTTTCGTAGCCGGGTTTCCCGATGGTAGACAGTCATCGTTGCCGACGTCATTCTCCGCGTGGTGATCGTCGTCGACGTCGTAGTCTCTGTCCGGTAATGTAGGTCAAGCATACCTTGTACCAAGCTGGGCTGTTCTCATTAAACACCTTCGGGCGACGTTCAATGGATGCGAAGATTGCCATCTTTTGCACACCCACTGTTAAGTCTGCTCCTCCTCTTCCAATTTTCTCTCCCTCCAGAAGTCCTCCATGAACCTTCTCCACAGTCTTCCAGTATCTTCATTACTCTGCCTACGTAGTGCCATGCTGTTTCATGGACTTACGTGTGTTTCGACGCCACTTCAACCGCTTCCACATTACCGTCTCCGCGGTCTCCGTTTTTGCCTATGTACCATTGTTCACGTTGCCCCTAGTACCTGTTCAGGTAGTTTTTTTTATTTCGGCGCTTCTCGGTGCATTCACCCTTGAGACTTCGTTTCTCGAATGGATCGGGAAGTTAGATAATCTTGAAGAGATATTTGAAATTTACAATTTCTCGTTATCTTCCTCTAATTATCTACCGAATGTGTCAATTGATACAATTCGTGAAATTTTGGAATCGTATTTTTCACATAATTTTCAGCAACAAACGTAGACTCTTCGTTAAATGACAATTTTAATTAGAGCAGATAAAGGTTCGTGTTCGGTAATAAAACATCAATTTGTTGGTGTGAATAAAACTGTTCCGTGTCATCAGAAATGACAGATAATTAAGGCAATCAAAACTGGAATTTCTCCCTGCGCATAATATCGAGCGGCATATGAAGCATGGCTGTTTCTGCCGTGACAGTCAGATCCCACTGCAAGGTGCTATTCTCATTTACTTCTTTTTCCATCCTGTTTCCAATTTATTTTAACGTCTTGTAAAACCTATCCAAAGGAAAAATTACTGCGGATTTCCGTTGAAGAAGAAATACTAGCTTCTTCTGCTGTTTTATTACCTATTCTATTAACGGAGATGTATTCTTGCGGAAGATGACATTTGTTGAAACATTATTTGACTGGTCAGACTATCTGACACGTAAATACCACTTTTCTACTATTCTTAGTTTCAAAGTTTTACACTTGTTTTTAAAATGATTAAAAGATCCTTCAAAAGTTTTTATCATAAGCTTTTGAAGTAGTTTTCTTTATAAGTACAGTGTTTTTGGTTGAAATACCTGCCATCATAATTTGTTGCATGAGGCAAAAGAAAAATGATAAATTAAAAGATTAATACGTCATAAGTATTTCTAGGTCATTAATTATCAGATTCGCCATATTTCGGTAAACTAATATTTATTCATTAAATCGTTTCAAATTCTTCTACGTATTGTGTGATGCACGAGGGATATTTATTCTTCCATGATTTGAGAAGAATATACATTGCATGAGGTGTACATGCTGTGTGCATTAGAATTTATCGTTGATACAGGATGCACACTTTGTTACCTGTATTTTTTTATTGGTGTGCGCTTATCTCATCTATTTCAATACATGTTAGCATATTTGCTGACTGTATGGTACTAGTTGATTTGTTTATCAATGTCAGCAGTGATGATGGTTATGGATGTGCGACTGTTTGGAAATTCAATATTTGGACATACTGTAACAACGTGGTCATTTTGATTACATTAAAAGTACCTTCGAGATATGTTATCAAGAATAACAATTTTCCAGAGTCGTGTGATTTACTATTGCTATAAAATCTCTTTAAACATTTATAGAAACATTTACAGAATTTTTAATTGTATTATCAAATCATCAATCACTTTAGTCCTGTATAAATTATCATACCTCTGTAGACTTTGGTTTATACAGTTTTATGAAAATTTAACATACTGGGCTTAACGATAGTGACTACTTTGACAGTAATTAAGAACACTACGATTATAAATGTTTTGCAAGTTATAACAACTTACGTATAATAAAAATTCTTTTTGGAATCGAGATTCCATGATATGCAAATTTGAAACACATTATAAGTAGATATTTCAGACTATAATCTTAGCTTTATTTGATTATCTTAGTTTACCGTATGTATCCCCCTCACAATATGTTACCCCAAAATCACATTATTTCACCAAGTACTATATTTTATTCAGATTAACAAAAGAAATGTTACAATCAAGCCCTTAGTTGAACAAATCCCAAGATCGGACAATGATGATTGAGAAACGTATTTTTACGTGACCCGCGTACAGTGTCAAACGCAAAACAAAGACATGAAACCACCTCTTTTTCACCATTACGTATACATTTTCCCTTGCTAATCGTAAGCCTCCCCATGAATTTGTACACACACGCGGGGAATCTCGTACAGTTTTGTCGTCTTTCGTGCGGCTTTCTACGCTTGTGTTTCCTCGCCGCTTCAGGGGTATCCGCATGCATCGACACATATTCAACCGATCTCCCACATCTCGAACGAGCGGCGCGTATACGTACAGTGTCGCAGACGCGTGCACACACACACACGCGCCTCGAACGCGGAGTCGCATCTATGCGATCTTCGAGCACGGTTTAAGACGGCAGTCTGCCGGTGCCCTGGCATTCCCGCGGGTCGTTGAACTTCTGGATCATGCTGGAAGCTTGTGCGCGAATATCTCCTCCCTTCCGTCTTCCTTTCTTGAACGAACACGTCCCAGTTGTGTGCATCTGTACGCAACCAGACCGTAAGAAGATCGAAAATCCACGCTCGGGGACCGGCTCATCGATCCTCCGGATGCAGATGTCGACGTTACGGAGCGTTTAGGAGTCCACCGTGAACGGTGCCGCATGATTTCGACTTGTACGACGCCTTATGAACGTTTTACGGCAGTGCTTGATTTAAGAAGCTGGCCATTTCGATAACCAGCGTGTTACCTTCTGCTCGTTACGCTCGTACGAGCTGCTTCCTTGATAACCAGCCTGATTAACCGATCGATTAGGCCGGAAATTAACGTTCCAGCCGAACCGATCGCTGATTCGGACGATTAAACCGATTCGACCTGCCGAGTTGATCGGTTTCGTCGCATTTAGCCGATTTCCATTGCCCATATGGACCACGCAACGAAATACCTCGGGACACTGTTAACGCGTGTCCACGTACGGTCTGATATCGTTTATTGTATCTTTGATCGTGGAAGCAGATACGTCATTGTTTTACGCGTTCCGTTCCCTGTAACGTTAGTAGCAGAAGTTTATGAGCCGTATCAGCAAGTGTCGCACATGTGTTATGGCGGTATGCGAGGGCAAATTCTGTTATGAACACGTGTATAGCTATAATCCTGTTTAATTGGATGCAAGACTAGTTGCTGATTCTGGTGGTTCTACAGGAATCTTATATATACATATATATATATATATGTTGGTATGTTATTTAGTTCCAGATCAAATTTTTCATTTAAACAGGGAAAATAATTATATTAATAAATAATGTACAATAATACTGTACGAAACATCAAGGGGGGAGTAATTATCAATATTTTTGTCTTAACATTATTACTGTCCATAGTTTTTTATCTGATTTTTATATACCAATATTTTATGATCTCCTTAGGCATTTTCAATTGCCATTCGATATTTTTCTTTTCATGGTATAACACAGCTAAGAATATGAAAAACACTCTTTACAATTCGTGTAGTAAATCTTTCATAATATCGCGATTAGTCTCCTATATTTATCATTGATCCTCACACATACACGAAAGAAATCTGGATTATTTTGTAAAGTTCATGACAAGCATCACTAATTATTTTTCATTACTCGTTATTAATAATAATCGTTTCTTTAAAATCTAATATTACCATTTGAGGAAAATAGAAAACTGTTTGTATCTCATTTAATTTATGAAAGATATTTGTTCAACATTTTCAAACTATCAAAGCTGGTTTACTGAAATGGTGATCCATTAGAACATCAACTAATTAACCGTACAGGAGTAATTAACGTGTTCAACCAGTTCTTCGTTAAACGGCATTACTCTCCTTATAATGACGATCGAGTTTTTTCCCCGGTTGCGCTTCAAAATACATTTCCTTGGATGTTTGAGTGTAAATCGATAGGTTGATTGTGATCTAGAAAGGGTGAAAGCCTGGTGGTCGTTTTTCTCCTTTTTTCTTTTTTTTTTCTGTTCAGACTCGATGAAAACGTTTAGAATGACGGTCCCTGGATGCTTGCTGACTTCACCGCCGAGATCTCGAGCGTGTAACGATCCCTGTAATGATCGGTGCAATTGATGATGCATTCAGTCCCCGGAAAGCAACCTAGGTTCAGGGAAAATCGAAGTTCGATCCATCGTTTACTACTGAAACTTTATTTCCTTGTCGTCCGAGTGAAATATCGCTTTTACGGATGAATTTTGATACAAATAGAATCGATTGAAGTGGATTTTTAATTGTTCTGTTCATATGATAGTAAGAGTATTTAATTTTTTGTTAAAAGAATAAAAATTCTTAAAAGAAAATAAGTAGGAATAATAGGATTAATATTTGGTCAGTTATTGTGATGATTTCAGTTACAGTATAATGAAACTAAATTAGAAATTTAGAGAAAATGATATTGCCGCTATCATGTAATAAATTCAATATAAAAGAAGAAGATAATATATTTTTTTAGTAAACACCGAAAGGTATAACATTGTTTAATCCTCCTGTAGAAATTTAATCTGTTTGACCAAAATTTAATCGCAAATTCTTTTCAGTCGCTAAAATTTGATTAGTAAAAATAAGAAGAATTACGATATTCGTTTTACGTTCAATTTAAGAAAAAGATTCTGTACAATCGTTAAATACATTTGTACGAACGTTTCGAAAGCCAGCATAAAATGTCTACTCGATTTGTCGAACGAGAAAACTGTAGCTTCCCGCAGTTTCGACGAGAAAAGAAGTTATTCAAGCAATATCTTTAACTCCTTGCTAGGGAAATTCAAACGGAATCGCAGCTTTCTGAAACATATTCCTCGCGTCAATGGAATATGGCGCCGATCGAACGGCAATACCAAACGGCTTATCTGCTGCTCCTTTTTATTACCCTCTCGGGTTCACTTTTCACAGGGATGAGACCAAGTTGCCAATCGAGTCTCTCGCTTCCGTTACTTTTCTCGTGCCGTTGTTATTTCACCGTCGTCGTGACAGCTCGGCAGACGTGAAATCTTCTGTCGAGTCTCTTAATCCCGATTAACATGAAAAGCGGCCGACGGTATCAAACGTTTTTGCGCAAGACGAGACTTCGGTTGTGTATTTCACGTTGACGTAGACGGGGATGAGCTCGGCTCGACGTCATCTTTTGCTCGGTGGCGCGGAATCACGCGTATCCCGAGGAAAAGCTTCCCTCGAATTTTTGCTTCTTCACAGACATTGTATCCATCCCGTTGCGAAACTTAATAATCTTTTTCGGCGAACAGATACTTCTTGTTCGTCTGGCATCCCTGGTTTGCGAGAAAAGCGATTCGAAATGGAGAGGGCTTTGTCGATACACGAGCATGCCGATCGTGAACAGTTGTATGAGGAATTCCTTTTATTTGGAGCAGGTTGTACATTTTTCTCGTGCAATCGGTCGGAAATGATGATAGGTGTTGTTTACGATTTATTTGTATTATTTCGAGATTATTTCGAGAAAATTATGGAAACCTTGTTTATTAATATTTCTACTTTTTTGATGTTTCGGAATAATAATGTAATTTCAGTTACTTCTAATATTTAACGCCTTGTTACAACTTGGATTACACATTTGTCCAACGATACAACGTTCCAAATTATTTTTTTTTCCTATTCCGAAAATATGTTACCATCATTTTATACGGTTTCCGTGTAGATTATTGTGGAAATTGATTGCAAATATTCATTGTTTTCTTTAACCGACTATTTGCATGTTTAATATTGTACTCGATAATTGACGGAAACGGATATATTAAATATCAATAACTGCCTCTTGTAAAATTGATCGAGTCGATCATTTATATGTTGGAGGTTATTCAGTCTTACTTTTGTAAAAAAAAACAGACCAACATCTTTTTAAAACTAAATTTTAATAACAATTTTTACTGGAACAAGGTCATATAAAAACAGAATAATTGTATTTACTGTTTAACGTCAATGATAAAGTAATTCCCTTTTCGCAAAGGTAAACTGGTTCTATTAAAGTGTAATACGATATTTCAGAGTTACAACTATTTTATAGAAATGAAGTACGGACAGGGGATGTTGATTAATTTGAGTATTCCTCAAGTTTTTTTTATGTAAAGAGGATAACCAGCCAGTAAGGTCACTGCTGTAGGGAAAATATAAGAAAACTAAGAGAAAAGTAGAGGCTGACGCGAATGAAACGTACAGGAGCGTGTATTAACGAGATGAGAAAGTCGATTACGATAGTTAGGAAAAACGAGAAACATTTGCTGGTAAGCTGGGGAGGCAATGGTAAAACGAGATCGATGAGATGAAACCAAGGAGTAAGATGATTTCTCAGATATCCAGCTTATATTCGCATGTCCCTGTAAAAATGAGGAAAACGGATACGTGTGGCTTATCGAGAAATTCCACGTACAAATACCTTCCTTTGAGTATAAATGGTATTACCTTGTTGTGAACACGTGACTGTATCTTATTGAAATTTTAATTTTAAAGCTTTGTTATCTTTGTTATCTTCCGGAAGCAAATTGTAAATTGCAATTTCTCGATTTATTTGTTTTCACTTGTAATCTAAAATTTTAATTTTCTAATCTGGAAATTGTAGGTTCAAGTAGAAAATTTATACGTCTCGTAGTAGCTAATTTATATTGAAAGTATTCATACAATTTTTATATTTCATTTTCATGAAATCTTATGCTTCAAATTTATGTTCTTTAATTCTTAACAACCCGGTAGTATTTGATAAATTGTTTATTCTATTGCGAAATTATGTTGTCCGATTTATAAATTATATAATACCTATAATAACAATTATTGTGACCCTTTGTACTCGATTGGTGTCCCTACGGCGACATATATAATTGGTTGGCAAATTATTGAGTATGAAATTATAGTATAGAAAATTAGAGGTTTTATTTGTATTGAGATACAGCAAATTATGCATATCCATCGAAATAGAAAAATTTGAAAAATTTCGATCGTATCAAAAAATATTCCGAGCGAACACTGTTATAATGTTGAAGTCTTTCAATGATGCGTTTATCAGACATTACTGGTCAGTTAAAGTACAAAAGCATACTGAATCGTTAACACTAGAACTACCAAGCGGGTCAAAATGACTCGCTTCTGATTTCTTATTTTAAATTACAAAATTGATTAAAAGGCTCTTGTCGAAATATAAATTGGCTTTTATCTCGATAAAGAATTATTCTATATGTCTGTTTACGTTTCATCTCTCATTTATTTTGTTTTCTATTTTAGTTTTAATTTTGAAGCAAGGGTGCGACGAACGTCGGTAGTTCTAGTGTTAAGTATTAATATAACAAAGTCTGGTCACACTTTCTACATTTTAAAATCGTCAAATCGATACGACACAATTGCACATATTAATTTTTGCTCTATCCAAGTTACACGCGATGATTCGCATAACACAAGAGCTGTCGGCAAATTTTTCCCATTTACTCCCACCTTTCGGCGAATAAACATAAAAACAAAGGTTAATGCGAAATCACACAGGAGTGTACGTCGTAAAACGTTAATATCTTCGGTGTGCCAGTTAAAAGCATCGAATAAAACGTGTTGAAAGGAATTACGGTCGACGTGTACATCAACGACCGACCGAGCCTACGAAAGTGAAACAAAGAGGTCGAGCGAAGAAAACGAAAGGACCGAGCAAGAAACGCTGACCTCTTGGATCGAATCCGTTCTCGGGGCTGTCTTTATTAGCCATGATAAAGAATAGCCCCCGCAATATTGCTTCTCATCATTGGAATTCATATATTCCCGTGGAACCCCTCCGTATTAGAGTCCTAAATTCTCGAGAGGATACTCCGCTTCCGAGGTCTCTGTACCGGAGTATATTATACTGGACTCTTGGAAACTCTTTAATTAGTGAAAGAGGATAAAGGAGGAAAGGTGGAAAAGGAGAGAAAGAGCGAACGAGTGACGAGGGAAAGTAGAATCATCGCTGTATGTTTGCTCGAAAACGCAAATTCGATAATGAAGGTTTGAGTTAAAATAAAATTAAACGCGATTTGTTCGATACAAGGTAGATAAATTGGTTAAATTAAAGTCAGCTATTAGATCGATATTGTTCCCAGTGGAAAAATTGTCGTCAGTGTGTTTATTTTCTGCTGTAGGAGTAATTAATACTCGTAAGTAACTTTGCGAACAGCAATCAGCTAAAACATCAGATTATGGAAATAATAAAAGAATCAAAGGCAACCATTTACATAAAATTAACTATCGCTACGAATTTGATTCGTAAAAAAAGAAGAGCAAAATTCTATCCTCTGTCAAAATGAAACAGTAAATATAAATAATTTAATATGAATATTTAAATGCAAAATTTCTGTTTAAAGATACACATTATTGAATTCCCATGTCAATTTTGAAAACGACATGTGTATGATGTATATTTAAAATAAGAAGTATATAAATATTCTAAAAAGGATATATAGCTGTCACTTTATTTTTACCGAATGTATAAACATAAGATTTTTATCGGCGATGAGAAGCAGGTAAATAAATAGTTATTAAAATGAAAACGTTCAAGAGCGTTTCAAAAGCAACGTGCCATTAACTTGGCCGCTCGTTATTTCGCTGAAAATCACTCGAAGCAAATTCATTTCGAAACGTTTTGTAATTATTGTTACCATTATGACAACCCTTTCGCCCGAAATTCATATCGCGGAGGTAAATTTCCGCCTTGAATTTTCATGAAATCGCTCGAGGCTTTGAATGTAAATTTTATACGCTGAACGGTTTATTTCTGCTATAAATATGTTTATCGGTGTAAATATGCGAGTGTACGTGCTCGAAAATGATTTTCATTGATTGCTCAGGATTGAACAACGATTTCACGGTTATATTACAGAAAAAAGCTGAAAATAAAGAACACCTTGTTGGTCAGTTTCGCGTATTTAACCCCCTATCATATGTTGTTCTTTTTCTTTCACTAATTTTATTATTTATTTGTTAACGAATGAAAATCAATTAACCTGTCGATTAAGTGATAGTTTAGTTGAGGAAAGAAACGTGAGAAAAATTAATTTTTAACTACGGATTAATTCGAAATCGAATAATCAGTTACATATATAATTTTTAATATTATCACAATTTTCTCTACGATAAGAAGCACAGTGTGAGCTTTCGTATTTTTAGTGAGATGTTGAAGGCTCCAGGTTACCATATTCGAGCTCGCTGGTTCAACCTGTTCATTGCCAGCAAGTTCGAGCTCCACCGGATATTTACAGTCTGTAGTCTACTCGCTGTTCCTACTTTAATATCCTGTCATTGCCTCCGACAAACGCGAAAGAAGGAACAGGAGATGAGCAGAGGACAGGGAAATAGGTGGAAAGGGAACAGGGAACTTGTTTAGACAGTCTGAAAAGCTCGATCACGGACTTTCCTGAGACATTATCCCCTATTCTGAAAGATTGTTTGGTACATTCTTGCATGATCAATATCGTTTCACCGGTTATTGTGTATTTAGCTTAAGAAATCTTTTTTATTATTTTTTAAATATTGTCAGAATTGTGGGAGAAATAATAACCAGTCATTAACCCCTTTGCATTGAGACTTGATTCTTAGCAATTCAGTATGCTTTTTGTATTGCAACTGACCAGGATAGAAAATCTTCAGTATTATATTAAAATAAATCAAATGATGACATACAAATTTATTATTATAATATCGTATGATAGAAGTCATACATTGGACAAAGTGATTTCGCAGTCAAATAAAATAAATGCAATTAATCAAGGCGTAAGCAAAACTAATGGTGGTAGTTGATCATATTATTTATAATCTGTACCTATTCAAATATTCATCATCATTACTAAATTATAATGAACTGTAAGAATCCAAAGAAATATTTCGCTAAGTGATATCAGTCAATCGCTACTCCGCCTTCAGTGATGCAGGGCAGACATTAGTCGAACGATGTTACGCTTAACGACGTACGTGGATTAACTGACACACATGTTTATGTAACTTTGCTCGGTTGTTTATTGGACCAATCTAAGAATTTCAGTATAATGAAGAAATGATTCTTTTGATCTGGTTCGTCCGTTTTACTTATATACACATAGTTATGTAAAATATTGAAAGAATTTTCGTACTTCTAAAATATTTGGAAGGAAGTATTCTTTGTTACAATAAAAAAATTACATTCCCCATCCAAATTTCACAGAATTTTTAGCTTGATCCAATAAAAAATTGTGAAACGTTACATAAGAATGATCGTTGCTTACCTAACGGAGCCTGTTAGACGGCGAAACAAAGTCGGCAGAGGAAATAGATGCGCAAGTGTTCGTTTCTCATTCGCAAGTTGCTGGATGGAATTCGCAATACGGATGCAGGGACGAAGAAGCAAAGAAAGAAAGGTATAGGAGTGGACATAACACAGAGTGATGAATACGCATGCATACGTAGCTACATAACGCGTGCATGTGAAAATGCACAAACGCGTACACGAAACTAGGTCCGTGTGTAGAGATAGGAGGAGAGCCATCGGATCCTAGAGGAAAGCCGAAGGTCTTCCTCGCAGAATAGAGATCGGGACGCGATGTCTGTGTCTACCGTCTCCTTTCTCTTCATGGTTTCTCCCGTTCTCCTTTTCCTCCGCTGGACACAAGCCCATCCTTTGAAAGTATCTTCCAAGTATCTCGAATATTACGGTGAAACCGAGTTGCCTTCGCAGTAGCTCTTCCCCTCGCGTGGTGTGTACTCTTTTCTTCTGGAATTCTTATTTCTCTCGTGGGGTGGACACGGAACCGAGCACCAAGCTGAACGTAATGTTATTCAGAATAGTTTCGACGAGATTACGGAAGCTCGTACAATATCGGTTTAGGCACAGTTTCCATCGAAATGATTAGACGATAAGCATTGTTATGGTCGTTTGAAACGTCGCTATGGAAATAGTTTCGATACCCAGTATCTGAAAATTGATGTGCAGATTTTTTCGTTGCAAGATTTGTCATATATAATTATATTTCTTACATAATGTTATCATATCCATTTCTTGTGTTAGCATATTTATCATTAGTACGTACATGTCTTGTACTGTGGTACCAGTGTTTCTGAATCCAACTACATTATGACTTTGTTAGACCTACTGTTAAACTGACCCTCGATTTCGATCGAGCACACGTCTGTTCTGTTGCTTTCCGAAGTTTCACTGCTCTTGTTAATGTCAGGTTTGTTTTAGCATACGATTTGGCTTTCAATTCAGGGTCATGAACACCCTGCACTATTCTGTACCTGGCAAGTTTCACGGTCTTACACCCACGTGTTTTGTAGGACCCTGTTCGATAACTTTCATCACTTATAACAATTTTAACGTGGTATACCATAAACAAACATCTGTTCCTTCCATAATATCTAATGTATTAATTAATAACCATGTATTACGATTAAGAGTAGAAATTTAAAAGATTTGTTTGAATTTTCAAAATAAACAAGCTGTGCAGAAGACTTAATACAACCCCAGAGCAAAAGTATGGGACAGAAATTCCATATATTAAAAGATAATCACAAGAATAACAGAAACAAAGGAAATTCGTGGGAAAGTTTATGCTGTTTTTCGTGTTATCATCAAACTTACGCAACTGACGTGAAAGCGTACATTTGCAGGCATCAATAAATAAAGAAGAAAATAGTACGGGCGTTTAAATAATGAATTGTTCGAACAGGGATACGTTGGAATAATGTAAATTCCTTCTTAGAATTGCAGGACACGCAACCGTGTACTCTCATCTCGATGACCGTAAGAGTTGTAGCGACATTTATGTAACTCCGCGTATTTGGTATCAGCAAATATTCGCTTTAACGTAATCATGGGAAATGTTTTCTAGGATCGAATGCGTTTGTATCTGTCGGACGGACATTTTCGGAAAACATTTGCGCAATCGACTTACGGAAAATCATTCTTATAAGGCGAATATAAACGCGTGATTGATGTACTTGGCGCTTTTAAATGACACTCAGAAAAGTGCCGAGGCAATAACGAGCAAGAGATTGAGATTTATGATGGGAAGAGTTTTAGAAATTTGTCGTATTAATCAATTTATTATATAATCCAATGAATATTTAAAATCTTGATACGCTCAAGCGGTGCCTCTGGAGGGGAACATATTCAATTCACCATAGTATTTTAATATATGTAATTGAAGTTTCATTTATATTAAAAGTATAGAAAATGAAAGGATGAAAAATAAATAAATTCATAGGCATTTGTAACTTTTCTCTTTCAAAATAGCGAACTTGGTGTTCGGACGCTTTGCTGCAAAAGTAGACCAGTTTCGATCGTACAAGGTTAATAATTTCACCAAATGAAATTTTTGGTATTTCCTTTCCCGATGTTTGCTGTGTTATAAAGATACATTAGTGGTTCTTCTTAAATTTTAATACAAGTGTAGTTGTACTTATGATTGTTTAATTTTCAATCTTAAAATATCCACCTTCTTCAAGTACCATTTCTTATCTTTTCGTACCAGACATGACCTTAAAATATACAATTCAACGACTTGGAGACACTTTAAGGGTTCCTGAAAAACGGCAACGCGACTTCGCGAGGGATCCAAGCGTGTTTGTTCTCTCTCATTTTTCGAGTTAATGTGAATTATAAATTCGTGTGCCTCGTCGTGGGTGGCTACGGTAAACACAAACGAAGCACGAGCGTTCCTTGCAGTTTTATTCAAACGTTGCTCGAGGCCAACTTGTATTTTTTCCTACAAACGTTGCCGTGGAGAACGATTTCATCGACTGGGGAGTGAGAAAAGGGAAAAAAAAGCATCGAACGAGAGGAACACCAAGAACCGAGAAGAAGAAGGAAACAGAATGAAATTGAAACGCGTTTACGAGTCTTGTCAAGCATTAATTTTCTATTTTGTCCGAGTTCTGCATCATTTCACAACATAAAAACACCGAAAGCACAAGTCACGTTGGCATATATGTTTAACATAACGTTGGTACGCAGCTCGAGACTCCATTAAAATGAGCGAAACGCAGCCGGGCGTAATTATACCGGGGTATTATATCAGATTTTTAATTTTTCAAATTTATCACCGCCGGGAAACTTGATTAAAATTGCCTCGAATTATTCTCGTGACCGCCTTCGACTTTTGCAACGTTAATTTTTCTTCTTTTCGAGGCGCATACTTTAAAGACCCATATATAATCGTTGGTATTAAGAAAAGTTATAATCAACAAAATATCTTCTCAAAAATTTATTTCTAACCGACAAATCACAATACAACATTTTTATTACACGTTTTTTTAATATCTGTCATTTATAAATCTTCTTTGAATGACTGTTCGCATCGGGAAACTATAGTCGCCCCCCTAGTAATGAAAGGGTTAAAGGCATCCCTGTTGCTTCGGGGAAACGGAAAGTGTAAAATTTGATTTCGAGGAAGTAATTTTGCAATTTCATCAAAAGAGAGGCAAACAATCAGAGTGTTCTCATCGAAGGAAATAATGGAACAGCAAATAACGGCCTCTTATCGTGGGAGAAAAGCGAGGCAGCGGTGAACTCTGGGCAACGTCTGCGACGCAACAGAAAAAGACGGAAGAATGTACAAGAAGGAAGGGGTATTTACACATGAATACAGGCTGAGCTTATCACTACGTGAATGGAGCCACGGGGATATATTGGTTCGACAAAGAATCGATGAGGGTACGGCACGGTATTGAACATCTACGCTTAGGGACGAGGACGAGAAACGAAACGTCTGCTTGCTCGCGATATTAGAATCCTGGCATATTTTTTCAGGCCTCTTATAACATGCTACTTTATGGTACAGCGACGCCAACAAATTATTCCCTGGTAATAAAATCGCTGGCGAAGCTTCGGATGAAATTTTTTCCCGGCCTAAGTTATTTTTGAAGAGAACTCGTTAGATACGTCCTTCCATCTTACCTTCTTCTCCGCGGAAGATCAATTTCTTGGGCTTTGAAAGGCTCAGGAGTCAGGAAACATTTTTTCTTTTATACTACGTTTGATAAAAGATACTGCTTATGAAATTTTTACTTCGGATACGAATCTGAATTTTTCTTACATCAAGTGCAATATTTTCAAAATGACTAAGGTATGTCATTTAATGAATTACGTATAAAATGCTTTATTACAAAGCAGAATTTTATTTTGTGCAAAATGTTTAATAAACTTTCGGAGTCTCTCGGTGGTTTCCCTTCCCGGAAAACGGAACTACATAAAACTTTGAAATACAATATTCTCATTTCAACGATTTGCATTCACGCGAGAGTAACGCGGCGTATAAAACAAAACGAATTTCAAACACTGTTTGTCCGTGGAGTTCGTTAAAACTTTGATGCTCTGTCGCAAAATTACGTTTCCGTCTGTTTGCCACGACTGTAGCTCAAACAATCGTAAACCAACGTATACGGGAAGAAATTGCGTAAATAAAGAATCGTTTCCGAGATGGGTCCATGCGATCTGGGGTGACCTGTAGACCAGAGCTGGGCACACGGTGCTTACGGAGAGACGAACCTTCATTGACCGTCCGGAAAGGCGATCGGAAGAGGTTGACCGATTCTATTGTTTGAAAAACTTTTTATGTCTATTGTATGCTTACACACTTCTAGCCGAAGGAATTATTTCGTATTCTTTCCCCTTTTGAAAGACGTTTGGTCCTCGATACCCTTCTCCTTTATCTATCGCGACAACCCCCCGGAAAAGTAGTTTCGTCAGAGTGATTTCATGAAAAAGGGAGATTCTATTCAAAGTTCGGTATTTACTGTCGCATAATAAGGTGCACAGACATCGAACGACGATCCCGTGAATAGTGAATGAAATCTTGATTCCACTATTGATGAAACATTCACTCGATAGCGTCTATGCTAACCATTCAAATTAATTCTTGGTCACAATAAACGTACAAGATCGGCACGTGGTAAAATCTTTGTAGCGTTTCATTGCGAAAAGAAGAGATTTGGAGATCAAGTTAGACATCAAAGTGTAATAAAAAGATTCAAGAACACCGTGAAACGTTCTCTTAAGAATTAATTGTTTCATATGTTTCACTTTTCTAATTGAAACAGAAGCTGCAATTACCTTGTAAATTTCAAAAGGAATGTAACAATATGTAACATCAGAACTGTTTCTCTTCGAGCCACCATCATTTGTATTCATTTTCTGCCAGTGTAGTTGTCGTTGCATCCTGGGGAAGCAATTCGGCTATTCGCTGAGTATTTTGATTTATCGTAGCGATAAAAGCAACATTAGACTCGACGAAACAGCTATGCCACGTAGTGGAAGTACTCGAATCTCTGGAGTACAACGTATCATCTGCTCTTAACGAGGTGACACACACCAGCCCTGCTTGCTATACTCTTACGAGAGTATATTATTAACCTTCTAAAGAATTCCCGTAGTAAGTGATTTCAAAATATAATTTAGGACTTTGGGGAACTATACGACGAGTTTAAAATATATCACCCATAGGGGCTTAAAATGTCCAATTAACATAGGTTCTAAAATGGATCGTTTCAAGTAAAAAAAAAAAAAAAAAAAAAGGGCTAACGATTTTACCGGAACGTATCAACGAAGGTCGGTGTGTTTTTATCGAGCGTATCAATTAAGCTTGCGTGCGCATTGGACGCAATTTCCCGGCGGACTTTAATGCGTTGTTGGTGGCGTTTAAGAAGAAATTTATTGCGGGCGCAGGCTACTCCTTCTTCCTCTCGACTTTTTCCCCGTGGAACGGTGGCCGACTTGCGTCTGAAATTTACACGAGCATTCGTCAGCGGTGGCTTCGTGTCCACGGTCGGTTCAATTTATTTCAGAGGAAGCCTGCACCCCTGCACTTTTATTAGTATTTACGAAGCTACGGAAGGTGCACGATACGATGCACGGCGTAAAAGTTAAAACGGCCGCAGCGTGTTTGGCGAACGTTCAACAGCTTTCGAGCCAGCCATCAAATGTACGTTCGATATGTTACCTCGACATTAGAGTTTCACGAGCCTGTCATTTATCAGTGATATTAATTCCCTTGAAAGCGGGCACGGTAACTCGTACGCGGATCTACTTATTAAAATACATACAAATTGAAAATATTAGGAAAATTATTGTATAGAAAAATTCCCAACGTCACTGGTCGTCGATTAATACAAAATTTTCAAGTATCTTATTTTTGTAGTAACCAAGATTACTATATGAATGATTGCAGTAATTCGGATCAAGTTGGAGAGAACTAAAACGATTCTTTTATTATTATCTGAACATTACAAGAAAAGTTGTATATTGAGTTCAAAATTGTTCCATGCATTGTAGGAACGAGTACAATGATGAATTCAGTGTTAAACATAATGGGAAAAGTTTCTACCGAACGCTCGTTTGCCGTGACCTTATTTTAAACCTACACTACTGTTTTCTGATTATCAAATGTTCACTTGTCCGGCAAAAGACTGAGTATAGAAATTTTTACTAGCGCTGTTCTTATCGAGGGAACAAAATAATTCATAAAACATTATGGAATTATTAATTGAAACTCACTGTGCTGAATTCCTCAATAAAAATTCCTTAACCCTAAACGTACCGGCACTTTACATATACCTATTCTTACCATAAGGGGTCATTGGAAATAAACGTTGATTTTTAGAAAGAAATTCTTAATTTATTAAAAGAAATAATTCGCAACATAACTTCTGAATTCTAATAAAATAATCAAACATATATTTTTACTTTTATAAATAAAATAATCAATTAATTACACTTTTGACATATGACTGGTTTCTCCTTCGTATAAAGGGGTCGTTTGACCCTCGCTTGTTACGTTTAGTGTTAATCCAAAATAGAAAATGTAGCTACCATTCCTAATTCCTCGGGAAATGCAGATTAATTCTATAAAAAGATTTGTCCGTTCTCGTCGGTATCAGAATAAGTCTAAAATTAACATTATCGAATTACCAGCTGTCACGTTTTCGCACAACAACTTTATGGAAGATGTCAGCTGGACAAAATGTCAGGGATGATAACTTCGAGCAAAGTGTATCGAAACAACAACAGCCGAGCGTCAAAGCTGTTCGGTCAAGCGAAAACGAGATCTATTACGATTCCATTCTTCGCGTGTGCTTTGAGAATGCCTCCCCGCGATTCGAGGAGAACGAAGTGGTTGGTTGCATCGAAGGGTGTACTTCGCACCCTTGCCGCGAAGAAAGGGGACGAATGACGAACGCTCGACGAAGGCAACGGTGGAGCAGCATCGATGGCAACGCGCTGCCAGGAAAACAGTTTCGCAGGGGAGACGAACGAGGGTCGAAGGAGAGAAACCGGAAGCCGGGACCACCCGTCACGGGGTTTTCTTTATGGCGAACGACGGGGGTTTCCTTGCATGGAAGATCGAGAAGGTGGACAAAATCGTGCGGCAAGGGTGCCAAGATCGTTGTTTTACATTTCATGAAGAGCCTGTAATGCTTATGGGGTACAGATCCTTTTTCCAACACCCTTTTTAGAGCCGACTGACTGCACAGAATTGGCCACCGATCAAAGAATACCAACGACCATGTACGCAGGTTTTACTGCTGTGTAAAAAGACTCGTTTGACGTCAACGGTGATATTTATGCTGTTTTAAGAGATAACGATGTGCTGGGAATGCTTAAGAACGATATTAGTATTCGAAGTCGGTATAACTTTATCTTATGAACAATTAAAAATATGTAAAGTGTACTAAATGATGATTAATTTATTCAAATTTTGCTCGGTTACTTCAAATGGTACAATTGTATAAAGAATGAGAACTTAAATCGTCATTTCATAACAATATCCATCCGTATTGTCGTAATAAATGCTTTATTTATTTTCTGTTATAAGTTAAAGAAAGATAGGCATATCAGATGTAAGTTAGCTTCCTAATGAAAGCCTGTATTTGACGAAATGTCTACGTTATATTCGTTGGGGAAATAGCAGATCACATCCAACGGTTACCTGATGGAATCTGTGCTGTCGGTCGCTGAGATTTTCGGGATGCGTGCCAAGTGTTCGCTTTGTTTCGAAAGCTCTAGAGGTAGGAGTTAAAAGGAATCAAAGGGTAGTCGAAAGGGAAGATGGAGAAGAATGAAAGGGTACGTCGGTCGTATTCGTACTTTTCTTTGTTTCCGTAGTTAAAAGCTATTACACCGGGATCGAATGCACTTAAAGCATCAGTCCTTAGTATTTTCTATTCTGCTCAGACTCTATCCTTTTTCCACGGTTGCGATTTACAACCCACTAACAGATCAATTGATTGTAATCGTTCTTCTTTATCAAAGAATGAAAACATTATTTTGTAACGTTCGGTATGTGTGTTAGATTATTAAGGAATGAAGTTCACCCTGGACAAGACAAGAAATAAAAATAATTTTAGAAACTATTTACTTGACCAATTTAAAATAATAATATATTTTTATATGAGTTAAGATACTTGTTTGGATTTTTTTTTTAGGATGAATTTTAAATAATTAATTAGGTTAAATTGGTTTCTTAAAATACGTGCCATGAAATTATCCAGATTTTATTTATATGAAATACTAACTGATTATATTTCCTCTGAATATTGCATTAAATTGCCAGAAAATGTTTTAATCGAGGTCCATAAAATAATTGTAAGAAATTGTACATATCAGACTCTCTGTTCTTCGAAATCGACCATATGCCACAAACCATATTTTTTTATTTTGTCAATATTGAGCTATTATATAATTTATTCGCCGCAAAAGTTACAATTCTATGGTGGTAGTAATAGTATACAGAAACTGGGTTGTAAAGGGGAAGATAAAAAAAACAAGCGTGAAAATGAAATATAAAAGCGACTGCATCCGATGCTGTCCAGATTTTATAGGTTTCTCGGTGCTTGCCTTGTTGAAAGAGTAAATCGAAGGGAAAAGGGAGAAACGGGAAACGGTTAAAAAGAAAGGTCTCGAAGGAAAGGGCGAACGCAGGAGAAAAAGTAGGAGAAGATAGGTCATAGACTTTGGTGCTTTTTACTCTTTTTCCCGTGGTTAAAAGGTACCATATCGCGGTCGAAAACGCCCACCTAAAGCACTTGCTAAGAGCCTTTCCTAACCCATTGCAATGCATGCTGTTAGAATGGCATGTTGCACCCTAGACAGGTTTAAAAGGTTTAAAGTGTAACTGCTCGATTCATGCGTCACGTTTAACTACGATATCGATAGAGTCTATAATTTTTTACAATCAAACAAAAACATTCCATGCCTGTTTCAGAATGTACACGGTATCGCATTTCGTCCATTCTAATCATTAATTGATCTTTCTAACAGATTACGTTCCTAGGTTAAAAAAATGAGAACTTTTATCAATCATATGCATTTGGAATATATGCAAATTGCATGATGCAGTAATTGCTCATATAGGAAGTTAAATAAATCTTACAGCGAATAAAAGGAACTATGTAATTTGGCACGAATATAATCGCATAGGAAGAAAATACTATTTAAAAAAAGAAAAAAGGATAATGCTAGGATACAGTATGCAATTCTTATGTACGATCCTTAACAGTTTCACTCATGATTTGACGCGAAAAGAATCGTTCAATTTTACCATTTTCTCGTTGTTCGACAAACGAGTCGAGCATAATCCTATTCTTCCACGGTTCACCTCTTATCTGACTCGAACAGTGTTCGCAAAGTGTAGTTATCGTGACTCGAATTGCGAAGCGATTTCACTCCACCCGGTCGATCAGATATTCACCAAGTTCTGGAACAAATAGGGGAGTCGGCTAACTGCGCCATTGGCAGAAGTCAAGTTTGTCCATTCGAATTTCGACGACAACGATCAATGACGCAGTGATCCTGTTCTCGTAAAATCGTCGATCCGTGAGACGGACAGGCGAAGACGAACAGCATTTCCGTCGAACTAATTTCCGTGAGAGAATCAGGGGAGAAAACGGTAACGTTGATCGCTGGAAAGGACTCGAATTGTCAGCTCGTATTTCATGCCATTCCTCTGACTATCGATTCTTTTCATTGCGACCACAAGTTTTTATCATCTTTAGATATTTATAGTAAATAATTTTATGTTAATATTTAACGTTATTCAATTTGACGTTAGTGTTACAAAATTTATATTTGATTAAAGGGATAAATGCTGCTGGAGTTTTATAAACAGAAATTTTGGTAGATAGAAATTAAACTTAAGAAATTAATTAGTAGATAGTAATTTATAACTTATGGATACCTTCAACAACACGACCAAAATGAAAGAAAAGTGATTACTCGATACCAAACATAGCTTTAATTAAGGTTATTCATTTTCTTATTAGTCATATAAGAAGTATACAATAAAACCCAGTTTTAAACGCTGATATTTGAATAAAAATTTTTGGATAAATTATTTAATGACGGAATCGATGCTGAGTATTTCACGATATTACGTTCAACTTTTAATATCAATGACTCAACTTGTAATAAAACCAGTGATCCATAAGACTCTTGGGGAAAATGTAACACTATGCTTAGTCATTCGAGGGATAACGTAGGTCATCCCTTAACTATACATGACATATTAACACCATAAAATCTATCTATAGGGTAGAAAGTATTCCAAAGATACAAACGAATTTATCACCATAAAAAAGAGAAGTTCTTCGAAAACGTTCAGAAAATATAGAAACCTTAATTTGAACTATTTACAAACTTATACAAATGAACAGAGAACAATATACCTATAGTGAAATATGAAAGATTGGCATCACGAATTAAGTTTTGTAATAATTCTTTTGAAAATTTAAATATTTTTTTCATTAATATCCAGTAATATTATTCTAATATAGGGTGGTAACTACAATAATATTTCGGTGATCTCATTTTTTTTTTCTCGTCTATTGAAAAAGAAGCCACACCACGATATTTTATTTTCTTCCGAATATCGTGAATAGTGTGCATTTTATTAAATCGTTCTCTTGGATCGGTCATATCTGCGGGAGATAACAGAATTCAGTGGTCAATATCAATGGTGACTTTATCGGTCCTCTCGTAAAATTCCAAACTATCGGTCTGCGATCAATTTCAGGGGCTCGTTTCTGTAGGCGAAAGAGGGGAAAACAGCTCTTTAATCTCTGTCTTGATGCATCGCAAAGATCTTTATAGAGTCATTTCTCCCTGGTTTCATTCATTTTGTGGGTAGTTTTAAGTAGTATACTACGGGAACTGATGTCAACGGAAAGAAACGTACTAAGTATCAAATAAATCCTGAAATAATTGCGTACGATTTCTATGAAATCAATGTACATATTTATCTTGAATAATCTTATTCTAGAAATTAAAATCTGGCAATATTTTTGTTTCGTGGTTATTTGAAAAATTATGACCGTCATATTATAATTTAAATTTTTACAATGGAAGATTTTAACTAAGATTGTAAAATTACAAATTTTATCACTATTTACCATAAAAATTCACTTTTTTATCAGTAACGCGTGTCGGGTTGCAATAAATTCCGTATGAAAAAATAAAATCGAAAATATCCAATACAATTTTTTCATTTTGCTTTTGTAAATATCGACTGTTAATATTTGCTTTGTACACGTAATCTGCATTCGACGGAACAATTTACAAATTGATACAATTTTCCTCGAATCCTTGATTACCAAATGCAATAAATAGAAATAAAAATAAATCTTGCTTGGGAACGGTTAAAGTTTATTTGAAAATTAAATTGTTTTCAACATTTAACATTTATGAATAATTGTTTTCAACAATTATTCAGGTCCGACTGAATTATAATATATAACTTTGCTCTTCATAACGTAATAATATTTCATGGCACGGCACGAACGAATCGATAATTGAACGATACAGTTCCATTAATATGTGAAAGCAATTAATATTCGTATCCCGTCTGCCGAATGCGCATTCATTTGTAAATCATGTTATTATAACAGAAACATCGCTGATGTTTCACGTTGCACAAAAATGATTGATGTAGCGTGAACGATAGATTTTCTTTCGAATCGTGCCGTAATATATTCGCCCGATCCATATTTATGATTATTCACGGCACTTTGAATGCTGACAAGCTCCGAGGCTAAAGCGTTACACGTATTTATAACACCCCAAGATAGAAGTCGTCAGAAGTTGGGTGAAAACGCGAAATGTTCCGTAAAAGAAGCTTCATTGGCCGAGTGAACCTTTCGCCAGGATGCATCAATCATAACCAGCTCTGCCATCGTGTATTTAAATATTAATTAGTCTAAATAGACGCTCTAAAAAGATCCTGGTCCTATACTAAAAATCAATAATCGCCTTAAGGCATCCAACTATATAGTTTCATTAATTTTCAAATATTGTCGCTTTCGAATTCTCGACAAGAATCATTTGATACGTGTCATTCGTAACCCTTTAATTTCTTTAAATGCAACTTCTATCTTTTCTCTTCGTAACGAATAATTTTCGCATTATTTATCAAAAAATATTTATCGTTATAATATATTTGTCACCGAAACAGCACCGACTTCAATTATAAATGGTAATGAGACGACGAAGTTATAATTTATTTCTGGCAGCGATATTTTAGATTATCATAATTCATTTTTATTTCTATGAGACGTTTGTAACTGCTTTTAACGGCATGTAAGTCAGCTGCAGCTTAGATTCATTTACGAACGAAGGAAAAAATCAACGCGGATTTAAAGTCGATCCCGCTGGCTGGTTTGCCACTCAGCTGTTGTGAAACTGTACATCCTCGAGAAAGAAGAGAGATACGGGGAAGAAAAAGAGGGGAGAGACGAAGTTTTTTTTTGAAAAGAAACGAAGCAATAGTTATTCTATGAAAAATCGAAGAAAGAGGAAACGGGTCACGTTTCGCAATGAGAGGAGGCTTTCTTTCCTCCGGTTTGCCGCTGGATGCTGAAGCTGCGCGTTTTAACGAGCACAGAAATGTTCCACTTTTCCCCTACCCCCTCGCCATCGCGGTCTCGCTTCGTCCCTTCTTCTTTGTTTCTCCCTTTCGCTCGTTTCCGTTTCTTCCATCGATTTGCGAAATTCCCTGGAATATTACACCGGGGATTCGTTTTCCGAGTTTTTCTTCTCCCCAAAGAGAGATTCTTTTCATTTCTATCGTCCTTTTCCTTACAATCCCTTGTTCAACTTCATTTATCTGCCTTCACCGTGGATCCATCAATTGCCCGGCTGATTAATCGATTGGGAACATACTAATGAATTCAAATTCCGTCGAACGATTTTATATAAAAGAAAATCGGATGAAACGAGCCTTCCTCTCTTAATATGATTTCAGCAATTTGTGACGATTCCCTTCAAAGACTCGCCAGTTGGACAAACTTATTGATCTCTTTATTTGAATTATATTTACAAAGGTTTTCGTTTAAAATTTGCATCGTTTAAAGCTGAAATTAACGACATCTCTAGATGTTTTTTATTCTATTTGGCAGACGATATTCTATACATTTACAGACCTCGTCCTATCGTACTTCGATAATAATTAATAAAACAGAGGACTAGCTTGAGATGCAAGAAGGTAAGCCTCTTCAGCACTAAATCATGCAAATACTAATAATGGCACGAACGGGGCGTCGGATAATTGAAACGTAAACACTCAGCTTGCTTTTGAAGAGAAATTTAATGGGCTCACAAGGAGAAATTGTGATTTAACCTTCGGCTTTTTGAATTTGACTAAGTTAAACGAGCAAAACCTGATAAAGCATCAGCCAGAATTGACAAGTCACTTTTATTGAAACAACGATTTCAAAGCATATTTCTGAATTAAAATTTCGAAGCAAAAGTTTGCAGACTTGACAGAATGTAAAGATCTTCTCATTGTCTTACAATAATTAACTATTCATCAAGTAATTATGATTGGTTGAACGTAAAAGTCGAAACATTCAAAGAGGAAAGGACATCAAAGTAAAATCTTCATCCGAATTTTTGTTTTATATTTGTTTAATATTCATGTGCAGTTTAAATTTACAATAAAAGCCATTTCCATTCGAAAAGTTCGACTTCTGACTTGAACGCATCATTTTTTATCTGACTGTCCCATTTGTAAGCATTTAGAATAAAATTTGATTTTCTAAATACCCAAATCAGAAGTAAAAACTACCATGTATTAACAATTGGAAATGTTACCAATCGATAGAGCACAATTGCTTTACTTATTTGATATTTTTTAACTTTTCGGGGTCGACTTGTGGCTAGAGTCGTTCTACACACATGTATTATGCCTTTGTACCATGACGTTATATACATTGTTTATCCATATTTATATGCATATTAAAAATGTACTGAAGTGGAGAAAATTTCTATTAAACATTAATAACATTTTATCGCTGCTGTGGGTTCGGCCGCTGGTTAAATGAGTGGATGCATATTCATTGTGACAAGCATATTAAAATTTGAAATATATGTACGCATATAAAAATTAATATTTATAAGTTAGTTAATTTAAACGAATGCAAACGTTTTGAATTGCAGTGGTTCAATTTACAAAGTAAATGAAACGAGAAATACAAAAATGGAGAGTTGGCGGAAGTTCAGGTCAGAGTCAAGAAATAACAAACGCATATTGTGGTTGAATTTTTTTATTCAACAATTATAACGTTACCGTATTTATTATTATTAAAAGTCAGATTATTTATCGTACCTAACACCGCTCCTATTTTTTTAATTTAGTTTTCACAATATAATCATTTTATTGCGTACAATCTGGATTTAATTTTCAAATATAAATGTTAGCTATTTGTTTCAAAATTTGCACAACTCCCTACCTTTATTCAATTTTATCATTTCACGTCACTTGTAGAAATTAATTGTCAATGATCGTAATAAAAGTTGACAATGATAGAAAGAAATTCGAATAAAATCATTTGCAACCAAATTAATAACCAAAATCATGTGGACAAAGGTATTAATTCATGCACCATAATTTCACGAATTTGGGTTGCAGCAGTTCCGGTCTCTAGCTAAAATTATTACTTTGCCACGATTGCGTGCATCTAACCACAAGTTAAGCCGTCGTGTTCTCGTTACCATACTCACGGCAACAAAACAGCCAAGAGCTGATTTTATTCAACACCTTCGTGACGACCATTCGCAAATGGACTTCCCTTTTTCTCTCCTTTCTTTTTCATCTTTTCTCCACATATATTTTTTTTTCTTTCTGAAAATGTACGCAAGGGATGATTTGTAGAACGAAGGCAAGGGTACGGAAGTGGGAAAAAGAACAGGATATTTAAAGTACGAGTGTTAAGTACGAAAGCCAAGTTAAAGAAAAACTTGAAAAATCTCATGACACGTTGTTTGAACATATTTCTACAGAATTAAATTTTTATACGGATGTTACTATACTTTATAAGTTGTATCAAAAGTGTTATGTAAAAAGTGTCATTATTCTGTGACAATTAATTATTAGGAATGTATCTACTGGACATGGGTTAATCCAGCTTTCAGGTATACTGGTAAACAGTATATGCTTTCCTAGAAAAAATCACGCCATTAGAATGTTCCATCGCTTATCTCAATAATCGAAAATTATTATGTGTTATTTATTTGGCTTGGTATTCATTCATGATAAATTAAGTGAACTTTCTTGTAACTTTCAAGCGCACGACGTTATAATCTCTGCAGCATCATTATTCTTCAGGTGTACAAATATTATACAAATACAAGACTCTTGACACAAACAGGTTTACTGTGATAAGTGTTGTCGATGCTCATTCGATCCAACACATCAATGATAATCATCATCGACATCAAACGACGCGCAGGACAATCGAATTGAAGACACGACCGTCTCATTTCCCTCGTAAAAGCTTCGCGTAATCCCGTGGCATAAATAATTTCGTGCAACGGCGGTCGCGATGTCAACCGGGAGGCAAAATTCGAGGGTCGGTTCATCGTTCATATTTGCCTCGTTCGGGTTCCTTCCGAAGAAACAAAGGCGCGTCTAATTAACACGCTTGAGACAGAAACGAGGTCTTTCTCGTCTCGCGCGGTTGTTCTGAATGCAAAGCTGACTCAGCGTTGCAAAAGGGTGCGGATAGTCGAAGAGATGGAAGCCAGTTCGAGGTAAAAGAAGCGGACCGATAGCCCCTGTGTAACGATTCAAACAAGCCTTGGTAATTAGCAGCTTTTAACGGAGGCCCCTAAAATGCCGGCACATTCCTCGCCGCCGTCTTAACTTGCTTCTTTCAGGAGAGACCAGAATCGAGCCTAGACCATCCATCCGTGCGGATGCACACCTTTGTCGGGGTAATTGCAACGAATCGTTCTTGGGAATAACCGATGTTGTTGTTCCGTTCTGGAACTGGTTGAACTATCTCTCATTCGAAAATCTTTACCCTTTCGTTGCGTGTGATGAATATTGCCGTCCATAAATATTTGAACACGTGCTGAAGCTTCTCTAATGAGAACCTACCTGATAACTGGTGTTATTAATCCATGGTGCAAATGATCAAGTACCTAAGTGCATGTTTCAATATTTTCGTTCAACACTTTTCTATGTTCTGAAAATATCACGAAACCTTTCACAATAAAGATTCAATAGATACTCAGGTATTCGATGGTCAATACAAGGGATAATCAATATTATTAAAACTCTCCATGAATTCGAAGAAAAATTGTATCGGACAAAATTTTAATTATATTGATTAATATTGGATCGTTCTGCTATAAATTGACATTTCTTAAGAAAATGGTGAACGTGCATCGACATACGTGTGCTGACAGTGACGCACAGTTACCGTTCTAATTAATCGGATCACATCGAGACAGCGCTCGGAGCGTAATTAGTATTTTATTATCAAGATCTTCGAGGCACATAAATCACGACTGTTTCGCGATCGATGTTTCAGGAGGCCACCATCGAATGTCGAAGTTGTGTAATTTGCGGTTAACGGAACACCAAAGCGTTAGAAACAGGCTCACTCCGAAACGGAGATTAATTTCCTGATTAAGCCGACCTGCTACGTTCTGACGTCGTTCCTTTACCATTTCCCTTTTCTCAATCCTTATCGAACTCGATCGCAAGCTGAAAATTGCTCCGAGTACACGAAACCAGAATAATGATAACGAATGGCTTAATTACCTGTCACGTGCATAATAAACTCGGAGTTTATTGAGAAAGGGTCTATTCGACATGATCGACAATGTTCGTGCCGATGTTTGTTTTTACTTACACATGGTCCTGGCGCTAGAATGTATTAAGTTACATCTTTCAAATTTTAGGGAACAACTGACAATGCAAGAACCTGGATATGGCGAGTGATATAATTTTTACAATATTAAGAAGATAACGACTTAGGATTTACCATAATTAGTTGTAATTTAGATTTTTGATCCGCTTTCTGATGCTTCCTTTGATTTTCTAAATGCAATCTCTACTTGCAAGTTTGCAATTATATAATTTTCTTTCGATCAATCTTTTCAAACAGAAAACGTTTGTTTACTGTTATTTTTGTATCGCTCATTTCGTTATTTCATTTACAAAAATTCAGAAATACATTTTTCTTTTTCAAAACCGAGAAATATTTTTGCTGTTTAAATGAACGATATTTCTGGTATGTACATCATGTAGATATTGAAGAGAAACAATGCTGGTACTGTCCATTTGTTTATCCGATTTATAGGTAGTCGTGTTTACATCGAAATAAATCTTTAAAGCATTTTCCATTGCTCGATATTTCATTTCGAAACTGTCACAACTTCATACCTTTGACTAAATTATTGTAGCCAATTTTTTTTTTTTTTTAGACTCACTGTACGTGTTGAAATACACCATGAAATATAACTTAAATTAAACAGATAATTCCTAATGGAAAATTCTGTTATTATTTTTAAAAAAATCATTGTTTTACGCTAGAAATTTATGATATAATTTCGATTGAAATTATATAACTTTATTCCAATTGGCTTTTATGAACCAATCAGTAAATGCAAATTGGGATAAAAAGAAAGCAATTTTGCTTAATTGAAATTGTGAATATTTATAATTATTCATTTTTATAATTGGATATAATTTGCTTTATTACTGTATTATAAATAACGGAATAGTTTTAATTCGTTCCCGTAAAGACCTCGATGGATTATTTTTATGGATTTACTGACCATTGCACAGAGCACATTAACAGTCGAATAGAGTGCTGGCGAACGTTGTCCAATTTATAAAACCGGACTACCATTACCCAAATATTCAAAATGTACCACTTCAAATGCACTATCGAAACGTGTTTGCATTTGTACTGTAACCATAAACAGAATTGCTTTATTTCTGTTGAAACATATTGCAAAGATTAGGATAAGTGATCCAATAGTTGTCACTGCTATGGTTATTGGCACTTCTTTTAGTTTTACTCGATAATAAAATTTAAATTAAATTATACATACTTTAGTATTTGTACTATTTATTCATATCCAGAAAATGTCAGAAACTAGTGTTAAATATTAATATTTAGCGCCAACAGTCGAGAATCTGTACATTTTTATATAAATCCGATTATTAACGAAAATAATTCCAAAACCTTCAATTTTATAATACAATTACAATTTTGTATAAATTACTATTCACATTTTACACTTAAAGTGCCAATATCATAATTGAAACAACAGACAAAAGCTATCCCAATATTTTAGCTTGAAACATAACCGGCATTGGCGATAATGATTCTTCATCCCTCGATCGTGGCAAGTAACGGCGCGCCCGCAAGAATGGAACGCTCATTGAGGAAACGGAACCGGTCAAGGAAGGAGCATCAACCGATAACGATTGCATTCCATAACCGAGTATCGGTTAGCGAAGCCGCGAAATGCTGCTAATTACGCGGTTTAACAAGAAGAAAAAAAAGTGAAAAGAGGAAAAGAGTGGAAGTTCGAATCCGATGGATCCCCGCGAGTGCGCATGATCCCAGCCCCCTCTAGTTCCTTTCGTCCGTGTGTTGCGCTCGTATACGTTTCGTCACGTGATTGTGTGAGTTTCATGGGGTGGTTGGAGCCCACGTGGAGCAACACGATACTGTCAGTCGCGTCTAGCGAGTCATTCGCGTATCACGGTTCGCGATTGGGGTGCGTTCCCGTTCGACCCGTCGAAACCCTTTTCTATTCCGCGAGTTTCTAGTGCGTCACCGGACCAGGTTTATGCGTGCCGGCATTGTGAATCGGAGTCCTACCTCGGGGTGATAGTCAACGAGGTAAGGATTTATTTGATACAACAAATTTTCGTTACCAATATCGAACCTGCCCGATGGGAACGTCGCAGTTGCCGATGGAAAGGTGAAGTTGGCGGTGTACAGTGACGTGATCGGGGAAAAAGTGGAAATAAATTGTTTTAGGAATCTGTTGTTGCGTATTTAAGCCTTGGTGATCGGGAATATTTTACTTTTGTTGTAAATTAAAAAAGTATAGATGATACTTTGTACTAGTGATTTAATTGTGTATTTTGAGCAGTACAGTACACGATTTTTAAATTACTAAAATAACAACGTCAAAGAACAGTTTTCAAAAATCATATGAAAAATGAATAATTTTCTGTTGATTTTTGGTTTGTTCGATTCTGGATTTATTTTGTAAGTTTTTTTTTCCGGAATCAAATTTAACATATTATTGATATAATGCTTTCCCAGCATCTATTCTGACTCGTGAGTAAACATTTGGAAAATAACTCCTTATTTTCTTAATAATATACATCTTTAAACTTCTCAGTTGTTAAAATTTTATAAAACTTTCGTCAGTCAAATCTACCTAATTAAGAATCTTTCACAGAATGTTAACCCAACCAGGACAACTTGATCTACGAATTATTTTGTTTATCTTAAAATTGAATACATTGTCGACTATGTTACACAGAAAACAGATAATGACCGGAGAATTCCCTTGAAAATTTCATCAAAGTTTCTTAAATATTCATAGAGCAGTTGGTACTAAAAGACGAGACAAACTTCGACTATTATGTGTTTACATTTTACTGAAGGTGGAGATTGAATTTTATTCATATTTTTTTTAAGAAGTACGCCACTGTACGATATATTGTAATGAATTTTTGAAGTTTTAATGCAATTTACTGAAAATACCCTGTTTTCGATCATTGATTACCGATTGCTTCATCGATGATATTGACAAAGACCTTCGCTAAAAAAACAGAGTCGCCACCTTATCACTGCAACCCTTTCACTTCAATTCCCACGAAATACAAATTTTTTTATCGAAGCGTGTTTTTGATTGCAATTTAAATAGTCCGCGTAGAAAACTTTCAATTAAAAACAGGGGATATATGTATACATAAAAATAGAGGATACCCCTTATGCGTGACTAACAACAACGAAGCCAATCAATTGACATCGATCAACGAGGTTTTTCAAAAATTCGAACGAAGAGTCTGAGTACAAAAAAAGAGTTCCACACTCGACGAACGTTTACGTGATCGATAAATTACCGATTTTTCTGTTTGAACCACCAACGGGTCTTTCTTTTTTCTCTTCAATTTCTCGATTGCATTAATGAGAGGATCACGGGCCAAGAATTAATTAGTTTGAATATCCCGATTAAAAATAAAAGTGTCGAAAGGGGAGGTTGATCGATCGTTTGGTCGTTAGTTTAACCGCGACGATATTAACTGTCCCTCGCGAACCAACGACGTCGGGTCTGGTAAAAATGCATCGACCTAGGTAAACGACGAATCACTGCTAATCATTTCACGATGGGGGGAGGGAAGGGCTCTCGCATCAATGCAATTCCCCGTAAACGGACGGCGTGAGAGGCCCAATAAAAATTCATTACTTTCGTCGGACGACCGACCGGCCGGAACGGACGATTCATTCCGTGGTGAAAAGCATTTGCCTGCTCGTATTTTGTAAATAACCACGGTAATACCGCGTATGGTAAAAATTCATTGCTTTTAGTAAATTGGGTGTCGGGATCAAACGAGCAGCGACGATCCTGTGCCAGGGAAATTGATACGAATGTCGGCATCGTATTGGCTGTCGATGCACGCACGTTTACACGCGAATTTCGAATGTTGGTTAGATAATTGTCGATGCGACTGTTAATACAGTAAAAGGGTAAGTGTGGCCGTACGACGAGCAATGGGGGTGGTTGACGTCGGGTGGAAAATTAATTGAGAAACACTTATGTTGTTTAATAATCATGTTTCATTCTATTATTGATCGTAACACTTAATAAGGAAGTTACAAAATAGTCTGTCGGGTGTAGTTCCTGAACTTGATAATAACACACACAAGAATTAAACTATCGTTCCCTTAGGTGCAACAGCAGAGGAATGTGTATGTCCCTCTGGTCACGAATAGATTATGAATACGAGTATTAAACGGTTGATAAATAATGTCGTTCTTGTATTTTAGAATTTCGATCAATTCCAGAAATGAAACAAAATTGTTAATATTTAGTTTTTTAATTTTATTCCCCTTCCAATTTTATAAAAATTTCTTTACCGTAAGACATGGCATTTCTTTTATTATCTTTAATGCTTATTTTTGGATTAATTATAAAAACATTAATTTTTGGTGTGCAGGTTAAAGAAAGGACTTAGAATTTCAGTTTCTAGTTTAACAAACTTTGAAGAATTTCGGTAGCACATGTTCGTGTCTCATTACTATTTTTTGAAAGAACTTTTATAATCATAGCACTAATGAAAATATGAAAAATATTGTATTTCTAAATATAAAATTACAACTTGCTTTATTAAAGTAACATTGTAATTTTATTTTTATTCCGAATAAACGCAATATTTCCTCAAGGAATTTTCCTAGTCACGCATTCCGTATTCAACCAAGCCCGAGGATATTAAAATCTACCGGATACATAAATCTGATCGACCATGAAAATTGTGTCAAACGTGTCCTTCGAAATCCGACGTAGCACAAGATGTTAATATTCACGTGATCGATTACCAATTTTCCCCGAGATGATATGATATAAAAGAAAATCAAATCCCCGGGTTCCCTCGATTTCTCTGAGAACCATTCTCGTTTGCCAGAAATTTCACGTCAATTATGCAGGTTTCAAGTTTCACTTACACGGCAGTTCTCAAAGAAAGTTTTCGTTCCACAGAAAGTTTTGGTTCGTGCCTCGTCATAAATTCTCGTTTTAATCCCGTGGCTGCCTCGTTAATTCGGAAATCTGGGTCTATCATTAGCATATATTTCTATGTAGCCCGAACAATTTCCAAAGGCGCTAACTAAATTTCGAAAACAGGGTTACGCAGTTAGTGTCTTAATTGAGATTCTCAATTAAGACTTCCGGCGAAGGGACAAATTACATCGCTACTTGTTGAGGTTGTTAATCGCATTGCTAAGTTCGTTTGAGAGGTTTATGCAAATTTTATAAAACCGAACAGTGAAAATATTTTATCAACGTACGATGTAATTGCCGATAGTAATTAATTAATGTAATAACGTACTTACAGAGTGGCATATTTATTTAATTATTCTCAAATCAAAGTACATTTTTAAAGATTTCTTTTTTCATATTTATTATTCCATTACTTTATATATTAACCCAGAATCATCAAAATTAAGAAAAGTGAAACTGATCACGTACTTTATTCCTTATTTTTTTTTTGCCTCAGTAGTTTCATTGTACATTTTTAGCTTTCTCGTTTCTATTCACACGAGTAGCAAAAGTAACCAGTTGTAACTAAAAAAAGAAAATTTCCCTCAGATTTAAACACTATTCTAACAATTTATAAGTGCAAAGAGAATAACTAATAATCTTTTAGGGACACGTTAGGGATTTATAATAACATGATCTATCAGTGTTTAAAGAATCTCTAAAATTAAAAAAGAATATGCATTTGAGGAACGTCTTTCTTCGTTATGAAAATCTAGCCGTAACTTTGAAATTAACTATTTGATGTACGGTCACCGGTTGTCGACATAAAGATCCAATTTATATGCTATTAACTAGCGATTTCCCTGAAAAGTTTTCACGCCTGAGGTATATTAAAAATCGGGCAACAGTGGGAGCTTTCATCTTAACCATAAACATAATATTTCGAAGCAAAGTTTATGGTTGTTCTTATTAATGGCAGTTTGTCGTAACCGACATCAGGTTCTAGAAAATTCAAAGTATTACCAGTTACAGAAGTTTTAACAATAACAATCATATAAAATTATCCAATTTAAGTAATAACATTTTAGTTCTTTCTGAATTTTTGTAAAATAACAATTATTTCATCTGTAACCACTGGCAAGCATACATTCGGACACAAAAATTTGTTCTAAACTTCGTGATCTCCAATTTAAAAACAAATAAATTACATAAACATAGTTATCAATTTAATACCTTGTATTTGGTCAATCTTCAAACTTAGACACGGCTGAAGATGGTTTTCAGAGTTCGTTGGTTAGCCAAATCCATTACGTCCGCCCCGTTCTGTCAAAGTGGTCAAACAAAGTGTCAAGACCCACTGTTTAAAACGTTCAGAACGATTTCAGACGTATTCCTCGAAATTGTGCCATTAGGATTCCGCGTTTCAATTCGAACTGATCGTTTTCCAATCGATTCCTTCGGCGTCCTCCATCAGACGATCGTTACGAATTTACGTGACGGAAATATCGTTTGATATTATGCCGCCACATCATAAAGCGTCGATGAAAATGTCGTATTATTCGCCACGGTGGGCGAAATCGATCCCACTACGATATACTTTTCAATAAAACTCGTAGGATTTTCGAAATCGAAAACGCTGCTCGAGGATCACGAACCGTAATTAATGTACTTCTTCGTCATTCTTGACCTTTTTGCACGGCCAGTTTCGACGTTGAAAGAACCTTTCGATTTTGCTGAAATTCAAAGCTGCGCCTCTCGGACAACCGTGAAAGTTGCGAGATTTTTTTTTTTTTTTTTTCATTGATCTTTGATTCCCGCACGGTCCGGCCATCGTGTAACGCGAATTATTTACCGAACCACTCCTGTGAAGGAGTGCTTTTCGATGCTTTTTCCATTCCATTGCGAGCACAATTTATGGATTAAAAGCTAACATCGCGGGAATTAAGCGGCGTCGAGATACTTTGAACGGTATTTTTACTTCCTACCGTTTCACGACTAATGCAATCGAGCCAAGTGCTTCCGATTGTTGAAAATTTCAGCCGTTAGAAATGGACCGACCAATCGGTACACACGCTTTTAATTTCTATCGCGTTTGTAGCTTTTTTTTTAACCATATACTATGTATTGCGAGATACATAACTGTCCAGATCGTAACAGCGTTCGATTTTTCATTTTATTGGATCAAACGACGTCGATGCATCTTCTTAACCGAAATATTTCACGATTACACGAGCACCAAGAAGACAGTTTCGAAAAACTATTGTTGTCTCGATTGAAAATGATACAAATAAGATAGATTATCGCAGAAATAACATTAGCGTTGATCGTGGACGTTTCGAGACCAGAGAACGAAGAAAAAAGGAATTCCATTCCGTGATTGTAAAACGCAGCTAGATGAATAGCCGCAATGAAATGGGTTCAGGATTCATCAGATAATAAAGCACGATTGTTCCGGGATGGTCGTCGACTTAATTGATCGATCACCCGAAAGGAAATCGCCCTTCCACGGGTCGACTCGTGGCTCTGAATAATTTAACGAAAACCTTCGGTGGTCTCTGAATTTTCCTAAGGGGAAGAGCGAGGCCGTCCAGGAATGTGATTCCGTCGGCAGGACCTTCGAAGGAGATTGGACGAGCACGCTGCATAGCGCAAATTGATGTCCTGACAACGGTTCTGCGAGCTCTTGCATATTCGGCAAAATTGACGGAGCTATTAAGTACGATTAAACCACCGACGTTAATTGTGATTTTTCTCTTTGCCAAGGATTTCGTTAATAACAATCAATCCTCGCGATTAACTTGCTCGTTAATTTTGTTTCTTTAACTGTTAGACGATGGACTGCTGAAACAGCAATTATTTCAATTTAATTCTATGATTTAGTATTCGTTTAAGTATTATTTGTTGATGCGTGAATCCTTTAATTTTTAACCCTACACTGGTGTGGGGATCATTCTTTATGGGATTTATAGAAATTTAACTGTTAAGATATTTGTAGAAATTTATAGAATTAACCCTTATTAACCCTTAAATTAAACAACTAATCTAATTAAAATTAGAGAAATCGAAAATAATGATTTCAATAACCTTACAAATCTTTTTAATATTTTTCTCATAAATGATAGTAGTTCCTATGCTTAAAGAACCTTTCTTTATTCAAATGAAATAAAAACTCATACGAGTTGGAATTAAATAGTTATACTAGAATGACGTGCTATACTTGTTAATAATTATTGATTGTCATAAATATTTATATGTAAACGACACGTATAATAGTTGTCAACTGAGAATGTCGGAATTTTAGAATTCAGTTAGCTGATGATGCTTTATCGTATCATAGACAAATAATCGAGTTTCCTTAAAAATTGTTGTTGAATTTCATTTAGAAAATAAAATTATGTATACATACTTCGTATTGCAAGGGAGAAATGAAGTAGTGGTTAAAATGGGTGTCGCGTTAAATGACGTTTCAAATTCATTAGATTCATATAAAAAGACATTTTTCCGTAAAATCACCCAAAGGTAGTTGCAGTTTGGCCCATGTTTTCGGGATTTACGCAATATTTTGCTGGTTTTTTGTGCATCAGCTCTTTGTGCAACTACCGAGCCTTCCATTCGAGCGGGTTACACTGATTGGTTTCGTAACCATCGGCCTGTGAAACAAATAGATTGCTAGAAGGAATAAAAAAAAAAAGAAGCGGAGAAAGAGGCAAGGTAGATTTTTGAAAAGAGTAAACGAGAAGAAAGAGAAATACTACTTCTGTTAATTGTTTCAATGAGGGAAAGCCTATTTACAGGTACAATGACGAATGTTTAATTAGAAATTAATAATACCTGTACATATTGCTATAATATTGTAATTCAGTGGGTAATTGATTTTTCAATTAATCCTTAATTTCTGTCTTAACACATTTACTGCCAGAATAGAAAGGAAAGACACTTTCCTAGGACCACGTACTCTTATTTTTGGTTTCTTTTTAAAGTACACTAAATTCCTCAATTTTTGAAAATAATATTTGGATACAGAGTCACGTGAAAAATTGTATGATAAAATATTATAAAGTTAAGAACAATGAAAGAAATTCATTTTTAATATCCTCCAAATTTCTTCAAATTGGAAGATGCAATCTTTATGATAAACTAATTAAACTGCATGAAAATTTGTTTATAACAAGACGAACTTAAATTACAAAATATATTACGTATTTGAAAGGAGGAATTAAATCGATTCGTTAAAAAATTAAATCGGTGAATAAATATTGAAACGAGACATGTGAAGAATCGCCGATTCAGGATTTTAATATTGAAACGTTAGGAAATAGGACAAATAAAGAAGCTATAGCAGGACGAGAACGATACGAAAAATCAAGATACCTATATGAAATATCGCTGCTAGGTAAAAAAAACTGTGTATATGTTTGTACTCAGTCTGCTGTTAAAAATACGAGGCTGCGATCGATATGCAAATAAGAAAAGCAAAAAAAGGATATAGCAGACGTAGTGGATATTCTCTGTTATGAAAACAGTTCGTATAAAACATAATAGCGTAAAATATTCGTGTAATTTTTACTACATAGTACATTTGGTTTATCTTGTCCGCCTCGATATCGTCGTTCCTTCCATCGCCAAAAGAAAGATGGATAGTGGGATTTTTGATTGCAAACTTTTTCAATTAATTTAATTTTCGATCACCTAGAAAAGAGATATCTTCGTCAGGGCAGAAGGACTTTGAAATATGTATGCTAAATAACATAGATTAGAAGCGATTAATTACTGTCATTTATGTCCAAATTTTATTATACACGCACCATTGTTGGCACATCATTTATATTCAAAGTATTCATGCAAATTCAATGACAAACGAGACAGATTTGAAAGATAAATATGTCACGGATACTTGCACGCGATATATAATACATCATCAAAGCGAAGTACAAAATATCTGTGCTATGAAAAAAGTGACGATTGAAATAGCAAATATTTTTAATAGGAATAAAAGTTTGTTGGTTTCCTTATTTATTTTCTGCTGGAAGTATACCAAGCAGTGTAATCCAATTTACCGAAGATATAATCCAATTATGATAGGAATAACGAATTGGCAGACATGTGCGGGAAGCCCAGATCACAGATATCCGAGATTCGTGTCAGACCAGAAAAGGGAGAGATAGAGTCAGATCCCTTAAGTACCATCCCACATGTAACTGATACGATATCCAAGACTCGAATTGAAGGAGATCGATGAGAACCGAAAGACATTATCCGATGTATAGTTGGTGGAAACAGTGTAGGGTGTTCAGGCAAAGAGTAGGTATAATAAGAGGCGACACTCCGGGCGGAACCTTTGAAGTCGACCGATGACTTGTCTCTTTAAAATAGATTGTACAGTATTTCATTTCAGTCTCTAATAATTACAAATCTATTTGCATCCTAAATTTTCTCTGTATTATTAACATTTGTTTTCGAAATATTTACATCAATTTTACAAGAATCAAACGTTGAAAAAAGGAAAATATAATAAACTAATAACGATAGGAGATATATTTTAAGAAGTGTTTCTAAGTGTTTATTACAAATAAGTTACAAAGAAAGGATCGAATGTTTGGTACCGACTGCCCATAGCAGGTAAGTCGGGAATTCCCGGTTTATGGCAAACAGTCTGAAGTCCGAAGTGCCATCTTGGATGCCATGAGCTCTCGTTTGCAGGAACATCAGGCCGAAAGTATTCCTCCACTCTTCGTTTACCCAGTGGGTATTTAAATTGGTTATACCACTTTATCTGTATCTAAAAGCAGTTTCTCTCTCAGAGTGTCATTTCTTGGTATACTTAGTCTTTGGTTCAGGCTAGTGTTAGGCACTGATTTTTAGCCATTCGTAACGATATAATAAAAGAAGGCTTTTTGATCAAATTTATTTATTACGAGTGGATAATGTACAGTAATGATGAACATTGTTAAGCACCGATAAGCTTCCCTAGGGAAAATTGCGCCATAGCATGTCCCACTGTCGAGAATTATTACGTGTTATTTATGTATTTGGGTTGACATTCGTTTCAATGAGAGTTGACTGATTTAATACTTTAACTGCCACAATGAAGCCGTTGAATATATTATTAAGTAGTAGGTTTATTTTAAACAAATTTTGTTTATTATTTTCTCAGTACTTCGTTATTTATATTACTTATAATTTCAAATGCCTATCACAAATATTTCTAGTTAAATCTTTCTATGGATTTCTATGAAAATTCGAGTGCGACCCAGATATGGGTAATATGGCAGTTAAAGTGTTAATAACGAAATAAAATAGATAGTGCTTAGGCATGAACGTCTAGGTAACTTGGTAGGCCTTCCTTTCCCTATATTGCCATTTTCCCTAGGATAGACTAGTATCCTCGACAATGAACACTGCTTTCCTAATAAACTCAAAACTATTTTGGGTTTTTTAACAATGGAAAAACACTAGAGCTCTAATTATAGACATTCTGACAAACACTGTCGCGTATCCGTGATTTCGACCTTTAACTTCTAACACCACCATTTTCGTATATAAAATATCAATTACAATAAAACAATCAGTAAGTCTGCAGCGTCCTTGATCAAAAGTTCTCAGTACAATTCCACACTAATCCATTCTTAAGTACCAACAAGAATTAAAAATTGCAGAGTTCAAAATTCGCGCGATCGTCAAAGCGTTATAGAAGCAATCAATCAATTTTCAAATTTGTGCTTGCACTTCGATACCTTACATTATTGGTACACTACCAACGTTGTTCAAAGCCTATCTCTTTTATTAATTACATTCGATTATATAAAATTTGATATATCGGTCAGGAACGACCACCAGGATGGTTAACGTGTTATCTATTCGCCATGGTCGAAAGCACACAATGGTAGATTTTCAGTTGAAGCACTCCGAAGTAAAAAGAGTTAAAGTGTCGTCGACATATCCGCGCGGTGATATTCGAAAAAAAAAGAAGAAAAATAGAGAAAGAGAGAAAAATGACAAGGATAATCCGTGACAAGTTACACACGATGTTTCGCATGATCTGGCAAGCCGAAACGGTTGGAACGGAAGAGAACGAACAAGGGAACGAAAGTATACAAAACGGTGGCTGTTTATCGAAACGTCATGCGCAGGCAGCCTATCAAAAGCAGAATCGTTCTCGGGTGCCTCCTCGTTCCCTCATTTCCACACACGCTTCATTTCCCGCACACACTGCGAACGTTTGTTTATAGTTAATGCCGAAAGCTGACACGGCGCCGTCTACTTCCTTTTATCAATTTCCTATGACAACCGAGCTTGAAGCGCCCTGTACAAAATTATACGGGTGCACAGCTTCTAATAGTATAATACATCAGGATTCAATGATTAAAAGAACGAAGCAGTATCGTGATTTGTAAGGGTGTGTGTATGTATTATATGTGTATGTATATATTATAAAGTATTACTTGGTCATTGCAATGAAGGTCTATGTTGGAAAGAGTTAAAAGTAGAATAGTAGAAAAGTAGAATTTCTGCTCTTTGTTCTTCTTGCAAAAATTCTTATGCTCCACTTTGTGATTGTTTTAATTTAATTTGTCACGTTTTCTAATTTATGCAAATCATTCTGCAGATTTTAAAGATTGTTTGTAGCGGAAATCGAACTCTGATCCCAATCATTTCATGATAAACGATGCCTAAAATTACTCTGAATCCTCTCTTACTCGTTAACCAATGATTGCTCATTACTCAGTAACTAGTGATTATGATTAGTTAACCCGATGTTGCATTAATCGTAACTTTCAATCATTAATCGAGCTACATTTCGCGCCACTCTAATTTGTACGTGATACTACAGCGAGTGTTAGAAACAGCTAATATTATTGTTTTTTTGTTTTACATTTATTCTTTCTGCAAAATTGGAATGAACGATACTTTTGGTACGAAAATTCTTTCTAAATCAACTTAAATCGAAATACATATAGGGCAAATATTTTATTTCGATTTTATATAAAGAGATTTCGGATGAACGAACGAAACACATTGGAAATGACATTGTTTGCGAGTAATAATACCCAAATTGCTACTGTTGAATTATTAATAGGAAGTATTGTTTCGACGCGGAGCTTTCGAATAATATGCATCGCTTGCATTTGATATGATCCTCATATTATTTGCTTTCGGTACGAATTATAATTTAGCCACGGGCGTATTAAATCATGCGAAATATGTTAAATTTCTTCTGGAAAACACAGAGTTAATTATGCATTATACGGTACGTCCCGTTGAACCGTATATACGTGATTATTTCTTTATTTATTCAAAATATGACAAAATATTTCATAAGAAATTCAATTACGTGTACAAGGAGTATTTGAACTATAATCTATCAGTCATTTACATGAATATTGCTAGAAAATACCAAGTGCGATTACTAAAAGAAAATCATGGATTTAACTTTGATTACAGTCCAAATAATAGAACCACGAGCTGTCTCGATGGTCACCGGTGACCGGCACCCGAAATTCTTTGCAATCAAATAATTAACAAAAGAAACGACGATATTTGGCAAGCCTTACAGTTCCATAACGTTCGAATGACAAATTATCATATAAATTTCAAAATAAATAAATACAAGCCATTGTAAATATTTAAGCCATACATCGTTCGCTATTTTAATTTTCTTAATTACAACAATTTTGTCACGTTTGAGCATAGTTGTAACCGTGAAATTGATGGTTTAGGTAACGAGTAGAGGCACGCGTAATGAAATTGACAGTGGGCCTAGTTTCCTTGTGTAACGAGTAAGTACCTAGTTGAACTTCCTGATCCCGTACACGTCGTTGATCTCCATTCACCTTGTTTGTACAGCAACTCAGCATTGTCGCTATCAAAAGCCATTGTGTCCTTCTCTATCACCCTCGTTCTCTGTCTCTCTGTATTAGCATAAGGTGGCTAGGAAGCTGCTACCGAGCAAATCGAGCGATCCTGATTCTCCCGTGGGATGCAGCTGCAACAATCGAGGTCTAGTTGCTCCTTGGAACGATTACGCAAATCTCCGGTAACCCATGACTTAATGAATCAATGGTAAACCGCAATTCGCATACTGATTGGCTGTTAAACTACTATAAAGTGGACGCATTAATCGCTAGCCTGTTCATGTATGGAAATAAATCAAATAGCGACTAAACCTGGTCTGGCTCGACTCTCGAAGGAGTTGGTGCTCCTTTCTGTCCTAATGATTTAACGATCAAAGGGTAAAGGTTTTTGCCGTGCTTCCTGCTGTATCGAATTTTCTGGCTGATGTAAGCTGTAGCTTTATACGTGGGAATATTTGTTAGAAGCTTACAATAAGTTTGAAATTTTGGTGTCCTTATACTGATTCTTTGTTTCTGTACAAATTAAAATATTCACTGGCAAGATTATATTTTTAATTAAAAAATTGTTATTCAAAAATTTAGATTGTTAAGTTTAAGATATACGAGGAATTATAAGGAATCGTTATTTCTGGATGTTCGTGAATTTTATTTTTATTGTTCCATATTTTTGACAGGTACTGTACGTATCTGGAAAAATATGTGAAAGCCTGGTCGGGGTAACTTCGTAAAACTGTTGCTACTTCATTCGACCGCAGAGTATCCCGTTTCCTGTTCGCTTCCAACAGAAACGGGAATGGTTACTATAGATATACGAAATTCTATCAGCAAAATGAAATTACGGTTAGCGGGTTAGCAAGAGGGTCTCTCCATCTCCGCAAATGTAATATTTATTCACAATTATTTCGATGACCAATAAAGATCGTCCTGAGTTATCTAAATCCACTTTCGTTTCCTAAGACTTCTAATTAAGTTTCTTGTGTATTTTACAAAATTTGTGGCAGGGAGCTTATCTTTACGGATGTTTATGAATGTGCAAGTTTTCTATTTTAGATTTGTTACCTAAGACAGAAATTAGATATATAGGAGATAGTTTTTTTTTCACTAAACAGCAGTTGTAATAATATTAAAAAAATATTTAAAAAGAAAGTTAAAACCTTGTTAAACAGTGTAATTGATTTATTACAATTTTTAAACTATGTCTTATTCACTCAGTCAAAAATTTATCACGTTGGCTGCCACGGGGGTCACCGGTGACCGGCACCCGAAATTTGTTACAATCAAATAATTAACAAAAGAAATGACGAAACAAACCACGGATAGCGTTATCATCGAGCTAATATTGCTAGCTATCGATTTGAAAGGTTAAATTTGAAAATTAGTTGATTATATTCTTAATAATTAGGATTTCAACGTGTCTGACTACACACGTCCGTTTTCACTGTGGCAGTCAACGTGTTGTACAACATAAATATATTTTTAACAATTGTTTTGATAACAATCGTACACTTATGTTTCACAAGATGTGCCCATTAAGACTTCACATACGTGGATATCATTGTCCAGTTATCACATTGACCCTTTTTTTTTTTTGTCCTTTTTCGAACATTTGCTCGAATCGTCACAGTGGGTCTTCAGAGACTTGGTGACAAAAACGATTTCTTGTAACTCGAAGGATACGGTCCTATGTCGAAGACAATCGAGGGTAGGCAATCTAATCTAGCTGCAGGCAACGGAAGAAAGTACCCTAACCTCCATTTTCTATTCGGATCGATCACTCACTCGATCATCCCTTCCCGTTTTATCATCTAGAATCCTCGATGGCGTTTCACCTTCGTTCACATTGACCGACGTGTATACGGGTCTAGGTCTACCCTCCTTTCCATCGTTCAACGACATAACCCCAGAAAGAAGGTTCATCCTTGATTAACACCCCCGTTACCTTCTTTTCTTTCCCTGATACTTCGGAATAATAGGATAGTATCTTGTTCGATCATCGCAGAAAGTGATGACAGATTTCTGGGTATTTATAAAATGGATGGAGGATCGGTTATAGATAGAATCCTAATTAAAACACATTAATTATATCATATTGGGTTGGCCAAAAATAAGGTTGGAAGTTTTGCTGGCAAGCATAATTAATTCATAGAAACTAATAATTTAACTTCCTTGATTTCTTTTTCTTTATTAATGAGATGAAAATATTACAAATGTATGGAATTAAATATTGCAGTCAATCTTTACGTTCAACTTTCTTTCGTGAATTAAAATTCTGTCATATCATTCGTTAGTTTTCTTTTTCTATTTATGAAAACATCATTAATTTATGTTGTAACTTCATACCTTGCTATATTCATTCGTGGATTCTCGCCTTCTCGCATTCATTCACCTATGAATATTCTCGTCGTTACATTCATTTCTATCGCAAGTTGCCTATATTGATATCTTGTTGCAAATATGTACAAATATATACATTGCACGAAACTAATGTTTGATAAATTACACTGGAACCATTGACACGGTACAAATGAAATTTGCCCACCTATGAGACTTATTAAAATGTTCAAGCTATTAATTAGAAGGTCGCATCTTCCGGATTTTGATATTTAACTTTTTACCTCAGAATTCTTTTCTTTATTTCTATTTAATTTTTTTGTAATTTTGTAAGGTATAATTTCATCCAACCATCGATTCCATAAAATGTACAGCCATGAAAAAATTGTAGATTTTTGTAACCCTGAAAAAAGATATTTATCCAACGAAGTTTAGTTAAAGAAAATTTGTACAAACTTCAGTTTCAATTAAATTTAATATGCTAAATAAGTAAAAGAATTCTGATATCCGGTTTTACGTGTACTTCCTCTATTAAGAATGTAGGGAAATAAATCTACCAGGGAGGAAAAAAAGTGACGCTTCAACGAGACTTTTTGCGGAAACGATCCCTGCTTCGTGGTGTTCCTTAATTTTCCTAGAAGCCATCCTAATCCAAACACGGAAGTCTCACCTCAAAATAGGGGAATGAGCTGCAGGCGAACGTAACACTATAATTTATTTGAGAGGTTCGAGGCACTGACCCGAAAACGTCAGATCGTAAGTGCTTCGACAACAGATGCGAGGCGATCAATTCCAGCAGCACAGATTTCTCGTTACTTTTTTCGACGTAAATTCGCCGAGACGTAACTCTTCTGAAAATATCGATGAACCTCGTTTTCATCTCAGTCGTTTCAATTACTTCGTCGTCGTAATAATGTCCGTGGATATAGCTTTTTGCGTACATAACACGATTCTTTAGGTAGGACAACAGCAATATCGAATGCTTAATTTTAAGTTCGCCAAAAATTGGGAAATCGTTTCGTTTTTCGTCAGACTGACGTTGAAGAACAGCAAATTAAGTAAATATTGATGTTTAAATAGTTGAACGCGTAGAATTTCGATTGTTTTCAAATTATGATGATTAAAATTTAAAAAAGAATTGAAAAATTAGTGATTCCAAGGGATAGTATCGAATACTTAGAGAATTTTTTCTTTTTTTATTAAACTAGCGACGTTCTTGATTCTAATATGTAAATTCGATGCATTTTACAAATAGCTAATTTCTGACTTGTATCGTTATTTAATTCATAGAATCAATTGATGATTCTCGTAAGATTCTAAATAAATTATTGCACAGACTGTTTTCTTTCAAACGTTTCATCGATTTCGTTTAGCTCGCAACGTTTACTTAGTTATAAGAGCGAACAAGTTAATGGTTGAACTTCATATATCTTCGATAATCTCCCGGATGTTCCTGATTTACTCGTCACGAGTGCTCCCATGGGCCACTACGTTCCACTTATCCTCCAGAGTCTTCTCTAATAGCGTGAGACCACCTTTTCTGATTCATCCCTCATTACTCTTACGATTTGATATTGACGGGGTAGACGTTGAAATCTGAAACGTTGACGAACGAAAAAAGGGGGGATAGAAGTAGACATCGGAAACCACTGAATGTCGACGAGGAACAAGCTTCGTCAGTTAAATGAAATCCGTAGACTCCTTTTATTTTCAAAGGAAGACTGTGTAATTAAAGTCTGATGCCATCAAGAGATAGAAAATAGTCTTTTTATCAATAAAATGTAGATAACTTAGAAGATGTGTTCAAGAAACTTTGAAAAATGAAAAATCAAATAATTTTCATTATTATCTGCCGAGTTGACGAAATTATTGTGTGTTTTGACCATTTTATACCAATTTACAGTTAACTTCAAATATAATTAGTTTTTCGTGTCAATTTTTAGGAATTGAAGGTCACTCCTAAAAATGGAAATCGCTTTAGAGTTTATGATTAATTCTTCAGTCAGGTACTTTAAACTATAATATTAACGTAGTCTAATATTATAATATTATAATAATTATAATATTATTATCCTGCAAACTAAACTTTATTCCAGCGTTAGTTTACGAACTGCGCTGCCAACTTCTGTACGTTCAAACAACCCGATAGCAGCTTCGTGCTGATATTATTCTTCGCAAAAACTTTGCCGTCTCTAATGAAGTGTATTTTGTAATTTTGCCTTCCATAAGGAATCAATTATTCTTCATTGTTTCAAATTTTACACGTTTTTAAATCTCTGCAATTTGATTAAAACGTAGAATGAAAAATTCATTAACGTTTAATAAATTACTGTACATTCAATTTCTGTATTATTACGAAATAAATGGAAACGGTAGTACAAATCAATGTTGGACATCAATCAATCAATTAATTAATTGATTGAATAAATTATGGCATTTCACGAAGTACATTCTTCCAAATTCACAGTTCATTGTTACGACTTTTCTTTCCTCCCTATTTCCACCCAGGTATCGAGTGTTTTACAATTGCCGAGAGGAAGACCATCGAGGGGAGTGGCGCTTCTCTGGTCATAAATCAAGTTTCTGTCGCGAAATTCCACATGGAAAAGGGTCGTCGAATTTCTGGGATTTGTGCATCACCACAAAATGACAAATAATGTGTGCTCTGTGATTCTTCTGTCCCCGAAAATTGAGGGACCTTCCTTTAGGAAGAAAAATGTCCATAGGTGGTACACGGGAGACCATACTGAACGTGTTCAAAAGATGGATGGTGAACGGAAGGACAGACTTTTCGGTCGTCCTAATGTTTATATCGATAAATTACAATTCTATCTGTGTTTTATGATCGTGTCTCGACTAGTCGTTAACGAATACATGTTTATTATAAATATTAATGGAAATATAATGGACAGAAATCAAGGATAGGCAGTCGGACGAATTAAAAATGATCGATTTTAAATAATCGTAACATTTATAGATGAAAGTTTACTTTAATACCGCAAAAAGGATTAATTATAGTATTGAGTATAGATGAAGTATCAATTTCAAACGTTTATCCAAGGAAATGGTCTTTTTTTTATAAGTTTTCTATCACAGTTTCGATAATTAATTATATATTGCTTGTAACATAAGATCGTATTTTCTTTTCATAGTTAATGAAAATTTTTTACCATACGATTTTTATTCGTATTAAATTTTATGTCACTGGATAGCTACTTTGTTTCACTGCAATATTTTTAATTATAGTTATGAATTTTCAAGTTAAAAATAAATGGAGTTTCAGGTTTCTTTTTCGCCAAGGATTTATGTTACATTCGTCTATTGAAATTTCATTTCCTAGAAGAATTATTTTAGTCATTTTTCTATCTTCCTTTAAGAATCCATTTAATGCTATTGGAATCTTAATTATTTCTATTCTTTAATATCTTTCTGGTGTAATGTGTTTTTCATGACTTGTTATGATCGATTTTAATTTAAAATTCATTTCAGTCAAATTCACATTGCAATTTATTTCTAAGGATTCTCTTACATTAAAAAAAAAAGTTGTCAATAAAAGAGATCGAAAATCTATCAGCAATTTGTATGTTTCATACGTATCACAATTAAAAGTAAACTGACCAGTTATTGCGGTATAAAAGTCCGGACAGTTTCATCCGTGTTTGGTTTTCAAATTTTTCAACTTTATTCGTTCTATTGAACTGTTATATTTATCTGTTCAAAACGCTTTTGTTGAATCAACTTTTCGTTACACTGCTAAAAACAATTGAATCGTATTGCATTCCAGTATGAATTTATATTCCAATACCGTGAATCTTTTTTATTAATATTTGAGCAAAATATTGCTTTCCATGACGATTCATTTAATTTTATGTTGCACTAGTAGGAACTGGTACCGGTACTGTAACGCAAGGCAAATGTTAAAGTAATTGTCGAGCTTCAGATATTCGTTGTAGTTCTGCAGCAGAATGAGAAAGCTTCGTGATAAAGGGGGTTGATAAACATTGCTGCAAATAGCGTGCAATTCGCAAACAAAAACGCGCCGGCTATCAAGCGTAAACTCGTACAAAAGAATCCGTTCGAAAAGGCGTACATCGTTCGTGTTGACCGACACGCCAAACATACGTACGTTGAATCGAAGTAGCGGTTTTCTGGCGCGGTCCATCCCGTGTCCCCTATCCCCGACCCCCGTCAGAGGGGATGAATTTTTGTCGCAAAAGCTTCGAAGGGGGTTTGCCCACGTGAAAAAGCTCGGTCGACATGGATCGCCTACGGGTCTGCCATGTTGAACCGCAATGTTTTCCTCCAATTTCATCCAAACAAACAGTCCGTTATAAAATTGCCGTAGCCGTTCTCTCGTCAATTTCTAATAAAGACCATTGTGTTACGAGAAATGGAGATACAGCTTGGTCGAGGAGTAGATTCACGGGTCAACGGAACGAAGGACTATTGCTAATTCCTGTTTTGCTTCTGTCTGCTTCGGTAATTTTCGAAATCGTTTCAAACTCTTTAAACTGATTTAAAGACACACTTCTTTGCGATTTTGCGTTCCTAGGAATGTATCGTATAAATAGGAACGTGGTTGGTTCCTTTTACGTACGTTTTGAACTTATTAACTTGTGACTTGTAATTCTTATCTAATAAAATAGACAAAAACAAGGTAAACAATGGAATATTTTAAGAATGTGAATTTGGGAAATCTTTTGCCTAAAAAGACGGACGAAATATTCAGCTACAATTCGAAGACATAAGTTTTGGTTCTTCACGTCGGTAGTATCTATTCCACGAATTCGTACATATTCTTCTGTAGGACGCTTATCGCGGTCCTTATCCTGAAGCGAGCTCAAGTTTGAATTTTCAAGGACATTCCATTCTACCAAACCATCTTCATTCAGGTGCCACTTCATTTTTTCATTTGCCCTCCTCCTTTCCATTTCTCTTTCACTTTCGATGAGCAGCAAAGCGCATTACCTGCTCGGTTTCTTAATTGACTATAAACGTTTAGTCTCGTTCCTCAGAAATGTATCCCTGAAGAGGACTGAATGTATCGTATGCCATGGCTATTGACGAAGAGGAAAAAATAACAGAGAAGAAGAGTTGAAAAATCTTCCTTTACTCTCGTCGACCAGATGGAAAACTCTTTCTATACGACTTTTCTTTCATATTTCACTTTACCTCCTCAACAACATGATAGCGTATCTCAAATAATTATTTATTTAAACAGTTTCAATAATAGTAATTTCTTAGTATTATTTCTTATCTTATTTGTGTATTTTTTGTAACTTCCGAATGGTTCTGAATTTTTCACACTTAATTTAATATTGACACTGTTTCACAAAACAGAAACAATTTGTCAAAAACACGAAGCCGAGCTATGATAAAAATAACCAAAGCTAGGAAGCTACGGAGGGTATTCAAGTTTGTCGATATTATTTTCAGCGTCTGTTAAAATAAATTTGCTTTATTAATTGTATCTATATTAATATTTACATTCATTTCAGTAGATTTCTAGATTTTTTAACTTAACTTTTAATAATTATTAAAAAATAGCAAATTGAACTGAAAACTCTATACCCAGATTTATAAAACGTGCTACCATTTTGTGCCACGGCGTATAATCATCCCACATCACTCACTTTATCTTCGTCTACTGCGATCTTCTTTACGTACAACCCTTTTTCTACGATTCGCTAATTTTCCTCGTGTTTCTTTTCCATTCTATTCTAGCTTTTCCACTTTTGAGTTTCCTCGTCTCTTCACATCCTCGGCTCTCACCCCTTTCACTTTCGATTTCTCATAATGCTCGCTGAATCCTCGTCGGTGCCAACGAGTGGCTGTTTGCAGGGTCAGCTTATTTCTTCGACTTCGTATTATGAATATTCTCGGCTTCCCTTCCTCTTTCTTCGTTCGCAATTCTCGCTCCTTTGCTCTCTTGCGCCGATCGTCGTCGTCGTCTCTCTTTTCGACCAGTCTCTTCCTTGGTTATTCTCGCCGCTCGATGGCGGCGGTTTAAAGCATATTAGACCTGCTCTCGACTCAGGTCCATTGCAAATGGGAAGGACTTGGTGCACCCCTTTCGGATAGAGCGCTGGCCAGCCCTTGAAAAACCCCCTCGGACTTTGGGCTCGACCAAATATTCCAGCACTCGAGTCATCGTCTGGAACAATCACCGAATACCGCCTTTAAATGCTGAAGGTAACACGAGTTGACGTTAATGGATTGCTTTCGTGAACCTTGATATTGTTCTGTCGAAATCTGACGGCCGTCTTTGTCCGTCAATTACACGATTCTGTTTCTGTGATGTTGTTACGTGTAGCTTTTGTGCATAATTGATCGAATGAGGTAGCAAATCAAGCTTGAGGAACGATATTGGATCTTTACAGGTTCGATCGTTGATTGAACTCGTTCAATCATTTGTTAAAAGCTTTGGTTACTTCGAAATTGGAGCAATATATATGTTTTTGTAATTAATTGTTTATAGGAACAGTTTTGAATCTGATGATGAATTATAGCTAGCTTCAGGTGTAAATGAAAATCTTTCTATGATATTAGTCCATTTTATAACCAACTGTAGGTCACTTATTTACTTCGTTCAAATAATTAATTATTATTGGGTTTATTTTGAAATAATACGATAGGGTATAAATAAACGAACACTGTTATCTGTAAAATCAATCGTTGAATAATCTTAATATAACCAAAACTAAGTTATTTTCGTTTCCCTCGCAACATCAGTCAATAACTTGCGCAAAATCAACATTCCGTTCTACGCTGCAAACCAGACCGCCTGAAATGTTCATTTCTTGCTTTCGTGTTCTCCACCACATTAAAAACAGTCCAAACTTTTGACGCAGCGCCAGTCGGATGGTGGATATCAATCTTTCCACCCCTTAACAAACGCGCCATTCAAGTGCCATAACTTCTTCGGCGTTAAAATAACACCACGATTTATCCAATCGGTCGCAAAACCTCATCGAATAATTCCTGACCAGCACAATGTTCCATGGGACATTCCTAGTCACGTTGGTAGGCATTCGTGCGTTATTACCGGCCACAAAGAAAATCCTTTCGTGACGAGAACGCGTTCCAGACGAAGGCGATCATTGCCGGTTCAATTAAAAAAATTCATATGAGGACTACGTCGGCCCCGATTCTTTGTGTGGGAAATAATGAAGTGCCCAGGGGGTTGCACGATTATTCTTTTACGACATTAACGTGCTGCTGCGTTCGGTGTTGTTATATTCGACGCAGGCCGTTGTTTCGCGCAAGAATCAAAATCGGACGCTTAATGGAGTCCATATAGGATTTCTGATAATGCGTGCTGTAATTATACGCGGAATACATTTTTAGTTAATTGAACGAACTAAAAGCTAAAATAGATATCAATTATAATTAATTTAACATTACTAGGCATAAATTTACATCGTATGAAGCGAGTATCGTTTGAAGAGAATTTAAAACTCCAATTTTATAAAAAAAAATACTAAAGAAAATTAAAAATTCAATATTAAAGTTAACCGATACAGGTATTAACAAGTATACTTATTTTATTTGTTGCTCTATAGATTGGAAAAGAATTATAAAAGAGGATTCCTCTTTTATAACGACCATATCGCGTTGAATCAAAGAATCTTACGATGATCGATTATTTCGAGCACACGATTGAGTTCGATAAGAAAACAATATGGCTGGATGTAGAGTCAAGAAACTTTGGTAGGATTCCAAAGTGATCGTAGGAGACGTTATAGACGAAGAACTCCTTTATGGAGTGGATGAACCGTTTCTTTGACGGATCATCCAGCTCCAGTCAGTCGGCGACGTAATCTGTCTGGGCCTTGAGGCGTGGGCGTCGCTGCTCTCATTCTGTTTCTGGAAAACAACGTGACTTCTCGGAGAATCTACGTTTTCGCGACTGCAGGCCACTCGGGTCATCGCTGTTTGCAGTTTCCCCGAAGAAGACAAACGTTTACTTAGCTATCTCGTTCAAAGGATTTTTATTGCTGATGATCGGTCAAGTGCCATCGACGCGACGAAAGACCGTCGTTTCATGTTCCTTTGCCTCGAAACGTTCAAGATCCTAATTAATTAAAATCGCGGGAAAATCTTTCTTTTCGGCGAGGTACTCTTCGTGATAAAGGTGGATTACTTTGCGAGAAAACGAAAGCGTTTTCAAACACCGTACTAAGACATTAACCCTTTCGTTACGGTCATCTTTGCTCCTGCACGAGTTTATAATAAATTGTTTCATTTAATATACAGACGGAAATCAAATAATTTTGGGCGTCAAAATTAAGAGGGCCATTACTTTGAAAATGATCCGATGAAATTTCTGTTAACATTAATAATAATTGTATACAGAAAATCCAGATTCCTAAATTAAAAATCGCAATAGTAAACAAATCGATTGTTATAAAAATAATATTGTTAACGATCTATGTTAAGCTTTATCGAAAATCCAGAGGTAAAGCAGAGAAGATTGCTCATACTTCCCAACTTCATGTTGCACGAGAAGAGAGAATCGTTCTTTTTATCCGGTTTCGCTACAATTTCCATCCCATGAACAATGAACGTTTTCATTTAAACGTTCTCATTGTTTCGTTCGTATTTAACGAAAAAGACCCGGTGCCTTTACTTGTACCCGGAACGAGCGCAAATCTTAATCGTGGTGAAAAAAATTATACCAACGAAGCGATAACAATCGATCGGGTCGCTGTCACTGAAGAAGAATGATGGTTCCAACGAACGGAAGCTCTTCATCGGATAACAGTGCGGAGCAATTGACATAATGAATGCAATTTTATTTGAAGCACCATGAACGGGAGCTCGAAGTGAGTTGTTACCAGTCGCGAATGACTAACGGCTTCGTAGCATGGAGCAGCACGAGCAACAAGAGGAAGAGGGAAAAGAGGAAGAGGCGACGAGAGGGAGTAAGGATCCATGGGATAAAGTCAAAGGAGGACGAAGAGGAGGATTGCCATTCGCATTATCGACCTGTCGATGTTATTATTTACGACGTCGTTAACTTTAACGCAAAAATCCTCATCGTGAGCGCATTAATTTAGGCCTCGACATTCATCTTTATCCTCGTTGATCTGAAGCTAGGCTCATAAATATGGATCGACGAAAATCGTGTCTCCGAGGCTCTGACACGGTAGCCTCGATTATCGATTTCACTTTCGCGAAACCGAGCCGTGCTTTTAACACTCGGTCGGTACCGAGTCCATCGAGACCTTGTAATATTGTTGGAACGAAAAATTACTGATAGCAGGCATTAGTTAATTTCACTTATTACGGTTCAGATGTGACCTCTGTCGGTCACCAAGGGTTAACCCTTTATACTAGAGTGCGAAACTTAAATGCGAAATTTAAGTTTTATTTATAGTACAATATAGAAGATTAATGGAAGGAATAAAAAAAATAGATTCATAAACTTTTGTAACACTTAGTGAGGTTAGTTTTCGGAAGCTTTGGTGAAAAAGTAAATTAGATTCGAAGGTATCCAAAAATGTTTAGAGTGCAAAGGGTTAAATTACTCTTATTAGATATCGAAGCAAATTTTCTTCAATTCTTTAAATCCTATAATATGATTAAGTTTATAAATCATTAGCGTTTCTGCTATTATTCGTGCACTTTATGATTGAACATATTTCGAAGATATTTCTCAAATATGGGTTTCAGGTTAGTAGACAAGAGTGATGTATTTAGATGGATGCGAGGTTGGCACTTTTGACGAATTACTTAATGAATATTCATCTAAATGAGGTTTTCATCATTTTCTGAATATTATAACCTACTATTCCTGCATTCATGGTGTTCTCTATTAACGAACTCAAGTGTAAAAGAATCGCACGTAAAATTAATCAATAATGCAATAGTAGTATGAACATAGGGGTAGTAGGAATGCAAACGAAAGACGGAAGTTACTTTTTCTACTTCGATGTATCTTTCTCGAATTTAAAAACGACCAGTTGTCATTTGTTCATCCGGCAAACTAATTTTGCTAGCTTTAAATGAAAATTAAATCATTTGGCCTGAAAGTTATTCTGTTTTAAAAAACGTACGAATACTTTCTTTGCGTCAAAATAATTTCTTTAAAATGAGGACATGGTACTGACAAAAATGTTCCAGCGAACGTACCTTGCTAAACAAGCAATGCCGCAAAAAGAACAATATAATGCATACAAATGCAATTACGTATCTTCCCCTATTAAAGGTTCTCGTTCGAACGTGCCATTATTTCCCCGTTTGTATTGGAAATCAAACAACTCGGTACCACGAAACCTTTTTCGTATCCTTTTTTCCGATCGCGCAAAACGAAGGACCATCGGTAAGATTTGAATTCATACTTAATTGCGCAGTCCAGTCGCATGCACCACGGGTAACAGGAACGGTAGTCCGGCAAAAGGAGATGATGCGCAAGCGGGAAGGGGGGACGCAAGAGAAAAGAAGAAAACAAGAAAATGTCAAGAGAGGGTGAATCCGTCGAGCGCGCCGTCGGGCACATTATTAAAGGAATCCGTCTGTCTGAGTATTTCCACGACACAATTAAGAGCCTACTGTCCAGTGACCGTGAGCTGTCGGTCCTCTTCGTTTCCTTGCGTTATTTTCTTTTCAATCTCCCCGCCTACGACCTACCCTCTTGTTCGACTTGATGCCTGGAGCCGAGCGTCCAGAAGGCCGGGTGCATTCTCATCCCGTGCCGCCATCTTCGATCTCCTGTAACGTGGCCCGAAGCCACCCGGTGCAATCCACCCGTTAGGACCCAATAGGATCTCACCCAACCCCCGCACCTAGCCCCGTATCGAAGGATATGGAGTCCGACGGGCATTCTTTGCAGCTAGTTCCATCAGTTCGAGTTGCCACCGGTAGTTGGGGCACTGTCTGTGTCTTTATAATGCATCCGGACTTTCTATTACTCTTCGGATCCTTACTTTATTCCTTTCTTCTTTCCCCATTGTTTCGAGCTGTCTCTTTGGAACCGGCCAGTAAAGTTTTCGCCTGGACCTTAGTTCGAAGTTGAAGGACTCTTTTCTGTTGGAGATACGAAGTTGAAGAAATATTATAATTGTTTACGGAATGATTGGGGTAACGTCTGTTGCGAAGGAAATCTTATTAATAAATAACTGTACTTTTCAAGCGCTGGGAATTCCAAGGCTTTTGTTCTTCCTTAATGCGTTACTTTTTCTTTTTAACCGACTTCGAGAAGGAAGAGGTTACTCAATTCGATCAGTATATATATATTCTTTTTTAATTCTTAATCACGCGTTTATATTTTTCGTGGGCAAAATGATTCACAGATTCTGATTCGCAAAAACTATATTAATTTAGCAAAAATTCTTATAAACACTGTATTCTAAGTCGCTTCTCTGTTTGGGGGCCGGATAGATATTAGTGGTTCGAATCTTGACAACAAATATTGCGTGAAGAAACAAATCGTATACACGTAGAAACATTATTCGCTGTTCCCTTCGTTTCAGTAGCTATATCAGTTTAATCTGAATTGATCGACGCTGTCCACCTCAATAAGGAAACCCGTCACTCAACTCCCTTATATACTCCGCCGCATTTTCCATTTTCCCTTTCTTTTTTATTCTTTTTTTTGTTGTTTGCCACAGTTTCATTCGCAATCTTCTTTTCTCTGTCATCTTCGTTACCTCTTTTACCGTTCCATGGCATTCGATCGATGACCTTAGCAGAAGGGGAGGGTTAGACCGGACAATCACGTTGAAATGTCTTTGTCCCTGGCAGCGGTTCGTCTGCAAATACCGCGTCTTTCTTAACGGTCATTCAACGAAGTACGTCATTGTCACACGACCACACTGTTTAAGGACCCTCGAGTACCGACCAGGAAAAAGCGAAGAAGAAGGACCCTGTTCGTTTGTTTGGTAATTATCATGGGGGAGGAGGGGCACGTACTGTTGTCTCCAAACCGAAAGACGCTTGTTTTTTTTTTATGCATTATTCCAGTATTCGGACAATAAAACATGGTAAATATTTTCATTCTTTTGTAATACTTATCAATTGAATTTGGTATTATTTTGTGGAATAATTATTTTTTATGTATCTTGTACGGAATCTGCAATAGCTTTCTTTACTACCTACAAATTTGATGGCTTTAATGTTTAAGTACTTCAATTTAATATTAAAGTAGCAAGTTAAAATTTCGAAATATAAAATCTACCGATTCTCATTGAATTCAATTGATACTAGATAATTTGCAGTAATATAATTAAATTAAAATTACAAAGGTAGTTTATTAGCTTTCACGAAAGATACGCCATTCTTAGTTTGAAAAGTTGCAGAAATGATAAAATGTTGTTTAATGAAAAGTACTTTGATAAGGGGGCCATATTTTAACACATTATCGATAATAGTTTTTAAGATCACAATGATAATTAGGTTGATTCTTTTCGTACCACGTCTTTCCACCTCGATTTCATAAACTACCCGTTCCTGTTTTCAATTAGAACTTACGTGCATGCGTTCAGAAATTCGAACACCAGTTGGCGAACGAGAAGCTAGTTGCTCACGAGTTCCTTGATATTATTACACCGAGTTTATACTGTTTGCTCACGCAAGCCACTAACTGATGAAGCTATATAAACCGGTCTTGTTTCCTAAATACCGATCGCTTCGACGTTCAACTGCTAAATACACGATGCTTGTATTTTAAGACGCAACAAAACGAACATCCATGGAACGAAGTTTAAAACCTAGTTTACATTCGTATAGTAAGTAGGAGATTATGTGTAATGGGACAAATAAAATTAAACGAAGAACAATGGAGTATAGTAGCACTACATATATTGGGGTGATAGTAGAAGAGTTATTTTTAGCACGATACCAATCTACACTTTAGTTAGTAATCATTTTCACAATATTATATAAATATAATAAACGAATTGTTACTATTAGTTTTACGAACTATTTCACGAATTATTTTACTGATACACTCTCGTTCTAAAGCTGGCTAGTAGAGTAAAGTACGATATCACCGTCGTAAGGAGCTACATGATCAGCCGTCAGTAGAATAATGGCTAATTTTAGAATTGAAGCTGGAATTGTATATCGAGGCGGAGAAGTAATTATAACCAGCATAAACGTAAAAATGTAATAACGATTGTATCTCCTATATGGATCCGAATGCAAAGTTAATATCATAATTTAACGATAGGTGTATTTGATTATAATGGATTCCCAACGAATCTTTTTAAATAATATTATTATTGCAATATTTCTGTGCAATCCTATACGCTATCTTCTTTCCAGTGTATGCATAAATAGTTTTCAGTCAAAAACAAATTGCTTGGAATACGCGAGCAAATTATTTAGGCTGGTTTGTTCTACCATTCGCTCTATCAATGTAGACTAGGCTTTAGGCTCGAATCCCTTCTGCAACGAAAACAGGAAACTGCATTGCTTTCAACATTTTGTTGTTTCGCGAAACGTAACCGCAATCCGAGAGATACACTCCCGCAGATAGCTCTGCTAAAGGCACGGAATGTAAATGAGCAATTAGAAACGGTCGTAAACGTAATTTACCATTGGGCCGATAACGTCTCACTGTTCTTTTTTTTTTCTTTTTTTTTCATTTCTTGTTCATTTCACGCGATCCTGTTTTTTAATAGATCGCGAACGGTAATTTCGCACCGTCTTATTTGTCTCCGTTTCTCTGTCTGCGCGCCATCGTGCATCTCCTCTTTTCTTCTCGATTCTCAAGTCTGGTGCCTGCTTATCCCGAAAGCAATCGAATTACTCGCAACGCAAGGACGTTATTCAATTACCGGCGGACCTGGCCGGAGGTGGAAAGTAATTTGCAGACACGATTCGATTACCCTTATCGCAAGTTGCTATCGACACGACCGTTGCGTACTAATTACTTTTCGACGACAACGACGCCAGGTCGACGATTTTTTCTCACCTTTCGGCCAATTTTGCGGATAAAATATCAGCAAAGAAAGAAAGTGATCCATGAGTATCTATGAACGTGATTCTTTTTCGATATCTTAGGTATTAACCCTTTCACGACGATACAGTTCGTGAATGAACGCTCTTAGCTTAACTTCACTTTATGATCAATTAAAATCAGTACCAGATAAGCTAAAATTTCTTATCCGATACAATTTTGGCAACTCTTCGGTATTACGGACGAGCTATAAAGGCGCGATCAATGAACAGCGAGGTTAATCATTCTAAAGGGGCTGTTCCAACGAAGCGTATTAGCTAAGCACGATGTCTGGTCGCGAAAGAAGAGCACCGTGCTAATGGGTGCAAATATTGAAATAACTCTTTGAAGTGCAAGTAGCGACCCTGTGCCTGTGAAAAAGATACGAGTTGACTCAGGCGATCGATAACTTTTGAAAAATTTGCGACAAAATATCAAGGGACCACACAGTCTTCAACCCTTTCATCAACATTGCCCCCGTATGACTAGGGATTGTAAATATATTAACAGTTTATCAGTGAAATGGGTTCTATATTTTTTCCTACCAACAAACTTATAAGAATATGACCTATTTTTATAACGATTCGATTGAACATTTTTCTGAAGAAGTTCACATACTTTTTGATGAATATTAGTCTTGTAAATTAAAATAAAATCACTTTTTATCCTTCAAACATTTCAAGCGATATCCTGTTTACTAAAAGGAAGTTAAAATTGGTAAATATTCGTGTACACGATTGATCCAGCCACTCATCGTGTATACAGGAATTATTATTTAAATGGAATATGTTCCATAAATCCGACGACTAAAAATCTCCTCTGTAATCGATTGTTTCCAAGCAGTTGCAAACACAATCGTTTAGTTATTCGATTATACGCCCCCTGGCTTCATCCCCTTCGCCTGCCTGTTTTCCAGGTCTATGCTAATCTCCCAGGAAGCTGAAGAACCGAACGAAGACAGAGGTGGTGATTGTGTCTGGACATCAAGAGCATCGGAGAATCCTTCTAGCTTTCATTATTATTATTGCTATGTAGACGAGCACGATACAATATTACCATCTCCATCGTCGTCTTCGACATTGTTTCCCTCTCTTGTCCTACTCTTCGTTCGACTCTTCTTCGCCTTCGTGTCGATGTTAGCTACCGTTCACGGTTTTGGTTTTGTTTAGCTATTCTTTGTCCGGATACTTGAACGTTCTGATTGTTACTTCGAAAAGTTATTCGCGAGAGTGGTTGTATCGTGGTTTCGTTTTAATTATCGCTTGGATATTTTAGAGGATCGTAAAATATTTGCAAAGCGATAATTGTTCAAGACACTGATACTTTCCATTCTATAACTTATAATAGATGAAGGTAAATTTTGAAGTATTACATAAAATTACTTCTATTTCAATAATTTGATTAAAAAAATTAATCAAAGTTTAATTTTATATTGTCAGGAAACAGCATAGAGTGAAAGTGAAAAAGAGTGTAAATTAAAATAAAAGATTAGAAAGATTCTAAAAGTACTACATCTGAAATACGACATATTGAAACACTATACTATTCGTATAATCCTAATCATATTCAAAGTTTGTTGTCCTAATAATTCGATTACATTCAGTTTGGGGCGCCAACCACCCTTAACCCTCCTCCATTCCAACAGATGTTCATTTTAAAGTATTTCTCTAAACAAATTATTGAATAGTAGCAACTTTGTTTGACATTGTTTAATTTGTCTCGACATTGCACGTAAAAAGAATTATATGTTGCCAGGTAAAACAATGAAAACTACCCTAATTTTACTGCTTCAATTTGTTAACTGATTTCGATGAAATTTTCATCGCAAAAACGACTTTTTTCGCAATTTTTATGAATTGAAATTTTTTAATTAAAAAAAAAAAAGCAAGTTTTATGCGACTGGAAACTTTTGACCACCACTGTACGTGCATAGAAAGGCACTGTTCATTCGATTTTCAAATTTATTTCGATGCATAGCTTTGCGTATGACAACTTGACAGATGTGTCACGGAAGTCAAGATTCAAATATTTTTTCGAAATATAACAAGCCTCTTGAGAAACATGAGATTTGCTGCGGGAATTCTGATATGGAATCGTTCCGAATTTTACGATTCTCACGAAGACCAGGTCTATCGTATGCGCATACATACATAACTAGAATGGATGAATTCCTCTTTCCAATATATAATCCTTTTGTATCAAAAATAAGTAAGTTATCATATTAATATTAATATTTACATTACTTTAACAGTTTATTGGAAGTCAAAAAGGTGTTTCTTTTTGCATATGGAATAGATACATAATTAAAATTAATAAACGATTAAATACTGATTTTTGTCAATTCAGTGAATTTTCAATTCGATTAATCGTATTATTTTGAAATCGAAATCTGTAAATTCTAAAGATACGTAGATATTTGAAAATCTAATTTTCATTTGCGAAATATTTATTAATACTATTATCATTTAAAATTCGTCTCTGGTTGTTACAAAATCTTTTTAAGTATTCATTGATTAGTGCGTTTGTTCTATTCATATTAATTTTTTCACGAAAACTGTGTTCGTGCATTCGTTAGTTACAGTTCATCCCTTGTAAAATACGACGGACACGACGGTCTTACAATTTGTAAATGCCATTGTCACAAGTACAACAATGGAGGAAGATCTCCGCTTGCTGTACGTAATTTCGTGTGCATCGGTCATGCTACTTACGTGTCAAGAACAAAAACATTCGTTACAAAATCATTAATATCTGACACATTCAGTCTCGTCGTTTGTTACCATTATGTTCTAGCACAAACATTAACACTGCTTGCAATCGAAGTAGCTTCAATTTTATCATTTTTATGGGTTTAGCTATTTTATCTTTAAAATCACAATTGCCAAATTCTTGCGAATATTTCTATCTTGGTAGAATCTCTGATAAAATCATTCTTCCTCCATTTCTACCAGTTTCTCATAAAAGATCTTCTAAAACTTTGGAATGTATACTTCTATATTTTAGAATCTAAAGGATAACATTGAAGGAGTATACAGAAGTAGTAATAAATAATTTAGAGGAACTCGAAGCGTTATTCCATAAAATCAACGTAGCTCATCGCCGGTGAAAAGAGATTTGGGATAAAACCACAGCTCCATTTACTAATTGCCTCAACGACTTTGGAAGTATCAAATAATCCGATGAAATGATAACCTCCTTGGAAACGGGGAGAAAAAGAAAAGCAGGAGTAAAGGGAAGACCTTCGTCTTGATAATCTGTTCATTAAAATGTAATCAGCGATCTTAATTGTGGCTAGTAAAAACATAACTGATATTATATGGAGGATCGTATCGTATTTCTGACGTGTAATTTTTTAATAATATTATGTTAACACAGCGATTAAGATACATTCGATAGATATTTTTTCCAACAATAGCTTGTTAAACTTTTGCTCGTAAAAGTTGTGTATACAGTACCAGGCAAAAATAATAATTTTTTGACTATTAACTTTTTAAACATTTTCTGTATTAATTAACAAAGAATATGGATTCTCTTGGACATTATTTTTCTCTTCAATAATTTCAGGTACACATTTTTTCCTGCATACACATAAAACAAAGTTGTAAGATTTTATTTTTTTTATATAATTTGACGTTTCATTGCAAGGCTATATAAAAATTAATTGGAAGTTATTGAAAATAAGAAAATTATTGTGAGAAACATACTGGTTCGATACTTTGAACATACATCTCACGTTATTTGTAAGTCAACAATAATTATCTACGAAGACTTATTATATAATAATTTTGTACAGTAGAATTTTCAAGTGTTTTAACGTTTGTTGCGACGGCATAAACGGTAATGAAAATCGTATCTATGCTTTTCTAATTTTAACATACTAGGGAAGAAATTGTTCTCTCGAGGGAACGGCTCTGTGCAACCGGAAACCTCGTGCCTAACATTCTCTTGGAATTTTGTATACTGCATTAACCAAACTTCCCAAAAGCGTATATCCTGACTAAACAAACTCCTATTTCGACGTTCAAGCATCCAAGGTAAACCAGAACGAATGTAGTATACGTGGTAGCTTCTCAAGTAGAGACACTGAACTCCTGCAAACTTGCTTATACGTTTCACCTAACAATATAACGTAACATAAAGAAAGAAGGATTAATCAAGTGCAGAAGAAAAATAAAATTCTAAGACTTTTAATTACACAATGACTAAACGAACCTGCATCTTTTGTTCCTAATTTCTGAAGAGACGGCATTTTGCCTTTAACCCATTTAAATCTGCTGTCCCACATTCGGTGCAGTTCATTAAAAAGAAAGAAAGGATTACTGAAGTCTCCACTCAAGTTTGTGTCAAGTATCAACAATAATATAAAAATAGCTTTAATAAATTATATTTTATAATAGACGCTGCAAGACAATACCATAATATGAAAATAGGGTGATTCTCAGCTATCTTTACATAAATTTTTCATATCTTTGAGATGATTTTTGTACCTTTTCGAAAACTCTGTACAATTCTGATTGAATTAGTTTTGAGACCCAAACGGGTTAACTGTCATCAAAGTAAATAGTTTATTGTCTTAGCATTTTTATTTAGAATAATCTTTGAAAGCTTCAGTTAATTATTCATTTTGAAATTATAATCGGTGCGTGATGGGGCAGACAGGAGTAAGAAAAATAATAGCAGTGTGAAAAGAATTGAATATTATAATCGTGAATCCGTAGCAACGATCGCTAAAATGTTGATTTTAAATGCGAATCAAACGTGACAAGCCGGTGTAATTCCATCAAGCTGTTATTTACTGCGAGATAAAATTTCATGCTTTTTATTCCATACTTGTGTTATGATCAAGAAAATTACGCTATGCGTTTCCAACGTAAAAGTTCAGATTATGGACACGCATTCCCATTATTCTTTTGCTTTTGTTGCCGCATAATCGTGTTCAAGAATTCTTCTTGCTTTTCGTTTAGAATCGTAAAGTGTAGTCCAAAGTATGGTGTTTGTGAAGTGATGGTTAGAAACGAGTTACTTGGTCGATAAGATCCATCACGTAGGAGATCAGCAGTAAAATAAGTTTCCAATAATGACGGTGTGATAGTGAGTGAAGAAATGATTAGAAGCAAATAGAGTAAGATTGTTACTGTTCGATACGGGAAATAACATAATTGCTAATGGGAAATATTTTGTGAGCTTCTAATGTTTGATGCATTTAAAAGAAATATTGATATATAGCAAAAGTAATTCAATATTCTTGTTCTATTACTCAAATTGATAGAACTCCTAAAAAGCAACAGAACTACTTCAATTTGTCAGTTATTAGTTTCATAATAAATCGTCTCTAATCCAAGCATCGTAGTTACACAAGTTTAGGCTTCGTCTTAGAACGGAAATATCGACCTGAATATTTAAAACAATCAAAATGTTACTTAATCGCACTATAATCACTCCTCGAGTATTAGGAAAAACATATTTTATGAAGAGGAAAGAAAGATAGTGGATAATATGTTTTATAAAAAATATATCGGCGTGGATACATAAAAAAAAAAATATGATGAAAGCAAACAACAATAAATCAACAATTTGGAACAATAAATCATAAATTGAACGGCAGATAGAGAAAATTGGCAACAAAGGCGAAGAGAGAGGTGAACGGGACAGGGGGAAGTCAGAGTGGCTTCATAATAACATGACGGTAATTGGACGAGAGACCCACATCCTAATTAGCTGGGATGCCTGACATTAAGAGTACACTGTTATTATCAATTAACCGCAGTGATTGATACACGTGATCACGATGGACCGGACGTACGCACGACCCGCTTTTTATAATCACGAGAAACGCCGCGATCCGGTATACTATCAATGTAAGGTTGTTCCATCGCCATCTTCATCAGTGGGTGGGATTTGTCATTTCTTTTTTATAACATGTACAAATTTTATTTTTAAGAAATAGAGGTTACTTTTTGCTCGAAACAGTGAAATTGAAATTTTGCTGTAAGATTTCACAAATATTTAAAGTGCATGAAAAGTAAATGAAAAGAAAAATATTAAAAATGTATTATTAAGTTTCTAAGTTTCTAAAAATATAATATTTTCAAATTTCTAAGTTACCACAACCTAGTATATCTTTTCTTCATTTTTATTTAAAAGAACGTAATATTTCCAGCCGAAGCGAAAGGGTTAATTGACTATCAGTATGAATTTCTTATGTGAAATATTATATATTACTTATTTTTATTTAAATTTTATACATCATTGTTTTCTTAAGATATATATTCACTCTGCATAATTGAAACAAGGCTATAAATTTTGTCCGTTTTTGGACCCCAAATATGAGGGTTCAGTTCACCTCTTTAATATGGACTATTGTTAATGAAAAAGGTACGAGTCAATCTTATTAACCGACTTCGAAAAAGAGGAGGTTACTCAATTCGACATGTATGTTAATTTTTTTTTTAATGTATGTTCGCCAATTATGGATGGACCAATCGGAACCAAATCTTTTGCATCTTGTAGGGTATGACTTCCAGTTTGTCCCGTAAGAAAAAAATTTTGCATTTCATCACCGCTTGCCCCTTTTTTATTGCAAAAAAGCGTACGATTTCGTCCGCGTTGTGTATGGTCATCGATTACTCCAAATATAAATTAAAATTATTTCGACTTTTTCGGTGCATTTCAAAGTCGGTTGTATTTTTATTCCAAACATTTGTTTTGAGTAAACGAAAGAATCGTTAATAATGCGTGTGATAGATATTTCTGATAATATTCTATTGTTAGAAGCAATTGAAAGTCTGAAACTATGTTAAACTGCATAAGAAACGCGTATTAAAATTACTAAAAGTTCAAAGGGCTGCCGACAAAGTCCTGTTTCGAATTTCGGTATAGAGTTAGATTCGTAATAAAGCAGAAATCTTCCCCTTTAATTCGGTTTTTGATTTACATCGATATCTTTATCCGTTCCTGAGATATCGTCGTGTAAAGACAAACGTAATTTTTATAGAAATTCGCTGCCGCCTCACGCTTGGACCCAGACAGCGAGTGTCTAGCGTAGCGGTCACGTGGTTTAACCCTTTACTATTCCTGGAAATGCGTATATGAATTTCCTAGAAAAAAGTCTACGGCCCATTCGGGGTTACCCTCGTACGCGCCGGCCGCTATGCAAACTTTGAAGGCCTATATCTCAGGAACTAATTAAGATATCGCGTTGCAACAAGTTGCGTTATTATGTACGCAGTTTCCTCTATCTTTTGAGCTACCTACTGCGTAAAATTTACGCATGTTTTTTTTATATTCATTGCCAGGAATTTCGCCACCGTTGAATGTTTCGCGTTGACCTGTGGGATCCTTAACGCGTCAAGTATTTCCTGTTAATTTAGATTTAAATAACATTAGTTGATAGGAAATTATTTCGTCCTTTTTAGTGCATTCCGAAGTCGGTTGTATTTTTTTTTTTTTAATTTTTTTTTGTTTTATATTTTAATAAAATTCCACCTTTGGTACTTTATTATCAAATTCGACAAAAATGAACTAAAACAATTATCTGTAATAAATAAATAAGAAACTTAAATTAAAAGAAATTTTCATTGAGACACGTTCAAATTCAAGCACAAAATTCCCTGTTTCTATAAAGGAGACTAAAAAGATCGGAAAAGAGGGAATGTGGGGAAAAAAAAAAGGAAATGTACGAATATAGTTTCACGATAGACATACGGGTACAAAGGAACCTAGTTTCCCGTTAACAAACGCAAATGCGAATCCCATTCATGGCGGAAGTAAAGAGTTCATGGGGCACGGCCATTAAATAGGATCAAACTGTTGGATCGTTCCGAAAGAATTGGGAATTGATACTCGAGTTGCGTTCCAAAGCCAACGCGGTGCAATTGCTTCTCTTTCCCCTACAACTCTCTCTTGTACGATGTCTCTATTGATCGGTCATCGATTTTGAACAATGAGATTTGATGTAAATGCGACGCTAGAAGTTTCTGATGATTCTATCGACCTCGTCCCTATTATTCTTCGTGTATGGTAACGAGGGCGATTTATTCTCGGACGGAATTTAAAGGGGAAAGTTTGAACATTTTCGTTTGAGATAAAACTTTTACGTTAAATTTACAATTTCAACGATATCTTTTTCTTTTTACTTACGCTTCTTTAATACTTTGGCTATCATAGATTGTTTCGAAGTTTAACCCTTTGCTCTTCATGAGCTTCGTGTACTTCGAAATAGCAGGTATTTGAAGGAAATTTCTAGACGCAAATTCTTTGCGTTTGTATAGTGACCTAAATTTAGTATGTAAACCAACAAAGGTGTTTGGTGGCAAATTATTACAAATTGAACATGTGTTAATTAATTTTAAACGACTCGCAAATTTTTGTGAAAATTTTGATAAGATGGATCCGTGTATGATTAAGCATTGATGGTTAGAAAATGTTTGTAAAAAGCTGTGAATATTTCTTTCTTAAGAGTGTGAATACGATAATAAACAGAAATTGCAGGTTTCTTCCTTGATTGAACAAAATTTCTTAAATAATTATTCAACACAAAGAAAGTGAAATTAAACATGGTAGTATCTTTAATGTAACTGCATTTAATATATTTTCATCAAAATAATAAAATGGCAATTTTAACAATTTTGTTCGATTGAATATTGTAAGCTACAAATTAATTTCGAGAAAGATGATTTTTCTGTTTAGAAAACTACAGTTAAAATTCTACTTTAAGTTTATCCATAAACGGAAAATAAGTTAGTACATTGAAGGAGAGCATGATATGAAAAGAGAACTCCGCACGGAGACGGGAAAAGTTTCGTGTTTTAAGCGACCCGTGTAATTTGCTTTCATCGGCTACGATGCGTCCCTAAGAGGCACAAAACTATCTGGAAAACATCTGATCTGGTAATGTTTCCCCTTTTTCCGGCTTAACCATCCGGAATTAGATTACTTCCGATAGCCACAGGAGGATGAACTGTCGCACCACCTTGATCGATCTCGGCCGGAAATCAGATTACGAATGATTCTGAACGATTCAATGTCCAAGGAAATGTTCGGGTGCACATTTTTCCTTCTTTCAATATCAACTTGCTCTTTAATTCTTCTGATGAATTATGCATAATTAATACACCTTCTATCGTTTGTCTGTGAAATAAATAAATACTATCGGTTTACAATTTAAAGCAGACTAGTGCTATATTTATCATTTCCTTTACCTTTAGTTGACGAAAATATTTAACGTTGAATTTTGTATTGCATAAACAATATAACGTTTATTATGATTAATAACCGAAGCGATAGAAGGGCAATTTAACTAACTTTCTTTCCATGCTGCCCTGTGAATTAAAATAGAAATAGTAACTGAGCGTTTGAAATAAAGCGATGAGATTAGAAGCGAAGAAATAAGCATAAAATAAAAATTGTATCGAAAATATTTCAATACTTCGGATTTAAATCTTGCACTGCGTCGTCGGATCGAAAGGGTTGGGAGGGGAAGGCATGTAATTACACAATTTACGAGGGAAACGTAATCGCGATTATTTCTTGTTTCTTTTGTTAGTCGGCAAAAGCGGTCGGCAAAATTAATATCGCGGGTTCGCCTGACCGCAAATCGCTGCGTACGTGACGCACAGAATAGAAGAGGCAATTAAATCCCAACCCCGCAAATGTTTGGTAGGAAGGGAAAAGAGGTGTTGTCCAGATAACCAGCGGTCCTGCAATCCACGCCCGCATGTTACGGGGCTCAGTATTTACGGGAGTGAAATAGATAACCTTCGTGAACCTTCATGGGTTCGTACAAAATTAGTTCCCCCCGCCCTTGCATCGATCGACCATTAAACCGAAGAAATACGTTTTTGGGCAGGTGACATACGTGTTACGATCGTTTCTTTCGAAACAATGATAGTGATTTAAAAAATTGCTGTATATCAAATCGTTGAATCTTTACGTTGTATTTCATCGATAGGGCATTGAGGATCTTTTTTACTGTCAATTGGTGATATAAACAAGCACCTTGTGACAATTAACAGAAACAATTAACGAACAATTAACGAAGTAGTGTACTAATTAAGTATACATATATTTGATTCAAAAAGTATTGGCACATTCTTTAAAATAGAATACCTTTCATAAAATTGGACCAATTGTTTTGAGAAGTTGTAAAAATATGAGAAAAAAATAGTGGAGTCAAATAAGGAAAATGTTGATTGCAGAATTTTTTATGAAAAGTTTCCAGAAAGTTATTTGTCTGGCTGTGATACTTTCAATGATAACCCTTTCGCTACCCATTCCAAAGTATTGTATATTTTAATAGAAATTAAGAAAACTAGAAACTTGCAATGATTGGAATACATTATATCTTTAGAAACCTAGAATCGTGAAGATATATTTTTATGCTGCTTACATAAATTTTTACGCTCTTCAGAATGAAGGGATTAAACTGCTACTAATTAGCTACTTCCGGACTGTTGTTGTACTGTTGATGTGCTGTTAAAGGACGCACATTTTTATTAAATAAAAACAGCGACAAAATGATGCTGGTGGAGGCAACGGTAATGTCTAACCTGCGGATGGTTTATTTCGCTTAATAGGGAGGAAATCACGAAGGCAGGTTGGCTGGAGGGGGGTCAAAGTCGAAGTTCCTTCCGGACGTCTCGGGATTCGTAGAAGAAGGTGAAAGCAACGAAGGCTGCGAAATTTCGTGGCGTGTACTTTGCACGCTATTAGCGAGTAAATACTCACAAGAGGTTGAAAACGTGGTGCAGTTGCTTCCGAGAAAGCTTCTGAAAGTCCTCTGAAAGCACATAAGAGAGCTTCGAGAAGCGTAGTTAAAATACGAACGTCACTGCAGAAATCGTTTCGAAACACGTATGCTCTATATTGAAGCCGTCCTTTCATTCACCCTTACCATTTCCCTCTTTGGCTTTGCTCGAAAATTTTCGCAGCTTTTTGCGCGCGCGTGTATTTTATTCACGGTTTGACTGTCACTCTGCGAGCACTAGTCGGAAATTAAGTAACATTCTTAAGAGATGTTTTGTTATTCAAGTTTTAAATGAAATTAAACTAAAATCTGTTGTTAATAAAAATTTAAGATTCATAGGAATAGATTCTTTCTCTAGTTTTCTCTAGTTTACGGTATTAAAGTTATTAATCATTTTAACTTGATGTTTCAAAGTTTGCTACTCTAGTGTCTTAAGTCGGTACAACATTTTTTATTCAAAAGCTCCAGAAATTAGTTACTTAATTGCTTGAACCACGAAATTGGAAACTGAAGTATACTTCCGAAACATTCCCTTCTGTGCTCGTGCTCCACTTTTAATTTTGTTTCGATATCCCTGCTCTTTTCAATTTAATTTTTCATCGAAAGCCGAAGTATACTTCGTAAGTTTTAATAACAACAGATCGCGAAGTTGTCGTTCAACTGGATGAGTTGTTAATTCATTTATAATAATTTGTTACTTATATAATGAGAATAATCTTTGATTTTAACACTTAAAATTTTCCTGTTATTTGTCATAAATATTCGCAATATAAATCATAAAGAAGTTGGCAGTAATAAGCCGTCCATAAACACACGACAAAGGATTTCAAACAGAATCTGGCCCACAGGGAAGCCCAGAAAATTCATAAAAAATAATCCCCTTCGCATTTAGCGAACGTTCGAAAAGCTTAAAGTGGTTTCAAGCGGTAAAAATGCATAAAAAAAAAAACACGACAGGGAAATAATTCCGGTATAATGCCGATTCGGCTGGGTTGTAATAACACATTATTTTTAATACGTTCCGAAATACTGGTGCATAAAGGGCACGCTATCAAAGATACTTGACGAAGAAAGGCGCACAACGTGTCGTTGTTTCTCGGAACAAGAGGAGCGTGACGTAGTAAAAATCGCATACAAGTTACGACGATAATTAGCCAGAAGGTAACAAAGAGGAGAACTTGTTGGGGCAAGATCAGAGGAGCGCAAGAAGCCCGGTAGAATGCCGAAACGGCGTGTACTTTGCTCGAGAAAGCCGCTGAAAGGTGCCTGAAAATCTGGAAGGCTCCCACGAGAAGACCGAGGGCTAAGAACACTATTGTGAAAGTCGCTCGTCGACATGTGTGCTCGCGCCTTTAAGTAGTCTGAGTCGACCTCCTTCCCTCCCTCCTTCACCCCTTACTGGTCTTTCTTAACAAAATTCTTTTTTCTGCCCCGTGGAACGAACCACGAAAGGGGCGAAGAATTTTCGCGAAGAGTACCGGCCTTGTGTAAAGTTGCCTCGTTAAACCGTCCCAAACTTTCTAAGACCGAGGCAGAAATTTTGGTAGGACAGTTTGGTTACGAAAATCAATAAGCCTGTGAGGAAACGAGAAGTTTCGCCGATTTTATCTGAATATCATTATTATCAGTGTGTCATGATAAAATATTGACTTTGGAAATGAGGTTGACTGCTGTGAACACGCTGAAGTTAAAAATTTGTGATTAACGCGTTGATTACCGCAGTGAAAACGGACGTATGTAGTCAGACACAATATAATTCTAATTATAGAGGATGCGACTGATTAATTTTCAAACTTAATCTTTTAATTTCATACTTTACATGTTTATGTTATCTTTTTTTATTAATTATACAAAATTATAAAATTCGGCTATCAGTGACCATCGTGGGAATCAAGGTGTTAACGTTTCGGTTCTGAATTCTTTAAAATGTCTACGAGGTTCGTTTTAGTTAACGTTGAGTCATTTCAAGCACTTATTATTTAGAAAATAACACAAATATATTATAGCTAATAAACATTCTAAGAAGGATAAAAATTTAGAACTGTATCTGAAGTTGTTATTCGATTTTGTTCTTTTAAGCAAATGAATACTAAAGTTCTTTCATTTTTTTTAACATCATAAATAATATTTACCGTCGCTACGGAAACTATTATGGCGTATGAGTATTAATTAATTACAAAAAATAATGTTAAAGGGTTAAAATTCTCTATAATTTTCACAATGAAAAAACTTGACTTTCATTTAAATCATTGAAGATAACCTTCAAGTTTCAAAAGTGTAAGTGATAGTAGTCCTGTTCCAACACTTTCTCCCCATTATTAGAAATATTTTTCCAACTGCCTCGAAATCTCCGGCAAAGGCAAAATTGAAAAATATGTATCACCTCGCGGTTCCCCTAAACGTTCATCAAAACGAATCGCGCGGAGTACACCTGAAATCGGAGCAGTTTTCAACGTTTAATCACTTTCAACGGGGAAAGGAAGGGATTCGGGCTGACGAATTTATCGACGTAACAGGATAGGGGTTGGCACGGGATATTCGACAGGTCAGCGCGGTTCGGTGAATTCTTCATCAAACCCCAAACAACTCGCGATGCTGCTTCGTCCAAACCGATGAATAAATTTCGCGTGCGAATGGCTCAAACATGTTCGGTGACGTAGAAACGGTTTCGCCGGGATGCGAGCCCGATATCTGTCGACGAGAGTGCCGTTTGGAAAAGGGCCGGCAATGGTTACCACGCCTCTTCCGCGTATTCACAACCACGTCTGGCGGTTTTCCTTAAACAAACCGAAAGTGTGCTGGATGCTCTTTATGCGAAAGAGGGTACCCGGCTTGCCGGGCTCTTGTCTCGTTCGAAATGCTAATTACCTCGATCACGGCATCTAACACGCTTTCATGCTAAAACCTGTGTTAACTGAATTCGATATCAACCTTTCTACCCTTTTACCTTCTGAATGTTGTAGAATTATCGAGCGATTAGTATTGCACTTATATTTTTAAGTAGTTATAATACATTTTTTTAGCAAAATTTTTGATAAAGGGAGAGACTTGTATGAAGTGAGGCTTTCAAATGGGAATGCTTAAATATTTCGTTCGTTGTTGGTTGTATGAGAAAATTCTACAGGACAAAGTTATACTATTTTATGGGACACGTTTTATGATGGGAGAATTTTTTCTCAAAGCAATTCTTTTTGTGAGGTTTGAACGTCGTGTGGAACGGAATATTAGTATATATCATTATTTTACTCTCTGTAAGAGACACTTAAGTGTTCTCATTTAAATGTTCCACCCTGAAATAGGGTAACTATGTTCGTTCAAAGAAAATTTTGACAATTTTTCACGTAACATTTCTTTCTTCTTCCTCATCCTCGTAAAGAAAGTATCTTCGCGTTAAAATATACAAAATACTTATATTCTTTCAAAGTAACATAACAAATCAAAGACTTTTTAATTTTACTGAGAAAAATCTCAAAAATAATCGTTGTAATTAAAAATTCGAAATCCAAAGGAGCATCGATTAATGATTGTAAATCTCGTTTGTCTTGAATAAATTATACGACTGCTATAGTATCAAGTTTGACAAGAGTGAAATAATACTCTGAAATCGTAATACATGATCTCAGCAAAGCGACAAGTTTTAATTTGTCGCAGACGAGTCTGTTTGTTCACAGGTGTCTGAAGTAACGAAAGTACGAAGTTGAGACTTATTTCCCTTCCGAGCACTTCTCGAACTTTCCTTTGGCCGTCGCCGATGCGAAAGTTACTTGGTCGCGGTATCTTTTAATAATTCGTCGGCATTCATTTTTAATTGATTTCTTCGGTCTTCGCGAGTTTCGCTTATCAGCCTTTCTCTCACCGAATCTGCAGATAACTTTCTTACCTTCAATCCCGAAAATAATTAGGAAGATTCTTTAACGACTTTTGTAATTGCCGGTAAGAAAAGGTCAATCGTTTTTACGTGTTAAAAAATTTCATCGTTATTTTCTTGATCATAGAAACAAGTTTTATTGGGAGGTATTCTTCTGAAATTATCATGTTGCATATTAACACGTTGAATGCCGCGGGAGTCACCGGTGACCTGCACCCGAAATTTTTCGCAATGAAATAATTAAGAATAGAAACCATGAAATAAACCTCGGATAGCATTGATATCGAGCTAATAATGCTGGCTATCAAATAGAAAGGTCAAATTTGAAAATTAATCGTCTGCATCGTGCATAATTAGGGTTTTAGCGTGTCTGACTACATACGTCCATTTTCACTGTGGCACTCAACGTGTTAAATAACTGGCTTAAAAATGCAGGCAGTCTGACATGATTTTATAACATAAAAGTATCTTAAAATAGCCTTTGTCCCGCATCAATTTGAAGCTTAAAGTTTAATGGAAATGCCTGCACAAAGCCTTCGTTAATATTTTTAATATAAAATGGGTGATTATCGATTATAACAAACAATGACCGCTTTCAAAGCATGTTAAGTTTGACAGCAACCGATGACATACAAATACGATTAAATGGCACCTAATAGTATATCAGTTTGAAGCTTAAGGTTGATTAAAAATGATTACATAAACGTTCCATTGATATCCTTTGTATTAAATGGCTGGTCTTTCGTTAAAGCAAATGATATACATAAAAGCCTGCATCTTATACTTGGAATTGTGTAAAACGTTATAAAATTAAATTACGAAATAAAATTTGCAATTGCAATTTAAAGCCGCTTCAAGGCGTCGTATAAAAATGGAAATGAGTTTTCGATTCAAAAAACGATAACACGGTACGAACAACTTTTTAACAACTGGCTAGGTGAAACTTTTCTGTTCCATCAATTACTCTCCCCCATTGGTGCATAGCGTGAATAAATGAATTCACACAGCAGCTTTCAATCTTTTCTACGCACATGACAGATCGTCCCACTCCAATTACGCTCGTTTAAAACGATCGGTAGCTCTGCATTATAAGAGCACTTCGCTGACAACCGACAAATCGTCTGAAAATAAAAAGAATCATTCTCGAAATACGGTGAAATTCAGTTTTAGTCGCAGAAGTTATACACAATCTTTGTATGAACTTACTGATAGTGGGAAGTAAAAGTACTTTACAGATATCCGTTCGCCGAGGAATTTTTGTTGATATATTGATGGAGACCTAACCTAATCCTAATCAAAGTTACGAATTTAATTTCATTCAATAATTGAAAGAATGAAAAATGAAAAGAAAATTCTGGATAATTATAAAATTATAATGGTAATTTATAATAACCATTTGAAGTATAAGATCATAGAGAATCTTTCGAATTTATAATTATGTTTTCAGAAAATTTAGTATATTATTGTTTAGTATATTAAATTATTTGCTATCAGCTAACATATAAGTGCCTTCGTAGTTTGCTTAATTACATAAAAATCTCAATAATCATTATCCCATGAAGTATGTTTTACCGAGATATCCATGCGACGACAAGATGCAGCATACAATTATTTTGCATTACGTTTACATAAACATATTTGGTGATTAATTTTCAATTCACGGACAACATTCGCGCCGCAATAGTTGGCGATTCAATTATCGTCTATTAAAGGTGTGTTTGAAAGGAACCGTAGGGCAGTCAGAAAATCGATGACTATTTGCTAGAGCTTAAAGCCGCAGGTGTACACAGGGACAATCATACGAACACACGTTGCCGTCAACAAAGCGGATTAGGGCGAGGAAACGTGGCCAAAATCGAGTAAGTGGGTAGAACGCGTAAAAAGGATCTCGTTGCATCAAGGGAGAAAGGCAGGTGGAACGAGGTTGAGGTTGAATAAAACGAGGGAAATTGAAAGGACGAGAAAGGGAACGGTGGACATCGTCCACTTACTCAAGTCAATGCATACGTTACACTACGACGAAGAGGTAACCCGCTCTCGATTGTGGATTCAATTTCAGAACCGCCCGGCCAGTTAGACCGCCTTCTTGCACTCGAAGATTGCAAGGTTACGGGTTGCTGAATATGAAATATGCTCCACTGATTGTCCATAGATCGCATTCTACCTCTTCCTTGTCGTCGTGCAGAATGGATTCGAGAAGCGGCACCTTGAGACCATGAGCGTATTTACGCCTCGTTTGGAATAACGCATATATGTATACCAATTTTCAAGCTCCTAAACAGTGTTCGACTCTTGCCCAAAAAAGCAGAAAATATCATGATATTTGATTAGAATAAGAGGAGTATTAAATTTTATACTTCTGTAGGGAAAGGATCAATCATTGCATGTTTTATATCCTGTATAGACGACACAGGAAGTCGATCGATGTAGATCACAAAGTGTGTTAATGGAGATAATTGACCGACAAATTTGGCAGATCATATAAGCACTGTATTAGAGAAATCTTACAATTGATATAATAATTAAATTCAACTATTACCCGGGATAGAGACTTGTACCGATTAACATCTGACCCTTCCATATATAAATTGAATTATTGTAAAAGAAGAATCAGCTTGGTTCCATTCGCTTGTATTCTTAACCCTTTAATCTATCATTTTTCGAAAGTTGCGTCAGTCAGAGTTAAATATTTATTGCTTTAATGAAATATTATTTGTACTTCACACTTGGCAAGCCTTGACTGTGTAAATTGTGATTAGAATTAAACTTAAAGTTCGATTGTAAGCAAATGTAGACAAACATATCTTTCCACGTTTTATTACAATTAACTATATTACTATTATAATCATGACGCAACATAAATAAGTTAATATTAGTAAGCTAGTAAACAAAACGTCCCATTTTCTACTATTGTAACCATATTTTAAAATGTATTTTCTGGCACAGTACGGGAATTACGAAATGTGTAGTACTCCCATTTACACTTCCATTTGAACGAAATAACAGAAACCTGTATTAAAGTTTATAAAAGAGAGAGCTGTGAAAATAGCGGAGCATTTCGACGAACGAAATGTGATATCCAAATAACAGTATACATTTATGTAGATTGAGTTTATATGTTATAATATTTATACTTTCGTGAAAACCAATTTTACAAAAAAAATGTATTGTCAATTTATTCCTTTTTTTCATCCTTCTTCTAAAATGATGAGAGTTTTTTAAAAATCTTTTTGCCCAAATTAGTCGAAAATGTGTTATTTATGGACAATTCTTTCATCATTGACGCGAACACGAACTGCAATCATATTGTCTCGATGCTTGCGGTATCAACAAATTCCAAAATCCTTCGCCTGTATGCATGCGTGCGTCCCAACATCGAACATCATTTGTTCGGGCTCGTTCTGTAAATTTACCTCCAGTTTTCTCATTCGCGTCTCCGATCGTTCGCTTTTACGATCGGCTAAGCTCGGATAAAGAAGGCCAGTGTTTCCGATGATGAATATAATGCGGGTTCTAAAATAGTCTGATATCGCGCGAATCTCGTGGCAACCGAAATGAAGTTCGATTCTGTTATTTCAAATACGCCATGCGGCTATTTCCGTTTGTGATTTCATTCAAGGCTTAATCCGCTTAACTGCAATAACACCACCATAATGGTTAATCGATTTTTCAGAACGAACCGTGATTATGTCGGCTTACCTTTAATTTTCTTGATGGAAAAAATTGATTAAGAATGAAAAACAAATTTATGTTTTAATGTTTAATTATGTTTATTTAAAAATGAACTTTACAGTCGTCACCGACGTTGTCATAAATATATTTTACCATTTATTAAATGTATGTATAAGTTTGAATCTTTCATCTTTTGGTATTCTGACCAAATTGTTATAAATTCCAACAAATTCCTATCTCACTATTTATAAAAATGTGATCTAAAGCGAATAAAGGCACGATCCTTTAATCAGTCTGATGTACCACCTAACACAATTAATTATTTCGCTTGCACATCTTAAAATATTACAAATTGTATTTCCATTGTGACAATCAATGTGTGAATAACAATGAATAAAATACCAACGTTATTACAATCGAAAAAAAAAGGTTCAGCCGTACACCATAAGCAAGTCTTAGACACGATCGATGTAGATGGAACGGTATCGATGGAAGAAAGAAACAGCATATCGGAAGAGTACGACTTTCATATCGGCTTAATATACTTCCGAAAGAAACTTTAATATCCCTTTCGTACAGCTCCTCCCTTATAAATCTCCCAAGCCGTCTCAATATTCAGAGTGCCGATATTAACAATTCCACGTGCGTGATTTACCGTCTCTCGACTTCGATGATAATGAATTCGCCTCCCCTTTCTCAACCGACACCCCCTACCCTCCTACCCTCCCGCCATCCGGGTTCTATCGAGTGTTTTGCTTGGGCCTGTTCAACCCTCGACCTATTCCTTACTGCGCAGACTTGTTACTGCTTAATTAATCGCAATAATTAAAAGGAAGGTACGGGTAACAGGCCAAAGCAGGATGGTGCAGTCAGCTTCAGGCGTGCTCCACGTTTGAATATGCAAAATCTCACTTACGGCGAGAGGCTATGCTGACAAGAATGGCCGGGACCAAGGGGGCGTGTGGGGGTAGGGTGGGAAAACTCGAGCAGAGGTGCGACGGGAAGGAATATAATAGAGCCTGGAGATAAGTTGAAAAGGGGTAGGAAAATCGATGGGTATTGAGAGCGTGTTGACGTCGAGGATAACACGTGCGATCTTCGGCTAAAGATGTTAAGTTTTTGTATGGCTATAATTGACGGTTCAATGAGAATTATTGAAAGTCATGAATAATTTATTAATATTAATGCAACTGCGAAAAGATAATTCGAGTACGATGGCTGAAAGTATTAACGAGGAGAATTCGTTTGTTACAAAATTATCTTTGAAATAATTTTATTTACTTTTAAAGAAAGTTGTATCACAGTTACAATACAGTATAGTGTGATTATAACCTTCATACCTATAATTTTGTGTTCCCGAAAAACAGTTGAATAAAAAAGTCTTAGATTTAAACCTATATTTCAGTTTATTATTAACAGTTAGTAGTTAAATTTTCATAGTTTATATTGTGAGCTATTAACTGAATTTTTATATTACATTATTAATTCTATCATATCCAAGATAATAGGGATCAATATGATCAAGCCTTCGTATAATTTATATAATAATATAACAATTTCAGTATATTAATAATCCATGTTATTACATACCATACTAATTACGGCAATTTCTACTGTATAACCTATTTGTATCTTTCTGCCGCAGTAAATGTAACAATATGTAGTAAGACACATAGTTAATGGTACAAAATCAACGCCATATAAAACTGTCTCTAATCTTTTCTTCCTTTGATCGTTTAATGATATTTAACTTGTGATGTCAGTAACCGGTGACCGACCTGACACTGAACGTGTTAAACGGGCCAACTACTTCACTGCCTGAACTTCCTGCCCTTCGATGTGCCCATGATAATGGAGAACGTCCTTGTCTGCCACACTACTTGCTATGCGAGCCTTTTTTGCAAACCCTCCAACCTTTCCACGACACTTCCCTTGGCACAGTATAATTAATACAGTACTTTAGGAGAAAATGACTTGTCGCAAGCTCTCTGTAATATATCGATCTTCTTTGAAGGTCTATTATTTTATACTTTTTACATTTTGTCAAGGAACTAATAATGGAGGGAGGGAGGGGGTGATACAGATGGAGTTAGTTTTCTCAGATAAATAAATAATAGTGTGATAATGATAATTAAATAGTAGAATAGATATATAAAAGGAAAAATACGGATCAGATATCCGTAATGGAATATTAGAAATTGAAAAAAATATTATAATGGTTGATACATTAACTTTAAGGATGATTATGGTGTGTTATCAATTAAGTTTTGATGATCATTAATAACCATCTATGAAAATGAATGTTACTTATTAAAAATCTATTTTATTGTTACATGAATATCAGTTTTAATATTTTCTGGTGTCGATTATAGTGACAGGAAATTTGAATAAGAATAATTACATACATTTCGCTTGCATTTCGTCTTTTCCCTCTGGAAACATCCGAAATAAAAGATACACGTCTCGAAGACACGGAACTGTCTCGAATTTCCCGGCGTTACGGTCGAATGTCAGATGTTCCTCGATGACGACGAAGAACAGACAGAGGAAACGGAAAAAAATTTGCGTATTGAATGCTGCATCTGTATTCTATCAATGGGGGATCGAACGGAGCAGAAAGTGAGAAACTTGTTAAAAAAGATTTATACCTTTTCACGTCAGTTAACACGAAAACCTACTTAACTATACAAGTTACATAACAATCGAATATAAAATTTTAAATACTATTTATTTCCATATTTCATAATATATCGATTGTATTAAAAATTCAAGCAATACAAAACGGTTAAAGATAATCTACATTTCGTACACACTTCAATTATAATTAACTTAATTAAATCTCACACAGAAGTTAAATAAAGATCTGATTCTTAAAGGGTCAAACCCAAAAGTATATTAATGAAAGTATAAAACAGTTCCTTCTCAAGCACGAAAACAAAACGTCGAAAGGAACAATAAGACGTCGCGATTGTTTTATGCGCGCGTGCACGCACAAAACAAAGGAGCATTTTAATGCAAAGATTTGTCAGAACGGTGGAAAGCATAATTTAATGTACCTTGAAGTGGCTTACAGGAGGCGAGAGTCCTTGTTCGTCGAGGAACGACAATAATTAGGGAACCTCCTTATAATAAGAACGCTTTATAATAAGAGAAAGCATCCTCTCCTCTTTCCATGCCACTTTCTGCGCCCGTGTTTTAGAGCCATTTGCGCGAATACAGTCTTACGACGGATCTCACAGAATCGCGAACGCCGCTCGTTCATTAATGATTTCCACAAATTGTTGTAGACCGAGTTGAATCACGTTTCGCAACAACACGGCTCGGTCATGGATCTCCTCCATTATCTCGACCGGGGAAGGGATTCTTTCTTAACTCCCCTAATTGGTCGTTAATTCTTGTTCGCCTCTGTAAACGCCGGATGTTGCCACAACCGGTGGAAGGAGGTGGCCATTTGCTTAATGTATTTATTACGTATCAAGGGTGCAATGTCTTCCTCGTATGATGATTACGACTGAACAATCGTAGCAGGGAGGATTTCCAAGGGACACTTTCGTCGAGGTTCGAGTGGTTTAAGGGCATTCGCCTCGGTCGCGGAACATTTTGCATCGTTCTAATAAAATCGTCGACCGAAGTTTCGCGACTTCATTGTCTTGAAGAACTCTTACCCGTTCGAGCAGAGTCTCGGATTTTACGGACCCGGAAATGGCATCCAGATAATTGTTCCGACGTCTTTTGCACAGGCCAACCAACGGTGAAACGGTATAAGAAGTATAGAAAGTTGTGCGATGAATGAACGCTGGGTATAAATTTCAATGGAACACCTTTAGTCTGTTTCGTTGTATTTAATTAATTTATGACGCAGCGATTTGTTGTGGCTATAGTATTTTATAAAAATATAATATCAAATTTTTATACTCAAAGCATCCAATTGTAAATTACATACAATTAAAGTTCCTTCGTAGTATTCCGTTCTTGATTAACAATCTTGTTTACGTACTCCTCGTAATCTTCGCATTAAAATGGTAATTTAATATCGGTGGATCGGACTTAAGTTCGTGTTCCAACTGTAATCCATTGTATTGTTTTCATGCTAATCCTCTGAATATAGAATCCTCGGGTCTTTTCATTCGACCGACCGTATACTCGAACTGTCTGATTTATAACATGAAATTTTCACTCCTCGCAGCTCGTATCCCGGCGCCCGAAGGTTTTGTCGGTTGAAACATATCAGCGCGTTATTAAATTCTTGCCTAATACGCTGGAATAATGACGTCACGGTGCTCGGTAACTATCGAAAATGTTAGGAGGGTGATTCCTGTCTGCCCAACTCTGACCATCAGGGTAAAATTTACGCGCGATCGAACGTGTCACTCGTTACATGCCACCAACGAACCGAGAACATCGTTCGAAATTGCAATTTTCAAAAATTCCTATGTACGTGGTACAGGTTCACTTGTACCCATCGATCGATTAAATTGTGTCTCTTCAATCCCTTTCTTATTATTTCATATCAGAATTATTTAGAAATAAATTATGATATAAGTATTTAAAAGGATATGCATATTAATTGACAGATGACACTTTGTGTATACTACAACCTTTTTAACTGGTAAATAAATAATTTGTACACTAACGATCGTTTTATAAAATAACCGAAGATTCTGTCTGACCAGCAATTCTCGGGGTTAAAAGCAACCTTCTTTTTATACTTCCAATGTTTATAGATTTCAAAAGAATAGAGTTTAAAATTTTAATTTTGCGATATTTTAACGAAACCAAATCATATCAAACGACCTAACAGTTTGCGATAAAGTTGCAAATATAATTCGTAACATTGCTCATATTCCATACACCTATGCTTCGTAAACATTCAGTGAACCACGACGTTCTACCTAATAATATTCCCAGCTGTTTGATAATACACGGTTCAGCGGTGTTTCAAATTAGATTTACACATTTAGACTGGTTTCGCACAGACCGCTATCGTACCACTGTCCGTGACACCACAAATGCATCGCTTTAAATTGGATCTTCCATGTGGACTCGCAGGTAGCAGCCGACATTTGGAAGTACGTTTAATGCCCCGTAGGTAGTGGGCGGGATGCTGGCACGTGTAAAACCAGCCTTGAACCACGATCGCATCATGCCACAAGCAATAGGGTAATTATTGACCTGTTTTAAAGCACAATAAGGGTATTGGACCCGAGCCAGTAGTACAAGAAGAGGACTGACGCGACTAACTGATTGCGTTATTAGGAAGTGATCTTATGAAAAAACGGAATCGAACCTGTTGAAGTGTGAATAATATCAAATCCCAAATATACCGATTACATCAGAAGTTGAATGCTTTTTGAAAAATGTAACTCGTTTGGATTTGGAACCATCTGGAAGCTGATAAAGCCTACAAAAATGCTTCCAAATTAGTCGACTAACAATTAGTGTTGGATTAACAATCGCATACATAATTTCGACTTTTTTCTACAGAACTATAGTTATAATATTACAACAATCTTTTATCATATTTATAAGAATTTCTCGACGCTTCTGCCGTCAAATTCTGCTGAACAGGCGGAACAAATTACAAATTTTCATCCATAAATGCTTACTTGATCCCGTTCGTGTAAATTCGTATTTTCTGTCGTTTTTATGGTTCATTTGAAAAGTTTTCAATGTCAGTACGGGGCGTGCCAAATTTTTTCGTCTCAACGTCAATTCGGCAGGATTTGCGTTTTTACATTGAAAAGTTTGAAACCAGAGGGGAGGAAGTAACCGACAGCGTTCGATGAACAAGATCGAATTTCGTTAATGGATCACGCAAAAGTTGTTGAAGGCGTGAGTCACTGTGGGCGTAACACAAATGGTTCTGCTGTCAGCAGGGAGGCCAATACAAATATCCGGAAGTTAATAGCAGAAGCAGTTCCGCCACTCCTCGTGCTCTAACCACCGTACCTGTCATCGCGTTAAACGTTTAATACGTTTAAAAGGTCAATTATGAGTTATCGTCAGAGTAATACAATTCATTTTTTTCGCGTCATTGTTAATTTGCCCGATGCATCACGCGATGCCCTCGTTCAATTATTTCTAAGAATGTTGAGTCATGCAGGGTTGGAGGTAATGAAATAGACTTTGCTTGTGTTTTTCACCAATTTTGATATCAAAGAATTTCATCAAATTTATAGAATTCTACAGAAATAACAGAGTTCGGTATTCAGGGTAATAAACACATCTAGCTAGAATAACTTAATCATGAACCAGTAATATATCTAAGATGAAAGAAATGCAGTATTCTGACAGAGATTCACGATGAAACGTCACGGTTCGTTGCGAGTCTGGTTGTAGACAGAAGGAAAAACTTCGCAATTCATGGTCATACGGTGGGCTCTGTAAAGTAAGCGGTACCAAGCAAATAATTCCCGTCTAGCAGCCGGCGTTATCCAAATACGCGCTGAAAGTGAAAAGTGAGAGCGAATCGTCGGCTCACAATCAAGCTAGAAACCCTCCGGAGCCTGTCGACGCATCAATCAGCTGATGACTGCTCCGTTACACCCTATTACGTCGATAAATAGCTTCGGTGGTTCAGCCAAAGTGCCATTCGCTCGTTTCGATCGTGTTGGACGAACGTTATGATCGATTTATATGTAAACCGTGTATTTTCCATCGTTTGTTGCTTCAATCGACAAAATTTTAACCACGATTCTCGCCGCACTAAAAGTGACGTTTGTTCAACTTACCGTGCGTGTTTCATTCATTTCTAATATCTGCATGTAAAGTACATGGTCTGAGATTCGTCTTTTTCAAATTTGCAATGCATCCTAGCGTATAGAAATAAATTTGTATTAAAATAACGTAGGATTTAGGAATAAACTAATAGAAGCTTTCAGTTTCTAGCTCCACCACAGCTGCTCAAAGAATTTTAACTACTATGTTTTCACATAAATTTCATTTTGAAATAAAATATGGGGACTCGCTTTTTACCGTTAATATTTATAGGCATAAAAAAATCTAAGATGTTCAAAGAAATAGAAAGAAAACCTTCAGGATTTCTTATACTTCAATACCCAAAACATTTCTTTAAGCTTACTTGGAAAAATCAGAGTCAAATTTTCTTTTCTGTCAGAAAACAGTCACAGAATCATGTTTTTCTCGTTCCACTCTGATACACAATGATGTGTTCGATGCGTCATATATTTTACAAAAAAAAAAAAAAAAAAAAAAAATTGATTCGCGCTCCCTGCGAATTCTTTCCGCTCGCGTGGAAAATGTCACGACCCGTCTTTCGACCTTTTGCGCACCCAGAAACGAATGGAAGGGGGAAGAATTCACGGTTGGAAAATACCCTTGAAATCGCGAAAGAGGACGCAACATTGAACGTAAAATTTTCAAAGCCTACCTATCAACCGGCATGGTCGTCGATGCAGAAATCCATCTCCATTAGAGGTCGCTGGCTTATTCCCATGGTAACCTTCCCTCGCTAGCCTAGTTGTAAGTCTATTTCCCCTTAAAATCTGTCCGACGCGTAAACACGTGTAAACGTTGGTGCACACGTACGTACCCTGTTCCTGGCCTTGTAACGTTTAATACTTGCGGGCACGCAGCCGTGCAATATCGGATATATGTCCATTAATCGGCTCTGGAACCTCTGGATGCGCCGAAACTTTCGAAAAGCTGACCCTATCAGTGTTGGTATACTTTACGTGTCTGCAAAATAAACATAGTTTGCATACACGGTCCGTGGGAAGGATTTTCAAGGAAGACAATTATGTGCAAATAGTAATTAGCGGTGGAATCCATTCGGTTATCGTTTGAGGATTTTCAAGTCATAAAATTATGTTTAGCGAATATTGATTAACTCACAACGGCGGATCTCTAAATTAACAATCATTTAAATTTAATCTTATACCTTCTTACATATACTTTCAACTATTCTTTTTAAATATTATTTGGAAATCTTTCGTGAGAGAAACTTCAAAGCCTAATTTTAATTGAAGTATCCTTGCGTGTATTTGGTAGGTTGGGTCAAGATTGGCCCAACATGTATACACATTCTGATGAATCAAGAAACATATATTAGAGTCCCTGAAGAACTGCACCTTAGTGTACTTTAATACGACAAAGTCTGTACTTCATCTACTGAACAACTCACAATCAGTTCAACACACATTTGGACTTACAGCAATGAATATTCAACAATTTTCTATGAGAATTTGCGAAACTTTATATGGGTTTCCTATCAACTAATGTTGTTTAAATCTAAATTAACAGGAAACATTTGACGCATTAAGGATCCCACAGGTCAACGCAAAACATTCAACGGCGGCGAAATTCCTGGCAATAAATATAAAAAAAACATGGCTAAATTTTACGCAGTAGGTAGCCCAGAAGATAGAGGAAAGTGCGTACATAATAACGCAATTTGTTCCAACGCGATATCTTAATTAGTTCCTGAGATATAGGGCTTCAAAGTTTGTATAGCGGCCGGCGCGTACGAGGGTAACCCCGAATGGGCCGCAGACTTTTTTCTAGGAATTTCATATACGCATTTCCAGGAATAGTAAAGGGTTAGACGTAAACATGACCACGTGACCGCTACGCTAGACACTCACTGTCTGGGTCCAAGCGTGAGGCGGCAGCGAATTTCTACAAAAATTACGTTTGTCTTTACACGACGATATCTCAGGAACGGATAAAGATATCGATGTAAATCAAAAAGCGAATTAAAGTGGAAGATTTCTACTTTCTTACGAATCTAACCTTATACCGAAATTCGAAACAGGACTTTGTCGGCAGCCCTTTGAACTTTTAGTAATTTTAATACGCGTTTCTTATGCAGTTTAACATAGTTTCTGACTTTCAATTGCTTCTAACAATAGAATATTATGATAAATATCTATCACATGCATTATTAACGATTCTTTCGTTTACTCAAAAACAATTTTTGGAAAAAAAAATACAGTCGACTTCGAAATGTACCAAAAAGGACGAAATAATTTTAATTTATATTTCGGAGACGGCGCAAAATTAAAGATTGTGTTAATGAGAGATGTTGCTAATGTGTATAATACAAGACATGATTCAATTTATACAAAATACATGTATAAATTGAATTCTGAACTACATATTTAATAAAATTCTCTTACGATGTCAGAAACTTTAACCCGACTCACAGTGCGGCCACTTATGGACAATAGTCCAAAAAATCATTATCGAAAATTGATCCGAAAATATGTTTAAATTATACTCTGATATGAAAATGATAATATTCTGCAATATATTGTTCACAATATTCCGTATAGTAAATACATACTAAGTTTCGAGCGCTGTTTGTAAACAGACAACGCGGTCACGTCGCGTCGTAACGCTCTGATTCAGTATGTAACTTGACTTCGTAGGAGCGTGAGCAAAATCGAAATGTTTCAGAAATGTCTACTATGGAGAATTGTAGCGAAGGTATGTTTAATTCTAATGACCCATTAAAAGGTTTATGGTATTTATGTATAAAATAATATCTGAACTAAAATAAGACAGCTAAATTTTATTAGGTACTTCTCTTCCCTTCAAAGTTGAATATAAAAAAATGTGGCTCATAATATCCTGTAATTTATATTAGTCCCTATCGGATAGACTATATACTTTTACAATCTGTGAATTTTTCCTGCGATAATTTGCAATAATAGAATTTATGAATATTTCTGTAGAACAAGAAATACCTATCAGGAATTGCAATTTATTTGAAAATTCAGATACTGATTATCACGTTTGTTTACTCTATTACCAAATTTATTTTTTATGTTAAGATTACAATCATGTACTCATACATTAATTACTTTCAATTTTGTATTTAAATGTATAGTAATTCATTGTTATTGGCATTATTCACTTATTGTTTTTTATTTACTAATATTAATTATGTAATCAAATTATGTTTGTATTACATATCATATGATTTTCAATTCTTCCTCACAGTATTAATATTTTTTTTTTTTTTAATATAAACCCATGACAGTTGCCACACCGTGAGTTCTACACTTCTAAATTTAATAAGAGTTATAGCGTACCTTATGGCAGTTGAAACACTGTTTGCCGTATATTTATATTATAAATAGAATAGAAGTTACGGACTTTTGTCCAGGAAAGGGGATTTTGGCCTCACTGTGCGACTGTGAGAATAAAATTCTGTCGCAATTTTTAATACCGCGCGATGTAATTAATTTAAAAAAAAAATTATAATGAACGAACATTTGTTATTACTATCATGTGTCGAAGTTCCAACGTTTTCGCGTGTTTCCTAATATAATTAGAAACGGTTCGTGTTTTTCGCCGTCTCGGACAAGATAACAAGCGAAAGGGTAACAATCGAGCGGCCGGGTTTGATATTAAAATTATTCCTTCGCCGCTGCGACCCGTCTCCGTCGCTCCGCAAAATAATTATTCACGAGTACACGATAATTGATTTCATTTGGAAGCTCGCATAGCCGACCAAAGCGTCGACGATACACATACGCGGCGCGGGTGCGAGCGTGTGTGCACGAATCCGACGTTCGTACATCTCGAAACGAAATTAAATTCCGCTCTACCGTTGTCACTTGTTGTCTATTTCCGTGGTGAAGCCGGCCAACTGAAATTTGATGCGGCACGGTCGAGAACAACATCGCGGCTACGGTGGAGAATTACTTTATTTCTTTTTTTTCTTCGTAAATAACACTTCCATCATTTTCTTTCTGGTATTCCTGTTTCCATTATTTTTTCAAACAATTTTATAACGATGAAAAAATAGGCTCGAGAAACGATATCTTGAATTGAACAGGTTAAAAATAATAGAAAAATATCAATAATGAGGGCTAAGATGGAGAAGATAAGGAGAAATTAATTGAGAAAAGAACTGTAACTTAATGAGCCGAAATAAAATAAAATTCCCCTACAATGTACGTTTAATTCGCAATTAGACACTTTCGGATGTAAGCCCTTCGCTTCGCCACCATTGTATTCTAGTTAACTTCATCAGGGATCTGAAGACAGTTCGATACCGAAGTGTCTTAAGATTGTTAAATATTTAAAAGGGTATCGTGCTCAAGTACTGGATAAGTAATTGCGAACCATATTAATTTCTCAGTTAGGCAATTTAGAATTTGGATAAGGGCGCTTCAAACTGGGATTCCAGCGATGTTCCGTATCTTTGTTGATACTGTTAGGATGTTTCATGATTTCGACAGATACTCCATACTACCTGAGGAAATATCCCTCGGGCTTGAGTAGTAACTTTGCTCCATCACTTACACCTAGAAATCTTCAACGGTAATAACCTGAAGCACCGCGCTTTGGCAGCCTTGAAAGTGTAATTCGAATAGCCATTGGTGAATGTACACAATACGTACCAAAGATACATATCATTTTGTATAATTCGTAAAATAATAGATGTATGAATATTTTAAAATGTAGTTGTTTAAAATCGTCGTTGTCTCAGTAGTCTGGCATCGAAGGGTTAAAGAATTCTATTAAAACAAAAATTAGTCAGTTCATTGAAGAACAACAACCAGAGCAATTTAAATATTTAAATATTAAATATCATTTTTCTTATAATTTAGGCCACAGTTCCATTACAAGCAAACTGTGTTGAGTCGTATGGCAGAAGGTTGTATTTAAGTTAAAAGTAGCTACTTCAAAGAATTTCTGTAACTCGGCAATGGAAGCATATAAAAAAGAGAATCATGATATAATGAATAAATAAAAAATCAAGTACGCATTTCGTGTATGTATGTACAAACGTTCTTCCGAGATAAAAGGGGAAAGAAAAACGGAGATGGTCGAAATCGACACACACGAGGAGCAGAATCGGTTTAATTTCCGTCCAATGCTTCCGATATCTGGCCAGTTCTGTCAGACGTCAGTACATTTCATAATAGTGGATTAAAACCAGTCCCCGACCGACCTACGGAGAGCTTTTCGTCATTCGTTCTCTCTGTTACAACGTTTTGCTTTTATTTCGAGCCGGATACACCACTGCAACACTGTTGCATTTTTCGGAGATATTTTTTTTTTCCTTCTTTGCGCTTGTTCGACCCGCTCGTGTACAATTTAATGCCCTCCCAGACGCATTGCGTTTAAATAATTTCCACCTTTCTGTTATTCTGTTAAAAACTACTAAACTCTCAGTAGCAATTAAGAATAATTATAACTTCAATGTACTGTGCTGTAGGTATTATATTATTATTATTTATTATAAGTATAATCCTTGCCTTCCGGCTTAGGATGACCTCCGGTTTACATTTCTTCTTACATTCTAACTTGCTTACAATCTATACCTATCTATTTCTAAATATTCCTACTTACTCCTGTAGGTGTTATATAGAATTTCAGTTTGTTAATATTTTCATGAAGAGAATTAAACGATAAGAATTGATAAAAACTAAACAGGAAACGTATTTCGCATTTAATGTAAGAATATCGAGGCAATGAAAAGATTTTGAAGAAAAGAAACGTGTTCCAGTGTGATGCATGACTCCGCGTAACATTGAGCCTCTTCGTGACGAATTTATACGTCGCACAGAATATGAGCGAGATCCGGAGACACTTATTGTATACGTCGTTCGTTTAATATGGGGCCAGAATAATCGACGACGAGAAATGAAAAAGCATAAAAGTGGATGCAGACGGTTTAAGAAACAGAAACGGTGCAAGTTCGCGTAATAAGACGAAGGTCGTTTAGTTTCACGGCGCATTCTCTGTTATCGTCGCGCGATAAAACGTTTATACACCTTCCAAAGGTGGAGGATCGACCAATCTCGTATAGAGAAACTCTTTCCAGCTGCGATAAATTCACTCTGGTACGAACAAAATGCTTCCCCGTTCCATTTCCACGTTATGGTTATTTTAAACGAAATTCAATTGCTTGAAAATTGTGTGTAGTTATCCGTGCAAACGGTGGCTACGAACAAATGAAATGCTTCTGAATTTCATAGATAAAAATAAGTTGTTTCGTTCTTTTTCAACGTCGCATTGATCTAGTTTCTGGTTGTAGATTCACGATTCTGTGATTTGATGTTAACAAAAATAATGTCAATTATTCCATAATAATTTAATGGAATAAACTTAGATTTTGTGATTGCAATTAGATTTTTACAGAAACTGTGGATTTCAAAATGGAAAAATATCACTTACGTCATATCAATTTGAAACTCAGATTTTTCGATTCATTATTCTCTGGAAAATGTACAGTTTTTGAGTCATTTTGACGGTAATAATAATGATTCATTAGCTGCTGAATTAATGCAGAAAATATTAAAACTACCTTCGTTGCTATAAATACATTTACTTACAAATATTTTGAAGAGTTGCATATAAAATACTATTATTTCATATTTAAGACTTACTTTCGCACATAAAATCCTAGTCTACAATACTGATGCAAGCTAAGCATAAATTGTACAATATAAAATAGTATACGTTATGGGTAATTAAAGAATGAACGAGTGACAGCAATTAATAGCTGTCCCACTCGCACTGTTCATTAGAAATGTGCGTGGAAAAACGTGCGGTAAGATGTAAAGCCGCTAATAATCGCTGCTCGTGCGACTCCCTCTCTAAAACCCGTTAATGGCTCTAAAAGAGGCAAAAAAAAAAGGACACGATAAGCATAAAGGAAGCATAAAAGTTCAAATCAGTGTTCTCGTTCTCGTCAGGTATATTCACCCTTCGTTTTTCATACTCGGAGGCCTCGAGTACTCTTCTTAATCCAGTCTCGCGATCACGAAGGGATGATACTTGATATGCACCCCATACGATGCACGAATCGCATTGGCAGAAACGATTTCCCGGCTGATAAATTCGTATATTCGTAAGTAGACGGCAAGACAAGATACGTTCTTCCGTGATGCCACACGAAATAGACCCTTCACCCTTCGTTTCGCCCTTATGACCATTGATGCTTTGAGTCACGTCATGAGTCACTGATAATCACGGTCGTCATAACCGTTCCCGTTATTACCCGTGACAGATTTGATGGGTGACATTATTTAAAGGATAACTGAGTTTTGTTCGGTAGCTAAATGTTCATTGTATGACGGGTCAAAAAAAGTAGGCGCTGAATTAGATACGTGAACGTGTACAGTGTGGAGCATCGGGGGTTTTGGTATGAAATGGTATTAAAATGGTGTTAAATTTCGATTTGGTCGGGATTAGTAGTTATTGTAATTACTTCGGTTTAGTAATTATTTCGAAGCGACTTGGTTAATTTTATAATAGTATATTACTAGTTTAATGATTGGTAATTATTAATAATTTAACAGTGAGTTGTATTAAATTGGTAATCTAGAAATCACTATTACTAAATTAACAAACTCGCTTTTGGTAGTTACTAATTACCAAATTGGTAATTTAATGCTCTAGTAAGTTCCGTGTGTAGGTTAAATAGTCGGACTTCGTACCCCTATATCGCGATTATTTAGGAAATCCTCTGATACCCATACTATGTCGACTTGTACTTCAAAATTACTAAAGCTTGCACCACGACTATAATTATATATAGTACTATAATAACATGGTATTATATCTAAATACTTATTTACCTTACTACCTATTTGCATACACTTTTCTTTGCAATATAAGGTAGTGTACTAAAAGTATACTTACTATAAATTGTATTATGGAAATATGTAGGTAATGCAAAAATAAAATTTGTAATTTTAGAACATTTTTTCTATGCAATATAGCTAAATGTTGGATATACACAACTTCGAGGATTAATGGGTTCGCTTCATAATTAAAAAATTCAACGAATATCTTTCTGAAACTTCACTGTTTCTAATCTATTAAGCTAATTTCTGCGCCTATTACAGAGGTCTGAACTTTACTGCAAAATGAGAACCGGTGTGTCTGCAGACGACAAACCAATTAATTTCCAATTCCGTCCCGTTCAAGAGGCCAGCTCAGATACGCTTCCGTATCTTCCAATCCGAACGCGCGCAATCATCTTCTTTATTAGGGGATTTTGATAGCAAGAAAAGCGACGGGATTTATAAATGGCAGATGCGGAAGTTTACTTTGTGGCTGTTTAAAATTATATTTAAAATTGTAGGAAAGTAAAAGATTTTGAATATTTCAATATGACAAAATTGATGTTATAGTTTTTAATCTATAAAACGCCCATAATTATCGTATTTTCACCTGAAATTATTCGATAGTTTTGTATAACCAAATATGGAAATGTCGATTATGAAGATGAAAACGCAATTTCTTCAAAATTATCGAAACACATTGTGTATCCACTAAATCAATCTTTTCTGCTTCTCAAAATAACTCACGTTGTTTGGTACAACCTCAGGAAAATTATTTTCACTATTTGAAGCCAAAAGTCGAACAACAAGCCATTCAAATTTGTATCCGTAAGGAGTACTAAAAACATTTCCTAATTTATCAGTAACGTACCTTCATAACAATTTAAATTTTATCACTCGTCCAACGAACCCTAAAAAGTATCCAATTTCCAGCCCTTTAGTCTAAGCCATTGTTGAAATTACCATGATTTCTTCTTTAACCTGTGCATCGAATCTTTAAACCAACAGCTCTGTTCTTACGTGTAACGGAAAATTGTAATCTAACAAGATCAGCTAATATCAAAGCGGAAGAAACAACAACGGTTGAGATAAATCGAGTAAGTGTCAATTTATGCAGAGCTGGGTGAGCAATGACAAACGCGAGAGACATTTCCAAGGAAAAAAGAAAAGAAGAAACAACAAGTAGACGAATACAGAAAAAAAAAAAAGAAAGAAAGGAAGGGTAACCGTGTTGCACAGGGTGGGTTGTTGGCATAGCAGGAATATACAGGGAGATTGGAACAGGAAGAAAATGTTAGGTGATCACGCCAAGAGCCCATTCAGGGTTGTACCCGATGCGCTTAATGGTTGTACACACCGAACAGGAGTTATCCCGCGCTTTTTACCCTTTCTACAACCCACCCTCTGTGCTTCACCTCTGTCTATCCTCGTTTCGTCCACGGTCCATCTTTATCCTTTTGATTTGTCTCCTGCGCCGTCTGTCTCAGCCATTGTCTCTTTTCGTCCACCGTTCTTTTCCTGTCTCTCTTCATCTTACGAAATCTCCTAGCCTCATTTCAGCTTCTGCTCGCGTATCACCCTCTCAGCCCCTCGCCGTTTCCCATTTCTCTGTAACTCTTCCTCCCGCCACTGTTTTCCTCTTTGTCTCTCGCTCTTGCCGTCCCTCCACATCTGCCTCGGTCCGTGTCCTGTCGGCGCGACTCACTCAGCAACTTTTTAATCACCCCCGCCGAACAAAGGTGGCCGAACCAACGGGTGTTCTGGAATAAATGTCGCGGGATTTCTTCGTTTACTCGTCCCATATATCCGGTTGTTTGCATCAGAAACGTGCTTTGATACGCGCGGTCATCCGTGAATGTGTGGCAGAAACGAGGACGAAATACTGGGTCAGTATTACATTCGGTTGTTATAATCAAACTGCACGTTGTTAAAACCGTTGTTGATTTTTTCGAAAGAAATACAAGGCCATTCGGCGGCTCTGAAGAGCACCGCAATTCTGTTTCTATTTTAATTTTTCGTTTAATCGATAAATTATTATAGTTGTGAATGAATTGTGCGATAGGAAATTTGAATTTCATTACAGACCCTTGGAGCTACATAAAAGGAGCGAAGAACTTATAATTGGGGTGCCTAATTATACAAAAATTACACCACCTTTTATTTCTTTCACGTTTTATTTTGAAATAGGGTCGTAGAATACTTTCCTTCGTTAAATTAAAATTGTACTGATATTCATTCGATTACGAATACCTACGTTTTTATGTAACGGGAATTAATAATGAATTGTAAATGGGACAGTTCAATCCGTTCCAGGAAGAATCATTGCTTATACGCCTCGTTTACACAGAAGGCATTTAATTTAAGACAAATCGTAGATCAAAGATTTGTTTATTCTTAGAATAGAATTACAACAGAAGTCCATTATTGAAAATTCACTTGCTTATTAAAGAACCGAATAAATGAATATTGAATTCTGTCAGAATTGAAAAATATTACAAGTTTTAAAGGCATAAATTTTTATTAAGACACCATCTTATATTTCACCGAATAATGTACATACGGTGTGACAATAATTTAAAAATTGGGAAGTACTAGTTAATCATAAGTAAGTAACCCCTGTCATCAAGGGGTTCCCTCAAAACACCGGTTCCTTTCTCGTTCATTTCGTAACAGCGTGTAACGTGATGACAGCAGAAAGGAAACGAAGAAAAGACTTCGCAGATCACCCCGTATAAAAAAAAAAGAGAGCACCGGCGTCCTTTATCGAAAACCACCCCTTGCTTTACAGTAATTATACCAGCAATTCCCTCTCCTACTCGAGCTACGTCTATCCACCTCAGTGGGTTTTTAAGACAATGAGCTGTATGTCTCTGACGAGAAATAGAGAATACTCTTTCGTCGTTGCTACCATTTTCAATCGCGCCGCTCGCTTTGCCAACTTTCTCATTTCAAAATTGGCGGAAACTTCAGCCGCCCGGTACCCTTTGAATTCGAACAAACTGTTGCCCTTATTACAATCAAGTTTAATCGTAATTTTAACGTATCTAAATAACTCTTTCTTAATTAGGGGAATTTAGTGTAATCACATTTATTTGAGGTCTGATTAATTTCATGTCATTTCTACTTTTGTCGACAAGTATAGATTTTAATGAAGTTATTCGTCTCGTTTGATTGGATATTAATAATATTGTCTTATCTGTATTATGTCACGATTTTCAAACTTTAGAGGAAAGCTGATCAGAAGTATAAGTTCCTTGGAACAACACGTGCACATAATGTCATTTTGACATAATTATATTAACACGTTGGCTGCCACGGGGGTCACCGGTGACCGGCACCCGAAATTTTTTACAATCAAATAATTACCAACAGAAATGATAAAATAAACCACGGATAGCGTTAACATTAAGCTAATAATGCTAGCTATCGAATTGAAAAGTTAAATTTGAAAATTAGTTGATTATATTCTTAATAATTAGGATTTCAGCGTGTCTGACTACCCACGTCCGTTTTCACTGTGGCAGTCAACGTGTAACAAACTAAATGACTTAAAACGAAACCTTCGTCATCGGATAGAGTAAAAAATCTGATACAAAGAAACATGATAAATGTCATTTTTTAAGGTGGTCCAAGTATAAATATTTTTGCATATTGTGCAAATTTTTGATAGCGAAACAAACAATTTGTTGCAATCTGAATCGTATGAAGGAAAGAAAAGTATTGGAAATAATTGCGATTCAAAAACAATTGTGCTTACTGTAGTAATTAATGTGTCACCTCTATATTACTTCTATATTCTATCTATGTTATAAAATAAAATATGTTTTGTAGCAAATAAATGGTTATACGATTTTTCAATCGCTATATGGAAACATTTGTTTCTTTTCAGTACAGTGACCGGTCTACGCCCGTTCTCCTGATAGTGTCGCTCGCGGGTATCAAAGTATGCAGCCCAGATGGAAAAGTGAGTACAACCAATGCATGTAGTTACAGATAAGAAAAAATTGCGAAAGCCGACTAAAAGGAAAAGGAAAAAAGCCAGACGCGTTCTTTTGCGTTCGCGCGTTGAAAAGAAAAGAAAAAAATTAACATTGTCTGCCTTTTTTCGTGTGTCCCCAAAGTACGACCCACAAAGAAACTCGGTCAACGTGGCCTGAAAACGATGCTCACTGATGACCGTGTACTTACATGTGTACACGTGTACACACGAACTCGAGCGACGCTTTTTTTTTTACGATAGCTTTTAGTTCGCTGACTATTTCGGTACGTATGCTTTGTGACTTCTTTCCGGATGAAAATGCCGCGCGTTGCACGTATTAAAAGCCAAGTCCTTTATAGGATGAAGTTGATCAGATTATTTTCGCGAAACAATTCCTCGCGTCGAATTTAACGGCTGTACTAAAAGCCTCGAGTCGTTACAGGAAACGTTCTTCTTGAACCAGTTTCCGCAATGTTTCTGCCCGATTCAGGTCATTGAATTGCATATGCATCTTTCAAATTTCCTTTTCTGAATATTCAAATCATTGAACTCGCGGTTTCTCAAGTTACTGTTTTATGTATAATGATTGGAACATTTTCAGAATTTTTCATTTTATTGCTTCTTCCACTTATATTTAGTAGTTTCTTTGATAACTGAGGAGTAATGAATAATATTATTTGCCTACTGGTATGCTGTACATTGTTTAATACATATAAATGTTTAATGAAATGTGACAATATTTCATAATAATTGCAAATATCGATTCAACTCGACGAGAGCATAGACATCAAAGATAAATTTTACTCAGAACTCTGTTAATTACACAAATTAGTGTAATTAATAATCGATCCATTGGGAAACTTTATTGTTAAATATAACGGGTGTTTTTACAAATGGAAGCTTATACACATTCTATAATTAATGCACGAAATGATTTAAAAATAAATTCTACCGAGTTAAAAATAGCCTGTTTGAAAAATAATCTGCGGTTTCTCCGGTTGAGAATTTCGTTAGAAATTTCATGAATTCAACCAGTCGAAATGCTCGGTAATTAATTAATCCATCCCGCCTAGACCTTCTCGTATATTGAACGATAATGGTAACGTTATATTTTGACGATATTGACATCCAGACAGTTTAATTTCATTTACCAGCGTGCCTTGTTCAAACACGGAACGTAGACGTGCATCTACGTTGAATAAACGTAACATAAATATCTTTATTTATTGCTTGAAATGATTTCGAATCGAAATTGATTTATTTATATTTCAGTTATGGATTTATGAACACCCCATAATTCAACTCGTGTATTCAGACGAAACTAAATGCAATGAAAAATCGGATTTTACTTCTGATTAATTATTTTATATATGAGTTCTTTTAATTCCTTGTAATAGCCAGAAATAAAAATGAATGGATTTTCACCCGGAGACCGTATAAAAGTTGAGGAAAATAAATTAAACTTGCCTGTTTGGTTATTTCATTGCAATTACTCTTTAAAAATCAGTTCCATCAACATTTTTGTATTAATTCGCGAAAAGTATTTATAGATTGTCTTAAACGTTATTTTCTCCTGAAAGTAGCTATATAAAAATTCTTTGAAAACTATTTAAAATAAGAATATAATTAACCCCTTGTCGTACTTTGCAGCTGAAATGTTACTTTGGCTGTCAGTACAACTGGATTTTAAGTGTAATTCGAACTATAATTCAGATAACAAACTATTGTTAAACGTAGATTGTATACAACATTTCAATTTTCCTGGCTTGATTTAATACTGTAACAATAAATATCTATCTGTGTCTGACGCATCTACCGAAATAACGATACGGCAAGGGGTTAAAATAAAAATCAGTATAATAATCTCTATTAATTGATAACATTGTTCGACGCCTATATTCTAATTTTCTAACCTTCGATAGACTTTTTCTTATAAATTTGTAAAATGATAATTTTTATTATTTAACCATGAATTCCAGAAATATTGTCACATAGTCAAAGTAGAAGTAATTTTTTTGTAACATATGACCCTCTTAAAAATTGTTTGATTTCATTCAGATTTTTATTATAAGTGGAAGGTAAACTTTGTGTAGGCATTATTTATTGATTTAATAGATACGACGAAGTATAATTGAAAGTCCCCTATTTTTCTGTTATTTCAAATGTTATAAAATTAGTTTGAGTGAATTGGAAACAGTTATACTTCTACCAAAAACCCACACAATGTCAAAAGGTGGATTTTTGCCGCTACATAATTCATGGTTCCAGTTGTTGCTTATTTTAGACGCATTTTCGAGCTAAGAATAATTTATGTCGCGTACGCTCGAGCAACATTTTCGTTCCTGCAATTCCAAGAATCAAAACAACGTGCGAAACGTTTCCCCCCGGATTCCCTAGGGACCTCGGCGATACCATGATTGACAGTGTAAATGAATCTATCAGACGGAGACTAATGTGGCTTAGCTCTATATCGCTGTCATTCTGATTGATAATCCTTGTTTGTCTTTCACCCGTCTGCCATCCTTTCGTGTTTCTGCTTTTTCTCGTCCCCGAACTTCTGATTTCTGGGGCCGTCCTGTTTCCAGCCTTCCGGGATGCTACGGAACACGAAACTTTTAAGAAGTCTTTTCGTGTCGGGCGTCAAAGAAAAAATTCCTTGAAAAAAAGGGAAGACATGCCCGGAAAAGCCTATTTTGATAGGTCTGAGATAGAAAGAGCGAATAAAAATTTTATTTTACTCCTCTCGACGCAAATGTGATCTTTCTCCCCCTGACGAACCGTATAATCGATATTTCGTGTTGCGTAAAATTTAATGCACTTCACTTGCTGACAATTAAATTGGACAGTGTCCTGTGATGATAATTAAAAATACGTTAAATATGTAAGCATGGTATGTTAGGGGTATGCAAAAGTTTCTATTATTTACGAATACTGTTTTGAAGTACTAAAAGTTGATTCTTAGCACCTGTAATACAGCACGGTGCAGAAATATCATTAAATATTAATCCTTTGCATTTTATGGAAGCATTGTTGGATGTAATTAAACTTAGATTTATTTTTCAATGATGCTGATCAAATTCGCAACCACTACTTTGGGAGGAAAGAGTTACAAATGCTTATGAATCTATTTATTTTTATTTCTTTCGTTAATTTGTTATATTCTGATATAAATCAAACTTAAATTTCACATTTCTAAGTATTCTAGGAAATTATGTATGTAGCTTCAGAGACCCCACCCCAGCTCAAAGGGTTAATCGATGGAAACTTGCGTATACCCCTGGTTTAAATATTTGTATAAATATAACAAATAAATAATTATCCTTTTCTCTTCGACTAGAAATATTACATTGTTTTTATATAGAAATTAAGAAATGATATACTATATTTTTTTAGAAACTTTAAAATTTCCAAATAATATTTTCAGCAACTTAGAAACTTAAAAACATATTTTTAACTTACTTATGATATTTTTTGAGAACCCTTATTTCTAGTGTTGTTGTAACTTTTAAGATATTTTTCGAGTGACGAGATATGAGTTTGTTCCTTTTGGAAATTTTCCATTTATTATCGCCAACTTCCTGTTAAACGCGACGATGAGCAGATATTACAGAAATGTTCAGGGGAACAGAAAAAGAATTTGAGGCCAGAACGCAGAAAATTTGTAAGCTCTTGTTCTATTTGCTGGTTAGCAACTTCAGACTATATGAAACTACAGACGGACGGGAATGAAATGAAAGGGAACGAAGGTACGATATTACCTAGCAAGGTACAAGACCCATCTTCCATTTATAAATACTATACGAAGAATTCAATAAATTCGTAATAACGCATTTTTAATGATAAACACGCGATGTAATAACTGAAATATGAATACTTCAAAACACCATATGAAATCGGAGTAATTACAGTAATTAATACAGTTTCAACGTTTCAATGTACTTATACACCAAGCACGGCTTTTTACCTAAAATACAGGTAAATAAATAATCCTATTCTAAAGCAATTGCTAGAAGAAATAAGATTTGTAAATAAAAACTCAATAACTGAACTAAATATAATTTATCCATGTCAATGTAAAAGCGATGAAAGATTTTTAACATTTTCTAAATTTTATCCCTAACTTTTTAAATCCTGCAATTTCTTAATATTTGGAACTGTTTCTTATAAATTAATTTTCAAGAGCATTTTCATTATAAATTAATCTATAATTTATAATATCCCTTTGAAATTTTTTATTTTAATACACATTCGTCTCAAAATATTATTTATAACAAAAAACGTGATCAGTCAGTTACTTTCCCAGCGTTCAACAGTCGTCTAAACAATATTGGAAAAAAAAAAGAAAGTTCTCAATACATTTTCGCACTCAAGTGACATTCCGTCATCGACTGCTTCAATTTCGTTCAATATACGTGACAATAACTTTTCTAATATAAGTGAATGAGAGTTTCTTTTCTTTTTTCTTTTTTTTTTTTTAGAAGGAAACCACCACACCTTCTGTCACTCTGTGCCACCTGTTACGCAACTTACGTGACACGAAACCCACCAGGAGGGTTCGTGCGTGTCGTTCTCATAAAAGATCTTCCGTATCCCAGCCGTTGACTTTCGATTCACCCTCTCGATTGGTTTCCCTGGTTAATCGACTCTTCGATTTACTGCGTTTACGTTAAGTCGATGTTTGGAGGCCAGTAATCGAAACTTTTGTTATTAGACTCTGGCCGAGAAACTTCCAAAGTAATTAAGTGAAGTTAAGTCGTAAAAGTCTTCGTAGCCCATTCAATTTTTAAGTGGTATTCTGTTTTCTTTTTCTTCGGTTACAGTATACAGTATTTCTATTTTTTTTCCACATTTCATTTATCAACAAATGCTGCAAAAATTTTATTTCTATCAAAATTAACTATCATTTTCAGTAGAGTAATAATCCTAAATATATAATCTATATCGTAATGCAATATACTGGTATTTCGCCCTCCTGAGATAAAATATCCTATTTACTATTTTTATTTATTTATCAAGATATAGAGTGTATGAAATTTGATGTATCAAGCAAACTTAAAATGTCTAGCGTGCTCTGTAGGGATGTAAAATGGCAGGGCATAAACATTTAAAATAATTCCTAAATATGTAACACTAGAATACTTTTATTAATTATGATTGTAATATTTATTTATACTCGAAATAAGAGCTGCCGCTTGCCAACAGACACGTTACACTGCCTAAAAAATAAGCGACAGAGCTTAAATTATGCGTATTTATTATTTACTCTAAAATTTGATAATGAATTTAGCACGTTGTAAAAGCATGAAATTTATTTACATATCAATTTGTACCGAATTTTGCGATTCTGCTAAGAATCTAGATTTCTATCAGAAATTTCCTACCAGAGTAATACTGCTCCAAAAATAATATTCAAAAATTCGATACTCTAACGATTACAATTACATTATCTAATTTTTTACAAAATACGAAAGTACTTGAGTATGGGATCTCTTAAGGCCCAGAGCAAAATGCCCCGTTTGCCCAACGTTAACCACGATACTGTTGAAAATATCAAAAGGTTTTACCGGAACGTTCTACATGGGTCATCCTCGGGGATGGACCGTGTTATATTTCTTGAATGTTTACTTTTCTTCGGTGAACCTTAGTTTTGCCCCTCGTAAGACATAATCTCTGAAACATTACGTGTCATGAAGAAGTTGGTTCGTTTGTAGTCGCAAAAGGAAAGTCCGGATTTCCCTCGGAAGCTTTTCTCTCCGGGGACCAAAGAAAGTTCCAAGGACGACGTGGCCGTTCAGGGACATATCAAGGCCTGAGGTAGAGACAGAACATGAAATTTCTCGTTCCACGTCCACGAAACCAGGCTACTCATAATAGTAGCAAGTTTTGAGCAATGTACGCTACTCGTCTCCATTCACAGGCGCGGTTATCGCTCTTAAAAGAATCCCCGGTAATTCATACCGTGTTTGAGTCTGAAACTTTTTAAAAGATAACTTGGGAAGATTGCTGAAGATCTGGGCAGCGAGAATCGACGGTACAATAAAATTTCACGCTAAAGAATTTAAGGGCTCTTTAAACTTTCAAAATTATGACAGAGAAAATGGAAAATCTGTTTTAAATTTTCTTATGTTTACAGTTTGTTAACTCAGCGAGCTTATAAATTTTGGAGAAATAAAAATTATTTTAAATGGAATGATTAAAAAACAATTAGGAAAACCGTATTTGTTTATTCCGAATTTTGATATTTACTTAAACTTGAAGAGAGCATTGAGAATATATTTGAAAAAATATTACTCGTTAATTTCAATCTTTCCAAAAATATAATAGTTCAAAATTTCTAAGTTTTTAAAAATACAATAGATATTTTTGTTTCTTAATCTTCATTCGATGAGGATATAACATTTCCAACCGAAGCATAAAGGTTAATAAATTCTTTAACAGTGCCAGAAAATAAAACTAACGTATTTATTTAATATGATACAAGAAACATAAATGTTTCTAAATTATAATAAGAAAGATGATTCTTTATTTTCTAAATTGTAAAACAGATATCTTCTGCCTTTTTTAAGTGTCACTCCGTCTGCAATATCTCCGCGATAAAAGATCAAATAAAATTGATGGAAAAGTTTATCAAGATATATAGGTATCATTGTGCAATTGTTATATCCGTAGATCGAAGAAGTCTCGAGAAGAATGTGCCTCGCCACGAGACAAAGTTCTATTCTTGAGCAATCACCGGACGAAAGTACTCCCGGATGCCCCTGTTTGCATGTAAAACTTTTTAAAAGATTGTCTGTAAACAGTCTGCATTTTATACTCTCTCGGGAAAAGAAGACGAAGGACCAAGCCCGGTTTGCGAACGGATGCCTGTAATCGTTCCTTCGATCCTCTATTCGTTTCGTTCAAAGTTACGAAAATCTGATTCGCTTCGTGATATTATAATTAAATTTAGTACCAATGCCTGATCGTCTAGTTATTTATAATTTATCAAAATACAGCGAGTATTCTAACAAGAATTGTTTATATTTTCAAACGCAAACAATATTGTTTCAATAAAAATCCAAGTCACTGAATATAAGAAATAAATTAAACTTAATAAAATATGTTATGAACAGTGACTCTGTACAACTGCCATTAAGACCACGGTCCCCCAATTTTCAACAATGCAAATGCACGAATACGCAGGCTGCTTACATCGTGATCTAAATTAGAAACGCGGCTACGAATGAATCAAGCTTGAAGATCGGGAGAACTCATTGTCAGCGTTGTTCGGTTTTAACGAGAAGACTTTGGCTGCTAATAGCGCGAGCAGTATTTCGTCTCCTTCATCAAGCGACAACGGCCGAGGCTTTACTTTACCTGGGCTCCCACGTGTTTCGCAATTATTTCACGTGGTCTCTGCAGCAGCTTCAATTAATTGCGAGCCGAAACGAAAGGAACGCGGGCCACGGTGCTTTAATAATGCGACATTCTCACTCTTCTCTTCTCTTCCTAGGCCATTTGCCTCCTCTGCCGTTGCCATTGCTTTCCTCGTCCCTGCGCGTGTACGTACTTCTCTGACGGACATCACAGACGAAGTTTGGAGTAGCACGTCACAGGGACAAATGGAGTTAACGACCGCTAAAAAATATGAGACGCGAAACGACCGAGGAACATTTTTCCTTTTTTTTTTATATGTAACGAGACAACGAACTGCTTTCAGACGAATACCGTGTTCGTTCATTGACGATCAATCACGGTTTTATAATAGTATTTTAATTAGTCGGAAGGAAATAATTTTGGTATTTGTTGTGAAGTATATAATATACCTAGAAATAACTGTGTTATGAAATTGAATTATGAAAGTTCAGAAATCTGAAATATAGCAAGATAATTAGAAGAAAATGATTTTAACTTATTAAAATAATTATGATATTAAGTATGAAATTTTAAAAGAATGACATAAACATCATAGTAACTTTATTATCATTTAAATCAAGAAATCGCAGATAAAAATAGCAGTGTGAATGTTATTTTGTCAAAACTAAAACTTTAATAAATCCCCATATGTTACTTACTTCATTTTATCTGTAATTATATTAGTCGAAGCTTTTTGAACTTAACACAGAGAAATGCATACATGTAGTTAAAACCCCAATTAGTAAGGAAACAAAGAATCAAATTTCAAAATTAAACTCTCAATTTTCCATCCTATATTATTAATAGCATACAAAATTAAATCATTTGTAACAATAACCATTCCTGAAACAAATATTTTCTTATTTTCTCTTTACAAAATTATTGACCTAAGAAAAATATTTATAATTAAGATCAAAGACGTAACACCGGGATAAGGGACGCGACATAAGCAAATTACATAGTCAAACAAAGATACAGGCTTTAGTTCTTACACGAGCTCTCGGGGAAGTTTAAATCGTCCAACATACGAGCTGGAAGTTTGCAATGCTTATCAGATGTCAGCAATTTCGCCGCTCATCGTGCGATATTAAACGAGCTTATGCGATTAACCTATTCAAAGTGCAGAAAGCTACTTTCCGGTCGCAGTAATCCACGTTCAGCGTCTATGCCTCCGGAACTGCTGAGATTTGCATTCGATAAAAATGAAGTTTGTTCATCGGTATTAAATACTTTGTTACATTCATTGCAGTCTAGTGTTCGTCTGGAAATTTCTGGATGGTCATGGACACGAGCCGCGTGAAATTTATTGCCACAGTCACTTGAGTCGTATTGAGTACCATTTTTTTAAGCCTAAGACCTTTTATAAATGCACATTTCCAGGAAACTTGCGTGCAATTTTCTATTTAACTGATACATTCGAGTACTTTGCATTTACGAAATCGTTGCTAAAAGCTTAGGTAGACTCAACATCGGTCCAACACATTAGCAGTTTGGCAAGGGGACAGGTTGCGACACTGGCCAGCAATATCTTAATCGCGAATCGCAGTGTCCTTTTTCGGTACTTTGGATACCATAAAACAACGTGATGTAGTATCGGAGACACCGCTGACAAAGATACGGCACCCAGGGGCTCGAAGAAGCTATAAGCGAGTGCTCAGCCGCAGGCGCTATCCGATTCTCTGAGCTGTCCTTTTTCACCTTTTCCTCGCAATTTCTATCTCCTAATTTCCTTCTTCAACCACTTCGTATCCTTTGCTTTCCTTCGCGCGAAACTTTCCGACCCTTAACTCGTCTTCGAAAGAGCTGGAAACCGATACGGATCTTCGGGCCATAACCCGCTCACTTTTCCAGTTATCCCTCGCGGACACAAGCAAGGAAAATCCTTCGTGACATAGAGCACAGTTTTATGTATCCCCTCTAAGAGGGTTGTCTCAATCTTTCTATCGTCGGTTATTCTCTTTTCTGCCCTGTATCTGCCGTTTCGCCGCAACTGGGGTTATCTTGGCGTTATTGATTGGTCAGCGTTGTGAATGTCAGCCCTCAAGGGTCGCGAAATTGGTATTGTAGGAAATTAGGGACCATTCGTGGATTCGATAAAAACGAATTGGAACTGGTTAAAATATGATAGTTCCAAATAATTTAAAAGGTTCCGAAGGTATTTAACCCTTAGAAGACTGATGCTGAAAAACTATAATACTTTTGTTGAAATATATTTTAAGTTGTGCACAGTGCCGAGCAAGTTAACTTTCCTAGATAAAATGGCGGCCTAAAGGGAGAAACTACCTACCACCTCTTTCACACTTAAAAATTACTAGTTCGTTACTAAATTAATCAATTCGTTTTGAAACAATTACTAAATCAAATAAGCAATGGTTCCTTTCTTTACGGTGCCATTTTCCCTATGGTACAGTTAAAAGTTCAAATGACTTTAGCTCCATCTTTCAAGATTTAAAAGGATTAAAACTAATAAAGGATTCTCGGTAATTCCAAAACATCCCCCAAATTGAATGTGACAAAATAATATTTGGCTGCCCGGCGTTAAGCGACGTGTATCGAGTCGATTAATGTCGAAAAAGGAGGGTATTTGTTCATCCGGGTATCGCAAGAGTAGTAGACAGGACTGGAGTGTAGGTACATTAATGGGGTCGATCGAGAAAGAAACGAGTTAGAAGGGGTTCGTACGAGGAGGTGAAAGGCGTGTATGTTACAAGGGAGGGGTTTGTCGGTAAAGGAACAGGTACACGTATACATAGATGCCGCGTGTGGGTAGTCTTTCCGTTTGGAAACGTAAGAACTTCTTAGAAGAGCGCCTGTCAAAAGGGTTCGACGAGTAAAGGATTAAAGGAGCAGGGCAAAATAGAACGCGAGAGAAACGGATGCAGCGAGAACAGAGGAGAAGGATAGAGTCCCGGAGGGGTTTGAGAACTAAGATGAAATCACAGTGGTGCAGAGAAAAGTCAAATTTTCCGCGTTCTTGAATCTCAAGTTGGATCGTTTTTACGACACTTTGTACGATTTCCACTATTTTAACCCGATCCCTTTTGATGTCGATGATAACGATTAAACCGTGCTCTTGGATCGTGAATTCTTTCGCTTCCTGGCATACCTATTCGAAGATTGGTTAAATGATCTGTTGTTGAAACCAATTCTAAGGTTTTGTTAAATGTAACAAACGCCTAGTGTAACATACACGTTATATCGAGGGTGCAAAAGAATTGATGGTAAATAATTTTGACTCCTAAAGAAAATAATTTTGACTCCTAAAGACTCCGTTGAAAACAATTAACAGTTCGCATAATATTTATAATTTTATATACATGAAACATTTCAATTTCATACAAAAAATAAGTTCTTTATGATTTCTACGAAATGTCCACATACAGAGAATTAAATTGAATAAAAAATCGTAGCCGCTCAAAAATCCTTCAATTTTTGTTAATAATATTCATCACTCCTTATATGACTCATACTGTATAAAACACATTCATTACTTTGTAATTTATTTATACCAGAAAAATTTTACTAAATTTTCAATGAATCAAATTTTCTGGTGTTTGTATAGAAAATCACTTATTACGAATAGTATGAGTTTAATAAAATAGAAAATAAATTCAAGTGATTTGAAACGTTGCAAATTTCATCTACTTTGAAATGTAATACATAAAAGAAGAAAGGGTTGGTTTCTTATGTAATCTCAGCATATGAATAAAGTAATTTCAACTCATTACCAGTAACGAAGTAAACAAGAAGACGAACATATTTACCACGAATTTATCTCTTCGTTATTTCTAAAATTTTAATTGGAAGGGAAAACCATAAGCCTTGGCGCGTCTCTGCCTCTAATATTTTGAAGTTAGTCCGACATGCGCCACCCCCTGCGCGTACATCCCCCTCCACCGAAAGCTACCCTCGTCGTTCTCTCAGTCTCCCGTTTACGAACTCTAGAGAACGCATCGATCCGCCGAATTAGTGTTTTATTTCGAGGGCTTCTCCTAAGCTCTCGCTTTAATTTTCTACCTGAAAAAATCCTTACTTTCACGGACCCCCTGCGATCTCTTCTTGATGCGAGGAGCGTCGACGGAATAACTCGGCAGAACGGTTTTTTTACGCTAGACAAAACGCGAGCCTCCATTATAATGAACTTAATATTCATACCGGTACTAATTTCACCGTTTTCCTTTTACTTCACGGTGAAACGCCATTAACTCCACTTCAGATCTAATTACATATGCAAAATGTTTAAGTAATTATAATAAACCAGTTGACTGTTTAAAAGTAACGTTACCGATCTGCTTTATTAGCGCATTGTACACCACAGTGGAATATAGTATAGGGAGAGAATTTTTCTTTTTATCATTCGTGACTTCTAAAGATTGCCTTCTGTTCATAATAATATTCAAACTGTCAAACTTGATTAATAAACTTTTTTAGGCAGATACTGCAAATCGTTTAAAAGTCGTTTTATGAGTTTTTCGTGATTTTTTTTTCTAGAATTTATGTCACAATATATTTGGAAATGGGTTAATAAAATTTAGCATATCAGAAAAATTATTTATCAACAAATGCAAAGAATTTTAATTGGGCCGAAGCATTGAAAGATCATTCTTTACCTAAAACTGTAAAAGAAATATTAAATGTTTATGCACATTTCTAAAAATTGATGTTTGGGGAATGTAAATTGACGAAGTCCCTCGAAAATAACATTGCCAACAACCGCATCGTAAATCCGGCACGAATTTCAATTTACCAACTGTAGTGTAAAATTGCACGTGTTGATAATAGACTTGTAAACATTCGATAATGGATAATAACACGCCAGTTTGACGCGGAAACATGAGAATATAAATACAGTCGGACGTAAAACGTGCCCCCAATGGATCCTACGGTGTTCGACTATGTAGCGTATGAAACCACCGACGATTGATAGTAATTACCATAGATTATTGTGACCGTGATTTATACAGAAAGCTGAAATTACCCTTCAATTACAATTTGCTTCGTACGCAATTTCAAACGTCGTTGATTAATGACACGACGAATGGCTATGCAACCGTCGATGATGATAACGACGAACACAAGCGTAATTGTTGTGCAAAAACCACGAAAGAACTTCAGTTTCCTATAATTGGTATTAAGGAACAGCCTCCATGAAAATTTGATAAATTGGGATATAAAAAGGACAAACATTTAATGCTACAATATTTTACTTTTTGACATAAGTTGCTAAAATTTTTATTAGGTAGTAATTTTACTTTTAACAAATTTTGTATCTTACTTCCACAATATTTCAAGTATCTAACAGAAATACTTCTAGCTAAATAGATGAAAGAATTTCTAATAATATGGGTAACAGATTTCTATGAAATGATGACATCAAAGCATTAATAAAGGAAACTGATTGTGCCCCCTTGATATGCTAAAAATTTTAAATCATAGGCGTTGGAGGTTATTACGAACAAGTGTTATAAGATTGTTTAACAACTTGAAATGTTTAATCTTTCATCGTGCGCGGCATCTGCTCGAACGCTTGAACAAAGCTCCTAGCGGAGAAATAATCGTCCTCCTTAATAGAACCAGCTGAAATATACGGGGGAAAGTTTGCAGAGCATTACCGAGTGAACGTGGTCGCGTAAGATGATTAAAGCAAATGGAAACTTGTTGCAGTAGGTCTTCGTGTTAAAGTTCGTGCCGCCAGTTACACTCGAGTTAATCATGCGGGGTTAGCAGCCACGGTTCGACGAACAGGAACAACATTCCAGATTTTCCATTGGCCAGGGTTCAATCGAACATCAATTACCACGTTCTTGTAACAATTCGACGATCAAATGTAACGAATGTTAGCGAACTTCTCGGTACGATGTTCCATTACACTTCGAACCGTGGTTTCGGTTCGTTGGAGCAGACGCGAAGACAGTCTCGGAGTTAGATCAAGATCCTTTATTCCTGGGAACAGTTTGACACACAAAGTACCTTCAAATAAAAAGCTGTCGTCACGTTTTACGTTCAACGTCAGAGTTTCAAATCTTGTAAAGGAAGCACAAGGGCTAAATTGAGCTAACAGTTCCCTAAATTGAATTACTCATTTTTTGTTCTACTGTCTCCGAACTTGCCCTGTGGCGTCACTTGTTTAATTGAACGTATACCTCGACAAGTCCACTTGAATGAAATCGAACTGACTGTGGCTGCACTTCGGCGAGGAGTTGTTGTTTATTCGATGATTAAATGGCAAACTTGTTGATTTGAATCTTACGTTAGTAAGTAACTAGCTAGTCTTCGCAAAGTGGTTTCCACGGTGATTCCAAGTAATCTGGGAATAGACTTGTTGCCAGAAGTGGACACGCGTATTTGTTCATTAACTAACTTGCAATTAGTTTAGCGAGAAAACGGGACAGTTGTATGATTGGTTATGCAAGTTGGTAGAAATAAGAATTACTTTTTGGTAGATTTTGAATTTTCAAAATTGAAGACTTTTGTGTTTGGAATACAGTTTATCATGTTATATACAGATTAAATGAAAGGAAATGACAGACTAAATGAATATGGTAAAATAATTTTTTGGCTGTTTGCAGTGGAGACACACGAATATTTAATAAAAACTATTTCAATTGACAAGAATATTTCTTGATCATTTATTTTAACAAATTCGGTCGTATTTGCCGTCGAATTTTGAAAACTACGAGCACGATAAAATTAACCGAATTGAAATTAATTGATTAAATGCTGCGTCGAAGCACATGCACCGACTAACCAAACCAAGCGGTTACTATCCAGGCAGTATACAGGTTATAGGACCGCCGCAAGTTCTAATACCGTTAATAGTTTATTGGAAACTCACACTTTGCCAATGACATTAATAGTTAGAAACATTTTTCTGTTAGTATCTGTGTCCTGACTCATCCAACATTTGATTTATTCATTCATGGATATATTCAATTTTACAAAACGGGAGTTTTTTAATCCTTTTAGGATTGAATACTTTTGACAAGTATACCATGCTCATACATTCTACGAACTAACAAGCAACGGGATAAAGAGAATATTGTATAAAGTAAACTGGCATAAATCAGAAACATCGAGGCATGGAGATGAAGATAAAGCTAGTGCAGCAACATAGGTAACGAGCGACCGGATTTATACATAGGAACCGGTACGAACGTCCTCTTTATATGCGTCAAACATTTTAAGGCAAATAAGGTTACAAAGGGAGACGGATAAAAGGATCAAACGAACACCCTTACGGAAGGAACGGGAATTTTTCTGGCGATAACACTTGGCCAGAGTTTCCATGTGTCAAAGGATTCAAGTTAGCTAAACGATATTTGCAACGATCAAAAGTTCACTTAATATCTCGAGGAAAATATTAATTTGAATGTGTACTTTATTTACAAAAATTTGTTCCCAGAATACATATATTCCAGGCGTTAAATTAATAAAAACACTTTAAATAACTATTGTTTCGTAGTTTGACTACGTTAATTATAAGAAATGTGAATAAATTAAATAAATATCGTGTTTGAGTAACTGTAAGTTATAGTAACTTATAAAAAAACTGTACAGTAACGAAGTAAATCGAGAAAAAAGATTATTTTCTACTAAAAATTTTGTTTCTAAGGACGATATAGATGTTTCGAATTTATGAAAGCAAATCTGAGAATTGTGACTATAGGTAATAACTATTTAAATTTCATAGTATTCGAACATTAATCCAAGCCACTGATTATACAAACAATAACCTGGCTGTATAATCAGAACCACTGACGTGGCAGACATGTAACGGTGAAATGACGGAGGGTGTTAGACGCGTTGTGAAAATTAATGGATCGGACGAAGAACATCGGTGCAACCCTAAACAGATGGGTATTAGTTGGCAGAACCTATCGGTCATTAGCACTGGATAAATTCCAACGTGATGTGCGTGATAATGAAATATTTACAAAAGTGAAATCAACTCGAGCACTTTAAAATGATCATTCGTTGTATATTTGTATTAAAAAAGAGAACAAGGCCCCTGCATCAAAGCTGAATTGTATTTGTTCAACGTGCCTATCATACTCCAGGACTCGCTAACCCTCTTAAAATTGCGAGCTCAGTTCTTCTGCGATCGAATCCCAGATATTCGATACAAGAACTCAACGGGCATTTCCACGATGGAAAAGCTCATCGTTGAAGATCCTCTTGGTGATTCTTTGAGCACGCACGTTTACATCGAAAGCCCATCCGACAACGTCGGCATTAACGTTCATAATGGAAGCCAAGATCTTCGCTTTCCGCCCCTTGTCATTTTTCATTTCCAAGGGCGCCACATTATCTACCTCGGAAAAATAGCTAAGAATTGTTTAGAGTATCTCCTTAACAAAGATTACTAACGTCAATGAATATAACAACAGATTTAGAATCTACATGACTGTAGTTTTTAATAAACCTACGATAGAAACGAGTACAGTGTTTCTTGCTTCTTTTATACAGTTCGTGGTAACTAAGGAATCAAGTCAGAAGATTATCTATGGACTATAGTTAAAAACTGAGACAGTCCTGGAGAATTATTCGTCCCAGATAACCTGAATGACCTAGATTAAGAGGACCAGACATTGAAATACTATTATAATATATACAACAAGATGTACCAATACCTTTTTCCATCCACTGCCTTTGGACACAAGGAATACTTAACCGCAATTCCCTACGGGTGGACGTGGAATAGAAGAGCAAATTGTCAAGCAAGCAGACCGGCAGAAAAAAGTCTCAGTTCCAATCGAGGGAGATTATACCACCCGATGAAGTTCCGGAACGACGCGTCAAGTCGACGGGAACGGACCAGACTCGCGATAGGGAGAGATAAAGTATCAATGAAGCACAGGTGAATGCACACACGAGAAAACGAAAGAGACTGGCGGAGTCGTGCAAACAGACGAGACGACGAAAAAGGGCGCCAACCTTTGAAAACGGCAGCGGGAATAAGGGGATGCCTGGTCCCGGCCAGACCATCCTAGCCGCGATCACCGAGGGCGATGTTTACCCTCCACCTGCGGATTTACTCTTGCATACACGGAACAGCACTCCGGGGTAAAACGCATCTCCCGAGCATCCAGGAACGTCGAACAGTGTCCGTTCGTGTGGCTTTCTCTATGCCGGATACCGGCGGCCAACGATACCCCATTATTTTAGCATCATTAAAAGGCCTTTGCCTTTTCTACAGGTCGAAAATCCTCTATGGACCTTTTCTTTCTCTTCGCCCAAAGCGGCTTCATTCAATTTTAAAATAGGACACCGATATTCGGACAGTCGAGCGGACCGCGTGCTCGCCGGTGAGAAAATTCATTTTTCTGCGTGACAATAAATTGTCGCCTGTGCCGTACGCGATAAGGAAAGGTCAACATAAATTCGATAAACGGAATTATATGGAAAATGTGAGTGGTTTTGAAAAATTTAATTTTCTGCTTTTGTTTCGTTTATCTGTATTAAGATTTGTTAAAAAATGTTTAAAAACATCGACAAGTTTTGTTAGCATTGATTCATTCGTTCGGTTTATTTCATTTTTGAGGGAATACAATTATTATGAATTCTGACTCGTGCAATTTTGCAACCGAACTTTATCTTAAAACGGTAAAGTAAAGATGATAATTTCATTATTATAGTCTGACGTTTGAAATCATTGGTTCGTGTAATATAATTCGATATTTAATTTGTACGTTGAATAATGTAGTCATCATATTTTTATCAGTCGTAAATACTTTAACACTTTATATACCGGAAGCCTACTAATAGGCTTTTCAATACTACCCACTGGTAACTGAAAATCAATTAACAAACGTTTGACTATTATTTTTGTCGTCTATAACACTGTTGAAATAGTGAAAGTTAAGCGCGCTACGATCGAGAATAAATGGAAAATGCGGGTTACTCCCTCTAATTCTCAATTACCATCAAATTATAAAATAGTAGGGCTTACTTTTCCATTCTAGAGCGGTAGATAATGTGTTAAAATTCGTATAAAATTCTTTTTTGAAATATTTTAAGGAAAAATGACTGGAATTTTTAACCGACTTCGAAAAGGAGGAGGTTACTCAATTCGACATGTATGTTAATTTTTTTTTTTAATGTATGTTCGCCGATTACGCCGAGATGGATTGGCCAATCGGAACCAAACCTTTTGCATCTTGTAGGGTATGACTCCCAGTTGGTCCCGTAAAAAAAATTTTTGCATTTCATCACCGCTTGCCCCTTTTTTATTGCAAAAAAGCGTACGATTTCGTCCGCGTTGTGTATGGTCATCGATTACTCCAAGATGGATGGTCCAATCGGAACGAAACCTTTTGCATCTTGTAGAGTATGACCAACAGTTAGTCTCGTAAAAAAACCATTTTGGATTTTTTCATTTTTTTCCGCTTTTATCGCAAAAAACGTGGTATTTCACGTTTACTCGGCCTGATATCGATGAAACCTAGTATTACATTTTGCGGCCGGGGATGTTTCTACGATGATACCATTTGCAACACTTCTTTCACTACCATGCCCTTCCCTTCCCATCCCTTTGTTGCTAATTACTATTCCCATAGCAAAATTCCTATTCTCTGATGCTACTCTGGAAGGAATGCTCCGAACGCCACTAAAAAATGTGAAATAAAAAAATTTTTTGAAAAAAAAATACAAACGACTTACGATTCAAACGAAAGAATCGTTAATAATGCGTGTGATAGATATTTCTGATAATATTCTACTGTTAGAAGCAATTGAAAGTCAGAAACTATGTTAAACTGCATAAGAAACGCCTATTAAAATTACTAAAAGTTCAAAGGGCTGCCAACAAAATCCTGTTTCGAATTTTGGTATAAGGTTAGATTCGTAAGAAAGTAGAACTCTTCCACTTTAATTTGGTCTTTAATTTACATCGATATCTTTATCCGTTCCTGAGATATCGTCGTGTAAAGACAAACATAATTTTTGTAGAAATTTGCTGCCGCCTCACGCGTGGACCCAGACAGTGGGTGTCTAGCGTAGCGGTCACGTGGTCATTCTTTATGTCTAACCCTTTACTATTCCTGGAAATGCGTATATGAATTTCCTAGAAAAAAGTCTACGGCCGATTCGGGATTACCCTCGTACGCGCCGGCCGCTATGCAAACTTTGAAGCCCTATATCTCAGGAACTAATTAAGATATCGCGTTGCAACAAATTGCGTTATTATGTACGCACTTTCCTCTATCTTCTGAGCTACCTACTGCGTAAAATTTAGGCATGTTTTTTTATATTTATTGCCAGGAATTTCGCCGTCGTCGAATGTTTCGCGTTGACCCGTGGGATCATAATGCGTCAAGTGTTTCCAGTTAAAGATTTAAATAACATTAGTTGATAGGAAAAGTAATATACAAACTTAAAGATTATATTTTTCGGTTCGGTAACGTGGTGATATCTGTTGGCGGAAGTTGAATATTCATAAAACTGCTGTACTGTGAATTTTTCATAACTACGAAAATATTAAATGCTTGAAATATCATTGACCAGTTGAACTGTAATATATTTCGGTATATTTCTGTGTATATTAATACAGTTGACACGAAGGATTCGGTAATATGGTAACCGGACATTGATTCTCGTCGAGTATCTTCTCCCTACGAACGAGACGTCGATACTTCATATTTACAAAAATACAAAAGATTTAAAAAAATACAAAAATACAAAAATACAAAATACTATACAACAAACTCTTGTCTAAATCGTTTTCACCCTCCTCCCTTTCTCTACACATCGAAAAAAAATTTTTGGCAAAAAATACAACCGACTTCGGAATGCACTAAAAAGGACGAAATAATTTTAATTTACATTTCGGAGACGGCGCAAAATTAAAAATTGTGTAACTGAAAGATGTTGCTAATGTGAAAGTATGTAAAAGGTTTAAAAAATTTTGACAATTTCCAATGTAGAAAATGTTTAATTTTGCGCCGTCTCCGAAATGTAAATTAAAATTATTTCGTCCTTTTTAGTGCATTCCGAAGTCGGTTGTATTTTTTTGCCAAAAATTTTTTTTTATTTTATCGAAACAAGAGACCATCATACCACATCCTTCTTCTTAAAATATTTTTGTGACTACTTCGATGAGTGTTTCTGAACCATACAAAGTATAAAACTCTATTGTTTCATCGTTTAACTGTAGTTATCGAACTACGAATTAATCGGATGGAAACAATACACAATATCTTTAAAATTTCTTCAAATGTATCAAGCTTCCAACCGTATCGATGTTTCCGATAAAGCATAAAGAAGTGCAGGGATTTCGTGCAATAACAAAAAAAAGAAAAAACAAACGATTATATAACCTTTATGCATATACCTCACTCGCGATCGTAGAATATATTTATCCTCCGCCTGCAGATTTACTCGTGCATACACGAAACAGCACTCACGCTGGAAACGCGTATCTCTTTTGCATCCTGTACCCACACTCCGTTTCCGTTAGCTACTGTCCATCTACTCTATCTGTATGGTATTTGTCAAATAATCAACTAACTGGTAAATGTAGATGCACTTTGAACGGTAGCGTACACCAATGCATTAGAAGTACACGAAAATGACCAACAAAGCACGCTTCTTCTTTAATCTTTTATAAATAACAAAATATTTTGGTAATTTTTATTTGAATAAAACAAGAAACCGGTAGGAACTTGTGTTACAACGAAATATGTCTTTTTTTTTTTTACACACAACTGCTCCAATATTTTGAGCACCCACAGTATTATAGATTCAGCAATGAATAAAAGCTCGAATTTCAAATTGTTCGTGAACGTTCCCGTGGTTATCCAGCATTGGACGGACGGTACCCGTGAAAAGGTAAAATCACAAAACATCGGATTATCCTTGAAAAACAACGCTTCCAGCTTCGCGTAGCCCGGCCAGGTTTTGTTGCTTTCGAAACGTGAAAAGATCAAGCGGTACGTTGCACGCGAGTTGCACCCCTTGAAAAGGGATGTATGGTACCCAAAGGTACTTGGCCTTTGGAAGAATGATCACGGAGTAAACACCGACCGTATTCAGCGACAATAAATAATTTCACGCGCCACGCCGTTCTTTTCTACGCCGGATGTTATCTCCATCACAGCTTGGTAACCGAGGAGTGCATATTCAAAATCCCACGATAAAGAGTACCGGAGTAGAATGTTGAAGAAAAAAACAAGCGGACTTTTTGTTGTGATTTTTCCATTTTACTTATTCTTTGATTCGGTCGCTGTAATGTTGGAAAGAGTAAATTAAACTTTAATTGCAGGTATAGTGATCGTTAGAAACAAGGGTCAGTAGAGTGACTTCTTTTAATCTTACTTGAGAATCCATTGGAATTAAATTATACCTATTTCTGTCTTTGTGTGAAATAGGCATGCATATCAATTGCTAATATTTGGTGCCAATGACTAAGGATCTGTACATTACTGTATATGTCTTATTTTTGTAGAAAATATCTTCAAAACAGTTTTAAAAATTGACATCAAGTAAAATTTTATTGATAATTCGCTACTTTAACCTATCGGAAACACATAATTACAACTAATTATTAGACTGCATTACAATGTTAATTTTAATGCAAAATACGTTTCAAGCTGTATCCCAACAAAATTCATCTAATTTGATCTTCCATTGAAACAATATATCACTGATCATTCTTTCCCGAACTTAGAATTCTTTGACTTTTAATTTTGTTGATCAATAATAAATAATAGATTCAGTAATATTATTACAGTGTACCTGTATCTATTATTCATATTGATACAGCACCACTACGTTTATTGTAATATCGTATCAAGTTACGTTCCCGCTCTATCGATTACTTTAAAATATTAAACGCGAAACAGCTGCAGAAAATGATTACTCTCAATTTACCCCAAAAGATCTCGATTTATCCATAGTTCACACGCAACCCGTTATTATAGCAACGCGTAGCTCTTAACCACTGTACGCACAATGAAAAGTGTATTCAATTCAATTTGCGTTGAACATTGTTACTATTTATGATACTCGTAAATGCATTGCTCGTAGATGCGATATTTGTATGCAACGACTGTTGTTTATGCATCTTTCAGCGGCAGAATTTTTAACAATAGCGAAAGTCAATAACGTGTTTCAAACAGAATCGAACTTAAAAAAAAATAAAATGGTAATTCTGAAAAATCAAGGCTCGTCAGGTACGTCAGCTAAGAAATTCTGAAAAAGATTCTTCGATAACAGACGTTGTAATGAAGAAGTATGGGTATCTACTTGACAAAATCTTTCACTAACAAGATGGTCTTTCAACCACCTTGCTTCCGGTTGAAGAAGTACGGTTCAGTTGGAGGGCAACGCCAAAGACAAGGGTGGCTCAACCGTTCTACATGTAACTATTATATAAACACCCTTTCGTGTGTATCATATTACAGCTTGTTTGCGTGTGTACCTTACCCCGGATCTCATAAGATAACAAGATAAACAGTCCTAGACAAAGTCAATATCTGTGCTCATCTTAAAGCAAGGATTATCATACTTTTCTTCTAAAAATTCGTCTTTTTATTCGATGTGTTTTTCGAATATTTATTTATTTCAAATCGTATCGTTATTTTAAATCGTTTTGTTAATATCGAAAGATGAAATCGATGGCAAAAGATTTTCTTTAATAATCAAATTCACTTACATTATTAAAATTATGTAGAGCGCGTTAATTTCAATGAAATCGGTGATGTTATCGCACCTTTTGGTGTCAATCTTCAATCTTGTTCCCAGAAGCCATATTCGTCATCTAATTTTGGAAACCATACGATGTCGTTAATTAAGCACAAGTAGGTCATAAGGCACAGTTGGGGATTTTTGCCTAGAATCCTATTTATTCCAAATTAAACAAATGCAACAAATTTCAATCTAATACGAATTTACGTTAAATTACTTATAACCTTTGTTTGTGATGTTTAAAGAAGCTAAAGAATCATTTTTAAAGAATACATTTACAAAGTGAAGATTAATATCTATTCACGTATCAGCATTTTTAAGGAAATTTTGATTTTAAATGTTTTTATGTTTATTTCTAACGTTCGACCGAATGATTATTTGCAGAAATTCTTTGCACAAAAGTTGCACAAAAGAACCATGTTAACATATAAAACTAGGCTTTGAAGATCGAATTTTTGCCAGATAAGTGGTATTAAAATAAAGGTATGCAAAGTGTTAACTGTTAACAATTCTGATTTCCCTTTAATTTTATTTTCAATGCACTATGTGCCAAATTGGGCTTCGCACCCAGACAATGCGTTTTCCAAATACTCTGAACGCGTTCGTCGAAGCCCGACTTTACGCTTGAGATATCGCCGGTAAATTTTCCCAGTTCGATGAACGAAACCTGTCAAATAGATAGCCAATTAACCCGGTAAAAAATTATACCACTGGTTTCAAGAAGAACGTCCAAGCAGTAAATTTCAATAATCTTTTAATGAACCAGTATTCTATCACGTCATATTGTTTATAAACAGAAATATATGAGTATTATTCCATTATATTTGTACAAATATATATTTGCAACTGCTCTTGTTGTAATTTATTTGATTTAACCAACAAAGATTTTTCCGATAGCATTCATATTTGCATTATTTTACCATAATTAATTAATTACATAAATTGGCTTGTATGTCTCTGAATAAATAATCGAATCGATGCAAACGTTAATCACATTTGAATGAAGGGACACGAATATTCTGTAATACATTAAATTATGTTCAATAGTAAATGCAAAATGTGAAATTTATATTACCCAAATATTATAAAAGCTAGATGCTTGTTTTAAACAAAAATCTCAATAATTATCGTTTAGAAAAATATGTTTAATTTCATGGATGATTCTAACAATATAGCAAACAATTTGCAAATAAATATTCATAAGGTGCTCTATAAAATTTGATTAAAATTTAGTTTGCTTTCGCTTGGAAAAGAATACAAGCTCTAAAAGTCAGGGACGTTCAATTAACTCCTCGGATCTGACGCTTCTGAATCCAATAGAAATTTCGTTAAATAAAATATAAATTGCCTTAACTTTCGAAATATGTAACTTTTAATATTGGATTGTAATTTTCCTAGCTACAATCGGAATAGTTATTTATTATATCCTAATGCCTAAATTTCGTGGAATAATCTTCGAAGCAATTTGATGTATTCAACTTTACGTAGTATGTCAAATATTTGTGGTTTGGTACAAGATACTGATACAGGGTCTGAAGAATTAATTAACCACCTTGAATATGTAAAGCCTACTGTCCAGAAAATATAGTTGTTAAGGGAATAGCTTAATCGAGAAATCAATTATTTCAACTATTTATTGTATAAGAAAAATATAGTAAAATCTTGGAGATGATCTTCTTGAGAGAGTCGTTTACTGCATGCCAGGGACAATTAGTATCGCACATAGTTATCGAAGCATAATTGGTCCATTTCCCAACTGCTGAACACCGTTAAGAGCCCTCTTCCTCACTCGAGAACTAACAACTTGCCGGAAGTTTACACGGGCTCGTAACTATGCACAGTGTCAAGGAAATTTTAAACGAAGTGGCACGTAAGTACAGCTGCTATTGTTCTTCAAAATTATCCAACAGGACCAGGAACTTCGTGGAAGTCGACAGAGTACTTGTAATTGGACCATTATCTTTCAAATAGAAATAATGCGAAGAGAAACTTTTAATGGAACTTTATGTTTTTAGTTATTTTAAAAATTGATACATTTTTATATCAATCCTGTCCAGCTCGAATTTTATAAAATTATTATTGATCATTTTTACGAAGCCATATTTTGTAAACTGTACATTTTTCATGCACTTTAAGGAAATGTTGGCGTATGACAGCACTGGGCTGGAAAGGGTTAAAATTTTCAGTTTAAACACTGCAGGATATCAATTATAAATTTTAATAGTTTCAATAGTCTTCTTCCCTTTTTTATAATGTTATAATAATTTTTAGCTATGTATTCATTTCATTATATAATATATAAATATATGGAAAATACTGTAATATATTTATAAAATTTTGTAGAATATTGCAATCACTTACAGTTATACCTGTAACATGTTTTTTAAGTTTCTTATAATTGCGGATTTTAGAATTTAGAAATCAAATTCCATATTTCACGCAAGAGATGCGAATAACAGTATCAATCATTTGATCCATATTAGGTTCGTGATAATAATCGTAACGCGAACATTAAACCATTCGATTTCACGGTTTAATTAATACGGCGATCGATTATTGTTGCAGTAATAGCCGTTAAAGGGTCGTTAAGCCAGCTCAATCAAATTATAACAAATTCATAGATTAATTGGACATGTTAAGGCGCCGATATTATGCATTTCCGCCTCGAAATGGCGCTGTTCAACACGATCACTCTAACAGCTATTTACGTATTGACTAGCACAGGTATTGTAAGACACATCGATATACTAATTGTTAACAACGCGAGTTCGATAAAATAAAGGGATGGTAAAACCTTCTCAGGATTGATCGAAATTCAGTACAAATGAAATTAATCATGCAAAATATATAGTTTGCAGTTATTTTTTTCATTTTCTGGTTCCTCATATTTTGCTCGTATATGGAATTAAACACCGAAAGGATTAAAATTTAAGATTATGGACTGCTACTTTACATTACAAGTACAGATAGTTAATACTAAGGTCACTCAAAATTTGTCCTTTCTCTTCCTTTATTAACTATTCAATTATACAAAATTTAAGACAATTAATGTGTTAAAACAAAGTAGCTCGTATTAATATATAAGTGGCACTAGAAGATTTTAAAATTTTATTCAGAAATGTTTAATTAAACTTTCGGAAGTATTTAATTGATAAAGTTTTCAAAGTGTTCACCTTCAGAAGTAACCCGCATGCCATTTAATTTATTAAATTAACCAAGTAAAACAAAATTCACCAAACAACTTTCGAAAATTTTCGCAAATTTTCGAATTTAAGCGTTTGACCCTTCAAAACTTATTCAATGAAAAATTTTTCAAGAACTCATTAACCACCCTGTATAGAATTCACGTTTGTAAAGGAACTTGATTTCTAAACGATTTCTTCTTTATTTTCGTTTATACAAATAATTGATAACTGGTGCTACTTCTTTTGCGATCTTTCTCGGTGCTTCTTCGATGGGTGCGTATCTTAACGTGAAAACGGAAGTACACCCGCGGAAGGGTAGCTCAACGTGTAAGAATGTTGGACGAGCAAAGTCGTAGTTGCCGCGATCGGTGGCTGCCTAGGGCTACGTTTATCGATTTTGCTGTAATGGCGGCATACTGCGCACACATTATGCAAATATCGGCGTACGTAATAATTCACTGTTTATTGAAACGCGAGCTCGCAACGACGGTTTCCCGGTTATATCGTGCTAGAATGCGATACTTACGGGTACGTAACACACCCCCCTCTCGTATCGTGCCGTACCCCTCGTAAATTAAATTCCCTAATCGAGGAAATTGGATCAGTTAACGAAAAGGTTAACCCTCTGTGCAATCACGTAACTCCGAGGCAATGTATCAAATCGTTGTCATAAATTCAGAACCTTTAAAATTAACCCTTATGCTAACAGTCGGATACCTGGGTACCCGTTTCTCTATTTTTTTGAACAATTATTTTCTAATTTTGAGAAAATATTGAAAAATCTCGCCAAATCATTATTCCTTGAACACTTGTGCACTAATTTCCATTTTTCAAAGTAATGATTTTCATAAGGAACTTTTAATATTAAAGTTATACAAGTAAATCATAAGTTATGAAGGGATATTATATATTTTGCAATCAATAACCGCGATTGGTAGTCATTTCTACGATATCCACAATTCACTAAACTCGATATTTTATATTTTGTCCCACAGAAGGTATTTAATATTTGAATTATAGCTAGTCAAATTTTGTATGAATAAGTTATTGTAAGACCGATCGAAAAGCACGCAGGACGAGGGACGATTTTCTTAGAGCTCGTTAGGAAGTTACAGGGCGGAAATGGGCGAAATAGGTACTACAGAATTTCTGGAGGATCCAGAAATCCCGAAGGAATCTCGTTGCTCTCTTTCCGCGAGTTTTCTGCATCGACATCTCTTTTGAAAGATGATAATAGGCAGACCTTATTTCTTTTTTTCCTTCTTCGTTACAAACTCTTTGATGAAAAGGTATTCTTTGCTTAACACACATTTTGCGGGCAAGACATCTTTAACTTTTTTAACGTTCTGTTCACATATCTGCATCATATTTACCTATGATTTTGTTAATTTTCTGGATAAATTGTGGAAATGATGTAACCTTCTTTATTTATATTTTTCTATTACCTAATACCTTTATTGTATAATGAAATTGTTTAAGAATCAAAATTAGATAAATTTATTTCGTGAAAATTAAAAGTATTAAATTTTTGAATTCTGCTACTTTTCTGTGGATTGTACATATTAACACTCGTAATAAAACTATAAAAAGTGATACTTTAAGTAGCTATATTTATAATAATTCGAATCTTCCGGACTTCCTGTAACACTTTACACATCAGTGATACTGCTTTAACGGGAATAATCAAAATTCTTACAAAATATTCTATATTCAACAGTCCTGAGGCTTTCGAGACCTATCTTAATGGATAAAAAATAATACGAACTACAATCCATGTAAAATCAACAATTACAAGAACTTGCAACCTCACAGTGCAACGTCCTGTACGATTTTAATACATTTTAAAATAACTCATTACGAGACGCACTACGTGGAATAAATCTGAATAAATCTTTCCTGAACATATAGGAAATATAGCTGATATTTCCTGAACACAATTATTTGAAGGAACTATGGTGAATTGCATCATCGAACGTTCATTTCAACATGACCTCTTGTTTGATGCAACATTTCTGGTTAATGAATTTTAATGACAGTTCATCAAAATTCCATGCGCAATGGTGAATGCACGAGGACGATAAGGGCGAAGATTCAAAAACTATACGGCAAGAGCCAACGAGGAAAGGTAGAAGGACGAAGGACAACGGTTTACCTAGGCAGACGGTACTTCCTGTACAAAGGGAAAAGCCGGAGAACAGAGGAAGAAGTTATTGATGGTCCCCGCTCTGTGGCATCGTTTATATCTTCCGCACGTACAGTCACCACTTGAAGTGAATACACAGATCGTGGTTCTCCCGTAAGAGATTCTTAGCGAGCAAGACCATATTTGTTCCTTCGCATCCATCATCTTCCTTCTATTTTCCTTCGTTCTTCGTGCGACAACGCGGCAACAAGAATTGCCCACTTGTGGAAGAACGAAGTTGATTCCCTGGATTTCGTTCTCTTGTCCCGGCCAAGGGGGTCTTAATCGTTCGAAATAATACTATCTGTGTGTTTCGTGCCTTATTAAGGTACAGGGTGTGGGTATAATTGTTTGGGATTTTAGTATCTTTTCCAACCATCAGCTTATTAAAATTCCAAAAGGTTCACAATCATTCCTTTCCGTACGTAATAAACATTTGAAGTTTATGTCAAACAAACATGTGTGTCTACTTAAATGAAAAATTCATTTATACTTTTATCGTCTGTTTCGAAAACTATAATTCCATACAGAAAAAAAAAACGAAAAAGTGTAACCTGCAATTTTTTCTACCACGACGATCATCTTTTCGGTTATTTTACTCGGATTGAAAAAGCAACCTTCGAGGCAAAAAAAAAAGAGAGAGAAAAAGAGGGGAACCGATAGAAAATCGATGAAAATGCGAATGTTGCCAGTCCGACGAATAACGCAATCGGAACGAGTTATTTACGGTGCACCAACGATAGTGGTGGATATACAAATATTTTCAAGGGGTACTCTTCGATATAAAAATATTTTACGTCGCCGCAGATCCCGCTATGGCGCGGATACACCAGCTTATAAACATTATGCATACTGAAACGTGCATACGTGTTCGTGTGCATGTAAGTCGGACTGGCTATATAAAGCATACGTGATCTCACGTTTTCCGTGTGGTTCAGGTGAGAATATATCTCGCATGTGACGGCACTCTGGCGTAATCGTAAATTTTATTATAGAAAATGTTACAAAATGCAGACGGTTCTATGGTAAAATTGAACGAAAAATATATTGGGTTTAACACGTTGACTGCCACAGTGAAAACGGACGTGGGCAGTCAGACACGCTGAAATCCTAATTATTAACAATACAATCAACTAATTTTCAAATTTAACTTTTCAATTCGATACCTAGCATTATTAGCTTAATGTTAACGCTATCTATTTTAAATTTATTTTAAATATAAAATGGAGTTAATCATTTTAGGCCGTCATAAAGATCATCTTTCAATCCAATATTCTTTGTCGTTCGATAACGTTAACGATTCTTTGCGATAATAGATTGCGGTAACGTCGGTAATTAGAATTGTGAATCGTAGCAAAGTCGAACAATATCTCAAAATCGCTTGAAAGTTTGGCAGCAGACTTCACGCAACAGGAGCGACGAACTTTCCGCCGGATTTTTCCGAGAACAGAGCTACAGCTCTGAGCCATTAAAAGTTCTATGTTACTGAACGAATTCGATGAACGAAACTTCATCTCGGGGCCGATTCGAAAGGGGCCGAAGTGGCCAATAACTGCGATTTATTCGTTCCTTTTCGTCGTGACGTGCCGCCGCGTTAATCGAGGCAGCGCTACAACAATGCTTCACCTTCGCCGTTGAATTAATTGCCTAATTATCGGACCGTCTCCGCGAACAAGAAACGCCCGAACCATCTGTGTTGCGATGAATCGTGAGAACATTTCGGTTGGATGGCAATTCGGAAGCAAACACAAACGGCAATTCAGTGTGAATGAAACGAACAAATTTTCGAAAACATTTAATTTGTTCAAATGTTTTATTAACTGTGGTATAAGAAAATATTGATTGTACCGTTTAATTAATTGTAATTTTGTCTATCGAAATTCTAATACTTGGACCGTTTATTTTGAAAGTGATGCAAGTCCATACTAATACTTTGACATTTGCAATTTTTAAATTTACACTTAATCAAAGATTATTAAATTGAATTCTGTATATTCGGAGGTTTTATTTTACGTTCATTGATTTTTAAACTGCAATTTGTATTTGATGGAATAATATTGAAATAAGTTAAAGAACAATGTTATAGGAAATTGCTCGTTAAAGTTATCGTTCAAATATTAAAACTATATTATACATTATTAAATTTTTAAAATATAAGAAAAGAAGCCGCCTCCTAAGAAATAGCGTACTCTGCCGACAGTTATTGGAACTAAAGGATTTAAGGAGCATTTTCTGAATAGTTACGTGTCGGTATCACAGAAGGTCCCTTCACCCTTATAATGTTTCCCTCCAACACTGACTCAATAATTCTAAAATTATAATATCAGAAATCTAAAACTTCAGGTACAACAGGCCATAAGGAAACTATCCCATTTTTATATAAACAAATATTTCAAAGAAAAAATAATTAAGTATTCTATTATTCGCTGGTGCTACTAATTAGTACCTTCCATTCTTTTTGTTTTCATTCAAACGTTGCAAAGTTCTTTGAAAACAAAAGATTCCAAAGTACCTAATAAGAATTGTAAAAGGATTTTGAAACACCTTCATTCTAATAATAAAAAGAAGTTCATTAATTAATATTAGAATTACCGTTGGTGGATCGAGAGTTTCTTATTTTCACTCACAAAATTTATTAAGATGCTTTCATCAAAATGTATGTTGTACGTGCTAATGAATCCCTTAACACTACGTATTCGACGTCCTCCAATGTAACCCAGGTCAACATGTTACAGGGATAAACGTACCGATAACCCCAGTATAACACGGCCTTTAGGTTGTTAAAAGATACCGTGTTATACGAAACAAACAGCAACAAACAGTATGGTTAAATTCCAAGAACAATCGAAAATTATATTATTTTCTTTTTATACTGAACAATAAGTATAATAATACCAAATACGTAAATACTTTATCCACATAATCCGTCATTTTGGTATTTTAGAATGAAACCGTGTTGTAATCATAAATGCTGTCTAACACACTGGGCGTTAGAGGGTTAAAAATCTAAGAATTTAAACTATTTTAGGAAACGCATTATTATGATATAAACAAGGAGGAAGAAGCGTTCATGATCATTTAAAGGAATACCGGATATTTTGTATCAGTCTGATTCTTCATAGTTGAAGTTCATCCTACACTCATCACCTCGAAACTTACCGAAGATTTACTGTCGTTAATAACGAGCTGTGATATCTCCGGCACCCTAATATATCTAAGTGATATTTATGAGTTATCCAACTTAATCAGGATGCTACTTTCTTGATTTTGCTACTAGTGTTAAAATCGTAACAATTTATTGTTCGAGCCATGTTCAATTTGACTAATGCTAAACTTTTACATTTTAAGAAAAATATTCTAAAAAGTTGGGGTAAAATGTGTTACCATTATTGGTGATCTTAATTATAAAAAATTGATATTGGTACATTAAGTAACCTACAGAAATGTCTTTTTTTATAATTGTTATTAAATTTATTCAGAATCAAACTTTCCAAAAGCTATTCTTGCTGCTTTATATTAAGCTCCTGTTACTCTCCGATTAGTTCGAACAGGATATGATGATGTGTCAAATCAAAAATTGTTTGCCAAGGATGGTAATAAGTAACTTTTGCAACAATGCAATGAATACCTTCAAATATTAGCATAATTAAACTGTCATAATTCAAAAATCAAACAACCCAATTTCATATAACACATTCTGACTTATATTTCTATGTCTAACCATTGATATAGTAAGTTATGATTTCAATCCTTAATATTTCTACTCAAAAAGTAAACAGTCGTATACATCAACCAATGTTCATTTTCATATCGAAAAAATAAGCATTAAAATGACACAGGACGAACACTGACCCCACCACATCCTATATTTCTTATTGACAATTCTAAATGATGATAGTTAAGGATTAATAATAATTTACAACGTCAAACTAATGATCTATTTGTGCAAATAATTGATTTCTTCAAGCAACGGTATAGTTCGTATTACCACTAGCCGCGACCGCCAGATAAACTCGTGTCTGAGAAAACTCGTGCACATCAAAGGGACACCAAAGTTTTTGAACAGGGTGAAAGAGGGGGAGGATGTTCGGGGGCCACAGGGAAGCAAGCACACGGTGAAAACTAGTAAGAACGCATAAAATCGTAAAAAGAAATTCAACGAGCTCCGTAATATATAACACAAGATAACGCGCGAGAACGGTGTCGCAAGAGACGTCGCTACTTTATGCTTGAGAAATGTTCCCGGTACCTGCAGACTGAAACGTAACAAGCTTCTTTGATCTTTTGACCTTCCCTGCCTTCGGAGCGGCGTATCGTTATTCGGTAGACGTTTTTATTTAGTATTCCAAAGGGAAGGAAAACTTGCAATTACCATCCGTTTTGCAAACAGAGGAACCCGGTACCGAGTTAATTGTTGGATTTACCATAGTTGAAGAGGCGACGATATTCTAGACACGATTAGCGATGTTTAATTAATTTGATCGTCGATTAAACACACCCCTTTACCAAGGCCCGTAACCGTGTCGATCAGTAACGCGCGAAATTCGAAGCCATTTCATTTTGACCAATCAGACCTGCATTCCAAGTGACATTTTCTGAGCTCTGAGTAGAATATGTATCATTTCCAAAAGGGAGTAAATTGTAAGAGGTTTTACAAAGTGAGTTATTTAACGTTGCACTTAAATATCACACTATATCGTGTGATATTTGAGTTTCTGGTTCGAAAGAATGCCGAACGATGAGTAAATGGAGTAAAACACTAATCATTTTTTTTTATAATTAAATAATTAAACGAAAGATAAAATAAATCGTGTGGATAGCGTTAATTTTAAATTAGTAGCGCAAGGTGTCAAACCGAAAGGTTAAATTTGAAAACTAATCGATTGTATCTTTACTAATGTGTTAAAAATTTTCATTTTATAAGAAATTATACGTTAATAATTAACTAGTGTTTTTATTTTTCAGTGCGTGCAAATGGCGCACGCGTTGAGGCGCATTTCGTACGCAACCTGTGAACCTCAACACGCTCAATTCAGCTTCCTCGCTAGAGAGCCTAGGGCCCACTTCAGCATACAATATTGCCACTCTTTCATCACCGAATCTGCCGAACAGGTCAGTGGATTCTCCTATTTTTCGAGCCTCTAACGTAGCTTACAATCGCAATAACGTATCTGCGAAAAACACTTTACCACCGAACACTATAGGAGTCCCTGTGAAAAATGGCACCGTAGGTGAAGAATGTCAAACTATCTGTCTCGGTGCTCGAGAATTCTTATTTAGGTATTATTTATTTGGGTTAATATTAATTTCAAGGAGGGTCGACTAGTTTAATAACAAAATAAAACTAATAACTTTTAAATATGAGACAAATGGTGAGGCATCCTTCCCCCGTATCGTCATTCTCTTTAGGGAAGACTAACTGCTAGGTCCATACGTGGTGTAATTAAAAGGTTTTGGAATTAACGCAAAATTGTGACTTACACATAAATTAAATTTGATTATTTAATATTCAATCAGATGTAGAACGTGACGTCACATTAATCCTAATATATCAAGTCTTATACACGAATTAATTCTTAATTAAAAATTAGAGTGATGTATCTTCGATTTTATTCAAAGCAACAACCATATCTTATACGTGTTCAATACCATTTGGAATTCCGCAAAAGTGATGGAAATAAATAACCTGCAATTTCAATGCAAAACAAATTCAAATAGAATTTATACTGGTTGTGGGTTTTGTGAAACTAGCTGCATAAAAATATCACGGTACAGTGACGTCAGAAGCCATAACTTCCAATGTCATATGAAAATCACATGACGTTTTGTGTCGCAATTTACGACCATGTAAAAACCTTTATGATATATAAACTAGGATTTCGGATTTAAAATTGAATAATACAAAAATATTTGATTTCATTATTTTGAAAATCAGAGTAATACTATCTTACTTAGTCAGACTGTCCTACTACAATATACATATATTAAACATCTATTATATTTAGGGTATTCTGAAGTACTTGTGAATCAACATAGTTTTTATCTTTTAAGCGAAATGAAAATGTTTTATGCGCTTTTCAAGGGTCTAGAAATATTTCAATTTAGTCGCCCTAATTGTTTCCCCGACGAATTTCAAAATATCGGTTAAACAAATTGAATTCAGTACGACAAAATAGTTCTTCAACTATTTTCAAATAAATTAGTTTTTCAAGCAATTGCCTCCATTAGAATTTTGATTTCTATCATTGATCTCCTTCTAAGATTCTTAATTCTGGCTAGAAATGTAAAAATCTTTATTTTATTGCGTTTAAACAACTTTGTTTTTCCAAAGTTAGTACCTTCTTTCGATTTACAAAAATTAACATCTGAAAGTAAAAGCCTACATTTATGGTAATTAATATATCATTAAATACGGACTTTAGCTTTCAAACCTAGATACTTTCGAGCGAGGGTTAAAATGATACGATTATTCGGGCATCACAGAACGTCCCGGTGCGACAGTTGTCGAGACCGAATAAAACATTCTTTCATATCCGCTTTATGTATCCGACCGTCGCAACATCCCGTAACGCGTACCGGATGAGAGAATAAAAAGAAAAGGGAAAAAAGCAGGTCGTAAGGTGTCCTTGGTATTATTGCAATAGTGTATCGCCATCATCCAGGACAAATTGCACCGACACACGGAACCGACAAGCGCGTGCAGAATATTACTCGCTGTTTGAATCCACTAGGTGAATAAATCGTTCACAGACAAAACTGAACAAAATCGTTTTCAAACCAGACAAATTCAATTTCAAAAGTTTTCCACGAGACGTTCGTTCGTCGACTAATTGGTGGATAGTTGCTTCTAAAATTCTTGATTCCAATTATAAATGTTACATTAGACAGCTTGACTTTTTAAGGATAAGTAGTTTCTTTCGATTTTCGAAAATGAAAATCTCTTCTCTTTTGTGGTAATTAATACATCATTTAATGATATAAATACGAAATTAACCCCCGAACGGCAGACTGTCGAAACAGTGAGAATTTAAATTTAATTTACTTCCTCGTTTCAATATTATTTAGCAACGTATACAATTTCTCTCTTTAAGGATTTTTACACGTAATTTTAATTAAATTATTATTACAGTTTTCCTAAGTCTGGGTCACGATTTATCTAGGCTCAATAGTTCTTGAAGTTATGAAGAGTATATTTATAAAGGATGATAATAGAAATAGCACTATTAAATTTATTAAATAACGATGACATATTTTATTAATAATCTTCACAATTTCAATTTTACTAAAACAAAAGGATTATTGGAACGTTAAGAGATAAATAAAGATAAATATTTTAATTGTAACGATATAATATCGACAGTTCTCAGATTCCCTAACAGAATATTGCCACTAAAAACATAATTTCAGAATAGCTGATGTAGTAACAATACGTGCTATAAATTTATGTGCCGTTTTGAAATAGGGTGCTGTATTTCTTGAATTACTGCTAACAGCACAGTGCATAAATCTTACGGCGATGCAGGTGGTTATTAAATTGGACAGTTTCTAAGATCAACAATAATTATCGCTGTGAGAGCCATGCTTCCCCCAGCTCTGAAAGAATCGCACATAACACACGAGAAGCATTGTACATCCATAGATATTCTTTCCAGATAAAATTTGTACAGTTATACAGCATAACAATCGAGAATAGATATTATTTTTGAAAAATTCAATTCAGAATAGATATTATTTTTGAAAGAATCCGGCTTTTTCATCGGCAACAATGATTAAAAATAAGTATTTTATATTATCGATCAATAATAGATTGTAATTTCTGCTTTAAAAGACATTTGTTGCATTTCTTTCATTTTACATAGTGATGATATTTGTTACGTAATTCTGTTGAAAATAAATGTTGAATTATCGTATGTTATTCCACATAATGTTATGCACTTATTAAACGTAGTTCAAATATGATTTTTAAAATAAATTATAATATTACTGAATGAAGGAACAGAAGTTCGTTGCTTTGAAATATTAAGAAAATGGGTGCTGTATTCAGAAAATTATTAATAATTGTAGCTCGTTATTCTGAAACAGGTCATCCATTCTGTTAGCCATGATTACAGGTTAGAATCGTGTGAATCCGTAACACCGAGTGTGAACAAGATTGCTTTAATTAATCAAACGATTCATAAAACTTCTTGTTATTTATTCTATAATTGTGTCGTTGTTGCTGATTGCATTGTGTATGAATTATTTTATGCTCGAACTGCTCAGCCGGATCAATCGTGACCCAGACCTCCGAAAAATAGTATTTGATTATTTCTGTAAAATATGATTGCTAAAAATTTCATTAGATAGACAATTTATCTTTAATAAATCTTATTTATTATTATCTCAGTACTTCGTTATTTCTATTATTTATAGTTTCAAGTACTTGTTACGAGTATTTCTAGTTAAATTAATTAAAGAATTCATAATAATGTAGATAATGGATTTCTGTGAAAATTCGAGTGTCACCAAAATATGGGTCATGGTAGCCAAATTATTAAATAATATTTCAATCAATAAAAGCAGATAAAAAGCGAAGATCAAACAAGTATTCAAGTCTACAGTGTTCACAGTGGATGGTTACAATGTATTCCAAATAAAGAAACAAAAAGCAAAAAAAAAGCAAAAGAGCCACCCTATAAGGCGGGGCCTCTTGTTTGAGGCCTGTTGCATTGTTGGGCCGTCATTAAATGTTGCTATTCCGAACAGCAAGTACGTGGTAAGTACTCAACACATCGCAGAAACACCACAAATACGAAGCAACCATCCAACAACCCCATCCAACAGCCGAGGATGCCACTTCCCCTCGTCGTTGAGCGTGCATAAGCGGCAATTATGCAAAGCAAGGGGCTCCCATAAGCGTCGCTACTGTCGATTAAACAGGAGTACCGGTCGGAAATGGTTACCAGCTACTGTGATTTCGGTGATCTTCGGATCAATCACTCCGGGGCTTAATCTCCGTAGACGGTTACAATTTTCCGATCTGCATTGGAATAGAATTCATTTCCGTATGAATTTATTCCTCGCGCGTGAAAAGTTGTAGGTTATTCATTAAAATTTTATAGAAATCTAGAAGGAAATTACTAGAATCGGTAAACCTTCACAATGGTTCAGAAACTGAAAATTGATCCCATCCTTTTTTAATATATAAAAAACAGTACTTTGTAATTTTTATTGAAGCGTTAAATTGTTTTTTTATGAAAATAGCCCTTTTTCAAGTTTTACGTAATTAATTATTCAAAAATCTTACCAATACCATTAATAATAGTTACAACTTCTGTTGGTTTACATTCTTTTTTTAGCGTTTTAATGAATTCTGTTATTTTACCAAATAATTCTTTTCTTTCTATAATTTTTGTCCTAATGTTAAATTTTAACAAAAGTTCCTAGCTAAAAAGAAACTTAGCCCTTCATTCTCGTCAACCTAAAAGTGAATAATTTTAACTCAAAATATCCAGTGACATGTAACATTTGTTACGAACAGATCTGCATCATAATAAATTTAATTAAAAAAAAAAAAAAAAAAGAAGAAGATACGCAACGAACTCGTTTACAGCCCAATTATAATAATAATTAAAAAATGTAGATAAAATGTACAGGTGGACGTCGTAGTTCAAAATAATGAAGAGAAAAATTTCGTTCGTAATAATTATAATAAAATACTGTTTGCGATAATTAATAAATCAAACAGACGTATTGTTAAAAGTTTTTAATTAACGCAGAAAATATTCTTCAACAAAGACAATCTTCCACAATGGAGAAGTGAAATAAGTAACTGCCGATGACGCAAGATATTTTTAATTACAAAATTAATATCGAAGTGTCGATAATTAATTCTTCCTCGGGATACTTGACCCGTGAACTAATATTCCGTTGCAGAAGGTTTTTCAAGGAGATACGATGCTCTTTCCGTGAATTTTAATTGGTTAATTAATTAGCAACGGCGAACTGTTTCCCGTCTGAATAAATAAACGAACTTGCACGGCTTGGAAATTCTATTAGATTCTTTACGAAAAGGGAACAAAAAGAGGTTCGGCGTCGAATGCGTCCAAAGAATGTCAACGAACTGTCCGGAAAGTATATAAAAATATTGTGTATCTTTCTAGTCGCGAAAGTAACGGTTGATCTTGGAGGAGGATGCTCGTTAAAACTTCACGAAAGTGTAACAAACATTCGGCGCTAATTAGATGTCTCGGAGTGTTTCTCCGCTCGTCGGGTAACGTGATATTTTCAGCGCGATTTCTACGCGTTGGCAATTCGAGCGAACAGAAACTGTGCCACTTGGTGTGAAACATTTTTGTAATTTCACTTCATTCGTGTGTCGCAGACAAATTATCCTTCGCCGTGTTCTGAGGAGTCTAATGAAAACTTGAAGAGAGCCAGTTACATGTTTTCACCAATTTTGATACACACTCTGTGTGAACGCAAGTGATAATTAAAACGTCCGCAATATCTTAGCGGTAGTATGTACTGGTTATTATACACAGTGTTCCTGTTAATTTGTGGTAATAAAATCTAATTTATTAATAATATTATCATTTCAAATTCGCCTCTGAGTAAATGTTCATTCAGTATTTCAAGTATTTTTTAAACAGTTTCAATCCTCATTCGCAATACTTATCTCGCGGATAATGATCATAATATGTATATACTTTCTTTGGATGGTTCTCTCTTGCGTTTAATATTTCTGAGGGCAAAATGCTTTGGTCATTATCTGGTATCAGGTCGTCAATCTTCATTACATCCTCGATTATCTAGTGCAGTCCAACGCCGCACCGTAGAAACCCTTCGGTATACAGTATTTTACACCCATGGAATCCTGATTTCACGATTAAGCCGTCAAACTAATTTTCTATCTAGACGTCTCCAAATACAAAGCATTTGTATAATAACCAAAACTTTAAAAAATTCTTTTAATAAATTGAATCACTAAAGCCTTTATACATCGATATAATAGTATGTTAACACGTTGAATGCCGCGGAAGTCACCGGTGACCGGCACCCGAAGTTTCTCATAATTAAATAATTAACAAAAGAAAACAATGAAATAAACAGCGGGTAGCGTTAATATTAAGTTAATAATGCTGGCTATCGAATTGAAAGGTTAAATTTGAAAATTAATTGACTGCATCGTTAATAATTAGGATTTTAGCGTGTCTGATTACGTACGTCCGTTTTCACTGTGGCATTCAACGTGTTAAGTATTTTTCTTGAATAAGTTCTACGTTAACTAGGATGCGATAATATTAAGCTCAGGTTCATTATGCTTCACCTAACTCACGAACGGTTAATTTCATTAAAAAAAAAAAACTGAAAAGCTTATTTCACATAATCTGACAATTTCAGTATTAATAAATTGTTAAATGTTCACAACAATCTGTAAGCTGTCTTTGAAATAGACGCAATAAATAAAACTGTGTACAGATGATCAAATGTAATTAATTAATTAAGCGCCTTAAACTAAAAGTCAAATTTCACGTTAACTCTAAACATTCTATTCGTTAAGAGAACAAAATGATTCGGAAAGAATGACGTACCTTAAACGAGCGTTCTGTCAAAATAAATTATTATTACTTTGCAGAACTTTTACGACTCTCAATTATAGGGAACCGATATTACGGGTCTGTAATGAGGCGTACGGGTTCTTCAATTATCCCCTTAACGAATATAATACGTAAAGTTGAAGAGATTTTGACCTTCAGTTTCGAGGTCTTTCACGATGGATCTTTTTTACCGAATGCTACCACTTTCACAACGCTCTGTAAACGCTTTTAACGTAAACTATGTATAAAAAGTAGATTAACACGTTGGCTGCCACGGGGGTCACCGGTGAACGGCACCCGAAATTTTTTACAATCAAATAATTACCAACAGAAATGATAAAATAAACCACGGATAGCGTTAACATTAAGCTAATAATGCTAGCTATCGAATTGAAATGTTAAATTTGATAATTAGTTGATTGTATTGTTAATAATTAGGATTTCAGCGTGTCTGACTACCCACGTCCGTTTCCACTGTGGCAGTCAACGTGTTAAAAATATAATCGACTGGTGGCAAACGGTACACGGACCAGCAATAACCCGAGGGACATTAACACGAAAAGACGTGTCCGTCGCGTTATCGATTTTCGAAAACACAATCCAACGTGCTAACAGCGATTATTAGTTATATGAAAGGCCATAGTATAATGAATCGGGCCGTTTAATTGGGCGGTAAAGAATCAATGTACGAGACACGAGTTTCTCGAGCAGGCAACGAAGGGAAAAATACGAAGAACAAAAGCAAAAGCTGCCAGTCGGAGACCTGTTATACGGTGAGGGATTGGACCGACTGCAATCGTCCGGTCGTTGACACGTCTCCGTAGCTTCTGCAAAAATGTTACCAGTAGTGGTTCAGCTGTTCCATACAAGAACCGGGAACAACTTTATGAAAGTCTTTTCGCTGATGAGCAACGAGAACACGATCCCTTTGGTATCGGAATGGTCCTCCTTTCTGAGCTCTTATCAGATTAGCGAGCGCCCGATTTCACGGCAGATGACGTTGTCTTGGATAAATTAATCTGATCTCCTGGCGGTAACGATACAGCAGGAAATCGACGTGACATGCTCGACTAATTTATATTGGTCCTTTTTAGTTGTTTTTATTGACAAGAAAATGGTTTTTCCAATATAAATCTTGTTAACGGTTACAGATATATTATATGTTATCAAACTTGGTGGGTCACGCAACCGAACCAGTTTATATTATATCACAAATAATGACATTTCTTATCATGCTTGTGCTATATAAAGTATTATGCAGCTAATGATACGAAGAAATGGAGATTACACGTGAAGAAAGAAATAAAATTTTCGCAAATGTCAGTTTATTTTTTAGAAAATTTGACTTTTAAGATTTTCAAGGTATTTGATGAAGCTCGCAGTAGATTATCTTTATTGATTTTTATAAACATTATTAATATGTTTGATAAAACGAAGTTTTTTGGTTTTTTTAAATATTTGTCTAATTTACAAATTGTTGTGTACGTAATTGATGTTCAAGCACTCATATTTTTCATTAAAAAAGTGCCTGATTTCTAATAGAAAGCTATCCAATAATTAAAGATACTTTATTCTACATTTTTATCTTACTTATTTAAGTAGGCTCTTGACTTTTCAACAATATTAAGGACGCAATAAAATTTATCGATACCGGTTCAGACGTGTGCCTGAAACGGGACATACTGCTGTCTTTGAGATGTTATAGCGACGTTAATAAAAGCTGCACTGAAATGGGAATATCAGCTGTTTGATACAGGAAACTTCGAGGAACATGACCGTAATTTTTTCACATTTTTAGAAACGCGACCTTGAGATGGAATTTGCAAAATGAAACTTGGTAATTTTTAATATTGCTAAAACAATCTTCTCGACAAAAACGAAACAAAAATTTACTAAACAAGTCGAGTAAAATTCAAAGGGTCGCATTTTTCAAACGATATTGAAATGATACGATATACAATATATTTCGTTTCGAATAAAATTGAAAACATCAAAGGAGTTCGGGGATCGATATGGCTTGGAATTACCCGTCAGTTTTTCGTTAATTACAAAATTTTAATCATTTTGCTTATCAATAATTCAGCCGTTGGTGAGTCTTTATTTATTCACCATAGAAATCACTGAAGTACAGCTGCATTTATATATCTATGTATTATTAAAATCATGTAACTTTCAGAAGCACTCTTTTCTGGTTCAATATGAATAATTAAAATCTTTTCATACACCGTGTATTTTTGTTAATTTTAATTATTTCGTATTTTATTTTGAGCCACTACAAGCAGGCATTGCCGAATAACAGAATATATTGTATTCTTAATTATCTCGCAAATAGATTTTTGCATTAAATGCACATTAAACTTCTACACTACTTTTTACGCGTCTGTGATTGTTATTATATAAAATTACATGAAAAAGATTACCGTGTTATCAAGAAACGACTATAGCGAAATATATACCTGCGTATACACTCGATAACAAAAATTACCGGGTTATAATTAATGTCTTCATCGTAAAAGCCATAATTTGTATCCTGACTGCTTGTGGATGACGTTAAAAAATGCTCGATCGAGAGATTTGCAGTAAGGATGAAAAACATCTTTTAACAAGAATAAAATAAGCTGTTTCACTTCAAATGATAGTCTTTTTCATAGCAATTTGTTTTCAAATTTACAGCGTTTGACAATAATTACCTAAATCAATTTATAGCTTGAATGATTCTTATAGACCTTTTATTATGCTGTATTTACGATCATCTTAGAACTTTATCTACTGATCACAGAATCTTCTATATTTTAATTAAAAAGAATTCTTACAATTAGTTGTACTGTACTCTACAGTAATTATTTAGTGTTTATTCCAACAAAAAACTAGCCATTTTGTATAAAGAATTCTATTAAACGTTATCCAAACGCGGTTAAACTTTCTATATTCCGAAATCTTTCATTTCCTATCAAAACTGGTATAATTTTTAGATTATGTTGTATATTTGAACGGGTTACATATTATAATATATTCGAACTTTCATAATGTATTTTATATTTTAGGGAATTATATATTATTTTAATCCCTCCAATCCGACGCTTTCCACGGCTAATTATAAATTGTTACAATCTCAAAGTTAGCTGTAATATCGATTGGTGGTTTCCCCAATTATAAATCATATGTTTTATAAATCAAAGTTCACATAGTATACAGTACAGAGTACTGCTGTTGAGTTCAACAGGTTAATTAAAATTAATACGATCTCATAAAACATAAACTACAAACTTGCAACCTAAAATAAGACGTATTCAATGATTTGAAGACGAATCTCTGTTATCAGCCTCGATGCCGGAAGTGTATCAAATACTGCCGGAGGACTTTGTATCCAATGCGTGGATCTTGAGTATTTCGGGTAATTGAGCGACTAAATAGATCGACGAAAGTGCCGGTTCACTAGGAATCTGGTTCGTGGTATTGTACGTGACCGGACCTTTCTGCTTCTGGCGAACTGCCGCAGGTTTCAGGTGGAAACTAGAACTTCTGTTGTCGCTTAAAGCTGATGTCCCGTTTACCCCATCCTCGACAACTTTGACTACTCTTTTCCACCTTGTAAAACGTAACATTCGATCAAGCTGAATTTCCTTTTAATTAATTCCAGTATCATTAACTCATTCGTCCCGAAAATTAAACTATTTACATATAAAGACATCATATATACGTTAAAAATATTATTTGGAAGTTTCAAAGTTTCTAAAGGTATATTATTATTTTTCCTAATTTCTATTAAAACAAATATAACATTTTCAGCTTAGGCGAAAGGGTTGAAACGTCATACCACGTTGTGTGGTGAAACCTTGTTTTCTTTCGAAACTGAGCCCTTCCAGAATTTATTTTTGCGAAAGAAGAATATTTTTTTAAATCAAATTTGATCCTGTCATAAGCAGTAAATTATAAATTATTAGGTTTAATACTTTACAAAAAGTAAGGCCGAAAATTCTTACTTTTCATTCTTCTTTTTACAATTCCAGTAGCCTGTGCTTTTTAAAATTCTACATAAAGCGAATAAAATATTGCTCGATATAGCCGAACGTGGTAATAACGACTGATTAATCTCAATTTTAAATTATACGCAGGAAAAATCTTTCGAGATATTACCATAAAATTACCGTCCTGTCCAAAATGATCGGTATTCGAAAACTGACTTTGACCACGTAATACACATAAATATCCCCGTGTGTTCGACAAGCATTCATACAGCACGCATCCGGCATTATTTGCAAAAGAGGAAACAGTGAATCATTACTCGCGGCATCGATGTTTAATTACAGTTGGTCATTGGTTGATTTTCTGACGTTCCTATGGCGAAAACAGAGACCCTCGTGTGCGTATACGCACACACGAACAAAAGGGTCGGCGGCAAATTGCACGATATGTTTGAAGTGATCAAACCGATATGAAATTTGCGCATAATATACGCCATATCTGGCGGGTCGGAGAAACGCGGAATGAATTATGTATACTAACCTGAATACTGTAATTCAAATAACTGGCCCATCGATACATTCAAATTACTTGCCGCGGATATTCGTAAATTGGCATTAACTCACGATTATTAACACCGGCTGAAACTTGTCTCCTACCCTTGTTACTATAACCCTTTGCACTCGAACATACTGTGATATTCAAGATTTGTTTATATTAAAATATAGAAAATTAAAGAAAGGAATAAAAATAAATATTCTGCCAAAATAATGCATTTAGTTTTCAAAAGCTTTTGTGGAAAAGTAGACTTGACTCGATCGTATCAAAAAATGATCAAAGTGCGAAGGGTTCAGCCCATACGATTTTAATATCATTCAAAAATTCAAAAACCGATAACAACAACAGTTTCAATATTGCCAGTAGTGATAATGTTATCAGGAAATTTATGAACTTTTTAAGTAGGTGCTTTTCTGTACGTATAATTATTAAATTTGTCTAAGAATGATTTTCTAAAAGAAGTAGAAAAATTGAATTTCTACTTCTTTTAGAATGAATATCTGGTAATTTTCTTAGGATACATTTATTGATACGACATATTTGTCCGAAACTGTTTATTGAACTATACCGCAAGGATTCATCACCGTTATTAACGACAGTTCGATATTGAGATTCCACGGAACCACAGAATCGGCTGCATCCAGATAACCTCAGGATCGTGTGTCCTCTAATTTCAGTTTATTGGAATTTTGGTATAGCAGTGGCGAGACTTTGAGGTGCATATTGCGAATGACATTAAGCAAATTCAAAAATCAATGTTCATGCTTATGGGTTGTGGGTAAACAGTAATTAAGCAGACATTAAGCAATTTTCAAAGATTTCTATAACGTGGACAAGGTTTATAATTGAAATCTGATTTAAATCCCTCCCTAATAATTCAATCTTTCGTTTAGCACGTTGACTGCCACAGGGGTCACCGGTGACCGGCACCCGAAATTTTTCACAATCAAATAATTACCAACAGAAATGATAAAATAAACCACGGATAGCGTTAACATTAAGCTAATAATGCTAGCTATCGAATTGAAAAGTTAAATTTGAAAATTAGTTGATTGTATTCTTAATAATTGGGATTTAAGCGTGTCTGACTACCCACGTCCGTTTTCACTGTGGCAGTCAACGTGTTAAAGAATGGATACGTGAAGGAAATACAGTCAAAAGTAAAGGGTAACTCTGAAGAGTTATAAATTCATTTTTATATTTGAAAGAAATCTTAACCCTTTTATGTGAAAAGGTTTATGCATAGTATTAGAAATGAATACCATTGAAAAGTGACACATGGAGTGTGACACACCTCGATAACTTCAAACAACTGTCACGTTTAGACGATTCATTATTCTAAAGTCTAAAAATTACTGAATATTCTTTAAACGTTATGCTTAAAAATTATAACTAACGAATAACTAAAAAATTAAAAACAGAAAAATTAATAGAAGCATAAATGAAAATGATTTGTAGTCAATAAAAATGAATAGAATAACTAATAAAAATCTGGATTAAATTTCACATAATTTATACGTACAATTTCAAGAATTATATGATTTTATGCAATGAGTATTATAAATATTTATTTAATATATTACACATGAGTTGTTAAATGTAAAGATACAAAATAATAAAAAATATGTATAATACAGTTTTGTAATATTGTTTATTTCAAATCAATGGAGAAGTGGCTCAGAAATATGTGCACATGCCCATTGACTTTCCATGTGTATCAATTATTCAGTTCAGTGTTCCTTTGAATAATTCATCGACATTTTAAAGTTATAAGTTCGACTTGAACGGCGTTCGTAACCTGTTTACCTTCGTTCGAATACATGTGTGCGTGTTCTTTACCCTGTTCCCCTTATAGTGAAAAGAACCTCTTCCTGTTCACCTGCTCGTTCATCTTACTCTTTTTTTTTTTTTACTTATAAACACGCCTTGCACTCCAAGTGTTGGATAATAAAAAATAGAATAAACAAATTTTTGTATTGTAAGTCGATTAAATGATACACGAATTGATTTTTCAAATTCTTCCTATTTATGTTTGTATGAAGTTTCAAACCATAAGTTTACAAAATTTAAAAAAGTGATATGTATCGCGAGGACCATGACAGTGTAGTAATTCTTTTTAGTAATATCTTTCGATCGTGGTATATGCGTTTCATATATAGATAACCATTTTATAACACTGCACTTCAACAGCACATTTTCAGTTTAATACAAACCCTATATTTCCTATTAGTTAAAGTACTTTTCGTTTAAAGATCATTATAACCCCCTTAATCTAAAGAAGACTTAAAATTGGAAATATTTTCTTAAATGATATTTAAAGTAACAAATGGAATAAAATAAAGTAAAAGATCAGCCTACCATTCAAGGATTAAACAATGAAACTTTATTTTCCTGGAATGTTTCGAAATGTTAATTAGAACAATTAAGCTGAAGATGACGGTATCATATTACGATACCTTCGACATCACATCATTTTTGTTAATAACCTTTCTGCATAGCTTGGAAAATGTATACACATACGTACACAGTCGCGATGCTTCGAGGCATGACCTAAAAGCGTCTTCCTGTTATCTGAAAGATTCTGCCGTCTGCCCAAGGCTTCGACGCCCGTCGATGGCGAAAAAGACGAAGATCTTTTTTTTTTCTTCGGGAGTTAGTAAGAATGGCAGAAACAACTCCTTTGGACGAGAGCCTCGGGGGCGCAGAAGGGACGGGGTGGGATAGTAGACTTTGCACTTGGAACTTTAACGCCTGGTCTGCGCCAGGCGTTTAGTCAATCCTAATGGCACTCTTCGGATTAAACTTTAAACACCTTCCGGTGAATTAAGGATGCCGTCGTTCGTGAAACTCGCGGCCAGCGTGTAAGAGCAAGCGACCCTTCTCCGGGGATGCTGGGAAAGGACAAACGTCGGCAAGGAATTAATCGGAAGGTCTTAACACCGGATTCAAGGGCGTCTCGACGCTTGGCACGAGTTGGCCAATTTGCGCGCCCACTCCTAGTCGCTTTTCCCCCGATACTTGCCAAACGATAACGTTCCGTCGCATAGATTACGAAGCCAGATAATGTTATTGTTAACGATACCAAATACCATTTTCGCCCCCCATTAACGCGTGCATGTGGGCACATTGCCTGTTAATAGGGAATGTTCCTCGAATACGATTGTTCGTGTAATTGGATTGCCGTGAACGTAGGCTTTTATTGCACCGGAGGATAAAATCGTTATTCAAATCGCAGTGATTCGAGGAAGATACCATACTAGAGTGACCTGTCCAGTGAATGAACATAATTCGTGTTTGACGAAGAAATAACGTTTATAATGCTTTTTTCATGTTGAAAATTGTAACTTCACAGATGTCTCGCTAAAGCGACTTTCTTTTTAACTATAATATATTCGGCACTTAATTCGTTTTATTTAGCAGTTGCACAAACGACGTCCCACTATGTACAGGGTGTCCAGTTTTAATCTATAAATGCAGATTAATCGTATATTTTGTGTTTTATAAAAAAATAACTCAGATAAGTTCCTCTTCTAGACAGACACGTTGAATATTGACCTAGCAAACATTTTGACCAAAATACCATGAATACTTATTTCTTTGAAACAACAATATCACATAAGAACCAACAGAAATGTACTAAAAGAAGTTTCAATTATTTCATACTATCTTAATTACACTGATTTATTACGTAATTTATAAACTTTAGATTATAAATTACCATACACACCCACTGATATGAACGCACACAATTAGCGATATTTTATTTCTTCCGCCCGCCCTCAGCAAATGATGTAACATGCGACCATTTTTAATGTCCAGGATATACAAGCCCGTAATTGTATGCGGTCAGAATTGAGCAACGTATTGTACTTTCTGCGACTAAAAATCATTACGATTAAAATCACGGTACACGCCAGCCCCGTTCTTAACATACTCCCTACAGCGTGATTTGCGGGGCTGTTGTGAAAAGAAGAATATAAGTTCTTGTCAGAGATAACTGTACACCCGGAAAGATATATTATTTCCTTTATTTCGGATAAGATTGCAATTTACCGAACGAACTCTTTATTAAAATATAAAAACCGTAGGTGGAAAAATTTTATTTTATTTCTGGTAAAATATTTTTCTTCATGAAGTTTCTACTTCCGATTTTGTTATAAACAACACGTATACGTACTACGTTCCTTCTTAAAGTATAAATTATAGTATAACTTGTTGAAATAAACATGTATATTATAATGGATTAAAAGAACAAGACATTGTTCAGTGTTAGTAATTTGAGAATAAATATTCTGTTAGATTTCATACGTTAAATAGATATATTTGCCATTATTATGTTTAGCGTTGTGGCACACTAATAATATAACATTATATTTTATTCGCTATATCGTATATTTATGTTACCAATGTATCAATGTATCATTGATATATGGTATTATATAATAATCTGATATAACAAATATTAACCGTTTAATGGCACAAACGAGACTTGATTCTTCCTCAAATTTTTATTCTAATTACTGGAAATTTTAAATATTTTACATATGAAACGATTGCATAATGTAATAGAGACTTGAATAAGTATCTTAGAACATTTTTTGATTCCTTGAAAGTTTGAAACAGTAAAATAAAATAAATGACATAGTTTGTCTACAAAGAGTTAATTATGAGAATCTCATAATTCTAAATGACACAAACTAAAACACCCCAAGACAAATTGTTTCTATTGCTTGCCGTCAAATCGCTCGGGTCTGCAATTCGCAACAAAAGATCAATGCTTTTGTTTCTTGGATCGCTACGCGGAAAAAGGGTTTGTTTGTGACGAGCTCAGAGGTAGAATTAAATTTTTCCATGAAATTCGAAACGGGTTTCGAAGTCCACATCGGTTGAACACCTTGCGCCGTTCGTTTTGTCCACGGCACAGTACGTTCTATCCGATCTGAAGATGTTATTCAACCTTCGGGAACGATCAACTTCACGAACTCTCTTCCACGTTTGTCGTTGCCTCTGCTGCAGTCCCCTCCCGCCCCTGACGAATTGGGGAAAAAGCGAAACAAGGCCGTGAGCAAAGAGAAACGATCGAAGTGGCTGGTAAGGATGAACGTAGGGATGGAATTCAAGGTATTTTCCTGTCATCCCGAAACGACCATGCGGCCCATTGAACCTTTTATTTACTCCGCAACCTTCGGGAGTGGAAGTCTCTCGAACGAGTCGTGAAGTGGACCGTCTTCGGCGTACAACCGATCGCTCGGAACCACTCTGACAACTCTTATCGTGCGACACACTGACGGCCAGACTCTCACACAGTCTTCCGGTCGTTTCAGAATTTCTTCTCGAACATCGACTTCGCCCAAACCGAAGATCGGGGCCGTCTTAATTAACCTTTTACAGTGGCTAATAAATTATTGCGGCCGTTCATTTCCTCCGACTTCATCGATGCAAGGCTGCTTGCGTATAAAAGCAATTAAGATAGGATTTAGTGGACATTATTTTAAGAATGTGTCAAAACTTCTTCGTATTTTTGGGAAATATTTATTGGGTTGTATTTCTGAGAGGTACACCTTCGGGCACCGTAGGCTTTCCTAGGGAAAATGGCTCCGCCGTAAGGAAATAATGTCCCACCAGTTATCTTGCTACTCGTATATGGGTTAGTATCCGTTTTAAGGTTGTATGACCCCTTAGAAGAAAAAAAAACGTCAAATTTCTGAAATGTTGTCAGGCGATAAGTATTATATTAATAAAGCATTGTGCTAAGTTTGAACAAGTTTGCGAAGTCTCTTCGAAAGTTATTACAATTCGAATTTTAATATCGACTCTTATGGAAGTTCATCAAATTTATCTATTTTTTCAACTTCATTTCAGGAATAAATATAGAAGAAAAAATGGAAAAACTTTTCAGTAATGTTAATAAACATCTTAGAAACGTTAATATTAATATTTGTAAACAGTGGTTTCCCACGATGTTAAAGGTAGACGATAATAACGGTGTAATCTTCCCTAAACTTTCATAGCAGTTCCTTGTCGATGATATCAAATACCAACAACGTGCACCTGTACAGTGGTGATTGCGTTTTATAGGAACCTTTATTCGCCGTGGCGAGTCGCGTGCGAAAGTTGAATAAAGGGAACCACCTGTTTCACCCTTCTGTCCCATCCTATCCTTTCCAGGATATCACCTTAATCGTTTTAAATGAAACAATATTTGCGAGGAATAAATCGGAATCGATTACGTTCGAAATTTAAACTCGTGTTATCCGAATGCCGCGATAGAGAAGGAAATTATTATCGATGAACGAAATAATACGGACACTAGTCGCATTTATTGTGCCGGTTGTACACAATACCTACATATGTGTTCGTTATTTTTTAGGTTGAGCGTGATAAATTACGTAACGTGCGGGGAAATATCAATCAATTCGCGTTTCAGACGATAGCATTGAAATGAATTGCGACAACTCCGAGAATAGAAACTGGAATTATTAATAAGGGTTAAAATGTGAATTTTTGAAATACAAGTTATTAATTGACACGACATACGGGATGGTAAAAATAAGAATTCATAGAGTAATTTAAATATTAGGTGTATAAATGAATCATCCAAACATTCTTAAAGATTTGACAAAACTAATTTTGAAATCAATTCTCCCGCAATTGTGCAGTGTTAAAGGATAGCTGTTAAAATTATTGGCAAGAGGACCAGTATGCCATTAAAAGGTATTATAATTCATTAAAGTCAGATATTGCAGGCAAACAACTTTATGAAAATAAAGTGAACATCTAATGCCTTACGAAAATACGAACATAAAAGGAGGTTACAGTGATAATTAAACTATACAAATTTTAATATTTACAGAAAAAGTGACTACTTTCATTTTTCTCTGAATTATTTACTTTAGTATACTCCGATATTTTAATAATGAAAATTTACTTTTGTATCATCTATTAGCAAATCGTCTACTATTCAATATTCAATCATTACGTCTCGCAACATTAATATACTTACTTCAGATTTGTAACACTATGAAAAATATTAAAGTCAATCAACTATTTTATATTAAATACACCAATAAAGCCATTATGTATTGATTTTGATAGAACTCTAAATTTCAAGTGCCATTATGTGATACTTTTATTATCTTAAAACATACCAAAGTTTCTGTTTCGATACTTCATATGTAACATCTTAATACATCTTACACCACATGCGTGAAAATTAAACAGTGTTGCTTTAAAAATCATTTTAAAAGCTGCAGGAAATCGATAGTACAGGTAGTTTCGCGGTAAAACGATATCAGCCAGCGGGTAAGTACTCGAATAGTGGCCACCGTAGCCTCGGAATGAGGTTGACCTTGGCATTCTCGTACAGATAATAGTGGTACCTAGTTGGTGGCTGCGTACACTCCCCTCTTTTCGATGTCGTACCCTCATTTCGCTTCTTGCTACCTCACCCCGTGGCTACATCAGCGTCTACCGAGAAATGAAACAAATCGAACGGCCACGAGTTCGCCTTGGGGTCTCCTTCTCGTGACGATCATGACGAGTTTTCCTGTCGGGACGAAGCTGCACGCGATACAACCTCTGCTCGACACATTTGTTGAAAGAGACAAGAGATTTGATCGACGATCAACGATACTCGCGAACGCGAAGGGCTTCCACGGATGGTCGTTCTGTCACAAAGAATAGCCGGCGATATGACTAACAGTCAGCTTTAATATTCTTATTCCGTCCGGAATCTCGGCTTCGCGCCGACAAGAGCAAGGGAAATACGCGAAGTCGTTGAACTTCAACTCAACTGTTGAAGAAGTATGAACTTCGTGATTTGAGAGTTCTTCTATTACCGGATACTTAAGAATTTGTTTAAATAAACAAAGAAAAATGATGGTATCTCGTTATTTTATATTAATTAATAGTTGACGTAATTAGAATTTAAAATAAAGGAACGGTTAATGTATTAATTCTAGAAATAACAAACAGGTCAAAATTACTTGCCCACAGGTTTCTTATTTTAAATCGTAAAAATTGGAATGCTTTTGTCGATATGTGTACTGTATTTTATCGAGATAAAGAATTGTTGTATATGCCAATTAGTAAGAAAATTCTCACAGTAAAATATTCAAAGAACAAAAGGAAAAGAATGTACTTTACTCAAATTATATAAAACATTCAATATTTTCACTTATTTTGACTTGGGATGATTAAAGTGATCAAAAGGCCAAGATATTCACAATCAGTAAAATTCAAATTCCTCAAAAACAAGTATTAATTAACTAATTGCTTTGCACAAATGAAAAACGAAATTTTTACGTTCGATCCTAAATCAATGACCAAAGACTCTGGTCCAAAATCAGAAAATTCGTCCAGGAACACCTATAACACGGCACAGGTTGAACAGAATTCAGGTGGCGTTTAATGCATTAAAAGTGCAGGTTGATAAGGCGTCCCTTATTATTGAAACCGTTAAGAGTAGCAGAGTAGAGCGCCGCGACGCGACGCGACGGCCTGCAAGAACCAAGTCACGTGGAGGCGTGCGACTATGTAAGGTATGCAGCCCCGAGGCCTTTTTGTAGCTTTTTATTACCTCTCCTGGGCCTCTCTTGCCTTGGCCACGACGGAAAAAAGACGAACAGACCGACAGTGCCCGCGACAAAAAGTAACATCCTCATCCACGCCGCGAATTCGACCTTTGAAACTGCAGAACAGATTTACCGAAATCGCGCGGTACACTGGTTTTTGTTAACCCTTTCTAGGCAACCTGGATCGTCGGTAACGCAAACAGAATTTGACTTCCCCCATCCAGTTCAAATACTTATATACAATAAATATCTAAAAATGTAACACTTATATACAATGTGAAATTAAATTATTTTCTATGTACGGGTATTTTTGCATGGATATTTATGATAAAATTAATGATCCTGCGTCAAAAAAATTGCATACTATAAAAAGAAAGGACGTCACTTGAATATTATCTTCAACCACGTTTCACGGCTATCGATATAATATTCATAACGCAAACCGTGCTGAAAATTTTACATTAGCCGTGCATGAACTTTTTCATCGTACTCGATTCTATGAATTTCAAATCCCTGCGAAAGTCACGGGTTACTTTCGTCGCATGGTAAATCACCTTTTTCCAGCATCTTCAAAAAATCTAATAAACTTTCATGATATTTTATTCTTATCAGCGCGCCCTTTCTATTCGTTAGGAGTCGACGCGAGTGTCCGTAGACGGTAATTTTCATTCCTGGCAATAAAATCGTGCAAGGGAATAGGAAATCGTCCGCGATTTCTCCGCAGAAACTTCGTTGAATCTTAACCCCTGATCTGCATAAGCGATCACGCAGAATATTATCTTTAAATCTCTCTTTCCCCTTGGCGAACCGAAAAGGGCCATTGAGTAATTTAGTCGGACGTTACGAGGGCGGCTTAAGATTTCCTGAAATTCACGCCAAGACGACGACGACCGAGTGGAATCTCTTGTATATTAAATTATCCGAGGTTGACGATTACCTTAAGATCATTTACGAACTCTGGCTACCTCTGCAGCCTCTTATTCGTCCAAACAGTTTACCCAGGAATTGTAGTAATTGAATTTGAGACTAGCTGCCGTCTACTTGATTCGACTTTCTGTATATTTAAGAAAAAAAAACCTCGATAGTTTAAGTAGAAAAACTTCTGGCCTCAGTGATTTCCTCCCGTAATATTCTGTGGATTAAAGTCATTTTAAGTTTATGAATTTAAATTTCTATATCACAGGCTTCTTATCGTGAACATGTTACAATAAAAGAGTAAAATCCTTTTGCTCTTTTAATTCTAAGAGTTCCTTGTAAAATTGGTACACGAAAAGCATAATACAACGAGTATAATTCTTTTATGTATATTTAACACGTTGACTGCCACAGTGAAAACGGACGTGTGTAGTCAGACACGTTGAAATCCTAATTATTAAGAATATAATCAACTAATTTTCAAATTTAACCTTTCAAATCGATAGCTAGCATTATTAGCTTAATGATAACGCTATCCGTGGTTTATTTCGTTATTTCTTTTATTAATTATTTGATTGCAAAAAATTTCGGGTGTCGGTCACCGGTGACCCCCGTGGCAGTCAACGTGTTAAATAATAAATATAAATTTCTTTGATATTCTAACCAATGTAAAACTAATATATTTTATTGATAAAAATAAATCATCAATTATCTTCATAATATGTTACTAAATACAAAAGTTCTACCTCGTGCGTATGTAGAATATTTTAATTTTTTTTTTTTTTTTTTTTTAATAATCTCGTTTCTGAAACGACAACCCATTCATGTTCGAAAAAAGAACATAATTTGTAGCTTACAAAAGAAAGCATTCAATGATCGATTATTTCCTTTTGACGGGTTTGAATCGTATAAATCCACGATTACACGACATTTACCAATCGGTTTCGATAAGCAAAAAGTATTCTGTAATTTATAGGTTACTTTCTTCGTTGGGTTTATTTGTCCCAACATGAGTATATCTTTTTATCTTCGTGAAGAAGGGTCTTCTGAATAACGACGTTATTACAGGGAACTCGATAAAAGTGTTCGAATAAAGCTTATCACCAGATAGTATAATACATACAGGGTGTTTCAAAACATTCGGATTCACCTGAAACCCGAAAAGTGTAGACTTTTTACATCAAACAAAATCCAAAGTACTTTTGTGTATGAAATATTTTTAAAAATAACAAGACTCGTACAGATTAGTCTGAACCGGAAATGGGATACCCAATTTTCAACTGCTTATGCCTCGATCATGAAGCTATAAATTATAAAATAGTCGAAGATCTTTCAATTTGTTTTGTAATGGAATATTTGCAACTTATGGGTTGAAGGCAATCTTTCTGGAACAACCTGTATATTATTTTCGTAGTGATATTAAATCACCGTATAAAGAGGAAACATAAAAAGACGCACATGTGAATAATAAAAACGCTTGTGAGCGTGATAAGATAGATTTGAAGTCTTGCCTTATTTGCTAGATAAAAAAGGGACAACCACAGCTGGCGATGTACTTTGGCCCTAAGATTTTCCCACCGTACGATGACGGTATCTTCTACAAGTATGAACAACAACAAAGTCTGTAATAAAAGTATTTAAAAAATAACGAATTTAATTTCACTATTTCTACTAAATCAACCAACCCCTTTTGAAATGAATACTACCTCAAATATACAGAATATCTCTCCCAACTTGCCCAACACAATCTTTTTCTCACAACTATCGAACAAATCAAAATTTTATCTTGTCACAGATAATACGATGTCGAAGTGCCTTCATAGCAACGACGTTTGACTTTTTGTGGGCCTTTTTTATTTAAGTTTCCTAAGCAAATTGTCGACTAATTACAAAGAAGCTGACTCGATCAAGTTATACTATATATGCTGTATAATAAGTAGCAACTCTGGAGTGGGACGTTCTTCCCCTTCGCCGCCATTTTCCTTAAGGAAGCCTAAGGTCCTCGATGTTGTACACGAGTACTTTTGCATACATTTGACAGATTTTATTGCAACGATCAGCAACCATAAGAATTTATACCGTAATCTTTGAAGAATAAATACATCGATACAAAGCAATCTCTTGTCAACGGTATTCTTAACGTATGTATTCGATTTCTCGATTCATAACTGCGTTTAGAACGTCGATACTAATGATCCAGGATGCAGGATCGGATACCTTCTACACGTGCCTACGAAATCTGCCGATCTAACGGTACTTACACGTCCCCCCCCTCGACGATCGCGACAATTACCTCCGGATCGTTTCGAAATACGGTATTTCGTCGTTTAACAATGGAAGCGCGCGTTTCGATTGCCGCGAAACGGCACCGGAAAAGAGATCCTTTCGCGAAAGCAAGCGGCAACCGGGCGAAAAATGTGACCGATCGAGCGGGACTTTATTCGCGGGCCCCGCCACTATCGATTCTCATCGATGACATCGCGTACATCGTGCACGAAATGGAAGGCATCAAGAGTAACGTTCGTGGTCCAACATGAGTTCGCGATCGTGCCAGCAGGAGGTCAAAGAACGCGAATCGCAAACTCATGCGATCGGCGCGTTGCTCGGCTCTCTCTCTCTCTCTCTGTCTCTCTTAAGAGAGTGTGCGGTGCTCTCTCGTTACACAAGCAGGACAAGGAGAGAAACGAAATGCAAGGATGAACAAGGTAGGAGATAGCTGGTATTCGCCAGCTGCCGTTGAACGTGTTCAATGCCGTAGTTAGAGCAAGAAAGCGGTCGGAAAGAAGAGGTCGGTCGGTCGGTCGCTCCGCTTGGTTTCGTGGTTAGGTGGGGATGGAGCCGTGTGGGCCGCCGGTGCTACTCCTGGCTTCGTGTTTCTCTTTCGACTTCAGTCTCTCTCTATACGTACTGGGAGGTATTGCCATTGTTGGGTCGGTTAGCATGCTCTAGGCGGCTTGCCTCGCTCTCGAGAGGAGCACCACCTGGACTGGCCTCCGTCAGGTAGGACCGAAACTGAGACGTCCAGAAGGGGAACGAAAATCAAGCAAATTCTTCTACTGGCGTATCGTGCAGTTGACAGCAAAGAAGAAGGGTCCTACCGTTTCCTGGATCGATTTTCAAAAGATAGATTAGTCGAAACTACGTGTCCCGTTGGAACTTTCATCATCGCGCACGTCGTTCGAGGTTACGAACTATTGAAGGAATTTCGTCGAGCTGTTGGTGTTTCAGGAGTTTCAGTGGAATCGACGTGTTACAGCAAGCATCTTGCTCCTGAAGACCGTAACTATGAACGGAATGTCGTTCAGACTATCGTAGCGCCAAAATATAACGGAGCTGTATCCGGTAGTGGTTACTCGGCGCAAAGAGAGAAAACGTGTAATATGCCAGTAGGGAACACGAACCTATGCCAAGACAAGCGATCCGGAGATAAAGTGAAACGAAATAAATGTCCGTGAATGTATATTATTTTAACGCATCGTTTATCATTATCAGTGCTGGTTGAACGTCGCGTTCGGAATCGTTTTGAAACTTGAATCGGAATAATTCTTCTGGCCGACGCTGGCTCCGTCAGCCGTAAAGATAAAACGAAACGGCGAAACGCAAGCAAAAGAAAAGGAAGAAAAAGACAGGGAACTTAATGCACTAGTGGTAGATGCAAGCCCGGTTGACAGTCGACGAGGACGAAGCGAAAGGCAGCTTCGAACTCGTTAACCGGTTTCCGCGGATCGGCATGCAGAACGACACTCGGTGAAGACTACGTACGCCACGAAGTGGAGCCCAGGATCTTCCGTGCATGTCCCACGCGTAAAGCGATCGGACCGGTCTGTCGGATCGGAGACGAATGATCACCTGCCATTGATAATATACCTTACAGCGGTACAAGGTGGTACTGGATAATTCTCGAGGAGCGTACCTGAAAACATGGATACCCTGAAACGCTTTTATTGTAACAGACGATCGACGAATCGTTCATAGTCAAGAGCGTCGATCTACCGAGCGTACACGAAGGGGATGGTGTTAAAATAGAAAAGACAGAGAGATTATTATTCTAACGGCTCCAAACCGAACTCCGGATAACCGAGGGAACCATCGAGACGCCAGTGTCAATTATTGGAACGTGCTTTTCTTGTGGTTCAGTGAGGTATTTTTGATCGTTTGTGATTCGAGCTTCTGGGAAAGTTCGCCCGGAAACGAGAAGAGGCAACCGAGGAGCCACGTCGGTTAATTTCTGAAGTGTTCGAAGGAATGCCGTGATCCGAAAGGCGCCAGTTCATCCTGAATCCCGGCAAAGTGTATTCCCCGAAAAGTGTGCCGGTTCGTTGATAAAGTGAATGAACGTTTCACCGAGTAATGTTGAGTGCGTGGCTGCAGAGCCGGTGTACCGGTACCGTACAAATTAGAAAGTGTGCTAAGTGGTGCCGTGGACAAGTGGATGCCAATTAAATCAACGACAAGAATCGAAGAAAACTTGCGCATCGAGGTGATTGATTACAAATTCATCTTCGGTTTGATTCAAATTCTTCGAAAGTGCCGCGTTTAACTTTGATGAAATATGAAATGTGATCGCGTTCAGTTAATACCATTTTCAAGCAAAGAAACCATGTGTCTTGGTACAATGGTTCTACAAGATTTGCATATCGTTCATGAATCGTACGATACATCCAGCTCTGACAATGATCAATAAAGCAGAGGTTTATTTGTTCCGTGACCAAAACAGTGTTATTTAACGGTTAGAAAAATTGCCAAAATTTGGCGAAAGCCACGAACCGTGCGCTTCGGATCGAATTGGAAGACGAAGAGGTGCAACGGTCGCCGTGGCATGAGGAGGTTCACACGCAGGCGCAAAACCCTGGCCGCATTCTCTGCGATTATGGGACGCCTTGGTAAAGGCTCGCAGAGCACGACAAGGCCCATTTTCAGGGTACAGTATCGCAAACTCGTAGACGAATACTCGCAGCAACAGGATCAGCTGAAATTTATGCCGGCGTTGCCTGACTACATGTCCTATTGCTGTTGCCGATGTGGGCACACTCAAAAACTCAAAGTAAGTTTTCACTTTGCATTTCTGCACCGACGGTATTTTATTTCGCTTAACCACGTGTGGTTATGTAATTGAATAATTACAGGGAAGTGCACGAGATTCCAATTTTTTAATGAATCGGAGTAAGAGAAATTCTGATTTCTGTTAAACCCACAATAATTTGTTCAAAAAAAAAAAAAAAATTAACTTCAGACCCGCAACACTAAAGATTTTACAGTAAAACGCGTTATACTGCAGCTTCTGTTTTCTATCTTAGGTGATTAACTCTCTAGCTAGTTTATGAGGGTAACTTTAATCTAAGGAATCCGATCATTAGTGAAAGAAAATGGTTTATTAAGAACAGCATATCACTGCTTAATTATGGTTCATTGATACAATAATATAATAATATTTCATATTCTGTTAAAAGAGAGAGCCATCTTGAACATCTCAAACGCGGAAGTTAATTTTAGAGATATTTATTAAATATAGTTTCCTCCATAATTTCGAATGTTAACATACTAAAAATTATCATTTAAAATAAAGAATAAATATTTACATTTTTCTTCTTAGAAATAAGAGACCTAGAATTTCTTTTGTAATTCATATTGATACCTTAAATTTGAATGCCAGAAAGAATGTTTCTTCTTCGCATATGGACTATGTTTAAATTTATGAATACTGTCTCCTACATAAATTAACCTGAAATGATAATTTGATCATTTCCTGGTAAAACATTCGTCTATTGTGAAATTTACTAACTTTTATCGACGATAATTGAATACATTAATCAAGAAAAATTATTTGAAATATCTGAACGGTGTACAAAGATTAATTCCATTACGAACTGTTCACACGATCTTTCCCACACTCGCTTGACAATAATAAACGGAACGATAAATCTATTTCTTTCATTCATGTCGCATTCCTGCGTGAAACAAATGAACTAAACAACGGAATGAATGGAATGGTACTATCTGCGTGTCACTCGATCCCATCAGGACATTCGATAGTATCGTTTCCACCTATTCTTCGAAACGAAAGGATGGAGCAAGAGGGACATATACGAAAGTCGACTTTCACGAGAGTTAACGATGATTACCTCATTAAAATGATCCCCAAGGTACGAAGGCGTTCGGTTTATCTATTATCTTTCCTCGTCTTTTTCAAAGTTACGTACATACATACGTTCGTTTTATACCAAACTGCAAATCACCTGGAACATCTTACCGTATTAACCAGTCGCGATTAGGTTGCAGTACCGCAACATGACCCGAAACACGTTAGTCCATCCGACAGGTAGGAATTCAAGAAAACGGGTCCCCATTGTTTCGTCCAAAAGAAGCAAGCTAACCAACGGCTAGTAAAAGTATTACGCTACTTCGGCGACTGTTTCGTGCCTGGTAAGGACGTAACTCGTAAACTTTCTGTTTTTATGAAGAAAATAGAGCGAAGTGAAGAGTGAATGCGAACGACTCGCGTAATTTTGTTCTCTGTGAACGTTGCAGAGAAACGAGATCAGCTTTGAATTTCCAGTAGATTCAGAAAAGTGTTAGAATTGATTCAACTATTTAAGCATTTTTATATTTAGAAAATATAGAAAAAAAGAATGAATAATTTAAAAAAGAAAAAAGCGATGTGATATAAATCTATACGTGGATTATGTAGATTGTTGAGCATGTTGGGATTTTTTAGGGGATATGATGATACAGGGGAAGGAGGTTTCAATATTCATCTTATGGTCGAAAGTTACTAGGCATTTTGCATAAGCACGATTGCTTAAGCCATCGTCCATTGCTAAGGTACCAAATTACTAATTTAGTCACTAAATTAATAAATTAGCAAGTTACCAACTTACCAAATAATTAATTACCAAATTGTTAATAACTACTGCTAACTATTACTATTTCCCAAATTATTATACTACCAAATCCTAAATTACTATGTTAATAACTAATAACGATAGGCTTTTCTTCCTCCACGGCGCCATTTTCTCTAAGAAATCTCGACAGTGCATGTCAGGGAATAAAAAGTCCTTAAAAAAAAAAATCTAATAACAGACTTGCGAACTAATTTGTCTCAAAATAATTACGTAATCTATTCTTGCGATAAAAGATAGAAACAGATTAAAATAACACGTAAGTAGTTTTCACACGTTCGAAAGCAACGTAACTTTACGCAGTACCAGGAACCTGTTACTTTTCGTGCTGCTTTGTAGTTGTATAACCGGATGATGTGTTAAATAGGTTCACTATCCTAGTAACGAACTGGTCAAGCCAAACACGGTTACAAGAAAAGACCACGAGAAAATCTCAGTAGAGGCATGGTTCGCTTGGAAGACGGACGACTCGAAGGACCAACAAAGTCCCATAAAGTAAAGTGGAATTCCAAGATTTCAAGAAAGTCGAACGAATAAACATCTAAACAGTGGTAGGAATTTGTTGGTAGAAACAATATCGTAATGGTATACCGAGAAATCACTATCCAGTTGAAATATGTCCACCAGATACGCATTGAAATCACTTTAAGAGACCGTTCTTAAGAATTTATAACAGCCAGCCAAACATTCTAGACATACCGTTAAAATTACCAAATAATCTGAATCTGAATCAACCGGGTGTCTCAACTAATGACTACTAATACATTCTGAAAATCCTCCAACACGGTAGTATCTCCGACAGGATCTGATCAACTGTCACATTCATCATTTCCACGACAACATATTATAGTCATTCGTAACGTCAAAAAATTAACCTCTTGGAAAGCAAAAGCTCTGCCTGGAAAAAGGTTACAAATGTTTATGAATTCATGTATCTTTGTTTCCTTCGTTAATTAACTATACCTTAATATAAACAATATTTCAATTCCGTGTTTAACCCTTGGGTGCCAGGGCTGGGTCAATCGTGGCCCAGACCCAGGAAGTACCACGTTGTTTCGATTTTTAAACGCAAGATTTGATATTTCTAAAATAACAACGAAAAATAATTGAAAAATTAATTTAAATTGGCTCTCCCCACGTAGGTATGAAGAGTAAATTACATATGTATTTCTTCATAGAGATGCCAATCGATTGCCCAATGCTGTCATATCGGACACCAGGCTTATCAGTTTAAATGACACCCGGAAGAAACTAGATCGTCGATCTAGAATCTAGGAAAGTCACCGATCATTCGAATACATGCAGAAGCCTTTCGAACAGACCAACCTTAGCGATATTAGTGTCAAGAAGAGACAGGAGAGAGAAAGAGAAAGTGAGAGAGGAAAGAGAAGGAGAGGAGAGGGGATAAGCCGTGGGATCGGACGGGCACATTCCTGAGGTCTGTGCTTATAGCCGCTCGTGGCATCCGATACCTCATGCTCGTTGCCTCTTGCTTCTTTACCAACATAGTGCCTGTATAATGCTGATATTGTAACAACTTCTTTTTTCTCCACGCTTCTTGCCCCCAACTCTATGAATTACGCGAAAGTGAAGAAATTTGATTATATTTAAAGACCTGGCAAAAATAATACGATTTAGAGATCAAACTTGTGGATTAACACTAAAACTACCAAACCAGTTAAAATGACTGGTTGAAGGTTTTTTAAATTAAATCAGAAAATTTATCAAGATGCTTTTATTAAAATGTACTTGAATTTTTATCGGGATAAAGTCCTATTGCATATTCTTTATTTATTTATTTTTCTATTTTATGTTTCACTTGAAAGTCAGTATATATGTATACAGTGTATAAAACGTCGGTTGTTCTGTATAGAAATGCTAATAGATCCGTTGCTTTCACTTTTTTCATACTTCTTACATCTATTTTTATATACCTTTTGTTAATAACACGAAGGTAAAGAAATACTCAATAAAATACCCAACAAATTCTCAAAATCTAAAGACTATTAATTCAATTGTAAAAATTTTCTATGTGTAAGAATTTTCTATCACAAAAAATTTCAAATTTTCTTGGCTGGATCATTCATACAGCAAACTGAAGATATGAATGGAAAATGATGTATGTTAAGTGTTGTAAGAAAGGAAATGTAGTAGTGGATGACCCTTTAGCAGTGGCCAGCACCACCACACGTTTAAATGAGTATAATAATATTCATACTTGATTCGATGAAACCAGTTTTACACGTAGTTATCAGAACTTATTTGCTGCTTTAGATAAGTTCAAATGATCTGTAAAATTTTGTATTTACAGTATTTATAGTTGCATTCCATATATACTTTCGCTTAACCTGTTCATAAGCAGATTCGATACATATAAAATCGTATTATCGTATAAGATGCATAAAATTAGATTATTATTAACAAGCTACATAATCTGACTCTACTATTTGTTCCATAAATAAGAACAACGTTAAAAATCCCTAATTTATAAAATAACTTAAGTTCCAAAGTGAAATATCTCATACAAAAACTTGAAAATAAGTAATTGTAAACAAATTATACAGTTATTTTATGAAGCTCGTTAAATTGCTCTTCAGGATTTTTTTCTAACGTTATTTGTAACAAAATAATAATCTGGCCAAATTGTCAGAACCATTCCAAACGAATTAACAGATTATAAGTCAAATCATTGAATAAAAAATATTTATTGCTTCGGTCATTTTAACAGCCTTGTTCGAGAATATGTACAAATACCATTGAAATTAAATGAAAAAGAAAAATTGCTGGTTAATATACTTAACATATCACAGTGCAGAAATATTAATATATGCGAAGAAGATTGTTTTACAAACCATAGAAATTTTTGAAAGAAATTTAGAAAATAGAAAAGAAATAAGTAAAAGTAATATCGTTAAAATGCTTATCGCCAGTTGCCACGTAAATCGTCTTCAATTCTTTTTCAGCCCCGCCTTTTAATGTTGTGTTCAGCCCAGACGCATTTATTGCGATGCACTCGCTCTACTTCCTTCCCGTGACACGTTGTGTGCACCGTTCCCACACTACCAACCAGTACAATTTAGATAAACCGCTCTGGTAGAAAGATTAAAAGGTTAGTGGAGAAAATAGAGTACGTTAATTACCGTCACTTGAACCACGACCTTACCAGAACTCGCGAACAGACCTGTACGTTAACTTTTGTAAGATGAATCAATTTCCTTTAAAATCATGCAATAATTTTTCATACAAGCCATAATGCAACAGCTATACGAGACCTGCACGTTGGATACCTGTCCTCTGACTGAAGACAGTCGTATTATACTAAATTCGTGAACTTAAACGATGAAACGCAAACTATGATCATTATCAACTAATTTTACACAATTACACAGAGAATTCTTTCAATTCCGATTTCATCTTACCCCGTTCCTTCGATTGCGTAACAATGATGATCCAATGAAATGTTAGTAGGTCCCCTGGCAAGTTGGATCACCGCTTCACCCTGAGACGAGGCGAGAGTGATGGTATAGTAAACGAAGCTCCGATATACTCTTATTCCTATTCACGTGAGAACGTATAATCGATGCCGTATGTAAAGAACGATCGGTGCCCTCGATAGTCTCATTGCTCAATAGCCTCGAGTGGGACGAGCGTGATTGCAGAATATTCTAATAAAACAAGCGAACCTCTGAGAGCAACGGCGCGACGCTCAAACGTTTCGCCCTCGCACGTTTCGTAATAAGTCTTGGTCGGGCTTTCGTTGCGATCGGACGTCTGTTAGTACTGATTTCTTATCTTAAGTGACCTCGTTAACCACGGCAAAGAAACATCAAGAACCCCGCGTTTAGTGAGAAGAACCAAGAACCTTCTCACTTGGAAATGAGCCAAAACTAGTTCGAACCACGAAACCCCAAAAACAATTAAGCCCATCATTACTAACATTTCAGATATACAAGAAGAATATGAAATTAAGAATACAAAATCAGTAAGGAAATTAGAGGTTAATTACGCGAGGGTTAATTACAAAGATATTTAGAATCATTACAGTCGAAAGTGAATAGAAACTTTATGGTGGGTTTTAGACTATAATTTTACATCGATGTAGAAATATATTGTACCGATTTCTCTGAAACCAGGATCGACGTTACTTCGCGAATACAAAAAATTTCCACGTTTCCAATAAGGATACGAAACACCCAACGGAGGGCAACAGAAGAGGCCCTTAACCTTCATCGATGCGACACTCACGGAAACTACGACGTCTCTCGATGTTTCGCCACAAAAGATATTTTGAATAACGTCGTCAAGAGTTATTTTCGCGGGAAGAAAGCCCGTCACGCTCGTCGAACAACCCTCGGTTACCTATTGAAACAACCTGGACACCCTCGCCAACGTTCGACAATAGCAAACGCGAGATTGATCTCACCCCGGCGTGTCCGCAGACAAAACCCTGAAGTCTTTTAACGAGTCCTTAGAAACGTACAGTCTAAATTCGATCGAGGTATACACGAGGCTCCTTCGGCGGAGCCGACGATCCTGAAGAATCCAGGTGGATTCAGGTAATTCGCCACGTGTGCCCTGACAATGGCCCCGCGGCCCATATACGATACTCGTTTTTCGTCCTCTCGACGTGAACCGCAGTCAAAACGTGGATATTTTAGGTTAAGAAGAAGAACGGGCGTATACCGTGCGGTTGGATGAAAGAAGAGGTCCTGATCGAAGAAAAAAGGAAAGCTAACTGAGAGAAAGAACGAAATAGAGAAAGAGGGAGGGGGAGTGAGAGAGAACAAGCTTCCAGGTCGCAGACGTTACGGAATTCCTCTCGACATCAATAGAGCATCGTGCACAAAGGGTGGGCCATTATTGTCGGGGCACTTCATAGGAGCTCCAGGTACAATATGAACTCTCGAGCCTTGGTGGAGGCATAAGTTACACCTGGTAGCTCCTCAATAACACATTACTTCCCCGGCAAAGAACGTAGTAATGGTTTCGTCGTGGATTCGTCGTACCACTCGAACCCGCTCCGCTCATTCTCTCTCATCGTTTTGTTGGAGACCTGAAAGCACCTTTTCGCGGTATTTTTCTCCGCTCAGAAGATCCTTTCCAAGCTACCAGAAACCCATGAGAATATAATTGGCACTAGGTTCACGGCTATCCACCTCGGCCGCTATGGTTGTCGAGTTCCTTAGATATTCTGTGCAATGAATTAACCGATCCCTCTTTGAGTGAATAAGGGACACGTTTTTACATCTGCTTTACTTTCATTTAATAAGATTGTAAGGCAAATGTTACAGTGAGAAGAAATACAGGTGACCTTCATTTTATATAAAAATCTGTGCTTTGTTATATCGATATAGTACATTACTCGAATATTATTCGACGGATACTAAAAAATAATACGTGAATTACTGTTTTCTCAGTAAAATTCTTTAATTGATTTGTTATTTTTAGAAATAAGAATTTTACAAATTGTCAAATATTTCTGTCATCTTTACATTCATTCAATCTCGTTTATTCTTCTACTATGCTTCCAATATATTAATAATAATTAAAAATACCCAAGATGGGAAAAATAAATTTTATCACCCATAGTGTCTTTAACTTAGGTTCCAAAAAATATATAAACCATGTTTGAAAATAAAAAACAGATATTACCGCACCGAAAACATAGATAAATCATCTTGATGAATAAATGAGAATTTTAATTCTATTTAGTATTTTTATAAACTTTAGTGGCTTTGGAAATACGAGGCTCGCGAGGCGCCTAAAGTTTTCAGAATCCCCAGAACGACGCGGTGATGTCCATGGTATTTGTCCACTCGGGATTACCACGGTGTGTGAGCTGAATGTTTAAATGCCGTATACACGACCCTCTGTGTGCACATCGCACCAGTACGTTTATCCACTTTACTTCTTTCGAGTGGAGAACACTTTCTGGTATTGTCTTACAGCTTATTCCACCTATAGGAAGCAATGTCCCTTGTTGATACCCTTACTTCGCTATTCTTGGACATTCAGTATGATTATTAACGCTTTGACTACCTAACAATATTTCTCTTTTTTCTAAAGAAAATTATTCATAGAATTATGTTTAAGAATTTGTGCAATCCACGTTCTTCTCTTCTACCATTCTTTTCTTTCTGGCAAGCTTCAACCTTTTGAGAACACAAGTTCCATGTTACACGCAGGTTCCTTATTAATTTATAATGATTTTATCACCGGTAGTAGACTACACGTTGAAACTTGGGAACAATCGATCACTGTACCGTCAATTTCCACGAGGTGACTTGCTCCATCTTATTAGCTCCAGATTCTCGTTTCAAAACTCGCAATCCTCGCAGTCAAATGTAGAAAACGGATGTTGCAACGATGACAGAGTGCAGCAAGGTGTCGTGGATGAGATGCAATATTCTTCTTGACCTTTCCTTCGTTTAGTCACGCTTCTTTTACCTCTCCTCTTACTTAACACGCTTTGACGACAGAAACGCGTGTTACCTCCGCTCGCACAACGCACCATCAAGCTTATCCACTTTACTCGGGCTCACTTCCGGCCCGCTCTCGCGATTTCTCGACACTCCAGGTAATAACAATTATTCATGCTGACATTTACGACGCACACAAGTTTCACCCTTTCTACTAGAACTGAAATGATTCGCATTTTACATACGTAGGAAGTCTTCGATTACGCTTAAGCAAGCGTTAGATAACAAAGTTCACCGCAAACGGTATGCGGTGCCTCGTGGAAGTGAGGAGAAATTAACGAAATGCGATGTCCACGCGCATTCCGGAATAAGAAGTATTTTATCTGAGTTTCGATAGTTTTTAGAAAATTTCTAATAGACAAAATTAATTCGAAATGATATGATCCAGCGTTTATACAATTTTATATCACGGTTTGATATGATAAATCATAGTTAAGCATATCTATGAATAATCTTTCAAATTACAGTGGAATCCACTTATTATGATCACTTTTAGATTTCCAATTTTTAATAACAGTAATTGGTTGATAACATTAGCCGATTGGTAACTTTATTGTATTTGCAGATAACGAACAACATTCTACTCGAGTGACCTTCGAATAAGAATTAGATATAAAAGGAATATATTTTAATATTTTCTTTGTTTCTATTCGTGGAATAAATTTTTAACTCGAAAATTATCTATCATTTCTTAGTAACTTCGTTTCAACGAAAACTGAAAACGCTGGCGTTGGCTGAGAAGGTTAAAATAATTGAAAAAATAAAAACTGGATCAATAATTAAATCGAAAAATTACCCATCAAGAACAATTATTTTCTTTTCTTTTGAAACGCAAGCTGTGAAACTTTGATTGTGATATAGAATCAGGCTTCTTATGATTTTCCTATCGATAAATGTATCCATTAACTACCAATAACTCTACTATCTCTAGTTTGCGTTCATTATTAATACTCGACCTAGTAATAGCGAACCATGATAAGGTTGAGAGACAAATACCAGCTTCTGTTGATCGCCAGGAGAATTACCAGAACAACCTGCAACGGCTGGGTGTATCCCTTTGACAGACAGCTGGTGCAACCCTTCTCCATTATCGTTTGCTCAAAAATAATCGGTAGCCAGATTTATTTTGAAGGAGTTGGATAAAATGGTCGGCGTTTCAGTAATCATTTTCAGAGAGGCAGACACTTTTCCTTCAGCCAGTTTTATATAATCTTTGAAGAACATTTTTAAATAATATAGAATTTGATATTTTGAAAGATTTTTGACCGTAAGAGAAGTTCGTAGCGGAATAGATACTTACAATTTCATTCTTTGTCATTTGAAAATTCATAATTTTAACATCAAGTATGAATAAAATCACATAGCAAAAAATACTGGTTTGAAAAAAAGAAAAAAGAAAACGCTAGGATTTTATTTTACAACCCAATATAACTTGAGCAATTATATTGTAACGTTTCACAATAGTACTAGTTATTTAATTGCTATTTAAAAAAAAAAAGAATATATGAAACGTACTAATTTATCGAATATTTTTTAATTTATTTTAAAAATTAAAAATCTAAATTTATAGTTTCTATGATAAAGTAGATCTTTATTCGATACGATAACGATTTTTATTATTTTATTCCAGATACTTTATCAAATCGTTAAATAAAGAAGTATCTTTGAAACTGAAAATCTGTATATTTATAAAAATGATTGATATTACTAAACACAAAAGATTTGGAAATTCGTGTTCAAATGCAAAAATAAACAAATGAAAACATTTTACTAATAAACTGTTGCACAGTAATACTCGTGAAATATTTAATTTTCAAGCTGGAAAATCCGAACTGAAAATTGAGAAAACCCGGAATTTCATGAAATGTTTTCAGTCAGATTTAATTAACCTGCGACACACGGATGGTAAGGGAGAAGACAAGTCCGAGGGGGGACTTAATTTCGTCGGTTATAAGCGTTAATGAAACTGTAGTTTGTGTTTCGACGTCGACCCATTGTTTCTGAGTTGCCAGTACCGCCTGAGGCCACTAAAAAGAGCCAAGGTAGGCCCATTGTCCTACGAATACATGCTCCACTGTACCCTTAGGTTTTCCACGTTGCTCGAAAACAATACAATCCTATAAAATGAAGCTAAAAAATCGTGATAAGCGAATAGCCTGACTCCTCGTCGGGAAATATGCCTCCACCTGTTAACTTGCCTTTAAGACGACATTTGTTACTAAAACAGATGGCAAACAGTGTCTTTTGATCAGCTCATTTCATTGTTAGACGTCTGGAATTTATATAAAATTTATCTAATTATATACAATTTTAAAGTTTGAATAAATTAGCAAGTTCTTGATATTTAAAAAAAAAAATTTGTTATTCAAAACTATTAGTCTAGTAATAGTATTTTATTATAAATTCCAAATTTAAGTTATTCCACGCATTTTATCCCGATTCCATCTGACGAACAAAAACTGGAAAAAACTTAAATTTAAAATTATATGTTAATACAATATATTAGTGGCATTGGAAAGCTCTATGACATTGTTCTTTCCCAGTATGAAATTCCACTTGAAATAAAAAGTTTATGTAGCTGGAAAAATTCTGTTCCGAATAGAAGCTTTGCTCAACTTAAATCTTTTAATTAAACCTTCATATTACTGTTTAATGGAATATACTTTTGAAATATTTGTGGGATTAAAGGTGTGTTCCCTTAGCGCTGTATTTTATAAAAATTCAAAAGTGTATTGATATTGCAATAAATTTGATGAAATCGTCGATTAAATAATCCTGCACAATTCAATGACTCTTTGGATAAGTTATGCAGAGTACAAATGTGTACGAACGGTATTATGCTTTATCTTCCGAGCGCTCATAAATTCATTCATATAGCCGTGCGATTAAAGTTTCTTTCAGAAACGATTTAACTTTATGGGACCATTATCTGATAACGATTCCTTTCTAACTACGGCACTTCAGAATTAGTCTGCTGAAAGTGAGAATTAAAAACGAAACGTACCGGTTTCGTTTCAAAATTGAATAAATCATTTTAATAACGATCTTAAGTACGTATTTGTTATTATTTTCTTGAATAAAATTATCAGCAAAACGGTTCCTGTCGGCGAACAATTTATCATAATAATGGAAGAATAATGCAGTAATATATATTTTAAAAAGAAGTAATTAACAGAATCATGTAATTGGGATACTGCATTAAATACGGAAGAATTCTTATCGCATATTTAAAGATTTATTATAAGAATTTCAATAATTTAAGAGTAAAAAATAATGTATAATTTTCAGAAATAACCAGTATTCAATTTTTCATCATAATTCAATACTATTTGGGGTTGAATTAACATAAAAGTATATTTACCAGTTTAATAACACACATAAAAGTATATTTACCAGTTTAATAACACAACAAACCAGTCGTATTATTTGATTCAAACTTTGCAACATCGTTTCAAATATTATTCAGCAGTGTATGAAATCTTCCTTTTTCAGAATTTCCATACTTGATTTGAATCAAATTATTATCGCATTTCTCCCAAGGTTCTCCCTTCGTCCAAATGTTAACCGACTGAACGTGTTAAAAAAATATAATACGTCTATTTAATTCCCTTGCTCGTCGTTCGAACGTTTCCGTAAAAGCAAACAGATGAACATCACGGTTAAACGAAAGCAAAATATTTAAACAGCAACAGTAGCTTCCCCGGTGCTACCTGTTTTAAGTTGATATCCGCTACGAGTAAACTTACGGTCATTGGTTCGACTATCCTTTGACGAACGCGAAAGGATTTCAGAAGTCGATAAATAACCATGGGCAAACGTTGCTGTTAAATAAGAGCGTGTCCGAACGTCCGCACAAAGAACAGTGACGCCATTATGGTGTTCGTGTTAACTAACGGGGCAATGTTGGAAGAAAAATTCACAGGTCGAAATTTCATCGAAACCGAAACGTCTACGGGCAGCTATCCGGAAGGTATTTTCCGTGATCTAAACGTGTCTTCTGATCTAATCTCTGCGCCGTCTATAATACCGGCATTATCTCTCAGCCAGCTTCGAGGCGAAACGAACAAGCGAGGGAAAAAGAATTCGAAAAAGGCACGTTCCGTGAGTCACTATAGATATACGGTTGTCGTGTGTTACGTAAGGATACGCCATCCTGTACATTGGATCTCGATTGAATGCGCCAGCAGTTCGGTCCAGACAGGATTTTCTGAAAAGAATCTGCAATCGAAGAGACGATATCGTGCCCCGTGTATCGGTCGCATTCAATGTTTGGCTTTGCGAGAGGATTTATCTAAAATAATCTATCACGATAGCTCTGACCTTTCCACAATGCTTGCTAACCATTCCATATACCGCATTTCTCTGAACGATCACGTTCCATTACGTTAAAGAAAAAAACATACTCGTGAAATCAAATGAAAACAAAAGAACATCGTTGTACTCGGTTGTAATGGTCGTGAATGGTATTTTATTACAATATTCCTATATCACCAAATTATATAACAATTTTTGTCTTTCAAAATCCATCACTCCGTATACAACAATCCAATATAAACCCTGAAACGTTGGAACGTAATCGTGTGCTCCACATTTTGCTCGAAATGTCCAAAAAGAAAAAAAAAACGAAATTGGGAAGCAAGCTTTCACATCACGGACCCGTAGATGAAATCGAAGAAATAAGCCTGACTCCGTCGCGGGCCAAACTCGGGTCGAGCAATTTTCCAAATAGCTTTGCTTTCGGCTGCACGCGAGCTTGGTCAATACATTCGGAAACTTGATCAATCAGAAGCGTGACCGGACTATGCCCGGCAAGTGTATGTGCAAGTAACATCGTGTAAACCCGTCGAGGTGCATCGAAGAATGATGAAACAGGTGAATCGGTCGGTTTACGAAAAGGCCAGCCAGAGGAAAATCGGTCTGCTGTCTCGAGAGGGTTCATCCAACGATCATACGGAAGATCGAGTTCAAAGCTGGCCGTGGTGTTAATTGCTGATCAAAGAGCCGGCTTTTGCTGGAAACTGCTTTCTATCCACGTTCCTCTGCAGGTTGTATACCTCTGTCGATATCTTTTGCAGTTTTCCTGACGATCAATGATGTTATAATACTCACTTTGAAGTTTTCTTATATGTGCAAATAGATCGTGTCCGGTAGTGATTTAATACAGTTTTCTTTTATCGATCGACTGACCAATTAAGAATTCGATTGGCTAAATCAATCATGCGGAACGCGAGCATTAATATTTTATAAATAGTGTATATCTGATGAAATTAGTCGAAGCACTGGTAAAACGTGTTTATATTAGGGAAATGCGAACCGTATCAGAGTTAATATATATCGTACTAAATCGAATTTTGTAAGCCTCAAAAAGTTCGTTAGAATCGTGATATTAAGATTAATGAAAAGCATAATTATAAAAGAAGTAGTTTGAACTTAGACCGCTTCCAAGGAACAAACTTTGTAAACGCAAACTTTTGTATATTTGACGATAGAATATTTCAAAAAATAGTCCAACATTCAATATAAACTTTTAGCCCTGTCCATGGTCCGTCAAAATAAAATTCTATACAGTTTCATACCAATACACCGTTGTTGTTACTATAAATCCTCGTTTTAATATTCTTATTTAATTTATTCACTTATCTAAATGTAAAAGCGAAGTCAACAGTCTTTTAATTATATTTTTCATTACTGCCAATGCCATAATTTAAATACTTCACATATTTATCGTTCTTTCCTCCATTTCCTGTAAAATGCACCAGACGCTAAATCCTATTTACGTGAAACAATATGAAGTTGTATTATCTATTGCCTTCTGTAGCTGGAAATTCTCCGAAAGCTATGCAGCACAGTTCCAATTCCCACGCATCACTTCACTGAATCAAATCTCATAGTGGCAATAAATAGTATAGGTTGAGATCAATAACCACTATTCTGCGGAATGGGAACAGATACAAACGGTAAATTGGATTATCTAAACTATCCTGTGAGGTGTAGCTGAATTAGTTCGGCTAATCGAAATTCTATTCAACTGTTTACATGTATTTAACAGCGAAATTCTAACAAATACTTCGTTAAGTGACTCATTTTCCATTATTCGAAATTCTTTAAATATTTGAATAATGAAATAACTTGATTATTTTAATTATATTCCACGATTTGCAGAAATATAAAAAAGACATAATATGGCAGTAATAATTTGTTCGAAGGGAAGATATTCAAAGATTTTAAGGTCAGCTCTGTTTTTTTTTTATATATATATCTAGATCGATACATTCTAAGTAAAAGATTAGAATACAGTGGAATACTCTCTCAAAATTGCTGAATACGGCAGTGCGTGGATACAGAGCGCAAATTCTGCCATTTATATGACATGGAATCATGCTCACCACTAATTTCTCTTATTGCATTTTATTTCACTCGCAGTCATCCGCAACTTACTCGCAAACGATGAAACGTGATACAGGTATCATATTTGACTACCTAGCCAGATATAAGACGCGTTTCGTTACCGACTGGGCACTACTGTACTTTTTACATTTTCCTTGATTCATATTTTGTAAAAAGAAATAAGTAGTTTGTTCAAATTCATTTGTCCGATACTGTATAAAGCCATTTTGAACTGTCGATGGCTTGTATAAAAAGAACAAGCTATAGCTAACGTAACAGAGGAAAGTAAAGGTCGATTCACAGTATAACTTATGCTACGACACGCTTTCGCTTTGAAGATAATTAAAGGCATGCTACAACTCCTTAGAATTCATACTATCGCACTCGAATCGCACTCACAATCAGTTCTTAGTAATTCTCTTCTCTGTACTTCGTTACAATGAATTTTTCTAAAGAAGAATCATTAATGACGCCATTATTACTCGATAAATATGAATCGAAGGTTAAAAAAAAAAACAACGACGGAAATTAATGCAGCTAGCTTTGATACTTTGAGGACAAATCTCATACAGTTTTTCAAAAATGATCAATAATTCAGTATGTCGGAAGATCTCTTCAAAATTTTATTTTCCATACATCGAGAATGACTTAACACTGGCTGTCATTTATTTCAACGGTTTGATCTTGATCCAGAGTTTAAGTGATATTCAATTAATCACTTTCTATGGAATTATAAACAGAAATTCTCCTTGAAGAATATGTCTCAATTTTGGCACAATACACACTAGATTTCTATCAATTATCTTTTTCGTTGTAATTATAGCCACATGATTACTAATCATTTTATGCCAAATCAATGCCAACAGTGTTACTGATTTCGTTCAAAATGAAGTATATTATAGTGCACGTCAAATTAGGTGAGGTTTAAGTCATCGTTTTACCGGTTTCATATTTCTGTTTTGATTTTTAATTGAGTGTTTGTTGATTATTTAAAAATCACAGATATATGCCTATTTTCATGAATAATTAGATTCGTTTCTTTTTTATTTTAAACTGGACGAATTAACCTATTGTAATAATATTTTATTGTTTGAAACATTGACGGGTGAAACGTAGAAAATTAAAATTGAATTTCTTCTCGAAGAAATGTAACCATATTCCTTGATATTCTAAACTGAAATCTGCCTGTACATAGTCCGAAGCAAAGTGATGGCGCTGGAGGATGGCGTTGGTGGTGGTGACGGTACTCACCAGCAGCAGGGCTGCTGGTGGGACAGGAAATCTAGAGGAATGGGAGATATGACCGTGACCGCGTGGAATGCGTGGAATGTGGCCCATCACGTCGGGGCAAAGCCACATCAGCCTACCGTCCTTTCGGTCCACTTCGATCCTCGTTTCCCCATCTTCACGCCCCTGACGTCCACCTAAAATTGCGTATCAATTTGCCTCACAAGGAGGGTACATCTTCGAAACTTCGATTCTATGCAAACTTTGCTCAATCATCCCATTGGAAGAGCTTACTCGTGGCTTAAATTTTTCATTCTTTGGAATCTTGAGAGAAATTCAGTCAGAAAAAATGTACACAAAATATCCACTGGTTTGCCACTTTTGAGGGAGCATAAATAATGATCAAACATAATTACCTAAGTAGCTGTGCATGAGTTGTTGACAGTAACAAATGTATAACATCAAAATACAAAGTGCAATTCAATTTGAACATTGGATAAGAAATATTCACAAGTCTTAAAGTTCGAGCATTCCAAACAATTTGATCCATAAAGTAATGCAAGTACTCAAAAAAAAATATTCAATAAAATATTTCAATCACGTATGGAAGTTCGAAAAACATGTTGTAAAGGCTTCGTTATTACTACTCAACTCGAACTTGATTTAATGCTATCGCTGGTCAGAAGCCAGCTGGACTTTAATGACTTCCAGACGAAACATGGACTGTGATTAGACAGGTGTAATTTTTATGGTAACAGCACCTGTCATCTCGTGAAACATCCCCGGACAATCGAGTAAATTGCAAAGTTGTTGAATTGCCAGGAAAATCAATCAAGGTATCCTACACCTGTCCTTACGGATTGTTTGACAAACGCCCAGGGCTACCAAAGAACCTTCCCAGTCGTTGAATACTTTGTCATAAATTGTATGTTCCTGATTTTTCATGATTTTGTATGATGCATTAAGAAATATGTTTCTTTTCTCTTGATTTTGCTGAATTTATTTGTTGCTTTAAGTTGAGTAATAATTTGAATTTTTTAACGCACAATTTTATCCAGATTTTTATAAGAATTAAGTTGTCAAGACTTTATATTATAAAAATTCTGTGAAACATTTTAAATTGGATTATTTATTGTCAATAATATTACAATTATTTTTGTAAATCTATGAAAATGCAATTGTGAGTATGTAATTCATATATTATAATATCGCAACAGATAATGTAAATAAATTACACAAATTGCGTTATATTAAAAGTTTGTGCCTACCATATCTAAAATTAACTTACATCTGTCATTAACTTGGAAACTTTAATAAATAAAAATAAAAGAAAACGTCATTAATTTATTTGCAACATTTTTTTCATGTTAAATCCAGAAGAATCAAGTTCTTACTATCGATGCTCCTATACAGCCTCAGAAATTTCGAGCAAAGGATTTTCGAAAGCCCGCATTATTTCCACTAGACCAGGATCAAATAACCCTCCGAAAAAAAAAGAGAACATAAACGGCCCGCAGATTCACACGATCCGACAAAAAAAAATTCATCAGTGGCACAGCCAACGTTAGCCAGCGATTAGTCAAAGAAACCCGGATCTAAGAACGTTGAAGAGGGTCAGTGCCTGTTCGAAGTCAACGTCCAGAAGAAGAGGAAGAAGGAGGAGGATGAAAATAAAGAAGAACGATGATTTCATCGCGCTTAAATTCGGAGCAAAGAGAAGAACGGACCCTTCGTCTATGGGGCGGGTATCTCAGGGCCGTATTTTCGTTTTGTCGGACGGAATAGCCGCTCCTGCGCCGCCTACAACGGGGATAAATTTTTCTCGATGACACGACTGTACGACCCGGCATGATGCATCGATCTCTTGCTGCCGAAAGCCTGTTCTTTTCTTCCCGGTGTAATTTCATCGTGGCTGGCTGACCTTTTAAAAAAGGTTCACTTTGTGTCGGCCAACTATCGTGAACAGAGCTAACGGAAGGAGATTTAACAGAATAAATTGCCTTTACAGTTCACGATATGTAGCACACCCTTAAGGACGAAATTGGGTAAAATTATTCATTCAAATAGTTGAAACAGTAGTTGATTCATGTTTGTTTAACTAGCGTCTCTTTAACATTTGAACAGCGTTTCTTCAGTTAATTTTATAATTTATTTCATTTGCATTTTCCTAAATTTTATACTATTTCTTTAAATATTAATTTTTAATGTATAAAATAGACGTTCTTTGCTATTCAAGGTTTCCCAGGAGACTCCATGACAGTTTTATTGCTATATTAGTTCATATTATAGTATTTTTTCTTACAACCATAGTTTTAATGTTAACTTTCCGTTTATGGTAGGATGTTTCAATGCCACGTTCAAGCAACTTTCAATAACTCACTGTTCAAATTTCATCGTTTGCGTTTCATTCACGATATGAATGGAGTGTGACAGTGCATAATTTTGTAAATGATTTGTGCCTCTTTCATTGCGTCTGTACGTTACCTCTTATCCATGGAAAATGTAAGGATGTATTGATCATCGATTAATTCCTCATGATCGTACGAGTTTCGTTGGTAATTTTATCTTGATAACTGTAAACTCGGAAGGATTTCCAGAAAATTTATTCCAAATACTTGCTTTAAGTAAAAATATTTTATTCGCACTCCATAGAATGTCTAGAAGGAAATAGAAAGCAATATTACAGTATATAAGCAACAATTTTCTACTATCTTGTACAACATCGATCGCGTTGTTATTTTTATTATTTTCCACAACAATAATTAACCCTCGAACGACGACCACTAGCCAGTTGTGATTTAACTCTACGAAACACCTCTAATTAACAAAACAACCTTCTCATATTAAATAATAGCTCAAAATGTATTTAAAATTAAATCCCAAATTGTACTTTGGATCAGAAAAGATTTGACTGCATCACTCGTGGGTTAATAGTTTGAAATATGTTACATTATGGAAATAAATATTTATCCACGAACCCGTCTATTGGCTCGTGCAAAATTGAAAAATTTATTAGAATTGATAACTGAATAGAACCTGAAAGGATTTCGAATAGCGAATAAAAATTGCACAGACTTTCATCGTTTGATAGTTCAATTTATTACACGGTATATCCGGATTCCTGATGCAGCAACTGACGTTACGAGGACACATCGTGCATAGGGAACCGGTAGAGCATAGCATAATGTCTTACCGGGAGTTCGTCCCCATGGGAGAACAAGCTGCCGGCATTATCGCAAAAGAAAAAATGTTTAAACGTCCCTATCTACACGGTGACAATGTAGTTAAACCACTTGTGACGAGAAAGAATCGCGATTGGTAGGAGAAACATCTCTTGGAACGCAAAGTACACGGGATGTTCTTTACGAGCCACCAGCTATCCGTGTGGTAATATTTATTTTTACCGGTGGAACGGACAACCGCGATTAAACTTTCACTGTGACGAAAACCCATGTCGTTGGCTAGTCGCGTGACGAACCCATTGTGTTTATTCTACGCGTGAGTTTGGAAGAATGATGATCCAGATGGATGCGAGAAATCCTTCGGACCCTTTACATCTCTTTATCGCGCACCGATATAAATCGCAGAAATACGTTTAAGGCAAGACTTAGGGCAATCAAGTTTTACGTTGTGGGCACAATGAGCTTTCTAAACTTGGAAATATGATACCGTATTTTTAAATATATGCTACCATTTAAATTGTGGGACTAAAAATGGGGTTCAATTCAATGCCATAACCCAAAATGGCAGGGCTTTAGCCGCGGTGGAAATTAATAGTCACATTTCGTATTAGAGTTCATATAGGGACTTCAATGCCAGTATATTGAAAATCATGGTTTCCTGCTGTGACGTGAAATGGTATGACGTTGATTATCATGGAAACCAGAAGTCGCACTGTCATGGAACTGGATTTTGATGGCACTCTGCTTCCTATCCTAGGTCTCTGACTCTGTTATTATACATATAGATTCGATCCACAGTTAAAATCTTACAAAATCGATTAAATTTGCTTTATAATTAGGAGACAAATGATCTTTAAAGCTTACATAAAAATCACAACATAAATTACATCTTGTTATTAACTCGGCATTATAAAATTATGACTAGGTTGGGTCACAAAGAATAAGTCTTTCGAAGGAAATGTCAGTGTCACCACAGCCAAAAGTCATGACTTTTAATGTGACGTAAAAACCTACCTCTAAAGTTAAATCACAGTAAGTATCTATAGCTCACACTATGTTTTTTAATATTCACACGGTTCCAATGTGCACTGGCGAATACCATATATAGGCTTTCCTAGGGAAAATGGCGACATTAGAGAGAAGAATATTCCACTAATAATCTTAATACTTCAAAATCGCTATGTATTATGTATTTGGACTATTTCTCATTTCAAAGGGAGTTAGTTGATTTAATAATGAAATAAAATGAATGCTAAATTAGAGAAATTATCGTGTCAAGGTACAATCCAGCTTTCAAGTATAAAATGTTATAATCTCTCTATCAAAATATTCCTTAAGGAAATCTATGGCATGTTGTTGAATTCAGAATTAAATACACATCATTTTAATTTCTTTTTGTTAACATATTTGACTACCTTTTGAATACTTTCATGCCAACAAATAGTAATGGTTCGTTTCTGCTTCTCTTCTTTTCTGTTTTAAATAAATGAAAGGTTTTGAAGTGATACAAGCATTATATCCACCCAACTTTAGATTTCAAGTGGAAAATAATTCCAGTATTTCATTATATCTCCGAGGTTTATCGCGTTTTCTTTCACGTCTGCCTACGCGAGTGAATGCATGCGGTCAACAATGTAACTTACAAGACGTGGACTGCTATTTTGAGGTATACACTGTACAGCGGGGGTTGTGAGCGAGGGTTATGAGATGGCGTGGCCCGACAGCAATTATGGCGTTGCTTGTTTCGTAATTGAAATATCTTGAAACTGGCAGAAGCATTCAGCTCGACTCTGACAATGAGCCCGCAAATTATAAAATTATTCGGGCAAACGATTCGCCCTTAAATTAGACGAACCAGTTCCCACAGAATAAATTATAATTGATTTAAATTGATCTTCTTACTAGTCTTCTTAGTAGTCCATTTACAGATAATCAAAATTATGAATGATTCTAAGAAATAAACGAAATTGCACTCCTTTTTTTTTTTAAGATATCGAGGATTTGATATAAAGCAATCTTCTGAAACATTATATAGTTATTTATATACTCTTTAAAGTAGGCTTAACTCTTCAACTGTTATCTCAATGAACATTACACACTATTTACATAAAAATATTCTTTCGCAAGTATCAACCACAATTTCACTGAAACAGAGATAAAATAACGCGACTCGGACCATCGAGTAAAATCTTCTCCCAACTAAATCGCCAAAAGTTGGAAGATTTTTTCGGTAAAATTAACCGATGAAACGTTAACGTTGAAAGGAGTCGCAAAAAAAAGGGGGTCGAAGTGGGGTGAGCAGCAGAACGGAATGAAAATATCGAGGGAAGAAGAATGTCGGCGAACGCAGGGCTAGATCTTTTTGTCAGATTCTCGGAAATGGCCGAGGTACGTCGTATATAACGAAACGCTCTTATTCGGACGAGGAGAAATAGCAGGAAGAAGAGCGGCCACGGGGGTGGCAGAGAAAAGGAGGGATGAGTATACGAGGGAAATGGCGTATGGCTTTCCAGCAGGCCACAGTGCAAATGCAGGCCTTGAATGTGTAATAAGCACTCACGTCGCAACCCTTGGCTAGACCAGTGGCTCGTGTCTGCGTTTAGAAAGGTCCTGGCACACATACGCGCGTCCACGGTGGGTCACACGCGTCCCACGTGCACCGTGTGGGTCCGTTGCAGACCACACGTGAATGCTGGCCCGCTGGTGTGTGTCGTTCAGAATGATACGGCACCGTGGACGCAAGTTTGATTGCGAACGGACGACGACGCCGCTGCTGCCTGCCAGGCCGTGAGGCAAACACGCATCGTCGGAGGCACCGCTCGGGGGGTTGAAGTCGGGGGGTGAAAACAGGATGAAATGGCAGGTGGGGAAGGGTAGAAGGCTATCGCTCTCTTTTCCAAAGCTCATAAAAGCCACCATACCGGTGCGTATTAATGCGCGACGTTGACGATGTGCTCTACGAGGGGCACCTAAAAGACGATGTATTGTACGAACAGGAATGAGTGTATACCACCTTTCTACTTTTTACATTCGCCTTACCCGTTTACCGACCTGTACACGGAATGTACAGGGTGTCCCAGTAATCGTGACACGAGCAAGGTTAACTTCTCTTAAGAAGATAAATCGATAAATTGGAATTAAAGAATAAATTGTGTTTTTGAGACAGATACGACGTTCGGGACACTGATGAGATCGGAATCTTGTATAATTATAGGGAATCACATAAATTATAGAACCCACTTCTTATAAATTAATAAGGAAAAACTTCATATCCAGAGTTTTTTAATACCAAGTATGCTATTTGAATTCTATTAAATGCAGAATCTGATTATGTACTAGCGGTGAATTGCTGGCTGTGCTTTATAAACACACAAATTTCTAAATAAATCTAGACTACAGAGAGCTATGTATGCCGCTTAAAGTTACCACCAGTAGTGACGTGATGTCACTGATAACATGACCAATATTTAACACGTTGGCTGCCACGGGGGTCATCGGTGACCGGCACCCGAAATTTTTTACAATAAAATAATTAAAAAAAGAAATGACGAAACAAACCACGGATAGCGTTATCATTAAGCTAATAATGCTAGCTATCGATTTGAAAGGTTAAATTTGAAAATTAGTTGATTATATTCTTAATAATTAGGATTTCAACGTGTCTGACTACACACGTCCGTTTTCACTGTGGCAGTCAATGTGTTAACTTCAGTTTACATTGATGATCAATTGTGAATAGTATATTTTATATTTTGTCATATTAGGACGTCTACCATTTGGAGCAGTAATTTAACTAAGTTATCATATGTTGCTTTCAATGGCTACCACGATTTCTTAATAATAAGTTTACTAATTTATTTCAAATTTTGAATACATATAATATCTAAAAATAACCTCTATATTTTCCAAACCAGAATTATATTAATATTTGCCATAATACTGAATTGTAACTTGAAAAAGTTGAAGTTGAAACTTCCTTGGCTGTATCGTGATTATTGAAACATCCTAAATTGTACAAAACTTAGCTACGCCTTTCTTTCCTGCCTTTGATCCCTTTTTCTTTTTTAGCAAAATCTTTTGTTATATTTATCGTTTGTTTGTGAACGAAGATCGGTTTCGAACAACAGAAGAGTTTCAGCTTCATAAGCAGCGTACTTATGGCCCTTTTGATCTCAAATAGAATGCAGGTTTTCGCTTGAAAGAAATTGCTAAGAGGCAGTGGTGTATTGTGAAGAAAAGTAGCTAGCGTTCATTCTTCTTACTTTTCATAAAATTATGTTTTGACATGAAAATATTCGAAGAAAGAATCGAAAGTGTTGTAACCTTAGATATTCACGATAAAGTAATTAGAAATTTACATTACCTTCCTTAGTTTAATTGTCCTATCTAATATTTTGAAATATTAAAAAGAACTGGAGGACCATTATTTAACACAGTTAGAATAAATAAATAAAATTATATTTAGGTCGTTACGAAGCACGTGTGATACTTTAATTTTATTTAAATAGTATAAAATATTCAAAATTTCAGGTGTTTTACACAATCAACTAAACTTTAGAAATAACAAAATATGTATTAAAAAACCGTATTAGTACTGAAAAGTAAATATCATATTACAGTGTATAAAAATTGTACCCAATATTATTTAAAATAAAAAGTTATTAATACTTTCTTTAATCTATAAAACTTAGAGGAAATAAATCAATTCTTATTTTAGTTATCTTTAATTTCTAGTATATTAAGAAACGCGATAAACTATAAAATTTTTCAAAATGTTTCTTTCCTTTAAGATCAATTTCTCAATTTATCGAGTAATTCTGTCAAATCGTTTCTTGCTTCTTTTTTGACAATACGTTTCTCTCAAGTGTATAAACGGTATTACTTATTGTTCTTTTATTGAAGAACAAGTTCATTTTGTGTAAGAAAGATCGATTTATTAAAAAATAATGATATCCGTCTGAAACAGCAGGTATATGTTTAAAATCTTCTTTTACGATTACTTTCTTTTCTTATTGAAGGCTCAATCAGCCGTTTCAAGAACGAGTGACAAGAAAGAGAAGTCTACAAGAGAAGTTTCCATTATTGAAAGGATGCTTCAAATAGATTGCCAGTCAATATGACATTTATGTACAATGTCCGACAAAATTCTACGTTCATTTGAAATTTTAAGATTTATTTGTTTTTTGATTGAATGAAGTTCAACAAACACCTCTGTTTTTTTATATTTACGAAACTATAAATCCAAATCATTTCAATTTCATTTAATTGTATTTTAACAACAGGAAAATAAAAAATTATAAACGTAGCAAATAGCAACCTTTCTTTTCTTATAATTTAACTCAAATATTTAATTTGGCATAATGTCAAAATTATTTAAGATTGATATTTCAATACTTTTCCAAACTACCCCAATTTCTATATTCTGAATTATATGACCCACTTCAATCAATTATATTATTGTATTATCTATAAAGTCTTCCACTGTTGATTGGTGTATTGATATCTAAATAGTAATCATTTTTAAATATAGAAACGTTTCAAATGTGTAGTTGACAGCAATCCATAATTTTTGTGGATCTTATTCGAATCCATTCTAACAGAGGCCAAAACCAGACTCCCAATTCATCACTTACAACAAAATAAATTCTCAAAAATTAGATCCACTCAAAAATATCAAAACCTCCAGATTTAAAACGAGACATATAATTTTGCGTAACACTGTATATGCCAATCCCACGCAAATGATAGAGAAACACAACACTGGTGGCTGCGAAAGGCCTTAGCAATTTCTAACTAGTTCGCAAGAAACCTCGTTAGCGAATTTATTCACCATGACTTTATCAAGTTCGTAGGATCTTCCTCCTTTTAGTTTCAGCAAGCCATGCTACTGCTCGGATCTGTTCGACTGCGACGTTAAAAGTACCCTAGCCACTTTGGCGAAGTAGCAATTATTATGCAGGAACGGTTGATCTCGTAAAACTATACATATATTTATTTCTTTTTCTTTTTTTAATGCAATGAATACAAATCTTTCAATGTATATTTGAGGTATGTGTTATATTTAATTCTTAGTTATTCAAACATTTGATCGGTCGAAGTTCGAATTCGCCAAATATTTAGCAATTTGTAGCAACCTCGATAGGTATTTTACAGGTTTCACGTTCAACTGGTAAGGTAACAGATAAATTTACAGCTAGTTCCTTGCGAAAGCAATTCAGATTGATACTGATTTCTCTTGCGAATACCAAGCACATCGAGGATCAGGTATCGCGCACAGAGTAACGGGATCAAATTCGCAACACTGTCCATTGACAACCAGTCCCAGTTACCAAATCCCATATGAACAGGTAGTCGATCTACCCACGTGATCTTGAAATACTGATTGATTCAGAAAATGAGCACAGTGGAAAAAATAAAATTGTCATGAACTGCAATGACATTAAGGATCGATTCTTGTCAATTTTTCAGGCAACCTTTTTTATTTTCATTCCACATTTATTGTTCACTTGAATGTCTCCATTTGGACTTTTAAATTATTAATATAATTTAACTAATAACAGCTAATAGAAACTTTTGCATACTCTTAACAGTTCACTACTTTATTCACTTACTTTATCAAAAGTATATTTAATCTACTTCAATATAATTCTTTATACTTTTGCCACCAATTAACTACTAATTTCATTATTTCAACAAATTCCAAGCCTAAAAATTCTACGAATGTCTTTCCCCCCAGATTCTACGCTTTAAAATAACTCAAAAATTATTTAAAAATTTCTTAATGTTAAAAAGTAACGTAAACATCCTGCACGCATATGAAGTGGCAGAAAATCAAGAATAAAAATTAGAAGACATCGCAGTTTGCTCAGATATATAGTATATTTTAATTTTCTTTTCAATTTTAGTAACGATGAATACCTGGTGTACGTAAGTTATTTATAAGTTATTCGTACAAGTATTAGCATTGCGTTTCGGTACGGTGTTCGTAATTATTTTCGAAAGCTTCACTTTGGACATTACGAGAGGATTTCAATCATTCGGAGAGCGTCATTTCTCATCCTTTCAGAGTAGTCCTAAAAGGATCAGGTGATAAATGTATCCCATAAATATACGTAACTTGCTGCTGATTTGCAGTTGTAGGACTAAGCGAGCGCCTGGGTGTTGCATTTAAAATATTCTTCAAACTTCTCAACAGTTACAGTGCTAAGACAAGAGAAGCTTTTAAATGTTTCATCGTGAAACGTAATAACATATTAATTTTCAGCCATCCATTTATATCCACGGTTATACAAATATTATTTGTGCCTGATTAAATTGTTACAAATAATGATTGTACCAATAATAATAGGAACAATGATACTTTCAAAAGAATGTATTGCTTATAAAATAAAAGCAATCGAAGAAGGCTGTTCAACCCGAAAGCTATAGATTCTTTGAACCATATTAAATAAGAAATTCTGTTGTTACTTTAATCTATAAGGTGAAATTATCTTTAAACTTTCTTCGCTTCAATACATTATAAAATCGCGTATCTTTAAATTTTACAACTTTTGTAGTTAATATCTCATTTTTGGTGTCTAATACATTTTACGTCTTATTACGTTAAATGGAAGGTTATACTTTTCCTTATAAAATAGGATCAATACCCAAAAATGTATGAAAAATGAAACTGGTTCCTCGTTATTTTCAATTTCTTCAAAAAACAACATTTATGTATCAAACCATTGATAATCATAGGCCAACTATGTTTAATGGAAGTATGCAAAGGCTTTTAAAACGATCCAATAGATTCAACTGGATGTTATCATTGATAAAAACGAGATTTCACAGAAGCCTGTATCACTCGATAAAATCTACCGCGATTTCATCGTAAAATGCGCGACAAAGGATAGATTAAATGACCGTGTGAAACGACTTTGGGCGTCGATCACCTGTGTCATGGGCTGTTGCCGAACACCGTATAACGAAATAAAATTCGCTTCGGTGGATGGCGCCAACCCAAAGCGGCGGTCATCTAAAATGCAAATATCAAACACGTCGTATTTTGGCCACAGACACGAGTACGTGGTCCCATTCGGTTCCCATTCTGAATATCCGGCTAAGCAAATGCCAACCGCAACCACCAGGATGATATCGGATGTAATTTCCCCTCTCTAGTTCTTAATTGTCCTCCCATCCCCCTCCCTCTTACCATGCTATTTCCTCTTCCCGTCGTTTGCCCTCTTCGTTTCTCTATTTTCTCCATCTACAGTGGAATCTGCTTAATATTTTTGATCACGATAATCGGCTGGTGATGTTAAACGAAGAATCAAAAATTTCATTGTTTAATTTAATTTACTATTATAATTATCGCATTCGTAGGATTTATGCTTATCACAAAGACAAAATTTTAAAGCATTATTTTCAATATTCTTCCGTCCAGTATACGAAATACTTGCGTTGAAAAATTATACTGGTAAACTATTTAAAAGTGAAAGCTGTCATCAGCATACATAATTACTGAGACACTAAACATCGTCCACTAACTATTTTATTTTACTTTTTATGGCTACAAATTCCACTTTTTACTAGCTATTTTATGCCAGGTAAATATTTATTATAAGTACAGCGTTATTTGTATGTATCTTCATTAATAATAGAAAGTAATATCTTAAAAGTAATATAAATTTGACTTTTGGGAGTTAATCATATGGAGTGCCTATTTCAGGTCCGCAATATAACAGTTAAGGGTTAACAACAACATTACGGACTTCTTGTGATTCGACTATGCTAAAAATTCTTATCATTTGTCCCCAAGGGTATTCATCAAAATTGATAATAACAACCAAGGTTTAATCATTGTAACAGGCAGATTATTTTTGATTTTGTATACAGTGTTTTGGAATCACCTTATCCGTGATCGTAATAACCGGATCCCACTGTATCTTGCTCGTATCTTTTTCATTTTCGCTTCCACTTTCTTCGCTTGTCCTCCAGATCAGCCTCCTCTCTCTCTGAATGCTCTTTATACATGCCCGCAGTATCCGTTCAGCACATGTAAAGTTTCTCCGCGTCGTTTATTTTCTGTATCGACCCCGCTTCCGGTACTGTTCTTCTCAGCCGTGACATACGGATTACTCCCGGCGTTTCCTTTCCTTCCTTCTCACGTACGTTTCCTATCCGGCGTGCCGAATCGCGGCAACTCGGACATAAAACACCATGCCTGCTTCGTGATCGTTATTGGAAATTTGAACAGTGACATGCTTGTCGAGGGTTTTAGTACAGTTCGACTAACCAGCAGTTTTATGAAGAAACAGCACAAAACTCGAATTTGAATATAATTAGTAAATAGGAGGTACATGTACAGTGTGAAACACCACAAGCTATGTAACAGAACGAAGCTCTACCACTCTCAACACACTATTTATCTCTTTAAAATGAAGAATGAGCATTATTAGATTAGTATTACTGTCACTATGTAACTAAATAGTAATTAACACTAGAACTACCGGCGTTCGGTGTACCCTAACTTCTAAGTTAAAAATAAATTAGAAAACAAAATAATTACGATATAAAATGTAAACTTACTAATTTTATAAATTGAAATAAGAAATCTGAAACAAATGATTTTGACCCGTTTGGTAATTCTAGTGTTAATTTTAATTATTCCAACAGTGTTGTACAAAAATAATAATCGAAGGTTTATTAATCGGTTTCATACTATTGTAAAGCCTTATTGATTGGCTTCCGATAGATAAAGTGTTAATACTCGAGAATTACTACGTATTATGTAATTGATTTAGCGTTCGCTTCGAAATGAATTGGTTGACTTAATAACAAGGTAAAATGGATGATGTGTTAGGTTAATTATCTTGTCAAGGCTTAATAGTAACTTTCAAGTACAAGATGAATGATGACACCTGTTTCCTCTGTGGCGCTATTTTCCCTAGGGAGTCCTAACATGACGGGACTGTGTATGGTATCTTGCAATATACCTAGATGACCTACCTAGTTTGATCAACTCAATCCTCATAATTAGGATATGAATCAAAATCATTTTTCATCATGAATAATACGATATTGAAGAAGCTTCAAGACGATGACATTTGACTTCTTGTTTCTTTTTTCTTTTGTAAATGTTCAACATCATTCGTTCAATAGTTGTAGAAAAAGATTGAGTTGGCCTAGTTAAGTAGGACACCCTGTATGTTTAATACAACCGAATTATTTCACGAAACAACTATGTCAATTAATTTCTAGGATTGTGTGATTTAACATTATCGAATTATTTTCTATGGTGGGCTAGGTGAAGTGTACACCATCAACACCTTAAACCATCTGTACGTCTTCAAACTTCAAACACGAAATATCATCGATAATTTTGAGAAAGATATAGTTTTTTTCATTTAACCAATATTGTTTTTCACGTGTATCAAATTACAATCGATTAAAGTTTATGTTAAAATGTTTCATCATTCTATTATTTCATGATTGTCAAGGTGAATAAATATGTTATTTTGTCCTTTTACAGGCGGAGGAGCTAAACACCATCGTCGGCAATGCTTTTCGTATGGCATATGTGGCGCAACTTCAGCGTCAACCAATTCTTCAAGATGTGATCTCACCTCAATCGTCGCCGCCTTACCGCAAAGACAAACAAGAAAATCGATCTTCGTGGGTACGTATATCTGTATTTCTTAAAATCTTCAGTTTTTCGCAAACAGTGTAATCTATTGTACATATAGGAAGATAGGGTAACGCATACAATGATCGATCCCCGTAAAATGATTGACTCTTTCCTTAAAAAGGTAGAAAATATAATACCATGCTTCTCTTATGTAGCAATATCCTTTCCTTATTTCCTATTCTTATTAACTGAATATGTATGATGTGTTCAAATTTATTTTAAAAAAAAATCATACCATATACGATCGAGACAATTTTAAATTACACAACAGCTTGTTTTTCTGCAAAAATCAATCATGACAATTGCACCACTATTATTCTGAACCACCCATACAGCTCTCGATAGTGTATGTAGTATGGTTTTTGTTTTTTAATAAAATTCGAGACATATCACTATTATTCTGGGTGAAACATATAAATATGAAAGAAATGGACGAATTTCAAATTGTTTAATTTTCAGAACAGTGCATGAAATATTTTTAATCAACGATGTAGTTATTTCTATACAAAATAATATGTATAACGAATCAAATGACATATCGAATAAGAACGATTCACTTCAAATAATGAACAGCTGCCCGCTTTGATTGCTTTTCGTTCCACGGCAATTTTTCACGGTTGAACGTTTCAAATAATTGCCTGTCGCCGCATTCTAACGGTACAATTTATCAAAAATAAAATTCTTCCAGGAACGAGAAAATATGAACGAAAAAGCTTTCAAAGTTATTTCAAAGATAAACATCTCTTATTAAATGTTACATAAGTGAAAGAAACACTGTCACTACGATATTGGATACTATATAAAAAGTTAATAAAATTATTCAATTTGTATTCGTTTTTAAGTAATAGAAGATCCATCATTACATGTAGCAGATTGAAAAAAATATTATTATCACCAAATTTCGTTGCCATAAGTAGCATTATAATACATGTATTTTATGAGTAGACAATTAAATTTGTTTTCAAAGCCTCGAATTCTTCCATACAGTCTCATAATTTATCACAAAGATAATAAATGCAAATAAGCAAATAAGCAAAGTTCGTCGATTCTAAGGCAAACTGTATGCAACGTGAAAGTTTTGTTAGTCGTGTAGCAAATGATACCAACATTTTTTAAAACTAATGTATGAATAAAACAGGATGCGCGTATCTTTTTAATACGTTTGAGCCCCGGAGAAAAATAAAAGATATTTAACACCGTCTCATGGGAGCATCAGTTTCCAGCAGAGGTGTCCCATTTACAGGCCGCGTTAATTATAAATTCGACCCGAGTCTCTCGGCTTCGTCGTGTTTCCAACTAAACGGTCAGTTCGACGCGGCATGGCCGCTGGTTCTACCTACGCGATCGTCCTGAGAATCGTAAGATCCTGTCGATAAAATATTCACTGGTTTCCAACTTTCGTCACCTGCCTTCATCTCTGTGTATCCTGTACTATTCCTGTGTCAAAATCGGCAAGTAAATAGCGAAACTGCTAAATATGCATCATCCAACTACGTTCTTCTTTTAAATTATTTGAGACTGCTTTTTTAAATAACACATTAATAAGATCCTTTCGCTGAAATCTATATTGTCTCCGGTAAAATAAACAATCCTTGCATACATATGCTAATATTTAAAATTATTTTTATGCCGATATACTAGGAATTAAAAAACTATATATTCAATAAAAAATCTGTGTCTCCACATTCGAATAACGGAACCTATAAAAGTGCTAAGAAAATGGCAATATTTCCACTCCACAAGGGGAGAGGCTTGGTACATTGCTAAATAATACTCAAAACGAAATAATAATAGAGTAGAAAATTAAATTCAAATTGCCGCTGTCCCATTAGTCCGGTGTTCAATAATTAAAGAGTTAACAATCGATATTCTTCTGTTCACAGAACAAATCGTTGACTGACGATAGCTCGATCACCGGCGCGGAAAGCATTTGCAGGAATTCATCGTCGAATTCGTGGTTAAAAAGTCGGACGTCGCCCACGTCTAGAAGTGGAAGCGGCTCGTCGGCGGCGGACATGAACGTGCAGCTCGGCAGTGCCGGCTCGCCCACGCTGCGACTCGCCAGCGTGAAGGTAAGCGCACCCTATATTTTCGTTGAATGGCTTTTTCACGGAACGTATGGTGTTATTTCACGGCACTGTTCGCCACGGATTTCGAGCTTCGTCCAAATAGAGACATCACTGAGACGTTTCACTGATATGATATAAAGAACGACTCGGGGTAATTAAATATTGGAGTGTACAACGCGAGCACAACTTTTGTCGTCGTTTCCAGATATTGAAGTGAGATAAATATTTCATTGAACCCTTTGAATAACGGACTCATTATATGGGCAGATATTCCCGGACCTTGAGTACCTTCTGTTTTAAAGACATTCGAAATTGTTAAATAAAAACTACAAATAGATGTTTCGTCGGATAAATTTATTTGTTACCCTTCAATATAATCCCCATTATTTGCAACACATGTGCGAAACATGAATGATTTCTATTTCGTGGTCATTTTAGTTTTGAGAACAGAAAGAAGTCATTAAGGGCTAGGGTTGATGAATTCGATGCTTGAAAAATATTTTTTGAGTTTCTGGTCATTTTGTGTACTAGCGTCGATATGTGAGATGATGCATTGCAAAAAATGTAACTTTTTAAGAACAAGAGGTGCTACGACATGTTTTATACCCCAAATATGTATTAATTAATCAAAATGCTTTCTGCTGGGTCTATCAAGATGCTAAATTTCATGGCAATCTTTCTTTCATCCGTTTGTAAATTTTCAAATACTAGAACGATATAAATCTTCAACCATTTCAAAACTATCTTTGAATATCTTCAAACACTGATATGCCTATGTTTTTGAAAAGCATTTGTCCCCACAGACAATTTAAGCACCTCGGGACAAAGAATTTCGTCGGAAATAAAGATTAAAACATATTATTCGATCTTAATCTTTGAACATTGTAAAAATCGTCGTGATTACCAAAAGAGCCGCCGTAATCAAATTAATGAACACGCCACAGTGAAACTTTGCACGAAAGTCAAGTACTATGCAGATTCCAAGAATTTGCCCTCGGGGAAGCACAAGGGCAAAACTTCGTTCACTATAAACCCACTAGTAGATGTGACTGTTTCGGCAAATGGCGACAGTGCGTATCTTCTACTTCTATAATCGTGTTAAAGAAGGGTGGGTCCCGTGGCAATACAATCTGAACTATCTGAACAATTTCTACTGAACAAATTAAATAAATTTATCATGTGTAAAATAAGACACCTATCCTCGAAGCAATAGATTATAGTTCCCAAACTGCACCCATTCTTTAAAGTTAACATTCTTTATATATTTTCTTTTTTTTTCCCCCATGGTTACAGGCACCTAACTCGATTCCGGGTCTACGGCCGACGCACAATTTCACGAACGTCCTTGGTCCAATAACGAACGAGGACGAGCCAAAGAGTATTTCTCAACAAAGCACACCTAGCAGCGATGAGAGCAACTCGCCAACGGAACTAAACTCGTACAAGAGACTAACGGACAAGCCGCCTCTGATAAAGCGGCTGGCGATGGGTTTGACAGGTGGACGTGATGTTCTTGGACTGAACGGTGAGGATGACAGTTGCCCCCTCGTCAGTGGTAGCAGCACACCGACGAGCCCATCGAACAGGCCGCATTCTGGGGGCTATATAAACGAGGCGATCATTGACTCGGAGGGCACCAGGTCAGCTTACAACAAGATACCCCCGTCTGAGAGCCTGGACAATAGTATCAATGCATCCATCACCGCGAAAAACTTGAATATTGAAAACAACAGGTAATCCTACAACAATGACTGATTTGTTTCTAGGATTTCTAAGAAGGAGTAGCTCCTCGTACTCGCAAGAAGAATTGTAAATTAAGACTACTTGTTTGTGTAAAAAATTCTAAAAAACAAACTACGAGATATTTATCAGATATTAATTCTAATTGATAATAACCAGTCGATCAATAAATAGCGTACTTCGTCAAACAAATGGATGTCACTCGACGTTTTAACAATGACTGTTTAATTTACAGGATAGGGCACAATTCTCCGAGCTCGGGGACAGAAACAGAATTTAAATCAAAAAGAAGATCGCAAATTAGTACTTCAAGCAGTTCGGTACCCGCTGATGGAAGTACCCACGGATCGACACCGACCCCACCACCCCTTCCTGAGAGAACAGATAGCCTAAATAACCGCAGCGAAGAAGCGGAATTGCGCAAAGCTCCTTGGTTTCAAGCTGGAATACCAAGGTTCTAATTGTTTTTACTTAAGTTTTATCTCGAGCTGTGCAAACTGACGAAACAATGATTCGAGTAGCAGAACGTTCGTTGAAATAATAACGATGCATAAAATAATTTTAACTGTTATTGTAATAAACATAGAAATGTAGTTGTTGTTTACTCCTCTATTTTTTCTGTCTATCCAAATCTTCATTTTCACGGCGTTATGTAATTAGTTATGTCATTATGGTTACAGGGAAATAACGTTGGAAGTGTTGAGCCAAGAACCGGAAGGAGCGTTCATGGTGCGAGAGAGCACCAGTAAGCCCGGATGTTATGCTCTTTCGCTTCGAGTGCCACGCGAATTCCAACCAAGCGGAATAGCCCATTATCTCATAATGCGTACGAACAAAGGCTACAAAATCAAGGTAAATCTCGTCTGAAGTCTTCACGAAAAGATCCTTAACCATCTAAGAAATTTTGACGTTCAACCAGAGTGATTATCATTTTCAATGATAATTTGTTCTGTTCTGCACCGAATACACAGAATTTATCGTACAAATCCTGATCAATACATACTCATATCAAAATCAGTTAACATTTTTTTATAACTTCCAAGAACCAAGAAAAATCACAGCTGATTTTTTAAATTAATTATCTTAAAAATAAGTCTTTATAAAAGAAAAATTTCAGCCGAATTATAATTCTACGCTACATAACTTTTTAAATAAAGGCGTTATACCTTTTTTAATATCCTGTGAGTGGATTGAACAAGCAGCATCGAAAAGAAACACCTTTGTACTCGTATGTTAATCGTCAAAGAGTAATGTTATATTTGCATTGTAACTTTCTGCTCCGAAGCATCATAATGGCACGGCGATGCGGTACAAGCGCAAAGCTCATCCGGTTGTACATTTTGCCATCTGGGTACGCGTATTTAAATGACCGAACTTGCCTTGTAGGATAAATTAAATGGGTTCGTGGACTTTGATAATCTGCGAAACCAGTATAAATGAGTTTTGTTGGATGTACCGCAGGGAAATCAAAACTCTCCCCACTCTTTTTTGTTTGGAATTGCATTGCCGTAGCAACACGCTACGAGATGCGAATATATACGACACGTGGTAATTTTAACGTATAGAGCCCGACATTCCTATGATCAATGGAATAAATACCATGTTTTCTTTTTCCCTTAACCCTCGAACAACGTGGGTTAATTCTGGCCAGGACCAAGGACAAAATACTATGATATTTCAATTAATTAGATATACAAAATTTTTAACAAAAAGGTTCCACAGATTAGTAAATAATATTTAAAATAATAATAGAAAATTTGGAAAATGAAAATAGAATTAACAACTGAAGCAAAGGTAAACCCTTAATTAGGTCTAACATACATATCTAATCAATTATTTTTTTATTGAACAATAAATTTTCAAATTTTCTGTAGGCATATTAACACAAATTGTATGCATGAAACTTTATTACCAGTTTAAGGGTCCATATTAATTACGAGAACCCTAACTAATCTGAATCATAAAAACGAATTAAAAAACATATCGATAGGATCGAAAATATAATTTGCAAATAACGAAGATTATGGACAAACAATAATCGTATTGTCTTCTTATTTGTTCCAGGGCTTCACAAAGGAATTCACAACCCTGACTGCTTTAATTACTCACCACTCGGTGATGCCGGAATTACTGCCATGCCCACTGTCATTAAGTCGATACAATCCCAGCTTTGTGAAAAGCGATTCGAACAAAGACTTCGCAGACATCGATTCGGATCCCGATTACAATACCTTAGCCGACTTCCGTAAAATGATGGCTGACCTGAATGTCTAGAATAAAGCTTGCAATCAGATCGGGGGAAAAAAAAGATCGATACTTTCACCGATGCTCTTTCAAAACGAGCAACCGAGGGCGAATTCGTTCCGAGGGAACGACGAGAAATCGAAACACGCTCTCCAACATTATCGTACATCAATCGATGTTACACAATTTTCAATGAATAAAAGAAAAAAAAAACTTGCAGAATCATCAAGGTATGTTCTAGTGTTGAATCGTCCGGTCGTTTCACGTGAATTGTGTTCGTCGATAAACTAAGGAATTTCTCGATAATGCATCGTATGGTCGAGTGTGACAAATGCCGTAACTTCGAGCGGTGATACGTATTCGTAAGTCATCGATATGGATAAGATAAATAGGATAAGTAACTTAAAGATCGCCACTATTAATTGAAATAAGAGCGAATCAAAAGTCGGAGGACGCTCAGCAGGGAAACCTATTCCATATTCGTAGATCAATTCGCAGAGTTTGCGTTGAATACGCGGTAATTTAGTGTGGATTTGAACGAATTAGATTGCTGATCATTTACGCGAACCTGACTATGCATTTTATATACTTTAACGCCAGCTCTGTGATCAAACATTCTTTAAATAACCATTCGTAACGTTGTCAATGGACTAACAACGTTTCGACCGAATGAAAGTTATTGTTAAGAACGAAATGTGTATATTTTTTAATGTTGCTACGGATGTTTTCGTTCTATAATAAACATGCATTAAATCTGGCGTTGAACTTCATTTCGAGATCAAAGTTTGTGAATGTTATAATGATCGTTATCTAGAAACTAAACAGTATCCTGAAATTTATCAGTGGAATATTGTCAGAAATATTTAGTATACAAATGTATGATTTTTTTTTATCGTTTAAATATTTTCGCCTATTGCAATCGTATTTTGATTTATCTTTTCATCAATCACGAGAAAAGAGGAGATTTTCAAGATTTTATCGTTATCAATTCACGCCGCTGAATAGTGTTTTACAAAATTAATGTAAATGTGTTTATATGTATATAAATTATAATTATTGTTATACAATACTACTTATATTTAATTACACGAGATCGACGGCAGCGTCAGGGAGAACTGCACCCATGAAACTCTAACCGGACACGAAGCAGAGAATTCTATGGAACTTATTAACGATAAGACGAAAAATATAACCTTGCAGTGGTAATTTAATTATACGACTAAACTAGTCTTGTACAGAGTTTGCGTGCGCATAGTGAATATTAAAAGAACGAAAAGAATCGAATAAAAGAAAAAAAAAAACAATATGTATGATGATGTGTGTGAATTAACAGATGCTGATGAAAAAAAACGGAAACCACGTGCCGTTTTTATATTCCCAAGAGTATCAAAGTTTAAACAAAAATATGTACTTCTCGAAACTCGTATTTCTTGAACGATATGGACACGTTGAATCAGATTTTAACATCAAAATACCGTCGATTTATCCTACGAAACCAACACAAATGAGACAACTGGTGATCGATAAATAATGAAATAGTAATATTTTAATAAGAAGTTTACCCATGTTTGCATATCTGGTATCAAATTAAACGAACTACACTCTCTATCGTATTAAGATTTATATATTTAAAAAATCGATGAACGTGATTTTTGCATTCATTTATTTGAACCGAATCAACCGGAAATATACTGTATAGGCTTCAAAAGATGTAGACGAAGCGAAAGATACGAGAGCCTGAATCGCTTATTGCTATTTTCAAGAACGACAGAGAATAAGATTCGCTATGATTTCAATAATTTTACGAATATTCGTTACACCCTCGAGATCAAAAACGAGGTGCAGGATAATCATTGTATCATCAAATTGATTAACGTCTGATAAGGTAAATACGCAAAGAAAATAGGTGGAAATTAATAAATCATTGTAAGCTACGCTAAACGAGACATTAATCACTGCTTGAAATTTGTAACGTTTTACGAATCAATTATAGCAATGCGTTGTATAATTTCAATAAAATTATTTATTACAATAAACAGCGGATAAAATAGTGTAATTTAGTCTGTCGTACCTACCTTTGAAAATATTGTATGACACGAAATTAAATTTAACGAATTTCATAAATGTTATAAACAAAATAAATACCCATATATGTGTGCATATCGATTTTAGCAAAAATTAATAACTATTATGATAAAAATTCTGGTTCTTGCGACTTCAAAGATTTAAATCCAAACAACGTTATATCACCTCCGAGGTAACTTACGACTTTCGTTATAAAAAAGTAATGTAATAAAGCGTGCTTCACTGACCTGAATAGATGACAGTTTGCAGGTGCCAAGTCTGGTGAGTAAACCCCATAGAGTAGAACTTGCTGGCACAAGTTGTAACTATGCTGCGGTCAGTTGGATGGATGTAGAGGAGTATACTGTATCCGAATTCTTCAACGCGAATGACTACAAGCGATTTGGAAATAAATATGTTTTTACGGCTTTTCTTTAGAATCTCTTATTATCCCCCACAAACTACTTAATATTATTCTTACAGATCATGCGATACTTACAGTTAGTAATCTACGGTGTATATGGCTCGCAACATCAATGTTATGGGTATTGTGGAATGATTAAGCAACATTTACAATGTGTCCTGATGTAGGCGGAAATGTTATTCGGATCGATGGGAGGTGGAAGTACGGATCGAAGGGGTGGCCATTCATTACAACCTTCGGTAGCAGCTATCACCAAGCTCATGTTACTAAACATTTCTAGGAAATACCAGGATTCTGCACATATCAGTCAAATCATATTTACATTTCAGAAATAGTTTTCTACTCGAATTAGTGGGATAAAATTTACTTTATTTTTTGTTGAATCCATATAAAACGGTAATGTCGTAATTAATGATTCTATATTAAATGTCCTGTCTGAAAACGTGTTTCTCTCTTTCCGCAACAAAAGGTACTGATCCAGGCTTGGAATGAGCACGCCTATTAGCCTCCCTAAAATAAAACAAATAAACGTTACATATTTTAAGAAATAATGTTGTAATAAATTAAATGACTTTTTCTTTAGATATTGTACGTACTTTCGTTTACTTTTCTCACTAATTGTACGTAATTCGGCTTTTGCATTATAAATGTGTTTTGGAACTTGTCTATGCCGAGCAATTCGTTTAACTTGAGGATGTGCAGCGAACTTCGTTTTCAAAGCTTCGCTATACTGTAATGCAGCCTTTTCTCTAGGTTTCAGCTACAATAATATATTTCATTAGTCAAACGAGTAAGGAAAATGATACGTAAAATTGTTAATTCTAGAGTTACATACAACGCCAAGTTTTTCTGAAGCTCTTGCTTTCCAAACACGAATATTCATTTCATCGCTACCACTCATAATATATTTATTATCAAGTGACCATGCTACACAGGTTAGTCTTTGCATACGTTTCGTATGATAAACTTCTCGAGAATGACCTTTGTTAACTTCAAAAATGCGAATCGATTTATCGTAACTACCAGCTACAAATTCTTTGCCAGTTGGCGCATAATCCACATCTATTACAGCATCAACATGATCCTTATGTACATTTACCGGTGTCTTCAATTTACGGATATCGAAAGTATATAAACTAAAAAGTAAGAAATATTAGTAAATCGTTAAGTATATTTCAAGATGTACAATATTTTTTCCGAACATACTTGTAGTCTTCATTAGCACATGTAAATGTTACTGCTTCCATAGGATTCCAGGACAATTTATTAGACTTTAATTTCATAAATACTTTACGTAAAGGACCAGCTTCTCTAGCATCATATAAGATTATACTTCGATCGCTTGCACAAGCAGCTGCAAAGTATTTGTGCAATTTTAATGTATAATAATTTTCATTAGTTTATATAATATTTCTTACCAAATAAATTTGATTGAACAGGGTTGTATTTGATGTCATATAAACTATCAACACCCCATTTGAATGTACGAATTGGTTCATTTCTGGTTTCTTCCCATAAATGACATACTTCGCCACATGTTGCAAATATAGGTTGTGTCTGATGATAGGAGATTCCCATTATCATGGTCTGCAAAATATTTGATTATAATGTTTGACACAATGTATAAAATGACATTACTTTTATTCGATATGTGAAACCTTACTTTACTGATAATTGTATTTATAGGTTCTTCTTCTTCGCCAAACTGTGGTTTCTCCGATTTCCATACTTTAATATTTTTATCATCACCAACAGTAATAAAGTGTGTGGCATTTAGACCAAATGTTATCCCTCTTACTATACCATCATGTGCCAAAAAACTACGTACACAAACTTTCTGAGCAAGATTCCAAGTTCTAACTTCTCCGTCAAAAGCTCCACTAAGAATTGTGGATAATTCTGAGGGATGTTTACGTAAACATGATACTCCATCTTTATGACCCTCCAAACTTTCAATAAAGGGTTTCGCAAATACCCTTTCTAGTTTTACTGCATTTAAGGCCCTAGTATATTCTCTTGCAGCATCAAAAGGATGTAGTGCGGGATCATAATTTCTAGGAACTATAAACGATTTATATCATTAACAAAGATCTTAAATTATAAATTATTTCTAAAACATGCAAACTTAAGTGATTACTTTAAAATTATACAAGTTAAAACTAAACTAACGTTTATGAATATCACGTTTCGTTTCTCTCAGGTATTCATCCGGATTTCTTGATAAAACTTTCACCTTCATTTTTTGAGCAACTAATCATACCATGTTACGAATGAAACAATGAAACAATAAAACATACACAATCGGAACATGTGTAGCTACGGGTACACAGTTCTCTAGTAATCTCTAGGAACTGTAGGTGTAGAAACATGTATAGTTCTCGTTAGGAAAAAATATACTCGTTTTCGCGCATCTCGGCTAAGTTCAGAAGATACTTCGGCACCATGCATTACTCTTCGACACTTTACTCGTCTTTCTCTGAACATATATACGGTGAAATAAAATAAATGAATAGTGGGAAATATTAAATAAGAAATTACTGAATATGTATGTTTAGCGTCGTAAAAACGCTTGTGTGTTACCTTTATTTCTAAAATGAGTTAAAACCCATTTGAACCAACATGCGCATAATGAACGAAAACTCAACTTCCGATAAGTATATTCTCTTGCGACAAAGACTATTTGAATATTGTAACAACTCTAGGTTTAAATTTTTTATATATATCATAATAGATTGCATAAAAATTACTTCTTTCTAAATGAAAAAACTAGCTATTTATATATAGAAGCAAGAAAATGTACTCTATTTTCGATATATCTTATTCCTTACCATTTTTATGTGCATGTTAATTTATATAATTTATTAAATTAACTAAAAGCTATAAATAAAATATTATAATCTTATAAAATACAAATACATTCCAATGAAGTATTTATTGATTTAGATATTAACTGGATGTAGAAATTCTTTTAAACAGCAATTTTTATTAATGAGAATAGAAGAATATTTTAAATTCCTCATCTTATTAAAATATAATATTCACATACTAATAACTACACTTGAATTGCGGAGATTAGAATTTGTACCTAAGGGGAAATAATTAAATAACAATGGTATGAACAGCAGTCAGTACATATCATGGTATTGTTAATAACTTTTATTTTCTTACATTATATTTTGAAAAAAAAAATAATAATAATAATAAAATAAAATAAAAATTCTTTCTGGTTCACTATGATTTATAATTTAAAATTTTAGGAAGCTGAACTAGGGATATTGCAGAACCGAAATCGTTATTATCGTTAGTGATTTAGTGTATAAAACATTCGCACATACCGACTAATGTCAGTCGTGAATAAGAAGTAACAGATTTGTCATCAACAATTGATCAGTGACAATCAAAAGTGAGTGAACTTAACATCCATGATATACGTCAAGTTCCATGACATTAAATTTAAATTAAACGTTGAATACGATGGAACAAAATTAAATTTATTAAATGATGGGAAAATCTTCAATTAACTAACCACAGTATTAAAATAAATGAAATTACGTCTTGCTCTTGAAATATACAGTTATAGATTTTGACATGAGTTATTTATAGGTATATAACCTATACGAATTGCGGGACAAAAAATACTGAACATCTTCCATCTAATATACTGTCTTGATAAATGATACTCTCACAGATATTATATGTATATACTCACACTAGTTTTGCAAAAAAATACCCCAATGAAGTATTAATAAATTGCCTAATATAATGTTTAACATATTGTTTTATTAAATGTTATTAGAGTTTGAAATTTTAATATTTTTGAATATTTCAATATTATCCTAGAACATTTTATTTAAATTACTGGTACTTGATAGTAATTATTAATAAAGTATTTATTAGTTAAGTATTATACTTAAACAAAAATTATTTATAGGATGTTTTATACAAGATTTATGAAGCAATTTAATTCCTTAAGAATTAGGCAATTGCATTCTTCGTTCATTAAATATGAAAACAAAGCTACTTCTGATACTGCATCTTCAAAACCACCAAGTCCAACCGCACATGTATTTGGTAATATTTGTTGTATATCTATGTAAAATCTTATTATTCATGTGTATAAAAGCAGATCTTATTTTATATAATTAGGGTCACCCCTTCATAAGGTGTCTAATTATGACAGAAGGGTACTAGTGTGGGTTAAACGTTACCCTAGTTTAGATAAAGTTCCAGACGAATTGTCGTAAGTAGACATAAGTTAATACCTACCTAAAATCTTTATTCTGAAAATAAAATATTATATATAATTTTGATACTAACAATAAATGATATTTTCTGTCATTTTCAACAGGAAGATTATGTTACTCCTACCTTAAAATTACATATCTATTTTCTTTTTTCTAATAGTGCAGATTGTCTACAAAAAGCTCACACTGTGGCTAGACTTCGTTTAAGCTTTATACTGGTGGGAGTTACAATAACTGGTTTCGTTATGTCTGCTATGCTTGGGAGAAAGGGTGTAGCAGCTGGAAAGGATGTATTGACAGAAAGATTGAAGTGGTATGGAGAAGTAGAAGAAAAAGCTGAAAGAGAAGCTCAAAATGCAAAAACGCAATAAAAAAGTATTTCCGTATTGTAAATATTTAAAATGCAATAGCAACATAATTATTTAGTATAAACTTGTTAGTATGATGCTATATTGCTACCATTGTTATAAATATGGCTCATATGCAAAGCAATATTGCATGAACAATCAGCTTATCTTTTCATAGTATAAAACTACAGTTTCTAAACTATTTTCAATGTACAAAATATATAAAATAAGCGTGATGTATTACAATAACATTTTCAAATATATTCTATAGGTAATAAAATTATTTTCATGAATCTTTAAATGCAGCTAAATGATTATTCAACGTATAATAAAATATATAAACTGTTAAACATAAATGTACACCATGTATTGCTCTTTGTTATTTAATTGCGATATTATTAATTAGAAAGATTGTGATTAAACAAACAAAAGGTTATCATTATTATTTTTACATTTACAAGTTGCTTATATTTATTATTTTATAAGTGCAGTGGCCAACTATATATGTTATAGTTACATTTTGTTAGGATTTCAGTTAGGTTATGATAAACAAAACTGGGAGAAACTAATAGTTGCATAAAAAAATGATATTTTCAACTATTTATAAAATTATTTACAACAATATTATACTGTCAAATTTAATGGTTTATAGAAACTACGACATTTTTCATAATATACATTAATTGTACGTTTTTTTACAACTTCTTCTACATTTAATTCTGACTGTAATAAGCGCAATGTACTTTGTTCTTTTCTCAATGCCTTAAGAAGTTGTGGAGATTCATCACCATTATCTCTTTGGGCCTTCAATTGCTTTACTTTTTCTTTTGAAGCATTTAAACATCTTGAAATAGCCAATTCTCTTTGCTTATGACCTGACTGAATTTTTTCATATAAATCTTTGCATTGTGCCTTGGGGTCAACTTGGCTCTTAAACGATTCCGTTGGAATTATAGCATTTAGCATATAAATAATCTTATCATCAATTTGTCGCATTTTTTGTAATGTATCCTGGAACAAAAGTAATAATTATTTGCATAAAATAAATTAAGGTAAACTGATATTGGAGAACATGTACAAATATAATATTAGAAATTAATCAATTTTATGCAATGATTACGTATTGCTTAAGAACTTTATGCTGATAGTACATAAATATCATAATTATTATTCAAATATTTGTATTTATTGCTTTATTGCTTTAAGAAATACCTAACCTAAATTGAAGTTAAAAAGTTGAAAATATAAGTAACACATTAAATTATTCTATCAAAATTTAATTTTTTACGATAATACTTTTACATCAATTTCAGAGAAGTTTAATTAACTGCTCAAAAATGGTTTATTGTACAAAATATTACGTAAACTAACATATAACCTTAATTATGGGTATCATCGATTACATGGAATGATTAATGCAGAAGGCGCTCATCAAAATCATATACGTTATAAATTAAATAATTAGAGGACATAAGTGGAAAGTAAATTATTTTTTACAATGCTTTCATTTATAACAAAAATACCTGAAACTCTAAAAAATCTCCACATTCTGCGCTAACGGCTGCCATTTTCTCACATGAAAATCAAGAAATGGTAAACACTACCTATCGGAAGTGATACAGATTGAATAGTTTAGCATTTCAATTAGTTTAAATGTTGATACAGCAATATTAATTAGTGTTGGCTTAATATTAATGATATCCACTATTCATTTTATCTCCTTTTTTAATTATTCAATCATATAAAATTGTTATATGACGGATTAACATTGGCGGGAGGTCCGGGACAATTTGATCTCGACTGCTCAAAATATAAAAGTTCCAAGCCTAAGTCGCTAAAAATAAGGAATTCCAATTTTGAGCGATAGATGTTTCAGATTTCAGCACTTCTGGATGCTCAAACTTAAAATTTCTTATTTTGAGCGCCTAAAATTTCTGATTTCTTATTTTTAGCGATTGAAAATCTTCATTTTTGGTATTATGAGCGACCCAGATTTGGGATTTGAGCACTTCTCGTTGCTCAAACTTAAAATTTCTTATTTTGAGCGCCTAAAATTCGAAATTTCTTATTATGAGCGACCGATATTTTCAATTTTGCTATTTTGAGCGATTAAGATGTAGAATTTGAGCACTTCTCGTTGCTCAAACTTAAAATTTCTTATTTTGAGCGCCAAAAATTCGAAATTTCTTATTATGAGCGACCGATATTTTCAATTTTGCTATTTTGAGCGATTAAGATGTAGAATTTGAGCACTTCTCGTTGCTCAAACTTAAAATTTCTTATTTTGAGCGCCAAAAATTCGAAATTTCTTATTATGAGCGACCGATATTTTCAATTTTGCTATTTTGAGCGATTAAGATGTAGAATTTGAGCACTTCTCGTTGCTCAAACTTAAAATTTCTTATTTTGAGCGCCTAAAATTCGAAATTTCTTATTTTGAGCGCTCGATATTTTCAATTTCGCTATTTTGAGCGATTGAGCTTTGGAATTTGAGCACCTCTCGTTGCTCAAACTTAAAATTTCTTATTTTGAGCGCCTAAAATTCGAAATTTCTTATTTTGAGCGCTCGATATTTTCAATTTCGCTATTTTGAGCGATTAAGCTTTGGAATTTGAGCACTTCTCGTTGCTCAAACTTAAAATTTCTTATTTTGAGCGCCTAAAATTCGAAATTTCTTACTTTGAGCGCTCGATATTTTCAATTTCGCTATTTTGAGCGATTGAGCTTTGGAATTTGAGCACCTCTCGTTGCTCAAACTTAAAATTTCTTATTTTGAGCGCCTAAAATTCGAAATTTCTTATTTTGAGCGCTCGATATTTTCAATTTCGCTATTTTGAGCGATTAAGCTTTGGAATTTGAGCACTTCTCGTTGCTCAAACTTAAAATTTCTTATTTTGAGCGCCTAAAATTCGAAATTTCTTATTTTGAGCGCTCGATATTTTCAATTTTGCAACGAGAAGTGCTCAAATTCCAAAGCTTAATCGCTCAAAATAGCGAAATTGAAAATATCGAGCGCTCAGAATAAGAAATTTCGAATTTTAGGCGCTCAAAATAAGAAATTTTAAGTTTGAGCAACGAGAGGTGCTCAAATTCCAAAGCTCAATCGCTCAAAATAGCGAAATTGAAAATATCGAGCGCTCAAAATAAGAAATTTCGAATTTTAGGCGCTCAAAATAAGAAATTTTAAGTTTGAGCAACGAGAAGTGCTCAAATTTCGGATTTTTCATCGCTCAAAATAGCAAAATTGAAAATATCGAGCGCTCAAAATAAGAAATTTCGAATTTTTGGCGCTCAAAATAAGAAATTTTAAGTTTGAGCGACGAGAAGTGCTCAAATTCCAAATCATAATCGCTCAAAATATCAAAAATGATAATATCGAGCGCTCAAAATAAGAAATTTCGAATTTTTGGCGCTCAAAATAAGAAATTTTAAGTTTGAGCGACGAGAAGTGCTCAAATTCCAAATCTTAATCGCTCAAAATATCAAAAATGATAATATCGAGCGCTCAAAATAAGAAATTTCGAATTTTTGGCGCTCAAAATAAGAAATTTTAAGTTTGAGCGACGAGAAGTGCTCAAATTCCAAATCATAATCGCTCAAAATATCAAAAATGATAATATCGAGCGCTCAAAATAAGAAATTTCGAATTTTTGGCGCTCAAAATAAGAAATTTTAAGTTTGAGCAACGAGAGGTGCTCAAATTCCAAAGCTCAATCGCTCAAAATAGCGAAATTGAAAATATCGAGCGCTCAGAATAAGAAATTTCGAATTTTAGGCGCTCAAAATAAGAAATTTTAAGTTTGAGCAACGAGAGGTGCTCAAATTCCAAAGCTCAATCGCTCAAAATAGCGAAATTGAAAATATCGAGCGCTCAAAATAAGAAATTTCGAATTTTAGGCGCTCAAAATAAGAAATTTTAAGTTTGAGCAACGAGAAGTGCTCAAATTTCGGATTTTTCATCGCTCAAAATAGCAAAATTGAAAATATCGAGCGCTCAAAATAAGAAATTTCGAATTTTTGGCGCTCAAAATAAGAAATTTTAAGTTTGAGCGACGAGAAGTGCTCAAATTCCAAATCATAATCGCTCAAAATATCAAAAATGATAATATCGAGCGCTCAAAATAAGAAATTTCGAATTTTTGGCGCTCAAAATAAGAAATTTTAAGTTTGAGCAACGAGAGGTGCTCAAATTCCAAAGCTCAATCGCTCAAAATAGCGAAATTGAAAATATCGAGCGCTCAAAATAAGAAATTTCGAATTTTTGGGTGCTCAAAATAAGAAATTGCGAATTTAAGCGCTTAAAATAAGATATTTCATAAAAATATAATGTTTCCTCTTGCTTCTATTAAAATTTGGGTCTCTATCGGACTTCATTCATCATATACAAACCGATATTAATCCACACTTTACGAATGTGCCTTCACCTTTTTTAATTAAGTGTCAACTTCATTTATGAATTTATAACAATACGACTACTAAAAAGATTCGAATGTTACTATTATTATCTTACATAAAAGGAAAGCATATGGTTTTTGAAGAACGATTGTTATACACTTGTATTTTATTTCATGCTATGGTTGTGTTGAGAGAGAATCGATGAAATAAAGAATGCGTGTATATGAAATGTTTTATTTTTTTTCATTAAACATTGTTTCGCTGGAAATTGTAGTATTTTAGTATTTATTATTAATGCGTCTAACTGTAAGGTATAGGAATTATTATACCAAAGAATATATAGTTTTAGTTTCGCAAACGTTTTATTCAGTGCAAGAAAATATTATACACAGTTTCTGTTTATTTTTTTTTTATACGTTTCTATACTATTACATTTTTACTTGAAACCCTAAGTTTTGTAAATCGTTCGCTATCACAGCTGTAACTTGCGGAGACAAAACTTTCAAAGGTGCGCGCACAGGTCCAGGGTTGATATTTGTTAACAAAGCCATCGCTATTTTCATGGTCTCGACCCAGTTACCTGAAATTTAATATTACATTTACAGAAAATGTTTCTTTCCCAGTTTTAAAAATTTGATATCGTTTTCCATGTTTAATTCTCAAATTTCAGTCACTAGTATGTATAAACAAACGAACAGTCTGTCATATTGTTTCTAAGTTAGTCATAAACAAAATGTGGCATTAATCTTTGGAATACTTTATATAAAAAGGAAGTTTAATCATTTTTACCGTGTTTTGATATAGCAATCACAGCCTTCGTCAATCGTTCTTGTTTTTCTTTCGTTTTAAGCATGTTTCCGGCTCTTCCTTCGGTAAAAGTTTCAAGCGCGAGTTCCGGCAGCATGTTTATGCTTGTTGTTATAATTGAATCCATTCCCAATGTACAGGCAGCGCTTATTAGCTAAAATAAATAAAATTACGTTATTTCAGGTAAAACGTCATTAACTCTTTCAGTGCAAAAGCCGTACGTCCTCGCTTATCTATTCATGTACATATGTATACGAAAGGCGTATTTATACGCCTGGTAAATTTTAAGGTTTCGAATAAAAATTAATTCAACTTCGATTATAATTTGTGTTTCATTGATTTTAAGCACGACGTAGTCAAAGGATTAAAGTATATTATTTTTAACTGTATCAGATTATTTAACACGTTGACTGGCACAGTGAAAACGGACGTGTGTAGTCAGACACGTTGAAATCCTAATTATTAAGAATATAATCAACTAATTCTCAAATTTTATTTTATTATTATATTTAAGGAATACACAGTTGTCTTTTTTTTTCGATTAAATAAGGAGTGGAACGTACCTGATCATTTCCAAGGAATACAACGAATTTTTTGTTATTAGCATTCAACGCCTGAGTACCTTCTTCCAAGTTGGCACTTGTGAATTTTATTCCCACGAAGGTTGGAATTGTCTCACCAAGAGATTCAAGGAATTGTCCCATGTGTACTGAAAACAGTTGTATTCAAACAGAAATATCTCTTTAACCCTTTCGCCATGGTTAGAAAATTTGCTTTTTCTAATAGAAATGAAGAAAACCTATGGTACATTTTTAGGAATTTGAAAGCTTTGGAATCTTATACCTTCATAAATGTAGAACTAATCTAGAATTCTTATACCCGAGCGATTATTTTTTCGTGAACGTACGTATACGTTCTTTTAGAAGTGAAACGGTTAATGGTCCATAAAATAAAATACCAACTGGTATGTAGTAGCTTTTACTTTGTAAATAATTCCAGTTGTTAGCTTACCATTAACGTGAGTAAATACTGGAATATGGTAATAAAGAAGTGGGGTGTTCGGAGCCGCAGAGCCAACCATTTTTAAGTATTCAGCCAATTGTTCCGGTGTCGTCGGTTTGAAGTATAATTCTGGTAGACAAAGTATGGAATCTGCTTTGATGCTTTCAGCGTGTCGTGCCTTGAAGACAAAGTTACTACAAGGATGTTGACCATAAGCAATACGAGATTATTTATCATACACCGTATTAAATTATTGTATTCATATTAATTTTCACAGAAATCTAATTTAACGAGGACGATCTTATTTAGTCGCCTGCGAATAATATTGGTGTTTAAGAATTTGATCAACAAGAAAAGCTAAATGTTATAAAAATAATATATTATGTATGCTGGAAATTAAAATGATAAATTCGAATGATTTTCTATCGTTTTAACTTGACACTCAAAGTGTTATCTACGTTGCAATTAACACTAGAACTACCACAACCAGACAAAATGACGGTTTAAGAGTCTTAATCTTAAATCATAAAATTTAACAAGATGCTTTTGTTAAAATGTATGTCAACTATTTTCAAGATAAAGACTTCCTACATATACCAATGTATGTTTTTCTATTTTATTTTCAACCTAAAAGTAAATTTCATGTACTAAGTAATTAGCAATTAGTGGATAGGTGATTAATACGTTATAAATTATAAATTATTAATACTGTAAGTGTAAATAAACCGTCGATAGTTCTAGCATTAAATCAGGTACCTCTTTCAAAATTTAATTATTAGATTAATGTTGGTATTCGTTTCCACTTGCTATGTAAGATTTATCGTATTTAGTAAAGATATTATTCACGTACAAGTTCGAGGACGTCTGGTAAAGGTGCACCTCCTACTTGAACCATCAAGTGTTGCTTTGTTAATTTTACAGCGTTTGCCCATGCTTCAGTGACTAACTTTCTTTCAGTTAGGGACAAAGATGTTCCTTCCCCGGTTGTTCCATTTACTATTAATGAAAAATTGCTGTACATGCGATAATGTGTCTACAAAACATTATTTTTGTTGTTAAACTCGTTCAAATTTGATAAGTTTCACTTGTTACATTCGAAAGATTTTCGTTGTTTCACGTTGATTTGAATTATCATGGATAGTAGTTTGTAAAAGTGTAATTAGGATACAATCTTTGCTTACCGAGAATGCCGGTGACTTTTTTCGAGGCTAAATAATTAGCGTATTGCGGTATAATTGATAAGTTTAGGCTCCTTGAGCTAAAATAAAACGATGCAAGTAATTTAATTATAATTGAACATGAAATTTTATAGTTTGGATCATAAGATTTAATGGAATTTAATGGAATTTCAAATGTTGGAATTCAGAACACATTTTAATATTACATTATAAATTAGATTAAATATACTTATGTATCTATATTTTATTAACAATAATATACTTTCGAGACCATTTAATGTTCAAATAAAAATCAAACTTTTATGAAGAAACAATAAGATGGCTCATATTAAATATTAATGTGTTTCTTTACTTTTACAGAAGAATAATTTGAATATTTTGATAGAATGTAATATCTTTAGCTTTGAACCGTTCTATGAATAATTTTTGTTTAAATAATTACCTGTCATTATTAAACGGAGAAAACACGGGGACGATGAGCCCTCTAAATGTGAACGGTACTTTCTATAATTAAAAATTAATCAAATTTATCGTTTAAAATATTTCACGTTTAGTAATAACGCAGATAAGAAATTTCTGATGTGTTCACAATCACATTTATTATTAGTACGTACATAGAAATTAATCTTATATTGGTAATTTTTCCCATATACTCAATTAATTCTATATGTTATTATATTTATTTTGAAATAATATTGAAATTGAAATTGTATATCACCTAAAAATGAACAAAAGTACACTTCTATAGTACAATTTCAATTTTAGTATATTTTTAGAATATTATATGTATTGTATTAGGATAGAGATACGCTTATCAAAAGCGTCAACGAAAAGTAAACAGTTGACCAATATTTTTCTCTGCCAAGAAATTATTAATTCAATAATAATATGTTTCTGCAATAACAATAATTTGATGATTTGTTAGAAATAAATCGTACTATTCACATTATATTCAATTTCACAAAGTATCAACACTATGATAGTTTATAATATTAACAAATTTTGTATATCGACAGAGATATTTATTATTAGTATAGATCTATCACGATCAAAACAATATTTGCAGATTTTATCACAGAAATAATATAACCAAGAGGTATTGTTCGTAAATTATTAAGTAGGATATTATGAAATATTTAAATAAAGTGGATTTGATTTTGGTTAATTCAAATTAATCTATATGCAAGTTTATACGTACCGGCATTGTAGAGTACGAGGTGAACTTCTGCAGAAGTAATTTGTATACTGTATAAAGTTCTCGCGAGAGGAATATTTTTACCGTGGCTCTGATAAGATTGCCACTGTCACATATCAAACATTACACGTTGCATGATTTTCGATGTTTTAAATTTTCCATTTGTTACAGTGTTCTGTTAATAATCATACACAAATAATTTTCTTAATTACCTTCACACGCAATGATATTGATATCTTCTCTAAATAATTTTTAAAATTGCATACGTGGAATATACACTGTTAAACAAATTTCCATATTTTTATTGTTCTTCTTATATATTTCCTACAGAATGTGATACTGCAAGATAAAGAATAATATTGTCTTATTTAAATAAGCTTATCAATATTATTTACTAAAAATGTTAAGATACTGAAATTACAATTTTTCACTTTATTAAGGAACCAATCACAAATGATTATATCTACTATTTTCATGAAAATAGATTTAATACAATAAATTTTTTTAATAATAAAGTGCATACCCCAAAATAATGAAATGAAATATTTAATCTATTTAATATATTATTTCATGTATATTTTCGTTAGTAAATCTTGAACACGGATATTTATATAATACTCTACATTTTATTTATTATAAAATCCCGGCATGAAACCTGATTCATTTTATTAACATAATATTCATATATTTTATATTTAAGATAAGGTCAATACAAAAACCACCATCGTTATTTATAAAAATGCTTTTTATGTTTATTTACATGTAGACTTTTTCCTTCAACAATGCCAATGATATATTAACACAGTATCGTAGTGATAAATTATATATATATATGTATATGTATAAGTTTCAAGAAGGACATACTTTTTTTACGGGTACTACGTGTATCGTTTTCCTTTCTTCTGTATTTGCATTACATGTATCTTTGCTCGTTAAAACAAGAATGAATACTACTCGAGAGTTTATATAACAACGCCAAAGAGAATTCTATGTGTATGTAATTATTATCCGCTACTCGTACAACGTCGTTCGTTTCTCTTTTCTTCATTTATTTCGAGTACAACGAAACTTGTATCTACGACGCGTTGGCTCGTAATTAGTAAAAGAATCGTTACGTTTTTTTTTTTTTCAAATATTTATTCCTTCTACATTCGTACTTTTCGATACCGGACGAAACGTCGCGGTGAACACGATTTAACAACTACTTATAATAGTACTCGACTCGTTTTGGCGACTTTTCTTTGAAATAAATATATTTTCGTTTACACTTATAGGGAAATTTTTCTAACGTATCTTCCCTCGCCGTTAGCGTTAACATTATCGTAATAATTACTTATTTCTCGGTTGGTTTTATCTGTATGCACTTACGTCGAACTTTGTAATGAAGAATCGATCAATTTTTACAAATTAACGCACACGAGAATGTGAAATTTATTGTCACTTGAACCAAAGGTTACGGTAATACTGATGCAAATTATTGAATTTTGAAGAATACTAGTGATAATCAAGCTTTCGGAAGTCGCATGAGAATGATATAATTTTTTTGGGAAACGCGACTCAGTTTCTGACACAAAACTTATGATACAAATCGAATTTTTAGTTCAAAGATCGACGTGTTTTTCGTGAGACTGTTGTGTTTTATATGTTTCTCCCAATGTATTTATTACCTAATACAGTGTCAACGCTTATGTAAGAACGCCACAATAGATATCAAGTGGTGACGTAACCAGGAGATATAGTTCATTTATTAAAAAAAAACTGTCCAATTTTTCAAAATATCGAAAACACTGATTGTTAACTGGTACTCGAATTTCAAACGTTAAATTGTGTCTTATTAACAATAGGCGTAAAGTATTAAAAAAAAAAAAATTCAAAGCATTCGAATAGATGCAATAAGTACCAAATTTAATATAAATTTTCTTATTTCGTTTTCAAATTTTGTATTTTGGCACTGTTCGCAATGAATATCAAGAAATACTTAAAAGAAACGATGTACATTGTCTTTAATACAGTAATAATAATTGTATAAAATGCTCATAATTTAATTAAAAATTTATTAACTCATAAATTTATTACCACACACAATGAGGTACAAGTATTGTACAAAATTAACCGAATAATTATCATATCTTGGTAACGGTTCTAATAAATTTTAAACTATTATAAAAAATTATAAAACATATTTATACATTTTTCTCGTGCGTACGATATAGGTGTCTTTCTTTCTAAGAAATGGAAACAGAAGATAATTGAAATTTTGTGAGAATGCATGATTGAATTATTTACTTCTTCCGGCTGATTGCGCCACCAATCTTGTTCGACCGATACCGAATCGATCACATCATATTCAATTTAATCTTCCGCACACGCGACGGTTTAATTTAATTTACTTACGATGCACCAAATAAAGCAGTCGATAAGAATGCAATGGAAAACGTATCACATTAACTTTCACACACATACATACCAGTGTACTTGCATGCGAGCGTGTACGTATGTATGTACAAGGCTAAATAATACATATACGTTGATACATGTGTGTATATCGTAAAAGTCACACTTAGGAAAAAGACATCTCGTGTATATGTAATAATTTGGATAGATAGATGAACCGCGGTGACCGGACCAGCCTGGTCACGCAACAGGAAACATTTTCTTAAATCCCTTTCATTTTTCCTCTATCAACGTTCCTTTTATTATTACTATTTTTCTTTTTATTTATTTATTCGTTTCGACACTGAATTGCACCCCGTACAAAAGTGTAGTACATCATTCATAGCTGGTGAAATTAACGCGTGCGACTTGATTCGACAACAATTCCTGTTTCAAATTATTTATCTGCTCGTGAGTAACAAATGGAACCACCGATATTTTATGCGCACTTATTTTCAAGCTGAAAATGAATAAATAAACAGTAAGCCTTTATCCTGATAAAAATTAACGCATCATTTAATAAAAGCGTCTTAATCAATTTTCTGATTTAATTTAAGAAATCCTCGAACCAGTCGTTTTAATTCGTTCGGTAGTTCTGGCGTTGAAATGATGAAAATTTCACCCGTCTAATAAGGAAATGCTTAGGAACAAAATTGTTCATTTTCACGACCTCACCACAATCGTTTAAACAGGACACTTATTTTTCGTTACTATCATGCATTACGTATACGTTTATCTCGCGTCGAATCGGAGGTAACCTTTGACTCGCGTGTTAATTAATCTCGGAACGTAATAAACGATGATATAAGTATCGTTTTGTTATCGAATCATTCGGTATAGTATCTAATTGTAAGATCTAAACGCATGCATGCATAATACATATCCATACGCAGCTACATTCTCACGTAACGGACGCACGTACACGCGTCGATGCGTATAGTTTATCCATTTGTGTATCATTTACGTGCGAACGTGTACATAATGTATCCATTTAATGTAACAGCTATCGAAAAATCACGGATATGTACAATAGAGATATGCCCGATCTATACAAGGTACATACGCTTCATTTCTCGAATTCGATTCGATCAAAAAGGATATTTTCTTTTTCTTTTGCCAAACACGAATGATCATAATGATTATTTAGAATGGTTTGAAGTGGTCAGAATTTATGTTCATTTTGATGATGATAACTTTGGATACTTAACCCTTCCGCTACGGTCATCTGTGTACGTTTGTTTGCTAAATTGTTTAATTTAATATATAAACGCAAGTGAAATAATTTTGTCTGGACAGTTAGATTTGTAAAGTTGTAGTTTTGGAATAGGTAGTTTGTATTTAATTGTTATTTGAACATTATTCTATTGAATGCCATGTTATTGAAGTACAAAGATCTTTGTGTGTCGTTCTTAGTAACGAAAGGGTTAAAGCCTTCGTGACCCCTATTTTTATAAACAGTACTGTTCAAAGTTGTTTCGTTAAAAAATTTAAACAGTATCCAATTGGATAAGTGTTGCAATTTTTCAACAGCATCATTTGGAATCTGAGAATCAGCTGATTAAACAATAGGGTTAAAGTAAAATTGTTGTTATAACAAAAGATAAATACGGAAGATCTATTCAATCCAATTTGGAGCATTTTTATCACATTTTTTTTTTGAATAACTAAAGGCAATAAAAAACAAAATTGGGTTTAACGAAAGCGTAATGTTTTTGGAGTTAATTGTTATAATTTAGTATTGTGTGTTTTAACCCTTAATTACCACGGCTTGGAATTAGAAATGTAACATTTGTTCTATAATTTTTATTCTTATCTTTTACATAAAGTAATAAACATTGGATAATTGTTACTGCTATCTACTTTAGAGTCGGGAAACATTTCCCATGGTTCCTATAGGATTAATCATTTTCAGCCAAGTATTGCCACGTGGGAAAATTTCTATTAAATGTACCAGAATTAAGAATTCATTAAATTTGGATTGCCAAAAATTTTAATCATTTCTCCATTTATACATCTCCAATTTCATATCTCGATTGTCGTGTTCGGATTTATGCCGTCTAATAAGGCTTGATTATTTTCATTTGTACAGCAATTTTGGAAGATGCTTTAAGTCATCGGAGCCATTTTTCGAAGTAATACGTAATTATTACTTTGTGACCCATTCGTTAGCTTTATTTAACAATCTTGATATTATCAATTTGTAAGATTAGAAATGATAATAGAACTTAGATTAGCAGCGAGTGCTTCAATTGTAAACATATTCAGTGTAATTAGTAATTATACCACAATTTTTCCCAAAATTTTCATCCGACAACTAAAAGAAAAATATCCACGCTACAAAACTACTCGTCGCAAATAAAATATTTCGAACAAAATTATCTTATTTATTTTTGGGTGTTGAGTTAAACGATTTAGTATACAAATCCATGGGAACATTTTTAGACAACGACCATCGTATCTAATGGGTGAAAGCTTATATTTAACTATTTTTCTGGGGAAAAAAATACGTGAAAACCTTGAACGGTACTATCTATAAAAGATTCATCAAACATTGCCAAGTATAGCAACGTTACTTTTTAAACACCCTGTAGATCTCCATGGAACATTACTTCTAGAAATGAAAAGTTTTCGTCCACGGTACAGTTTCAAGCGGATGGAAGGCAGAAAGCGTTTAAGAGATTTCGCAGCGTACGTCGAATTAACTCGCAGAATTTGATCGCGTCTTTTTTAATCTCATCGAATATCGATATCGAGCCGCTCGGTCTTGTTTCTCTTCGTCCAAATGGATCTTTTTTCATCCTCAATCGTAATATCGTTATCGACGAAAAGAAACTTAATACTGCATCGTTTGCGTTCAAAAATGGCCATTCGGTGCTCGTTCGAAAATATGCTTAATGATTATGGTCCCAAAAGTTTTAAGAAGTAGTCCTTTCGTTAGCTTCCGTCTTATAAATATATCTTCAACAAATGTTTCGGCATCAGCCGTATAGCAACGACTTCCAAGCATCGACGTCGTCACGATCGTTAAATTCAATCAACATTTGAGAAAATCATTATTTAAACTTTTCGATCAGCGAAACGAGAAAACGTTCTGGCGTTCAAATCATTCAATATTCCAAACGAAATTGCGCGACGACGAAATTTTTGACCGAGTAGACGTTAACGATTTCAATTTTCTTCCGTTCTCGCGACGCGAATGCTTTTGGAACGTTTAATTAATTAACAGCAGTTTTTAATTCGCTAAACTACCGTTCTTAGTTATAAATCTGTTTTTGCCCTATAATTCGAAAGACGTCCGTTGTAGTCGATGATATTCTCGATGCGGGGGTTTTGTCCGAGACTCAAGGAGCATCGATATTAACAATAACAATTAATAACATTAATTATCGTTATTAGTAGCCCTTGTTTTGCTCGTATGTACACAACGTTCCGTGATACTGCTGTAAACTACGTAAATACTGTTTTGGTATATAAATGCGATTTTCTTGAACTATATTTAGTCGTTCATTAAAAGTCTTATCTTTTCCATGCGAGACGATGTTACATGATTTTTTGTATTCTTAAGTGTAAAATAAAATTCAGGTTGGGAAGTTGATGCAAGTGATGTTAAATAACATATTGAATTGACATATTAGCGAATATTATATGAATACTTACAGAAATACATGTCTCTTATCTAAGTAAGTATTTATATAATATATCATACTTCGGGTTTCTTGTACTTATACTTTTATATTGTAAGCACTGTAAAATGTATTTCTTTATTATTTTATTCCTTCTCATTATTTTTTTTTTTTTTATCGTGGACGTGATATAAACAAGATCAGAGTTTAGCTGATGAATTTTGATATGTAAGTATTGGAAAATATGGAAACGATATTTTTTGCCACGCTGTATGATTTTAGCAGAATTTTCATAAAATTGAATTGGAAAGAAAATTGTTTTTCAAAATATTAAGGAAAATGTAGATAAATTTTAATAAAATTAATACTGCATAAAATCTTGGAAACATGAAATGGAAAATAATTAAAAGAAATTGACAGGTTTTTTCACATGTTTTTGACAGGTTTTTTTCATTATCAAAAAAAAGAGCGTATATAGAAAATAAGTTAACTCTAACTATAAAATGAGTGTCTATAACAGTACTAAATAAATATTGTTTATTTGCATTTCATAAATCAATTTATAAATGTACTTCCCATATACATTATCATATTTAACACGTTGTACTGATAACAAATCATATTCTCATAAATGAACATTCAAATTTAGTTTTAAAATGAACCAAAACTCCTACTGAATCTTCTGTGTCCACAGAACTTACGGCAAAAATAAATTACATTAGCCACAAACTTATTTACAAAATTAGTACTATCAATTTAAATTCTCTTGCGGCAGATCATGTGCACATATAGTTCTTGTTAAAATACAATATAAGTCATCGTTTTTATTTAAAATTAGGAAAGATTTGTTTTCAGTCGCCAATTGTTGAGTTTCATTTTTGAGCAAATCTTGTCTGTATCCATTTGGCCAACTTTCGGTTGAATCTATTTATGTCAATAGCTTGTTCTAGGATATGTTGTATTCGAATAACCGATGAAAATGTGAATGTAGGAAGGTGTATTCAAAAATATAGTATAGAGCTCAGTAACGTCACGAATTTCTTTTTTTTTTTTGCAGAATCTATTTCTACTTATTTCTCGATACGGTATCAGAAAATTATTAAATTTTCTTTGTCGTATTTATTCTTGGTAATGAAATTCGATTAGGAATTATATTATAACAGTGAATCATGATAGTGTTTGTACTCTGCAAATCTTTGACCTTTTCAAAATTTATATTTTTTTTATAGTAAATATTAATCAGTGCATCGATACAATTTGCATTGCAAAGTAATTAATCAGTAACAAGAAAAATAGAAATTACAAAAGTATCTTAAAGAAATATCAATGACGTACGATTAAAATTTACAAATACTTTCTTGACTCACTTTTCAGTTTAAGAACGCGATAGATTTTCATAAAAAATTTCACGAAATTCTAGAATAATAAAAATATATCCGATCTCATTGTTAGTCGAAAGTCAGTCGAGGTTTTTCGAAACTATAAAACACATTTAGGATAAGTAAGTACATGGAAGACGAAGGGTAATCTGTTCGTGACGTCCCTGGCCAGTGATAGATTTTCTGTCATGTTTCTCGCTAATCGTTCGTACCTATCGTACATAGAATTACACCGAGAAAATTAGGCGAAAGGCTCCGATAAAAAAATCGAAACCGAGTAGTGGTGCACTGTCCTTTTAAACGATCGAAACGTGTTTAACCCCTTAACGCCGGACCACTCTTCCTTAGAGAGAACAAATTATTTTCTGTAATCGATGAAATCATTTTTTTTAGTAATTATAATACATCAGAGTCAATTTAGAAAATTAGAGAAATTTCTGCCCTTGAATCATCCACCATCGATTTTATACACGAATCATAAAAATGTATCGTACGTTAAATTAAACGTTAAAGGGTTAAAAGCGACGAAACGATCGACACTCCTTGGTCTCGTATTTATAATCTATAAGTGTATTTACTCGTTCAACAGTCCAAGGGATAAAGGGGACAGCGACTGTAAAAGTAACATCGATCTATTATTTCTCTTATTTTTCTCTTTAGTATCAACAATATATAATAAATATTACTCGTGAGTAGCAAGACTTTACGCGCGTTAAACATCTCCTGTCTCGTTACAGAAAGTCTGATCGTATCGTTCGATTTAGATACAACAACTGAGAGGATGATATAATTATGTACAAACGTTACCCGCAGCTGCTTTCTGATAACAAACGAATGATAAATAATATCTCTGTAGTGTACAGCAGGCTAGCAGGAATTGTTTTGCGATATCTGTGCGATCGCAAGGATTATGGGAATAATGGTGTCTTCTTTCGTCTTAATAAAGTTTCTCGGCAACAAGTAACGTGCTTCTTAACTTTAACATCATTGCGATTCCGTGAAGTTAGTCCTAGAATGAATTTTCTCGTTAAAATACCGTCGTTCGATATTATGGACAAGTTCAGCGTCGTATTCGTAAAATAATTCCGATACACTGTACTCGAAAGTGTACTTTTAAGCATATATCGATGATAGAGCTTGACTAGACGTGTTCATTTAATTCGTTCTTAATCCTCGAACGACGAAACCGGGTCATTCATGATTCAACCATAGAAAACGTGTACCACGGTATTTTCATTCCAATACAATTTCAAAACGCAAAAACTTCGTATATTAGGACGAAAAAATATTTAACAGAATGTTTTGAAATTTAAAAAATGGCTTAAAACAATTGAAATTTAAAATATTGAGGTGTCAGCTCTCTCCATGGTTCGTCGTTCGAGGTTTAACGTTATTTCGGTCTACACGAGAAGGGAATTTCTGAGAGTGGACAACAACAAGGTTTCTAACGAGGAATCGTAAATTTGTGCATAGTAATAAATCGTTAACAGGTTCTTTCAAATACTTATTATGCCTCCTTCCCGTTTCTTTTTATAATTATTACACTTTCTGCGAGATAAAGATCATACAGTCTTTTGTATAAATAAGAATACTGTTCAAACGAGATTACTTACTCACGCCTGAAACGCGATATTATTAGAAAGAAAAATTGAAATAAATTAGTTATTGTCATCGAGCACGAAGTCTTTTCTCACAGATATAAGTAAAAATAAATATTTAATGAATTTTACACGTTCGTCATTTTAATTCGCAATTGTTCACGAAACAAATAATGATACAGATGTATTCTTATAAACGGGAAATCGGTATTCACGACTGCATGATTGCTATGCGTTGTCAGAAGTTTGAGTAGAATGAAAGAGAATTTTCACAGACGTGTCAGGTACTTAAAGTCCAAGCATTAATTACTCGAAGGACAAGTAAGTGTTTATAAAAAGGAATCAGGTCCCGTTGAAAGATTAGATTTTCATACGAGAAATTGATATTTTGGCTTCATCTTCAAACTAAAATTAATCGATCGCTATCTTGTAATTTTGAAGAACTTACCGAAGCCTTTGTATGATATTGTACACGATGATACTTTAATAAAGTATATGCTTTAAATATAAATATATATATGTATATTAAAATATATCGTTTGTATTAAAAGGTACATATGTATATAATGTGTAAAAAAATATGGAAAGTAAGTTCGTGTTAATATAACGAAAAGAATGAATTTAATTAAACTAAAGTTCGAGATTAAAAACTATCTTTTTTGTTGTATTCTTTGGAAATATAGGTACTTAACCCTCGAACAACTTCAGTATACATTTTCAATTTAATCAAAAATGCATTAATCAAATCTAATAAAATTAAATAGTTTAATTACTATCATTTTCTAAAGGTTGATTTTTTCCCTTAAAATGGCAGAAATTGAAACTTTTCTGTTCTTTTCTGTTTAAAATTTGAATTATTGTTATTATTAAAATGTATGAAATTCTACTTGCTTTAACAAATGCCTATTAACAAGTGTATCATTTTTCATCACAAGCGTGTTATTCGAGGGTCATCTGTACTTTGGGAGTCATCCAACTTAGAAACTCCAAATTTCCTTTAAGGAACTGATTTCCTCGATCGTATATAAAATCTTGATTTGTACGTTCAGTGACTAGAAAAGTGTGATGATTGTGAGATTCGAGATCATCGAAGACACTGTTGTAAAACCCGTGTCCGAACTTAAAATTAAATAGGAATTAAGCTTGTTGTGCTCAACGATGCAAACAATTGTACGTATACGTAGATATACGCGATGATTTGTTGATCTAAACTCGATCGACCAATATGCCCACAAAATAACGACGTGATTTCATTCGAATGGTATTGAACAGGATTGTTTGAACGTAATATAGCTCGTTTTGCTTTCTCGAAGCTGCTCAACTGCACGATTTTACGTCCAATCAAACTCCGTCTTAACCGATTAGATTAATTACTAACATCAGCTTGTTCTCGAGCGACGAGTTAAAAGATCGTATCCGTCTAAGCAGTGTCGAGGTTAGACGTCCATACGTTTACTTATACCTTTCAAAGCGACACGAAGGATACTCGAAGTATCGTAAAAGTACCGATTAAAATTCCGTCCGCCTACGTATCGAACGCAACGATCCGTTATGATTTACGACTGATTTCTCCGAGTGGCGAAGATCGATGATATCGACGTCGCCCGAGATTGCCACTATGACTTCCACATCCTCAATTTCCGCAAGGATACTTTCTTCAAGTGAATGGCCGCGTTCAGAATGTCAGACTCGCGGGTGTCTTCTCCGTCGGAATGAACTTCTCTTCTGCGACCAGGCATCAGCAGACGATGTCTGAGCCCTCTGGACGTTGGATCAGAGAGCGCCTCGGAGACAGGCATCTTCTCTTTGCTTGAACCAGGCAAGGAAACGGATCTTCCCACGGAGAATCCTTTGCTAATTCTGTCCAAGGTGGCTGGTAACAGGTGGCGTCTCGGTATCGCTTGCTCTCTTTCCCTCAGGATAAATCTTCCTAGCGTTTTCCAAAAAGCCTGGGTGCTGTAAACGTTCTCGTCGTCGCGCAACACTCTCAACTGTCGATTGCCGCTGCCAACGGCGCCCGTGCCTCCCCATTCGAGTTCCTCGACCAAAGCGAACTTCATAGGATCCTCCATTCGCCTGGCTTTCACCAGAGCCTGCGCCAGAACGTCTTGAGCGGAACTGCTCACCGGGACACGGAGTATCGCGTACGGTATATCCGGTGAAACGTTGTAGATGCAGACCAAGAAGGTGTCGGCTTCGTCCCAAATGTGCGTGGACGTGTCTCTCTCGGAGTCGAGCTTCGAGTGACCGGCTGTACTTCTGATGGAGGCTAACCAAGCTCTGCTGCTGGGATCGTCTCCCACCCTCTTCAACAAGAAACGTCCTTGTCCCTTCCATAATGCTTGGGCTTGCAGAGGATGTTCCGTCGGGTCTAATACGCGCTGAGTCGGTAACTCCTCTCTGTCCCGTTTCTCCCAGCCACGAGAAACTTCCTCGACCAGGATGTACTCGTCGACGCGATCCGGAGATATTCCGGCCTTCTGAAGGGCTTGCAACATCACTTCCTGCGTTGTGCTCTCCTGGGTGACTTTCAGAATGGTGTACGGTTCGTCGGGTATCACGTGATAAACCATCAGGAAGAACATTCTTCTTTTCAACGTTACACCGCCCAATCCGGGATCCACGGTGGTCAATTTTTCTGGCTCCTTTCCTGCCGACGGGCGTTTCGACGATTCCTTGTGATCGCGGCAGCAAGTGTTATAATCGAGACTCTCCTCTTCCAGGCGAGAGTAAATGAAGAGGGTCGACAGTGCTAACGGTTTGTTTTTACAGGAACGCAAACGCACGTGCCTGTATCCGGGTCTTAAACACTTCAACGGTATGACTCTTTGAGCGATCAAATGATGAGAGCTTGCTTCGACGATGCCCAATCGTAGAAAGGCGAGATCTTTGAACATTACTTGGAAGCAAAATTTCTCGTTCCAAATTGGATTAAGGGCGTTGTTCTGTATCACTTTCGTTTTATGCTTGGCACAATCGATCGGAATGCCGACTAGTTCGATCTCGACGTAGGTGCTGGCAACGAAGTTTGTCGGAGAAACATATTGGCCAGAAATGATTGAGAGGGTCAGGTGCGCCGAGTGCAGCCCATCGAATTCCTTGTCCCAAGGATTGAAACGTCTGAAAATCAGTTTTACAATTTGGTCGAAGATATATTTAACGCAGGCGTCGGCAACCTATGACCCGGGGGTCATCAAGTGACCCATTTGATAATTTCAAGTGACCCACTTGAGTTCGTCAAATAAAATATAATATATAAAAGTAAATTATAAAACATAAACACGAAACAAAGACTTTGAGATAATATAAATAATAGAATAACATTTTTATTTGATTAGAAATTTGCAGAAACGAACATAGGCGAAATACAGCGAGATTGTCCGAACGAATCTTGTGTAATTTCTTACCTGTACATCATATGACCTTTGTCCCACATTACTGATGGTTTCCTGACGTATCCGCATTGTCCATTTTGCTCAAACATAGCTGCGTTCAAGTTTAATCCTGCATCGTCGGTTTGATAATTGAGTGCTACCATTTGAATTCCAAAGGCCCAAAATATTACGGGGTTGAAGTTCGTCGAATCGATACGCATTCCAGCTGGATATGTTCGAATCAATTGTGTTTCAGCATGAGCAACAACTCCCAACGGTTGTTTCCTACAGATTTTCTTCGCTGTACTTTCATTCAATGATGAACATTGGAAGCAAGCTGGAACTCCACGAGTGGACCTGAAATAATCGATGATTTGCGTTCAATTATATGTTTGTATTTAATTTGAAACAATTGTTTTTTAAACATTCTAACTCTTTGGACTCGTATAACGAATTTCAAATAACGAATAATCAGAAAAATATATAAAATATGAAAATTGAATGGTTATATGGAAGGAATATTATATTTGAAAATATACATATTGAAATCTGTGGTATGACATAAAAGAGAAATACAAATAGAAATACAAAATATAATATCAAAGATTTAAAATGTTAGAAGTAGTTAATGTAGTATAATCGAATACACTGTAATGATATCTAACGGTTATAAAGAAGCTCAACTTTTGCAAACTAAAATTTATTGAAGACCTATTTTCTAAATTGAACAGTAAAATATCAAAAGTTCTCCACTTTGCATAACATTCTGCATCATTCGCAACTGCTTCACGTAGCATGCTAATAAGATAACCTTACAGTGAACAAGCGTAGAATATGAATGAACTATAGGGCGAATTTGAAAGTTAAAGTAATATGGTATCTATTATTTTGCTTTACTCGATTTCGAACAACTTGAATTCTGAACTTAAGAGGTGTACAATCATTTGTGATTCTTGTTACATGCACGTAGAATCACGGAGTTTTCATTTTTCCAACGAACTAAATTTTATTCACCCACAGGTGATGTCCGATGAAATTTAATATTGTAAAACACACGTTCTTGTTTGCTCGAGATACAATGTACTACGTTCTTCCAAAAGATTGCCCTATATTTAGTAGGGGTTTAAGCATCTCAAATTACACACCACCCTCGTTTATTTTGAAGACATTGCCCTGTCCGATTGTCATGATGCCCGACCTTGTTCGTATCATAAATGATGAGTAAGGAATACGATCAAATTCGAAAAGCACATAAATTAAGAGTAATTTTTAAGAACGGTCGCATAACTTAGAATCAGAGTAAAATAGTGATTACTTATATAAAGTGACTCGTTAATGAGTAGTGTCATTAACCAGTCACCCAGTGTTTCATATTGATATGTTTCTACAACTAGTTTCTACAGGTGTTTATAAACAATTCGAATCTATCCCGACTAAGTTCGAGTCTACCTACCTAATCCATCTAACTTTAAACGATCAAGTTTGTAATCTGAACGATTAATGCATAAAACGAACCTAAAGAGATTTTCAATATTGCTGCCACCGCTAGCTAACGATGCCGACGTTGACAGAGACTGTGGTGATCCTGATGGAGCACCTATACTGGTAGCTCCTATTCCAGCTATGCTGTGCCTCTGAACCGGCCCAGTGTGTGGTTGATGGCGCGTCTTTCCGGTTGCGGTGGTTCCCGGTGTCGTGTTCAATCCACGGAATTTAATAGCTTGCAAGTAAATCACCAAGTCCGAGAGTTCCTTGGCAATTTGGCTACTTTGCTTCTGTGACTTATCGTCGACCGCGGAATCTGACTTTAATCGGCCGTGGGGCACCTGCGTTCCGCCCAGGTACCTTTCGTAACTGGAAATCGAGTTATCTGAAAGGTAAAAGTTCCCTGTCAGATTTGTCGTTAATAGTAATTGCTTCATTTGGTTAATCTCATCTGCTCGGAGGCTAATTCGGTTTGCTGCGATGTAATTACAATGCGGTGTGTAAAAGGAATATCGGGTTGATTAAGTTGGGTGGGATACCCTGAATATATCAGGGTGATCCATAACATCGATATAATAATCTTTATTAATATAGTTATCAATTATTTATTATACTTAATCAAGTTTGCAATTTTTATCACATATTGTCAGAGTATTTACTTTTGCAGACACGTACATATAACTTTAAGAAAGACAGTCGCATCGGTGCCTGGACAGGGTGTATTTGTGTAAACAGGTTAATTAAAGTGCGGCAAAATTGCTTTCCACTGTTTGCAAAGTACATAATTCAAGTTTGCGATCGATAAATGACGAGATAAGAAGCAATTAGAACGGATGAAATAATACGTCAGTGTATTTGGGTTAAGCCGTGGCTTGGAAAAGATTAAGAACAATGGTTTTGACGCCCTTCGGGTGGTTAAAAGTTTTGCAATGGATAATGCATATATTTGCCAGTGTTGTATCTTTATTGATTCGTTATCTGTGAAATTGATACAGGATTATGGGTGGATTACGAAAGGATTGGGGTTAGCTTTATGAAAACACGAAACTATGTGTTAATGTTTAAGGAAAGAATTTTAAACGGCATTCGAAATTTCTTGCAAACATTAAATAATATTTGATGCCAGTTTTAAATATCAATTTCAAATTGCTCCAAAAATACTCCATATTATATCATATGATTGTATTAAAAAATATTAATAAAAGATGTAAAACAAATACCATATCCTTCATGTTCCATACAGTAATGCGAATGCGTACATAATAATATGTTTTATCACACAATTTGTACTAGTTTTAATATTTTTTAAATAATTTAACATACAGTTTCATTTGTTTTATAATTGCTTTATACTTTATGTGATTATATTTTGAAGAATCTGTATTGCGCATAAAAATAAAATTCTCTTTACATATCTTTTAAAGAATATTTTTAATTCTATGATAAATTGTTATAAATTATTATAATCATGGTATAATATGTCAGTTACAGTGCATAAAATATTATTTTATGGCGTAGACAAACTGTTATGTATGACAAACTATATGTATAACTGTTTCAAGAGATTCTTCAATAATCGATAACAAAGGTAAGAATTACCATCGATATTGTCGTCCTCGTCGTCATCTTCCTCATCGTCATCGTCCTCGCTAAAATATTCAACGATGGAAGCGCTGTTTACGTCAGTACGCATTTGTTTCATGGAGGATGCACGATCGGACATCAGCATTTTTCCACGATGGCTCAGGGGAGCGTGTGCCAAAGGACCGGCAGGATCTACCACTAGTTTTTTATTTTTGATCAATATTCGATAGCGCAATTGCGATGGCGATGGCAGTTGAGGATCGTCGCTGAAGTCGGTCTCAAAGAGAAATTTCGTAACGAGTTTTTCTCCGAAAACCGACTGAAACAATATCAATACAATTTTATTTTTCGAACTTATATTTTTGAGAATCTTCTATGAAATTATTTAACTATTAAAATTTCTATTATTAAACTGCCCCATAATAGTAAAATAGTAAATGATGGTTCATATAATTCGATTTTCTTTAGCTCTGCGATTTGTAAGATGAGAATGATCGACTAACAACGCGTCAGTACCGAAAGAGGTTTTAAACTTTGAAAAGACACTGATAGAAATAATTTAACAACTCTAAATCAAATTACATCGAAAAGCAGAAACTTAACTCTTCAACTTCCAAAACTGATAAAACGATTGAGATCGCAATTTTATCTGTGTGTCAATTTGTAATTGGCTCTTAAAGAAACTGCAAAATGGGTAGTAAAATATTTTCTGATTAATTCTGGAGATATAGGATGATATAGTGCTTTATTTAGATAACTTTCTATTCAATTTCCTACACAGATAAATAAAATGCTATTACGTTAATCTAGGTATCTTTCACTTAAAACTCGTACCTTTTTATGTAAAAAGTTGCACGAAAAATTTATATTATATTTTTGTGGATAAAGTGAACGAATAAAAATTATTAACTTACATATTCATAATAATGAATGTAAGCAATTGTTATAAGAATACAAAGTGTTTGAAACATAGAAGATTTATATTAATAATGGTGGAACGGATCAATTTTCTTTACTCTGTGTAATTATGGTTATTAACAGAATATAACGTACTTGAAATATTTGGGCCATCCGAGCCTGTTGACTCTGAGAACAATGATTCTCGATAGAGAGAATCACAGGATATGGAGAGCTCACGAAAGCACTTCTATCAATCGCTTCGACGACCGAGCGAAATGGTATCTTTGTAGTGAAGGTGTGACCATGGTAAATAACAGGAGACCCATCATCTCCATCCCAGCAATCGAGTTCCACACATCGACACCCTGTTAGTAGCACCTAGAAAGTGAACTTCCGGTCACGTAAAGTACACTATGATCGCAAATTTTAACAGACACTTAAGAATTGTACTAAACTTCAAATACTTCTGAAAATTATGCAACAAAAATAATTATAATATATACATTTTAATGCTATTTCGTCACAATTAACAATTTTATTTTAATTCATAATAAATGTTAATTCATTGCTTTAGAATGTGAGTACACGTGTCCACCTCGGATTGAACATTGCGTGAGAAACTAGAGAGAGTATTTGTCACTCTCAGCGCAGTAGCCACTTGCGAGAAATACTCTCGATAGCTTCTCGTGCGAGTGACACTCTACAATGGATATGTACATTCAAGAAGATTAACGTTATATCTGAGACAGTATACTATAAAACGTAAACTTTCAGAGAGAACTGTATAGCTACCATTGCATGTAAGGAGAATGGTTCTGGTCACCTGAGAGTACAGCTGCACCGAAGATTCCCCTTTGAGCTGATGGCCAGTTAAATAAGTGTTATGGGAGCTGGCAATGTAATACTGGGACAATGGCTGTTGCATTTCAGTCTCGGACGGTGTCGCATACTCGTTTGGGAAGGCATAATTGTCCTTGTCCATCATGTACCGTGCAAAGCCCTCGAAAGACAAACACCATTGTGTACGTAGTGCTGGGTCCGGTTCGTGTCGCTGAAATCAAAGCAAATCGTCCCGCTTGATTGTGCTACTCCCTATACATTTGTGGATGTACATTGTAATGCAAAACCATAACTCAAGAATAACGACGTATTCCTGTAATTGTTACACATTCAAGTTCGAACTAACCGCTAAAAATACGTTTAACGTATTTGAAAAATAAATACGTTCATTAAAAACACACGTTCAAGTTTCTAAGCTTTTAAAAATACGATATTTCGAAAATTCTAAGTTCGTAAAAATATAGAATCTCTTTTCTTAATTTCTATTAAAATAAATACAATAGAGAAGTTTCGAATGATTTTCTATTAAAATTGTTTTATAAAAATTCATTTACCTTAACAAGTGCTTTGATCTCTTCATCAGTCAATTTCTCTTGTTGCCTCGATTCCAAGAATTTAGTGAATGTTGCCAGGGTGATAACCTGCGACTTCGATGTGTCAACGCCAGAACAGTTGTTAACGATACTAGCAGCAGCCACAGCATCGAAAACCTGCTTCTTTTGAAGGTTGCTGCTGGTTTTGTATTCGTGACAGTCGATAGAATTGTTTCTTGTCAAAAGACCTGTTCAACAATTTTCAATTTTTTCTTTCTTATTTTAAATAATAATATATAATGAATAATGCGTGAATTAGCAAAATTTCATATTTAAGTATTAACTCCTTGTCCTATAATAACGTGTCACACCAAATATAATCGAATTTTAACTATAAATTTTATTGTTAAATATAAATCATCTATAATATTTCAATTTTCTTTATTCGTGTTAATAAATGTTTATCTCTGATTGAAGCATCTGTCGAAAAAGTTATAGCGCAAGGGGTTAACTTCACACGTTGACAGATTCAACAATTCGTTCAATCACTGATAAGATGAATCTGTTTAATATTTTTATATACAAACTGACCAATTCGTTGAGGGGTTGCATCGCTGGTTTGCCTTAACACAGGCGGCCGTATGTTGAAGTCTCTCAAAGAACCGTCGCTCTGGCTGCGACAAGTGATCGCTAGTTGGCCAAACAGGTCGCGCAAATCCTTTCTTGCCCTCAGGCTGAACGAACGGAACAACGCAACGAACTCGACGAAATTTAACTGAGTTTCGTACATTATGGATGTGGTGCGTGCTTTTACTTGCCAAGGTGTTTCCACACCGCCTAACATTCCGGATCCATTCTTATCCTTGTCCCTGGTGACGCACAGTAGGCTGTGTGAACGTAATCGGGAATACAAAGTATTAGCTTGTATCCAACAGAGGATCGTGATAATAGAGTTCACCATTAGAAGAAATTTATATTTATTTTCAGCAGATTGTATGCGATCAATCGTTAGTATCAGAATTATCAAGGATTACCAAGGAATTTATGGTTCGATCATCCTGTTCAGTATGCTTTCTTATTTCCGTTCGTTATTTATTCCAAGATTGAGAATTATTGGCATGCCTACCTCTGGAAGCTGGAGTAAGGCAAGTTGGAACTAATAATACGTTCGGCAGAACCGGGAGGACTCCGTGGAGGAACTCGATCTCTACTACCTCGTGGGGATGCCGGTATGATTTTCGTCAAAGATTCTCTGCTACCCGTAATATGCCGAAGAGGGGCCGTTGGTAAACCTCCATCCGAGAATGAGGAGTCATATTGTTTTAGGCTCAAATCCTGTATTAAACAACCAAGTTCTCGGCTCCAGTACAACCGTTAATTACTTAATTAAGATATTCTAACTGACGCTATCCCAGTTTGTTCAGTATACAATGAATTTGCATGAGAAATTAATTTAAGCGGCACACGATTTCATCCTACGATTTAACGTACTACGTTGTATAACGTTAAATACTAATTTACGGAATATTTTTATATTTGTGTATTCTATTCGTTACAAATGAATATTCTATCAATCAGCAATAATTGTTTCTTTATCCGCGATTGGGTAAGCAAAGGAAAGGAATTAATCATATCCATAATAATTGATATGTTTTCATTGTGATTATCCATAGAATATGCTGGCGTCGTTTTGTAAGAAAAACTTGAGACACTATGTCTAACAATTATTGTTAATGTTTATTTTTAATAACCGCTGCTACAAACCTTTGTTAACGCATGAATATTGCCGATGGATTTCGTTTTCTTCCCTTTAACGTTTCGCTTCCGGAGAGTGTTGCTACTCGTTGGCGAAAGGGTTCCTATACTTTCAGTCATGGACCAATCGCGACCGCCAAAAGCTCTTATTGCATCGGCTGTCATTGGTTCGAGACAGCCTTCCTCGAAGTACAACTGAAGATACTTTTCTTTTAACCATCGCGATCTACGATCCGTTAATTGTTGTTGCCGTTTCAGACCTCTTAATATCCAACAGAGACCCATGTACCAAATTCTGGAACAAGCGATGATGCTCGTTATTTTTAACGTATGTAATTAGAAACGATTAAATCAATAGACGGTTTATAATAATTTTATTGAAGTAAAAACGTTATTGTTGTTAATAAAGATGAATTATTATCTCTTATTATCACAGGACTCTTAATTCACAGCTGAAGTTAGTTTCCGATTATTTACATTAGTTCTTTTTTTAATGTTTTCATTCTAATGCGTACTAATACTTTGTTAACCTCCCAGGTTCACTTTTTATCTCTGCGGTATCGCTTAAACAACACCTTGTATATCTTTTTAAATTTTCCTATTAATTTTCCACTTTAAACTAATACTTTATTTGCAGATCTTAAAAATGAAAAATAAACATTTCGTAGATAAAATTCTTTGGATTTTCAAATTCACCTGGCTTCCTGGAATCATAATAATTGCTGGAAGTAGAGGATTAAACTGATTTTGATAAAATTACACGGATGTTCAAATAATTATATCAACGAATGTTAAAGCATGGTTAATTAAAAAAGTTTGATAAGGGTCCCGACGGATCCTATAATCCGGAGAAAAAAATTTAAACTATACATATGAAATATTTGAAGATTCACTTTCACAGGTATTTTAATCAAATTATACAGCACGTTAAACATCAGCATGGTGAAGCTGTGCAAACATTTCTTATTTAATCCTCGAGATCATGTAACTCTTACATAAACAACCTCTCCTAGTATCTTCAATACTTAAGAAATAACGGGGCTGTGACAGCTTACTACGGGCACACTGTGGAATTAACTTGCTCGATACGTGTTCATTTTTGACAGTAGGTATCCACTATAGCGGGCAATTTACGCGGACTCGACAAAGCAGATATTCTCTGCACGACTCGCGAGGCTGAAATAGTACTATTGGATAAAGGTTTGTCGTAACAGTATATCCCCTGGAAAATAACGAGTACACAATTTTACTGATCTGTTACTGTTGCGTCTCGACCGACAATAAAATCTAAACATATCAAAACTGTTATTACGTCGCGTGCTTGATATTTTCATCGAATGCTCAAATGATAATCAAATTAAATACATAAAATAAAAGAACGGAAGAAATCGATATTATAAATATTAGAAAAGATAACGAAGAAAAATTAGATTGCATTAGATACAATCAGATAGAAATTATACTACTTACTTGCTAAGGGCAGGAGGGCAAAGGAGAAAGATCAGTCGATTATCCGGCAGACTGGAGCCGTACATGAGGCCGATGCAGGAGTCGGAGCCCGGTAGACCGTACCTTTTGCAAATACTTCGAAGGTCAGCTTCTCTGTCCCGGTCACAACAACCAATCATAATCTCTTTCACAGAACTTAGGTCGAGATATCCTTCTTCAAGCGTTACGGAAGCGCAGTCCGTCTGTTGAGTCGTATATTTCCCTAATAAACCGGGTGGTACCGCGTCTTCGGGATTGGCAGTTAATGAGAATTCTGTGAGGGCAGCGCCGCCGAGCTGAGCAGTTTTCAACGGACTCCAGGGAGGCTTTTCCCAAACGAAAGTACCGCAAGCACGATCCACTCGTGCGAATACCAAGGCCGTCCTCGTAGTACCACCTTCGCAGTCCCAGTGCACCAACGTTGTCCCATGGTGCAACATCTGATACGAAAGTTAATTACCGTGGAATCTTAAGTACAATATAATACGAAATTTAAAGTTTTAGAAGAATGGTTGGTAATGATAATAAACGTACACGAGTGATTTCCAACTTATAAAAGCCTAAACAAAACTCAGCTATCTTATAAATTAATAATTTAATAATAATGGTATTAATAATTATCTTAAGAACAAGTAAATTAACAATATTCTATTGTTGGAAACGATTGTAAGTCAGAATGTATGTTAAAATGCGTAAGAAAAGTGTATTAAAATTACCAAAAGTTTGCACGGCTGTTAACAATGTACTGTTTGAAATTTTTCAATAAAGTTACATTCGTAAGAAAGTAGAGACCTTCCACTTTAATACGGTTTTTGTTTTACGTCGATATCTTTATTCGTTCTTGAGATATCGTCGTGTGAAGACAAACGTCATTTTTGTAGAAATTCGCTACCGCCGCCTCGCTCGCGCCCCGTCAATGAGTGTCTAGCGACCGGTCACGTGGTCACTGTTTACGTTTAACCCTTTTACTATTACTATTAACGCGTACGCACTTCCTGGAAAAAATGTAGGTCAGGAGGCCATTCATAGATGCGCCCTTACGCATCGCGCGCTATACAAACTTTGAAGCACTGTATCTCTGGAACTAATTAAGATATCGGGTCACAACAAAGTGCATTATTAAGTACACACTTCCCGCTATCTTTAGAACTACATTATGTAAGATTTTGCATGTTTTTTAATATCTATTGCGAGGTTGTTTTGTACTGTTTAAGACATTGTAACATTATCCGAGGTATCAATTTCTATTTTTGAACAAGCGTTACAAAGATATTTATTTGTAATTTGAATTCTTAATATCAATATGATAACGTAGGTGAAAGTTTCAAGTGTGGAAGGTTCTCTTTCAACGTTTTAATATTTCATAATGATTCACAATTTGACATAGCGATTTGGGACAATTTCAGCCATCGGAATTAGTAAAAGGGGTAGGCAAATATTAAAATAGTAATTAAGAATATGTATTATTAATAATAAAAAGTTACCATTTGAAATGATTTACATACACCGCAAGTGTCTGTTTTATTGCAATGTAACTGTTTAATTGTTGTTAATTCTGATTTTTCTAATTTTTCATAATGCCCAAATAGACGTTGGTTTTATGTTGTATCGACAATTACAATGCTTTCTTCGATATTTTGTTGATGCTTTAATTTTTAGTATTGTAGTGAGCCTCCGTTGTCATTGTGTTCGTAGCCTGATACATAGAAGCTGTTTCTCGGAGAAATCACAGGCTGACACTTTCTGAATGCAATCACAATATATACATATATCTCCAGACTGTTCGAAACTAGCTATAAAGACTGACATTTCAAATTTATAGCACGCAATAAGACTCGAACGTCGATTTCGGTTGTTATCGATCTAACAAAACCAATGGTGCCTCGATGGCAACGTGCGTACGCTACACATTGCCTCTACGGAAACAATGTCTACTTTAAAAGAACACAAGTTGTAGGAATTATTTTATATTTTTCAAACGATTTGACATACTATGAATTAAGTTTAGTATAAAAAATGTTTTAATATTCGTGGTGTTTCTTAATTTAGAACAATATACTCTTTTTACATAAGGTTTCGTTTGCAAGGAAATCGAGTTCAAAAGTTCTTTAGAATATTTGTAAAAAAAGAGAAACGGTTTTTTTATCCACCTAGCTTAACATTAATTCACTGTACACTCGTGATTTGTGAATATTATAAGAGAAGATTAATTGGTGCTGTTTTCAACGAAATGATTTCAATATAAATATTAATTAATTTCAGGATTTTTAAAAAATCTTTTCATGATTTTAAATTGCGCGTCGGAAGTTCGTTAAACATTTTATATCGAAGAATACAAAACACGATAAAAGCCCAAAGGATCGTGGAAATTACATTCTAGTGCAATGTTTCCCAACGTGGGGTGTATTTTGGGGGGAGGGGGGAGTAATTAGGAAATCACATGTCATTTGATATGAAAGACAGTCACTAAGCGATGGATGCTCTATCGGTTGTATGTGAAATCGCACACGTCCGGTTAATGCATGCTTTATTGCATCTCCATGGACGCCGCTTTGACTCACGTCTATGAAAGTGTAAATACAGCTTTGCGTTACATTAGTAAATAGCTGCTAATTCAACCTATGCACGTGTAAGTACGTATGTACGTCTGCAGCACGTACTGCCTGTTGAGTATAAATATAAAATTGAAGGCTCAAACCAGCTTAAAAAACATTCGTGTCTTTGGGAATTTGTTTTCAACTAACAAAACAATATTTCCAGATATGTATGAATATTATATTAGAAATTTTTGTTTCAATCTTTCTTTAAAATCAAATATGGTTCTGGGAAGTATTCTATAAGGTGTACGGTTGGATAAATCTAACTATCTTCCGACACATAGTGGAATATTTGCACAATATTCGTAGGTTGAACTTTGATCGCTTTTACCAGTGTTTCGTTCTGTTTCGAAAATTGTTTTAAGTATTTTAATTATAAATGCTTCTATTTGAAGGTAGTTAAATGCTTTCACAAATAAAAATTGTATAATTGATAATTAATAAAAGAAAAGAACAATCAAACAGTATTAATATTATACTGATAATCGAAGGTGATGTATTGAAATTTTTTATTTGAAAATTAACCGAGATTACAGGTATTACAGAATAAGTTCTTGTTTATATATTTCAAACTGCTATTTTGAATTAGTTGTTTAATTTTAATTATGATTCATTTGAATTTTAAATACTCAGATTAGATACTCAGATTAGATTAGGATTAAAAATGATATTTAAATATTTTAAATACTTAATTTTAGATATTCAGGAATTTTCCCTTCGGTTTCGGTTATTCCAATAACATCAATGTATTAATATTGTAAAAGTATAAAATAATTTATCTTTAGGAACATACATTTTCTTCGAAAGATATAAGAAATCGACCGACACTGAAGTGCTATTTTAACGTTTACAGAATTGTTATTATCGCGTTGTAATATTCAATCCCGTCCTTTCAAGATTTCTATAACCAAACCAATTAATAAGACAACACTTTATTCTAAAGGGTGACCCGCTTTTACTTTTCTAACCCCTTTCCTCGACGTCTTCCAGCTTTAATCCTTTTCATTTCTGACTGCCTTTCTCGCTTGCCTCTCGATCTCTCCCTCTTTCTTACGAATTTCCACGAAATATACCTAAAGTAGCATGGTATAAGGTTGGCTCTTTGAAATCCTTTTGAAGCGCAGGAAAACTACACTGACGATGCCTTTTATCTTAGTACCATGGCACGGCCAACAACTATGAAAGTAGCTGGACGCTGCGATATTAATATTTCGAAATCATCCGAGGGTAAGGTCGTGTCTTTATGTACGCTCCTTTTCAAGGTTTGCACCAAAGCTTGTGTCCGTATAAACTCGACTGGACGTGATGGGAATTCTGACGATGCGATCGTTTTCATTCTTAGAATCTGTATACATTAATTGGAAATTCTATGTTTCCATTAACACCGTTGATGCAATCTATATTTACATTCGATTTCCTGACAATAAAATCATCCGAAAAATTTGAATACGCAAGGTACACTACCGTGAGGTGTTATAAGAATATTTAAAGTGTCGTTTAATTATACACCAATTGATGAACACGTTGGTAATTAAATAATTACCTTCAAAATACAAAAATGATCTTACTAGTATTCCACGAATTATATTCAACGATATAAATGCATCGTTAAAGTATATTAATTTAAAAAATACAACTGCAGCTGTGAACAATTTACATAGATACGTGATAATAATAATAAAAGATTCACGAATGGTTAGAGATAGGGAAAAGCAGAATAACGTTAAAAAAAAAAGTGGAAACAGATATGAAAAGTCATGGTCAAAAACTTTAGAGAAATACGATAAAATGATAATACGCGAAATAAGAAAAAGGTGTCCTCTTATCAGGGTGTTAAATAATTAGCCTGAAGAGCTCTACACGGTTGGATAGATCACGGGAAATTAAAGCTAACAGTTCTGTAATATTTTTCGATGGGAGAAAAATTTCAACAACGAATTACGACTAAACTACTGATTTTTCCCTTTACTATCTTCGTGATCTATCCAACGGTGTAGAGCTCTTCAGGTAATCTGTTAACACCCTGACTATAATGAAAAAGAAACTTAGACTTTGAATTTTCAGGTCAAGGTCAATTCTGCGGCTCGTTTTTTTTCATTCTTAACTACCACGATGTAGAAATGAAAAATTCACCCAGTAAATGCATCGCACAACGTTTACCTATCATCTACTTTTGTACAAGGAAACCACAGACGCTAATTTTTATTTTTATCCCACGAAACATAACATTTTATATCATATTTTACTGATTCAGGAGGCTTCAGATATTTCCTCATTTGCTAAGAAATACTTAGGGTAAAATGCCATCAAAGATCATACATTCAACTACTTTTATTACTGATATACCTTTCACGCAATGTCAAGCGAATGAAAGTTTTTTAAGAAGCTAAAAGCAAATTAGCGAGAAAAGCGGTTGAAGCGAATGTTTCTTTTAAATTCTAAAATGTTTACGAATAGCTACGCGACTCGTTGTAAAGTGACCGTTTACCTGAAGCAGATGCAGATCCATTCCAGAATGTGGAGCAGCAACAGGAAACAACGCGACCCCATGATCGATCGTGATCGGTTGCACCGGCTTGTAGGAATCGAGATCTAGATGATAGTCATTCTCGTCACATTCTTCCGCCATGTAAGTCTGCTCGATTGCGGTCGTATGAATACTCAGGGTACGATGAAGCGAACCGGTTGTTGCATCTCTGCCCCGAGCATGCCGGTGCTACACAGAAATATGGCAACTTCATGAATATTTCGAAATATTTCCGCGCTATCCTAACTGAATTTCACACGCTCGTTTGGACATAGGCAAAACGAAGCTTTCATATTTCACGAAAGGACCTGTTCTGTGAAGAATTTAATGAAACCGCTATTCACACTTTTTGTAATAAAATTATTTGTTCTGTTATGGTTCTATTGATAGATTCATGTTTTTTGTTTATTATTAAAAGATTTTCTGCGTTCCTTTTTTTCTGTGATGAATTGATACGATTCGGTTTTATTGAGTTTAAAATTATATTAGTAATTCGAAATACTGAGCTGACACTTCGTTGAAAAGAAACATGTAAAAAAAAAAAAAACGATAAATATATTAATTATGTTAAAGTGTGAAAATTATAATCTGTGCATCAGAAGTTTTATTCTAGTTGGTGAATTTTCTGCGAGCTGTTTCTTTATTACAATAATTGTATTGTTTGATAATCATAATAGGCAAAATAGTAAGTAAAAATTGTTTATTCATATTATACAGTAAACGTACCATATTTTTTTAACATAATACAAAAGATAAAGTCCTTTATAAATGTTCCAGAAGTACGTCCCGATTTTATTTCGCAAACTTTTCATTCTGATTATATTTTTGTACGTAATAAAGTCTGCTGGTGCTGACCTAATTACATCTGGCCGAGCAAAAAGGGATATAACTTGCAAACTTAATTTTAATATTTTGTGCATTTTATCATACTTTTAAAGTGTAAACGCCGAGCCGAAGACGCAGATGAAATTTAAATCAGCGTTAAGTTTGTTTTAATTTTATTTAAGACCGACGATACGGTCCGATCTTTCGGTCCGAAGTGATTTCGACGAACAAACACGATTCAGCTTAAAATCAACATTCAATTTGCGAAAGTAAAGTTTAATGAATCGATTCGAATTAATTTTGTTCTTTACTCAATTTTTCAATTCGGTTACACGTATTATATAATCAACGAGATTGTGGTGATCATTCTTTTTACGCTCGTTATAAAACCGCACGGATATAATAATTATGATAAAGTATTTTAGTTTTAAAAGATTAACTTTAAGGTATTCGCGTGAATTATGAAAGCTTCCCTTTACTTCACAATTCGTTAATTATCAAAGATAGATATTAAAATATTGGTAAACGTTGAAATGACAAAACACACCAATAAAATTAAAAATCTTCATTGTTCTAGTTTAGAAATGTACATGAGAATTCTTTGAAGTAGCAGATCGTGGTAAGGTAACGGAAGAAATGGGTGAGAAAATTGATTTTACCTTATGAAATTCGGCGACCTTTTCAAGGACAGAATTTGTATCACGGGTGGAAGCGTTCTCCTGTTTCTTCAAGGAATTATTTCTTGAATTCCATTCAGTGGGCGATTCCGTACTACTGTCGATAGAAATCTTCGTAGTTTGCCCCGAGGGCAACGTGGTTTCAGTCTCGGCATCTTTGCTACTGCTACGGGGCGACTCATGTTTGTCTTTGCATTCGTGTTGGGACTATAACAAAAATTGATTTTCTTTCGTTACAAAATTAGTGTACTTAGACCAGATTCTCAAGTATGCAAGCGTGAACAATATTGATCTTTTAATTTATACTCCCGTATCCCTTTCTTTGCTTTGAAGCATTGTTTTGCATAATCTGGTACAGAAAAAAATTTTAAAACGAATATAGCTACAATTTGATTTTTTGTCAATATTTTCTCAAAAGTTCTAGGATTAGAAGCGTATAATCTGTAAAAATACAGATGTTATATATTTTCACCATCCATTGACCCTTCGTAAGCAAACTGGCTCGTTGATGGCACAAGTGAACTCCAAATTCCTACTTTTATTGTTAATATCTATCTAATTTTATTGATAAGTACCTATATCAGAAATTTTTCAGATATTTTAGTATAAAACGAGTATAAAACTATTGTACAAGAAAATGTTGCCGTTAAAAGATTTCAAAATAACGAAAACGGTAATACACATGTGATATAAATTTCGCAACGGATATGTACGTTGTTATGTAAGTTAACAAAGCTTAAACCTGTCAGTGACATTACGAAACGTATTCCGTTCTCCTAGAATATCTTTCGGGCTCTTTAGATTTACAACCCTTGTTTGGGATCCTTTCTGGTTGACAAAGTTCTTTGTCGAAAGAATTAAGGCCGTTGAAATTGAGAATCCAGCTTCTCGGGCTTGGCAGCAGCCACCCCTATCAATTTTACGATGTTTACGTAACAACAAGAGAATACATGTATCTTGTTAGGATAAATGGCACTTGTGGTGCACTACCAAAGAAAATACTGTGTAGTTTTTACAATTAATTTTCTGCGTAACGATAAAATAACCGAAACGTTAGATATTGGATACCGATTCTTAATACATTGTGAATTTTTAAATATGTTTAATCCTGGGACGACAGATTTTTCCTTTTCATTTTTGAAATATATACTTTCGTCCAATGTATAAAGGTTTTGCATCAAAAAATCTTATTGTTTAATAATTAAAATACCGTGATATACGTTTCCTAAATCTGAAACATTCGGTTTATGAACACACTGTTGTTCGTCCTTTGACTTTGTCATGCTTCGACTAAAAACTATCAAAATTTGTTTGTTAAAATTAAAGTTACTACTACTGGCCATTTCTTTTTTCATGTTTGACAGTTCAACTATAGTTCCAAACAATTTAAGGTGTCACGATTTCCTCTCGGTTTCTGGTCACTTCCTATTTCCCTTTTCTGTAAAAGAATCGTTCTCTCAGGAAAGAGGTCTACGTCCTCGTAACGTTAAACATACCGTAACCGAGCTTTATCCCAAAGAACACTGCGAGGAAAGAAATGGTTCGGATTAAAATGTGTCCACCTGTTAAAAGATCTAACTATCTGTTCGACCGAAAACTTTCCCGTTGTTCAAACACGATATAAATAACTTTTTATCATCGGACTAATTCATCGGTACTATGCTTTATGCTTTCATGCACCGCGTGGGCGAAATTTCGCCGAACCATTTTCATACAAAGTGCGCTATGACTTTTCGTAATTATCCGAGCGTTTATTAACACTTGTATGTTTATGGATTATGCAAATTGCAATATTCTGCGAGGTATTTATACGCTTTAAGAAAAGTTCATCTTTGGAGGAACCTAAGTTCATTTCTAGGAAGTTCCAAAAACAGTGCAAACCCAGAAAACTGTGGAGTCTTTATGCCACAATAAATCGAAAATTTCTGTACCAATTTGCATTTTTTTTTTTTGACGCAGGTAATTGAAAATTAAAAAATTTATCGAAATAAGATAATTGCACCGTCAGTGCTTTTTGAACTCATTTTTATCAAGACTCTTTGTGGATCACAAAGGTATTGACATACCTGGTTTCATTATAATAATTCTGCTCAAAGATTGATTATAAAATTATGATTGCTTATTTTGAATAAATCGATTCTAAGTGTGCCAATACTCTTTCGACCCACTGTACATCGTACACAACGAAAGAATCGAAGTGTGGAAAGAAACTGCGAGTACACTTTGCATTTGTTGAGCTGTTCGACGACCTTTAGCGACAAGAGCAAGTAGTTTCCGCCGGCCTACAACCATCCTTACTGCTGGAGGCCGATAGAAACCCCTAACCTTATCGCTACATTGAATCCTTCGTGGTTCTTCTTTCTCCTTGATGACAGTCCAGCGTCACATTCTTCGAAGCCAAAACGATTAAAGACCCAAGTAATTACATTAGGATTAACACTTTCCTGACAACTTGCGCAGACCTAAATGTCCCAGAATATTCGACACAAACGCGAAAGATACAGGGATTGTTTACATCCGTTGGTTATCAAAAGATTAATGATTCAAATGAAATTACAGTCTGCTTGTATTGTGGACGAACATTCTGCAGAAGTTGTATTCGAACACAGACGTTCGAGGTGGTGATACATTTCGTTGCTACATGTAAGTTCTGAGATATAGAGTTTGAAAGCGACTTAGCCTCGGACAAGCATTAGTCGTGGAAGCAAACCAGAACATGGATAGAACTGAGCTCGAGCTGAAATAGAATTGAGCTAGAAACGATATTGAACTGATATTGAATTGCTACTGAACTGATATTGATCTAATATTAATCTAGCCGAGAAAACGTATCGGGTCTAGAAAAATTTTCAGTAGGAATTATACGATAAAAAGAATTTTAAGTAACATCCTCTATAATTGATCCTTATTCCCATAAGCATTAATTTATTAGGAAACATTTATAAAATTCAAACCAATATCATGTAAGTCCTTCGCAAGAAGGACTTTTAGAGTTAAAATAAAAGAAAACATTTTTTACAATTTTAAGATTTGAAATAAAAATTAATTTAACTTTAATTATCCTTTTTGTTTCTTCGATTTATAGAAAGAAATTTCTTTTTTACTTTTTGTTAACTCATTCCGCACCCAAAGGATTAAGTTAACTCAATTCTTATTACTTTTCTCTCTTTTTATTTTTATAAAGATCTGGTTTAATTCACCAACGAATATTCGTTCATTTTCCTGTGGCTCCAATAATTATTCCAGATAACAAAGCAGATAAGTTTCCATCAATGCGCCGGCAGATTCTGCGGGCGTATAATTATCAGTGTTTCATTATTGATTTATACCCCTTGTCAGTCGCGGGATACAATACCTTGGATTGGGAATATTATCTCTCCGTGTATCCGGATATCGTTTTTTCTTCGTTTTAGCGTAATGTTTGTACCGTATCAGATTATACGTTTAATCGATCGGATAATTAAAACGAAGCGATGATTGCGAGAATTATTCTAACAGAACGACAAATCGGGAAACGCACCAACTCTGTTACTCGATCAATAAGTTCGATGAAAAGAGGAAATTTTATATGGGCTACATTTTAACAGGTGTTATCGAAATACTTTATTTTTTCTGTTACTTTTAATACTCTATGTATTATTATTTTCTCTTTTCTATATTTCAAGTTCTTTTTTAAATTGTGACATCACCCAGAATTTATGAACACGACTGTACTTAAAACCAAAGCAAATTAACAAATTTTCTCTTACGCTTTGTATAGCTTCAGTTTTTTAGGTCAATAATTCAGCTGCTTTTTGTTAAATACGTTGATACTTACTAAGAGAGGTAAGAAAATCTTGGATACAATATTAATAATATTAATAATGAATTTGTTTCTATTGGAAATAAATTCAATAAATATATAAAGTTGATAATAAATATATAAGATTCGAATTCATATATTTCTCGTATTTAGATACAGACGAAATATTAATACATATATTCGGGCAGGAAGCATGTTTATATCGCAATCTACTCTGACATTCATACTTTACAAGAGATGGATTTCTAGATATTACAGTGATAGATGGGGAAGATTTAAATCACAATGTCAGATCTGGTTATACTTTTTCTTCATCATAAATTACTCAAATGGAAGTACCTATGTATGTATATGTACTTTCACGTTTCATTTTTTTTTTCGTTACTTTGAATTTCCAGTTTTACCCTTACTAAATGCAACTATTATAAAATAACAGGATTTTGCATCGTTTATATACATGTGTTACCCAATTGTTTAAAAGTTAAGCTAATTTTTCTTTTAATAGTTAAATTATCATAACCTTCGGTTTACTAAGCTTCAACTTTATTTCGATGGCTTTTCAAGGCTCTATTATATTATAATTATACAGATACGTATGGTAACAAACTATTGTATTAATAATCTTTTGAATATAAACCGGAGAGTAAAAGTTTCGAGTCATAGGTTTCATGAAATATATTGCTGTCAAAGATTTAGAAATTTGATATTAAAAAGTACACTTTTGCTTGAAAGTTTTAGTACATTTATCATCTGTAACGTTGAGTGAACTTTATCCCTTAGCCGTTATTAAACGTATTAAGATGAGAAGGATATTACTTTCAAAAATATACGAGACTTACGTAAAACTTGTAACTTGTGTAAAATGATTAATCATCAAACTGAAAATTACTTAAGTTTCAAAATTAAACTAATAAGAAGTTAATCCAGAAGATATATAATTTAATAAAGTTAAGCTGTCATTTACAAATATGTATTAAGGAAACTTTATAACATAATTCTTTCCTTTACTTTGTGTGATTTTTCAAAGTCAATATTTTCTTTCATATAATAGAACATGCAAAGCTGGAAATATTAATCTAAAAATATTTGAATTAGTATAATATTCCAATACTTCGATATTGAATGATTAATGTATTATAAAACGTGTTACAAACTTTATTGCGCCAAAGAATAAACAAAATTAAGCAAAAAATATTGTACAGTATCTTCAAATTAGCTATTTCATTTTTTTTATAGAAGTAGGATTAATGCAACCATAAAAAGGAACTACGTATGTGTACCAGATAATTATGCAAATACCATTCAGTAGAATAAACTGAAACTCCTCCAACAATTTCGAAAATTATAAAAATTGGTAAAATTATTGTAAAATTCGTCTTCTAGTTGTAAAAAAAATAATAAGATTTTGCATATCAAATGACAGATTTCAAGAATATATTAATAAATACGAAAATAATAAGTATATAAAGAAAAGATTTAGTTTCTGACCCAACAATTCGGGATAAAAATATGAATTAACGAAAAACTATCTAGATTATTATAATTACAATTTTTATTAAAAGCCTGCATTGCATCCGCTCTTAAGTTAATTCAATTATTTAACCGTACTAAAACACTATGCTCGATTTCCGAACATCATAAAAGCAAATAAAGATCTGTTTTCTGATTTAAAAATCGGTAGAGGCAGAATGTGATACGACAAAAGTTGGACAAGGCTTTTTTCTTGAATCTGAAACTTTAACCCGTACTTGGAATTCCCATAGCGGCGTATACAAACGTTCCAAGGTTTTTGTAGAATAGTAATCGGCCAACGAGGTCTGCCAGTAGCGAAGGCATAGAATTTAATGTCTTACCTTGGACTCGGATGCAATGACTTCCCGCAATTCCCGCAGGAAGGCTCCGAAGAACGGCACCACCGGACATTCCGGCATTGCCAATGCCCGAGCAAGTGTGAATTCATACTCGGCTGACAGAAGGGCAGAGGACAGATTTTCTAACACTGGTACCGGCTCGTTTATGCTATGCCAAAAGTGCTTCAGCTTGTTGGATCTGTAACAAAACGGGACATGTTTGATCAAAAGACTTATCCTGTCGGTTGCGTTGGATGAAATATTACTTTTCTTTCAGCGCAGCTCTTTTAAATCGTTTAAGGTTTCCTCGATCCCTTAGGCGTTTATGTTGTATTGTAAAAAGATTTTGAAGTTTAAATTTCTCGTGAAAATCCTTACATACGTATAATACAAGAATTTACATTAGTAATACTATACGTTATTTAGTATGAACATCTTCAATAGGAGTAACCTCTACGTGGGTTGGAACGTAATTTCGTATCATCTTTCCTCTTGAAACAAAAATTTTTGCTATGTTATTCTATTCATATTAAATGTTATACTATATCAGCGAGTAGATACATCCTTCCACTATAATAACACAATATTTTAAATTAAAGTTATGAATCTTCTCGCTAAACGAAATGGAGTTCCAAGCCACGAATTTAAACTACGGTGCTTAATTAACGAATTGTTACATACGTAATAAAATATGTGAAATATGTGAATTAATGTTTCTCAATAAAGTTCCTATCCTGCACCTTTTCAAGCTGCGCTAAATATACCGTTTGTAATAATAAATGAACTTTTCTATGAAAATTTAAAATGATCAATTTTGATCATTTTTTCCATCACACACACCAGGCACCTGCTCGCCTTTCCCGCGGTTCATCTTCAAGAATTTCATCGTCACTCTCAAAGTTTTTAAACTGGTTCTGTACCGTTCGTTCACATACAGTATCGCATCCGAAAGCTCCGTAAATTTTCCCGACAGCTTTCGAAGCTTTAGTGCCAAGTTTAAACTCGCAGAGTAACCACGAACAAGTTACGGTTCCTGACACGAAAATTTTAAAATGACTTGGAACCAACTGTCCAGAAGAAATTTTCATTTTTCACAGACTTAACAATTAGTATTACCGAAAGAGGACAAATCTTAAATTTTATAGTTCAGGCAAAATTGTGTAAACTTTACGAGGTTAAGATGCCAATCCTTTTATCTTTTATTTAACCATTTATCTTTAAGGAGAAAAATATAATTGCGAATAAGTTGGTCTTGTATTTTTGGCCGACAAGGAATATGGGTCACGATACGGTGGTTGCAAGGTGAAATTTTAACCATTCGGTTAATCGCATAGTTCCTCGAAACCGAAACTCAAACAGAAGCGTACAATGGGTTAAACTGTAAGTACAGAGGTAGCCATCGAGAACGGATGCTCGAGCAGGAACTTTTATCTTCTCGGTCGCGGTTGTAACCTGTTTTATGATACCAATAATAAAAACTACTTTATTTTTCCATTCGTTTTCAAAACGATCTCGAGGGTACCACTTAAGAAAGAACCTGTCCTGGTTCAAACGCATAAAAAGCTTTACGTTTTTAATGGCGGGAGGAAGCCACCATTGTTGAATTTACGACCATTTAGAGCAATGATTTAATAAGGACTGCACTTTTGTAAGGATGTTGTTTCTCGTGTATATTTGATGTCCATGAATCGTAATGACGATGGGGTTTCGATTGAAATACACAATGGATTTTGATATCTTTCGAACGTGAACGAAAACTCAAACAAATATTATTCATTCCGAACGAGAACGACGACGCTTTCGCCGTTATTGATTAGTAATTATATTCTTCAATTAGTAAAATCAAACTGATCGGCTCGTTCGATATAAACAAATTTACAACGGGAATTGAGCGGTCCTCTCGTGTTATAATTTGTTCGTTTTACGAAATTTATATGTTTTGTTCTGCATAATGTTTTGTCGGACACGAAATAAAATTATTTTTGAAATCGTAGAATAATTTCATTTGACTAACAACGTTCTTTGAAATAGAATTATAAGAATTTTTATTAACATAATTGTTTCTAACGTTAATAACTTTAATTTCAAATATCTAAAATAATTGTTTAATTGTTTACTGCTCGACAAACTTCTAGCAATTTAAATGCATAACTTTTAAGAAATCGACATTAATAAATTAAAAGTTTCAATTTCACCACTCGATGGATTATGGTTTTTAAAGGATCTTTTATTAACAGCGAAAAATTGTCAATTTTGTGCCGAATGATTTTTAAATTAGATACACATTCTGAGAATACCTACTTGGAGAAGGAACACGGTTTCCCAGAATGTTTCTCGAAGTTATATGATTAAAACATGAAATGACTTTAGAAACTTCTGTCCAACGAAATGAAAAATATATATCAGAAATGTAAATTGCAACGAATGATAGAGCTTCTTTCTCGCGAAAATACGTACGCTTGGGAGGAAGAAACAAGGGAAGACAGCAGGTTGTCAAATATTGTTGCATGTAAGCATAAAAATGAATTTTAGGAATTGTAATTTAAAATTCTTTTCTATTTATATTTCTTCCTTTTTAACGTAATTATATACTTTCGATTTTTCAAAATATTGGGATTCAATGCACACAAAGTTCATAATTCATTAAACACTTAGCAATCTTTTTATGAAATGTCTTACTTTTGAACTAAAATATATATTCATTCCTTTCAGACTATATATCAAAACGTTTTTAATAAATTAGGGCTATTACAATATATGAGCCGTTCACAAGCCAAAGTTGTTGATTCCACTTTTAAAATTTTCTTCGACAACTTAGGCGTAACACTATCAAGAATTTCAAACAACTTCTCTATTTCTTGTTTTGTGAAGATAATAGATTTGGCAAACGAGGGACTCATATGTATAGGTAGTTAAAGCTGCGAAATGTGTAAAAGTATCAATGAAGCCTATTAAGAATAAAAGTGAAGTACGTATGAATGTAATCAACCAGTTGCAAATAAACAGAAACACGAGTGTATAATTAAAACTCGCGTGCAAAAGAGTCAAGAGAGTGAAAGCTTCTAAAAAGACTTTTATCCATTCAATCAAATTATTATCAAACTTACGTACTGAAATAAATTGTTACTTCAAAAATATTGTTCCCTTTAAATTTCGTACCGTTCATTTATACGCTTCCTATGAATTTTCGCCTTAAATAGATACATCGAATTATGGTACGGTCGATAAAAATGAAAAGGTAGAAAATGTATGAAGGTTGAAAAGCGATAAAGAGTTTCTAGGATTCTAGGTTGTCCGGAAAGTTATCTGAACCAAGTTATAGTTAGACATGTTCAAATAAATGGAATTCTGCGGTATAATGTGTTGCAGCAAGTATGTCCGTTTCCTCTAGCCCAAATAAACTAAGCTTACAGAGGATTGGAGGATTAACTTTGATGATAGCATTAATAACTGAGATTTTAAATCCCTTGCCTTGAGTTTTAATTGCCTGGAATAATTATAGTCGCTTAATTCGTCTCTAAATAAGCTACGTACATAGATAAAAAAAAATACATGATTTTATTTTTAAAGAAAGGATAATGTGATGCATTATTTCAACACAAAAAAAAAGGAAAATATTGTAGCTTTAAGATCTCTTTTGTACCAAAATAATTAAATAAAATTAATTTCTTTGGTACACGTGTCGATTCAAACAGTTGATGTTCGTTTAATTAGTTATCTTTGATAATTATAATTACTTGCGAAGGTAATACATTGATTTTTACAATGGAAATGGCTGTATAAAATATTACTAGATTTTTCAATTTAGATTTAATTTTTCTGTTGAACGTTTCATATTAAAAAATCATTTTCTCTCAAATTATTTGAGCACGTTTGCGATGCCAAATTATACGTATGGTCATTGTATAAATAAACGAATTTATAAGCATTTCTATAACTTTGTTCGGTGAAATTCAATTTTAAATCATTCTCAGAGGAATTAATTTAAAAATATTTTGCAGCTGCTAGTTTACATTAAATACTATGAAGGATTAAATTGTTTATAAAATTTGACTTGAAACTTTTATACAAAATTAGTAACAAAATCTGAAAAAAAAACTGTTTTTTAAAACAAAACTTTTAAAATACATAATTTTTTCAAAATATGCTACATTTAAATGATTTCCATATAATTATTTGCGCCTTTCACGATTTATAACTAGTACTTAAATAATTCTAGCTGTTTCTTATGCAATCCTGATCCAGATTAAAAGCGCTAAACATTTCTTATAAATTGTTCTACTGTATTAAACTTAAGCCAACAAACTTTCGCGTAACAGTGGAAAATACTTTGAGCCTTGAAACATAAAGCAACTTTGAAGTGGACCAACATTTTGCTTGAGTTTGCTAAGTCTACGGATTAATTGAAATCCATAGGATGATATTATTTCAATAGACTGAAATTCATTGATTAGACGGATCACCGAAGTCACGACGGTATCCAACTTCCAAAAGTTTTATAGAGTTACCAGAGTTGATTCGATTCCAGCGATGTATATGAAGTTTCAACGTTTCACGTCATTTTTTCGTGTTCGGCAATTTATTCGTTATTTTCTCCTCCAACATCGATCAGCAGATTATAAGTGAAATGTTCTAGTTGAGTAAATAAAAAAAAAACATGAACCAATATCTACTGTAACTTTAAAGAAAACAATTTAAAATATCAACGAAATTAAAACAGTATCGCACGTTGGATGATATTTATATTTTGCCATAAATATCTTTAATTATACGAACAAAACTATAAATTTGTTCCATATTAATTAAATAGAAAAATTATTACGAAAATAAGTGACAGTACTTTAAATTGATTGCTAGAAAAGACTGTATCTTCTCGTGAAGCAATTTCATCGTTACATCAGAATTGCGTCAAGCTACGTCAGGTCCTTGAGGATACACGAATCTGGTTCGACGGTTGTTGCTTATTTAAGTTTCATCTCTGCTCGTGTCACGGATCATTGAACATTAACCACAGTTTTCAATTGCACAGATATTCATCTCCCCCAAGGATTCACGGCCGCGTTCGCGTTCATCAGGTGCTTACCAGATATTTCACTCAAGTGGAAAAGCGTAAATTGGAGAAATTGATAGGGAGAGCAGAAACGTACGATCCAAAGAGTCTACGGTGTACCAGCATTATACACGCTCGATTACACTGTTCGATACGTAATCAAGAATATAAGATTCGGCAGGCGCTTTCTATATACCTTGATGTATTAAATACGAATCATTTTGCGATTAAAAATATTTCATATCGTAATAGTAGAGCTACCAGTTCCATCAAAATGACTTGTTTCAGGTTTCTTATTTTAAATTTAAAAATTTTAGAAATACTATTTAAGATTTCTCAACTTAATAAAAGACATTATAAATCAATGCTAATAAGCAAAACTAATAGGAAATGGTTAAACAACAAATTGAATGGTAATCCGCTAATCCCGCGGAACATTAAATTTGTCTTCAGAGACGTCTATGTTTACAGTGGCATATGATAATTTTGTATGCCAATTTTGGTTTCAATATGGAAATGAAATAGTTTTAGAAAATTAGCAGCGCTACTGGCGCTGATAAGCGAAATTTCTGAAGTGTCTAAAAGATATTTAATGTACTTGCCCTACTGGAAAAAATGTTTTCAAGTAAAACAGTGTGGACCAGTTGGCCAGGAATTAGGTTGTTTTATGTAAAATCGGTACTTTTCGGAAAAATTTATGAACCTTTTGAAACGATGAACAGATTTTAAAGATCGTAACTTTATTTTTATGAATGGAGGTCTGTACAGAGAATAATGTATGAAAATGTTATGAGAATTTCATTAGATAAAGTTAAACGGTGTTAAATAAAGCTTTGAAAGCGAAGATGTTATCAAGATTTTAAGGTTGTCTTTGTTTCTTTATTCAGACTAAATTGTATCGAAATACGATACGTTTGAGTTTGGCGTCGAAGAAAGCAGAAATAAATGGGCAGAAAATGAACTACTTACTTGAGGCCAGCAACAATTTCCATGGCTGAATTAAAGTTTCCGGTGTTCCAACAGGTTTGAGCCACGCGTAGGAGGCAGGACAATATTGCCTGCCTTTCTTCTATCGTCGCGCCGCTTGTAATCGCGTGGGTGACCCATGAGCTTACCTAAATGACATTTGAAATAATCCTTATAAGATGTCGACGAAACATATATAATAATTATTCAGTAATTACTTTTCTTTCTTTCGCAATAATTAAAAAGATTTTTGAATTTTAAACAACCCTTATGGATCCAATAAGTTCTTTAAAATGTTAAATCAAAATCAAAATTGTTAAATGATTGTACTTATCGTGAAAAATAAATAAATAAATAAATACTAAATAATTATTGTAATATACATAACTTTAATAATAAATTTTGAACGCTTCTATTATATATTTTTATAATTACTGTTTGTTTCATTAATCTTACATTTCTTCACGGTAGTGTATATTGCAAATTATACTATCGAATAAAGTAATGTTATAACTATTATATTTTTAAAATTTTTCGAACTTCCTAATACCTTAATAGGTAAATTAGAGAGATTAACCGTCCGCATACGTAAATTATGGGCATTAAAGTTACCATTTGTCGTTTATATCGTAAATTATAATTTTGAATAAAGCTGTGCTCTGGATAGGCACTGTATTTTCTATTACAGAATGCGGAGTACCAAATCTCGTCATAAAATATGAGGATTGTGAAATTACCTCATTAAAACGATTGATGAGTGTCTGAACGGAAGAGAAGATGTCGGGAACAGGCCAGTTAGTCTCTTCTTCGGTCTGGGTCGAGCTGTTGGCGGTACGGGGTGTGGTATAGCTGCGACTCGGCGACGGGGATGGCTTGGCGGATGGTTTCTGCGTGTTCTGATCTTGGGCGACGTGCCTTAGGTACTCTTGCGGTGGTACCTGATAGAACAGCTGGTACTCGGTCTCCGTCAACCTGAGCGCCACCTCCTCGGGGAAGTGCAGCAGCTTGTGCAGATCCTCCAGCTCCTCAGAGCTCCGAGGCGGCTGCGGCTGCGGCCGCTTCTCCAGCTCTAATTAAACATTATGCACCTGTTTTAATGTCTTTGCCGATGTTATCAAACCATTCAGAAATGAAAATTGCACAAAGTGGTGGGTGGAAGCTTTTTAAACTCCTGACGACCAGAATTGTACGTTATTGACCACCATAGGGGTCGCTTAAGGAAAATGACGATTTAGGGGAAAGACGTTCCACCTTACGTTTCATACTTGAAAGTTACTAGGCACAATAATAATTAACCTAGTCCATTGTCTCATTACTAAATTATTAAATTACCCATTCACCGAATTACCTAATTACCAATTGCCAAATTGCCAGATTAGCAAATCACTGAATTCTTAAATTACCAAATTACCAAACTACCAAGTTACAAAATTATTAAATTTACAAATTACCAAATAATCAAATTACCATATTACAAAATTACTAAACTACCAAGTTACCAAATTACGAAACTACCAAGCTACCGAATTATAAAATTACTAGATTACCAAATTACCAATTTTCCAAATTACTAAATTACTAAGTTACCCAGTTACAAAATTGTTAAATTACCAAATTTACCCAGTTACAAAATTGTTAAATTACCAAAAGCACTCGGTTACGTGTTAAATATTAAATCGCAATAAGAACGTTCATTGTTAAACAAAATGGGAACAGTATCGAAAGTGATGATAATAAACTGTTGTTTGAAGTAGGTGCTTGAATTCGCAGAAAAATGAAAAGTGCATCGTATTAAAGTATTATTCAAAGCACGTCAATTTAAAATCTGACCTAATTCCGTCAAAAATAATTAAGATCGGCGCAACTCGTTAAGCCCAGCCGTGTACGAGCATAATACGTGTACCTACACGAGGAGCCAGGAAATGTGCACGAGTGGCATCCATTTCTGGCGACAAGAAGAAGCACCCGAGTAATTCGACATATTTGGAGTATCATGAATCCCGCCGTTATTAAAACGATTTATAATGTCTGGTTGTCAACATTTGTTCCAAGCGTATTCTTGCTTTTTATTGTATTACTTATAAATACAAAATATCACTCGTTAATTCCAGTTCTATATAGAACGAAAAAATAAAAGATATTGTTTTACTTTTATTATTATTTTTTTATTAGTTAAAATGTGCTACAAAATTTTACAGTGTCAATATTAAAGTAAACCGCACTCAAACTCAGAAATAAAAATTTCATCCGAGGAAACGAGCTACTTCGATTTTTCTAATAATAATATAATTTCAATAAATCACATTTCATTTTTCTATCTTGTATCTTTCGACTAATTAACGACATCATTTCGAAATCATAAGTAATGATTTTCATTCCTTCTGCGAAATATTTCAAAAATATTTTCCCATCATCCTGGATTAAAAAAATGTGTAGATGCTCGAAAATCAACCTTCCTTATTTAAAAAAGAAAATATACAATTTGACAGCTCAAAAAGATTAAATGAGTAACAACGATTAAAACGTACGTACGTAATATGTAAAAAATTATAATTTTATCGCGTGAAACGTAATTATATTGTTCGTTTATCTTCAGCACAATCAGTTCGGATAATCGAAGTCTAACTATACATTTTAAAGAATTGTCTGGAAACAGGATCAAACGTGACGTACCTTATCAGGTAATGGTTCGGCCACGTGGGGTGGAGGAAGCGGAAGTGGCTGTACTATTCGCCGTTGATGGTGATGAAAACGGTGCTTCTACCCGCGGGTAAGATCGCCACTGCTCACCGTTGAAATCAACCCGACCACCACGACGGATAACCCCCACGTAGTTTTGCAGCCTGCATCAGGACGGCTCCATTGACCTCTATCCAATAGGATTACTCGGATAACTTTCGCCTTTTCTCTTCTCTTTCTCTCTCTTTGCTGTTTAAAAATTTGCACGTCTTCTGGCAAATCTGAAAATCACGAAAGAGAAATCCGTTTAACGAAAAGAATTTACTATCAAACTGTTCTCCTAACATTTAATGGACAAAATAAAAATGATCTTATATCTATTAAGAAAATTTAAATTACATTCAATATTTCATTTTTCCGAAATTGATTTTTTATAAAAGAGTTTGAAATAATTTCTTCTATTTTTTTGTTTTCGGATAATACAATTTTTAGAATTTTGTTGTTGGTTAAGTATATAATATTCAACATGGCGGGAAGCTTGCTTGCTACTGAAAGAATCTTTGGTTGAGTATTTAACTGTTGTCAATATTGGTATCATTTCCTGGAATGGTGGAAAGGTTCTTTTTTACCGAAATATGAATGCCTACGTAGCTGTATAGAGGGTTTGTCGGTATATTTGGGTACATAATGCCAGAAGGAACTTTCAGAAAGCGTAAATCACTCATTAATCCTTAAAGCTTCGAAGGCCTTATCAGAGATAGCTGTAAACTGTCGTCGACAGAATATTGCGGTAAATTTAACGACCCTCTGAGGGCCAATGTTAATTTTTGTTTCGTCGTTCTTTCAGGATTAAACATCGGCTTCTACGGCACAAGTATCTTCTTGAAACTTCCCTGGCTTAACGCGAAACTTTCGAAAATATGATTAATGACTCTTATCGAGCAAGAATTTATCTGTTTTGTGCCACAATTGGACGCAATTCGAGCACTGTTATCTTCAAAATAATAAGTAATAACCATTAGTTTGTAAGTTGGTGAATGCAAACTTGGAATGTTTTTCGAAAATAAATTTATGAATAAAAATTCCTTTTAACAATAATTTGATCGATGAAAACAAATTATTTTCGACAATCTAAATTTTTATCGAACAAAATGATGAAACGTTAAAAGAAAAATGGGGCTGCACTTTTAATTTCACTATTTCATGGCGTGTTAACTGGATTTTCCTCTTGCCATGATTACGTAGATTAGATATATATTTAATATGCGTGAACGAAAGGATCGAAGTCATCTGAAAGGACCATCTGAACTTAGCCGTACATCGCACGGTCATCTCTGTGACTAGTACTTTGCCCTTTTCTGTAATTATGAAATCATGCTGAATTCTCTGAAAAGTTATACAGTTTTCAGATGGCAAAGAAGCAGCGTTCCCAGAAATAACTCCGTTTGTACAGCTTTTGAAAACTAACGTGAATAGTAACTCTATTTTATAATTTATACGGTGTCATCCTGAACTCGATGTAACACATTTTTAACATTTTCAATTCTTCCGTAACAGAGAATTATCTAACTTTAAAAAGTGCTTGCAAAGTTGGCGTTAGTCAGAAATTAAACTATATTAATTATCTAGTTTATGACATAAATCTAAGTAGAAAACGTATGACATAAAATAAAAGAATTAAAGAACAGTATTAGAAATAAGAACAGTTCCAACTATAAAAGCCTAAACAAAACTCAGTTGCCTTATAAATCGATAAATTAATAATAGTGGTGTTAATAATTATCTTGTAAATGAATAATGCATGAGAAATACGTTTTAAAATTACCAAAAGTTTGCACCGATGTTAACAAAGTACTGTTTGAAATCTTTCCAGAAAATTACATTCGTAAGAAAGCAGGAACCTTACACTTTCATACAGTTTTTATTTTATGTCCGTAATTCGTTGCCGCCGAATGCAGTAGTTCTAAACGTATTTATTTGTAATTTCGATTATTAATACTAAATTAATGATTGATATTTTTATAATAGAAGAAACGCAATATTTAAACAACAAATTTATTAATATTGCGATATCAGGGTATTTATAGGTAATGTAGATAATCGTTATCGAGCCACAAGATTTATCGTATCTTTCTTCTTTTATGTAAAAAAAAGTATATATTCTCGATTGCGTTGTACTGCGACGTGTATATCAGCCTATAACTCACAAAGGATTAATAAATCTAGTACTATCTAGGGATTTAAGCACGATTTATCTTTGCCTTGATTTTATCCTCCTTTCACGAACGACATCGACTTCGATCAATTTTAGTTAGGATTGATTACACACCAATGGTATTTATGGGTTACATGTCGTGTTAGTCTTCTTTCTAAATGTTTTTCCTTTGATTTACCATATTACTACAAAATACTTCGATATTAAACGATAACTCGTTATTTATTCATAATTTTGTTTTATATACATGATTCTTCGTTTAATTTGAAAATACGAGCTAAACAATTTTCCATTTAACGACAATAGAAAAACAAAACAATTAATAACTATGGTTTCACCCCTTAAAGTCGCGTTTCAGCCGATTAAAAAAAAGTACGTGTCTCTTATTTTTGCCTGCTTAACAAACCTACGAAGTTTCATCAAAATCGGAGGGGGACACTTCCGTGTCTTCCCTTGTCAGTACAGTGTGTCCTATACAATATGTATATCACATAAATATTGAATGGTTTTCTTTTAACACACTGTATATAGCACGGTTTAGTGATATCTATTCCTACGGCTGATATTTATTACAAATGTTAAATACGCGTGGCACATTTCCCATGAGAATTGCATTTATACGAAACAACAGCAATTATAATACATGGGATATGTACGAGATAGTGCCAGTACACAAGAATGAACTATAGGTTAGATTGGCAAGATTTCCTACATACAGTGTCGAACATAAGTATTGGCACACCATAAGCGACAGAATATAAATGCATATAACTACTAAATAAACTGATTTAAGCAACAAACGTTTACACTTATTTGTTCGTTGTCTATCGTAGTTTATTGTGTAATTGCAAGAAATAAAATAAATAAAGCGATCTACGAAATAATGACGTAAATATATATCTTGAGCACTTTATACCGACACAAAAGTATTGGCACACTCATGATTTTTTAAATTTACATGTAGATCAATTGTCTATAGATTTTCTTCTTAGATCAATTCCTACAGATTTTTGTGCGCTGAATTCAAATCTGCATGCGGTTTTTTTGTAGTGCTCACTGTTAATTCCTCACATTTAGTTTAATGCGAGGTGGGAGGGTCAATGGTGTCATTGATTCCCAAATAAAACAACGAGAACTGCACAGTGTGTACAGTTTAACAAATATATTAAAAAACAATAGTACAGGCTTAGTGTATACTGTATAAGGTCTGACGGTTCGCTGAGTGACTACGGAATTCGGAGCTTGTCCGATCGACTCGACTGTTGATTTGCTTCTAAAGCTTCGATAGTTTTTAAAAACAGGGGGTTCAAGGTACAAGGAGGAAAGGGAGCAGACCAAGGTGGAATCTGGGGGTGGGTATAGAGTACCGTGCGGAAGGGGAAAACTAAAAGGTCCGTGTACTATGGGTTTTTCCTGACCTTCAGGTACACGGGTGACGTCGGCGTCGGAACGGTACCGGTTTACTTGATTATTTTATGGGCTGCAGCTGGACGACGAGAGACAGAGGGTCTTGATTAAAAGAGTGACTCGGCACGGTTTTATACCTATTGATAATCTGTTGTAAAATCTGTTAATTTGTTGAAACTTTAGGACCAGACGTTTATGGCCATTGTCCTGCTTGTTGCTGCGACCCAACATGCCGGCCCCCTTGAACGGACACGTTCAACGCGAAAATAATTATTGCACGCCGGTGTACTTGATAAAACGCGGATATGGCTATACAACTGAGTACACAAGATTATATATACACTATACAAGATTACAACTTAACCTCTACTCTAGATCATAATACAAGTTGATAAAACGATGCAATTAATGTGGATACTATGCGGATATTGATAAGAACGAGACAAACAATAAAGTAAAAATAAAGTATAAATACAAAATAATACGAATATTGTGAACAATATGAAAATATTGACACACATACACCGACAACCACACACCACCAGAGACAAAAACAAACAAAACAAAACAAAAAAAGAATAAAAGACACACAAAAAAATAATAGACACAGTCTTTTGGTTGGTACGCCGATAGCAGGGATAAGATTAATTTAAATTCAATCGTTCACCCAACTGAGTTTTAACCGGTCGGGCGTTATTCTCTCAGTTCTGTGCATATGAAGTATTTTGGTCGTCTTCTTCGGACGATGACACGATTGGAAGAGGACAAAGCTTCTTAAGGCAGCGCTTATACTCTCCCGTCGCAGTTTTGATGGTGGCTACCCTGGAGATGCCGTCTGGACCAGGATGGGTGGCGATAATTCGCCCCAGTTTCCACTGCAGCGGAGGAAGGTCATCTTCCTTGATGACAACCATAAGACCAGGCTGGATGCAGTGGGTAGAATTCGAATGCCATTTGCTTCGAATCGTTAACTGGTGCAGATATTCCTTTTGCCATCTACGCCAAAAATGTTGACGCAACTTTTGTGCGTGTTGCCAGGCCGATAGACGGTTTGAAGCTGTATCCGTGAAGTCCATCTGTGGAAAGCTCGTTAGCGGACCACCAATTAGGAAATGGCTAGGAGTCAACGGTTGCAGGTCATTGGGATCGGAAGACATAGGTGAGAGAGGGCGGGAGTTGAGTATTGCTTCAATTTCGATGATGCAAGTCTCTAGTTGCTCAAAGGTCAACAACGTGTCTCCCACAGTGCGAATCAAATGATGTTTAAACGATTTTACGGCCGCTTCCCAGAGACCGCCGAAATGGGGTGACCGTGGCGGAATAAAGTTCCAGGTAATACCTTGTCCCGTTAAGAATTCCTGAACCGTTTTATTGTGTTCGGCCGATTGGAATGCCTTGTAAAGTGCAATAAGTTCTCTGCTCGCTCCGACAAAATTCGTCGCGTTATCAGAATAGATTGTTTTTGATATTCCTCGCCGAGAGAAAAGTCTTTTCAAGCACGCAATAAAAGCTTCTGTGGTCAAGTCGCTGACCAATTCGAGGTGCACCGCCTTGGTGCTCATGCAGACAAAAATGGCGACGTAAACCTTGATCTTGTTGCGATTGCGAAAACGTTTTTCTTTAATGTATAATGGACCGCAATAATCGACACCGACGTTGAGGAAAGGTCGAGAATTAGATACGCGGCTTTGTGGAAGATCTCCCATTATGTAGTCTATACCCCGCGGTTTCGCGCGAAAACATTGAACACATTTGTGAATAATCATTCTGGTAACATTTCGGCCGTCGAGTGGCCAAAACAATTCGCGAACGGAGTACAAGGTTGCTTGGGTTCCCGCGTGTTTGAGCCTTTCGTGTTCCTCGCGAATGATAAGGCGGGTTATGTGGTGATCAGAGGGTAGCAAAATTTGATGTCTCTTTTCTTCTGGCAGTTCTGAATGAATCAGTCTGCCACCTACTCGAAGGATTCCCTGTTTGTCTACAAAAGGTTTTAATGGGATCAGCCGACTTTTATTGTCAACTCGCCCATTGACATTTAGCGATTGAATTTCCTTTGCAAAGGCGGTTGACTGCGTGATTAAAACAATAATTCGAGTAGCAGCCTCGACTTCTATCGCGGTGATAGGACCAATATGCCTTTGTGATTTATTTTTTATATTATGGACGAAACGCAACACGTAAGCAATTATTCGTTTGAGGGTTTTTAATGAACTATACCTCTTTACAACGTCTTCACCGAAAAGCGGCGTTTTTATGGAAGCTGGGGAAGCGATAATATTGCGTTTTTCTGGAAGGTCGCTAAAGTGAACCTTCTCTTCCGGCCAGAATTTTTCATCGCGGGAGAGCCAATGAGGGCCGTTTTTCCATATTTTTGTATTGAGGAATTCTTGAGGCGTTTGGCCTCTCGATATTAAATCTGCAGGATTGTCCTGCGTCGGCACATGTCGCCACTCACAAGATTTTGAGAGATTTTGAACCTCCGCGACTCGATTCGCGACGAAGGTTTTTAACAAATGGGGTTCTGTATTAATCCAATGGAGGGTTATCGTGGAATCTGACCACAGATAAACCTGACTGATTTCAAGATGCAGACTTAGCTTAGTTGCTGTGTACAAACGTGCCAACAGAAGGGCAGCGCATAACTCTAAACGTGGCAATGTCAGCGGATTCACTGGAGCCACTCTCGATTTTGAACACACTAGCGAAAGATAATTGTTACCGTGAACATCGGTTGACCGCAGGTAGATGCACGCCCCGTATGCCTTTTCGCTCGCATCACAAAAGCCATGCATTTGCGTTTTGACAGAGTTAGGCGAGATAGTGAGCCGATTAAAATTCACAGTACTCAAGAGTGGTAGCTGTTCTTTAAATTGCAACCACGCCGTATGTATATCGACTGGAATTGATTCATCCCACGAGACTCCTGCCTTCCAAAGAAGTTGAATCATGATTTTTGCCCTTACGATAATTGGACCAAGTAGTCCTAAAGGATCAAATAACTTTGCAACTTGCGAAAGAATTGAACGTTTTGTCACAAGTTTTGACGAATCCGACGTATAGACCTTATAAAATATTACGTCCTCACGAGAGTCCCAATAAATGCCTAAAGTTTTGACCGCAGAGGTTGGATCGAGCGACATATGTATGCTGGTCGGATTGCCTGAGGTTTCGGGCACGAGTGAAGGGTCATTGGAGGCCCATTTTCGAATGGGAAATCCGCCCTTTTGTAAGAGTGCGATTAAATCATCGCGAAGAAATGAGGCTTCTTGAACCGTATTTGCACCTGTTATTAAATCGTCTACGTAAAAGTCCCGCTTCAGCACGGAAGCTGCAACGGGATGCTGATCACTTTCGTCATCAGCAAGTTGATGAAGAGTGCGAATAGCGAGAAAGGGAGCGCTGGAAGTGCCGTATGTAACGGTATTGAGACAGAATTCATTGACCTTGTCATCTGGATGTTTACGAAATAAAATTCTTTGATATAGAGCATCGTCCGGATGCACTCGTATTTGTCTGTACATCTTTTCTATGTCAGCGGTGAGAGCGTATTTGCGAGATCGAAACCGAGTTAATAAGGTGAATAAGTCATCCTGAATCGTAGGACCGACCATTAATGTATCATTTAGAGATGTGCCAGATGAAGTTTTCGCGGAACCGTCGAAAACAACACGAATCTTTGTGGTGATACTATCTTCTTTTAGTACCGCATGGTGAGGAAGGTAGCAGCCAGGCATATTGGGGGTTTTATTTTCTAGTAACGACAAATGATTTAAGCCTTTATACTCGTCTAAGAACTCGCAATACTGTTCCTTTAACGGAGGATTTTTTTCAAAACGTTTTTCTAAAAAGTGAAAACGACGAAGAGCAATGGAACGAGATTCGCCTAATTTATCCTTATTCTCATTAAAGGGTAGCCTGACAATATACCGACCTTCTGAATCGCGTTGCGTATGACTTTTAAAGTGCGCTTCACACGCTTGCTCCTCCCTGGACAATACCTTGGTTGAGGGAACGTTCTCTAATTCCCAAAACTTTGTGAGATTTGCATCTAAGGGAGTTGAATGCCTTGTAAGATGACATCGAACGTTACCCTTTGATGGACGATTATGTATTTCACCAGCTACAATCCAACCGAGTTGGGTTTTTTGCAAGACGGCATCAGGGAAATTTTTTAATGAAATTTGTCCCACGCATAGAAGTTTATAAAATAATTTGACGCCGATAAGCACCTCGATTTTCGACGGCTCATAGAATTTAGGGTCCGACAAGACTATGTTTTTCGGGATATCGAGACTTGTTTGATTGATCGCGATTGAGGGTATAGTTTTAGTGATTTGATTTAAAACGAGAAATTCGACAAACTTGGAATACTTGTTATATCGCGACTTTAATGTTGCTGATACTGAGTGTTTTATCTCTGTTGAAATATCTTCAACACCGGAGACCGAAATATCCACTAATTTTCTGGGTAGTTTTAGGAACGAAGCCACATCCTCGGTTATAAAATGTGCCTGTGCTCCGGCATCTAGAAGTGCTCGACATGTTTTAAATTCTCCTTGAGCGTTAACTATATCTACGAGAGCTGTGGCTAGCAACCCTTCTGACGAAACTTGGGCGTGCAGATTGACGACGGATCGACTCGAAGAGCCGGGTTCTGCGACGCGAGTCTTCTCAGATGACTGCCTTTCAAAATGCAAAAGAGTATTGTGCTTCTTCTGGCACTTGCGACATGGTGCTCCCATGCAATCGATAACGCGATGGTTGAACCGCAAGCAATTTATACAAAGATTAGCCCCCTTTGCGGCTTCGAAACGCGATGACGGTGATAATTTTTTAAAGGTCTCGCAATCGTAAATTGCATGTTTTCCTTGACAATGCGGACAAGGGTGCTTTATGGTTGACGAAGGGAACGCGTGCTGTGACCGCTGTTTTGTGTGAGCATGAGAAGGTTTCTTTTCCGAAAACTGAGATCCTCCGACATCTTGATACGACTTTACCTCTTCAAATTGTGCACGGCGTTGTAAAAATGTTAGCAATTCCTGAAGCGTAGGATTCATCGACTCACAACTGGAGTCTTCCCATTTTTCACGAAGAAAATTGTTTAACCTTTGACCGATTATTTCTATTAACAGAGCATCCCACTGATCAACGGGTTCCTTTAAGGCTTCGAGTGCTCTAATGTGTTTTTGCACCTGGTCGAGTAGCGAGCGAACAGAAAATTCTTTCGAAATGTGTTTTAAATTCAATAACGCCTTGACATGTGTTTGACGAATAATCTTTCGATTGTCATATCGTTCCTTTAACAGACCCCAAGCAACCTTGTAATTTTCCGACGACAATTCAATCGATGCAAGGACTTCCGCGGCCTCATCCTTTAGACAACCCTTCAAATAATATAATTTTTCAATGTCCGGAATTTCCTTGTCGTCGTCAACGAGTGACTTAAACAGATCATGAAACCCTAACCATAACTCATATGATCCACTAAAGGATGGCAAATTTACTCGCGGGAGACTTCTTTTAGAGGTTTGGACAATGCTTGTAGGAGATCCGCGTAAAAGGCCTTGTAAAGACGTTGAAGGGATCTCTTCGTTTAGATAATTCGCGGGCGATGAAAGTTCCTTCATGAGTGACGCGGCCTTGCCATACGCGGTGTAATAAATTTCTTCGTATTCCGTACACGTGTTCGCGAGGTTAAGATCATCCACAATCGCTTCTAATTCTGTACAATGTTTACCGAACTCTACGAATTCCCTATCGATGTCATGCATTCTTTTCTCTAGGCTCGGAGAATCACGTTCCGCGACGTATCCATCGACATATCTTGCAAAATTAGTGATTTTTCTTTTCGAATTAGCGATTTTGCCCTTGAGCTGCTGTGTACTCTCAGCCATTTTCGCGATGTCAGAAATTGTTAACCCCGAGCAAATAGATTATTGCGACGATATAATGAGGATATGGACTACTGGATGGGATCAATTGGTGGTACGATAACTTGCCTACCTTAACGATGAACTTCGGATCTGTGATGTTGTGTGCTGCGACTACGTTGAACCTCGGTTGATGATGACAGATCCCTGTTCGCCGTATGATCAAACGGCTGATTCTGGGATGATCTGGATTGTGGTATCCTCTTCTTCCCCCTGATACGCAGTTAAGCTTCGATATGGTGCGCGGGAGAGTTTTTCTGTATACTCTCTCTTGTGGTCCACTGTTCTGAGCGTTTAGAACCGCAGCTGTAGTTCAGCTGCGACAGGATCTTGTACGGTCCCACTTTGTTTCAATCACTCACGAATGACGGCACCGAGAATTAATTTCAGTTTATGTAAAGGTGAAAATTTCACAACACTTCGACTGTTCACCTTTAACTTGATTTTTAACGATAACGACAAGATTTTGTAGTCACTCGTGACTCACTACGACAATTGCCAGAAAGCACGACACTTGCTATCGGCGCGACAGTTTCGATATATTGTATGTATGTTCGATATTCACTCCCGAAGACGTCAATGACCCGATTCGACAATCACTGGACATTCACTAATGCGTGTATCCGGCTCGAAGGACCATGTTAATTCCTCACATTTAGTTTAATGCGAGGTGGGAGGGTCAATGGTGTCATTGATTCCCAAATAAAACAACGAGAACTGCACAGTGTGTACAGTTTAACAAATATATTAAAAAACAATAGTACAGGCTTAGTGTATACTGTATAAGGTCTGACGGTTCGCTGAGTGACTACGGAATTCGGAGCTTGTCCGATCGACTCGACTGTTGATTTGCTTCTAAAGCTTCGATAGTTTTTAAAAACAGGGGGTTCAAGGTACAAGGAGGAAAGGGAGCAGACCAAGGTGGAATCTGGGGGTGGGTATAGAGTACCGTGCGGAAGGGGAAAACTAAAAGGTCCGTGTACTATGGGTTTTTCCTGACCTTCAGGTACACGGGTGACGTCGGCGTCGGAACGGTACCGGTTTACTTGATTATTTTATGGGCTGCAGCTGGACGACGAGAGACAGAGGGTCTTGATTAAAAGAGTGACTCGGCACGGTTTTATACCTATTGATAATCTGTTGTAAAATCTGTTAATTTGTTGAAACTTTAGGACCAGACGTTTATGGCCATTGTCCTGCTTGTTGCTGCGACCCAACACTCACCATTTTTGAGAAAATCGTATTTGAACAAAAAGTTTAAGTTTTTAACTTCGGAGATGTTTTGTGCTTTTACAATAGCAGTTATTTAATTCGTGTTGGTATGGAACAATTCTACGGACTCTCCCGAATAAAATGGTGTGACTTATTAATACATTGTCACCATTTAACTTTGTTTAAACAACGATCAAAGTGGAAAGGACACCAAAATCGTATGGGTCTCTGCTGACATTTTCCAATTTATTTCGAAAACCAAGAGTCTAAGAGAAAATGTAAGGATAGCATACGACAGAGGAAACATTTCTGTTAAGAAAAGCATTAGAAAAGGTACAAAATAATGTTTTGTTTCCAATTTACATGCCTATCCATTTTGCATAACACGCGGCAACTGAACGGTTAAACGACATGGCAGTCGAGACCATTGTCGGCGTTGAGCACTACTGTCGCTACCGCGTAGCAACATGGACAGGCATGTAAATTGAAAACAAAACATTATTTTGTACCTTTTCTAATGCTTTTCTTAACAGAAATGTTTCCTCTGTCGTATGCTATCCTTACATTTTCTCTTAGACTCTTGGTTTTCGAAATAAATTGGAAAATGTCAGCAGAGACCCATACGATTTTGGTGTCCTTTCCACTTTGATCGTTGTTTAAACAAAGTTAAATGGTGACAATGTATTAATAAGTCACACCATTTTATTCGGGAGAGTCCGTAGAATTGTTCCATACCAACACGAATTAAATAACTGCTATTGTGAAAGCACAAAACATCTCCGAAGTTAAAAACTTAAACTTTTTGTTCAAATACGATTTTCTCAAAAATGGTGAGCACTACAAAAAAACCGCATGCAGATTTGAATTCAGCGCACAAAAATCTGTAGGAATTGATCTAAGAAGAAAATCTATAGACAATTGATCTACATGTAAATTTAAAAAATCATGAGTGTGCCAATACTTTTGTGTCGGTATAAAGTGCTCAAGATATATATTTACGTCATTATTTCGTAGATCGCTTTATTTATTTTATTTCTTGCAATTACACAATAAACTACGATAGACAACGAACAAATAAGTGTAAACGTTTGTTGCTTAAATCAGTTTATTTAGTAGTTATATGCATTTATATTCTGTCGCTTATGGTGTGCCAATACTTATGTTCGACACTGTATACGAACGTTGCCCTGCTCGATTTTTTTCTGATATTATCTCTAAACTGTGTACTTAATTGCTGCCTGCAATTATGTTTCGAATGTAATTAAATGGGATGATTCGCGCGAATAGTATGTACAATTACGCTTATAATTCGTTACACAGTTTTGCTTAAATGGCAACAATTGCATTTAGACATATTGTAATTGAAATTTTGGAAACAATGACGTAGACATTTTTGATTTTTCCTCAAAAAAAGAATTTTCCCACCGAAACAAAACAGTTTCTCCACTGACCGCAGCGTAAATCTTGCACAGATTCAGCCTTTAAATGAATACATAATCAATCAACTGATCAATGAGAACCTGCGGTCGATAAACCAGCACATGAACACGGTTGACGTAAATAGAGAAACGTGCTATATGCACGCCAGTATCAATGTGTCCTGAAACTCCTGATGAAGTCAGTTGAAAGGCTAGGGAAATGTTGGAACATAACTCGGAAACATCTACCATAATTACGCCTTGGCCATCGCACGCCGAATCAATCACTTTTCGACATCTGCATCAGAGACTTTATTCTAAATGAAATATGCCGCAGTGCATACGAAACACCTTCGAGTCTTCTAAGTCAAATGTTTTTTTAATTGATCTTTGGATCCTAGTAAAACATTTTCCAATGACAATGACACTAGCAATGGAATAATATATAGGAAAATGTGGAAGAAAAGAAATATAGAAATTTTCCAATATCCCGTTTAAGCTCTTTCGGGCCATAGAAGTTTATCCTGTTTGCACTTGGCAAGCTGTAGGATATTGTGCCATTTTTTTGTTTTTCCGCCACAGATTTTATGAAACCGGTGAGCGTACATTGGCAAGAAAAACGCCGCGGGGGTGGAGAATGTTCAGTAACTTTTCAAGTTTATTAGTCTCGAGGGTGGTGCTCGTGTTCTTATTGAAACAAAGTTCAAACGCCGTTGACTAATTGGAGAATACGTTTCTTTCTTTCGAAACTGTACAGAGCCTTGGACTTGGTCGATCGTACGGTAAATAATGAAGAGTTTGGTTTTTTGAGATAGGTCCTATGTTCGTCGTGCATGTTCTAACATGGATTAAAGCACGTTTAATAAACCCTATTTCAAACCAATATGTATTAACGAAAAATCGAGTTACAGAGAGTGAGATTTTTTGAATTGCCATCTAGCAGTTATTTGCAAATTATTTAATTGCGTGACTAAATATTTTAAACAAATTATTTTACCTTTCATTTGATGATCAATTTCCGGGTATAAACTAATTTAATAATGTTCATTGAATACTTCTGATTCCTACAAAATACGATCGTAATTCGTCAACTCTCGTGTTTTTAGCGGTGACAAGGTTCGGATCATGTAAGGTTGCGTTATTTGAAATCCGATCCGCTTCTCATATGTTTAAAATTGAGCGGCACCGATTCGTTCGCGCGCAGACAAATCCTATTAAATCAGAGCCGCTTATCAAACAAATGAGTTAATTTCGTTCATCAGACTTTATATCGGAGAAGTAAGCGGAAGTGAACCGGTACAATTCCATTTTCGTAGCAACGAATCGAATGAAATATGTGCTCGCTGTCGTTTACACGAATGGCTTCATGCGATAATTGACTATAGGGGCCTCTTCTTTTGTTCGATGAAATAGCATTGGCAGGTGCTGGAGATGTGTTATGTTTCAATATATATGTAGTTTCCTTTCTCTGATAATTTCCATGTTGTAAATTGTAAAGAATGAAATAGGGTAAGAAACTATTCCGGTTATTTAATTAAATTCTACCCATTGTTATCTCCTCACATTTTCTCCACGCTTAGAAAATGTTAATAACATTAAAACGTCTGTACAATATTATATAAATCTGATTTTTATAGAAAATAATTTGAAAATCGTCTTGAAAAATCTTATACTTTCGAATGAAAGTAAAATTTTGTAAAAATTGCTAATTACATTTTAGAAAAGTAAAATACAAATCTGCATAAAGTGTCAATAATTAAGTTCTTCACCCTATCTGTCAAAACTTGAGGTTAATAAATTATATTAATCTGAACAAAATGCATATTGAAATATGCCTTAATAATCCCCTGTTGATTTACTTATTTTCGAAGACAGCAAATATCAAAGGGCTTAATAATTTACTTACTTTAAAAAATAAAAATAAAAATGAAGGCAACTACATCGGTACGAATGAAGGAACACTTTAGAGATTAACGAGCAAACGAAGTTAAAAGTTAAAAGCTCACCGTTAACGTTATGTAATAACGTTTAGGGTCCTTTGACGATTGGCCCAATGATAACGCAATTTTTTAAGCGATCTGAAAATTGTGAATTGTTTACCAGAAGCTCAACGAAAGTCCATAAATCTATGATGCGTTCACGCATTTCGGCTTTTCGGATTTACCACATTTTCCACCTCCTCATCGAGCACTGACTCCATTTTTTGCGTTGCAGATATTATGGTGCAATATTGAGCGATTTTAAAGCTGACATAACCGGCTAGAAAATTCGCAAATACTCTGGCTTCCATATTTTACAATCAGCTGAGAGAATATGTTCATTTCATATAGGTGTTTGAATATTTACAAGCAACTACCAGTTGCAACTATTCCTTCCTAAAAATTCATTATTGATACATGAAATAAATCAAATTTCTTCTATTTTATGAAACAAACCAATTTGTTAAATTAAATTGTTACGGAACATTTCCATTTTATTTTCACTTACTAATTACCTTCTTTTATGCATTTATAAATACATCGTGACATGGCGCGGAAACAACAGAAACAATTTTTTTTAAATCCAGTAATTTGAATAATGAAAATTCTCTTTTATATGCTGTGGTGGATACAGAGGGGTCATTGTGGGCGAAGTCCCCTAAGAGTTATGAAGTTTAAAAAAATTATACTCCAAAATAAAATTGCTTTTCATGGTACTTTCTATATTTAGCAACTTAACGTTTATAGCAATTTTAATAAATGAAAATCAAGTTTTATTATATAGTCTAGGAAATAACATCATATACCATCATATTATCTTGCTTTATACTATTTTATATAAAAAGGAACAATTTAATCAATTATTCATTTCACGTTGTATCGTCCACGTCTTAATTCTTATTTTTAATTCATTTGCAGGTTGTGCGTTGTAAAATTCATGTTTAACGAAAAATTTGTCTGTGAAAGAATGATAACGAACGAGTATATTAATTATGCGTTTATACGCTTTGAATCGTGAATTTGTTTCACAATTCGTATTTTATCGCCGACCGCAGATATTGCGTTAAACTTGTCTTCCTTTCTACGCCCTCCCCGACGTTTCTCCTTACTTTCTGCCTTGTCGTGGTAACGAAAGCTTTTATAAAATCAAGGTTAAATTTTATCACAGTGCGGCATTTTCTTTCTTCCACGAAATAATATTTGTGGTATCAACACGACGAAGCATCAAAGTGCTCGTCGGCACATGTATTGGAACCAAAAAAATCCGTGGCATTCGTTCGCTGAGTACATCCAGAATAATATTAATGTCATTCCATTAGGTTAAACAGTATCTTTTTTCTGTGTACGCCTGAGTTTCGGCTGATAATGTCACTGATGAGATGCAAAAATAATTTTAAGTAGGTACTTTATATTTTAACAAGCCAGTTGTAAATTGGTAACTTGGTAATTTGGTGATACTGTGATTTAGTAATTTAGTACCTTAATAACTTAATAACTTAGTAACTTAGTGACTTAATAATTGAATAACTTAGTAACTTAGTAATTTAGAAATTTAGTAATTTAGTAATTTAGTAATTTAACAATTTAGCAAAAAAGAATTAGTAATTTAGTAATTTAGCAATTTAGCAATTTAGCAATTTAATACCTAAATAAGTACAATATTTCAAAAATCCATGTCTACAGTTTAAAGTTATTTACACGCAGTCATTTCCTCGTCATTCCATCCGTATGTTCTCCTTACTTGGTCGATAAAAAAGTTCTGTAATTTTTTTGAGAAAAATTCAATCCTTTATATTTCAATCTTCAATAAAGGTTAATTAACGAGGACACGAGTTTCTATAATTTTCTAGAAAAGTTCCATCCTTCTTGCCAAGCTAATAGATTAGACAAGAGCTCTCAAACCAGTCCGACAAAAGAGCTGTTTTCAGAGTAATTTTGTGCTCGTGCGTCAGGTATGTATATACAAAGAAAATACAGGTTAAAGGAATAGTATTAACCTCTTCCATGGTGTACCTAACCGTATGACCTAATACATCTTGTTCAATAGGAAGTGGATTCGTATGTCCGTTACCCTGACGTATTTTGATTGTTTATAGGCATTGAAATTAGCTCGTACGTCTAGCAGTGAACCTGAAGACACACGTGAATGCTGGTATAGAATAGACAGCAGGTGAACGTACGAGTTAATGGAGTTTGATAGGGTCGATCATGGAACCTCTAGCAACAGTAGTGATAACGTGTCCATCGTCGAGAAGCTACAACATGTTGCACACATATCACTTTGTATCACGAACGCGTGCACGTTAGGGATGCACCTGCGCCGTGTACCAATTTGCTTCGCATTTATAGTTTAACATTCGTGAAATTACTGAAATCTTTTATTATCTATCCAGATTTTGCTATAAGTGTTTCTATTTTCAACAGTTTCTATAATATTTGAACGACTCGACTTAGGTTAACACTTTCACTTCGAAAGACGAAAATTCGAGTGTCACCTAAATACGACTGACGTGGCAGTCAAAATATTAATTGCATTGGATTTCGGTTCAAATATTTCTCATAGCACAAAACTCTACAAATTGACAAATGTTTTGTTACCTATTTTAATAATTTTTGGTAAGATTGAGTAGTCTGCATTCTGAGGAAGAACAATTAGTTACGTCGATAAGAATGCGATTACTTTACATCATATTACATTATTTATATTTTAGTTTCTTCATTTGTCCCATCACTTCACCCTGACTGTTTTCTAACATTAAGAAACAAAAGAGTTATACTGTTAATATAGAATGTGATTTTCAATGTGACAAAGTTTGCAGTGTAAAGAGTAGAAATAGCAGCACCTCCTTAATTTTCTTTATTTGCAGCAGTTCAATCTTCACAGGACTGTACATCAAAAACAAGTTAATCGATTCTGGCAGTGTCAATAAAGAGAAACCATGCTGGCAATATTGATAAAAGCTTCGAAATACAGCTGGTTTCTTATGTGTGCACAATCACATAGGCGCCACTTATGTACCGTTTCAAACGTACACGTACATGTGTCTTTTTAATCTAGCTTCGATTGATATCTGTATTACTCAACTGGAAGTACCTACATAAGTACATACATTCGTGCACGATCTCTGTGAACATATTTTGCAAATATCTGTTTCTGTTTATTAAGATATCTATTAAATTGTTTACCAATTGATCTTGCATTGCGAAGGAGATGACAAACTGTGCTCTTGTTTAATCCTGATTTTTCCTGATAATTTTGTACCAAATTTATTTATGCATCCTGTTTATAAGACTTTATTAATTTATTAATTTAGTAGTTTAGTGATTTAGTGATTTAATAATTTAATAATTTAATAATTTAATAATTTAATAATTTAGTAATTTAGCAATTTAGCAATTTAGTAATTTCGTAATAGATGATGAACTAGATTAATTACCGTATCTATGTGCAATGCCTAGTAACTTTCGAGCATAAATTTCGAATAATGAAATTTCCTATCCCTACGTTGTCGTTTTCCGTAGGAAAGCCAATCCTGCTCGACACTGTATCATATATACACCAAGGGTTAAAGAATTAAAGTAAAATATAAAATTCTTGTCGTAAACCCAATTATTAAATCTTAATTACTCTCTGCGATTCAGGAACACAAACATACTTGAAGATTCTTTATTGTCTGTTTTTGTAGACGTAAAACGGTCAAGTTATAAATGATTAATTTATGTTCATCGTCGGTGTGCGCAACAACACGGTAGTGCGAAACTTAAAAGCAGACGTAACGCAATATAAACGGTCCCATCGATCGCCCCACATATTACACGTCTTTCCCCCGTTTTCTCATACCCTCTGCCCCAAACTACGGTCAATTGGCTTCCGTCTATTCAGACATATAAAGGTATATGCGCAGGTTCAACTTTGACATCTGCTACAAATAATAACTGTAATTTTCTTCCTCGGGCTCGTGTGATTGAAACCTTATAAAACACGTAATTTCGTTTCAATCGGTTTAATTTAACCTTATATTGAGGCCGACAATGGATCACGAATTACTTGTATCTTTAATGAACCCAATTCGTCATTATTGTAGTACTGCGACTTCCAGACAGTTACGAAATTATCATTTTTTGCTTACAGTACGAAAAGTGAAAGGGAAATACGACGTTTGTCATGTTTTCAAGCATCCAGCGAATAACGTATCTGCTTTTTTGCTTATTTTGTCTGTTAAATTAAGTTCAGCTTGGCTGATCGGCAAAGTATAAATCACAAATGCGTTGGCAGTAAAATGTGAAAGGTAACTTTATATAAAACGGAAATAAATTGATAAATAATCAAATTTATATTTCGTTGATTTATGCTTTGACAGACGATATTTATTAAACCCTTTTCCTCGTCAAGAAATATTTGAAATTCCCAGTGAAAATATTCGATTTTATGCATCGTAACATTAAAATAAAATTCCCTACTTGTACCATGAATCTTGCCGAATCTTGTATATGAATATACTCCCGGGGCGATTCGAAAACTTCTCAATCGAAAAACGTCTTCAAAAGAAGGCATTGCATTTCTTCGAAGACATTGTTATTTGCCGTTCTACCGTTCTATTGAAAACTTCCAATGACTTCTAAACTCAGTTTAGCAGGCAAGTCGAAAGGACTTTCGGAACTGTTAATGAGTATTTTAAGAAGCAGTTAATTGGAACGAAACCTAACTTTCTTCGCAACTTGAATTCTAAAGGAATTATTTAATTGGAATGTCTTCAATCGTGTCATACATATTCAATCTGATATAACAAATAAATAAAAAACATACTATAATTTCAATAAACATTCTTTCTTGGGTATAACAGAAAAGTGTTTGTTTTAAGATATAATTATCAAATACTGAATTTCTATTTAAATATTAGATAAGAAGCTTCGCAAATTATTCTTTACAAGAAATGCTCTTATCTACTCTACTTACTATTAAATTTACTATTAAAAGGGTCGATTTAATTTTACTTATCAAAAATGGAATTTCACCGAAAAGATTGAAGGATAACGAGAAATTTTAAGAATTTTATTGATCTTCGCCGAAATAGACGAGCGAGCGTGTATGCTTGTCAAGAAAGGCAAAGAGAAATTCATGTGTCTTTGTTAAGAGGATGGGATGAAAGAGATTTAAGTGAAATTGTGAAAAATCGACGACTGCTTCTTTCAACCGAACACCTATAACATTCCGTGGACCTTTCTCACTTAAAAATCTCTTCCTATTATCTGATGTAGCTGAACTTCAAACTTTTCAAACTGAAAATTGGTTTAATCTCGCGACGAATTTAATTTCGTCAACTAATTTCCAACTACGATTATTTCATCGAGGTTCATAAAATTTTAATCACAACTTTTGTCGAATCTTTTCGTTTCTGATCCGAGAAATAAGATTGTTATAATTCCAAATTCAACTTATGGTTAGATGCAAGAAGAACGATAATAAGCTTGGTGTACAGGTTCTATGCTTACGATATTTTTGCATTATCAACACCTTTTCTTGGTACATTAATTAGTAACCAACGTAAAAGGTAATATTTGTCGTCGTCGAGACTTGGTAGATTTTTATGTAGAAAAATTTTATGGATTATATGGCAAGTAAATAAATGAAAATTCATTATTGTTTGGACGTTAAGCAATGAAGAATACATGAAATATTCAAGAAGAATGAAATATTGCAACAAGCAGTAATGGAACGAATATTAAATTTTATTTAATCACATCTGCAAATGACATCAATGAGAAATCACAGATCTGATTCTTCGAGCAGGTAATATGGTAAATGTTATCCTTTTGTTCAGGATTTCTGAGCCACGCCCAAGTAGAAAGTTCTCAGATCGATATCACGTATGTGTATCACTTTCGTGAATGTACCCATAATCTTTTTAACAATCATATACAAGACACAGATTTTATTTATCTAGACAGACACATTCATAGTATCATAAAAATATCGATAACTAAAATTATACACAATAAAGTAATATATTTATGAATATTTCAAAAACTATAATCAATCAACGATAATATTCACAATTATTCAGAATATTGCCTTTCTTAATGAATTCGAAAGTTAATTAAATCAGTGAGACATATTTTTCCTGCATAATTATCAACAATTGAATTTTTTAAAGCTTGCTCGAACTAAAAAAAGTTTTTTGGTATTTTGTGATACCAGAAATATTCTAGGTTTATGATGACAAGTGTTTGAAAAACGTGTTGATTTATCGTGTCCAGTTTTCCCGACAATAATTGATGGTATAAGTCGTTAAACAAAGGTGATGGCCGGCTGTTCGCCAACAGGTTTGTTTACCTTTCAAGAAAACGTGTATGATGTAACACGTGTCGTGTTGCTAATACGGACCGTGACATTTCGTCCATCTAATGAATGGGTTTCGCGCGTGTCAATTCGACCGCAAAAGCACGGATTCGTGTGCTCGTATTAGGAAACTCGATCTCCGCTCCAATTGTTCTCGGTTGCCGCCGTATTATACCTCACTGCCGTCACATGAACCGTAAAAGTATTTGTATCCTTTCAGATTTGTCATAGGTACACAATACCGGTTGCACTACTTCTTGGAACTTTCATTTTATACACGACGTTATCACAAAATATAGCTCTTACAACTCGACTGAACATACAAATTTTAAAACCATTTGTCGCCGTTATCTTCAGTTTTTGAAAAACTTTCAAAATTTCAAAGTTGAAGACGATTTGTGTTTAAAAAAATAACAATCGTTCAGTTAATTTCGAAGGCAAATTATTTTATGCATTCTGTAAGTTACTAATATATTATAGGTATCTCGACAGATTTAAACAATTGTCAAAGTGGAAATCTTTATTTTATAGGTATTTTTTAATTTATTTCAAACAGTAAGAATCTGGAAGAAAAATCATTTGAGACACACAATTGCCAAATTGATTAATTTCATAAAACAAAGATAAAGAAACTAATAAAATACTATACATGTTGTTCAAAATTCTTTTTCAAATAAACATTAGACATATACAAAATGCAAAGAATATTGTATCCTTGGAATAATCATAACTTTTGAAATGTCCACTTAGTGTTTTCAAGAAAAATATTAAATAAATACTTGTTGCATTCAATTCATTATCTTATGTGTGTAATACAACTACAATATGAAGTATTCAAACAGCGATATAAATTTGAATCTGAAAAATTATAAACTTTTATGCAACTAGAATGACTGATACTTTTATAAAGCAGATATACATAAAAATGTACAATATTCGTGCAATGAGCCATCGATGAAATAATTTGGCAAAACATTCGACATCAAAGAAGACGTCGCGCTTGTACTCTGTAGTTCTACTGACAAGTCGTGTCGGAGGCGACCCTGTCGTTGACTGCTACTACTAGCACCGCGTGTTTAGTTAAACTGTTTCGCTTCTGTATTAAAACAGAAACGTGACTTACCACTTTTCTCGACGCTTTTCGTAGAAAAAGTGTTTGCCCTATTACATGGTAGATGGATTTTTCCCTAGAAACTTAGTTTTCAAACTAAATCGAAAAATAGTAGAAGAAATTGGTGCGTCTTGGGTGTACCCTTCGTTTGGTAGTTGTTTAAACATATTCAAACATATTCAAATTTCTTTTTGTTTAGGAGAATTCAAATAGAGGTATTTCGATTAATATTAGACTTACTGACGTACAATGTTTTAATGAAATAAGTAAAGAGTGAAACATAAATACGACACGAAGAATAATTCTTTATTTTGATGAATGCCAACTTGAATTATGACAAAGTGTCTTAATAAATTTTATAACATAAAATAAGAAATCTGGAATTTGGCAGTTTTAGTGTTAATTACATGTATATTTATTTTAATATAAAAATCGAATGTTTGAGGCACGTATCCCCTGAAACACACTATATGTCTTTTGCTGTACACCTTACTATAAGTAACTGTATATAACCCCATAAGAAACATAAAACCACCCCCCTATCGGAGCAAGAGAATTTATTCTTTTCGATATTTAGAAGAACACTATATTGAAGCAGATGTTGCGAACAGTAACGGTTAAGGAATGTTCCTTCTTAACTTATGGTAAAACATAACTGTACTTTTATTCTTAAAAGTATTTTCACCAATAAATAAATAATCAAAAATCTTAACGAAGCTGGTATAAAATATTGCAATTTTATCAAAACTGATTTTAATCGTTTATGAAGCAATAACCCTTTTGTTACTTTTTGTGGTAGCAGACAATATCTAAGAAATAATGTAATTCACATTGTTATGGGGTAATGACAGACACTTAAATTTATTTGAAAACGAAGTCAGAAATATCGTGCGATGCATGATTGATGAAAAATTTAATATTAAATACCTCGACTGTGAAATTTATAAAGGACAATATTACGGTTCGGAGATATTTCTTGATGAAATTCTTTACGAAGTCAGTCCATTAATAAACATAAAAAAATATACGATAATATAGGGACAATGTGGTTTTGGGTCAATTTTGATTTTGTGAAATTTTTTTGGAAAGAAAAATTCACAGTATTAATCTGCATGTTTTCGAATTTATCAAGACTATTTGAACAATTTTCTTTTTATTATAATTGTTTATAAGCTCTCGTATCTTTCATCGATTTAATCTGAATTTCACAACGTAATATCACCAAATATTTCAAATGTGTTTAATTTATTCAGACAATCATTAAACAGCTGGTAACACGTTACACTCTCTTTTGTTGTATCGTTAACTTTTAATGTGATTGGATACATATACAAGCGGGTATACGGTCAATATTTTAATTACTTAGTTAGTCACCTTTTCACCCCTTGTTTATTCAGTTCCATTTGCTTTTATGCTTTCATACAACAGATATTATGCACGTAAAAAATGTCACGTTATAGGTATTTTTATTAACATTTCCGATATTTCATGTTTTCCAAATATTAAAAAATAATTTAGCAATATAAAAAATAATCAAATGGCTTATTTACTATGGAACTTACAAAGTGAACAAAATTTTTCTTAATATTTCTGTTTTAAATTAAAAGGCCTTTCAATTATCAAGTTATTAAACGTTTCTAATTTTAAAATTGTAAAAATGGTCGATTTTCCGAAATTTTATTCGATCGTGGCTTCAGCAGTCCCTCATTTCAAAATTCCTGGAAGTAACCTTTATTTTACGAAAGGAAATGTATTTTTCAGATAACAATACACTACAGACGTATAAAATGCGGGTAATGAATTAAATTCGTTGCATTTTCTCCGGTGACGTGACTTTTCATCGATTAAATAAATTAATTCGACTATCGGGATGAAGTTTGCAATCTTTATTCTATTAGAAACTCCTCTGCTTCGAGAAGTTTGTTCGAGCAGCCTCGGAAAATCACACCGTTCTTTCGTTTCGCTTGGAAAGAAAGGTGGAAATAGTTTGGAAAATCAAGAAACATCCGCCAGGCATAAGGTCGTTCGAAAACGAAAGTTCTGACCCCAATCGAGTTACTTCTCTAACAAGCTACATTTTTACGGATCCCTTTCGAACAAAAAACAAGTTCAACTACCCTAATTAATCTCGTATACAATATAATCAATTGTTTAAATGAATTTGATGAGTACTTTCAAATGGTCAATATGTTCCTATTTTTAACTATTTGCATTCCACCCTCTGGCAGAACATACATAATTTACTGGGAAATTAAAAAAAAAAGAAGACAGTATTTGTTTTTTTCAATTTGAGATTTACATCGCATCTACTGCTAGGTAATTAGCGACAGGCTCTCATTTATCAGATTTTGAGGTAATAGTTTCTTTAAGATAATTAATATTTTACTGGTCTCAGCTCGTATCTTCCTCATTCGATTCGAAATTGTGATTTTGCAGTGGATACACGAAGGTGGTTTAATCTATTTTGTTAGATAGTCATGAGTTATTCTGAGTCTGTTCATGATTGTTCTTTCCTTGCTGCTTAGGTTGTATGTAGAATCTGATCCTTCTCGATGCGTTCCAGAGTGAGTGCCACTCTTCTTTTATATTAGATTGTATTGTTTTTGCGAATTCTTCATACGGGATATGCTTGGTAATTTCAGAAAGTAGAAACGTAGTTGCTTTTATTTATATTAGAATGCAGCAAACTAATAATAAAAATAAAAATTCACAGACCCGTGAACATTTTTATTTCCAAACAACGTAACCTTTTTATTTCCAAACAGAGCTTTCGGTTTATAAGAATTTCGCTATAAATTCATTCTATCGAAAAATATTCCGAAAACATACAAAGGGTTAATACGACTGCTTCTGTTAACTTCGTCGAAAGCATTTATTTTAATTTTGTTCCAATTATGATGCATGATAGAATGTCTCTGTACTAAGGACGATATATTTCCCCCCATCTTGGTCATCTTCGATGGAAACAGGCAACCTGTATCAACACTCTGTTTTCCCTTCTTGGCAGCAGTGAGCAACATCAAGAAACACGCTGGAGTTTCTCGGGTAGAAACAGGCATCAGGGTTAATCTCTCGAAGCAGTGAGATAGATTGTAACCCAAACAAACAGGGCTGGTGTTGCTTTTGAGGTGCTTAAGTACTTAGGCCGAACGATGCGTATGAAACGTTTAGACTTTGCTATATTGTGTGTTAAGGTGTTATATCGTGCCATTTGTTTCGGTATTTAAAGTATTTAACACGTTAATACTTTAACTGGGTTGACATTTAACCCAGATCTATACAATTTTCAATTACTTAATTAGAAATAGTCGTATTAGGCACTCTAACTTTTTGAATAATAGAAATAACAAAAATTTGTGCAAATAATAGGTAAAGTTTCATAAAAATAAATGTCTTAACGAAGCTTTTAGCACCTTCGACGTGATAGTCAAAATGTTAAAGCAGTTACATAAAAGCAGGGCCGAATTAAAGGGGGGAGATGGCTACAGCCGCCTTTTACAACCCCCATTTATAATTTTATCTACTATTGCAATTTTTTTAAGTTTCAAACTTTCTGAGTCTTAAGTTTTATTTATATCGATGCTAACAATTAGAACAGTAAAAAGCAAAGTTTAAATATCGTTAGTATTGAGTTAATAATTTAAAACGCTGAATAGAAGAATTGCAATAAAAAATTTAAGAATCTGCTTAAGCCAACTTGTTATTCATCTGCTATCAGCTATATTATTTTTCGCTGACCCCAGAATAATTACCAAATCTTTCAGAATGTTCGCCCTAAGGTTTGAACAGAGTATCCCGGAGGTCAGGTAAAACCCAGATCACGATGATAAAGAACTTTTCGAAAAATAATAAACCTATTTTTCTGTTAGAAGTATTGGTATAAATATTCTCGAGCAGTGTAAAATGACGAGATAATAAATTTTAAAAAAATTATACTGGTATACTAATAGAGGGTAGATAGAACAAATATAAGCATAGAAAAGAGTTTGCAAGAGAGAAAAGTAGAAATAGTAGTGGAATGGCTTAGGAACATAAATAGGATAAGGAATGAATAGAGAGGAAATGGTAATCAAAGAAAAATAGAGGCAATAGTTAATTAGATTTTGGGTACGTAGCAAGTGAATCGTAGATAGAGATAAGAAATTAACATGGTATGTAATTGTACGAAACAGGTGGTAACAGAAGGTTAGGAAAAGAGTGTATGTGTGAAGGATGTAGAAATTAAATTAAAAAATAAAATAGATACTGGTAGTAGCGCCTACGATGATTCAACTCATTTTATTTTACCAATTATATCATAAAATTGATTAATATGAAATTAACTTTCAGTTAACAGACGAATTAATGCAATTTCGGTAAAATAATTATTTCAAGCCAAATGCTGGCGATAAAGAAAAATGATTTCAAAACCATTCTACCTCAACAACACGCTTTAGCGCGTGAAAAGTGAGAAAAGCGAAAGGAAACAGTTTGAAAGAAGAAAAAAGAAGTCTGACTTAACAAAGGAACTGAAAAAGCGAAAAGAGAACTGTGCAAAGTAAACTATTTTTTAAAAAACTGAAACAATATAGAAGCCCGAGAGGAGAAACGGATAAATGTATATAGAGGAGAGAAACGGAGACAAATAGACACGAAGTCCTTCGTTTAAACAAAAGGAACAGTAAAGAACAATGGTATTATGAAATGGTAAAAGCCCAAACTGTCGATCAATATTTAAGAAAGAATGCCCTTGTAAAATAAAATTATTTGATATACCTGTATGCTATCAAAGTATTAAAATACGAATAATTTGAAAAAATAACAAGTGTGTGGTAATAAGTCATGATAATAAATTTAGAATGTAAGTTTTCTGTTCGTAAAATCAAGTAGGACAAAATATTTATTAAAATAATATTCTACTCACCCTTTTGAATTCGATATGGGCAACATTAACGATGTCTTTTGCGCTTGTAACCAAGAATCTTTCTAAACCTGTAACAGAAAGAAGACAGAAAATTTAAGTTTGATGTATGTTTTCAAATATTCTATTACATTATCCAATCAATTTATATTCTTTAAATTAAACGATATTCTTGACTGACTGACACGTTTCTGTCTGATTTTCAATTAATTATAAACAGAGATATTTGCGATACAAGGTAAAAGAAAAACTGTACAACTTTTCAACTTCATGGAAAATGTTCGAAAATAAAAGTAAATACTATTTTAAATTCCTTAATTTATTTACATAACTATCTTTATCTATCTCGTGTTGCTATAACTTGTATCCAAGTTAATAAATGTCCAATAAATACACCTAAATGTTAATAAACAATAAACAAATATTTAAACAGAAATGTGTTTTTCCTGATGTATTAAACAAAATTCAAAGTTGAACTGAATATTGATCATAAGTTATTAAATGAAAGGAATGAATTTAAAGATTATTTAATACTTATAAAATCAGGTACCGCAAAACTTAATTAATCATCAAATTAAGTCGATTTAACTGAATTATCAAAGAAAATTAATCAATTTTCCCGAAGGTTTAACATTTGATGCCTTGCCATTTCAATACGAAAAGTTCATAAGATACTGAAATTGTTGTACTCGAGAGTCGAGGCTGGATCGAATACTGGAGTCTACAATGGCCATTTATAATTTCACTCCCTTTGTTTCAAACATGCTATTAGTCGGTACACGGTATCGATTAATAGGATCTTCGTGAAAGCGACGGAATCGTGTCAAATGAAAGACGAATTTCTGTATGGAATTTTTCTTCAATAGCGTGCTGTCTATATTATAGACCGTTGAAGTAGGTTCAGGAAACGCTTGTTAAGGCAGATGCAAATACGATGAATGAAGAAATTAGAACAACCGCACCGTGTACACCGTGTTTACAAGAATCTATCGAATATTATATTTTCTGTAACGTAATCTTTGAATATTATACTTGTATTTGTATACAATGAAGCCTCCATTATCAGAAGACTAATTAGGAGAACGGTCCATTGTCGGAAACTCGATTACTGGAGAATCCGATTATTGGAACATCAATTAACAGAACATTCCACTATTTAAACGTCGTTTGAATGACGTTAGGGTGTTTCTTATCTGTTAACTGGGAATGTATTCTTTGGCTATATAAACGGTCATACCTTAAATTTTGTTATTATGTTGACTTAATGGAAATTACCAAATTTCTGAGTATATATTATAATTAAATATTAATAATATTTATTTATCGGAGGAAATTTTCAATTAGTTACATTGTTATCGTTAAATTTCAATAATTATCAATTACGAGCCGGCTCGAATTTCTTGGAAAGATGACTAGAAGAGAAATCTGATCGTTTCGTTGCAGCGGGATTTGATTGAAAGTTAATGACCTATTACGCAACATCATCGAACGACAAAATTGCGTATAAAAGCTGTTCACACGCCGCGCCGTGCCGGCCCATTCGTTCGCCCTTAATTGTAAATTAACATTTTCATATGACCGAGGTTAACGATTTTAAATTTTATATTCTCTCGGCCACCTTTTACCAGGCTATCTAGATTGCTGGCTTAAACGAAACGAGTTTGCGTTTCCATTTTACTTATACCGGTCGTATATACTTAACAAGAATAAAAAATTAACAGGAAATATTTTTCAAGACAAGGGTACAGTGCACAGTAAGTAAGTACGGAACAGTTGAATATTTTATATACAAATATACTACCACTTAAAAGTTTTCTAACACTCGGCGAACTTCGAAATAAACCTAAGAACAGTTGCGAAATCGTTAAAGTATACGAAATAAGTAAGTATCTTGGCATTTGACATATTTATGAAGCCGTGAAAACGTGCAGGCTATAATACGATAAAAATGATTTGAAAGAAAATAATAAAACATTTGACCCTCGAAGCATTTATTTCGAAGCTTTGAAATTTTAAAAATGAAATCGAAAAATAAAAATTAATTTAAATTATTAGCTTTTTCTTTCGAAGGTTAAAAAACAATCTATAGTATTGTATTTTGCATTAAATTTTCTATAATTTGGTTATGATTGATCCCGCTTCGCCATTCTAGGATTAATCTGATTTCAAACACTGACTACTTCGCTACCTTTCGATTTCACCGACTTCTCCGTACTCGCATTCTCAACTTAACTGTTTTTCTAATTACACTCGCATTAAATCCTTGCACCTGCAATCGCTGTTTCTTTCCTTCTCTCGTCTGAAACCTTGCACTGATTCTTAAAAGCCACTCGGTCACGTACGTTCTACAATCATACGGATCCTCAGACTCACAGACCTTATCCACCGGATGTTAGGCTCGAAACAGTCTTTATTTACGCCTCGGTCTCTTGAACTTCGGTTTGTTCATCAGTCATATCGAATGTACTCGTTATTCGTTGTTTCCACGTTCCTTTGTAAAGGAACTCTTCAAGATTGGGATCTTGTAAACAAATAATCCAGCAATAGATTTTTGATTGCAAATTTTTAATCAAGTATAATTCTAAGTATAGATTTCTCCAGTTATGAAAAAAAAATAAGAGTGTGAGTCTTAAGTTGTATCAAGTAAGAAAGTTAATTTGCTTCTAAAATTATTAGAAATCAGTGCCTTATGAAGAAAATAAATTAAAGTTCTTGTTGAAATTCTTTTGATTTATAAAAATGAATGCATTGATAATAGATTAAAATTTTGAGTCGTATCAAATAAAAGTTTCAGAAACATCTGTATGTGATTCAAATTAAACAGAAATGAAATATTTGAAATTTCGAAGCTCACTTCACTTAAATCTAATAAAATTATTAACAAACTGAAATGATGAAACTGTTAAAAGAGATACATAATACAGCCTGTGATTCTTCACGTTGCAACAATTGGTTACGTGATCGAGAACATCACCGAACGATTTCTTTAAATAAAAAATTTTCCCAATAAACTTATATGGGATCACCTCGAAATCGGGTTAAGATCGAAGCACTATGCTCTTTCTGTCGAAGAAAGTCCCAACAAAAAAAGAATCATTCGTGGAAAGTAAAAAGTATGCGAGTAATGTTAAACTGAAAGTTCCGATAGTAAAGGAAGTAGTTCAAGTCTGAAATTTTTCCTGCTCGATTTCCTCCGAAATTTGTTGTACTTTATACTACTGCAGATCTCGCCCGGTAGCTGAAATGCTTTCAAAATATTCTCATTCACTCTAATCAGTTGTTTATGGCTTTCGAAAAGAACCCCATGAATCCTTACGATTCGAATTAAACTCCGTGATTCTATAAAATGATCTGATAAGATAAGAATACTCTTGCAAAGAAAGTTTTTATGCCAAGGCCATTTTCTTTCGAGCTTTTAAAGTCACTGATGGTTTTTTGCATACAATTGTAATCAATATTTGGAAAGGTATAATTATATGACAAAATTATTACTTTATCTACCAGAAGCCTATTAATAGCCTCATCGATATTATGAGTGGCTGACTCAAAATCAATATTATTTCGTCCATATTCCCCGCCCAATTGAAATAATGAAAGTTAGATGCGATATACTAAAATATTGAAATTGAAAATAAATATTACTTCTAATCTTTAATTTTAATTTTTTCCCCTTTAAAGCGATAGCTAATTTTGTCAGAAAAATACACGTTATGACACTCTAGGCCAGGCCCTACTCTACCTTCAAATCTTTAATAATAATTAATAACATCCAAGTTTTGCATAATTAGGCAACTAATAGCATTCCTCGTTGTAGGCCGATAAATTCGAATAAAAATGTTCAGAACATTCTTTCACGAGGAACCACTGACATCCGTACGACTGGATCTATGTACATACTTATTTCGGCTTATACGACACTGTCCACGACAAAAGATACCATTCAATTGATATCTGTTATTTTGAATGGGTGGACTGAAAGCAGAAAGGGGTATTGTGGGAACCGCAACGTCGTACTGAAACCACCCTAGATAAGAACGACTATCCAACTCGATACAGTGAAGAAACACAAGCGAAATGCATTTCTATTGGCCTTTAAGAAATTCTCATCGTTTTTCGTGGCCTTTTTTCTCGATATAAAGGCGTTCTTGTATGCGTACAAGAATTTACACGTACATTCATATTCTGATATAGTAACAAATGTATCGATATGTACATATTTAGCAGTGAATTTTATAACGTACAGGAACAATAAGAGAGGTTGCACGAAGAATTCAATTAAATATGAATTTTAACACGAAGTTAAATATAGACCGTACCTACAGAAAAAAAAATTGATACATTTACTTTTATATTCGTTTCATCGATAACCCTTTCTAGCACGGAGAAAAGACAAATTTTTTATAATTTAGGCTGGGGAAGGTTAAAACGGTTTATCTATTTGATTCTATATTTTACAATTCGAGAGTATATTAAAGATCCCCTACTCTGATTGCTCTGAATTTAATTTATTCAGGATTTACTGGAATTTTAATGTAAGAACTTAAAGAATCCTACGAAGAAGTCAAGATTAGCTTAGTTAGTAACTGGTCCATGTTTGTTTCTGTAATTTTGGTCCATCTGTTTCCTTTTGGCGCGCTTTTCGGTCAGGAGACTTGGTTAAGGAAGGGCTGTACTTTCAACGGAACACAATATTTCCACTATTCCTGACAAATATTCTCTTACATTTCCTTCTTACGGTGGGCCCGAACAGCTTCGAGACATAAAAATATATAAATGTGACGAGTTTTATCTCTGCGTTTCTCCGAGCATTCCGCACACGATATACGATTTCGAATTTTCCCGATGCTCTCCAATATAAGCAGAAACAGATTTCGATTGGTGAGGATCGTTTCACGATAAGACTTCGGTTTCGAACGAGTTGCGGCGTGACCTAAGCTTATTTGCATGCATTTCCCGGCGCCGGGTGACACCTCCAAATGCCACGAAGCATGTCGATACGGTGTTCAAAGTAAAATAAATTTGCCGACAGGTAGCTCCTAATAAGTAAAGCGTACCGAAAAGAAGCGAAGATGAGAACGGACAAACGTGCAGCCGGGTAAGTTGGCGAACAGGAAGATGATAGGAGAAAATGAAAAGGCGTAATAGGAATTCGTGAACTAGCAAGGCCAGACAGGAGGAAGCAGTTGGCGGGTAACACGGTATTATTTTACTATGCAAACAGGAACGTACGTGACCAAGGTGTTAACTATCCCATTTTCTTCTCAATAGTATCGGTAGTATGCTGCCACGAGCTATTAACCAATTTCGAGGCGGTAATACGATTCTGCCGCCGACCGAGAAAGAACGTGGATCAGAACCTTGGCCAGTTGCCAATATTCATATACGGTATTCCCATATAGATTTAGATTTCTTGCTTTCGTCGCTGCTTGCGTTACAAAGACTAAATCCGGAGAATTTTTGAATCCTGGTAATGTCTACGATGATTCAAAGGATTACAGATTCGAATAAAACATATACATGTAACGTTCGTACAACGTGGTGATTTGGTTCTTAATTAAAATACGTGTTACGCGAAACGAGGAATTAGTGCAAGGGGAACAGTTAAGATTCGAGAATTAACGAAACTATATTATCTCCTTGTTGTTAATTAAGTATCTTAATTTTCGACTGTAGGAAAATAACTGCGACAGTCAACGTGCTAAACAGTTAATTAATACTTTTCCAAATATCCTATAAAATAAATACAGTATAAAAAATATATTTGCGTATAGGTACACAAATTTTAGAATCAAAGAATAATTTTGATCGAAACGAAAGAACTTTTATATCAAAATGACACGAAACTATTTTACCGTACTAAATTGTTAATTTAAATTCGTCCATTTCGAGGAAATACACGGACAGGAATATAAAGGGAAAGTTTTGTGGACACCTCTGACAGTAGTCAAACTTGATTGGCGCCTAGCCAAATGGTCATTGGCTTTAGGACTACGTTATCAAATGTTTGAGTTTTCAGCCTTGTTTTTCTTCTGTCCGAAACTTATCAAGATTGTGCAATAGAATTTAATAACATCTAGTAATTAATCTCTCTATTTGGTTGTTAGATTCTAAAAAAAATTTGACGAAGGGTCAGGCCCCACAAATTAATGAAGTTACAGTATTTTCCTATCTAGAAGATAGACTTCTTTTTCTTCACCATTGTTCCACGCAATTAACCCTTTCGGGGTTTCTTTTAAAGAATGTAGCATACCTATACCTAACATTGTTTTGTTCGAAGTTAATTTTTATTCCATTTTACAGTTGGTCAATTTTAACACATCTACCGCTTCAGAATAACGAAATACGCACTACTACTTTATAACATAACAGTTGTAACGAGGCAAAATTTTGGCCTCGTTACGAGACGTTGGCGCGCCCCGCTCCCTCCGCTCCGGCGAGTCCTCGCCTCCGGAACGCGGATGTTTGGGTGTATGAGTGTGTGAGTGCGTGTATGAATGTGTCTTTTTTTTTTGTTGCGGCCGACCGTCTCGCGCTCCGCCACGGCGGAGCATCGCCGCCGCCGGTCGTGGGGACCTCCACCCAGGAGAGAGAGGGGCCAGATGGGTCCCCCACCTTCGCTGGCCGACCGGCTGGCCGGTCGCCGTGCCTCCACCCAGCAGCCGCCTTGGGGGCGACCGGCAGCCGGACACCGAGGACGCCGGGCCTGGGACAGTGTTGTGATATGGGACGGGTTTTCTCGCGCATGCGCGGCGATTTAGGCATCAGTACAGTACAAGTTTCAATAAAATGGGGTACCTTAATCACCCTGCATAATTTTGCAAAAATTGTTATGATCCGATTGTAAAAAATGAATGCATAACATATTCGTAGCGTTATACATAATGTATAACACATTAATAGCATACCAAAACTACGTAGTTCGTCCGTCTCGTGATGAATGTTTACGCTTTTTCCCGCTAGGAACACTACGCCCCCTAGTTGCTCTTGCGCCACTACCAGATACGTATAGATACGTCTCTGTAAAAGTCGCGCATGCGCGAGAAAACCCGTCCCATATCACAACACTGGCCTGGGAGCAGCCGACCACCGCCATCTCGCCCGGAGCTCCGCCAGAGGGCTCCCAGGACCCGGCAAACCGAATTTACATCGAGCGGCCCATCTTGGTCGCCGAACTCCCTGGGGGGGAGAACCGCGTACCGGCGGCGAATTTCAAGAGAGAGAAGCGCGCGAGCCGGTGTAGAGAGCGGTCATAAAATTGAATTTTAATTTAGTATTTTCGTTGCGTGTGTCGAGTCCCTTTCTTTTATTTGTCATTGTGTGTGTGTTTGTGTGGCGCCCGTTTTGTGGAAGGGCCACCCGCACCATTTTGTTTTGGATACGTCGCCGCACTCCATGTCCAGGTAGGACTCACGCCTTTTGGTTTGATGTTTATTGCGTGTGTGAGTGTGAGAGGATCGGTGTGAACGCGGGAATACCGGAGTATTCCGTATCGTACCGTGTTCCGCGACCTAGGCGACAGGACCGACCCCAGGAGACGAGGACTCTCGAGGCCCGTCCCCTTTATTCCGCTCCCGACCGTTTCGTTGTCCGGTACCGTCCGACGGTCGAGCCCCGGCGGCTTGACCTCGGTGCCGTAGCCGTTGACGCTCGTACCGCGCGTTTGAACGAAGCGCAGCTTCGTTCCGCGATCTCGCGTGCCGGAAGTTATAGTCGGTTTCGTCGAGGCCCCGGCGCCTCCGTCTCAGAATCGCGAACGGGTCCCCCCATACCCGCGACCGCGATCCCGACTAATCTTTCGTTTTCTCCTGTATTTGAAACTCTAGGACCACCGACATATTGTATCCGGCCCCTAGCTTTAGTTTCTACAGTCGAGATTTTTCTTTGTATTGGGAATTTCCGCGCCGCGGTTCCTCTTGCCGCACTTGGCGGCCGCGTACCTTTTCCTTTGCGCAAAAGTGTACCGCGGAATTCCCGTTTTTTTGGTTGTTTGGCACGGCCACTTTGGCCGTTATTAAAGTTACCGTTAATTTACCGAAACACTCGTGGGTCACTTTCAATTAACCTCCCCTGATTTCCGCTCCCCTACTGAGCAGCCGGAAGGGCGAGGGTTCCGGACGAGTGCTACGGCACTGGCGCCCATAGAATCGCATCGTCCGTGGATTTGTGCACGGGGCGCGTCGAGAGCGGTTTTCCCTGATCGCCTCCGCGCAGGGCAACCCTTAGGCTGCCCCATAACCCGTACGTCACACAGTACAATTAAACATTAAGGAGACTTACTTTTGATTTCCTTTTAATTGCAGTACACCTAGCATTCATTATTTCAGTATTGTTTCAGACGAAAAAGTCATGATTCACGATTAACTAATTTAGTTTTCTAATAGAAAAGCCTATTAATCGACTTCCGGTACATAAATTGTTAAAACGACGGACCACGGATAGAGCTAATAATTAAAATTGAATTTTATATTATATTTTATTTCTATATCTGAAATTTTAAAGCTTTCCTTTAAATCTTCTTTCGTTGAAGATACGAAAGTCTTGCGCTTAAAATTTTATTACTTAACAATCGAAATGCTATGGTTCCTGAGAGTCGGGTCATATTTGATCCAGAATTATCATTCCAGAGTTAAACGGTTAAATGCGAACGTTTTTTTTCTGCTAAAATATCTTCATTTTCTGAGCTTTCTTCTGCAGTACCTTGATTTTTATCTATTCATTTTCTCGAATCATTTTCTTTCGTTTGAATTATCCCGACGGACCTTTATCTTCATTCTCGAGTATTCGTGAAGTTCTACTTTGAATTTTGAACTTCCTTCAACGGTAGGACGAGGGATCGGTATTTATGAAGAAAACCTCCAGTTGTTTAGCAAAGTTTATGCTTGCTAGAGTAGTTTCGACCTTCAAACTTGTACGGCAATTTCCACAGTTTCTGATCCGCGTTACAGGAAAACCGTGCTAGAGATTATGTTTCTATATAATCTTGCAACTGATCGTTCGCAATCATTTCAAAGAGCAAAGCTTCTAAAATATTTCTCCAAGAGGCAACTGCTGCTTTTAACAAAATTAAATGTAAACCTTAATATTTTCATTTTTATTCATAGAAATTGTCAACCGCAACAATCGATTAACTAACCTGGTAGACACTTTGATAAGAATCTCAGAATTCCTTTAGATTTTTTGGAAATTTAATATAACGAAGAAAAAATAACTTTGCCTACGAAGGGTTTATTTCTTTGATCGAGTTTTACGAAAAAATACGAAAGCTTTCATTCGTGAAGCAGCGTTTAATTAAATTTGACTTTGTTCCTGTACACTTTGATTTGTTTGTTACGTAAACAATCGTTGTATCGCTTTGATCGGGCGAGAAACTATGCGACAGGTTAATGTTCCTTTCGTTCCCTCAAGAATATTAACACAATCGCGAATAATTTTCCTAAAAGCCTCCAGTCAAGTGGCGCTTTATACGCGGTAACTTCGTAATAATGAAAGGTAAATTCAGGTCACTGTGCTGTAATTAATAAGCTGTCTCGTGCGCCAAATTGATGCGTCAGTAAACAACGGAAACAGTTTGCCGAGCAAGAAAATTTCTGCGCGGTAAAATAACCGCGTATTTATCGGGTTTACTACTTTTCGCGCAACTCTTTGATGCATTGTATTCAAAGGATGATATTTTGCTTCGTTTTAATTTGGAAAGCTTACCTTTGTAGCTTTTACAATTTAATCAAGTCTTTCTGATACCTTAAACGCAATAAAGTGATTTTAATTTATAACACGTTGAACAGTAATAATTATTAGAATGAAAGGTTCATCAATTGGGTGATAAAGAAATATTGTTATATTTCATGAATGTAAGAGCTAAGATTTCATTATGTTGTTGTGGTCAACGAGAAATCAAAGTTAATACTGGAACTACCAAAGGGGGTCAAAATGACTTTCTTCGGATTTCTTATTTTAAATTGCAAAATTTATTAAAACTCCTTGATTTCTATTTTAGGTTCAATTGAAAAGTAAGGGTGCATCGAACGTCGGTAGTTCTAGTGTTAAATTGAGGGAAAAGCGAAGTCTCGCAGACAGGCTCGATTTTATCTAACAGACTCTTTCGTCTTACTTTTCTCGTAATAATTGGCAAATAATCTTTCACGGTTCTTCGTTATCGATTTAATTTGAATATCGACGAATGAAGGAATGACCCAAATCTACGAGGTATTTTTAAAAGGAATAAAAATTCTATTGAACTCGTAGCGACAGAATTTACAAATCATCGATGGTATTGTTCCATTGACAAATTAACAATTTGAATGGAAAAAGTTGATTTTAATGTTAAATTGATTTAACATATTAATGAAACTAATGATTATCCAGATTAGTATTTCAACTGTTGGGTATTAATTTCAAAACTCGGAAAACGTTTTAAACGGATGATGTAGATTTATACTTTGTTACAATTTGGAACGTATTAATTTCTACTGAAAGTTAACTAGACGGGTCGAATCTTTGTTTACAAAGCGGGTTTTAATTTATTATTTATAAAGGATATCTCTGAAGGAGAGGATACTAAGAAGAAGTTTAAATAAACTTCTATTCCTTCAGATTTCTATGTATATAGAAAATTAAAAGAAAAAGCTCATTCTACTGACAATTGATTCTTAAAACAATCTATTAAAGACTCTGTAACAGTTTCTATAAACATTCGAATAAAAACAGAATAATTATTTAAAGGTATCCAATTTTTGAATGTTTACTTGTACATTTTACTTCGACATTTAAAATGTTTCAGCTTGATGTGTATGTACTACATGTATGTAATATGTTTCAACGATAATTATTTTAAAGAAAAAGATTTAGGGACTTGTGCCTTCTGTAACCTTTTTTACTTAAACCGATATACTTCAAACAACACTTCGTCGTTCTGGAACGTGTTTTAAGCCGTAGAAAACAATTGCACGCGGTTTTAATAGAAATGGTTGAAGGAGGAAAGTTTAAAGGAAAGGATCGCTTGGATTGTGAAATTGCGCGAAGAACTAAAAGAAGCTCGGGAGCACCACACAATGCTTTTGAAGGTTTCAAGAACTACGGTATAAAACAAACCAGAACGAAGAGAAAGTAAAAATCCATTTCAACCGTCGGGAACATCTTTTCGTTCCCGGGAAATTTTCTAATTCGGGAATCACACAAGCTTGTCCAGTACTTCTGCAATCGTTAGAAATAATTAAACAATTCCAACATCTTGTGCATTATTTTATTAGCTTAATTGGAAATAACGTTGGTGCTGAAAGATAATGCTAAATTTCGTTCACTCCTAGAACTACCAAACGGGTCAAAATTACTTGCTTCAACTTAGAAAATTAATCAAATCGATTTTCACAAAAAATAGATAAGTTGGATTTTATAATTATAAAGAATTCTTCTATGTACCAATTTACGTTTCCACTGTTATTTCTTTTATTTTCTATTTAAAATAAATAGTACGCTGAACGACGGTAATATTAATATTAACAGAGCAAAAGGAAATTTTGTTTCTGACCTTCTCCCTAAAATAGTAGAAAATATAATGCAATGTATAAAATTCTTTATATGTATAATGAAATTGTAATTAAAATATATTTCGATAGCTCAAATATTCTTGTGCCAAGTGTATTATATTTTCTACTTTCTCAAAGAAAAAGTCGATCATTTTGCAGCGATCAACGTACGTATTACCTTATCTATATTATCTTTACAATATACAGGATGAGGCACTTAAAACCGGCCACCTGAATAACCTGGCTACAATTGGTGATAGGAAAAAGTACATCAGGCCAAAATAATTTGGTATCGAGGGGCTGATCATCCGATGTTACTAGTTTTTTTCATAAATGGAGGCGTCAAGAAAATATGAAGGTCATCTCTTTTTTACTTACATTCTGATAGAGTATTTCAAGGCGAATACAATGACCTATTTGGAAGGTCGTTCGTGGTCTGGATTAAGCCGATTGTGATGGAAAATAATTTACTGTATATAAATTACAAAGAACCTACTCGTGCAGAAAAAAAGCTACGTTTCGCGTAACGACCGTATGTTCGATACTGACAAAAACAGTTCCCTCGACTACTCATGCATTAATTCATTAATATATGGGTCAACAAAATCAATAAAGATATCGCTTACACGTGATCCGTTTTCACCTTTCTCCAAAGATATTGCTTACGCCTCGTTTTTTCTTCGTTTCGCCGGTAAGAAAATGATCCTCGGGGCGAAACAAACTTAAGGGCTGTTCCTTCTCAACTTGCTTAATACACGGATTCTGTTCGTTATCATTCTGACCGTCAAACTGTTTATGAATAATTTGGAAACTGTCGGGAAAGATAATGGGCTCCCTGGAGTTTCCTCGTTACTCTTAAACGTTCAAGTTAAAACGTAATCGAATTGCTTCGGAACTAATTGTTTCCTTTCAGTCGCGGCAATCGTCGTGAACGTGAGTGCTCGTGTCGTTTATTGGAATAAATTTTGAACAACGTGTATTTGATTCTTCTTGATCGTGTTTGGAGGAAAACTTTGGAGGGGCATGGAAACTGAAGATTTTTATGTAACGCGGGTTAAATGGGGATGGAAGAAAGGAAAGTAACTCGTTGATCAAGGAAACCACGTTGACGTCGGTTTTAATTAATAAACGAGACCGTTATGCAGCAACTTGCACATCTGCGATGCATTACTCGAGCTACAACGTGAGCTTGTGTATACGTATAGTCCTTAATCCAAATACTTTGTATTTTTCAAAACTTACATAAAACAAAATTTCAAAGATGGATTTCTACACACATGTTTGTAAAACTAAATACAACTATTAATCGAAAATGAATTGCAAGTTACATTAACAATAATTACTGAAACAAAAGTCTTACGATCGTTAAACCAATAACCTCTTCGAATTGTATTTTTATTTTTCTTTCAGGCAAATATTCCAACACTAATTGTACCTTAAATTACAGAACCGTTAGGCATCAAAGTTGCAGGTTAACCAAGAGCACGCGTGTGCTTAATCGCACGTTAATGATTTTGATGGCAGCTCCCTCGTCACCGAAAGAACGCGACCTGCAATTTCCTACTTTTCTTTTCCAGAAACTGACAAAACGCGTCTACCGTTAACATCGACAGCACGAACATTGTGAACGTCACCATACTATAAATCGAGCACAAAATTAGTAAATTATACGCGTTTGTACGAAACCATCTGTAGTTAAGCCGTTAAAGAGCTGTAGTTGACAGTGCTTTAAAAACGGTCGGAGGTTAATGCTAGGGAGATCGATAATAGGAACACGTGCACGCGTACGCACTGTTTTACGTTGAATCATCGAACACTGTGCCTTTCGATCATGAATTTCTTTCTTTGTGCAAAAAGTTGTTGGCTCTCACGAGAAAGTAATACGCCGTTGAATTTTCAATCTCCACTTTAAAAGATTTTAAAACTATTGAATGTTAAAATATTGTAAAACCATTTTGCGTGTTATTTGAAACAGACATTGGCAATGTAAGTCATAAAGAAATTGGTAATGATAATCAAAAATTTGGAATATTATTTATAATAAATATACTGGTAATATAAATCCCCCTGAAAGGGTTCATTTATTTATTTCTAGCAGGATGCTTCTGCTACCTTTGAGTCCAATTCTGCAGGTTTACTGCTGTTCTTACAAAATGTATGTTCGGAAAGAAACAACGATCACAAGAACAGTGTAATAAAAAATACAATTTACGACACTTTGAGGCAAGAAATAGCAACAGTCACGAACTGTCGTCTACGCTCTACCGACGCTTTCCTATAGGTATTTATTTCTACTTTAGGGTGGTATTTTCCTAGATGCAAACTTTTCGAATGCATACGATTGAAATATAAATAAAAATCTAAAACTAATCCTATCGGCTATATAGATTTCAGGAAGATAGTAAAAGATTTATCAAAGCTAATTGAGAATGACAAATTTGCAGAGATTATAACTGAAATATTTCTCATTCTTTGATGTGGCTAGAACAATAAACACCTGAAACATCAATTCTAAAAAACGAAATGTTATTCTTAAGATAATGTTAAAAATATTGACGCTATTTGCAGATCTTTTTAATGTCTGATTTTTCACAATTACTAGGCTTTTGTGTGTATTTACAATAGTATTTATGAAAGAAGAGAAACGAAAAATTTTACTGTTCGATCCCTGCAGTAACTGAAAAATGATTCACAATTCAAAAACAATTTATACAAATTGTAAGATGAAAATATATAATATTATAGGAAAAAATAGTATAGTTGTATAACTAGAAATCGAATTTGTACATGTGCATTTTTGAAAATTAAATGAAATGGGTAACTGTATTTTATACACGAGGGAAAGTACGACAACGATCGTTATTAAAAAAGATGGAACATGAACAGCTTTCGCGTTCTATACTTTGTTTCGTCTCTCCCCCATCTATAAACCACATTATCCCCATGGGAGATGCGCCCTTCACAATCAGTTTCACGAAGATTGGGGTAAGTTGTATCGACAACCTCTCTTTCTCCCTTGCCAAGGCCGGCGACGTTTATTAACTTGAGAAACATAGTAAATATAGTAAGTAAATGTTGAAAATGAATTTTCAAAATGCATGCAATATTGTATCATGAATAACGGAGCACACGTGTATGAACAAATTCGAAATTCTACTTTTCCGTTTGCGAATGGTGTTCTGCGTGCCCTCTTTCATATTTCTTACACGCTTTGAGAAAGAAACACAATTTCTAAATATATAAATAAATCTTTTTTAATACTTTAACTGTCGCGTCACCGATGTTTGAATGACACATGGATTTCCATAAAAAAGCAGCACCCATACTATGAGGAATTCTTTCATTTATTTAATTGAAAACATTTTTATTAGATACTTGAAATTATGAATGCCAGAAACAACGAAATGTTATGGAACTGGAATATAAAATTTGTTAAAAATGAAATTTTCATCAGCTGCAGTTTCAATCTGCTTTCAATGAAAATAAAAAACAATTCGTACAACCCTACAACAGATAATCTCTTCACGTATATTCATTAACTATTCTTTAATCTAATTTTCCAGCTATGCCTCCGGAAACCAAATGCATTATGTCGGAAGAAAAATATTAGAAATATTTGAGAAACCATTGATTTTTATTCCCTTCTTTAATTTTCTATATTTTGATTACGGATCAAACTGAAATTTCGCATTTTAGAATACTCCGATAAATTAAATATGGTGACTCACAATCAGAGGCACCACTCGAGTGCAAAGGGTTAACGATAAAATGAACAATCGTTAACTGTAATTTATATTCGTTGTATAATTATAAATGTTCAAAATGACATATATCAAACCACACTCGATATTAATAATACATTCGATTGGAACACCCTGTACATATCGTGTCTACAGGTGCACCAAACACACAATCGCCACAAAAATAAGTTTCCAGCTACGGCTGAGAATTTGTAGCTTTTTCTAACGCAAGCATTGATCTTTCTGTCACGGGTGTTCGCGTTTTATATCGGAGTGAGTTACGATAACGTCGGTGCTTCTCCAATTTCGTACAAATGCACCGTCCCATTCCATTTGTCGCCGCTTATTTCCACCGATCTCATTAAGAACGAATTTGCCCGCGATGTGCAACCCTTTTCCTTTTTCCTTTTCAATTATTTACAATTTACACGAAGGGGTTGAGAGCGAAATTCATCGCCAGTTTAAAACGAGTTTACGTACGTTCGGCATGTATCTCGGCAGAACCTGAATTCTTTGATAATGGAGAAGGTGACCCAGAAAACACTACACAGACGCAAAGTATGTATCTTACCCACACACACGTGTTCATTGTACATGAGCGCGGCCGCACGAATGCAACGTGCTGCAAGAAATGCAATTGCACCGCGTACACGATATCCGATGCGACCGAAAGGACGCCGATTTACGTTCTGTAATATCATTCCGGATACTTATAACCATGATGTTTGCGTCAACGCGTTCTCGAACAGCTTATTTTACGCAAAAATAAAGAAATATCAAGTTTGAATAAAACCCACCCAATAACTTAATTTTTATACAATGTATTTATACGCAGTGCATTGCATTTACAGCGGGCTATCAAATTATTAGAGCCAACGATTTTACATAAAAACGATTATTTCTTAAATGAATACCCAGTTAAACAGAATTTTTATTAGTTTTCTATGATGTATTGATGCTTATAAAGTTCTGCACAGTTGGCAACACTATGAGCGACATTGTTTCTCATATGAACGTTATTCTGTGTGAATGTCAACAGTTGCTACCTAACAATCTGTGCTGTAGTGTTTATACAATTATTTTGTTTGGCATACTGATGATTTATAAATGTTGAATTACGATTAGTCTGTTTCTTTTATTTATAGAACATTCTTTTAACACGAGCAAGGGTAAAGACCTCTTTCCGAGTAAAATCTCGGAAATAAACACATTAATTATTCATAGTAGTCATTCACATAGAAAAAGTGCGACGATTACTGATGTTTCACGAGCATCAGTTGACCGAATTGAGGAAAAGCTTGATCGTGGCTCTAATAATTTGATCACCCACTGTATATACCTGTGTATGTCGATACCAGTATTTCAAGAATAATAAGCTTCCAGGGGTGTATTAAGCAGGCCACTGCCTTGGCCCCTACGTTTTGAGGGCACTGATTGTCATTTCATATGTTACTGTATTTGAAATAAATCTTCTTAGTAGACTACTATGAGTAACTAACGACTTAGGTCTTTTTTACGGCAATGTACATATACCTATTCCTTTTTATTTGTCCGTTCAGAGAGCGCCCTTGTTTAGGATAGCCCTGAATCCCACGAAATCTTAATTTAGCTCTGTAGGCTTTTAAGGCTGATAATATGTTATTTTTAACACAGTCTCTTCTGAATATACAGAATTACAATTAATTTTACTATCGAATTCCATCACAAATGTTTTTCTGCCTTTTTGTTAGTCTATATTAAAATTATAACCGTCAGAGTAAGTCAATCTTTTGTTAAAAATGACTTTAGTTGTCAAGATCTTCAATCACTGAAACAGGCAACAGAACTATCTATAAAAGTTGTTCAATTATCTCCGTTAAATATCCCTGCCGTGACTTATATTGATTTACTTCTGTACCCTCCGTTTGTTTCAATGTCACTGAAACTGGGGGAAATATGGTTCCATAATTCAAAAAGTTATTCCCCATCAACGCGTTTGCGATGCGTCATTTGAACAAATTTTATAGTTCAGTGAAGTTTTGATTATTCGAGTGTCATTATCCCAAGTGCTCTGAACTTTATATTGCACGATAACACAATTTCATGGCCAACAATGTCGTGATTCTCCTCATTTTCTAACAAACAACACTGACATTCTGCTTTCAATTGTAAAAAAAAAAAGATTATCTGAGATTATCGGGTCTCTATTATATTATAATTATAATTAACACTTATGTTTAGGGTTAGCTTAGAAAACTCATAGAAATTGAAAATTTATCCTGTGCCTTTTTTCTTATTAACTTATTTTCTATAGAAAAAAATTACATTATAATATACTTAATGACGTGTACACTATTTTTGACTTCTGAATTAAAAAACTGTAGATTTTTATATCGACAGGATACTGAGGGCTTAAAATGTCGAAATTAAGAAATCAACACTTCGAAATATGTTTGAGTCGAAGGATAAAGTTGAAGGATAAAATGAAAGCCGACGGCTTTCGACGACGTGAATGAATGTTGCTCAACAACATTTGATTACGTTCATTAATTAGGATTTACGTGTAACTGCGCACATCCATAACAACTGATACCAGCTGAATCTTTCAGACATAGGTACCGATAAAACTTCTTGACCCAGAATAATAGGATTAATAAAAACAGAAACGATACCACATACATTTCGAATTTTGTAGATTTCAAAGTTTCTAAAACTATAATACTTGGAAATTTTCAATTCCTTTAAAATATAGTATTTCTTGTCTTAATTTTTAATTTCAAAAATATAGTATGCCCAGCTGGTACAAAAAGGGTTAATATTACATAATATTATTTCTGGCATAAATCCTTGATTTTGAAATACCGTTGCTCCGTTTGAAGGAGTGCGATCGAAATAAAATCTATGAGAAATCCGATTTCTTTACAGCTTGGCGAGTTTGATGCTTCAACTAAACGACAAGTGAAGTTTGCAATAACATTCCTTTTATTGCGGCTATCAGCTCATGCAAACATCTTTTCGTTGAATGATGCTCTCGGTGTAACAGCAAAGTAAACGATTGGAAACTTTCTTCCCCGTGTTGCGATACGTAACCGTGTTTCCTACGCTTATTGTTCTGCGCACCGTAAATTTCGATTGAATAGACTGATCAATAGGTCGGCTCCCATTTATAGCGATTTACAAACCTTTAATTCTCCCTCCACACTCAACTTATCATATTCTCTTCTCGAAAGATTTATAAGATTTAGCAGAGAAATTACACAACTATCTACTTACAATTAGACAAACGTTTTCTGCCCCGGATAAGTTAGAAAAATGTGCGAAAGTTCTTCTATAAATACTAACATCTACTTTCCACGGATTAATCGATCAAAATTAACATAGAATTTTATAAATTAGCTTCAATGATATTACACGATGGAAAGGACGAATAATAAGAGAAATTTACATTTTAATTTTCCACCACTACTTTATACTTAATCCTTGGCCGACGAACTTTACACTTCATATTATTCTCATTCTGGAAATTTTATACTACTCATTTAAATATTATCTCCTGATCTATGAAAATTTTATATTAAAAAAGTTCTACCTTTAACTTTAATCAAAATATTATTCAATATATTTCGTACGTCTGACTTATGATTGAGCCATACCCCTCCATTCAAGGGTTAACCAACTCTCACAACATTTATAGAAATGAATAATCTTTTTCTTATAGAAAAAAAATGTTTAGAATTTATGAACGGGAAATGTTGCATGAAAATGTTGGGACGGTATGCAGATGAAGTTTCATTTTCAGGAAAAATGTATTGCTTCGTAAATCATGTCGCTGTTCGTTTTTTCGGAGGTACATGATATTTAATTCTTCCTTTGAATTTCCTCGTTTTTTCCGGAGATACGTTTGCAACAGTCAGAGCTTGCGAACAAACGTAAGGGAAAACCGTGAGGTCGTTACATCGTTTTCACAGGTAATACCATTTCGAAAGGATTTCTGGATCGTGCACATCGAGGGGGAACGGGTTTAGCCGGTTCAAATTACGCAATTGGTGCTCAATTTGGGATTCTAAAGGGTTATGTAAGAGGATCCGATGTTCACAAACACGACAGCTATTTAATTAAGAAAATGATTTCGTAAATCGTTTAGAACGGTACGTATTTTTATTAGAAATCGGTAATACTATTGTAACCTGTTTTAGAGGCTATTTATTAATTTTACGTGTAGTATATTTAGAATATTTAGACTGTGTACTTGCATAGTGTACAATTATAAATGATCGTAATTAAAGGTAACCATGTTCGTAGAAATATTAAACGCACATAGAAAGTTACTGTTAATTAGAATACTTGTATAGGAATTCGTTAATCCACGAAAAGATTATTAATATGTAGAAGCAGCAATTGCAACAAAATAAATTCATTATAGAAGCAAGATCAATTTATTAAAATGAACAAACTAATCGCTTTATTATTTATTTGTAAAAAACTAAAATACAGTTTAATGTTGAAGTAATCCCCGTTACTTTCTATAGGTTTAATTCATTTTTTACGCATAATAGAATCATCTGTAAAGGAAAAATAACGGAAAATAAACGTCCAATAATGTAGGATTCTGAAGCGTTCTTCTCTTGGAAGAACCGTAGGCTTTTACGAGAAATAGAGCTGAGAAAAGTAGACATGGAAGGGAGTTCGATGTCGTGGTAGTTTATATTTTTACCGTCACAGAGGATAACTACCTCACACGTTCAAATCCCAGCAGAGCAAACCTAATTGTCTTTTTTCCCTCGCACTCGCGATTCTACGGTAACAAGTTCGAAAATTGTCCGTTTAAAGTGTTTAAATTTTAAGACGTACGTTTTCGAATTTCAACATCAGCAGTGTTTTTTGCCAGCAAAAAACTGAATTAAATGAGATTTTACACCATCAGCGTCATGAAAAATTCTACCATTTAAGAAGTTCTGCATGGAATGAAATAAATGGAAATCTGAAGGCGCAAAAACACATCCCAACCTATAAGCTCCAATAATTTTTACCGAGTGACCAACAAATTATGTCTGAAGTCCGTGTTTTGCTTTTCCATTTTTAAATTGGGGTAAAAACGAAACTATAGAACTAATCGATACAATTTTCTTACTAATTAAAGGTGGAAGTCCAAACAACAAGAAAACAACATTTGCCATCATTTAGTTGCCAACCCAATAGATTACAAATAGTATTTTGCTAACAATAAATAATGGAAATGGCTTCAGGGCGATAACAAACGTGTTAAAAATGTCAGACATTATTATCTCCAATCGAATATCTTTCTAGGTGAAGTGTTCGTGCGATAACCCTGTGCTGCGTAACGTGTGTATAAATCAAACCAGGTCGGATAACCCGTTGCTTTGGAATCGAGTATGATCACCAAAAGCAAGAACTGTTTATAACTACAAAAGCATTCATTTTTCGATTTGTGATCGATAGAAGTCGCGAGTATTATCCCCCAAATCTGAAACTTTGTTCTTTACTGAATATCCTGTATATTTGGCTTTCCTGTTCGAAGGAAGAACTGATTGCTTCTTTGTACCCCCGATCCCCGACTTCTATCCAGTTTCTCTGTATCTAGTAAGAAGAAAACGGAGGAAGCTTGTGATTGACACGTGGCAAATACGATCAACGGCGAAAACAAGGTCGAAACTGCGAGAAGAGCTGTTCTTTTGGAACGAAATTGTAGAGAAAACATAGTTAGAGCTTTCATATTTTTCAAAAACTATTGGTAATATACAAAGAATTCGACAGGAACTTTTAACGATTCTCAACAGCATCAGATAATCGAAAGACGGATAATTCTTTTTCGTAATAATAAAGGTGGCTTTCGTGCAAACGTCGTGACGTTCTTTGACAGAGAATCGAGGTATTTGAAAAACGAAACGAATATGATTAGCATCAATTTACTTGTTCTCCTTGAGAAAAAGAGAATTAAGTAAAACGCTCTGAACCAGAAAATAACTTTATGAATCAATTCTTCTGCGTTATTGTGATCCTTCTTTTCTCAATTGGCTGCTCCCAAGACGAAGAGAAATCGCTCCTTTCTATGAAATTTCCCGAGAAGTAAAACTTATTGGAACATTTGAGAAATATAAGCGAAGATGGACGGCTGGAGAACAGCTGACGGAAAACGGAAAAAAGGTGACACCGCTTTTCTATTCCATCTACTTTCCCCGTATAAATCATCAGAAGTCGTGCGTCAGTTCTGTACAAATTACACGGTGTATCTCAAAGAAAATTGCAAACATAACTGTTAAACGTACACCGTAAAATGACCTTTTGACAGATGCCTTTGCGTCAACCCATTCACGGTAATTTTCTACTTTCGAGCTAACATATCGTGGCTTTTAATGGCTGATGTTTACATCAGAAGAAATTGTTTACGATAAAGCTCGTCAATTTATTTCCGATCTAAATAAAATTTGTACGTGTACAAAATTTTAGCTTGATGCACATAAAACTTTGAATCTATCTATTTTCAAAATTGATTCGTCTGTTATTTTTTAACTATAAGTAAGTTGAAATCAAGATATACTATCTTGTACGAATTTAAATTGGTTAATAGTACTTCTGAAGTAAAAAGAAATAGTTGTAGTGAAAATAAATCACGTGATATATGAAGGGATTACATTTTTTCACGGATCACGCAATACAACGCCGTGTATCATAATTTTGACAGATCGAACCGGAATATTCGTAACATTTCTACCAGCGGAAATGAGATTCGCTATATGGAGATCAGGAACGTACCGGGGCAAATGTTATCTAGAAATTTTTATCTAGAAACGAACCACGAATATCCAAGTGGCGAGTACGCAACAGCATCTGTGAATGCAAATGGCATGCACACTTTTCCTGACGTAGCAATGAGAAAAACCAAAGCGAAAAGTACGCTTGTAAATTGTTCGTTCTGTGCTTTCGAACTGAAACTCTGCTATTCGTACGCTCGCGTTTGCCGCGAAATGTTTTGAAATTAAATTGCTAGACGCTAAATTTAAACGAACGAGATTTCGGTGTGGTTCGTTTCGCGATAAACTCGTATAAATTACTAATCGAAACGTCATTTTCGTTAGCGGATACGGTATCGAAATTTTAATCACCGTTCACGGTGATGTGCAAAAAAGCGGATCGCTGTCGAAATCGTGAAATATTGAAACAGCAACACACGGTCTAATGATTCGTTGGATCGATGGTTTATTCGTTTCTAGGAAGTTGATTAAGTAGTAACATCGCGAATTGATATTCCGGAAATATCGAAACCGGGCGCGATTCCCAAAATTTCGGAACTTTCCGATAATCGTGGACGAGAAACGCCGGGGTTTGCATTATTGCAGAATATCGGAGGGAATTTTGATGCAACAACTCTGTTTTAACTCGGCTAAAAACCACAAATTCGAAAATCGATCATTGTGCGGCTACGAAACAAACGCCGAGCCGCACACACCGCTCGGTTTACACGCATAATTTCCTCCTATAATAGATGTTATGAAATTCGCTGTTCTCGGTCCTCGCGATTGCATTATAACGGAAATTTTCGTTAATTGGCCGCGCAATTTTCGACAGCTGTAACTTACAAACGAATCCAGGAGTAACAAAGCTAACATGATTATATTGTTTTGCACAAGTGCCGCCTGCAACGAGTACTTCATGTGCACTCACAGCTTTGCAGGTGGAAATTGCTAAATTCATAGTTTCGAGTGTTCGTGTCGTATATAAACAAATTTCACAACAGTTAGAAATGACACACCATCGAATTATATTTAGCATTTGACAGTAAGTTAAAGAGCATTCGCCCAAACGTTTAACATAGGTTGATTTAGATTTATTTTATCAAAATATAGGAGGTAGGCTTGCTATGTTTGAATTAATTATTATACGATTGTGTGTACGTGTAGATTGCACGTGGCACATAGAATGTTTCTGTACATAAGATGAAATGATTTTAACTTATGATATCGAAATTTTTCTGTTGTGTAAATCTGTGTTATAATTCATCACTTTTCTCTCATAATTAGTCCTATTACACTCGATACTGTACTGGTAATTTCTAGAATTTAGCATCTCCACCTCAACAGAAAGGACAATATCGTAACCCTCGAGTCCGAGCTCCAGGTCAACGATATTCCAGGTCATACTGATCATATTTCCTGATTCTGGGTTTCGTTGCTATAAAAGAACCATGTAATTTGGAATAAGGCTTTTTTATACCTGGACGTCTGAATTGACGAAAAGTTAAATCAGCCATCCAGGACCGTATCCATAAAATTCATGCGACTACAAGAGATCCGGCTTACTATCCATAAAATACAAGCTTCTATTATATAAATTTTCTATACGTAAAAACTTCTTATTGTAATACGTTTAAGGACACTGCAATCGCGACGTGCCTGAAACAAAATCTGAACCGTGTAAAACAAGATTTTACGTAGTATCTTCGACAAACCATACGCCCATTTCGTTACCCATGTAGATCGCGAAGTAAACATCGGAAACATTCAACCCTACACGCCCAAACTGCTGAAAACCTCATTTGCTCCACATCGTCTCAATCCACTCACCCGGGACAGTGGCAACAACTCCCTCGGAAGCTTCCCTCTCGCATTCCCTTTCAGAACCCCAAAACCCTTCGACCACAATAACGCATCCCTTTTCCAAGTTTTATTCCCATGCCTGCAGGTTTTGGGATCTTCTTGTTTAACAGAAGCGAACTATTACCTTCCAGCAATCATAGCAAAGAAAATTACCGTCGATTTTGTATTCTAACTAAAAAGGAATGTTTTTTGAACTGGTAAAGATCTATCCTTCTTGGCACAACAGTTTATTAGTGTTAGTGTTTTAGGAAATATTAATTGCTCGCTTAATCTCAGGAGCTTAACTTCGTATAGATGCTTACTGAACTTTCTTCGGCTAAATTGCTTCGAATGTTGGGCATTAGAAATAATTTGTAAAATTATAAATTAGTTGGTAGCTTATGTACGAAGATTAGTATCTTCTCATTTTATGTTATAACACTTTTAGATGGAAAAAAAAATTGGGTCAGGTAAGGTTAAATTCCTTCAACGTTTTTAATATAGCGAGGGTTATTAGAACGATGTATGATGATGGCGTATTTTGGACTCGATAGTAAAATCGAGAAAATTCTTTCTCATCTTTTACATGCCAGATACTTTAAACGTTTTTGACATGATGTAGCTATAAGCGTTTTTTTTTTATGTAAGCTCTGGGAGTATCGTTTTAATAATGACAAAAAATGAACAGTTTAAAATTTGAATACGCTAATTATGGTCTCACAGTTAATTTTGACAAAAATTTCGTAAAGTCATTTTGACCCGTTTGATAATTCTAGTTTTATACAATCTTTATTACTTTTGAAAATTTTTGAAAATCATTTAACGTTGCTTAAAATAATTTAATGAGTAATCTTAAAGTTCTATCCTGTAGTGTAAAATATCGTAACGTCGTATTTTGAATTGGTCAATTGACAATAACACGATGTTATTGATTGCTGCAAGAAATAAGGCAGCGTTAGATACTAGTCCTTTCGGATGTCCGTTCGTTATTCTAGTTTCCTCGGAAATGGTTCTTATATTATGTCGATCGTTGAAGAAAATCGCTGGTGTAATTTATCATCGTCCCATTAATAACTCACACATCAAATTGTATATTTTTTCGTTGACTTTTTATTCTAATTCTTTAAGAAACATCGAAAAGATCTTTTCATTTCCTTTCATTTCATTTCAGTTCACATTTTCATAGATATCAGAACATATATAGTCTGATGTTTATTGGTATCAAATTATAATAGACTACATGTATATAGAATATAAGCGATTAACTTTAATTAAAGTATCGTTATATTTGTTTCACGAATATGACAATAAATTAAAATTAATGCAGCAACTGATGTTCGAGAGTAAAATCTGTTATATGTACTAGTACCTTTGTATTTTACTATAGGACTTAATATTATAAAAAATATATATGTGTAATACTCACGTTAATGCAGCCTCTCTTTGCGTTTGTGTTTAGGTGCTTCCAGCTGTAACATATAAATATCAAATTATGAGATAAAGACCTAATTTTTAATCTGGAATCTTATATTTAATCAAATATTATTAAACCTTATGAATATGAAACTATTCAATTTTATGGAAATAATGTATTACTCTGCTTGTTTAATTACTTAACTATTTAATGAATTACTATACTAAATTTAGTATAGTAGAGTGGATGTGTAAACATGTTATATTTAATTCTATCAAAATTTTTCAATTCTGGTAGGTCATTTGCAAAATTTCATCAATACAATTTCAATAACGTGCACAAAGTTATGATGAAGTTGTAGAACAAATATTATCTAAATAGAGAAGCCAGACAATATGTTTCTTCGGTAATTAATAAAGATGGTGACAAATTGTCCGCCATAGTAGTCATAATTATAAAAATGTGGCACAGAAATTAGTAACTTTTTCCTGGTTAAAGTGTTTTAGGATAAAGCAACTATTCACCTTTTTCTACCCTTTACCAGATTTAACGCATTACCAGTCAAAGATTTATATACGATGTAAAAAAAATGGAGCAAGAAACGACATGTTCGTGGCAATTTGAACGATAAATATACCCAGGCTCCTGAAGAAGTCGAAGCCACTGAGGCTCGTAAATTTGAGCTAATTGTCTGGCTCGGGTGTTGTGTTGAAACGAACAGCCATGAAAACTATGGGCGGTAAGCAAGAAAAATAAAAAGTGGAAAAGAAGGGAAGGAAAGAAAAGCGTGAAACTGACTATCCTTAAAGGTAGAATTCTTTAACTTTACAGAAACCTTAAATATTGCTTGTTAGCCGAAAGTTAAACAAAATGACACGTCTTTTCATAAAAGTATCCAAATACTAAAATGAAACATCTAATAGGTTGAGAGAATTTTTAGATTAAATAAAAATTATACTGGCAACTAAATTCATGATCCTTTCGTGAATTTTATTTCAAAACTATCCAAACTCTACTGTTATTGCAAACAAAGCAGAGGAATTAATTCATTCAAACGACATTTATTTTCATTAAGTATTCAAATATATTTTCAAATTTACATATTTCAAAAATTTAATCTACTTATCTGGAATAATGACACTAGAATGATTCGGTTGCAGATCAAACGGTTTTTATTTATGAACCATTCAGCAAGAATATTTCCTATAAGCGTATTTAATTGTTATTTTTAATTATTAATTATATATCTGTTTTGGATTTATATGAGCTTTAGACGGTTTAGAGTTTCCATTCGACTTTCTTTATCTTTATTGATAGACGTGAAACTCGGAATTTAATTTAAAGTAAGTTTCTGTTTCTTATTCGAGAACGGAGGAACGCAAACATAAAATTCGTGCTACCGGAGAAATTGGAGCGTTTCGGGAATATTTTAAATTCGCTAAAGCGAAAAACTATACGAAGGGTAAAGTTCTGTCTCTGAAGCACGATCAGTAATTGAATCTGTATTCTCTGTTCAGATTTCAATATTTATTTCTTCTTTCATTTTTCCCCTTATCGGTTGTTCTGTTGAAATATTCGAATCAATCACAAAGTTTTAATGACAAACGAAACTTGTCTCCGTTATGTATTGATATTCTTCATTTCGTTATGTAAACGCTGTAGCTGCTTCTTGTGAAACAATTTATTTGCTGTCGGAAGATTATAAAATATCACAAAGCTGAAGATACTAACAAATCAAATATTTGTAAATGGTAATAATCAGCTAATAGATTGAATTTAATGAAGCAATTATTAAAAGATTAAAATAAAAGGAAAATAATTCTGAGTTTTATTGAAATCACGGTACAACTAAATAACGGATTTAAATTAACAGAATATATAAAAGAATAAATCATTAATATCCCAAACAATATATACATATTTCCGATAGTATGAAACATCGTACCTAGCCTTCCCTAGGGAAAATACCGATGTAGAGGAAGGAAGTCCAACCACTGGATATTATCACGATAATTAATCTAGCCTACCATGCTATACTAGGTTATTAAATTACTAATTTAGGAATTACTAATTAGTAAACTAGGAAATTACCGACTACCAAAATACTCAATTACTAAGTTAGTGAAATATTAGATTAGTAAATTAGTAAAATACTAAATTACCTACTGCTAACATACTAAATTACTAAATTAATAAACTACTGTATTACCAACTATTAAAATACTAAATTACTAAATCAGTAAACTATGAAATTAATAACTGAGCAATCAAATAATCAATAATTACAAAAAGCAACATGTTTAATTTTGTAACAGTAATTTCCAAGTTACTAATTTAATAGTTAACAATTATTAAACTAATCATCTCGCCGTGAAATAATTACCAAACCGAAATAATCAAAATAATCACTAATTACTAAAGTCTAACATATTTAACAATATACCTCTATTGGGTATTGCTATAAGATTCAACGTGTTAAGATATGCATCCTTCTCATAAATCGTTCAAAATTATATGAAAACTAAATACCGCTATAATTCCACTAGATTTTACAAATAAATAATAGTGATATTACAAACAGCATAATGTTAATATTATTGTAATAAAAAAATATATTCCTCGATAGTACAGTTCGGTTAAATATTGAAATCAATCAAAGCAGCGTATCTATCAAATATTTTTAACATTTACTTCTAATATTTCGACGACTTTTAATATTTAATAAAACCGAATGCCATCCGGATGCAATACTACCCCAAATCTATCGGTATCAAATCAAACTTTCGAATACTATATTTCTTCCTGAAAGTACGCACAATTTTTAAACAATATTTTCCGCAAATAAACTCGTATCGTAGCGTATTTTAATATATTCACGAATACGCAGAATCCGCGATGTATATCGTGGCAGTGTTGCGTTGGAAATATAAAAAAGAAATATATATACCTTAATACCAGCTCTTTTTGTATGAGTGGAATTGTTGCGAACGGGACGATCGTTCGAACGTGCAAACGGGTTGTTCGACCGAGACGAGACGGCTCGAAATAAAGTTTCAATCATCGAACTATAGAGTTTGTTCGTTTCGCGAGAAAAAGTGTAAAAACAGTTCGATACGTCGAGACGCATTGTTCGTGGCTATTAAGCTAAGGACGAGGTTCGATTGATTTCTTCAATTAGTTTCGGTATCGTTGCCGCAGACGGAATGAAAACGGATAAAACGTGCCAGCTCGGCAAGGTGAATTTGAATAGTCGGCGAATCAAAGAGGGAAACGAAGATGGGGGGGGAGGGGGGAAGAAACATAGACACGTTAGACGGGGGTCAAAGAGACTGACGGAGGAGAAAAGAAAAGCGGATTTGGTTCGAGGTGGCCATTGTTCGAGGAGAGAAAAACAGAAATGGGTTCAGCAGTTAATATCGAAACGAACGGGAGAGCAATCGGTACGAAACGAAGCGGAATGACCTTATTGTTTGGGTCGAGTGCAATCTGCCATTGGCTCGATCTGTTATTACTATTGGCTAGTACCGATTTCTGAAGTTGAATTTTGTTCGCGTTGTCCGTTATTTCTTTTCCACTGTCGTACAGGTAACCAGCGTATAACATGACGTTCACTAGATTTACAAGAAATTCTTTTGTATCGATTTATACGAACATCCGTCAATTTGACGAGTAAATGATAATTTGTATTTTATTTGAACAATCAATGTATTTAACTTAGGAACAATTTAGAGTTATTTATCATTTTGAAGCTATCAGTGTTTCGACCCATGTTTATTAGAACCTTTTGTCACCATTTGTACCCTAGAAGTTATGAACTATTTGTGTATTCCGTTAATAAAAATTAACTTAACCCTTCTATGGATTATAACGATCGCAACCCTTCCCTCCAACAATTTTTAAATTAAGCCCGCTCCAATACATATTGATATAATTATTATCTTATCAAATTTTCCAATATTGCAAAGTAAGTTCGTTTGTACCTAGCAATTTTAAAGAATAAATAGTTCCAAAACACCGTCCAAAGGAGATCCAGTACAGGTTTAATTCCACTACCTTTTTCTTTTTTGCGACCGTCCTGTGTAATCACATGGCATAATGAATTGAAAACAGAAACACACGACACAATGGTTGTTTCAAGTTCTACCAATGTAGCTTCGGCTGAATGGAAATACGAAATGAAAATGCAAATGTCGCGGGTGTTATCTACTATCGATTGTTAGAACTGACATGCACTGTCACGTCCGTATATCGATATCATTTCGTAACTTCGTTACAATCAAATTTCACTAAACATACTGGAAACACAAGATAAGTATAACCCTTTCACGAACTTTCGTATTTTTGTATCGCAAATTCAAAAGTAAACAAATTATGGAGCAATGAAATAGATGTTTCACGTTGAAATCTCGTCACGATTTAGAAATTTAAATATTTCTAAATATATTTTACCATTTCTTTTTAGATACAGAGAAAAATTCGGATTACAGATGGATAATTAATTCTGAAGTATTTTTAATTTGAAAGAAAGTTAATAATCAAACAAAAAATATGACAAATTAAGTAAATTATTGCGCTAAGATATAATCTCGAGTAAGTTTCAAATACATAAGGATACAATCCCCAAATCACTATTTTCCCCTAGAGAAGCTTACCATGCACAACAGTGTACTTGGTAAACATATGTATAGTAATGGCTGACTATAATCACTCTTACAAACTTGTGAAAGTTAAGATGATTAATTTTTTTCCGTTAAATTTGGTAGGGTGAGCAGGGTAAGCGTTGCAAACAGCAGGGGTGAAAATTATGATGCTCAAGAAAGAAGTATGCTTCATAACTTATCGTTAGTCTGGGATCTTTGGCAGTCAACTTTTGACAGGATTAAGCATATTTATAGATCGTTGCTTGATCATAATATATGTGGGTCATACGTGTCCACAAATCGACAGTCGACAGTCGACGTGAGTACAGGGAGCCTGTGGGTCGCATTTTTAACCTTAGATCACTAAACATTCGTCAAAGTTAATTTTTCTTGCTTTCCTATTTTTTTATTAAGAATTAATAATACATGTCTTCAGTCGTGCTACTTTCTTTGCAATAAATAAAGGAGATATGACAAGTATACGTGCTTTCAATTCGTAATCTATGTGTCGAATGATTAATGACAGTGTATCGCTGATTTAAGTTTAATTATCCAGGTTTAATTAAATTTTCTTCACTTGATCCTATAGGCTTACAAATGTTATCGATACGCAATTAATATAAACGTAACAAATAATATAACATAAGTATAACTGCAATATACATTGTATAATGAACATAAAGTTAATTAAATCGGTGGGTAGCGTGTCGATAAATAGCATTAGTTTATCCATCATAGGTTTTTTTCGTTTTCCAGAAAGTCGACAACAGAGTTTAAATAAATATTTTTTAAATTATGTAATAATTTGACATTACGCTTCTTGAAATGCCTTTCGAATATTAGTAATAATATTGTTCACACATGTACGTTCAAACGAGTATTTTATTTACATCCTTGTTATTTGGAACAATCAGTAATTTTATACCTGATAAACTTCTGTGTCAGTATATATGGTTGTAAAGCGTAGTTTGATCCTCCTATGCACATAAATTTACTTTTACTGCGGTGAAAATTCTGCAAATGATCGAGAGAAGCGACCTGGTAAACTTATGGCTGGATTCGAAGTTTTGTTGCTTCTGCTGACAGTTAAATTGAAAGGCATTTACATTTACGGGCATCCAACCGTAATGAAATTTCGCTATCACGTGAACGGGTCAACTTGTTCGAGCCGTTAAAGAAAAAATTTATGTTCGCATAACATCACTTCCAAAAACATTTCAAACGATGTTTCTTGTAGATGTATCTTGTTAAATAACCGTACAGAATTATTGATATTTTGTGTTTATTCATTTCTCATTTGTGTAAAGTCTAAACGAAAACGATTCACACGACTCTTAGCTGACATATTAGATTTTTATCGCGAATTCAAAACTTTTATCAATATACAGCATTGTGGCTTAAATGTATCGTTCCAAAAATGGAATAATAGAACGAGTATTGTGTCTCGAAATTCTCAAGCAAAAATTAAAATTGTTATTCTGTTCTATCAAAGGTGGGAGATCGAAAATGAAATTTTAGTTAAGCTCGTTTTGATTTAAACTAACATAACAATTTTCAACGATATTACTTAGAAAATTGTTGCATTAGGGTTCAATAACTTTTGTAACAAGGAACCAAAAACATTTGGAATTAAATAAGAAATTAAAGCAAACTCTAATTTTGGCATAAGCAAATTGTCAATTTTTAGAATTGACGTATAAACTAACTTTAAATTCAAAATATTAAAATACATTAAGAACGTTTGTTGTAATGAAAAAGGAAAAGAGTGGATAACATTATTCTTGAATGAGAATAATGAACGATGTTGTAGCTCGGAGTAAATTTTCATTTCAGCTCTTTCATACAAAGCACGAAGAAAGTATAATGAATCGAAGTAAAAAAAAGTAATCCTCGCAAACGATTTGAACCCGGTATTAACTGCACAATTCCTTTCTGAACCGAAGGGATTCCTTTGACATTTCGCAAAGCGATCACGTTTGCATCTTTCAAATTCAAAGAAACTGAAATGACATCTTGCAATCTGAATCTCATATCAAGATTTCCTTCTAACGGTGCACAAATCAGGAAGCAAGGGAATATAAGTATAAAGAAAGTGAAATAAAATAACGATTTCTATCAACAGAAAAAGAAATTTTGAAGGAAAAGAAAATTCGCAAAAATGAAAGCTTGATTAAAAATTTATTACTTGTTGAATTTTAATAAATATCATAATGCCAAATATAATTGCTAATCAAATTTAATGCTATATAAAGTTTGTGAACAGAAATGCTTTAGCAATTGTAAGTTTATAAGAAATAATGCAAAATATACTTTTTTATTTTATTTATTTAAAGTCGCATCAAGCTTAGAGGGATAAATATAATTGCAAGAAAAATTTTCATGAAATTCCTACATATTTATGTAACATTTTTCATAATAATATTTACTTTCTTGAAACAGTACTGACATTTCTAAGGGAAATTAATACATGTCTCTAATATAGATTTTCTGTTTGCTAATTACCTAAGCAGAAAAACAATTTTAAATTATATTATTTTTGATACGTCAAATACATCCAATATTCTGAAAATTAAATAAAAGAAGAGAAATCTACGATTACATTAATTTTAACTCGTCCAATACTATATATTAACACTTGAACCGCCACGTCACCCATATGTGGGTTACGCTTGAATTTCCGTTTTACTTAAATTCCAATTACTTAATTAGAAATCATCGTATTAGATATTCCAATTTTTCAATAATAGGAATTACGAAAAATTGTAAGAATAATAGATAACATTCGATAGAAATAAATGTTTCACCTAACGAAATTTTCAGCGCCTTTAGCGTGACAGTCAAAGTGTTAAATTGTAAATACCAAACTATTAATTTGGAACCGTGAATGTGCACAATATACGAAAGAAATATTAAATTAAAAAAATTTTTGGAAAAAAAAAATACAACCGACTTCGGAATGCCCTAAAAAGGACAAAATAATTTTAATTTATATTTCGGAGACGGCGCAAAATTAACAATTTTCTACATTGGAAATTGTCAAAATTCTCTAATCCTTTTATATATTTTCACAATTTTTGCGCCGTCTTCGAAATATAAATTAAAATTATTTCGTCCTTTTTAGGGCATTCCGAAGTCGGTTGTATTTTTTTTCCAAAAATTTTTTTTCGATATGTAGAGAAAGGGAGGAGGGTGAAAACGATTTAGACGAGAGTTTGTTGTATAGTACTTGATGTTTTGTAAGCTTTTGTATTCTTGTAAATATTAAGTATCGACGTTTCGTTCGTGGGGAGAAGAAATACTCGACAAGAATCAATGTCCGGTTAACATATTACCGAACCCTTCGTGTCACATGTATTAATATATGTATACAGAAATATACCGAAATAGATTAAAATTCAACTGGTCGATGATATTTCAAGCATTAAATATTTTCGTAGTTTTGAAAAATTCACAGCACAGCAGTTTTATGGATATTCAACTTCCGCCAACATAATATGTCACCACGTTACCGAACCGAAAAATATAATCTTCAAGTTTGTATATTACTTTTCCTATCAACTAATGTTATTTAAATCTAAATTAACAGGAAACACTTGATGCATTAACGATCCCACAGGTCAACGCGAAACATACAACGGTGGCGAAATTTTTGGCAATAAATATAAAAAAAACATGCCTAAATTTTACGCAGTAGGTAGCTCAGAAGATAGAGGAAAGTGCGTACATAATAACGCAATTTATTGCAACGCGATATCTTAATTAGTTCCTGAGATATAGGGCTTCAAAGTTTGTATAGCGGCCGGCGCGTACGAGGGTACTTATGAATGGGCGCGACCGTAGACATTTTTCTAGGAAATGCGTACTACGCATTACTAGGAATAGTAAAGGGTTAGACGTAAACAATGACCACGTGACCGCTACGCTAGACACTCGCTGTCTGGGTCCAAGCGTGAAGCGGCAGCGAATTTCTACAAAAATTACGTTTGTCTTTACACGACGATATCTCAGGAACGGATAAAGATATCGATGTAAATCAAAGACCAAATTAAAGTGGAAGATTTCTACTTTCTTACAAATCTAACTTTATACCGAAATTCGAAACAGGACTTTGTTGGCAGCCCTTTGAACTTTTAGTAATTTTAATACGCGTTTCTTATGCAGTTTAACATAGTTTCTGACTTTCAGTTGCTTCTAACAATAAAATATTATCAAGAATATCTACCACACGCATTATTAACGATTCTTTCGTTTGTATCGTAAGTCGGTTGTATTTTTTTTTTCCAAAAATTTTTTTATTTCACAATTTTTAGTGGCGATCGGAGCATTCCTTCCAGAGTAGCATCAAAGAATAGGAATTTTGCTATGGGAATAGTAATTAGCAACAAAGGGATGGGAAGGGAAGGGTAGTAAAGGGAAGTGCAGGAAAGGGCATGGAAGTGAAGGGAATGTTGCAAATGGGATCATCGTGGAAACATCCCCGATCGCAAAATGTAATACTAGGTTTCATCGATATCAGTCCGAGTAAACGTGAAATACCACGTTTTTTGCGATAAAAACGAAAAAAATCCAAAATAGTTTTTTTACAGGACCAACTGTTGGTCATACTCTACAAGATGCAAACGGTTTCGTTCCGATTGGTCCATCCATCTTGGAGTAATCGATGACCATACACAACGCGGACGAAATCGTCCGCATTTTTTGCAATAAAAAAGGGGCAAGCGGTGATGAAATGCAAATTTTTTTTTACGGGACCAACTGGGAGTCATACCCTACAAGATGCAAAAGGTTTGGTTCCGATTGGTCCATCCATCTCGGCGTAATCGGCGAACATACATTAAAAAAAAAAAAAAAAAAAAAAAATTAACATACATGTCGAATTGAGTAACCTCCTCCTTTTCGAAGTCGGTTAATAAGACAAGAAATATTTTGATTTCTATTACTGTTAATATATCCAATATTGAATATTAAATTGGAAATACATACCAAAATACTTATTTGGGACTATAAAAGTACACAATATGCGGAAGAAACATTGAATTGAATAAACCAAGAAAAATTGTAAACTCATACGTTATTATAGCTGTATTATTATATATCAAATTAAAAACATCACAATACCAATTTTATACCACCAGAGTACACAATACGTGCGAGAAATAACGATCGGAAAACATTTTCCAGCGATAAGAAAACAAACAATAAGGCTATTAGAGTGGCAGGGCTAATAGAGGTTCAACTGGGGGATTTGAAATGCTTCTTGCAATAACTCTCGAAGTGAGTAAAATGCAATCCGTGCACGTTCTCTTCACGGGCGTGTAAGTATTAGCTTTGTGGAAACGGGAACGAGAAGAATTCACGTAAGACATCCAACGATATCAGGAGATGATATACTGTTTCAGGAGAACGTTGTCCGGGTACGAATTTAACCACGAGTCCAACTTCGAGAGGAGACGATTATTCTCCCTAACTTTGCGAATATATTTAACACGTTGGCTGCCACGGGGGTCACCGGTGACCGGCACCCGAAATTTTGTACAATCAAATAATTACCAACAGAAATGATAAAATAAACCACGGATAGCGTTAACATTAAGCTAATAATGCTAGCTATCGAATTGAAAAGTTAAATTTGAAAATTAGTAGATTGTATTGTTAATAATTAAGATTTCAGCGTGTCTGACTACCCACGTCCGTTTTCACTGTGGCAGTCAACGTGTTAACATTCGACATAAGTAATATATACGTAAAGTGTTGTAACTCTTTACGGGGCAAAACATATTTTTAAAATGCTGATACTAATATTTGGTACAAATTTATATAACATCTTATAAAAAATCTTATATTTCTTATTAATTGTACAAGGTGATTCAATTAACTGTCCCACTTATATTTACTTCGAACTTACTTGTATAAGAAAATATTTCAAACAAGAATTGTTTGGTACCAAGCGAGTACAATGTAAATTATATCTTTTTATTATTGTAATATGGTGGCCAACTTGAGGTTTTAACTTGGCAATTATTTTGTTGGACCCACGTAACTTATAATACACGTTATAATATAAAAATTCAACGTTACTTTGATATCTTCATAATAAAGGTGAAGGATCAAAATTCTAATTATCACAACGCGCCCTCCTTTTGGTACCAAACGACTTTCGTTTCAATTATTTTTTATGCAAGAACCAATTTTTTAAGTAACTCATTTTCTAATTTAAAAAGTATTCCAAAATAACAAGATCCACTAATTCCATCAAGCATGCGATCGTGAAATTGTTAATATCAAGTGATTATTTTTTAACGTTTATAATTGTATTCATATTACACTGTAGGATGAGTTTAGCATAAAATTATGACAATTTTGCACGTTGATCAAAGGCAAATCATTAGCACAGTCACGTCTTGGCACACAAAATACACAAAACACTCGAAGCAAGGCAGCCATGTCTTGTGGATACATAAAGAAAGATCTCCCGTGATCGTGGACGGCACTCGCCCATACACAATACAAATCACCCTACAAACGTTCACTGAGCTGAATTGGGATGTTCTGGCTCATCTACCATATTCCTTTGATATATCTCCTCCATCGATTATCATGTCTTCTGAGATATGGTGGGCACCGTATCTTATAACGTACGTCAAACAATGTCCAGTTTTCAAATTGGAATTATTATGTTACAGAAAAAATGTACTATTAAATTCATAATATTTATTTGGTTGGTGATAATCCTAATATCTCCTATTCCAATAATCTATATGCTTAATCTAATATGCTTCAATAAATATAGAATTAGTTTCCTATTAATTTTAATATTAATTGAAGTGTTGCGAAATAATAGTTTGATATCAATTTTAATTCACTTTTAATACTAATTACATAAGTGTAGTTATTAGTTTAGTATTAGAAAAGTGGTATTCGTATAAAATATATTTTACTGTGCTATAAATCCAAAAGGATCTGACGTAAGTCTGTGTAATAAAATATGCCAGAAAAAATACGTGTAAAACAAATTTTTATATCGTTCAAATATATTTCTTTAGAATGTTTTCGTATTTTAGTAGAAAGGTAAGAATCCCAAATAGCACCATCCCTGTTTGTTTAACAATGCATCACACTTTTCCGATACATTGTATCTGATATGTTGTATTGAGAGATTGCCTTGATGTTCGCCCTTGGCCTAGGGATTACACGGGACCCCCGTAACTCGGTCACCCAATTTCAATCGCTCGTATCTTGAAAACAATCACTCCGACATCGAATTGATCAAACGTTTTCCGAATTCCTTTTTTCTACGAAGAATCTTCAGTTATCAACATGTTCCTTCTTTTTTAAATATCCTGTACGAGGTACTTCAATAAATTTAACAAAAATATAAATTTCTTACATGTTAAAGAATCTTAACTATTGCAAACAATCACAAAAAATATTCTATTTATATATTTTTCCCTGTTTTCTATGAACAAAATCTTTATTGAACAGAAAAGTAGAAGTTTAAACTAAAATTAAATCTATGTTCTGCAATCAGTTTCACATAATATATGTTTATAAAAATAGAAGCAAAGAGGTCCCATTTTAAAGACGGTAATTCTTGTTAGTGGTACGATGTTATTCGCTTATGGATTCATCAAGATTGTAATTAAACTTTGTAAAATGATCAATAATATTTCGCGATGAGCATTGCGTGGTCGTGGTTATAAATTCTATGCAGCACAGTGAACACTTCAACTGTCGCCATAAATCAAAAAGATTGAAATCTGAAGACCGTGAGGAACAATTAATTTTTAATGCCACTTAGAAATTCCATTTAAACGTTTTCCATAAATATAACGTAATAAGAGTTCATACTCTGTACAGTAGTTAGTGCAAAGATATCAGAAAATGACGAAGTAATATACTAATATACTATTTATAAGCTTCTAAGCTGCTGAAAACATAATATCTCGAAATTTCTATATTTCTGAAAATATGTTAAAAATTTTCTATTCTCAGCAGCTTAGAAACCTACAAAAAGGGGCAAAAGGGTAAAGGTTCAACCTTCTACCACAGAAAATTCAAGCCTATCATAAAACCTTCGTTATTGAAACAGTTCACACAATTTGCATAGAAACTTATACTTTTCATCCTCACAATCCAATTAAATCACAGACCGAAATCGATATAACTAAACACGCGGAAAAGCGTGCATGGGATATAATTAACGTCCAGCACGGTTTTAAACGGTTAAGTTAAAGAGCGTGAATAATGAGAACTTGTTCTCCGCGAAAGAACAACGTCCGCAAGTTTTAATTGCTCGAAAAGTACCGACGTAAGATACTTCCAACATCCACGACTTTTATCGCGGCAGAATCTGTTGCTCTTCCATCAACTATCTCGCGGCAATTCGGGCGAATCAAGATGTATGTATACGTACATACATACGTCAAGTGTATGTTCGGATACGGCACTTCCAACAGTTCCTATCAAAAATTTCCTCACGATTATGTCCAATCGAGTTGAAAAGCGAGCGGGATCTCCATTGGTAGGTTGTGCGGCATCCAATTTAAGGGAATGAACCGAGAAGTGGGCGGCGTGTAGAGTGGGGTGTAAAGACGTGATACCGACTTGCACACCGGGTGTTCACGGATTTAATCAAACATCTCGTCGAGCATTTTTTACGATCAAGCGATATGGGGAATACGGTGCACGTTCGGGTTCGAGGTCTGTACCTGACAAGCATTTCGAACACGCACATATGCAGATATCGAATGTGCTATCGAGACAGGTATATGGATGGTGGGAGGGTGGGTACTGGCAAGTAAACGAGGAAGAAGGTATTACTGCGAATGGAATGATTGAAAAAGTTACACTTTTTCTTTCACTCTAATTTACGACTTCTATGTGTCATTGGAAACCAGATATAACGAAGTAAGAGGGGTTAATTTATACGGTGTCCCAGAATGTATGATATGATCGAGAGAAGTAATATTTTGCTTGAAAAAATAAATCGGAAAGTTCTTCAAAATTGAGTTTGAAAGTTTTGTTTAAAATATTCATTTGTATAAAGATTTGTTTGCGGTATGGAATGATAATTCAGTAATTCATGTTATATTATAGTGTAATGATTCCATTTTTCTTGTCATTAAAAAATATTTTTGGAGAATTTTCATACCCTATTTTCTCATAAATGAAGCAATATAAGGGTATTAAAAAATTACCCGAAGAGCTGTACACCGTTCGATAGATCACGGTGAATTAAAGCGAAAAGTTCCGTAGTATTTTTCGATAGGATCAGTGGTTTAGCCACAATTCGTTGTTGAAATTTGAAAAATTGACCGATCAGCACGCAGCTTAGATAGCAAGACGGATCAATCACGATACGCGTTGATTGGTCAATTTTTCAAATTTCAACAACATGTTGTGGCTAAACCACTGAGCTACAGAACTTTTCGGTTTAATTTCCCGTGACCTATCCAACGGTATAGAGCTCTTCAAATACTTTAATAACACCCAGTATAAATAATTTATAAATAATTTAGAAACATCACAATATCTAATACTCCAAAGTTTCAACGTTTCTACAAATATTTCAAAATTTCCAACAATAAGTTCCTTCAAATATATAATATTTCTTTCCTTAATTTCTACTTGAAAAAATATATATTTATCCGTAGCGAAAGAATTATTTCACAAAATTCTATCAATTAACCTTGTTAATAACAACGTTTACAAGAGCAGATGTTTCCGTTCCTAATAAGACAAGACAATCCTTTCCGTCACTTGGAAAATGGCTCGTAAGTCGACTTCCATCCAACACGCGTTTATACTTGACGCTGGTGGATTGAGCTGGAAAAAGGATTACAGATGGCTGTGGACGTGTATATGCACGGGAAAACCCGGTCGTATCGAAAGTTACCGACCCTTGTTCTACGCCTGTGTATTAGTGCCATTGTCGTCGACACGCCTGTCACGTTTGTAGGATTTCACTCTTTAGTATGGTGCAACGGTGCAACCCCTTCCAAGTCCACGTTCTCGATGACCTCACCAACGAAGAAGTACAGAAACCACAACAGCGGGTTGGAAAAAGAGTTGATCGATGTCTAACGGTCAAATTAACAGCTCGGAAAGCGCCGAATAACTTTAGCCATCGAAAGATTCGTTATTTAGATTTTTACTTGCAGAATTTAACGAGGACAGAACTAAATAATCGTAGTTTTTAATTGTTCTTTTGAATCGGTCCTCTTTAATCGATTCGGATCTTCTTATATACATACATGTACATTTACAGGATGTTCAGTTTTGATCGTTCAATGCAAATTATTCGTATACTATGTATTTTATACGAGATACTTATTGTTTTTAATGGTGATTTAGACTATTACCACTTTTCAAAGTATTCAAGATATTTCCAATGTATTAAAAAATATACAATTCCCTTTCAAGAAACGTATGTGACTTTCATACAACCCCCTGTGTAACTTTCAAATTACTGACATCAAATTGAGACCCCCTTGAAACCATTTATTTCCCATTTAAACTGGTATTTTATACGAGTAATTTGCGTTTTCAGATTAAAACTAGACACCGTGTATGTAAATTTAAAACTAAATCTAACGGTGAATTTTTAAAATAAAATAATTCTGTTCCTGAATGAAGTAATGTGAGAACTTAACTTTTATGCGAATATCGTAAGAAAGTTAGAAAATATAAACAATTTGAGTATCGTTTTCTTTTTTTAATAAGAAATTATTATGAGTATATTTATATTGGAAATTTTACAAGTTTTCTTTTATGTAAATAAATTTCATGGAACAAAATGTTATAACAATTCTCAGAATTCATTTTGGAAATCATTTTACAACTTTTCCATAAACCAATAAACTATCGACGTGTAAAATAAACATTTTCAAGAAAACTTATGAAACAGCCAAGCTATAAAATATAATAAAAATATGAATTTTATCTCTAACCATTTTTTGTTACGGTACTGAGATAAATTGTACACTTTCCACAAGTTCAGCTTTGAAATTCATCAGATAACCTGACTCACTTAATCATCTGGTATAATACGTGTATCATTAATTACAGGACTACAACGGCGTCGGTGTAATATCATTTCAATGAATGTAATTGTACAGCAGCTCGTAACGACCATTTGGTACGAATAAATGTAATTAAAACAGCTTCGTTCTCGCAGTAAGAAGCAGTTAATAAAGCTTAGCCATTTTATGTTAATTTTAATATCCCCCTGTTTCAATATCAATCTTAATTAATACAGTAACTACACAAGACATTAGCCTTATATTGTCCATGAACGTAATTAATATTTATATTTGAAATATCCTACTTTTATAAATTATCTTCTACTTTAGAGGTGAAGTGGTTCAATTTTATTTGCAAAAGTGTTGAAAGTATGTTGGTAAGAAAACTGAAACAACCAGAAATTTTCATCCAGCATTTTATAAAACTTAATTTTTTTAACACCAAAACTACCGAGGTTTTATGTATACTTATTTTCGACTGAAGAATAAAACATACATATATCAGCAGATATAGCAAGTTTTTATCTTTTGAACATATATTTTGACAAAAGCAGCTTGATAAATTTTGTGAGTAAAAGCAAGAAACCCTGAATCAGTCAAAATGACGGATTCGGTAGTTCTAGTGTTAATTTTCAAAATTAATATCAACAATATTACAAAAATGTATAACTAATACGGTAAATAAAATAACAGTACGGCGTAGTAACCCTTTCTAATGTATTAAGAATGCTAAACGTGACATATACTAATTTAGAAGAAAATTGATGAAAATTTTTAATTTAAAAATCAACATTTTTCGAACCTTTTTTTCATCGTACGACAGGTTTCTGATGGCAGATTAAAAATGGTAGAATTATTCAGCTTGTTTCTGCATCAGAAATCTACATATGGAAGACGCGGGTAGAAAAGTGGTTTGAGCGGTTGTTTTGTCTGACTTGTACGGAAACTGCTGTTTATACTACTGATCGGCCTGTGCTAAGTGGTGGGGATACCAGTGTAAGGAGAAGATCGTACGAATGGGATGGCGGGAACACGGCTATTGTGCAGAGCTCAAATGTCACTCGAGATGGCACAAGGGTAAAGAGGGTGTTCCATTACCTACTACTGGTTTGAACATTTCTAAATCATTCACATGTGAGTTTCGATGTCGTAAAGAATGTTTATAATAACTATGAAAGCTATTATGGCGAATACGATGCAATTAATTGCTAGGCATGGAATTAATTCATAGTTCATTATTTTAATTTTTTTTATTATTATTATTCTTTATAGCTTAAGACTCCACAAGGGCTATACGAAGTATTAATATTATTTATTGTTTACTTTAGCTTACGCTTTACTTTTTATTATATAACATTATTTTATCTCCATTCTTGTTGAATAAATACCATAAGTTCTTCTGTCTGGCTGTTTCATAATTCATTGCTTGGAAAATAATTTAAAGGGTGCCATACCCAGAAGACATTAAACCATAGCATGTTTGTGAGGAAAAATTTTGTCTTTTAGAATCGACAAAAATAAAATCGAATAAAAGCATCAAAAAGCAGAAGGTTAAAGCTTTAATCTTTTATTTCTGATGAATATTAAACAATATATATGAAACATTGAATTTCAACAATTTTCAAAAAACAACATATCTACCTAATAATTGATTTTTATCGTGAGAATTGTATAGAAACAATGAAAACGATTTTATACGACTAGCCACAAATCTGTCTCTACCCCTTGAATCATTTCATCCCCAAGCTTATCACGAGAAACGGAGAATCGTTAGCACATACGTGGTCTCTTCCACAACTAAGAGGACTATATTTATAAAAGTTTTTCCATGTTACATTTATCAGAACCAAATTGATCGCGTTCAATGTAGTTCCCTTGGGAAGCCACGCACTGATGGAGATGTTTATCCCACTCCTTGAAGCTACGTTAGAAGTCTTCATCCTTCCGAGCAAGGAGTAGTCCAAACAAACCATGCCAAAGACACGACATATCGTTTTAAGGCGTCGCCACGAGCGCACTGTTCGATCACCTTAATTATTAAGATCTGGGTTTCTATTTTATCGATGGAACTTTTGTTTTAACAAAAACATAACAATTTTCTACTAGAAGCCTTAATGTGAGAATCGAATGAACGAACGAATTGAAATTTCGCACCCAATTATTTCTCAAACTATAACACAGTTCAAAAAATGTTCCAGGTATAGTTTGGGAAATGATTAAGTGCCAAACATCAATTGTGGAGTTCCCTTTTTCTGTATCGAGCTTTTCCTTGGAGAAAGTTAGTGCAATTGGTGGTGTGTAAAATCAGATACAAATAATATACAGAAATTCAATACGACTTGTATATTGTCGTGATATGCCAGCACGCTAATGTCAGAAGCAATGTACAACCTTTCTTCGTATGGCACCAGTAATAAGAAAATAAACAGTTGTAGCTCCAAGATACTCCAATTTTAGCAGTAATAACAGGAATGAAAGTGAATATTGAAAAACTATAAGTCTATGTTCATTGACAGAGCTGCTATCAACCATAATATTGAACAATTATCGATAATTAATAACAGCACCTTTAATTACTAGATTTAGTTACACTTACTTATTTACCTTTTTCCTTTACAAATACATTCCAATATATCTAATGATAAATTAACACTATTTTCTGAACTATTTTAATATCACTATAAGTGTTTATTTTCATTTGCAATCGTATAAAATAAAAACTTACGACGTCTCTGAAAAAATTCTACGTACTGTACAAAATTGGGTTATTTTATTTGTACGTTATTTTCCTTTTCTTATTTAACCCTTTGCACTCGAGTGGTGCCTCTGAGGCGCTATATTTAATTTATCGGAGTATTCTAAAATGCGAAATTTCAGTTTCACCCGTATCAAATTATAGAGAATTAAAGAAGGGAATAAAAATCAACAGATTCTCAAATATTTCTAACACTATTCTTCCGACATAGTGCGTTTGGTTTCTGGAAGCATAGCTGGAAAATTAGATTAGATCCGATTCCGATTTCGTTGATAAACAAAAAACAATGTCCAAAATGTTGATATAATGATTCTGAAATTCACAGAAACTTACTTTTGATCAAATTCACGGAAATACTCGATATTTCGTAATAACGTTCATTCGAGACACCTTATATATTAATGCGCCTAATTGCTTGGAAAAGCTGCAACTTTATGCTCAATGATATCGATTCACGCTTAACGTTACTTAAGGTGGTTTGTGTGTTACGCAGAGCTATTACGCCAGAAGGCTGACGTAAGATAATTTGTTTCACTTGACGTCTGACATAATACTGCGCTTGTCTACCATCACTCTTGTCAGATACACCTGAGCCATACTTTATTTAAATATCTTTTATATTATTTTTTCTTTATTGTCACAAATAACGAAGACGATACACGACGAAACGGGATGATTTGAATTCTACTATCGCTTTATGTATGTCCAATGTTGTTAAATATTCACTAGCGAATGATGCTACATATTCCCTTTTCACTTTTCACTTCTTTGCGATATTCTTTATTCCTTGCTTTTCAGCGTACTTTTCCCTTGTGAAATCGCAGTTTCTGCGCTTGAAAGAGTGGAATAAATAACACCGTTGAAATAATAATACTATAAGTCACTTTAAACATCGATCAATTTGCATAGCTATCGCTAATTTTATTGTGTTCATTTGCAATTATACAGAAGGGATTCTATTGTATGTATACTTCAGCTGATAATTTACTTTTTTATCGTAATTTTCTTATTGTTACAGTTTAATAATCATCTGCTGTAGTAATTATCATCTACTAAGTGCGAATCGACAGCTAAACTAATTGCAATATTTGTAACAAAAATTTTTAGCATACAGAGAGTGGAAATTAATTTAGCATTTCAATCGATAGTTGCTGTCATAAATAATTCATTTTTAACGACGCTATTATATTCAAATTATTAAGATTATTCGAAACTATGCAGCAATAATTTTAGCTTAAACGCAAAAATTATGGATTTTTTTAGTTATAAATATAAGTGTTAAAGGAGCGACATACCTCTATGTTTTCATTGCGCAGACGTCCCAGCAAAATGGCATATCTCCTGTAACAAACAAAACGATGTCCATATTAATATTTGCAATATTTATTTACCATTACAGGTTCAGGCGAAAAGTTGTAAAAAGTAACTTCCTCTCATGATTTCGATCAAAACGATGAGAATACGTTAATTAATTATCAAAAATTTGATCTAATTTTATAGAAAACTTATTTTGTTTGACACTGATTTGCTACAACCTTAGCATGATACCCAAAGTGTTACTTGGAGAACCAGTAAACTGAAAAAATACGTGTAAACCACACATTTTCATTTCATCTATAATAAACGTTAGTGACAAAAGGAATACGAAACTTTGGGTACTATTTATGATAAATATTAACAGTAATAAATTCTAACAAATCTTAAGAAAGTTTTATTCTAAATCGAATAAATCTCAATTTTTTCTTCTGCGCTAATTGACAATAATTACAATAATACAGTTATTGTTGCTAATGTTACTGTGATTATCCACGTGGACATTTACGTGACAAGTTGTATAATATATAGGTTCATTATCTTAATTAGTTCGATCGATTGATCTAATCAGTAGCTCAGGGATTGGAAGATTAGTAATGAGACGGTTGATGTCGAACGTAACTTCCGAACCACGATAGAAACTTTATGTAAAGCAGTACCAAGTAGTTTCATACAGTTGATGAAGTGAGTAAACTGTGAATAATATACGCATGTCCATCCAAGTTATGCAATCATTTAAACATATCGGGCAGAACACGAAACATATCGATTATAATAAATAAATGTTTCCATTTTAACACGTTAACTGCCACAGTGAAAACGGACGTGGGTAGTCAGACACGCTGAAATCCTAATTGTTAACAATACAATCAACTAATTTTCAAATTTAACTTTTCAATTCGATAGCTAGCATTATTAGCTTAATGTTAACGCTATCCGTGGTTTATTTTATCATTTCTGTTAGTAATTATTTGATTGTACAAAATTTCGGGTGCCGGTCACCGGTGACCCCCGTGGCAGCCAACGCGTTAAGAAGCTTTAATGATGTATTTATTACTTCGATCGTCATGTTACCAAAATGTTGATGACTTTTGAATTTTCATAAAAATCTAACAACTATATTATTACGAATTATTATTGTATAATAAAACACCGTTCTACTCACGCTTCGTGAGTTGTTCGTGTAATATTATTAATAACTTCCTTAAAATTTCATACAATTAATACTTGAACGTTTTAATGCTAAATTATTTATAACTAATATACACTATAAATGGTTTAATTCAAGACTTATATTATACTATAAATCGTACTACATTAAAAATGACTCATTGTTAGTAGAATCAACTATAATTAACCTGACTAATGATATTAGAAGTATGTAAAAGGTGATATCATATATTATTTGGAACAATTGTGTACAACATTCGAACGGACTTAATGTTGATCCAAATACTGTAATTTCGTAAGTGAGTTGTATACGAATTACCAACAGAATCAGTAGTATTCTTTAAAACGAAGTCTAGACAAAATGTTGTTCACATACTGATCTGTGATCGATGACAAATACATTGCATTGTAACAGTCCTAATCGCAAGAAACCGTGAATAAATTCTGCCGAACATATGTTTCATCACAGCCATGGTGAAACATCCATAGTCACAAGGTGCTCCCCATGAGTCGCCAAAATCAGGTCAGGCATTCATTGCAATTTACAGTTAATAAATAAGACCACTTAATCGGGAAACTGATCAGAAAATTACGATATTCTGTTGCAACATGAAACAAGGCGATTTTGTCGCATGATACTGCCAGGCCCTATTTTGTATTGATAATTCAATAAATGTTAATAGAATATATCGATCACTGAAGCTACTAAAAATTTCATTAGATACTAGTCTTACTTCCAACGAATTTTTTTTTATTAGTTTCTTTATGCTTCATTACTTCCATCTTTGGTTAAATAAATTGAATAATTCCTAATAATATCGGCAATGGATTTCTATGAAGTGTCTTCCAGATATGGGTGGTGTGACAGTCAAACTGTGAAACATTTATTTATTATTTAGACTCAACATTTACTGTCCAAGAACTATCAAGCCATAGTCTGAATCGATGATCAGACATGGCCAGTCTTGGTAACACATGAAGAAGCTACTTTTCACCTTCGCTTCCGTTATGAGCTTTGTCCTCGTTGTACAATATATACACTTGACAAAAATCCAATTGAACGAACTATCAACAGAATTTCGAGAATGAACTACGATTCAATTCTTCCCTGAAAATAGAGCGTACGTGACTTCGTAACGTTCGTAATATTTACTCAGCCGTGTCCAACAAGTTTCGATCAAAAACGAAGTTTATCTTTTACGTAAATGTCCAACGTTCGCCCGGTACATTTTATTATAATTTCAGGCCGAAGCTTCGAGTTTAAAATCTAGACGTTCGCTGCACATCTGTTATTAATTTTGTACCATCGAAAAATTAGAAAAAGGCGGTCTGTTCGTAACAAATTTTAACCAAGGAAACAAAATCGTTCGTGGCATTCATTTGTATAATATTATAAGAGAATTCATACAACTTGTTCTTATTCCACTTCGACTGATCTAATTTAGTGTACACCGAAATAGTAGTGTATATTAATTCGAGCACGGAAAATGTTGATGGTAAATTTTGGAATTTTCAAAAATCAAATACTTAAAAATTGAAGCTATCACACGTGTGTACGTAGCTATTTAAAATCTTATGGCAGCGTGATATTACCCACTGTAACGTGATATGAGTTTGCTACACCAGTGCCTGGCCCTTGGCAACGAGATACACCTGGGAATACCATGAAATCTTGCGCCAGATCGTTGCCGGGACAACGATTTTAGCCATGAAAACAGCAGAAAATTATAAAAAATCCACTCCTCCACTTCTTCAATCCAACATCACTTAATTGGTAAAAATAGGAGAACAAAAATATTGTATATTTCGGTCTAATTTTATATGTCATACGATAATTTTCTATTCTTGTGTAAAGAACTTTTGTAAATAACTATCATTCTTTATTTTTCGTATTAAAATCACTCGACTGAGTAATCAAAAGTAGACGTACACAGAACCACGTGATACTAGAATGAAAGTATCGATATACATATTACTTGCAAAACTCTCGAACAGTGAATAGAATCTGTGCCTTTAAAGCTCGCAATTTCTCTGCTAGGAACCGAAAGCAATCGTGCCCAGTTCCTCGGTGAGCACATTCATGATCCACTTCCTGTTTCTGGCTCAAAGCAACGGGACAGTGGAATGGTTGCCATCGGACTGATAATCTTTCGACCCATCAATTCCGGTCTACCATCGCATTTTCGAACGAGAAAACTGTCTTCGTGACGATCGAAGAATAGAGTCTCTTGTCCCTTTCAACAAATTTCGATCATTTAACCCTTTGCCCTCGACTCTCGTTCGCCAAAAATAGCGCTAAACGACGAATATGTTAAAAATCAAAGTTATAGGATTAGAAATGTGATCTTTGGGCAAGAAATTAATGTAAAATAATCTTATCAATTTTATAGGGACAATGTTTCCAGTTACTATTTCCTTGTGACAAATATAATTTTCGAGTGCAAAGGGTTAATTCTTTGTGCTGGTATTCTATATGGTTTCTATATGAAATTACTAGGCTATACAATTTTCAAAATAAGTCTGAAACAGCTTCATGTAAAATTGACTTGTATACAAATTTTGATTTGGTGAACGCAGTATTCAATAAATATTACAATCCCTTTTCTATGTCGTCCAACGCATAACACGGCGTTTTGTAGGTGCAGCTGTTGTTTCGCAATGGGTAATGGTGCCTTCAATATTCATTCGCTGTCTCTCGTGGAAAACATCACGGAACAATATCCACCTCTCAACTGCTGCAACAATTCTAGCGAACTGCTTAAATTTCTATTTGGACAACAAAGGAATTCGAGATCGTAACCGGCTCGATGCAGTGTTTTTTACTCAAATCGCACGGCACCCATTTCCCAGTTTACAAGTTTTCTCGAAATAAAACAAAATTTCGTTATTTCCCCTATGCAATAAAGATTGTTATATCAACAAAATACGTACGCTAATACTTTGCTTCAACTGGGTAACTAAATATTGATACAAGAATTGCATTTAGCTATATTAAATTAATAACTAATTCTAATCATCTGATGCTACAATACACTTTAAGATACGAAAATGTTTTACTATATATAAATATTTAAATGCCTTGAAAGATATAGATATTTTCTTTATATTTCATCTTCATTTGTCATGAATATTATATTATGTGGTACTCTATCAACACAATATTTTATCTACGCTTTTTCAGGAAAAACAGCGTATACAATATCACGTACGAATTTGACACGTCCCCTCTATCCAATACAATCATCGATTTCTCCCCGCTTAAAATGAGATTCGATTTTTTTTATCGCGTAATGATGTTATTTAAACGTTTAAATAGCCGACATATCAGGGGAACAGGAATTGACTGTCACTCAATCCCGGAATCTAGTTCTTCGGTACGCTTTTGATGGATGTTCAATGGATCTCTTTTGAACCGGCGCCAATTCATTATTGTCACAACACAGTAATCGCTTTATTGACGTTTCAAGTGTTTATTTTGATCGTTGTTTTTAACCCTTCTTTGAATTATAGAACCCCAAAGCGACCCACCCTAAAATTTTTTAGCTAAGAATGCTTTTACACGAGTTGATATATTGGGTTGTCCCAAAAGTTCCTTCCGCTTTATCAATAAATAACGGATGTATAACACTTTATGTTTCGCGTCGCGTTATTGAGTTATGTACGATTCATTTTAACCTATTATCTTCTTCCATTTCTCCGAAAGCTGCGTGATACTATATTTTTTTTTTGACACTGTCAGACAAAGCGTTGTGTGTAGATAAGGGAAGGAACTTTTGGGACAACCTAATAATTATTAGGGAATTATATAAAATAATATAAAAATCGAAAGGGAATCCCCAGAAATGTTAAATGTGGCTAAACATCTTTCATGTTTCGATATGAGATTTCTAATAACGTCCAATGTACAAAAAGGCATAAAGTAAAAATTGTTTAATTCATAATTTTATATCACATATGATTGTAATCGAGAAGTTTGAAGTTGTAGTCCTTAACCCTTTGTTGGACTGTGTTGCAAATACGAAACATATTTCGTATTTTACATTCTTCTTTTTGTACCTAACATTTGACGCCACATAATCACCTTATTACGAAGGATACGTTTCCCAGTTCTAAAGAGTATTATTGTAAAAGGTATTAAAAATTCCAAGTTCTTTTGTTTTAACGAATTTAACACGCGTAATGGCTGAAATATCATTCGTAACTCATTATTTTATCGTACTTTTCATTACAATACGTCCAACGAGAATTGATGAAGCCATAAGTCAAATTCCTACGGTTTAACTATCAGAAACAATGTAAGTATAAAACGGTATAAACTGTGAACACGTAAATATGTAAATTACTGGCTAGTTACTACTTTAATTTAACTGCTGGTACTGCTTTACTTTTACTGCTATTACTACTTTAATTTTACTGTTATCATTCATTTGACACGATTTAGACCCACGGTCTGGGCCTAAACATGGCCAATGATTATACGAAAGAAAAAAACGTATAATAGCATTAAAGACATCGTCACCTTCGAAAACTCCAACAGTTTCAGAATTCTCTTGGTTACGAGCTTTTCCATTTAGGACGAAAGAGTCAAGTATCCGAAATCGATAACAAGTGCGCTGCAAGGGACGCTCGATGCGAGAATAAAACAACAACGTATTGGTCTCTCTTTAGATTTCTATTTTGATCCGTCCCAGGATTCCAATACGGTATACGGTATCCAAGTTCAATCAAATTATATCTTCTTCTTTTCGTACAGCTTTCTAAGACTCATGTATAATTCACGAAGAGTTTCTTACATTTTTGTCAAGAGAAAATACGTAATTCAATTCCCATCGTTGTTACTAACCACAGTTTCCACCACTAACGATCATTTTTTAACCACTTGCCCTACAATACCTAGGCACACTTGTAACGCAACGTTTACACGTGACCTCCCTAGTTTATATTTTGATTACAATTGAATTTTACATTCAATTCGAATTATACTTTACATCGTCAAAGATTGTCCAGTATGAATTATATATGTTTCAATGTTTTTCATTTTTTTTTTTTTTTAATATTGAAGCAATAAATGTTTAACTTCGATCGACGCACTTGTCAGAAAAATCATAGGGCAAAGGGTTAATTTACAGTTTTCAGGGTACTCGAGTTACCTGTAAGATAATCTGAAATTATCCGGGTACCCGGGTATCTCATGAGATGATATCTATGATCGTAATTGTATCGTGTTTGGGGTCATTTTAATCAGAAAAACGAGACGAATACGATGGTAAAAGTTTCACGAAAAAAGAATCAAAAATAAGAAAGTTGCAATCTTTTACTTTGCTTTAAAAGTTTAACTCTTACGGTAGAGATCTTTTTTCACATTTAGGGATGGAATACTATAGAGGGTTCAAAACAACATGTTTGTTTTCATTTCTTACAATAGCAACTGCTGACGACACTCATGGGTACTCGAGTACACGAGTATCTCGCAATAAAATGTCAGATACCCGGTCAAAAGTAATAGCCCTAATACCAACCTAACGTCACTGATGAAAATACCAAAGTTTTATCCTCTTTATAAGCCTTGGATGTGGTAGACGCAAGTCACAAATAATTACTATTGCATTACCTGCTTTCTGAGGAGCTCGTGCTATGCAACATAGCACTTTCGTGTTTAACTAATTAATCATGTTACAAGCACCGACGGAGAAGACATGTCAGTCGACAAAATCCATCTATCCCGCGGCGTTTTTCCCCGGTTACGGCAAGAAAATAATTCAATTATCGCGAAGTGCCAATTGTGCAACCAATTTGGAGAAGATGGAAACATCACGACGTATAAACTGCTGATAATTTAAAAAATCTCGTTATGAAATCTTGAATTTTGAAAATTCTGCGAAAACTGTTTATTCTGAAGAAAGAAGACACGACACTTTGATTACAAATTAGTTTCGACTTATCAAAGTGGATCTATTTAATTAAACAGCCTCTGTCCATTACGTAATTGGGTCATAGATGCCGTGTATGTAACATCGTGTCAGCTTAGCTTCAAAACGTACAGGAAGCAATTCTTTCGAGAGTCGTACTCTTATCGTAGAGCATGATCCACTTTGAACTCCTGGAGCAAAAGCGAAGCATCACCGTAGACACATTTTCGGGATAAATTTGAAGCAAAATAGCCATGTCCAACGAACAAGAAAGGGAAACCCACCCTTTTGCCCATAGATAATGCTCGCCCGCACGCCATACATACAAATCATCTAACCGGTCACTGAATTGAATTGGAAAATTCTGCTTTTCTCACCGTGTTCCCCTGCTATTCCCCAACAGATTATCATCTTTTCCACGAAATGACGAACATCCACCTCAAGCAGAACGTCGATAACCGAAGAATTCCGAAGATAAACTGTCCCTTTATTTTGAAGCTTGTCGTAAATCTTTTCTGTTTAATAGTTTATCATTTAAATTTGTCACCGACCTGGTTAAATCATTCAGCGAATTTGTTTTAAAAGTATTTTCTGTTTGATATTTTATTTTTGTCACTGACATGGTTAGATTACTTAACGAATTTGATCTAAATTGGTAGGACAGACGAAAGCATTTAGGTCCTCGTACGATGGGGGAAGGTTATCAAATATGGAGCTTATTTTGACGAGTAAGTGACATTACAAACGCTAAATTGTTAATGGCAATGTTCTCAGGGATATTTAAAATGGAAATCCATTTTTAAACAAAGAACAGCAACATTTGGTCTTATTTATCAATGAATCAGCTGTTACAGAATGGTCACAAACCGAATGGCAATCTACTCTTCCCTGTTTGTTGACTGTAAGTACGAATTTTATCTAAACAGAGTTATTGGTAATGAGTGATAATACGTTTCTTCATAAGAAGAAAGAAAGAAGATACACTAAAAACCTAATTAATAAGAATGCAATCGATTAATTTTCAAATTTAACCTTTCAATTTCGTACCTTGCATTATTAGCTTAATATTTTATATTCCTTTTAGTAAATATTCAATTATAAAATACTCCAGGCTTCGGTGATCACCGATCACTATAGCAGTTTACATATTAAAAAAGAGGAATAAGGCGGAAAAAGATTCATACATGTTTAACAAATTAATTTCGAAAATGATCACAACCAATAACAAATACTAAGTTGTAAAATAAGAAAAGACATCTGAATTTACTAAATACATGTTATCCTTCAAGAGTATAACGTTAAACCATATGTATCTTCAAGAACACTAAAAATTATAACAAATGTTATTTAGAAAATATTTATCCGCTCTGTTCCGTAAATCACAGTTTATTTAAAACCTCACAAAATTTCTTAAAAAACGAAACTAGAATTCTTAAAACACTGAACCGAAAAGTTGACAAATTACTTTTTCAGCCTCAAAATCATCAAATTAGAAGAATAATACAAGATCATAGACGGCGAGGGAAATCATGTTGTCGACTACGACGAAATAAATGTTTATTTTATAGGAATTTATATTGCAAACACGGAGCTTGCAGAACTTCCCTGTAACCCTAATAATTTTGATTTCCCCGATGCCCAGTTTCATACGACATTCAAACTGGTATTAATTTTGAAATTTCATACGAGCAAGGATGGCTGTTACAGGGTGATCGCGTATATCGTTTACCTAATCCGTTCGATCGAGGCTGAATCTGTTCTCTGGATATACGTGTAATCTCGGGAATGACTCGTTCGTTAAAGAGAAAGGAAAGTTCAATTTACATGGATAATCGTATAACTTAATATTTCGTTGAGTCCTAACGTGTGCGCTAGGTGTGAAGCTGCCACTTGAGATATCCCGTATTCGTCTCTCGTTTCAAGTTAGGACGACGCAACATAGAATATTTATGGTGTTCCGAGTCAGTGGCAGGTATTGTCGTTTGCCAGAGGGACATGGGGTACCATGAATATTTAGAAAATTAAATCGGCCACCTTCATTGTCCCCTTTCATTCGTTCGCCCTGTCCGCGTTTGCCAACTTTTAAGCAAGCATAATTTCGTTTTAACAGATCATAAACGGTCTTTTTTTTTCAATCCTTAAAGGCCTGGCGTTGTCATTTGGCAACATATCTAATTGCAGAAACAGGACATATCTATTTTTCTAGGAAATTCGCTTTTTGATAGAACACCACTTTCTTTGACTGAATATAGAGTTGCATTTTATACAACTTTTGTAACGTACGAATCAATGAATATTTAGTTGCCAATCGATTGTCAATAAAACAATTCACGAACTATTCTTTGAAACATTATTCGTGATAACTTGTTACATAATAATATAAAAAGAATAATAAATTTATAGACCTGGCGATCGTGTTATAAATGAATATCGAAACCCGTTCATAGTGAACGACCTATTCCTGAAACCGATGCATTTTAGTGACGCGGTGTATAAAGTATGTCGCCCGAACTCAGAATAATAGAAGCTCTTTATTGCTTTCGTTACGCTATCGATAAATTTTGCAACTACTTGTTGCTCCTCATCGAAATGCCCGCCATTGATGTTATTATTCCAGTGCATGATACGTGAAGACTTAACAAAGGAATTATTTCTTAATTAATAATATTATCAGCGCCCGCTCTAACGGTTACGTCGCATCGGACAAAAAGAAAATTACCACCACTTAAAAATATATACAGGGTGGCCCGTAACTGGTGTAGGAGCCGGAAATGAGGTGTAGGTGAGACGATTCTGAACAACAATTTCCTTGGGAAAAATGTCGTATGGGGTTTCATTTCTGAATTATTAAGGAAAAACACTGACCAATCACAGGTGCTCAGGTACGTGAGCATAGCTTCGGAGCCTGGGACGTTCGGACTAGGCTGGGCAAACGCGTTTTTAAAGGAGGAAATTGAATGGGCTAAATCAGACAGCTAAATTGAATTTATTAACTATTTGTACTCGTTGTTTGAAAAAAAGAATGAATAAAATGTGAGAAGGTGCTCTCGGAATTTTTTGGAAATAAATAACGATTGCGCAATAAAAAGGCGACTGTAACGTTATGAAAATTGGTAAATAATTTGTATTCGACTTACCCATTCACCTGCAAGTTGACCCTGTTCGTTGTCAATGGTCATCGTACGTATCCTGACCAAGGATGGACGAAGACCCCATGGCAGAACAGTTGATGAAACACCCCGATCACTGAACCCTTTTATTCACCACAAAAGTATTTCACTTCACGATCCCTGACACTTGTCACTTTCACATTACAACACGTTATTCCTTCACCGATTGTTGACACTTAATAGATTATTGTGCATGTTTAAGAATTACGTTTGTAACCGATCCCGAAAACGGCCGACCGTTGACACGTTTGATCGAACCATCGAGAGAGACAATCCACGACGAATTGAACCTATATAGAACGAATCGGTAGTCGGTCGACAAGAGGACGCAACACTCGTCGTGCGGCGTTGTTTACATAGCTTTGTTTTGTGTCGCGGTTAGCTGGAATTTCCTGGACCCTGAGAGTTTATTACGCGGTCAAATGAGCGATTACGAAATAGACACTGTTTTTTCGGAAAAAAAAAACTGTGAACGTACACAATATATTTTGTATTACGCGATATAAAAAAAGACAAGTGTTCCGTACCCTTGTCGACCGGCTACTGTAGGATTCACTAAACTGGCTGTATTGGAAGTGTTAAAAATTATTTGAGGACGCTTCTAATACTGAGTGTCTCGTAACTAGTGCCGGAACCGGAAATGGGAGGTAACTGAGACGATTCTGAACAACAATTTCCCTTACAAAAATGTCGAATGAGGTTTCGACCAATCAGTGCGCAAGTAGAGCGCGCGCTCAGCTGTGATAGGATAACTTCGAGCCGGGACATCGGACTAGAACGAATCACAGCTAAGCGTGCGCTCTACACGCGCTCTGATTGGTCAGTGGTTTTCGATAATGACTCGAAGACGAAACCGCGTTCGACATTTTTGCGAAGGAAGTTGCTTTTTAGAATCGTCTCAGCTATCCCCCATTTCCGGCTTTTACACTAGTTACGGAACACCCTGTATAAAACGTACGCGGCTGTCTCCATTGGCGAGGTACACCATGCTTTAAACAAGTAATTAAAAAAAAAAATCCAATGTACATTACCGATTTTTAACTGACTTTGAAAAGGAGGAAGTTATTCAATTCGATCAGTATTTTTCTTTCTTTTTTTTTATGTATGTTTATATGACAAATTGAATGCAAGATTCCTACTACCTAGCGGCAATTATAGTAACCTACATGCGTAGGTATAGTTGTGTCTCTCGGTAATAGAGGATCTATTACTGTTGTTTATTTGTTTGCATGGTTTTCAATGGAATTATACTTATAATCAAAATATACGTATATTGTATTATTTAAATAAATATGTATTATTTCTCCGAGGAAAAAGCATAATTCTACCAAATTTTCTACTATATCACTAACTACCAAATTCTGTCACCAGATGGGGTTTTCAATCCACCAAATTTAGTAGAAATTCTACCAAGTTGGCGACAATATGCCCTTCTACCGATTCGTTCTGCGTAGTTCGTGGTCTTTCTTTTTCTGTCACGATGGTTCCATCGAACGTGTCAACGGTCGGCCGTTTTCGGGATCGGTTACTGTATTTCGTAAACACACACAACAACCTGTTAAGGGTCAACAATCGGGGAAGGAATAACGCATTTATTGTAATGTCAAAGTGACAAGTGTCAGGGATCGTGAAGTGAAATACTTTTGTGGTGAATAAAAGGGTTCAGTGATCGTGGTGTTCCATCAGCTGTTCTGCCATGGGGTCTTCGTCCATCCTTGGTCAGGATACGTACGATGACAATTGACAACAAACAGGGTCAACTTACAGGTGAATGGGTAAGCCGAATTCAAATTATTTACCAATTTTCATAACGTTACAGTCGCCTTTTTATTGCGCAATCGTTACTTGTTTCCAAAAAATTCCGAGAGCACCTTCTCACATTTTATTCGTTCTTTTTTTCAAACAACGAGTACAAGTAATTAATAAATTCGATTTAGGGATAACAGTTGCGTACATACTGTTTTTAATTATTCGTATTCGTTGCTCGGTAGAACTTCAATTAAATTTTTCGGCTTTACCGACGCATTAGCCTAGTTCGAACATCCGAGGACCCAACCTCACGCGCCTGAGCGCGCGAAAAGCGAGCGCTCTGATTGGTCAGTGTTTTTCCTTAATAATTCAAAAACGAAGCCCCGCACGACATTTTTGCAAAGGAAATTGTCACTTAGAATCATCTCCCCTCTCTCCCAATTCCGGCTCCTACACTAGTTACCGACCACCCTGTATATTTCTTAAATAAAGGTACATATTTTTGAATTACTGTAAATTTTTAACGAACGAAAAAATCGATATTTGAAATTTTCTGTTAATTGAGTATTTAACCATTTTAATGTATGATATATGGGGAAAAAATTACATATTTAACTGTTTAATTATCATATAATTATGTATTTAACTATTAAATATGTTAAGGAAAATTAAAATGTCACACATGCTTCGTAAGGTTCTAAAAATATATTAATTCATTTTCCCTAATTTCTTTAAACAAAGAATCTTCATTTTTCCCAAATATTTCAAAAATGTTAGTTAGGACAATAATTGATGCTATTGCAAAGAAATTTCTAAATAAATATTAGTTTGTTTCAGACAAAAAAAATTGTCACTTTAAAGAACGTGCTAAAATACTAGATATACTTTTTTTCCAAATTATAATTTGTTACGAGAAAAAAAAATAAATATACAAAAGACCTTTTTATTTAACTGACTAGAAGTGAACGTATTCGTTTAAACATCCGAGTTTTAAAACACTTTGACGTTACATTTTCGTTAGTGGAACGGAATTGAGAAGTATCACGATACAAAGCTATTGTAATTTCATGAAGTTATTTTCATTTTTATGAAATCGCGTAAGCATGCAAAGCAACAACAGGAAGAATCGCAGATGAATAAATTAGGTGCCACTCCGTTATACAATTCCGTGTAATAAGAATTTGCTTGAATGACACTAGAATATTCCGGACGAAATTTTCTGGGCGAGAATATTGTTTGTCACAATATTTTACAAAAACAATTTTTCAATGTAAACATTCAGCATAAAGTTTACAATTACTCAATTTCCGTTGTTTCTCGTTTATATTTTATCTGATTTTATAAAAGAATATAAACGATTTTAATTGACACCTTTAAGGAAATTCATCAATTATGATGTTAATTATTGTCAGTAATTTAGTATGATTACATTCTGTAACAAATTAATGTATTTCAATGCAATCTAAGAAAGAATGTAAATTCTATCCTAAAAAGGAACATGTTAATTATTAAATAAATTTTTCCTACAAACAAACAAAAAAGAAACGGATGGCACGGTCGTATTTAGTTCTTGAATGGTTTTAATAACCGATAAAAACACAATAGCCGCAAGAATTAATTGCTTTAACGTGGAATCGATTCCTGCACGACTAAATATTCGGATTTGTAATTAGTACGTTTTATTGTTCCATATCAGAGTGTTCGAACAACTGAAAATGAATCGAAGCAGGAAAAAAAAGGAGAAAAAAGGAAACAAACGCACATTGATGAGCTTTATATAGCTCGTTACTTTCACTAGAACCATAGTATATCGGATTTCGTTAAACCTGGTATTTTACTATGAAGCGTGCAAAAATTTACAATCGTATTCCAATAAACATTTATAATTATTATTATAATTATTTAACTTTAATCGAAATATTACATTTTTCCTACATTTCACCGTTCAAGGATTAATATAATTGAAGCAATACTAACAATAGATTAAAATTGTTTTACCTATCAAAATATACATAATTCACATATAGTACCAATATGATAGCACAATAAATGTTTATCTGTTCATTTACAATAACAAAGTTTCATCGAATGCTCTTAGCAACTGATTTCTTGAATGAAATTTTATAAAATAATGTTTAAAAATTGGTATGAACGTAAGATTATTGTTTCGTATATAAAATAATCTTTATCGCAGCGATTTGCCTGTCACTCGAACGGGTGAAAATAAAAATTAAGATAAATTATGTACCATTGGCCGAAAGTGCTTCCCGCGAAGTTTTAATTGATTAAAACCACCGTTTCAAATGCCCTTCTTGGTAAAAGTATTGCGTGTCGCTGGTCCGTAATTTCTTCCTTCGTAAACCGTTATTAACGAAATTACCAACTAGTTCATATGCGTGCCCGATTACAATGGTATGAAAATAAGGTCAGAAGAAAGTTTTAATTTTAATTAAACGGTACATCGTTACGTATTGCAAAATCAAAATCTTCGTTGTTGTAAAATGCTCGTTCTAATTCAAGTATTTAACCACAAATTGAGTTCTGTTTTTTTTCTGTTCGCCTCTGACCTATTTCAAATTTCACACGATAATTATTCTTTTAATAGGTCCTTCGTATAAATGACGCGGCAATTCCATGTTCTTCTGATTAATTTAGTATTGCACGTGCGAATAGGATTTATCACAATTTTCATTTGCCACGGTTGAACCCTTTGCACTCGATTGTCCTGTCTGAGGGAACATGTTTAATTTACCAGAGTATTTTAAAATGTGAAATTTATATTAGAATATAGAAAATTCAGGAATCCCTTTTCTTCTAAAATAGCGCATTTGGTTTTTGGAAGTTTTAATGGAAAAGTGGATTAAATTCAATCGTATCCAAAAATATTCCGAGTGCAAAGGGTTAAGACATTTGAGAAATAATATTCCACACAAAGAAGTTATAAGCAGTGAGTTAATTATCGTAACATTAATCAATTTATTACGGTTTAATTGTATTTCAGTTTTAAATGTGTTTATCTCGGTTACTTTGGGAATTGATAAATGTACTATAAGAAAACTGTTAGAACATGCAACAATAATCATTTTTAGCCGAATCAATCTTGTACCACGATAATATAAACTCGAATTTATAGAAGTAATATAGTAGTTCGACAAAACAGTGTAGTTAAACTATAGTTGAACTTTCTACCGACTCAATTTCAGCTTTTCCAGTGCAAAGCTTCTGTGGATTGATTTTGTCTTGAATGTCAATCGATGGAAATGATATTCGCGTTACCCCGTTACTACCTTACGTGTTTTATTAAAATTTTAAAGAACATTTGGCTATAGTCTATCGATATTAATATTAAAATTTGACCAACAATTATATCATAGAAAAGCGCAAATATTTTTAATTTTAAATGCTCTTTTCTCAAATAAAAGTTATCATTTTTACTAAATTGTTGTTTCTTGTTGGCTGATACTGATTTTTAAGACTGTTATTAGAAATTCTTAGTTATCAACACCAAACTTAGATTACCTCTCGAAATCCCTCAGAAATATGTAACTATAATTCCAATTAATAAAAAATAAAGATATATAAAACATAATTGTAAAATATAAAATAGTTCGCAATTCGATGGAACGAAATGGGAGTAGAGATTACTTGTATCCGTATTTTCCTTCGTATTTTCACTGGGCTTAAAAAATTTTATTCGGATACATTACACGTGAAGGTTTGTTTTAACCGAGGAAACTGGGACGGGTTAAGGTAAACTAAAGCAGCTTAAAAGATTTTCGTTTCATGAACTGTTATGCAAATTCGAGAAACAAGTCAGATATTCTTGAAACGGTTCTTAGTGCGTTTATATGTTAATACATCTTAAATGTTGTACCGCTACGTTCGAGATATATTTTTGTACTGTTATTTCGCGAAGTAAATATTTTCAAAACGAAACGAAACATCCAGAAACGTAAAACGCGTTGTGTCAGATCTCATGAAGTAAGTACATGGTATTTACGTTGTAATTAACGTCACACGATGGATGATTAAACTAAAATATAGAAAGTGATTTTTCTTTATATGTTAATCTAATGAATAAATAAAATTTATGGAGTTTCTATTTTTATTTAAGATCCACGTTTTTATCTTTACTAATTATCTTCGTCCGTTTACAAAATTTTTAATTAACAATATAGAAAAGGTGAGACATTTAAATCGATCCCTTCGAATGTTTTCGAAACTGTTTATTTCCGATCAAAATATCTGCTACAATTTATTATTAGCTTTTTGCAGATGGACGCATAGAATACGTGTATTTTTAAAATCGTATGTTTTTATTTAACATTTCAGTCGATCCAGCTTGTCATTTTCTGTACAAAGAAAACATTAAGTTATATATGCTGAGAAATTATTTGTTAGTGAAGTATTTGAATTACAATATTATAAAATACTGCACACAATAATAAATAAATAGTTTCTGAGATATTTATGGGATCGACTTAGCATTAACCCCTTCGCTTCGACTAGAAATATTATACCTTTTATAAACAGAAATAAAGAAAATAAATACAATAATTTTAGCAACGTAAAAAATTTTGAAATACAAATTTGAAACTTCCAAATAATATTTTTAATATCTTGGAAACTTAAATATGATATTTTTCCTTTAGATCGAAAGGGTTAAAAATCGGGACGAAGTAGTTAATTAAAAATAAAAAGTTGATTATATCTGTTTGAACTCTGTACGAAATTACGACTCTTTGGAATTAAAGAGTAAGAACATGTTGTAACACTGTTTTAACATATCTGTAGCGTTTTACGTCGACGTTTTACGGCTTAAATAAAGGAAGGAGAGCAGTTGCAGAACCAACAAACCTTTCCGCGGGAAGAATGCTCTCGAGGAAACGAAGTAAAGGGATAGATCTTTTCTTTTTCTTATCTTATTTTTGATTCAACGCTTCGCTTAGAAACACTCCACTCGTGTATCTACGTGTGTGTATATATTTATACGTGTACTTGGGGTACACCTTCATGCACACCACGATCAGGAATTGAAAGTCAGGATCAAAGATATCGTGAGAAATGCCGGAATTTACGGCAAGGTATATGAAAACAAAGGATGGTTCCTCTATCGTTTCGTTTCTTTGCCTTTCGTACAAGCAGACTACACCTACTTTTTGAAAACGGGTTAGAAAATGCACATCAATGCAATCCAGGATATACGAATGCTTTGAAAGGGTTGAGAAAGTGAAAGACGATTCGTGAATATTAAACCTTCCTGTTCTAATTTGTTCATTGATAAAAAGATAGATAAATGGAAAAATGAATAGAAATAATTGACAGAATTATTGAAACTGCAATTTAGATTTTTAAAAAATTTGTTACGATCGACTGAGACACCCGAAACTTTATATTTGTTTTAAATAATAATTTTATATTTCATATACAGGTGTTTGTCACTATGTTCAAACATTTAGATTACATCTAAGAACATTTACGTTTTTAAATTCTAATGCAAAATTATAATTACTATCCTATAGTGCAGGGGTCGGCAATCTACAATGACCCACGGGTCACCAAGTGACCCACTTGAATTCCGCAAATAAAGTATAAAATTGTAAAAATAAATTATAAAACATAAACACGAAACAAACCACTTTGAGATAGTGTAATTTTCCACAGTGCAATTTCCCCTGGTGTAAATAATCCCTGGCGTCTGCATATCCTGGTTGTAATTATCCCTAGTGGCACTATTCCCTAGTGTAGTTATCCGAAGCGTCAATACTCCCTAGTGTAATTGTTCATAGTGTTAATACTCCCTAGTATAATTTTGCAGGTTGTAATTTTCCCTAGTATAATTATCCATGGTGTCTATATTCCCTAGTCTTATTATACCTAGGGTCGACAATCCCTAGTTTCAATATTTCCTAGTACAATATTTTCTCCGGTGTCAATAATCCCTAGTGAAAATAGTCTCTATTGAAAATATCCACTATCGTAATTATTCCTAGTTCCAATAATCCCTGATATCAAATACCCCTATTTTTAATAATCCCTAGTAATTTTCAGATATTACTCAAACCGTAAAACCTTTTCAGCATATTGTAACAATTTTCTCAATAAAATGTATCTTATCAATCATTAACGGACTGTTTCAAAATAACAATACCCATTGACCCAAACCGTCTTCTTAATAATCACATTTTAGTTGATTTTGACCCGTAGCCAAAAAGGGTTGCCGACGCCTGCTATTTATAGTGTATATGAATATTTATAGAATGGCAATTTTAAATACTAATTTGCATGAAAGTTGAAACTTATAATCTCATAGAAATATTAAGGATTTCAATTATTTAGCTGTTGTATGATAGCAACACACAATTAATGCATATATTTAAATAATATTTATAACGATTAACGGAAAATATGAATCGATGTTTTTAGAAGTAATTTTTTAGAAAATTGATTCAAAGTTTTTTGCAAGTTATATTCAAGATGATAACATAACATCTCATCGATAGCTTATTAATGGAGCCATCGATCGCTACGTTGAGACATAAGTTCCCAGACCTATTCAGCCATAAGGTTTGTATTATTGAATGGAGAATTGGACAATGTCACAGCGGTCTCGAACTTCAATACAGAGTTATGTATTTTATACACAATGGCACCAAACTAACGCAAAAATCGGATTTCTTTTCCATGGGCTTACACAATTTATTTATTTATCTTTAGACGCGTTTTGCATTGACCATATAATCGTTATTTTGTTATTTTTTACATTCGATATTCTGCTATTTTTTTCTACTTAAAATGTGCACTTAACACCTTTCACAAATATTTCAAACAAATATTTTTGTAAATATTCAGATTTACATTCAATTTAAATTTGATGTCAAATATGAATTTTGATCTGTGGTTAATAAAATATTAAATGGGTATTAAATAATAGAGGAAGGTACGTTACAAAATTTATGCAAAGCCGAATTGACCGTGAATAATGAATAAAAAAGAAACTTATTGTAGTTAATATATTTAATGCTATATTATTTATGGAAGACATTGACGGTTTGTTTAAAAATACATTAACAAATAAAATAACGTTTAATGGAACAGTAATTCATTAATATATCAATAAATAAGCTATGTCTTACCGGCTACTGATAAAGTTAAACATATTTTAAAGCACTAATTATATTAATAAAGAAACAATAATAACGCGTTCATCTCGATAAAAAATAATAGACACATCATTGCACAATTGAATGGCAATAAAATAAAATTTTAATAGATAAATAAGAACCGTGTACGTTGGAGTATAAAAAGAATTATATCTCAAGCATTAATCGATTTCCCTTAGTTCCCTTTAACACGGTAAAAAGGGTAATCACTGCTAAATGGAATTTATTGAATTCGCTTATTCAGGTACGATCGATTGTATCGGGAACACAACGAATATGATCCAATCGAGATCGGAGCAACTCGTCAATAGACCAACAATTTATCAATTAAAAGGAGTTATCTGGAGAAATTTCTCGTGGGAAAAGTTTCAACGAAACTTGTTATTGTAATGGAAGTGAAAATCGACGGATTTACGAATAATATGAAACTCAACGGCGATTGATTTGCAGTTGAAATGCAAATATCGATATTTCGATGAAAAGTAATGGAACTTAATCGATATTCATCAACCCTCAGCAATTTTAACTTCCAATATCCTTTAAGACAATTAACGAATTACCTGAACAAAAGAACGGGTGAGGTAGGAAAGTTTTAATCGATAAAAATCATTTCTTGTTGTTTAACACTAGAACTATCAAAGGGGTCAAAATGACTCGCTTCAGATTTCTTATTTTAAATTGCAAAATTTATTAATTAAAAAAAATTTTAGGCGTCGGTAGTTCTGGTGTTAATTTTACAGAAATGCATATCCAACACACCTACCTGACTTTGTCCCACCGAGATGATCCACGTTGGGAAATTATTTCAATCCCTATTGCGACGACTTTTCACGCAACGCGAAAATGTCAGCTAAGATCGAGTATTTTATAAAGGTCCTAACATTTGGCCGTACAGTGATTCACCCTCTATTATCACGACATCGGTGGCAAAACAAGCGTACTCATCCCGTCGGTTTCTCGTTACCCCGTAAGGGTGTGCGAAATAGGATCCTTCGAAAACTCGACAATCCCGCCGCAATTACCGGCAATTAATCGAGCACTTGAACGTCCAACCACGGTGTATCGGTGGAGATAACGCGTTGCGTGAACGTCGGCAAGTCGATCGAAATTATTAGGGGACCGTGCAATGGGGGGTGAAAATCGAATCGGGGAAAGTATTAACGAGGATATCCTTCCTTCTCGAAGGCGGTGCAGAATGGAAACGGGCACACCAACCAGATCACAGTAACAACACTTTTTTCTACTCACTTCGCGATTTCTGCTCGACGGCTCACGGTGTCTGTTGTTGTTGTTGTTGTTGTTGTTGTTGTTGTTGTGTACAGTTCGGTCGAATAAACGCGACCAACGAAACACGAAGTGGCGAATGATTGCGCGCGAACGATCGAAAAAAGACGAAGGATACGGATACGCGTGGAACGAGAAAAAAAAATAGATCAAGAGAAGAAGAAGAAGAAGAAGAAGAAGAAGAAAATGCGATAAAGGTACAGAGGGTGATGAGAAAGTGAACGAAGACGATAGCTAGGAGAAAAGAGAGGAACAAGGATGTCGATCAAACTACGAGCGACAAAGAGGAAAAGCAACGTTCTGAACGGTGCAGATACACTCGCGGTCTAGACACGTAAACCTACAGAAAATCGACGTGCACGTGACGGCGGTCGCGACGATACTGCGCCCTATCGGGCGACCCTGCGCAAATATAATACCACCCCTCTCCTACGGTCCGGCCACACGATTCTCCTCGCCGCCATTACCACCACCGAACTGAACCCATCCCTCTACCGACGATCGGTTTCTCTTCCTACCCTTTTATCTGCCGTCCTCTTCCACCCCCTTGCTACACCATCGTCCACCCTCTGCCCCACTTCGCCGCTTCACACTCGCAAAGGCCTATTTCTCCTTTTTCCTCCCTCCAACCGTCTCCACCACCCTTCTATCCAACTTTCTTTTTTTTTTCCTCTCTTTCCACGGCGTTGGCGACCCTTGCTATGCTACCACAGAACCTGCTACAGGGGATCCCTTTTCTGAAACGGGGAGAGGGAGCTTTCTCTGTGAGCTTCCGGTGCACACCGATGGCTATTTCCGTTCACGCTCCAAGGACCCAAGACGACGTAGAGGGCCGGTCAACTAACAGGGGGCAACGTCGGCTCTCTATCGCGGGGTAATCGTACGTATCGTCCTCGATCGTACCTCGTGTATACCGATTATGTCCAACGACCGATTAGATTCCTTCCCTGGACACACGCTATTTCTAGCCTCTTTGAACCCTGCGATCCGCGACCGTTCATCCTGATTTATCCGATGTTCCGCCTGTACGCACTGCACGCAATCCGACGTTCCTCGACATCCGTTGCGTGGATATTATAAATACTCGCGTTGCGGTGCCCCGTCTCATTTTTATTTTCATTCCGTTACAGTATCGAGCTACTTTCGTGCTCCTCGCCTGGGGTGCATGAAAATGGAGAACTTAAATGGTGCATGAACAATTGGGCCCTGTTATTGCGGAACTTTATAAACCAACGATCTGAAATCGAGAAAATTTAATTTAAACCTGTTGATTATTTCTGCTTTTGATTTTATAGTGGTTTCTTGCGGTTTATTAAATGGTGTATGGTGTAATTAATAGTATTTATTATTTATAGAGGAAATTCAACGTGTTTCACGTTGAAGGCAACCAAATGTTCAATATTCCATTGTTATTATCTAAATTATCAAGATGTGTTCAATTTGCCTCTGACATGGGTTTACCATTTAGCCATCATATTGATAGATTCGTAACTTTCCGCAGAAAGCTGTAAGGTTAAAAAGGAACTAACGGCTTGAAAGTTTTCGTAACATTTTAGTATTAGAATCGTTCCATAAGTTGGAAATTTTTAACACCATTAAAGTAACAATATTATGGTACCACTACTATGTTTAATTAATTTTTTTATAATTTTGAGGGTTGATAAGTTTCTGCATAATAGGGCTCATTTATTCTTTTCATAAAAGATCGATTATATGACAATTAATTTTGATAAATGTCGAATAATCTGTAACAAAAAAGAAACATTTCTTTATTATCGAAATAACTTGTTACTTAGAATGGTTCGTAGCTTTATATGAATTATCCTGTACATGTAAAATGTCTTCGAGACGATGGAAATGACAGTCTGTCTATTCCAGTAAAAATTTAAATGTTCTTTACCATTTTGCGATCTGAAATTTTATTATCTAGACATAAACAATTAACGTTTGACTTCTGATTTGAACTATTTAAACCTTTGGCGACGATGGGAACAGTCGATCGCATAGCTATACGTAGATATGTCTGTTTTTGCAGGAGTATTTATAGGAACACCTGGAAATACTCGAACGTACACCAAGCATAGAAAACTGTGAATCAAAAGAATCTAATTATTCTTAAACGCTGTTGTTCCTTTGCTACAATACGAGAAGTTTAGGTCAAGTGTAGTCACAAATTTACACATAACAGTTTCTCCAATTGAAGGACTTGGCGTATAAATCAAGTTAGTTCTACTTTCTTAACAAGAACTGACTTTTCAGGTACGGCCAGATGACATTCGGTATCATAAATATTTAATTAATGTAGTATTTCAGATACAGAAGCTGATGATTAGAAAAAGTTGAAGGATGTTTCGTCGCTGATCAGAAAACACGTAGCAAAGAATAATTTTTAGGGCTATAGAGTAGCCGATTCTGTTGACCCTTTCGATACGGCTAGAAATATTGTATTTTTTAATGGAAATTAAGGAAATGAATATTATATTTTTATGAGTTTAAAAATTTAGAAATTGTATAGGTTTACAAGCTTTGAAAGATTGAAACATTATATTTTTAGAAACCTAGAAGCTTGGAATTATGTTCTCAAGCTACTTATACACATTTTTATGCACGGACGTTTATTTATCGAGAATGTGTATATACGTTTTGCGGAGCAAACGTAAAGAATCTGTATTTTCAAATTTTAATTTTGAGTTCCACACGTTTCACGGACACCAAACGATTTTCCAAATATATTTGTTTCTTCCAAAAAATAAGAAGTCCACAAAACGTGAATGGTTGTTATAGAGGTAATGTTAATTTTCGAATGTTGATTTTATGTAAATAAAGAATTTAAATCCTCAAAATACTTGTAATGACTTTAGATAACCTCTCATTGTACTGACATCTCCTGGACGGGTGGTAGGTGGTTATGTAGCAAAAACATGTGATAAGTGGCTAAGGATTAAATATGTCCCCTCAGAGGGGACAATCGTGTGCAGGTGGTTAAAGTTTCGAACGGTCCATGTTATTCAGTTAGAAAACAACGCCTATTTTAACAGACTAATCGATATCTAAATGTTTCATAGCTAAGACAGGGTAACAAGGATGGTTCATTCTAATATGGTGTGGGTAGATATTCATTTCACGTATGAACGAGCTAATGTGAACGCCAGGAAAGTTCAGCGTCTCTATCGGGAAACACCCCTACAGAGAAGATGTCCTGCTAAAGGTACATTTATTTTGGGACATCCTCCGCTCATAGAAACTGGGTCTTTTCAACTTACTACAATTAATCGAAGACGAAACAGAAACGTTGGAACCTTTGCAGTTGAGAAAGCGTGTGCTTGTACAAGATCCGGGATGCAGTGCGAAGCAGATTGGGTTATAAATACAAAATGTTTCTCGCGAAATTTCACGGATTGCTTTGTCAGGGAATCTTTTATATTCGTGTTACATGTAAACAGCGAGTACGAAAACGAATTATCAGTTACGAATGAGGCTTTACCGGTGGTACACACCTGCGCCAGTGGATTGTTATATTACATCTTGACATTTCTTTTGGAGATCTAAACTCAATGGTATAAAGTTTGCATGATTTTTTTAAATTTAACTTACTTCTTTTTACAGGCTGTCCCATTTGAAGCGATCCTTCGAATGTTTACACAATTATTCAAGCATGGAGTATATACGAAGGTACGCTTCATTGTTTTAACAGAACTATTTCACTCGTCATTCCCTGTAAACCCTAATTTGATTATATAGAAAAAATATTAGTTCAAAAGATATTTTAATCTTAATTGGATTATTAACATTGTTCATTGTATAGTTTGAAATGCTAAAAAGTCAATCGATTCGAACAGATGTCAAGAATTAGTCAGAATACAGAAATAACCGAGAGAACTGGAACCAAAACTGGTCAACCGAATGGAACCCATTCTACTGCACAATAATTCTCGTTCGCACGTCTCTCAAATACCTGTGCGGATGTTAAATCAATTAAAATGTGAAGTTCTACCTATCCCATGTATTTCCACGATATGTCCCCAACAGACTTTCGCTTTTTATACATTTAAAGCATTTTATCCGACAAAGAACAGCTTATAAAATACAGAATTTTATCGCAGAAAGCTTCGAAATGTTCATTAATCGTAAAAGTTTAACTTAGAAAGAAAAGGTAAATAAATAAAAATTACCTGCAATATTTTCATATCACCTGAGAAGAGACAATCAAGTGCAAAGGATGAAAATGTCAAGTACGAATAAGTAGCAACTCTTAAAAAATGTCACCAAATGATTTCTGAATCCGACATAATATATTTGTTTATCTTATTTAAGTAATTCCAGAGGTTTTCTCCGGGAAAGCTGTTTTAAAAGTTAATGAGGATAACGACGGTCAATCTTGTAAACGGAATCTCGGCCAACTTTCGAGACGAAACTGTAAACATCACGTCTAAGGAAGAAGGAATCTAGTATTAACACATTCCTTGCCAAATTACGGTTCACGTGACGAATTCAACTTTACAGGACCAGTTTCGGATAACAAAGTCGTAAAATCGTTCAGACATGAAAGTACACAAAATTCGATCGTCGAACAGCAGTTTGGAAGATACAGGGGGAGATAAAGAGGCGAAATGGCAGGCCAGGATTGCGCTAAGGGTGTGAACCATCCCCTATGCAACAATGACGGAACGAAACCGTAAAACAGAACACAGTGTGCGATCCTTTTCAACCCTGCGGAGTACACGTTGGGCCTGAGAAGCCTCCAGAAAATATATTTTAATCAATTCTAAAAAGGATCTGTTTCATACTGTTTGTATTTGCAATAAAATTTTCATGGAATTGGTAAAAATTCAATTTTCCAACGAGTAATTTATTTTGTCTATTCCTTGGGCAAATGTTCCCATTCTTCTTAGTTTTTTACTAACGATCTATAGTAAAAATAATTAAACAAGTTCATTTCATTTACGAGATATTCTATGGATGCATTACCACTTGTCCCAGAATTAAGCACGAAACTGATTCATCGTTCCACGTCGTTCCACTTCGGATCGTGGTTAACATTAGAACCACCGAACTGGTTAAAATCCCTGGTTAAGAGTTTCTTAAATTAAATCACAAATTTTATTAAGATGCTTTTATTAAACTGTGTGTCAATTTTTATCAGGACACAGACTTACTGTATGTATATGCTGGTATATCTTTCATTCTTTATGTCGAAAGTAAGTGTACATAGAACGTTGGTAATTCTAGTGTCAACGTATTTCCACGCACTGTATATGATGTACTCTTCAAGATAGAATCACACCTTTCCACATTCGGGCAAAACAAAATAATTCGTACACAACACCACTATACACGATAAACTTAGAGGCTGATCAATTGGTCAAAATTTCATATGTCTTCTAGGTCGGTGATTCCAAACCTGAAGAATGTCCAAAATTAAAAACTGGCTATTGCATAAAAATGCTTAGAATTAGTCGGTGATTTTCAATTTACATTGCGATTGTGAATTTGTTTAGACACTCCGAGTGACCTACCATATATTTCTCATTGTCAATGGACAGGGATGGTTCAGTATGTGGCATTATCTTAAAAACATAATAAAAATTGTAAAATGTATACCATTGCGACGGAATGAAACGAAATTAGGGAAATTGAAGCTATGGGATAGCATGGCTTTGCTCTGACAAAGAAAAGTAGAGCGATAACACTATTTTGGGATAGTCAGGAATACCTCTGACGCGAAGTGTATCTAGGTCAAGCGCATAAAATATAAAGCACCATTGGTCCAAATATCAATTGCACAGGATCAAATGTACCGGAGCGAATGGATAGTGTTACGCTTGCACATTACGACAATTATCAGTAGTATAAATGGTTTGAAATTAAAATGAAAAAGCACGTTCAGTTTAATTTAAAATAATACAATTTTATCACACCGTTACAACGTTGTTTATCTATAAATTTATATTGCCTAAATAATTAATTGTTTCACATGTGCTAAGTAGATAAGAAAAAGTATATACGGCACAGTGTTTATTCAGATTGTCACTATGTTTGTTACTAGAAAGCAGTTTCAGTTCACGTTAATCAAAATCGAATATTGTCGGTGCAATTGCTGCTGTAATTAATTCCTGCAAATATTACATAAACATTGAAACGTAATCCTTAAAAACCTATAGACCAATAATCTAAATACAATTCCCATAAAATTGTGTGATAAACCAAATTCGAAAATATGAAGCACTAGTTCTAAACAGTTTTACACCCTACACAATAATATTAATTTAAAAAATAATCAAGTTGCCACAATTAACCCGTTGCCGGATCATTATTTCGGTAGGTGCGTCGGACGGACACGGATAAATATTTCTTGTTACAAAATCAAAACAAATCAACTGAGATAACAATGGTTTGTTATCTTAATTGTAGTCGGAATTGCGCTTGAAATACAATTGTACTGACTTTGACAGATTCGTCAAAGTACGGCAAGGGGTTAAATATGGTTTACCTACATTTCCATTGAACCGAATACATAGTTTCAATCAGTTATCTGCCAGTTCGATTATGACAATAAGATATTAGAAATAATCCTACGGCTTGTTAAGAAGTTTCGCTAAGCACGTAGCGTTTCCATTTCGCGTGGAAACTTAGTTCGTCCTTACAAATCCTTCGAGGGCAGTTTGTGGGCGGTCGTGTGCAGCACGTATATATCAGTTCGACCTTGTAAAACGATTACAGAACCATCGTTAGTGCTTTCGTGCCGGACATCCAAGAATTCTCTTTGCCCGTTCTGAGATATAACGATAAGTAGAATCGTAGAATCCTCTGTACATTGTCGAGCAACATAGGTGTCCATAGGGAAGATGGTTCTGCAGGGAAAGAATGTCTACAAAATGCAAGAACAGTCTGAAAGTGGGCATATGTTCATATTCATTTATCATATATGCAAATACAACATAACGCGTTTATAATAAATGTGACGTGATTTTAATTGTCAGGACAAGCAAGAAAGAAAAATAATTCGTTTTGAAATACATACTAATTTTTCTATACATAAATTTATAAACTTCGCGTTAAGAAATGTTGAATTTTTAGTTATTTTTTGTCTACGTAGTACTTGTACATATCATTTTTAATGTCCGCCATTAGTTGAGTTAATGACGAAGTATAATGGATGATGAACTGGGTAAATTATCGAGTCAAGGTACAATTCTTAATAACTTTCAAGTACAAGACGAATGATGAGACCTCCATCTTCTCTATGGAACTCTAACATGTTTGGTAAATCAGCTACACAGCATTAGGACGTAGCCCATAATACAGAATTCAACATAATACGATGGACATCATTAATAAATATCCCTCATTCGTGACGAAGCGCGAAATGTCCACTGACTGAAAAGCGCCAGTTCCGTCAGAAGCGCTTCTGACAGAATAAAATAGAATAAACGAGATATTCCTATTCAATACAATCGTGAGACGCGATTTTCGGTTCATTTTAGATATTTGGATCTGTTGTGTAGAAACTGTTTATCATAACTGCTATGATTTTCTCGATGTTCCCAACAATGTGACAAAACTTTAACATAAAAGAAAATTAGTTAATAGTCTATTAAACAAAAATTGCAACAATAAAAGTTGTTAAAATACTGTTTTAAATAATGATATTTCAATCAAACGTAATTAAATAGAAGAAAGTAGCGTTTAATGATTAAAAACTTGGAATCAAGGAATATTTATCATTTACAGAAATGAAATGAAATTAATAAATAATTATAACATTAGTATGAAAGTATAATTATAAAAGTGCAACTAATTTTAAAATCGAAGAATGTTTATAATTATTCCTACAAAAGTAAATATGTACAATCAAATACATTAACTATTTCTTCCTACCGCATAAAAATATGTGTAATAATTAAAATAAAAAAATCGAAACCATTCGACGTGTAAAAATTACAGAAATAATAAATATAACAATAATTCAGTTAACACATAATTGCAAAAATTAAAAATTCCTATTGAATACATTTGAAAACAATGATCTCATCGTGGAGCTCAAATAGAGGCAGTTATGCGTGGCCGATAAACTGCTGAGGTAAACAAACTACCGAACACCTTAATCCTTGTTATTAATGCTTCGAACTTGGAAAGGGTCGAATTTGATCAGTTTTGCCGCGGCTTCCGAGGAGTTCACATCTATTTACGAATCATACATAGGTACGTTTTTTCAAATTGTGTGTTCGTGCATGTGGTCATCTATGTGTTACTGTGTATGATTGCGTGTGTGTTTAATTTGTTTCGTCACGCTATTGCACATTTGTACGGAGGTACATTAGTCAATTTTCTGGTATGGATTCCCATGTGCATACCTGCATTCTAGTATATTCACCTGCACGAATGCATTAGTGTTTTATAGCCGTTCTGTATATGCTTCAATATTTATTACTGAATTGCTTGTTGTGCTTTCCCATGTGTTTTATTACACGATATTACACTTCCTAACGTGGTTTTATGCATGCTTGTTTCTTTAATTGATTCGCACACTGAAACATTTATAGAATTGCTTCTTGCATGTTATTGTATATTAAATATAAATTGACAAATGAAAGTACTTTAACCTTTGCAATTATCAAATTTCAGAAGACAGTTCCATCTGGATGGTCCCTTTTAACTACGCAATAGACAATGATACGGCAATGGTACGGGAGGGGGTGCAGATTCATGGGTCATTTCGCAGTCAACTCGAAGGCGCAATGCGAGTTCAGTGGTGCAAGTCAACGAACGGTGAGTCGCATGCTTTATGGTTCCTCTGATTCCCATCATGTCGTAGGACGAATGGTCCGAAACGATACGGGAATTGGTTGTAATTTTTTATCATTTGAAGCGAGCATAGTGACCACGAATATCATTGTACCAGTCATACAGTGGTATTCGTGAAAATTGTCTCTATGTATTTTATTTATTATTTCAAGCTATGATTTTCTTGTATCTTGCCATTAGATTTTATAGAAATTATAGAAAGGTCGAATAATCCTTCATTTTACTTTTACAAAATATTTCGTGGTGATCAGATTTTGATATCAAAGTGATAATTACAATTGTTTCTCACCATATAGAGTTTTACTTTGATATTAGAATTTCTCATGAATTGAACAGTCGATATACATATTAAACTTTTGTTTTCCGAAATAAAGTTCATTGTTTATTGGTTGTTAAGTTTAATTTTGATATTACATTTTTGTCGAGAATTTAACAATATTATAATGCTACTGTTAAAATGTTTTTCATTTTCACAATTTGAGTTCGTTTTCTTATACTCTATGATACTTCGTGGTTCAGGATTTTTAGCGAACGTGAAGAAAAGAGTGTGAGGCTATATGCCGAAGAGCCCCGGCAAAATTTGCCAACGAAGAGGGGAACTACTAATGGCTGTCCATCTTTGCATGGAGAGTCATTATATCACTATGCTCGCTAATATTTCTATTTCACATGTTTTACTCCGAACGATGAAAACATTAATGTATTTTGACCAAATGTAGATTGATTTTTATCAAGATATAGAATTTTTCTATGTGCTAATTTAGATTTCATTTTTCGTGTATTTCGTGCTTTATTTTATTTTCGATTTAAAAATAAGAGGAAACCAAACGTCGGTAGTTCTAGTATTAATACACGATACATTGTTCCTAAGAGTCTTTTACAAAAATATAACAATTTCGCCTGAAGACACGAAGAAAAATCACTCTTACATTAAATCGTCCATTTTACAATTTTTTTAAATCGAAAATAACAAGTAGATGTGTTTCAATCATTGAAAATGTATACAATTTGATTTCCATTTAATGTTCTACCACATTCCTTAAAAAAAAAAAGAAGAAACATTAAGTAACCTCGAATTGATCCAATTAATTGTAATAATTTAAATTCAAAAGCAGCGAAGATATTTCAATTTCTATAAATCACGGTATTCGTTTTCGTTCGGTTTAGAACAAAAAATTCTTTTGCATATTATAAAAGTAAATTGTTTCGTTATAAATTCAATAGATGTGCAAAAACATTGCAATTAGTTTTTTGGGAAACGTTCGAAAAACAAAAATGCCCTTTAAAATCATATTTCCGTTATTTAACTTTTATCAGGGGATTCAAAGATATTTGAATTGCACTCGATCGGACGTAAAAATTGCGGTAAACAGTGATGTGTGACAAAATAACAATGCACTGTGGTAATTACAAACATATTGATCTTTCCACGTTGCGTTGTACGAGTTCACGAGTGTTGACCAATAATACGCTCCTCAATAGATTGCTCGCAATTCAAACAAGTGGAATTGTATTTTTACAGTACAATACGCAATCATTTAGATATCTGTACCAGAATTTTTCTTCCCCTTTCTTTTTTATTTTCATTACACATGTCACGTACAGCAATATAAACACAAAAATTAAGTATTAACTTTTTATATATATATTTATTTAATATTATACAGGATGTTAAAAAATTACCTGAAGACTTCTACGCTGTTGGATAGATCGGACCAGTAGTTGAGCCATAATTTATTGTTGAAATTTGAAAAATTGACCAATCAGCGTGTCGCTTTCTACTGTACGCGTTTTGTTATCAAATCTGCGTGCGGATTGATTAATTTTTCAAAACAATGCCTTGTGACTAAACTACTGATCCCGTCGAAAAATGCTGCAAAACCTTTCGCTTCAATTTTTTCGTGATCTATCCAACGATGTAGAGCTCTTCAAATAATTTTTTAACACCCTGTATATTATTCGTAACACGCTTTAGTATCTCTTAGTTTAACAAAATAATTATTTCGCGCTTTGTAACATTTTTTTCAAATCTCTGTGTTAAGGTTTTTTTTATCATTTCCTACGTCATCGTTTTAAACCAACGTTCCTTTTAAAGACATTATTACATTATAATTACTGTTGCATGTTTTAATTAAATGCATAAAATATGATCAATGATATTTTCAATTTTATTGTGACTCTCGGTTTTAATAATTGACTAGTATGACTATTGATTTTTGTAATCTTAATGTTGACCTCCTTGTACTTCTAATCCTTTGCACTCTAATTTTATTTTTAAAATAAAATTTTAAGATGTGTTTCGATTCTATTTATGTCGTACTATAAAAAATTAACGAAAGCAATACAAATGAATAGATCCATACGCGTTTGGTTTTTGGCAGCACTGCTGAATAAGCAGACTAAATTAACCAAAGGGTTAAATTTCAGGTCTGACCATTTACATTTCTATAAAAAAAAAAATCTTCCACGTTTTATATTCTCGAAATACACTGTTAAATTGTTATCGTAAAGTTAGACAAATTTTCGAATAAAATTTCACCTAGGTAAATGTTATGCCCGTAAGTAAAAGTTTCGTCGACCGTTCTTTGTGAACCGTACCTGTCGCCCCAAAACTTTTGCCAACGATAACAAACAATTAAAAGGAGGGTCTCTGGCTAGTTGAAACTGATGCATCGAGTCCGGCAGAGACTAATAATACGTGGACATACATCACGGAGGACTGGACAATTCTGTTAGCACAGAGGTTCGAGCCCAACGAAGTACGTTCTTAACGACGTATCGAAGCATATCGGCGATAAGCTCGGCTCAGTGATCACTATGTGTAATCAGGTATAGCGTTACACGATGCTTACACGGACCCAAGAGCCGCGGTCTTCTATTTTGTGTGCTAGTGAAGCTGTGAAAATACCTTTTTTACGAAGCAACCGAGCATACCCGCCATCGTAGCTCGACCATACGCTGTCACAGTCCCATGGACCGAGTGAGACATTGCACGGGTGAAATGTTTCACCAACGAGACTCAAAGGATAGTTAACGACCATGCGCCATTCCCCGCTATCCTACCGCGGCTTGTACGCTCCACGCCCTGCCACTCTTTGTCCTCTTTATCTCGCTCTGTTCTGTATTTTTTCTCACTCCTCACCCCTAACCCCCCCCCCTCCCCCCTTGCTTTTTGTTTAACTGCTTCGTACCCCGGTAAATGTTAGCTTGTAATCCGTTTATAGATGGACACAATCAAGCGAGTTATCGATAAGGGTGGAATGACGCAAAAAGGACGATGAAGCATGTATGTGGGTCATAGAGTGAAGGGATACCTTTGTAGCATTTTTATGCCTGTTTATCGTCGAGCAATTAGTCCGTGATTCTTATTTTATCAATGCGTATACAGGGAGAGCCATTTAATCGTTCAACGCCTGCTGTGATATATACGTCACGTATTATGGATAATTAGGGTGGCAAAATAATAAGAAATAATAATGCTTCTGTGAATGGTGTCTGGGTACTTCTACTTTTTCGTACGAAACTGTCTGATGACAGAGCACGTTAACGATGCTTTCTGGACAAACAAACTTAATTACAAGTTCCGTTGGCTTGTCCATCGATTCAATTTTCGGCAATATTCATTAGCTGGTGCTTGCATTTATGACGTTGGATGAACTTTGACCATTTTCTTGAGTCCTTACAACTTTATTAGTACCATCGATAAATGTGACAGTTTCCCTGGTCCTTGTTACCCAATTAATCACTTTGCCACGAAAAAAACATGGAATTTTAAACGTCATTGTAATTACCAAACTTAATAAGCCAAATTAATAAACTTTATACACTGCTCAGTACTTACATTAAATTGTAGTAAATCAAACGGAGAGATGTTAACTTGTTTTGAAGTTAAGAATACTTAGAATTACTTTGAGTGACATTCGCTCCGACTGGAAATATTATATTTTTTTAACAGAAATTACGAAAAGAAATACTATATTTTTAGGAACTCAGAGATTTTGAAATATTCGAAATATTATATATCAAGATACTTATAAATATCGAAATATTTTATATTAAGGAGCTGAAAGATATCGCAATATTATATATCCTTCGAGGGTTAATATTATCTCGTTTTGAATTGCTTTGGACACATTAAGCGATCAGTTCACAACGAAAGACATTAATTTGTTTATTTATTGGATTGTCCGTAAAATTCCTGCCGAAATCTAATAACAACTTTAAGGTAAAATCTTGATGTAGTCAATTCTGATTCACAAAATTTTATTGGAAGATTCTTTTTTTTTACCTTTATTCTACATTTTCTATACAAAACTTATCGGGTTTCAAATATAAAAATTATTTGGAGCATTTCCGCCGTTTTGGTAATAGAATTGAACGCAAACAAACAATTCCATAAGCAAAACTTAATGAATGTTAGTAATTCCTTTTTTACAATTAAGACATGGGAATTATTAATAGTATTAACGACTATTACATATAATACAGTACAATACGATCCAGTACAATTAAATCCATAAATACATTGATAACAGTTACGTTACACAGTTAATATCGTACTACAATAAGTGTCTCAAGTTGACGGAATTTATAAATTTTATTACATTTTTACACCGAGAAGGGGAACTTAACATTTTACGAATTGCTAAATGACAGAGATCAAAATTTATCCTTTCATTATTACATTTTAGGCAATCTATTAATACACGTGTTTTATAATGATGGCACCCTTACACTGTTCACATTACATGGGAATTTTGTTTCAGGATTAAATAATACTAATTAATTCCTTTAATATAGATGATTTCTATAAATGGCACGAATTTTCCGAATAATCCGATAATCAATTAAAATTCATATACATGAAGGCGGGTAAACTTTCCAACGTTGAACAAAAATTCATCGATTGTTGAACGACGCCGTAATGGTTGCCTTAGCATGGTTATTCTCGTCAGAACCATTTGTTAATTCATGCGAGAACACCTCGTCGTAACTCTTATTCGCTCCGTTCAGTAAATTACTAAACGAATTACTTACGCCTCTGATGAAAGAGACTCGCAGTGCTCTCGATTAGTGCTTAGTAGAGCTTATCAAGACTCCTTTAGTAATCGTTGCCGCAGCCCGTTCGAGGTGTCTTTAGTTTACACCCTATTTCTCGATCAACCACGGATACAAGCTGTTTCACGCTATTTCCTCCAAAGGCGAACCCTTCGAACTAACAAGACTTTGCGACCGCATCGATTGTCCCTTTGCCTCTTAAAATAATTTCTTCGATCACGTTATTTTTTCTTTTTTCTTTTTTTCAATTGCGCCTGAAGAAGCGGAAATTATCTTTAACTCGCTACTGTTCGATACTTGTTGCATGAAAAATATATTATGTCATTTCAAAAGTTCGTACGGTGCGTCGTACCTATACACAGGGGAGGTAGAGTTTGGAGACGTTAGTATAAACTTTGTAGAGAAATAGAAAATCGAAGATTTTCTGTAATAGTGACTGGGAACCCGTTTGATATTTTTCATTGTAAAATATAAGCTTTTACTATTTTGAAGTACGTCAAATTTATATTTTATTTAGTGGATGGAAGGATAAGATTGGAGTGATTAGTATTTCAAAGGATAAATTAAAAAATATATAATAAAATGTAATAATGCCTTTGTTAAAATTTCTGCGACACTGTTGCAACGAAAAGTAAATTCAGACTTTCATTTTTCATATAAAATGCAGATTAACTATTTTATTAGAACTTTTTCAAGAAATGTTATAGTAATTTTAGAGGGGGTTTTAAAAGTACGGCCCTGAATTGGAAGTTGCAAAATAAAAATTCTTTTATGATTTTCAATGATCCAAAAATCATCTTTCTTGTTTAATACGAAGAAATTTTGCAGCTAATTGTAACCAAGATAAAAATTCACACGTACAAACCATTTTTGTAAAAATATGCTAAAGTTGAAATATTGATAAACATATATTTTCCAAGCGATTTTGAGACGAGCAAAATAGTGACCTAAACCCTCCCCCCTTCCCCTCTTCAATTTCACATCACATATATTATATTTCGTTTTAAACAAAAAAGGTTATCAATTATGAGTTAATTTGTCCATGTATTTTTACAGAAATTACTTCGTTATTTTACACCACGAAGTATAATAAAATCATCATTACAAACTGAAACGTATATTTAGTTTAATTGTTACACTACCATTTAAACCAAATAAATTCTGAAAATCTTAAGTTAAAGATGATAATTAATTACATTCGTCTTAGCTAATATTAACCATAGATATTAAACAATTAGTACAACCATAAAGAGATGAGCACCCATTCACTCGATTTAATGAAGCCTAACTGACAGCATTTATGTTCAGGAAGCGAGTCAAGTGGCGCCCAATTACCTCGTATTACTAAAATTGTTTTACACTATGGGATTATATCTGGAAGACTGAATTCCCGGCTATACCGTGGTCCATTTCGATGTTGTAGTTTGAATTTAAATCCTACGATCGGATATCCTCTATTGACGAAGCGTGTAATAAATTATCGTTCGGTTAACATGAATTAATTTCCCCATGACACTGATAAATTGTCATTTAGTTAACAGGAATACATGTCTGTATATATTTTTTTTCTATTTCATGAAATATATAAACTATATATTTTAAATTAAATTTTCTAAAATATATTTATTTCTACGCGGGATGCTTTTATTTGTTTCTTGGATCATTAATTTTGGTGTTACGCAAATTTTTCATACAATCAAAAGTGTTTCCTTCATTTTTAAAAACCTTCCTTTTACAACCTATTTGCTTTATTTAATTATCTATGGTATTGAACAAGTGAATTGTTGTTTATCTTAATACTTACATTAACTTTCGTTTATGGTTGAAAGTAGTGTGCTATTTTAGAAATAATATATTTGTTCATCTCTGACAATTAATGATTATATATAACTGCATGGACACTAAAGTAGAAATTAAGAAAAATCAATATTTTATTTATTTGTTTATTTCAATAATTTATTTATCCACTTTAACCATTTGCACTCGATTGGTATCTCTGCGATGCCACACTGTCAATGTAAAATTCACATTTACAACAAATTAATTCCTAAACATTGGAAACTTTGGGTTTTCAAAAATTTCGCTATAAAAAGATTCTATCGCAAAATACTTCGAGTACAAAGGTTTTCTGGTGCGCCTGTCCTAATTTCAAAACCATCGAATCATCTGTCATCACAGTTGGTCAACCGCATCCCGCTTAATCATGAATATTCGACCGTTTTTCTTGAAACGAACAGTTTCACTGCCTTACTTTATCCTCATTGATAGTATTTAGCCTAAATTCCTCGCCAAACTGTCGGTGAATTTCTACGACATTATCGGTTTTTGCAAGTACAAGTTGGATAACATCATAAACTTCACAATTAACGGGATGATTTATTGCAGCAGCAAATATGAACTAGCTGAAGAATTAATACTATGCAATTACATTCCTGGTTTCCATACCTCAGTGGCGAGTAATTTTAAAACCGACCTTACTTAAAAAATACGTCTCGCATAATTAATCCCTTGTAAAAGTCCCTTTATAACGTACTACAAACCGCATTTTTAATCCCGACATTCGTCCACTCTCGTATGGAAAAAAAAACTGGAGTTCTTTCGTTGCTTGGTTTTTTTTTTCAACCGCCAGATCCGTAATTTTGCGAATTTCGACCTAAGACAATTAGCGTTTTACTCGAGAAGGATGTCACTTTCGCATAATACAATGAAAGAATGAAACAGGAGTTCATCGTACGCTTAGTGTCAGCAAATTTCAAATAAAGTTATACCTATCTTTTATTTTTACTGGACTAATCATTAAGGTTGTACGACCCCTTAGAAGAAAATATGAAAAATTCCTCAAATTTTGTTAGGCGATAAGTATTATATTAATAAAGCATTGTGCAAAGTTTGAACAAGTTTGTGAAGCTTCTTCAAAAGTTATTACAATTCGAATTTTAACATGGACTCATGGAGGTTCATCAAATTTATCTATTTTTTCAACTTCAATTTGAGAAATAAATATAGAAGAAAAAATGGCAAAACTGTTCAGAAATGTTAATAAATATCTTAGAAACGTTAATGGTAATATTTGTAAACCAAAATTACTATGTTTTGTTAGTTTTTAATGATTTTCACACTTTCAGATTTTCGTTTTTGTTGCATTAAACAAAAAATGTTTCTATAACTGTTAAAAACACAGACAACCGTTATTTTAATAAAATATCGATATAAATATTACTTTCCAGTAAAGAATATCTTTGCAAATATGTTAATTAGCTTTATATTAAAAGCTTTATTAAATGTGTTTTTGAGTTCTAACATTGAGTGCTGTTATCAGTTCTTCAATTAGGTGATAGCTGTGAATGAGGAGTAGGTCACGGTGCCTATATTTATTTATTTATCCGTCCTCACCATAAAAATAATCATTTCTATCAATTTTTCCACACAAAAAAAAAGGCCAGCAATAATTATGTTACTCGAGATTATAAGTACTAGTTCATTAATTCTATACGTACAGGAATACGCGTGTTCAAAACTAAAGTTAATTATAATTTTATAATAAAAAAAAAACAATTTTCCTATAAGTAATTATTTATCTTTTATAAGACGTGATTACATTTTGTGATAATTAAATAATCACCAAACAAGGTAGAATAAATCTGACATTCATTAAAAATAGGTATTTTGGAATATAATTTTATCTGAATAACATTTGATTATCTTAATATGTATTATAATCTTAATACGATTATAAAATATAAATAAAATATTGTATATAGTAAGTATATAATAAACTTCCTTTTATTTATAAAAAAAGAGCATAACTATATTGAAATAAACAAATGCTAGAAAGCACTTTGCAATCCTCTTTTAGAAGTAGAAAACGTTACTTTAAAGCCTTACAGCAGGGAAATGTATAAGGAAAGAGAAATATTGTTTCAAACGTAAGAATAGTGTTCGATTTTATTCCCACAATCAGGAAGGTACATAACATCAATATAAATACACAATAATTCAAACAAAGTCGCAAACGAAAGGATCTAACATCTTTATCAAAAACGTTTGAAAAATCAACACTTTCTTAACCAAAACTAACGTGCACCATTTTGATATACGATACAGAATCATTAAACATTATTCCACACTGTTTTACGAAATTACACCATGTTCAGCGTACATGTTCCTTTTTTTTTTATAGAAACAGTCGATTTGCGGTAAAAACGATTGTCGACAGAAAGTTGTAGCAGTGAAATTCCGTTTGAAAAAGAATAATATAAGAACAACAATTACATACATCAATAATTATTATAATGTAACATTTCCTCGTTTAATTATCACGATTACGGGTCGCTTTTGTTTACTAATTATACTCGTGGAGCACTAATTCTTTGTTTTGCGATGAAACAGAATGGAAAGGGTGCGTTTAGGTCGGGGCACCCTTTTGCAATTTTATCTACAAATCTCGAATATTAATATGTCGTTAAATGCCGTTACAACGTATGCTTGGATTTCTTTACACGAAGCACACCGTTACAACCATAGGTTACTATTATTTACAAATTACGGGGCTATTTAATTTCACGATTTTTAATTAACCCCTTCCACTACAATAACGTGTCACACTCGTGACGCACCTTACAGTTCAGATGTGACTTCTGTCGTTCGAACTTTGATCACTGATTACAATTTACACAGTATATGTAATAATTAAATTTCCTTGATTTGTTTTACCGCTGAAGTAATAAATATTTTAACTTTGACTGAGGCACCTGTCGGGAAAATAGTTGTGCAAGGGGTTAATAGTCTTGACGTACATAAAACGTACATAAAAATGATGTGTAAACTAATATCAAACGAAAATATTGAATTATTGACAAATGATATTTTGCAATTTACATGTTCGTTGTAATTAAATAAACTTTTAACGAATAGTATGTTTAGGGTAGAACTGTCTGTGTTCAATGTCTACTTATTTTTGAATTGAAAATAGCCCTTTGCACTCGAATGACACACCTCTCAGGGGGGTTAATAGTTAATTTGCCAGAATATTTTGAAATGTGAAATTTTACTTTTATTTGGAATATTGAAATTTAAGGAAAGAAATAGCATTTGTAAGTTTTTTTTCTTCCAACATAGTGAGTTTAGTTTCTGGAAGCTTTGCTGGAAAAGAATATGAAATATTTGAGTATGAAATATTTGCATGTAGAATAACTCCTTATATCAATCTGTATTTCTACAAAAGCGTCTTAATAAATTTTGTAATATAAAATAAACAATCTGAAGCAGGTCATTTTTTTTCCTTCTTTTTATTGAAGAAGAAGCTTTTTTCGAGACAATTGCAGAATGTATCCGATTTTATTGCATCTTTCTTGAGTTCTGTGCAATTTCAATGCATCACAGGACGATGCAAGAAAAATCAGGGTACTTCATTTTGATTGTGACTGTGATCATTGATCTTGGTTATTTAATATCTCTTATAATTTTATATATTGAATGGTGCCGTTTGTTTCGTGTTAAAAGGAAAGGATTTTTCACACTTCTTCTTATTTTATTTTATAATTTTCAATCGCTTCGTTTATACGCTAACTTTCAACGAAAGTCGGAAAGAAAGAAATTTTCTTATCTAATCGAGATACACCAGCACCAATTATTATTATAATCAGCACCAATAGCAATGAAATGAATTAAAATCATATATTCTTCGAGCACACCAGTTTAACACTTTAACTGCCACGTCAGCCATATGTGGGTGACACTTGAATTTCCATCGAAATTTGTCGCTTGTATTATTAATATCCCTTCAATTCTGAATAATAGAAATCACGAAGAATTATAATAATAATAGATAAAATTTGATGAAAATAAATGCTATATGCCTGACCAAGTTTTCAGCGCCTGTATCGTGACAGTCAAGATATTAAATTCTCTTTGTACCACTAGTCCCTTTATATTTATTAATTTTAAAGACGTACCCACGATTCTACGAACTCTGATTGCGTCAAAGATTGCATATTCACTGTCTTTGAATTTCATTATAAATACATCGTGATTATTAAATTTAATTTTATGTCTAATTTATAATAACGATAATTTATAATTTTAAAATAGGTAACAACTCGCACAATTCAGTACAGATATTAATTATATGCGTATTACAACAAGAGAGTCAGGTAATTGCAAAATCAAAGTTCTCAGAATTGAAATTGGTAAATACAATTTTCACCCAGAACGTAGGATAGATTATACAACAGATTTGTTTATAAATATCTTAAGGTATCGTTTATATCGAATCAAAATATTCTAGAAAATAGTTTGTATCGAATTTCTAAAAAGTCGTTCTTAAAAAATTATCAAACTATAGATACACATAACTACGTATATTCATGCATTACTCTCGTCTATCAATTATACTATTCTTTGGGATAACACGATCGACTTGCAATCGAGAGTCTCGATTAAAAAATCAAGAAACTTTTATTGAAATAAAATGTTACTACTAAAGTGTTATAGATCGTACGTTGGTACACTACCGCTCAAAATTCTTACATTTTATTTGAATTAACAAAACTCTGAAATAATTATTTAGTACGAGGATAATGGAGAGAAGTTTTTTACAATATATGGTAAGAACTTTTTCAATATTCAGGAAAAGTATGTAAATGTTAATTGGAGCAGTCTTAGCAATTTGAAAAAGAATTTTAATATTTTTATACAATTTTCGATTAGGGAAATAATTTTATTTTAATGTACCTTCTATTTCCTAACAAACGTTAAATTAAAATAATGAAAGCGTTAGAAACTATTTTTTTTAAATAAATTCCATCCAAAAGTTTTCTTTCCCTCTAGGAGTATTTTCGTGTCACGTTCTTTCTTTGTCTAGTTCTAAGAATAATTTAAGAGCAGTAGTGTACACGCGCATATCATTAATCCGATTGAAACATGGGAAAATCACTGATTATCTCATATTCCACGATATTGATTAGTGTCGTCTTCTCGAGCCAGACCAATCAATCTCTCTATGGAAATAATCAATCAATAATCGATTGCTTAATTATCTAAATACCTAGCTTTTTGCTTGTGCGTACTCGGAAAAATCGACATTACATAGGAACCGATTGAAAGCTGTGGCGTAACCCACAATTAAGTAACTCTATCGTAGTTTATCGCGTGCGTTTCGAATGTGCATTATTTCTACGTATTCTTTCATTTTAATTACTTCTTTTTTGTTGTTGTTGAGCTTATATTCTTTCGAACTACGATAGCCAAAAGTACTTTTGAACTACAGAATTTGAGCTATATGCTAGTCTTACAAGCAAACTGTTTTTCGTTTCCTTCAATCTCTTTTCTGATTTCGTTTCGCGATTATCCTTGTCAATGTTTCATACGAACGAAAGTGATCATTTTATAGTAAATAAGAAATATGAAGGTTTTAGTCGCTGCTTTTTAAATTTTCACTGTGCTTCGAGCACGTCCGTTGACACGTTCCAAACATTGTTTATACAGTAACTGTACTAAAACAAACTTTGCAATGGATTATCAGATCATCACGATTACATAATATACGGAAATAACAATATAATTTTCGTATAAATACGTTCACCAATTACAAAATTATATCGTTAGTGTGCACCTTTCTCAATTTACCAAAATACATTCTAATAATTTTACAAAACAAGCAAGGACAGAAAAGTTTAATAAAAACTTGAAAATTAAATTATGTAAAAAGTAATAATCTATGCATATGTATGGAATCGGAATGTTAAACTCAAAATTCCTTATTTCGATTAGTATGTAATAATTTCATATAAGAGAAACTAAAATAACTTTCAATTGTCAATTATTTTTTCGTTTTGCAATGAAAATTCACGTGACTTTATATGTATAACTTGATTCGAACAAACAGTCAGCTGTCTGATCGTGATTCAATGATTGATTGATATGTTCTCGATAGGAAATTAACATAAAAATAACCATAGTCGTAACAATTTAAGCAATACAATTTTTTTTTTTTGTCAAAAGTAACATATCTTTAGATTAAAATTTTTGTCACAGTATACAGTGCAAGCATATCAAATATCTAATTATGCATTTTAAATAAATGAAGAATGTATGAAAAAATGATTTTTTGCAGGATGAGTACAGAAATATTTTTAACGTTTTTATGTTGCTTAATTTTTATAAGAAATACCACGGTATTTCGATTGCTAAGCAGTACAATTTTTTAAACAAAACATTTGTATATTAAAAAGAATATTTAACCCGTTCACACCGACGGAAATATTACTCTTTTCAATCGAAATCTAGAAAACAAATATTAGATCTTTAGACACTTCGAAATTTCGAAATATTAGATTTTTAGAAACTAACACTATTGTTTTAAGGACTTTGAATGCTTCGAAATTTCAGAAATAAACTCGCAAAATAAGTTTGAAATCTCTAGTGCAAAATGAAATTAGCTACAAGTAGATTTATCAAATAAACTTTCATACACGATGCATAAAATTGTACCTTGATATGCCTGCTCACTGTTCTGCGAATAATAGTTGCAATGTCAGAATTTTGCAATTGCAACGTACATTGCACGATACATACAATACCTTTAACACTTACTGAACACGGACCAATAAATTGACAGTAAATTTTCCTCATCGTTATAATTCTTTATATTATTAATACTGAATTTCATTTATTGGAAACACGAAACTCAAAAATATTAAGTACATAATTTTCTACTCAAAATTAATGAATATTGCTTTACAACGATGAGATTTCATGAAATTCTATTTTCGATACAATGACGAGCAAAATTCACCAACATAACATAAAATAATACATGATTGTATTAATTAATCTAAAGTAGTACCAATTTGAATTGATATTAATTTACACTAGGAATCATTTAAACAGGTACCCGGTGCCCACACAGCGATCGGAATGATTGAAAGAAATTCTTCCGTAAGGTCGCATTTTTGACTAGATCTCGCGATATTTTACACTTAACGACTGTATATGTACAATGTGTTAAATATACACCTACATAACATGAGAATTTGCTTAATGAGCATCGTTTGCGTACATATGACGACTTTGTCCGATGACAATGGTTAGCAGCCCTGAACGATGAACAATATTGCTTGTTTTGCAACTGATAGAGCAATTGGTTCGATGGACGTGAAACAAAAATCTGTACGACAAATTACGATAATACATTAGCGAATATTACCGAACAATTTATATTAGCCTCTCTAAACGCTGGCGTAAATCGGTGGAGATATTATCCGTGTAGGTTCGAATTTACGGAGACGATAAATTCCATAATGCGCGAAACGATTGTAGAAAACGTTGAGGAATTTTCAATTACACGCAAACGTTTCTCTTATATTTTCTATGTTTATCAATTCCATTCTCAATGAATAGCCTTCGAATTTCGAACGGCGTTTCCCTTTCCCGCGGTTACGCTTTAAAATCTGAGAATATCCTAAAAAATGTATTATTCTATCATTGTATTAATAAGTATTAATAAGTAAAATTGTACACATCACACTTTGAAAGACTTGATCTACACAATAATTTGTTACAAACGAATCGTTCGATACTCTCAATTAAACCGCGTTTCTTAACCCCATCATATCGAGAGGGTATTATTTACTATACAGAATGTAGCAATAAACGTTTCCATTGCTTCCATTCCATTGGAATAATAATCGTAAACGGTTTCTTAGAAAATTTGTTTGGTCTCAGTATAAGGTCAAAAGTTTTTCTATATTTAATTATTTAAATATATTAAAAAAGCAAGATATACGTTTCTATCTGATAAGAAGGTTTTTTATACAAAAAAAAAACGATGTTTGTAACGTTCTTTTGCGATTAATATATATTGCATATTGAAGACTACTAGATTAGCGTTAACCCTTTCGCTGCGACGGGAAATATAATTATTTTTTAATTGAAATTAAGAAAAGATGTTTAAGATTTTTAAAAGTTAGCAATAGTATATTTTTTAGACCTTTTTTTTTTCTTCTTTCTTTTTTAACGTCAGCATTTATTTTTCAAGCTAAAGGATTAATGTTTAATTCCAGTGTATGAATCCTGAATTCGAACTATTTAATTTTGATTTGATAACTCGCGCAGCAAAGCGTTGTCAATGTTAACACTAACCTTTCAAAATTTCAAATGTACGAGGAAGAAACCATTCATTGATTATTTTATTTCTAAAAATAAAAATATTTGTTTGATTATTTTATTAGAAATCAGGAGTTATGTTGCGAATTATTTCTTAAAATCAACGTTAATTTTATAAGGGAGGGTCAAATGACCCCTTATGGTAAAAATAGGTATACGTAAAATCCCGGTACGTTTAGTGTTAATACAATCCATTATTATGGAACATAATATGTATACAAACATATTATTAACCATATTGTTGAACAAATGAAACGTTTTGTATGGAAAGGATTATTACTCCACGCTGTATATCGGAATCCGAGGAACAGATTAATAAATTATTACATTTCGTGCCGCTGGATAGTTTTTGTAACATGAATGTTAAATAAATATGCTCTGGTTTCGAACCCACATGAATACCTGATTGCTGATAAATATTCATCGAACACGAGCTCTGTTCGTGTTTAAGTATCAGAAACATTTAAGATTACATCAATCAGCGTACAATTGATTCTTCTTTCTGGTTTTTTTATTTAACCATGATACAATTTTTGTACGTATTTAAATAATATGCATTTAATCGTGCTATTGAAGAAATGAATTTTACTGCTTTGAATATTTAGCCAATCTTTCGAAACAGAATTTGACAAAGTCGTATGGTTTTTTTTTTATGAATATATGGATATTGCTTCTTTCTTGAAATCCAATGGAAAAATATCGTAAAAAGACACATAAAACTATATAATTATCGTATATCACTATCATAATACTGATAAATGTAAATAATTAAATTAATAACGTTTTATGGATCTATTAACATAAATAAAAATTACTATTATGTAAATAATAGCAATCACAACACTCTTGCATCAATCCTACAGTTATAACACCTGTGTAGCTTTGAAAGCAACAAATACTAATTTATTATCATTTTGTCCGCAATACTTTTACACATTTCAATTTCATTTTTCATCATTGAAATAGTTTACTATTAAAACATTGCTAAACCAAAATAAATAAATTTAATGTTATCAACGTTATTAATCATCGAGTTTAAATGCAATTTTTTTTTTTTAACTAAAATTGCAACTGATTAACTATTACATACATATAAAAAAACATTTGGTATTTTAATTAACCACAGTTGTGGCAATATGTGGCAATAAATCGTAAACATAATATTCTGATAATGAGATGCTGATACTATTTCCTTTGTGTGTAGTTAATCTCGATGCTTGATAATATTAATGATTTTAGTATTAATAATTGTATTTTAAATTTTGAAACATGGGACTATTCTACAATGGAACGGCTTCTATTACAATCGAATCAACTGTCATTTTCCAACGATAAGAAGCAACACCAACCTTTCCCAATCACTCTGAAAACATGTGCGATTAGGTTTGTCGAAAAATATCGAAGCGGTTATCAATTGATGCGTGTAAAAATCCGTATTGTTCGTCGAAAAATACAGGTTCAAATACCCCTGGCTCTTTGTGTTTGATGAAATTCGTAATCGGCAGTCTTTTAACTTCAATGAACGGACTACCCGGATGTTGTTTCACGCGACACTGGACTATCGATTTTCCCTCTAACATATTGCATCGAATTAATAACGTAACGAACGAATAGCGACAGATCGATCTGTCCCGTTCGCGTCCACGACTCTTTACCATCCTTCCGGGAAATCCAACCGATTCATTCGATGAACCGAGCAAAATTAATTCGTCCTAATTAATCGAACCTCGCACAAACGCGTTCAGGTGTCTCTCAAATTTCCTGTACGAGTCTGGTCGTGTTCCCGCCAAGAATTCGTCGTGCATATCCCGTCGCCTCTCCACCATTCGTTCACGTCCTTATAAAATTTCGGCGGTCGTTCGTCGTGCAACATGGCGCAAACCCGACACCAAAAGTACGTGTTGATGAACTCGCCGGTACCCTTCCATCGGAAGTACGAATTGTACAACTCGTCGTCACGGTCCAAACGATGAAGATACTCGGCTAATTCTTTCGGCGATTCGAACTCGTCCACGTGGATGTACGAACGGTAAGGTGCACTGCGGGCGTAGTCCGTCGGGTGGGCACCCATCACGATCGGCAGAACGTTGCGTCTAAATGGAGGAAAATAGATTTTAATATTGTCGTAATAAAATTGATAGGAAATTGTATGATTGTACACAGCGGTGCAAAGTAATTTAGACAAAATTTGATGAGATTTTCATTATTAAAAATAATTCGTGTAATGGTTATGTATGTACATACATAGGGTATATATAGGGGATGTCTTACCCGAGTAACTTGACGAACTAGATTTCTTTTTAGCTAATAAACGAATTATCTGGAAAACTTACATGAAATAGAATTTTAATTCGTTTATTTAGGAAAAGAATTTCAATTGGCCAATTTAACTGCGACACTCAGTATATATTTATGATATCCACTGTAGTGTCCACTGTATTCGTGTGTTTTTCTTTATATCATTTCTGCGTTCAATCCATTTATAGGAGTAGCAGAATAACTTTGACTAACTTTTCAGTAGTATAACTCAACTATAGCGCGACGCAAGACGAAACGGGCGACCCTGACTACTTAACAGCAAAGTTTTTGAAGTAATAAACGCTATTTAGAGAAATTTATCGTCACGCGATTCGTTAAAGTAATGATTTCATTTTTTACTCCGCGGCAAAGCAGTTTCGAGCTAAGATATAAGATCCAGATCTATTTCAATAAAAATTTCAATTGAAAAGTAGAAGATTCCTTGCAATTTCATGGTATGAAGTGCCGTCAATTAATCTAAAATGAAGGAAAATTTGCACAAAAATTTAATAACTGCTATAACTTCCTATAGAATAAATGTTAGACGTTGGAAATAATAATGTATTATTTCGAACACATATGGAAAAAAAAATTGTCTGTCAGCTACATCCTAGTTTCTGGCATCTGTAACCCTTATCCCAAAATCTCGGTGAAGACGGCACTTCAACGGAGTAGGGCAAGAGAGAATCTTGAAACCCACTACATGCACTAGAGAGCACTAAATAAGGGCGGTAACAACTATGTGTGGAGTACACTTTAGCAATTACGGTAACAACCCAACAGAATACATGAATTTTTATAAACGATAATGTTACATGGTAACCATAATACACTGTCTTCTCAAATTCTTTAAAATATAATAACTTTTTCAAAATTGAGTCAAACAACTTCAGTCTTTTTGATGAAACTAGGGAAATAAGTTTACTAAATGATGTTTTTGAATGATGATGGAAAAATCACAATTAATTATCTTTATAATGAAAATTTAAAAAATACGCCAGGTTAAGATCACCTTTTGTATTACAAAATTAGCTGTAAATTAGCTTTGCGATTAATCAATGCTCTTGATTAATCAAGTATTGGCCATCAATTCATGAACAACTGCATCAGTAAAAAAAGGAAACATCGCTTAAAAATTTGTACACTCTTAGTAAATGTTTTTCTACAAATTTTCTATCGGATTTGTTTCTACTCTCAAATGGTATTTGTTAAAGTACAAACACAGATTTGGTTATTTATATATATAGTCTTTGTTTAATAATTAATAATATGTATTTTGGATTATATCGTACCCAAGACCGTTGACGAAGAATTTTTCCGTGATGTAGTCCTTACAGTTTGAGTTCTCAAAAGCGAGATAAAATTTGTAATCCTCGTCGAGCATCTCAAAACACGCTTGAGATTGCGAACGTGGACATCGTAGTACACCGCAGGTTCCATAAATATCTACCTGTATGTATTTCGACAGTTCTTTAGCATAATGCATACGCTGATTTCGTGGATGACAATTAGAAACAAACCATGCCACCTAGAACGAACGCGAATACACATAAATATTCGTATTTATTTCAAATATCATATTGACAAATCTTTTTATCACTAATTCAGTTGTACAGTGTACAGTGCTTCTGACACAATTTATGTTAGAATTACAGTGGGAATGTATTTTCCACATTGAAGTATATTTTAAAATGTATGAAAGATTCAAGTTTTAAAAAGTGAAAAAATGATGTCAACCGATGAAATAACAATTGCATTACCTTCTTAGTTTTATTGGCAGCGTAATTGAAGGTTTGTGGTATCTGCGTAACACTAGGATCGAAATACTGCCATCTTTCATAGGGCGCAACTATGTCGCTGTCACGACGATAGGTCGCCGTCCAATTGATAACAGCATTCTTTACACTCTGTGTATGATAAGGGCACTCTAAAAGATACAGCATCCACACCTGCTGAAAATTGCGTCAATCTCATTCGAGGTGTACAAATAATTGTATAATAATTATACGATAATCCTACAAATACTGTGCCATAATCGGTGCAAAAGAATATTTTCCTTTATGATTATGAACTCTTCCAATCGCTTTGATTTATTTTAACGATCTTAAGAATATAACTGGAATCTTTTCAGAATTTGTAGATATACAGGATGTTTCTAAAAAAAAAAAAATAACCAAACTCACAGAAATGTGTGTTAATTTTAAAAGGGACCAGAATAGTAATAGTTAATTAAACTAAAACTCGTAAAAATAATGACGATTTCCTTGTAAAGAAATATACGTGTATTGTATTACTTTTCAAAAAATTTCGTATCTTACATAAAAGAATTTTTGCTTCGTATTTGTATTTGAATGATACTCAATTTTCTGATTAGTTTTATTTGAACAAAAAACAGAATAAGTAAGTTAATAAGTAATTGAAAAAATAAGTGAATGTTGTAATAATAACAAATGTATCATATTTTTATACAGAAAGTCCCAAAATCGAACTGTCAGAATCCAAAATGGATAGAGAACTTTCAATCTTTTGTTTTGCTTTGAAAAATGTTCAATCCTCACGATATACATTCTTCTTTGTAAACATCCAGCATTTCATTTAACATTGAATTCATAATTGATTCATCTTTTTCTTTTTATCGAATGAAATCGTTCTTTTTTTGTTGTGATATCAATTAATCCACCATTGTACTGAGTTATCTGTGTTACGTGATAACGTTATGTATACATAATAGTGTTCGTCGATAAAGTTAGAACATAATTCCCATTACGTACTTGATTAGGGGATCTTCTTCCCACGTGAGTTATGTAATCTTTAAAAAGAATTAAATCGGCTTCGTCTGGATTATCCCTGACAATCGTACAAGTATTCACCGGGCAACGATGCTGAAGAAATATGTCGGGACCAAGTTTTGCTTCCGGCATACCATGTGGAACCATTATCTTTTTCAACTGATGTTCCGCGCTTGTTTTGTTATAATCAGTAGGCACGAACATCAACTGTAAAAGTAATATGATCCGGATTAAATTCAATATTTTATTTCATAAACGCAGCACAACAACGATATATAGTAAACTGAAGGCTTAACTGTAGGTATTCGATCAAAATTTCAAGGTTTATTGTTTCCTAAAGTTTTTGAAAACAAGGGAGGTGTAGGGTAAAAAGGATTTCATTTGTAATTTTTAAAGATTAGCCTCAGTACTGCTTGCTGGGAATCTACAATGTTGGATTAGATAAATTATTTTTTCCTGAATAAAATTCCTGAACTTTCATTGAATCATTTACCTTGTTCCTTTATTTTATTCCGAAAAATCAGCTCTGTTTGGAAATTCTAAATCGACACCTTTGCTTAAAGTAGAACATACTTACTTATACAGTCAAAATTGTAGTTATAATATAAATGAACTAGACAAAATTAATCATTTACATAAATACACAATTCATGTAAGTATTTTATTCCATTTCCGAAAAAAAATATTCAATGAAACAATGGGAAGGAAAAAGTGAAAAGAAAACTACCGATTTAACCCGTTGCATATTTAATTTAACGGAGTATTCTAAAATGCGAAATTTCAGTTTCACCCGTATCAAAATATAGAAAATTAAGGAAGGGAATAAAAATCAACAGATTCTCAAATATTTCTAACACTTTTCTTCCGACATAGTGCGTTTGGTTTCTGGGAGCGTAGTTGGAAAATTAGATTAGATCTGATTACGTCCAAAAATCTTTCGAATGCAAAGGGTTAATATATATGTATGACATTTCTAATAATTCTATTTTAGGACGTTGTATTATATATCAGACCGTATTGTGCTGGAGAAGAAAAGGTGAAAAGCACGTATGCATATATATAACCTATTTGAATGAGAAGGCGGAGCACAATATTCCCCTTGTCTTTTGGTACGTTTTAGAACAAAAACGTAATTAGGTAATTCATTTCAAAATTACAGATTTGTAATCGATTCAGAGCCACGTATAAGGGGGACTTGCTTTATGCGTTAAACCAAACTCATTTACGATGTAATTTAATGAAATTAAAACATTTCAAAAGGAGCATTTCCAAACGTGTTAAAATGGAATAATTTCTTTCTTATGAAAGTGGATCAAACCATATATTCTTTGTTTTGTCGTTTGCGTTTAGACCGATTATTAATATTATTTATTATTTGTTGTATTGAGACATAAGCACAGTGCAATCGTTCCTTTCGTTGTGCACGTATAAAACACTTTTAAATCTTGTTTTCTACGATTACTTTATTCAATTATATTTTATAATATTTAGTCTATCAATTATACAATACATAATATATTACATTATATATTATTATATATCAAATTCTTAGTAGTTTAAACTGATTCAAAAATAGTAAATAGTTTCATTTGTTTATTTTTCACTGACTATTTCAGAAAAATATTCGATACTTTTAGAATTGTGACTAACACCACTTTAACACAACGGATTATCATATATGGGATTAAAAGATAGAACAAAAGAGTTTAAAAGCTTTTCAATAAAATGAGGATAATGCAAGTCAAGGAAAAGAAATGAAAAGTTACAATTCTTTTTTCTATTTTCTGTGCCAAATAAAAAGATTTCAGATGCTCCGAAAAGTTCGTACGATTTTTCTCGCACAATCATTTCACTGTTTGCTGAACAGACGTTTGGACTGTTCTACTTCATCTACTTCATGTTTTTTAAGAGCACGTGTCCACTGCAGAGTGAAACTCATGCAAGAAGATGTCGAGAACATCTTTCGCAAGTGGACATTGTACTGACAATAGGAATAACTACCAGATGGTTGAAAGTTATTCTTTAGACAGTACTCGTTTGTGAAACATGCCTCGTATACACCTTAAAGACAATATTGATAAAAAGAATATCTTAAATTACTTCCTTTTTTTGTGTTCGATATTACTTTCAAACGTTTGGATCGAAGCTCGTAATTCATTCGTGTTTGTTCTTAAAGTATAAATTTGAAACTTGAACTTCAGTGTTGGAGTAACACTGTACAAAAATGAATAACGGGGAAATGGCGTATAAAATTTAAAAGTAGGACTGGAATTCTTAACGATAACTTGTGTGAAGTGCAAACAGGCCTGCTAGTATGCAACATTCATTTTGAATTGCAACGAAAATTCTGGAGACGTGTACTATTGTGGTCAAAAGAAATTATTCAGAGAATTGTGGATTCAGGACTCGTGTAGGGTACGTCGCGAAATTATTAATTTTCAAATTGTAATTAGTACAAAATGCAATGAACAGAAATAAAATAAAGGATACTTCAAAGTCACGAATAATTGACACCGTGTGACCAAGTGTTAATTTTATTAGTAACAGGATAATTAATATTTTTTCACTGTTTTACTCATATTATTAGAAATCTTTCAATTTATGGAAATAATGAAATATTGATAAAGTGATAACTAAAATTTGTTAAAAATTCAATGGCTTATACAAGAATTCGTATTAAATCTTACTTGATTCGTAACACGATCATCATAAGCATCTTCGTCCGGCCACAAACGCGCCAACCTCCGACCTGTGCGATGGGATTTCACGACAGGAAATGGTCTTCTAGTCCCACCTTTCATGTACCAAGGTCTTTTTGACGGATCCATAGATTCTATACTGTTGCGTGATAAAATCGTCGTGCCAGTCAAATTGGATACCTTTTAACAAAATTACCATTCTTTTCATTCATATTTTCTCCATAATACACGTCTGATCAATACATATGCATAGCATCTAATTTCCTTTCCTAAATTTAATTCACAAAATGCTTTTCAAATTATTGCCTCTATCGTTTAATAAAGCAAGGTGTTGAACTATTATACTGCAAGTTAAAGAAATAATTTTCTATACCTATATTAAGCATTCTGTGTTGTTTTGTTCGAAATTATAAAGCATTAGGAAGTTTTATTAATTAATTAATGTAGGATTTGGAAATTAATGACTAAAATTGTTGCATTAATACCATCTGTAACTAGTGGATATTATCACTCTATATTAATTTTTCTCGTGAATTGAGGACCTTGCAACGAGCGGGTTGCAGTTCTAGATTTGAAAAATTCGTCAAAAACAAATGTACATATGTGAAAACGTATATTTTTCCAAGAAATAAAAATGCAACCCCAACACTTTAGCTACAAGGTTCTGAATTTTAAGTAAACGAACACATTTGTTTCTGTTTGAAACTAATAAGGAGAATGAACGCTCCATATGGTTACGCTCACTTATTTATGAAACTTTGCCACCTTATACAGTTCGTCCAGCTGAGTACTCCAATAGTTTAAGAAATAGTAACGATTAAAGTTAGTTAGTCCTTAAATTCTGTATTATAACGCACTTACACATAGACATGGTTACTCTCGGAATACTCGGCTGGACGAGCTCTACAGGGTGTCCCAGCTTTTAATGTTCAAACTTTGTCAGTATATTCTATCTCACTAAATAAGAAAAAAATGTTAGGTAAATATAGGTCATACAGAGCTTTGGTGGCAAAATTTCATAAATAAGTGAGCGTAACACTTGAGTCGCTCCCCTCGTGAGAAAGGGTAGCTTAGTTTCATTACAGTCACTTTACAGTCTAACATAGGGTGTTCCATCTAACCCGTCAACTAAACTACAACGATATATTGAAGCTTCTTAATAACAATGGTTCAAAGGCAATGTGTTGCTATCATCATCAATCGATATCGCAGTTTATTAACTGTACCTCCGGCAGAAACTTTTTCTTCGCTTTTTCCTTAGTCTGCAGTACATGCATTGTCGTTTTCTTCAACTTTGTTGGCCAATTTTGTTTAATCTGCATGGAAATTCCGTAATTACGTATTCTGAATATCGTAACACCATTATTTTCATATTTCTCAAACTATGTATAATATTTTCACACTGAAGAAACAAACAGAGGGTGTACCGTAATTTATTATTCGACAAATTATTCTTTATTCGATCTTTTATTATTGATACCTCGTGTATACCTGGCGAATCGTGTATCAACTTTTTAAAGAAGAATGTATTATTGAAGAAAATTTCACGAAAAATCGTACGTCTCGAATTTTTGAGAGGTCGAGGAGGGGACTTATAAGTATTCTTATTTCTAAAAGGTAGAGGAATTTTTTCTAATACACTCACTTCACCCGCTAAATTAACACGTTGAATGCCACAGTGGAAATGAACGTATGTAGTCAGACACGGTAAAAATCTAATTAATAACGACGCAGTTAATTAATTTTCAAATGTAACCTTTCAGTTTGATAGCCAGTGCTATTAGCTTAATATTAACGCCACCCGTGGTTTATTTTATCGTTTCTTTTGTTAATTATTTAATTGTGAAAAAATTCGGGTGCCGGTCACCGATGACCCACGCTCCATTCAACGTGTTAATGACGTGAAGGCGTGAATAAATAATAATTAATAATCGTCATCAAGTCCTATCACTGTCTTCCTTTTCATATGATTTTAATTTATTCCCAAATTATTAAGACTTTTATAGTTATTCGGTTGAATCTTATTTTTAAATTTACTAAATTCCGATTTATCGTTTACCATTTATTTCGATGTCTTCTTTAAATCACCAATCACTGTATCGTTTACCTTGAAACATGTGTCGAGATCGAAACTCTAATTATTATTAACCCTTTGAGCGGTGCATGCTTTGACAGCAAATCAGAGAAGAAATCAAAATTATACTCGAGGTTAAGTTAATGTTTTCTTGAAATTTTTATTAACACACTTTTATTAACCGCGATTACGTGTACGTACACACCGCAGGAAGTTACTACATGCTCATATATTAAACGAGATACCTTGGTGTTGTCGGCAATGCGAACAGATTGAGTTTGTCCGGGATGTGGTCGCATACGATGCCATATTTCATCCTGTAACAGGTTCAGGATAACCAGCAGCAAACCAGAAGAACATAACGCGTAGAAAAAGTATCCCTTCAAGGAGAGACGCGGCAGACCCATGCCGCACGTTTCCACTTTGTCAAAAATGTTTATCTATCCATACGATGTCCCTTGCCCGAACCTCGATATCCATTTAACGACACTGTAAACATAAAATTAATTTATCGTATGTAAAAAATTAGCCATTTATTTTTAACCATTTTTGTCACCATTTGACGGTCGATTTCATGTGTTTGTAACTTTGAGGTTTAACACTTTCTATAATGATTCTTTGACTTATTTTTAACTATCTTCTCAGGTTAATTATGTTAATAATTTTCGCTTGGGTTCGACTTTTTCTGTCGGCGGTAAAGGGGTTAATAAAATCGAGAAACACTGCTGGCAAATAATATCGAGGGTACGCCATAGTTTCCATCGCCCACGAATACCGTCGAAATTGTGTTAATAATTCGAAGTATCGGACGGAGGCATCAAATTAGAAAATAAATTAATTCTTAAATACCACCAACACATGACACTGTAGAAATATTATATTAATCTAAAAGAATGCCTCAGAAATACACAAAAAATGAAACGTTAGTTTATGAAATTGTTACAACTATATTCGATCCTAATTTTAAATCACGTGGCCCCTTTAGAATTATACTGATTCAATCTATGATATTTCAATACAATTGCTTTTCTAAACAAATTTATATCTGAAACGTGATACAATTTTCTTATATCTACGACAGCTTTTGAGACAGCATTTTTCAAAAGCGATTTCATTGCTTCAAATTGTAAGTGAAGTAAAAAAAAAAAATAAGTTTCCATCTGCTTAATAAATCTACAAGATTTAAGCAGAATCAGAAGAGGCACTTCGATACCATTCTTTATTAGTTAAATATAGATAATAAAAAATGTCAAGATAAAATCGATAGCGGTAAGATTTTCAATGGGTTCTCAAAGAATTGCCTGCGTTATAAATTAAAATGATAATAGATAATAGAGATTAGGTATACCGTTAACTGATACACGTTTATTTGGTTAAATATCTTCAGAATTTGATTAAAAGTAATACAAATTTTTGTTCGAAACTATTTATCTATAACGCGGGTTATCTCATCAAACAATAAACAGTATACCTACGTTGATAAATACTTTGATAGCAATCTGGTCAAATTAATGTCAGCTTAATAAGGTTTATTTTATTTCAAATTAAATGCGTAATTATCTGTTTTATAATCTTCTAATCTGGAGGATTTTGATTGTAAAAGAAAACGCATTTTTTTTTTTTTTTTTTTTTTTTTTTCGAATATTGAAAGAATTCGTTCGACTTGTTCGTTTAAATACCAAGGATACGTATGTAATTATTATGCAGTAGTATCATATCAGTCTCGTTTCCGCTTCTTATGTAATCCATGGTACACTTTATATGTATTTATATTCCCGCATATCTTTCCAAAATGTGATAATACAAATCTTGTTGGTCGTAGTATCACACGTCCTTCGACGTTTCCGCCATGTACTTGCAAAAGAAATTGCATTATTATCAAAAATTTTTATCGCCCTTCCTGTTCGGAAATATTTAATTAGTAAAACAAATTGTCTGATTTATTTCTATTTTCTTTTTCTCAACCTTCGAATTCGAACTTAAACTGACGCTAGGATTAAACGAAATAATAGTACCCAAAATACTTTACCTAATCTTTAAGAATTTTTATAATTGAACAAAATGAGCCAAAAATCTACCAATTAAAAAATTTTCTAAACTATTCAACCTGTAAACTGTCTGCTCGTTGACATGTTATGTATCGCTTTGGAATAATAAAATAAACCTTCCTACTTTATGATACCGTAATTAAAAATTTGGGGGCTGGAGACCCCTAGTTTGAATTTATTCTCGATTGCAGCGTATTTAACTTTCATTATTTTAACAGTGTTAAAATCAAAGGTTTACTAATCGGTTTTCAATCAAAGTCTATATGAATCGGCTACCGGATTCGCCACAAGTTTTTTATTGTCACAGTACCATACCTTGTTCTAAAATGTCATAGCCACCCATTGCTCGATTTAACCCTTTACAGTCGACTGAAAACTTAACTCGTTAACTTTTCTCTTTAACCGTTAACGGGCGAAGCACTTCTAAGCTCGACCCAAAGTATGTGAAAATATTATTAACTTCAAGTAATTATTAGTAATACACTTACGTATAATTTTTCTTTATGATAGGCTACAGCACAACGTTTATCGAACGTATAATAAGAATTTATAAATTTGTATGAAGATCTGATTTCCTTGAATGTATCCTCAAAGTGTTAAATTTGATTGCAAATATAATTTAAATAAAGCAATTATTTTCAAACCGCGCTAGAGCATATGGCATGATGAGTTTGAGAAGTTTGCGTTGTTTGTTTTATATAACCACCGATTTATGCGAACGAATACTGTCTACTCGAAACAGGTTGAAAATAAGCGATCGTGTGAATGGAATAATGGTTAAACCGTTGACCCGAATGGTGTAAATTTAATGTAACGGATAGCCTCTCGTACGTAAACTGTAAATTTCATGCGGCTCATCTTTCCGCTTAATTTGCAGCCTTAGAGTGCAAATAGAGCGGAAGAAAGCACCAATGGGTACAGAAGCTAAAGTTTGCTCGAATACAGGCGAACGTCGTTCTGGATTCGAATGTTTCGTAATGTTGAAGCAAAAGATTTGATAATTAAATGAAATAATAATCAATCGTTGCACTGATGCATAGGTTTACGTTGCAAACGTATCTGATAGTCTCGTGATGAAAGCTAATGATAATGACAAAATGTTCTTTCCTTAACAAAAGAAAAATGTATGTTCATAGAAATTCGTACTCGTTTCAACAAATTTCGTTGTAAATCATTTTTAATATCAGTCAGTGCTGTTTATAAAAATTAATACAATACAATAGTTGATCTATCGATTCGTTAAAAAACACGATGTTCAATGAATTTATGAAAAAATGTTAAAAAGAATATGAAGTAGATTGTAAAACGGTGAAATTACTGAAAAGTGGACGTTAGTTGGTTCATGATAGGAACAGTAATTAGGTACTGTGACAAAACAAATACAAACTTTATCTCTGTGTATTTGAAAAGCGGAAAGTGTCTATTTTTAACCGACTTCGAAAAGGAGGAGGTTACTCAGGTCGATCAGTATTTTTTTTTTATTTTCAAGTGGAAAATAAAATAGAAAACTAAATAAATAAAGAACGAAATTAACATATACAGTAGATCTTTATCGTGATAAAAATTAATACACGTTTTAATAAAAGCATCTTGATCAATTTTGTGATTTAATCTAAGAAAAAAAAAACTCTCAACCAGTCATTTTGACTGGTTCAATAGTTCTAGTGTTAATAAGTGATAAAATGGAAAAACTAGTGCGAATTGTCGACGCAATTACATTTTTTCAGCACGAAAATTGTAAAAATTCTTTGCGTGGTTTAAATATAGATTCAATGATTATTAAAGAATTGTAATATACAGAGCAGTTCTGAAATGTGTAATGATGTAAATCTGCGTTACCAAATGTTACATTTGATTTATTTTCGTTGCTCTTTCCGAATAATTATAATTTCTCAACTGTTATTCCCGTTTTTTGTTCAAAATATTTTCTGTTTATGTAATTCGAAATCGACGAAAATATCATCGAAGAAAATACTTTTTGATTAGTTAAATAATTTCGTATCTTATCGGTCGATATTCTCGAAGTACAGACCTCTGAAATGTGTTATCTTAATCTTAAGCACGAGTTGTCCGAACATACTTGCGCCTAAAATACTTGAATCAGAGTATTAATTTAATACAATTACAATTGTTATTTCCGATTTCGTTATAAGTACAGTAAAAACTTTCAATTCTGTTAATAAAACATAATTGCATTACCGATACAGATAACATAAATATTTCAAAACAAACCATGAAAGTAATGATATTTTTAAAAATATAATTTTTAAGAATATTTATAATTTGCATGATTATGAACATCATTCTGTCGGATTACTATTACTCCTCCATTTTAAAAATAATGCTGAGAGAAATTAAAATCAAAATTATGTCTGCTACACATCCTAGAAAATATACCATATTTGTATTAGCTATTCCTCGATATTATTCTATATTAAGAAAATAATTTATATCCTAATTAAAAACTTCAATTATGTAAGTTATTGTGTGTTACATGTATTGAAAAGAAAAAAGGCATCCAGCACTAACAAAACGCTTAAATTTTTGCTGATATCGTTTTTATTTAGTTTAAAAAATGAGGATCTAGAAGAAAATTGAAACGATAGAATAGAAAATCACATGCAATACAACTACTCGTTCATACAATATTAATTCGTCGAAAACCGCTTCCAGCTTTGCTGTATGCCTTAATTAATATAAACTATTTCTCTTTCGTATCCATAACTTTCCCTCAGGCTTTCCATAAATAGAAATTTCTATTTTATTACATGATAATCATAGCTTTTGAAATAAATTTAAAAATATCTGACAAATCTGTTGCGTTTCGATACTTTATCGATTTGAGCATTTTATATAAATACTTAAATATTTGTAACAGATTATAGCTGACGTCACTTGATTTAACAACACCGGTGATCCTGCGGTAAATTATCAAACTACATCATTTTATTCGGATGAGTTCATAAAGTAGTTTGATGTCAAAAACTGTGCTTTGTAGTTGAAAATTCGTCTTCTCTGTTTCCCAAAATGAAAAACTGAATAATCTGACGAAAACAGTTTGCAAATTTCTATTCAATGTTTATTTAAATGCTACAGGATCGAGAGAAAATAAAGCCAGAATTTGTCGAATAATGTAACGTAGTCGAATCTATAAATGTGGTATAATAAATGCTCAAGAAATTTTGATTCAAGTTTATTTGATAATTTCTGAATAAAAATTGTACCTGAATTACAGTGCAAGTAAACGTTGACTTCTGGACTACCTAAACGTCACTGATGCCCATTAAAGAACCATACTATAGCGTACACATGTATTGATATCTTATCATTAGTAATTGCGAGGATAACAAAACTAAATGTACAGAGTGGGCCAATCAAAATACTACATGCTACTTTTTCACAAACCATAACAGATTAAATCTAGATTTATTTTCCAAAAGCACTGTTTTGGAAGGAAGACACTGTTTTCTAATTTGTTTTATTCTAATATAAATTAAGCTTAAATTTGACGTTTTAGGATACCCCAGCAACATATGTCGCCCCAGGGGTGCCACTCGATCACAAAGGGTTAAATATGTATAGACCGATCATTCGGGATACAACAAAAATATTATTTCTTTAAATGTAACAGTAGATTGAATTTGTTTTGTTTAGGTATTATTCTACGGTTGAAGAAAATTTACTTGAAACATTTTTTTATGACATTTGATATTTGGAAATTTGGAAATTTGAAATTTAGCGATTTGAGATTTGAATGTTCGACATTTGGAACTTTGGAAACTTAAAATTTAGAAATCTGATATTTGGAAATTTGGAAATTTGAGATTTGGAAAGTTCGAAATTTAGAAATTTGGGATTTGGAAAGTTCGAAATTTAGAAATTTGGGATTTGGAAAGTTGGAAATTTGAGATTTGGAAAGTTGGAAATTTGGAAATTTAAAATTTAGAAACTTGGAAAATTGAGATTTGAAGCTTTGGAAACTTAAAATTTAGAAATCTGATATTTGGATATTTGGGAATTTGAGATTTGAAGGTTCGAAATTTGGAAATTTAAAATCTAGGAATTTGTGATTTGGAAAGTTCGAAATTTAGAAATTTGGGATTTGGAAAGTTGGAAATTTGAGATTTGGAAAGTTGGAAATTTGGAAATTAAAAATTTAGAAACTTGGAAAATTGAGATTTGAAACTTTGGAAACTTAAAATTTAGAAATCTGATATTTGGAAATTTAAAATTTAGACATTTGAGATTTGAAAATTGGAATTTTAAAACTGGAAACTTAAAATCTAGAAATTTCCAAACGGAAAGTCCACTGTCAGTCCCCAGGGATCGACGTCGGCATTTTAATATCTCGTCCGGCCCGTAAAAATATTTCTTTTTTTTTTCCAATTCGACCCGAGGTCAAAAACATGAACACCTTATGCTTTGTTGCCTACCATGTTCATAAAGCATAATCTAATCGTAGGTTTAATGGTATCAAGATAACCTAAATAACGTGTCAGTTGAATATTTTTGTCCAATTGTTGTACGCCAGGATGCGGCGACAAAGAGTTTTAATAGTGAAACGTGTAACAGGAAACTGATAGATTTCACCTCGGTTCCGTCGTTACACTTTTATACGTACTTCCAACAAGTTTCATTTTAATGTGCCCGCATGTTTAACTTCACCTTTCAGTCCGCCAAAAGTACGATGAACTGTTCTCGATCATTAAAGATACATACCTAAGTGCTATTGTACAGTAACGGACATCTGCTTACGAATACAGGTATTCTGAAATTTTTCTTGGATTTTGCAACGAAACGACAATAAATCATGTCCTATGTGAAAATCGTTCATTTGCCAAATCGATTAACCCTAAATCTCTAAACATTCATCGACGCGACGTTAACTTTCTGCCCTTTTCTATTCTTTAATTAAGAACTAATAAATAGATGTCTCAAGTTTTTAATTTGTAGTCTATGAGTAGAATGATTATGTAGTTACTGAGTAAGAAATATTAGAAATATTTATTAAACCTTTGCAGTCGAGTGATGCCTCTGGAAGGATATATTTAATTTACTAGGGTACTTTGAAATGCGAAATTTAAGTTTTATTTATAGTACAATATAGAAGATTAATGAAAGGAATAAAAATAAATAGAACACTTTGGTGGAAAAGTAAATTAGATTCGAAGGTATCCCAAAATGCTCTGTTATTTAAAATTTCAATTCAAATAAACATTATAGAATGTATTATTACGGTTGTTGATTTCATCCAAAATACATAAAATATAATATATCCTTGGAATGATCGTACTTAATTTCTGAAAAAAAAAAATTGTTTATTATTTAATTGTTTATTCAAAGAAAATTTAAAATATAAGAAACTAAGCTTCAGTTGAATGTTTCGGTATTAAAATTTGAAAAAATGTTATAAGTGGAGTTAATTACTTTTGTTGTACAAGTGTTACATAATTTTTTTAATATTAACTCTTTTCTGTATAAAAACAATTATTTTGTTTCTCTTCGTTTACTGGTACAGTTTAATTCAATAAATATTTTGATTAAAAACAATATCCGTATATTGTGTTACTATCAACAATTTTTGATCACTTGTCGTAAAGCAAAACCGTTGTGACTCAACAATGCCAGATAAATATGCAAAATTTTAACAAACATTTCTGCCGTAAATGTAACAGTTTATGCGTAATTATTATTCAAAGTTAAATCGTTACATAGTTAAATAATAGAAGCACATAATCGAAATCATTGACACGCAGGACGCAGTTTTGTGTTACCGTGACATAAGGGTTTGATTAGGTATTGCGCATGGCTCGCGTGTCTCCTCTGATTTATGAAGTGTAAATGTATGTATGTAATAAAAATGTAAGTTTATCGATGTATGTCAGATTGTGTTATTTGATAGTGTGGACAAGACACGCGTACTCGTCAAGAAATATTGTTGAGTTCGTGGATGCTCCAGTCCCATACGGGCCCTTTCATCAGATCGCTAGTTAAATAAGGTAAAAATAAATAAAAGAAAAATTATGGTTAACTCAAAATGTATTATAAAAGAAGAAAATTATAGTATTTGAATAGATTACTGAATGGAAATTTAGTTGAGTAGAATATGAATTTTATAATCTCGGAACCAATACAAATGAAATAAAACAATAAAAACGGAGCCAATACAAATGAAATAAAACAATTTCCAGTAAGGTAAATCCCACTTTCTGATTTGTTAATTAAGTGGTGGTGGGTGCACTTATCTTTCCTCCCTTTCTATTTAACACTTTCCTTTAGTCTCATGCTACGATCAGATTAGTGAATTGTACAATTGTTCATACGTAACGGAGTGTAAAAGAGCGTGTTTCTTTATCACGTTGGCTACCACGGGGGTCACCGGTGACCGGCACCCGAAATTTTTTACAATCAAATAATTAACAAAAGAAATGACGAAACAAACCACGGATAGCGTTATCATTAAGCTAATAATGCTATCTATCGATTTGAAAGGTTAAATTTGAAAATTAGTTGATTATATTCTTAATAATTAGGATTTCAACGTGTCTGACTACACACGTCCGTTTTCACTGTGGCAGTCAAAGTGTTAATGTCTATATATTATGAAATTTTGAAGTTGATCATTATCTATTTCGCTTTTATTAATTTCTAGGACCGACTGAAGTGCAACAACACACAATATGCTATAATACAAATTCAGATCTACGAACAATTTCTATTGTAATTTTTGAATTCCAGAACGCTTATTGATAGCGTTGTATATGTTTGCCGATTCGAAAAAGTAAACGTGGGGCCACGTTGATTTCGAATGAAGGAATGTGTTGTATTAACAATCTTAGTTTAGTCGCCAGGAGATCTATCTATTAAACATCGAAGAACCGTTACTGCGTTCGATTAGGGTGTTGCCCTGAATGCAATATGCATTATCGGCTCGCATCCGGTTAATGAGAAAGTAACAAAATTTTGAAAAAGAAATTTGAATAAATAATGACAGAAGATATTGCGTACAAACGAAAACGCTGGAACACTGAATGTAATTATTTTGTGCAACGCATTATGAGTTTTAAGTAATCAAGAAAGAATTTTTCATTATTTTTTATAATGATTAAACAGAAACGATTTGTGTCTATATTTACAAAATATTAGAGTATAAAATCATAATTCTGTACTATATTGTTTAAAGAACGATTTTTAATTTATATAAAATTATATAGTTTTAGTGCATCTGTTTTAAAAATATGAAGAAACGCTTAATCGTCACAATGAAGTAGATAATTTTCGTTCTTCTTGACGTAATCGTCATCGATTTGTTGTGTATAGTCAGCAAAGTTCTATAGACGTAAGCAGGAAGCACAAGGATGATACATTATTTATTGTAAGAACACAAACGCTTGTATTTCGTGTGTTTGAAGACGAGTATTCATTTGCAAACTCGAAGTACACGTGTAATATTAATTATTATTCGCACGAACCAGCGACACACGTTTAATTATTCGGAATTGCATAATGATTTCATTGTAACAGAATTAATTAACATTCTTTCACAAATACAGTGGCAAATTCGGTTATAATGTGGTGTTAAAGCTGTCCGTTCTGTTATCGAAATATTACCAGAGTAGGTAACGTACTGTAGAGCATCGTACCAGCATGAATCAACCTTTACGCCCACTTCCCAATTCACCCCCTCGTACTTTCTATGGTAACCTCGATATCTCGTATCAAAACTATCGACGAGTAAAAGTGCAAGTGCAAAATACTTTAATTTACATTTTCTTTTCTATACAGTTTGTAGAATTTTTTTTTAACAATCGTCGCACATGCAAATATTTGTATTTTCAATAAGACTGAATTCATGGAAACGAAAATGGAATCAAAATCGTGTAAACTATTAAAACGATGAACTAAAGTAAGTTTTCCAATGATTTTCACCTCCGTTCTGAAAAGTATTTAATATATTTTTTTTCATCTCATTTTATTAATTAAAGTTTCTCTCATTGATTCTGTACTTTATACTATATTTATTTCGAACATTGTTTAAATCTTTTTATAGCCAGTCATTGAAGTTGGGATAATATTATGTTAATGTCTGAAAATTGCAACCCGCTATTGCAATGGTTTTCTACTTCATTTTTTGAAACCACTTAATATGTGAAAAATTTCAAAGAAACGTAACAACTTAAGAATGTATGGAATATAAATGTTCCATTCTGTTCGTTTTTTTTTTCCTCGTTTAGTTCCATCATTGTGCTACTTTATAAATATGTACATATAAAAGACTAAAAATTCTAACGATGAATAATAATTTAAAGGGGAAAACATCACACGCAAATACCAGATTAGACTGTCATAAAACAGCTTATCTCTGTTCCGATTACAATCTTAATTGAGCGTGTCAAATCCCTTTAGATCGAAACCCCTAGTATGTAAATACCCATGTACAGTTTCCACATAATTGAACATTGTACATAGCACAAGTTATGTCGTACGTAACACGTAACAACCATTTGACGATATTATTTATTCTTTATTATGAAAAAAAAGCATGTAAAATCGTGGGACAATATATATATTGAAATATTTTGCACGATAAAAATAAATTTGATACGTTCATGTAACTAGCGCAACTTTAGAACTTTGCTTGTAATTTTGCTGGCATTCAAGATTAAAACACAAAATTATAAAATAGAAATTATCTTCTATTATAAATCTACAGTTATTTAGCTTGCCATTAATAAGGATGTTTAAAAGCAATTTGTCGTTATTTACATGTATAGCAATAAATAAGTTGCTTAAACTGAAACAGCAATAGTTTTTATTGTTAATTATTAAAAGAAACAATGTTAAATATAAATTGATATCGTAAACACGCAAAAAATAGTTAGTTATAAAGATACGTACAATTTTAACGATAATATTCTTTATTAGATCCAGGTATATATATAACATACCAATCAACACCTTGATGTTTCGAGGTTTGCACGTAAAGTTGTAAAAGAAACTTAACACCCTACTACTACCACAAATGCATCGACGGGAAACTGTTAACGTTAACCGAATTTTGGAAGTAAATCGAAGAATTTCACGTTATTCCAAAAATCGCGAAATATGTATAGAATCCAATTGAAAAGTTAATAATCGTGATCGAAAGGCTTTTGATTGAAATATCGAACAAATTTAAACAGATACCGGCATAATTCTCTTTCTAGAATTGACAGGATTATAAAAAGTGGAAGAATCATCGTGTACGTTAAAAATGCACGATGTTCCGTGTATGTCGTACGAACATTGATTGTGTTTCGTGACATACACGATGTTGAAAACAAACAACAAATTGACAAGAAAAAAAAACAGCCAAAGACGAGTGGGACTTACCATTTTAGAAAAAGCGTCGAAGAATGGCACCACGTGTTTAGCCGCGAGATACGAGTAACCAGTGCACCACGAAGATGCACCCCGATGATGCACCCACCCTTGGTCACATGTCCAAATCCTTCACATCGGGCACCACCTATGCGCGAGATTATTCATTCCTGATCGGGCTGTTCACGTTGTGGACGGTTGGCCTAGCCCGTCGCTTCTGTCCTCTCACTACCATCCTCCTCCTACTCCGGTTACTACCTCTTTTTCTTGCTCTTCCTTCTCCTCCTCCTCCTCCTCTTCGTCCTTCTATTTCCACCACCTCTGGGTATGCGCAGTTTCTTCTCCCTTCCGTGGACATTGCGCGCTGAACGCACACCTTTTCACCCCCTTTGCCCCATCGTCAGCGCACCCCCGAACTTTGTCGGTATTACACGTATCGTGATACCAAGGGGAAAATCTATAAGGGCTGCGTCTGCGCTGTGACGCGGAGGAAATTTGCGCGCTCGAGCCTCCTTCAGCTTCGCGAGCCTTTAATCGTCATGCAAGCGTATCCTGTACGCCCATGCGGATCGTCGTTCGATAGAAATTATGATCAGTTGGAAATCCGAGATTTTCTATACCATAGACAAAGTACGTTTATAAATATTTGCGTTAGTAAGTTGCGAAAAGGGTTAGCAAGTAACGCCGGTCAAAGAATACCGCTCTTTATGCAAATATAGCATGTATTGGATTTTACGTATAGAGTCTAGTTCATTCTTTAATTTTCTTAACGAAATGTTTTAGAATTATTGCCGGTTTATTTTCCTTTTCTTTTACTTTACCTTTTATTTACTTGTTTGTAAATATAATTGTTGGTAATTGACCAGATCGCGAATTAATTATTCCGAGGAATTTTGAAGCTTGTGGTTGTTTAGTGGCAATTTGGGTTTATAAGGAACTAATGCTTATGGATAAATAAAAATCCTATCGATTTATCTGTACGGTTGACCAGATCGTGTAATAAGCGTACGACGGCATTCGCATTTTCGATATGTTAAAAGGTATGGGTACGTGTTGCCAAATGGCAACGATTGGTCCATTGAAAGACTTTTTGCCGTAAGAAAACGAGTAGCAAGATGGGAGCGATAACGCTTTAATAATAAAGGAAGCTCTATGTGGCCATATGAAAACATATTTTCATAGTAAAATCCATCGTTGTTTTTGTCCACTGTTAGAAGCGAACAGATGTCCACGTTGTTCAGTATATTATCTTCTTTTTAGGTAGAAAACGCTTTTCCAATACATAAAAGCAAAACAAATAGATACAATAATCATAAAATAGTACTAATTTTCGTATTCTGAATCTTTTTGTAATTAAAACAATAAAGATTGAATGAATAATTATATCCTGCAGCACAGCAAATTTATATTTAGTTTATTCAACTTTAAATTAAAAGTCTTTTACAATTAACCCTTTTACTGCGGCTGAAAATACATTTTTTAATAAAAATTAAGACAAAGAAGTACTATACTTCGAGACTTAGAAACTTGAAATATTATATTTTTGATGTATTTACATATGTAGCGTTAAAATGGTTAAAAAAAAAAAAAAAATGTGATAAGTAAAGTATAATGCACCTACCACTCGCTATAAAATTACAGATTTTACCATGCATTACGGCCAATACTCAGATTTCATACTCAATGACAAGCGAATTCTCTCAGGTAACGCCTTTACCAAGTAAAATTCAGTTGCCAACGAGTACCAAAATGTATTTATTAGTCATAATGTGTAATAACTCTCTAGTATTCTAACGAGTAGTGGGGATACCCTCCGCTACGATATCATTTTTCCCAGGGAAATCATGTACATTCCGTGAAAAGTACCAACTCTACCACGATATCTCATCTCGCATTTTTATTTATGAGTTCCAAGGATATCGCAAATTTTCCTAAAAGTTACTTCTTCTCCTTGACACGTATTGTCATCTTTCTCTATTCATCGAAGGATAGATCGAAACCAGGAAAGGAATCATCGACACACAGGGTGAATCCCCATTCATTTAGTCAAAACGATCGGAAAGAAGAATCTTAAATTCGAAAAAGAACCAAATCATCCACGATATAAATTAATTTTACGTTTAAAATCATTCATGGAGCAAGTTATTTGTACTTTAATAAACGATCGAGCTTGGAAAAGTACAATTATTATTCTTTTAATTTTCGCGGATTTGATAAGCAATTCATTTCAGCGCTACATGGGTACCAACCTACGCAACCCTTCATTAGAAATTTACTAGAAATAAAAACATGTTCATTGAAAATTTGTTTTTAAAATAAACAAATTTCGTATATAAATTTATGCACTTTCCTGAAAATGTAAAGAAGTAGCTGGTTTTTATGTCTTCTCTAATAATATATTTTAGTTACTATTCATTTTACAATGGAATAAAATTGCGATTATATGTTCAATACATTTAAATAAATTAAGCATCTTTGTTTTTACAAAATACCAAGTATAATTATTTTAAATTATTCAAAATTGTTATATATATATATATTCCCTTTCAGTAACAGTAACATTCCTATACATTTACATATCTGCCAGTATTTTATTCAATAAAAATAATATAACAGTTTAATATATTAAAGATAATACTGTTGATTATCCTTATTTAATTTTCAATCTAAAAATTGCAACTTTTTGTTAATCCTATATATACATACATTAATCGATTATTTTTGGAACGCCATTTTCGTTATTTGTCCATCGCGTTATTAAACTTTATCTAACGTGAACGTGAAGTACGAAAGTAACGTAAAGATTCTGTATAATCTTGCAACCAACGTATTTTATATTTAGAGGAAATTCGTGAAAATAAATTCATATCACGCCAATATATGCATGTATATACTTTTGTACATGGTAAAAGATTTATTTTTCTGAACACTGCGATTCAGGTAAAATGATTGTGATGTATCGAGAGGGTACAATAACAGTGGAGTATTTGATAAAATGTTGAATTTAATTCTGTTCATTGATTGATTTCTTGTATACGTCGATTGCGTCATAACCCAGTTATCAGTATTGAATGCAACGTCGGTAGCAGTTTAATCCAGGTGTCATTTGTCTAAAAAATTATAAAAGAGGAAATTTCCATTTGAAAGTAGACAAGAAAATGGGTAGGTGGTTTCTTTGTATTTGAATATGTTTTATAATACAGCATGGACATTTTCAAACATTCAATATTGTAAAATTATGTTTCCCAATATTTGGTTATGAAAGTCTATTCTGTTTAAAATATTTAATTTGAACTACTAATGTTGGTAATAAATGCGTTACAGAAAATTCTGAAGTTACAATTGAGGGAGAAAACTATGAACTAGTAGATGAATGTATTGGAGAGGAAGATGCATCTAATGCTGTGAAAAAGAAGTCTATGGATAATGATGATAACGCGGAGAAGCAAGATACAACTGTTACTGATAATAGTGCAAAGGATGAAAATGTAAAAGAGGATGAAGAAGAAGTAATCTTAGTGGATTCTGAAAATAATCCATTACCAGATGATTCTAATCCCCAGAGTAACATTGAAACTGATACATTGAATACAGAAAGTCAGGATCCGCAACAGACAAGTGCACAACAGACGGAATCATTTGACTTTACCGCTGATATTAATTTAGATCAATTAGATAAATCAAAAAACACAACGGATGAAGATGTTTTAGTCCAGTTGGACATAATTGAAAATATAGAGTTGAATTCTTCAGATTTTCAAGCAGAACAGGAAACAAATGAATCGGTGGATAAAAATGTATCTGCCTCAGAAATAGAAGAAATTGATATAACAGCTGAAACGAGTAAAGACATTAGTATCAGTCCGCAGGTGTCTGATAATAATGACGAAGATTCCAAACAAGAAGTGATAATAAAAGAACCTAAAGCATATGATTGGTATGAAAAAAAGGTAATACAAAAACATAATAGTATAAATAACAATATTTCATAATTGATATAATTTATTAGTACATTGGTATCAAAATAAAATTCATAGACTTTTGGTTTAGACTTATTATTTTAATTTTATAACTACAGCTTTCCGAGAAGGAAACAGTTATAAGAGAACGATTATCAAAAGTTGCTAGAGTTTTGGGAATTTCTTATCCAGTTTACGAAAATTGGTTAAAATGGGAAGAAAAAGCAAACGGTTCTCCTCTATGCATGTTAAAACCAGCTCGACGTTGTTGTTTGGATAAACCGTATACTAATCGTTGGAAGTTTATCTGTAAGTAAACATATAACGATCATGAAAATTTATTATTCGAATTATGTTAAAAATAACAGGTTTATATATTAATTCTTTGCGTACATCAAGCACTGGTAGTTTTAGTATTAAATGTTTACATACGCTAAGCGCGTAAAACTTGTTGATAAAGCTAAAACTAGGATTTCTGGTGTGATAGCACTGGTCCTTCGGTTTACGCGAAAATTCAGTCCTGCACTGCTTTATTATACGTAATTAGTAATCGCGTTAGTAGAATTCGCTTATCTTGATAGACACCGGAACTTAGTTGATATTCAAGAACATTAAATATGTACTGTTCAGGAATTCAGTATAGATACATATATTCCTTGACCGTGTATAAAAAGTATTGCGTGAACGAAAACATTTCTGCCGCATGTAAAGAATAACGCGAGAAGCGAAATACAAGTATGTATTGTATTTCTTATATTCTCGGTCATATTGTGCATTGCTCGCCCCAGTTGTTTTTGTATTTCTAAAAGAATCAGTTTCTACGTTGATATTTCACCATTGTAGGTTTATTATCTTCAATCGAAATTCCATATACAAATATGACATCGCCAAATTCTATACTTAAAAGTTAAAAAGTCATTGCGCATACTAAATAGAAATAACTTACAAGCCATTGTTTTTTTACCTATAGGTAATACGTATCTCTGTACTTCGTAATTAGACTAATGATTACTTTGATGACAAATCTACTGACAACGAGATCTATAGAATATACAGAGTGTCCCAACTAAAGCATGCTTGTTTATTTATTTTTGATTGGATAAAATCCAAGAAATATTATAAATAACTATTATTAATTTAAGAAGTTAGACCACCTTGAAAGAAATTTGTCGCCTGCATTATTAATATCCTTTCAATTACTTAATTAGAAATCGTCGTATTAGGTACTCCAAATTCTGAATAATAGAAATTACGAAGAATTGTAATAATAATAGGTAAAACTTTATCAAAATAAATGCTTTGCCTGACCAAGTTTTCAACGCTTATAGCGTAGCAGTCAAGGTGTTAATGGTAATGGTCTACAGAGTTAATGTACTTAAGTTGGTATTATATGTTTAGGCGCTAAAAGAAAAATACAAGATCCTACAAAAATGAACAATGATACTGATACTGATGCTACTGATAACAAAAATGCAGAACTTGTGTGGAAATTGAAAGCAAGCGATGCATGTGGTGCCAATATAAACAATGAATTTGAGTTTCCACCTTTTGTCTTACAGGCGGTAAAGGTATGCTCAATATTTCTTTACGACGTAACATATTTGACTTTTCAAAATGAATTTATCAGGCTTATATTCATAGTGTGTATTTAAATATAGAGACTTTCATAGTAAGACAGCATTAATGTGCTAGAACTTATAATCTTTAAAAACAACTTGAGCTCTTGTAAAATGTATATATGTATAAAAATTGTATATATTTTATATATAACACATACACGCGTACATATATAATGAAAACAAATAGAATATAATAATCAAAATAATAATAGGTTTATAAAAACTATAACATATATTGAATAATAATTCTCAGAATTAATATCTGGACATGTTAACTGAAGTATACTATACATTATTATAATCCGTGTAAAACAGCCTGTAAATAACTAGATTATCGTTTTGTAGATATTTGAAGACTTTCTTCAAGCAACGGATCAATCAACTCCACAAACTGCTAAACCTGAAAATTACTCTGATGATATATCTATGGATGTAGAACCCAAAAATGAAATTAATAACGAATTAAGACAGGATTGGTTATGGTTATTAGTACGCTGTAACAGTATGGACGAACTTATGTTATTTGCAACTGGCAGAAATATTAAACGCGCGACCATGGATCGTTTAAAGCAAGTATTTGAATCCGGACCCGGAAAAGATTGCAATGTGAAGTCCCTCTATTGCAAGTCTTTGAATAAGTAAGAACATTTTATTAAATTGATATGATTGCTTCAGTATAGTCTGGAATTTAAATTACACGAACGTTGCTAAGAAATTTCGTTCTTATTAATTTCAGGTGTAACGATACCGTTATCACGGATACAACATTTTTAGTAGGATCAGAAGCTTTGGACGAAGTTGTGGGGGGATTAAAAATACAACTTGCACCCAAAACAAACTTTTGGTCAAATACTGCAGGAGCAGAAAACATAGCAAATGCAGTAATGGAATTACTTGTGCCGACTCCAAAGACAACAGTACTTGAAATAGGATGTGGTATTGGTATTATAGGGTTAATAATGGCATCTGTGAGTAAGCAAGTCACACTTCTACTTAAAGTTATTATTTTTACATTTTATGTTTTAAAATCGGTGAATTTTTATTTTTTTAACTATACAGAAATGCCAACAAGTTATAGGAGTAGATACTCCTTCTGAGGTAGAAGAAGCTGAAATGACGTGCGAGTTAAATAACATAAAAAATGCTTCGTTTATTATGGGAACCCCAAGCGAAGTAACAACTAAAATTATTGCAGCAGTGAAAAATCGTAAAACATCTGCCATAATCAACGCAAATACTAATATCGGGAGAGGTATGTGTCAAATATATACTAGTTGATATACCTTTTGACTAAGCTCAAATTCGATATATATCCAAAGGTAGATTTGAAATATTTTGTTTATTTTGATCCTCGCACGAGACTAAATTATAATAACTTCTGCAAAGATCTTCGTTCCAAAACGGAACAAGCTCATTTCGATCACGCTAATCTTCTTAGAAAAAATGACGATGTAGGTGACGGAAGTTACTAGGCAATTTGTCTGAGCACAATAATTAACTAATAATTTGAGGTGTGAGGGTTCTCGAATTCACGAGATTCCCAAGCGATTCGGATTTCAAATCATTATTAATTTATTATTAATATTTATTTTATTATTTAGATATAGAATAAAAAGTTTATTGATTAATTATATCATTCTTTTATATATATTTTATAGCTATTGAAGTGATGACGTGTCTTAAAAAAATTCCATCTCTTAAGCGAATAGTTATGATAACTACATTGACTAAACAATCAGTACGTGCTATATTAGAATTAGCTCGACCTATGGATTCTAATCATGGACCGCCATTCATTCCCATTTTGGCGCGCGTAGTTGATACATTACCCGTTGGTCCACATTTTGAAGCAGTTATTTTGTTGCAACGACGAACGATAAATAAATTGAATCAACAACACTGGTTCCAACAAATTTTGGAGGATAATGCTAAAGGATCAGAGAACAGAAGCAATCAGGAACAGACAAATGAACAAAGTACAAATGGAGCAAATAAGAAAGTATTTGTGAAAGGTGATAAAACACAAATAAAAAAGAATTTTAGTAAATTAGGAATGAAATATCCTCCAAAAAAATCAAAAATTCTGGCGAAGAAAACAATTTATACAAAGAATCCAGAGAATTTTACAAAAAATATCTTTAAAGGAAAGCGTTCGCATTCCCCTGACAAAGGAGAAGCGCCGCCAAAAAAGATGACGAAAAAGTTTAACAAATTTGGAGTTAAGCCTTGGAATTCAGGTAAGCTTCAGAAAATACCAAAATCTAATTACAAATTTCCTTCTATAATTCTAATAAATTATCGTTCGAATACAGATTTACCTGCGAAAAAGAAAAAAGAGTGGATGACAGAAAATCCGCAATTACGTGTCAATCCTTTATACGACAAAAAAATACGGGATCAACCTGATTTAAGGGAACGATTATCGAATAATCGATATGACACAGATATTGCTCAAACGGTAAAAGAGCATCAAGCACTTTTGGAAATAGCAAAAGAAAAATTAAGTGGACCAGCACCGACCGTCGATGTAACTACTGCTAAGCAATTACAAAGCATGTTAAATATGGTTCTAGAACAAACAAATAAACTTCAAAGTCAACTTCCGCGTTCCGTTTGGGATCGTATAGCGCCGCCGGAAAATGCAAATTCGACCCAAAGAGAGAATAAGCAAGATGATCCTCTTTTAAAAGGACGTTACATTCAAGAAAGGGGTTCTCAAGATATATTAATCACGGCGGCAAACCAACAATTTTTAAATAACGAAGAATGTAATACAAAACCATCGTATAAGAAATATACTAATATACCACCCTTAGAACCGAATACGATAATGCCAGTATCACAACCAATTAACCACGGAGAAGAAAGACCTTACCACGTGACGTCGGCACGATACGAAACCAACGTACGTCAACAACAAACCCAAGAACCTTTTAACAGAAATCGTTGGAGTGAAATTGGAAGCATGAAGAAACCAACTTCGCCTATGAGAAGACACAGTTCTCCGATAAAACATCGAATGTCTCCTCCAAACAGACTTTCTCCTAAACGTCCGTTATTATCTCCTCCCAGGCGTCCATGTTCTCCACCTAGACGACATTTTTCTCCTACTGGTCGTCCTTTATCGCCGATGTACAGACAACGTTCTCCTATGACATGTCAGATATCTCCTCTAAAACGACCTTTATCACCGCCACGGCGAGGTGACATGTTCCTGAATCGTCCGATGTCGCCGTTGAGGCGACAAATCTCTCCTATTAGATCAGCTATGTCTCCACCCAGAAGACAACCATCGCCAATGAGACGACCAATATCACCACCTAGACGACAAGTTCCTTCTCCTAATCGAATGATGTCCCCTAGTATGGAAGAAATGTTTCTTTCTGGTAAACGCCGTTTACTAGAAAAATACAAAATAAGCGTAGATTGTTCATCGTCGTTGTCAAGACCGCAATCTCCACACAGACGCCATACATCTCCACAGAGATTTACCGATGACTGGGATATACCAAGTAGAGGAGCAATTGAGCAATGTAACTGGTCCCGATCTGGTGAGAGACCATCTGAACAAAATATTTGGCGAAATGATAAAGCTTTAGCATCAAATAGCAACTGGGATCAAGCTGCGTGTAATGCTAGACAACAGAAATCTTTCGATCAAGAAAAGTGGGACACTAAAATTTCTGTTCGTAATGATGCATGGAGTAATAACGGGAATAGTTGGAATCCTAAACAGTTACCTACAAAGCCTTTGATGAAAGAAACATGGTCGTCCAATTTCGACAATAGATGGTCAAACGTGCCTGGAAGTAGCAACGAGAATTGGAATATTCGCGGAAAAGAAAGTTTTACTGGATACAAAGAACCTTGGATGGATAATAAAAAACAATCTAGATGGGAATCTTCGAATGCTAAAGACTCTTGGAAACACTGCGATAAGGAGGATTTGAATGATCTGCCAGAAGATGCAAAAGACCCTTGGGGTGATGATGGCATTTCAGATTTGAAAGAAAGATGGCTTAAATTTGAGAATGCCCCTACATCGTCCACGTGGACAAGAGAAAATGAACAGCAAGGTGATGCATGGTCGAGAAAAAAAGATAATTGGTTAAATAAAGGACCATCCTTTAATGCCAAATCTCAGTGGCAAAATAATGGAGTTCAGAACGTTGGAGATTCACGTTGGCATCCTCAAAATAATATGGAAAAGAAAACACCAACGGGCAGTACTTGGAAAAGTGAATATAATATGGGATCTTGGCAGTTCCAAAATTCAAATTTTCAATCACAACGTCCTTTTTCTACTTCTCAATTTAAAAGTTCATATTAAAATTTGTATTCCATAAGTTAATAATGTTAATTACAAATTTTTTTTTTCCAGTTGTCATTATTATATCACTTTATTACATGTTGACAAACGTGAAATTTTTTTTTTTTTTTTTTTCTGTACGTTTCAGTAACATTTCGTGATATATTTAAGACCTATGAAATAAGTTAACAATTATACAGTTAAAACTTAAAATACTTCTGATATTTATCGGCATAGATTATACCTTATGAATTGATAAGAATGAAAACTGTTTTTATTTTCTTTTTCTTTCGTTATTAATTTCTTGTTTTAGTATTAAGGATAACCTAAATGTTATGAATATATCTATATAATAAATACAGAATTTATAATTTTATGTGCTGCTACAAAGTTTAGGTAATGGTGTTTTCTGTATACAGCGAGTCACAGCCAAAATCGTACACCGCATGTTATCTTCTTATTTTGGTTGACAATTAAACTGTATAAACGTAACGGATTTGTAACATGTATTATTATATTCCATGTGTATTCATTTTGGCTTTTATGCAAACAGGAAACTGAATTTTGTCAAATATTTAAGACAAAATGAATAATTATAATGACGTGTACGAAAATTGGCCCACACCTAAAATCGTACACCTATAAAATTGTTCGAAAAGCAATTAATTTTGTGACTTTCAATAATCGATTCTTATAGAGTATTATGCGCTGAATACGAATCTGTAAACCATTTTTCTGTCGTGTTTACAGTTTTTCAGAAAATCGAATTTAAACACAAATTGTAAATTTTCAACTTTGAAAATGATTTGTGCTTTTACAATAGTAGATGCTCAGTTCGTTTCGCCACGAAACAATTCTGTGGACTCTACTGAACAAAATGATATACACATGGAATATAATAACGCATGTTAAAAGCCATTACGTTCATACAGTTTAATTGACAACCAAAATAAGAAGATAAAATGTGGCGTACGATTTTGGCTGTGACTCAGTGTATCTCCACTGAGACTATGTAAAAAGTAAATTTGTATTGTACTTCACAAATAAAATTGCATTTACATAAAAATATGATTCACTTATTGTTAGTTATATTTGCATAAGTATTTTCATTAAAACTTTGATTGGATATAATAGCAATGGTTATCATTTTTCAATTTAAATCATTAAATTGTATCAATACAGTGATACGTAGGAAAATAAAGGATTGTAATTCAATATTCTCCTAATTTCAGTTTACCAATAAATCCCGTAACTAATGTAGGAGCCGGAAATGGCAGATAATTGAGACGATTCCGAACAACAATTTCCTTTGCAAAAATGTCAAATGGGACTTCGTTTTTGAATTATTAACGAAAAACACTGACCAATCAGAGCGCGTGCTCAGCCGCGAAAGGGTAACTTCGATTCGGGACGTCGGACTAGAACGAATCACAGCTGAGCGCGCGCAGTACGCGCGCTCTGATAGGTTAGTGTTTTTCGTGAATAATTCAAAAACGAAGCCCCATCCGACATTTTTGCAAATGAAATTGTTGTCCAGAATCGTATCAGCTACCTCCCATTTCCGGTTCCTACTTTAGTTACGGGACACCCTGTATATAATTTACTTATTTATTATCAGATAAATAAGTTGTATGAATCGATCTTCATTATTTTCTATGCGATCCTGGCAAATTTTTTCAATATGATGAATGACACAATATTTAATTAACTGATTTTTTTGACTTTTCAAAAAAGCTTTTAACATGATTGAAGGTTTTGTGACCCACTGTATATCAATAAATATTATACATATAGTAATATGGTTGTTTGGGAGTGCTACATGCATTCTGTAATTCGTTGATTTTATGTAATATAAATACATGTGTATTTACGTTGAATGAAACTTACATACTAAGTTTTTATTAAAGTTTATACTTGTTTATACTGATAAAACTAAGTATAGAAGATGTTTCGCTCGAAGGTATGATTAGCTAAGTCACTTGCAGTTATATAAAATAGGTTAGAATTAACCTTAAACACAGTGTTTTTTATACAGATGCTTTCAATATTACAAAACACTATAAACAGAAATTTATACAGTAATGGACATGTTAGTATATGTGCATTGTTTTCATCAAACACTTCAAATGCAACTGTAACTGAAACTTCAGCAGGGGCTTTAAACGAAACTGTAAGTGGAGCGTCAACAGAAATTGCATCAGAAGCTTTAAAAGAGACTTCGAATAAAAAATTAACTGACGTCTTAACAGAAGCTTCAAAACAAACTATAGTTACAAATAAATCTCCAACTGAAACATCGTCAACTAGTACCTCAACCTCTGAAAATGTAAGAAATAATATGTTTTACATTAAAACAAAATTAATTACTTAATTGATTATAGAACTTAAGATAGTATAAATTATATCAATATACATTTATACGTATCATTATTTAATGGTACTTTCCTTTGAACATGGAACTTATTGTGAAACACATAATAAATTATTTTAGTCCAATCCTGATAAACTATATAAGAAAGTAGAAGTTGAAGTAAGGGGAAATGATCCTGCTGTGTTACATAGTTATGTAACATTTTCCACTATAGCAGCAAACCACTTAGAAATTACAGTTGGCAGAGTGTAAGTTCTGCTTAAAAATAGTTTTATTTGAAATTACTATATTTTATGGAATAACAGAATATAACATTATACATTAATAGACACGCACCAGATAAACCTTATCATAAAAGAATAACGGTGCTTAAGTCTGTCCATGTTCACAAGAAACATCGTGTCCAGTATGAAAATCGAACATACTACAAATATTTTGAGCTTTTTAATTTAACTGGTTCAACAGCAGATACATACCTAGAATATATACAAAGAAATCTTCCAGAAGGAGTTGCAATGAAAGTAACAAAGGTATTGGTCAAACTCTTTATTTTTCAAAATTGAAAAAATATAATTAATTGATTCAATTAATTTTTTATAGGTGGAATTACACATTTTACCAGAAACTGTTCGACAAGCATCGTTGTCACAATAATAAATAAACACTGCAATTTATTATATCACCGTAATTTTAATGAATAGTAAAATAACTTATACGAAATCTGTGAAAATTTATTATTTCCTTTATCAGTATAGATAAAAATTATTGCAAAAGCAAATTAACACATTAATATGTGTATAAGTCATGGTACCTACAACTTTTATCATCTTAATTTTATTGTATATGCAATTTCCAATTCTATTTAATATCAGTCTACTAATGGCAATTTTTTTTTCTTTTTATAAACTGGAGTTTCTTTCCTCCATTTTAAATGTAGTATATACTTTTTGAAGCAAATTCCCATTATGCTTATCTAAATTTATAGTTGCTGCTTCATCTTGGGGTTTTTTATTTAATTGAGTGGTAGCTATACATTTGTATAGTATGAATTGCCCTGTAACGTACAAAGAATAAACAAACCAAACGCATATGAACATCACTTATACATAAGATCACTTGAAAAACAATAAACGGATCAATGAAATTTAAGAAAGAATAATACTCGTTAAAATTTGCAAAATTATAATTCATTACTATCTTTGTTTTCATATGTAAATTTTATACATGATTGTAAAAATTGATATATTGATTTATTACATTATCTACTTACTAGGGCGTTTTGATTGATAACGTGTATCAGTATGTAATCCACAAGTTAAATATATCAAGGTTATAATGAGAAGAATGATTAGTCCTTTTGTCATTTGAAACAGTGTATAAGTACTGCTGTACCTATTTCGCAAAGTTTTACCACTGTTTTATAAACGTCTGAAATTTGGATGGCAATAAATTTTAACAAGTCGTCGAACTATATAAAAGATATACATATATAATAACAAAATTGAATATTTAAACTAATGACGACGATATTATCACCTTTATTATAACTATAGTTATGTCACATTCGTGAGTTAAAATATATACAATATTAATATAATTAGCCTGAATTGATTTTTTAAATTTCAGCCGAAACTCTGTCTAATAAGTAACACCTACTGTTCTTTTCTTTTCTTTTCTTTTTTTTTTTTTTTTTTTTTTATATTATTCAAGACAAACCGGTTTGGCGGAAGAGTCAGGTTGAACGTTGGATGAGTACTTGGAATATTTTTCATGTTTATCCATACATTATTTATTCGTGATTGTTGAAATATGTACATCTAGTTTTCATTTGAAAAACTACAAATCAAAGATATAAAACGATTAATGAAACGACAGTTTAATTCATAAATTGTGTAAAATTCACTTATTTATCGGTCGCAGGAAACCGTTATGCCTATCCTGCAGTATGTCGGTATCCTGGTAATTTATTTACTAATTTTCACTTCTTCGTTTATTACACTTCTTTTGAAAAATTTTGTCAAAACTCCCACACACGAATATAATCAATCTCAAAAGCAGTCAGTCTACCATCATTTTGCTTCAAACTTGGTAACCATCGATTTTTTGCGCGCCAAAATTGCAGCATTGCCTAGAATTTATAAAATACATGCATTTCTTCATTTATAGAATATTCAAATTTTCTATATACTCAGGGTGTCCAAAAACAAATCGGAAGTTCTTTTACCAGTTAACAATCCGCAGTTTTATTTTTAAGATATAAGCAATTAAAAATGGAGAAATCAATTTCCGACACACACGATTCATTTCGTTTCCGGCCAGTACTTGTCAGAAGGAGAGGTGCACAAAATAGTGAAATTATTTTCAATTTATTTTGGGTGTGCACTATTTTTGGAACACCCTGTATTAATTTTCTTGAATTTTTACGATGAATAGTTTATTTATATATTTTCTATTTTCTAAATTAATTTAGTTCTCGTAAAATACTTATACCTTAGCACCAACATTTCTCCATGGTTTTGAATATCCTGAGCTAGTTGTATTGTCCGGAAATACCCGAATACCACCGACACCAACGCCAATGGTAATGTAAAACTATTTAAACGAAAAGATGAAACAAGTCATAAGAATAATTAATAAAATCTCCCTGTGGGGAGGGGAGCAGAATACACCCACAGTAGCCCCTGCTTGTCGTAAGAGGCGACTAAACGGGGAAATAAAAAGGCAAAGTATTGATAAAAGGAAAAATGAAAAAGTATTGATAACATAAAGAAACTGATGTAAATCGTACTAGGTAAAAAAGAGGTGTTAACCTCTGTAACGCCATCCCCAGGTGCGATTTATGCAAACCTGGAGAAAACCAAATTAATAAAAGGAAAGATAACATAAATCTAAAAAAGATGTTAATATTAAATTGATAATACAAGATAACAAATTGAAATGTTCAATTTGAAAATGAATCAGAATCTTAGTGTGTCTTGCTACATACGTCTGTTTTTACTATGGCAGTCAACGTGCTATGAGCCACTCATGCCATAAACGCTTCTGTATACAGGGTGTCCCGTAACTAGTGTAACATTGGGAAATGAGGGAAAGCTGAGATGATTCTGAACAACAATTTCCTTTGCAAAAATGTCGGATGGGGATTCGGTTTTGAATTATCGACGAAAAACACTGACCAATCAGAGCGCGCGTAGAGCGCACGCTCAGCCGTGATAGGATAACTTCGAGCCGGTACGTCAGACTAGAACGAATCACGGCTGAGCGTGCGTTCTACGCGCGCTCTGATTGGTCCAGTGTTTTTCGTTGATAATTCAAAAACGAAGCCCTGTCCGGCATTTTTGCAAAGGAAATTGTTGTTCAGAATCGTCTCAGCTATCCCCTATTTCCGGTTCCTACACTAATTACGGGATAATGTGTATACACGCTTTGCGTCGAGAAACTATGGGGCAGTATAAAAGTCCCAACGCTACACAGTTTATTATACACACCTCTTGATCGAAAGGAGCGTTCTTGTTTATATTATCACCTTCCATCCATCCATTTTCCCCAGGATTTAACGTGCCGACATGTTCACCGTCTACCAAAAACTGAAATCCGTCTCTGTTCCAAATAGTTGTATAAATATGAAAATCTTTCGTCCATTTTGGTCCATTCTGTTGTATTTTAGAAACGATGCGATCGTCAACCTGGTTTATAGTCGGGCCTACTCTGAATCCAAAGTCCAATCTTCTCGAATCGAAAATGCTGTTCATAGTGATGTTAACTAGATTATCATTTCCACGGGCTAGGCCGAGAATTACACGTCCACTGGAATATCCAACGCCATAGTTGTTATATTTTGGCTCAAGCCACATTTCTGTTAGATTTAAAAATATATTAATCACCACAAATAAACGATGATCCACAATTACAATCTTTTATACGTTAAATAATTATCATACACACAAATAGACAATTATTTATTTCAATTGTGAAATCTACCGTACTGTTGTATTTTAATATAATTGTATTTTAATATAATAATGTTGAATTAGGATTTACCTGGATACAACCAATCACCCTCAGGAAATTTTGCCCTTATCTCAATCTTACCATACCGGAATGAGAAACTGTTCTTCGTTGTTAATCTGGCGGATATAAGAGGAGGTAAAATGCTGAAGGACATTGCTTTTCTTGTGCATTCCATTGGAATAGTACTTGTACAGCTGAATCAAATAAAATAATATTATTAAATTGAATAATATGATTAGAAGCTGCAAACGATATTACCGTTTAAAATTCATTAAAAATAATACGTTTATAATCTTACAATTATAATTTCCTTATCTTTGATTCATATTTCGTACAAAAAAAAAAAAATGTAAAATAGTTTCAAAGTTTATGCAACACTTACCCGCTCAGCGGTAACGTTCCATATGCCGTTATACCTTCACCATAATAATCTTCTAAAATCACTGGCTTGATACGTAGTTTCCCGTTTTCAATTTTGGCTAGAAAATCGTGCTGTTCATTGTGGTATACACAAAATTCATAATCCTGTGTCATAAAGATAATTCAGTAATATTTGTGACCGTACATGTAAAGGAAGGACGGGTAGCCCCTAAGAGTAGGCAATACTGATTGCAATACCATGGTCTATATTAATTAACGATTACAAATATGTTGGCCAAGCAAATTGCACTTCGATCAACTGCAATTTTTTCAAAATCCTTTCATTAATATTTCTAATTTCTTAAAAAATAAAAAGATTCGAATCGTTTGGCCTGATTTTAAAAAAGTTGGTCTGTTTTGAAGGGTGTACGACATTCGTTTCGTCGCACAATTTGTTTACGTAAATGGAGTTCTATTATATTTATATTGTTGTATCTTTCTTTAAGTAAATCTGTCACTTACAGGACTTAACGGCATTTTGACCTCGTGACTCCAAATGGATTTATTCAGTGTATCGAAATCTTCATCAAATATCAATTCGCCAACAGAATCGTTAGACTTTTCTCTATTGCCATTTTCTTGTGCCTGTGCTGTAATTATATAGTGTCCCGTAAATAGTATAGGAGTCGGAAATGGGGGGTAGCTGAGACGATTCTGAACAACAATTCCCTTTGCAAAAATGTCGAAGGAGGCTTCGTTTCCGAATTATTAACGAAAAACACTGGACCAATCAGAGCTCAGCCGTGATTCATTCTAGTCCGACATCCCGGTTCGAGGTTATCCTATCACGACTGAGCGCGCGCTCTACTCGCACTCTGATTGGTCGGTGTTTTTCGTTGATAATTCAAAAACGGGGCTCCATTCGATATTTTTATAAAGGAAATTGTTGTTCAGAATCGTCCCAGCTACCTCCCATTTTCGTGTCCTACACTAGTTACGGGACGCTCTGTATAATATATACTGTCATATCGTATAAAATTATTTGAACTTTAAATTGAATAAAAGTAGGTTAAAAATCGTCAGGTAATTCAAATTTGAAAACGTTCCTCTACTTAAAACAATAATGGATAAAATATTTCTATACATTTTTAGAAGAAAAGTATACTGTTTCAATTATGATATGTAGGTACGTATGATGTTAATTACATACATGAAACCGTCCATTTTTCATTTCCTCGTTGATAAGTGGTCCCATTAACAAGCACATAAATCCAATAGTATATAACATCTCCATTTTTTAAATTAACATCTTGATTTGTAAAACTCCATTTGTTATCTTTTTTTCTATACACTTCACTCGTTATTTCTCCTAAATTATTAATTTCAATCCTTCTGTTCACATTTCCGTGAAATGCAAAGAATTGCATTCCTTGTTCATCTGTTATTAAAATGAGAAAACAGGTGATTTTTGTGAAAAGCACCGTTGAAACAATTGAAAGTTCTTGAACTTAGCATTTTGTCGCGGACTGTATTTTACCTCGTGCCTTGAAGCATGATTCATAAACTAACATTTACTATAGTCTCCTTTCGTAAGGAAAATTGAATGAGTAGGAATCGGTAAACTTAGGGGAATCACAAGTTTAAGGAGTAACGTCGAATTGAGGTTTTATGGGATTCAAGGAGACAGTAGCGTAGCGAGGGAGAGGCAAAGGGGTCTACCATACCCCAAATGGTCTCCAAGGCAAACAAGATTTTCCGGAAAATTTCCATTGTTATTTTGATCGATTTCTGGGAAATGTATTTTAAATTAATAATCATTGCAACATAATTAAGTATTTCGTTTCTTGATTTGTCTGATAAAATATGTTATAAATAATATTTAAAGTGAAACGTTAAGTCTATATATTATATTACTGTATGTGTTTCTGGAGGGGGGCGCCAATTATGTTCGCTACGCCACTGCAGTGGGATACCGAACTCAACAGAAAACTTAACTCATAAGTTATTCGCAATAATCTATTGAGATCAGTTATTAAAAAAGCTGTAATTATCTTTAAAATTATAAATTGTAGCCCCCTGGATAGTCCCCCCCCCCCCCCTCTTTAATCCTATCCTGCAAATGAAGAGCATTGAAAGTCAATGAAACACATTGATAACGAATAACATGGAATGCAATGAAAAAATCATTGATAGGGACATATAGTGGAGTTGATTTCACACCATTTATGTAACTAGAATTTGCGCCTCATATTCGAGCACTATTACGCATACATTTAAATGAAAATTTTCATTAACACTTTGACTACGAAAAGTGTATATATATACGCTCAGTAAATTGATTTCAAATAAAAATGAACTTAGCTTTGACTATAATTTTTGTTTCTTCAATTTTAAGAAAACAATTTTTCATGACTTTGCCGGAACATGCTGCAGTCAAAGGGTTAATATATCTTTAATTTATGCAGTATGTTTATATAAATGCGCAAAAGGATTTATAAAAGAATTTGCAAATGGACTTTGCGCTTACCTGGTATCGATATTTGAATTCCTTGTGGTTTCAAAATCTTGAACGTTGGTTTAGGTAAAACGTAAGAATGTATCGGTATAACAAAGTTTTCCAGGCTCAAAACAAATACCATGAAAATTGAAATGGAAATAACACTGTGGTCAATCATGTTTTTCAAGATTGACAATTAGCTTGATAGAACAGGAGTTATCTGTTACGATGTCTAAGGTCGTTGAAGAGTAACCAAAAAAATAATTGATTGCATGTAGAACTGCTGATACTGTACTGATTTGACTCTGCAAGTATAAAGATCTGACAGCTTATGAAACTTTTCAATACCCCTTCCTTGTATGAATGTTCAAAAATGAATCAGAGTTTTGTATTCAGTTTTGTTGATAGAGATGAGTTGTATACATGACTATATATACAGGGTGTCCCATTATTGGTGTAAGAACCGGAAATGGGGGGTAGATTCGAGGTGACCGAATGTAGAAATTTTAACGTTAAATAGATATTTGAAACGAAATTTTAATCATAATATCAAAAAATTAATTTTATTAATAATTAAATAACGTAACTTCATTCAGTTGTAGTGATACATCATTATGTGTTTGCATGACTTAGTATCTTCTATCAGGGCCCGCTCTAACGGTTATGTCGCCCTGGAAAAAAAAAAAAAAATTGTCGCCCCTGAAGAATATATATATTTTTTAAATAAAGGCTGCGTTAATTTTTCAATAATAGTATAAATATTTTTAGCTTTCAGACATAAACAATATAAATACGCTAGGCACTGTAAATTTTTAACGAACGAAAAAATCGATATGTGAAATTTTCTATTAATTTTTCGTACACTTACAGCCAAAATGGCGCCCCTAAATTTTGGCGCCCCGGACAAATGTCCGGGTTGCCCGCCCCTAGAGCGGGCGCTGCTTCTATGTTCTAAAAGGAGTAGTATACAACAGTATAAAAGGAAAGCTAACATCTAATAGTAATGTGTACATACTGTAATTAAATATTAAATCTAAAAAGTTGAATTAGGGTTTATAATAAATTATTAAAGCCGTATATGGCAGGGTTTTGTTTATGTACATTGCATTTTAACTAAAAGAATTTGGTAAACTTTTTTATTACCGGTACTTTAAATTTCCCGCTAGTATGCTGTCGCGAGGTAGGCGCTCTAGAAATATGGCGGAGGTTATTTGTATTGTAATGTGTCTTCAGCATTTTGTTTGGTCGATATATAATATATAAAACGTTTATATCATGTTACTATCTAGAAATGTAACAAAAAATGGTCTTTTTAAAGTTCTGTTGTGTGTTTCAACATCAAATACTATTAGCAGATGTTTAACACAACAGATAAATATTCAGTATAAAAGACGTATAGGTTATTTTGTAACATGCCCCAATGTATATTTAAGGACAAACAATGATTTATCAGTGATAAATCACAAATTAATATTAAATTTTAGTTCAAACAATAACACGAAGCCCCAAAGTGAGCTGTAAGTAAATATAAAAAACTATTTGTACTGCTATTAATCTTTTCATATGCAAAATTGTTTTCAAAAATCTAAGAAACATGAACTAAAGATTATGATAATGGATGTATGTAATTATTTATTCTGTATTCTTTAAAATACGAGAATTTTATGCGTATACCTCAAATGATTTTTGCAAGATTTATTAATTTTTATTTAGCACTTTATAATACAAATTAAGAAATGTAGTTTATATAATTATATAAATTGTTTTAGAGAAATTACGCATGTACAGTTTGAAAAAATTTCTGACGAAACTCTTGAATCTTTGACTGAATACTTTGATGAGTTAATAGAACAAGCAGCACATTTATCAGATGCTGATATATCATATGGGGTATGTTTTCTTATAGTAATTTATGTTACTTTATTATGATTAATAAAACAACTAATAAATGTTATTGGTAAATTAGATTTTTAATCATAAGATATATTAATGTTGCAGGATGGTGTATTGACTGTTAAGTTTGGTGATCCATATGGTACTTATGTTATAAATCGTCAAACTCCAAATAAACAGATTTGGTTATCATCTCCAAAATCTGGTCCAAAAAGATATGATTTTATAAATAATAAATGGATCTATAAACGCGATGGAATAACATTACACGAGTTACTTAATGATGAAATACCAGCAATTTTAAGGGCTCAAACAGATTTTGAGAAATGCTCTTTCAGTGGCAAAGACATATAAGCCGCATTGAAGGCTCATTAATTATATCACCTGGTGCTTAAAATTGTAATTTTAATTAATACGATCAAATGTACTTTACTGAAAATACAGTTCCACATTTCATGTACATATTAAAACAGACTATAGTTTAAAGTAGATAATACATTGTATCATACCCATGTGAGTATGTATATTTTTATGAAATATTCACGCAATCAAATATTTGCATGATAGAATGGCACATATTACAGGATTCTTTATACTTATAGTATAGTGTAAAATTCATGTATAAAAATAGTATATTTAATGGTATAAAAGTGTAACAATTACACCTGTACAGTCAGCTTTAATGTATGTTTATTATGTATTATTTATTGAATATTTGGTAGTGTAAATAAATGATATACACAAATAATAAGCACTATCACATATTATTTTGTAAATTTTAATTTTGGTATTTAATATTTATACATTTATTAATACATGATAATTCAGATATACTTTTAAATATGTTTATCTGTATTATAACAGATAGCAGAAATGGAGATTATAGAAGATGGAAATTTAGTAGATCGTGTTAGAATTTTATTACAACGGGATGTGGAATATTATCAGGTATCATTACTCATAATATAATAGTATTTTTATAATTCAGAAGATATTGCTCCCGTTTTACAAACTTCAGCTTCAAACATTTAATAAAAATGAATCTCAATAATTAAATGGAATAATTTATATTTTGTTGCGAGTAACACAGTTACGCTGCACGCGTAACTAAAACAATTGATTACAGAAATATTTTGTATAATACAGGAAATGCAAACGGTATTGAAAGAACCACTCTGTGCACGTATCAGCGGTGGAAAACTCGATTTTCCAAGATACGCTTCCTTCGCTGCTGTTAAAATTGTAACATGGTGGGAAGCTGACTATCAAGCTGCTTTCAAATGCTACTCTGGATTATCCAGTTCCGGAACTGAAACTACCGCAAATATAGGAAGCGAGGATAGAGTTATAAAAAAAATTCAACCATCCGAATTCATACTTCTCGTCGTCGATACTGCTGAGAAATTATTGGGTATATCGCGTATTTCGTTTAAAGAATTCAAATTAGAATTCTTTCATGAACAGTCTTTTATTCTATATTAGCTATAATAATGAAATTACCAAACTGTTGCTGTTGAATTATACGGTTCCTTAAATAATTTCAGAACATTTGCATATGCTTATTCAGGAATCGTTAGATCACGCAGATCTGACGGTGTTAACAGCTACTTTGGGAGCTGCTGCGCTCGTACGAAATTGTTTGTGGTGTTACAATCAACAGGCTAAACATTTAATCTCTTCACAGTCAAGGTATTCGTATCGCGCCTGTATTTCGAAAGTGATACGACTCAAAAGAATTCAATCTATGAATTATGACCAAGAAACGATTGAACGAACACATTGCTATTCACTGTAAAAATTTAACTGAGAAACGTACTTTTCTTAATTCTCTTACTTTTAAAGTGTATTTCAAAAACATAAGAGGCGTCGTGGAAAAATAGAGGACAGTCGGACGGTGGGTGGTCTAGGGAGTAGCGTGGCCGCCTACAAATCCAACGTTCCCGGGTTCGATTCCCGGAACAGTAACGTTCCGTTTTTTTCCCACAATGCCTACATATGTTTAATAAGTGTTAAAGCAAAGGGTTCGGTGAGAAAACTGACCAAGTTCCACTTTCGGCGTAAATTTTAACTTTTCACCTTGAAGAAATAGGCAAATCTATTAATCTATATACGGGGGTAACGAAATTCTCCAAATGAAAAGGTCCAGTTACCTTCAGAGCTGTTCGGTTTCTTCAAGCCAAAAATTAACTCTATTAATTGATCGACTAACAAAATGGAGAATATTTTTTCATTTGCCGAAAAATAATGAATCAAATAATTGTCGACTTTGTGTAATAATGTTACAATAATTATATCTATCGAATAAAAAGAAACTTTTGTGTTTCTTACCGACAGCGAAAAAATAAACAAATCGTATAAATCTTATCATGAAATGGCCGAAGCGGTAGCAGAGAGATTATTGGACCTGCACTGTCGTTTAATTTCATTGTACATATTGAACGAAGCTGATTCTCTTAGCTGGCACGATGACAAATCGTTTTTTGAACGAGAGCGTTGTTCTTTCGTAATACAAATGTGGTGGTTGTACATGCAAGGTAATTTAATTAAAATTACGTGTGAAAAAAAGCACTCGTTTCTATACTTAACAGTGCCTATTTTCATCACAGGTTCACCGTTTTCACTATTTTGCTTATAATTTTTTTTCAAAATGGATGAGACACGTTATCTAGAAAATTAATATTTCTATCTCTACGAAAAAAAAAAAATCATTTGGGTTCATTTTTAAAAAAGTTATTCTATTTTAAACATTCACATAATTTTACGTCGTATTTGATCATCTAATGCACTCATGTGACAAATTATAAAAAAAATTAAATTCCCCGCCTTCTATTTGCGGATATTTTTTTTTCAGACAAATAGAAATTTCTTTTGATAATAATAATATGTATTTCATATTTTTAGGGACAAAATCCGATTTGTGGAATACCGTTTCTCCAAAAATGGCTCAACGCGTATATTCTGGGATGTTAAACGAATCTCTGTCCATTCTTGTAACAAGATTTATCTATGTAAGGGTATTCAAATTTAACGGATACAATTCGCAAATAAAATGATTAGTGTTTTCAGAAGTATAAAAGGAGCGTTAGAATTTCACAAAACTTTCTGAAATTGATTAAAATACATTTCAACTCTGAACGCAATGAAGAATTTATTAGCCACAAGAAATTACTTACGAATTGAATGAAAAAATATAATATTCTTCTAGGGTCGGCCAAGCTTGGCACGATCTGAGCAATTTTGGACAGATGCTTTCAACGTCCTTTGTTGCACCGGATATCTTGCATTAGGTGCTTGTGTCAGCGCTGCTGAAATGATTGGAATGAAGTTAAATAAATTACCAATTGCTATTAGGGATATACATACAAAATGCAATGAGTTATTGATTTCTTTATTACTAAGGGGTACACCTCTTCAAGACCTATATCAGGTATCAAAATCATAAATGATATTCAATGTATTAAACATTTTTTATACAGGGTGTCCCGTAACTAGTGTAACATCGGAAAATGGGGGGTAGCTAAGACGATTCTGAGCAACAATTTCCTTTGCAAAAATGTCGGGCGAGGCTTCGTTTTGGAATTATTAACGAAAAACACTGACCAATCAGAGCGTGCGTAGTCGGGACGTCGGCGCTCTGATTAGAAAGTGTTTTTCGTTAATAATTCAAAAACGAAGCCCCATCCGACATTTTTGCGAAGGAAATTGTTGTTCAGAATCGTTTCAGCTACCCTCCATTTCCCGATGTTACACTAGTTACGGGACACCCTGTATTTATGTTACCATATACATTTAGTTTTACAATAATAATACATAGTTGCTTTATAAAAATTATTCAATTTTTAAGTGTGTTAGGTAAAGAAGTTAGAACTGTACCTTACTAGTTTAGTCAGAAGATTTAAAAATCAAATATTCAAGATTGAGTAATTTCTGTCGCGTTATTTTAACGACTTTTGGTTTTTACAAAAGAATAAATGTGAGTATCGTCGATTTATCCCATTCTTTCAACTCCAACATTTTTTAAACAATCCCTTATGAAACACCAAAAAATTCTCACTTACTTTAAACACTGTGTGTTAATCACTGATAATGCGCGTTGATTATCTCTCGGATGACGGGCCATGGAGAGAGCTATTTTTTCGATTTTAAACAAATTTTATTCCTTAACCATCTAAATACCATGGTGTATGTTTTTTAAGCCGAAGTTATGATTAAAGAAACTAATATTATATAGAATTTTATACTTTTGTGTCGAATTACTAATAACATTGATAATACCTAAATACAATTACCTAAGTGTATGTATAAATATAAAAATGAGTTTATTTAAAAATAATTGAAAGTCGTTTCAGTTCTATGTCAGTATTTCTATTTTTACTCTAGGCTTTCAGGGTTGGTCTTGATAATTTGACTATTTTGCAACCACGTCTTGGTCCAGCTCCATGGTTGTTAATGTGTGCACCAAATTTACTGGGCTCGATCGATTCAGATGTTTACATTTCAAATTTATCGGAAAATCGGTCTTTGATTTTAGAATTGAACGTACTCAGACATCAACCACAACCAAATTGGCCTCAGTTGTTAAAGGTAACATACAATTTGAAACAATTCATTTACAATAATGTCCTATTTTTCCTATAACCCGCTTTTCTCACACAACTTGACCCAATCACTAGCATTGGTGTTTTACAGTTAATAACATATTTCTAAAATTGTCGAAATATCGCAAGTTGTGAAATGTTTAAATGGTAGTAGAAGAATCGTGAAAGCTATAGAAACTTTATACAAGGTGAAAGGGTATTTTATGTTTTCGAACGGTTTTTAACATAAACTTGACGTAATTAAGTAAGTTGAGCGAGGAGATTTGCCTGATGGCTACACTTCTATTTCTTCCCTCGTTAACTTTAATTAATGCCGACGCGAAAGATCACTGTCCTACTTTGAAAATTTGTCACCCTGAAAAAGAAAAACATCAGTAAAACCGAATACACAAGCTACGTCTTAAATATCTGGGAAATTTTTATAGGTAATTTGTATGAATGATTACGCGGTCGCTAAATTATTATTAAACACATTAATCCACGAATGTGGTGACTTTACGTTCGAAGACGATTCTGATAACGTGAAAAGATTGAAACACGATGGACAGGGTTGCGATGGTTTCTTATGTAATAGTACAGCCTGTAACCCAAGGCTAAAAGTGACACCAGCATTAAGTCTTTACAGTTTAATGTACATTTTAACGTGTATCGCACAGGATTCTGGTCATATCATTGTACCAGCTCTAAAACAAAGCCATATGTGGTCCAGTTACCTTGATCGACAGCAGGTATCTCTCGAAGTGGTCAAACGAAATATTTCACAGTTATTTACGAGCGATTTACATTGTATATTTACATAGGTTTGGAATCAATCAAAACCACCCTGGTTAAATGCAATTTTAAACCCGTTAAGTAACATGATGCAGCCAATCATTGAAATACTTTTGGACGCTGTAAAAGTAAGTTATTTAAAAGTAATTGTTAAGAAAAATACAATAATATCCTATCCCCGTTCTTTAGAAAATCGTGTAAATCGAGATCGTAGATTTTTATATATAAAACCGTGTAAATCGAAAAACAAACTAAAATATACATAATTCAGTCATTTGTTTCAACGTAAAAACATCTGACATCTCGATTAGCTTTTTTGAAAGCTTATATTACATACTCCGCAATCCTGAAGTTTATACACGCTAAGAAGACGTGAAGCTTCAGAATAAATGGAATTAAAAAATGACTAGAAATATAAGCGCCAATATTACCAAGCGAAGAATTTAAAAATGACTGGAGAATTTTTTTTCTTTCCATATTTTAACCCTTTGCACTCGAGTGACGCCTCTGAGGAGCCATATTTAATTTATCGGGGTATTCTAAAATGTGAAATTTAAGTTTCATCCGTATCAAATTATAGAGAATTAAAGAAGAGTATAAAAATCAACAGATTCTCAACTTTCGACACAGTGCGTTTGCATTCTGGAAGCGTAGCTGAAAAATTAAGTTAGACCCGATTACGTCCAACAATGCTTCGAGCGCGAAGGGTTAAAAACCGTGTAAATAAAGTAGCGTGTAAATCGGGGGATACAATTGTTGACTTTAAAAATTTGGAAAATAGAAATGTGATAAGAGCAAAAAATGAAATTACAATAAAATAACAAATACAAAGAACGAAATTAATCAAACATTGATCGATGTCGATATACGTGTAATTTTTAGACAGGAGCAAGTATGTACCAGGCAATGTCACTGGTAATCGCATGTTTTACCGAATTGCACGTAACTTTACCGCCTGCAATTCTAAAGATTATATTAGTGTTGAATGAAAACATTCCTGCCCATTGTCATCCCATCGGTGAAAATCTTCTTCTTCATATCCTATGTACATCGCTTTATACTGCTCTTATCGAATATTCGAGAATCTGCAAAACGAACGTTGAAGATGGTTCGACCTTTAAAGAAATAAATTGCGAATTGAATTTCTTCGATACTAACGATTCTTCGGCAGTTGTTCTCGCTTTAGCCGAAGGTGTTTGCAGTATCGATGAGGACGATAAACACACCTCACAAATTGACGATTTCTTTCAACTTGTGAAGGACAAGTAAGGTTTTTATTCATTTCATCAAAGCACGTAATAGTATTATCGGTTAAACATTAATTAACATGGTAATATAATAATCTAAATTATAATATTTATCCACATCGAGGGTATACCGTAACTAGTGTCGGAGCCGGAAATGGGAGATAGCTGAGACGATTCTGAACAACAGTTTCCTTTGCAAAAATGTCGGGCGAGGCTTCGTTCCTGAATTATTAACGAAAAACACTGACCAATCAGAGCGCGAGTAGAACGCACGCTCAGCTGTGATAGGGTAACCTCGAGCCGGGACGTCGGACTAGATCGAATCACGGCTGAGCGTGCGCTCTACGCGCGCTCTGATTGGTCAGTGTTTTTCGTTGATAATTCAAAAACGAAGCCCCATACGACATTTTTGCAAAGGAAATTATCGTTCAGAATCGTCTCAGCTACCTCCCATTTCCGGCTCCTACACTAGTTACCGGACACCCTGTAGAAACAAACAGTTGTCATTATATTATGATTCTAAACTTCAATTGTGTTTTCAGTATCCAAATAACGAACGAAGATCCACATGTTAACAAAGCGAAAAATTTATCCTCGATTATTGAAACGTGCACTGATGAACTATTGTTTACCAGTTCTGGACGACGAGCTTTAAAAGTATGCGATAAAGAGTTTAAATTTCATCTTTGAAGCGTTTTAGATTTTTTACCTCTGGAACTAATTTACTATAAAATTATCTCTTGAAAATTTATACGTATACAGGTAACACACGATTATTTGATACGTGCGTCCGATTTGGTATTGGACAATCTACGTCAGAATAATATTAAAAAGTTGATATACAATGTGCCTGAGATGTCTTCGATCGTTAAACCATTAACTCATATAATGTTTCACATTGAGGACACTATATTCGATCAGGTTAATTAATGCAATAATTATTTCAATTTACGATTAAGTCATATAGATACGTAATATAACAATTGCGTTAATTGTAAATTAAAAAATAGTAATGTAGTTTTTCTTTTTGCTAGTTTCTTGTAGACTACGAAAAGACAAATTGGAAGAGAACTTTGAGAGTGCCATTGTCTGTCACGGTGGATCATGTACGAAGCCAACTTTTCTTACGACCAGAATTTAAAAATGTCGGCGAATTGACACTCGAAGACAAAGAAGCCGTACACTCGCTCAGAAAACTGTGCTCTTCCGTGAAAACAGCACATTTTAAATAATACTTTTCGTTTCACAATAAAATGTGACTGATATAAAATTCGAATGTATCATTATACAGGGTGTCCCACTATTGGTGTAAGAACCAGAAATGGGAGGTAGCTGAGACTTTGCAAAAATGTTTGAATGGTGCTTCGTTTTTGAATTATTACGGACAAACACGGACCAATCATAGCGCGCGCGTTTTCGCGCTCTCAGCCGCGTGAGTATCGGTCCGAACGTGGCCGAAAACCCCCGTCGGTATGGCAGGAAACGTTGGGTACAAATAATATCGAATAAGGTTTTAAAAAAAAATTCAGATGAACATGGATTGAATCGTACCTCCAGAATAAGGAAAATAACTTAATTACTCGATATCCCGATAGAACGAATTAATTGAAGTTGCGTAATATTTGTCGCTGTGTGAAATGACGAAAATTTTGAAATCACATTTTCGGCCGCGCTCGTACGAGGCAATCGGAGCGATATTCACGCGGCTGAGCGCGCGAAAAGCGTGCGCTATGATTGGACTTGAACTTGATATTTCTAATTGTTAATAAACTATCTTCGTAACTCAAGAAATAAGAAAGATGATATTAAAATGAGTGTTGTTGATTTAAGTAGTTGTACATAGATTACGAATCAGCAATTGATAATGTTCAACAGAAAAGGTTAACGGTGTAGGAAAGTTGCGAGAGTAATAACGCATGACAAACTTTTATTCATATAAACAGTATTGACACAAATTACAACTTGTTACATATATATATGTATCGTGTCAACATCATTCAATAATAATATAGATATACATAAAAAGAAGAATGCAACAATTTTCAGAGTTGCCAATATAAATATTTATTTGAGATCTTTCGAGAGAATAGTTTGTTTAAAATGCACAACTACAATTGATATAATTATATTATTATCTAACATTGTGTTTTTAATCAAATTTATGAATAAAGAAGTATGGATTAACTACAGGGTGTCCCATAATTAGTGTAGGAGTCGGAAATAGGGGGTAGCTGAGACGATTCTGAACAACAATTTCCTTTGCAAAAATTTCGGACGAGGCTTCGTTTTTGAATTATTAACGAAAAACACTGACCAATCAGAGCGTGCGTAGTTGAGACGTCGTAGAACATCTCACGGCTTAACGCGCGCTCTGATTGGTCAGTTTTTCGTGAATAATTCAAAAACGAAGCCTCGCCCGACATTTGTGCAAAGGAAATTGTTGTTCAGAATCGTCTCGGCTACCCCCCATTTCCCAATGTTACACTAGTTACGAGACACCCTGTATAACTTCAAAGATTCAGTTACAGTTGAATTTCTCATTAATTCTTTGGTTTATTTTCGACATTTTCAAATACTGTTTCGTTTATAATATTCTTAAAGTAATTATAATGTCAATTGAGAATCAAATATTCATACTGCAACAATTCAAAGTTTTAACCCGTACACTGTCTTTTGTCCGCTATGGTAGTAATGGTAGTCTTATAGTAAAAACATATTTTACAGGTTCCAGTTGTGTTCAATTTCAAAAGGAGAATAAACGCACACACGACTTTTGTTAAAACGCTCATTGTTACGTGTTTATTATCGCAAACCGTTCGTGGTAATAAAAGTAGAAACTGTATTTGAAGTGGGTTAATAATCGACAGCGAGCGGGTTAAGTTATTAGTCAGAAAAATTAATAACAGCTTGATGAATAAATTCTTATAAAATTAGTAATTATAATTTGTACAGTTTTCATACAAGCTAAGAAAGAATTGACGAAATGACGAAACTCTCCTTTGATTTAGTTGTCTTCAAATCTCGGTGGCATGATGGCAGTCATACGTCTCAGTAATAATGCCGTCTGAAATATAAAAATAATTTTCAAATTTATTTTTATTCAAGTTTCTCTCAATTTTATTCAGTTCCCTTAGTATTTAATATCATACTAATGGTTTAGGTGCAGTAAAAATTTTTCTATCAAGTTCTTCGGGTCTACGATGATAAATAATATTAACTTTGATACGTACCGATAACAGGAATAATTAATAATAAAATAATAAATTTGTGCTGTTTAATCATTTTTTCAGGCATAAAGATTTGATAGCGGGACCAAAAGTTTGATCACTGCTTCAATCGGAACAGCAATGGATTGTTATATAATTAACACTGTATTTACCGGTCAAGATTGAAGCAGATAAGCACTATCACTTTGAATCTTAATAGCAGGTAAAGATTAAACATTTTGATCTAAATTTTCAATTTCTGCCTAATTGTAGCACTCTTAATTTTCATTATTTAAATTGAGTTAAGAATCAATGATCGCTGAATTAATTAGTTTTTAGTCAACAATTGATCGTATCGAAAAGCCTATCAATAGGCTCCCGGTAGATAAAAAGTCTGTAATAATATATATATTTTCTTCCGTAATTGTCCGAAGCTCGACATTTTTATCAAGTAGTAACATAAGTTCGTAGTTTTCTTATTTTTGAAATAAAATTCATTATTACATATAATTTTGTCTATGTTAAGTGTTACGGATATATCATTGAATAACTGCATCCTTTGTCTTTAATATTTATTTTTTATATTACAAACTTTTTAAATTAAAAAAAAGTGGAGTGTAAAGTTTCTTCATTAATCTGATATTTAAGAAATTATTTAAATTAAAATGTTTTTCAATTCTACAAAGCAAAAGTAGGAAAATTATGCTTACATTTAGTTGAGGATCCGAGCGTCCGAAACGTAAGCGCAATGATGGCGATCGTTGAGATTTACGAATCATTAAATGCTTCAATGGAATCTCATCGAATCCAACATTTTCCAAAGCAGCATGTTGCATCAAAAGTTTATAAAGTTCCTGAATATTATCCGCTGGTGTCCTGTCTACTATTTCATCTGTAAACATTAAATTCTGATAGACACGTTCTCGGACTTATGCACGCTGTAAACGTATCAATTTTATAAATTATCATTGAACACGTTGAGCGCGGCGCCGATTTGACTGTCCTTTCCGTCCAGCCGGTAAAGAGCGAGCACTTGACAGCGAGTCCAAATATCAAACTTCAAAATTTTAAATTTCCAAATTACCAAATTTCAAACCTTCAAATCTCAAATTTCTAAATTTCAAATTTCCAACTTTCCAAATCTCAGATTTCTAAATTTCAAATTTCCAACTTTCCAAATCTCAAATTTCTAACTTTTAAATTTCCAACTTTTCAAATCTCAAATTTCTAACTTTTAAATTTCCAACTTTCCAAATCTCAGATTTCTAAATTTCAAATTTCCAACTTTCCAAATCTCAAATTTCTAACTTTTAAATTTCCAAATTACCAAATTTCGAACTTTCAAATCTCAAATTTCCAAATATCAGGTTTCTAAATTTTAAATTTCCAAAGTTCCAACATATTGAACCTTCAGATCTCAAATTGCTAAATTTCAAATTTCCAAAGTTCAAACTTTTCGTATGGTCGGTGTCGGTGCGTGGGACCGGCAGTGTCAGGGTGAAAAAATAAATGTTGTAATATAACATAATATAACATATTTACTAGAAATTAATTTTCGTGTGTTCCATTGTAATTCCGCGACTACGTGCTAAATGATATTTAGTTTCATTTGGACAAAAATTTTGTTAACATACCTTCATAGTCTACATAATTTTCGATGCCAAGAACAAAACCAACCACGGCGAAGAGTAAAATCGTTTTTATGTAGAATTTAGTTAACATCTTATTAAAGTTACCTGCAAACGAAATATCGTATTTAATTATATAAAACACAGAAATTAATTAAATGCAGAAAATAATATATTAACTCTTTCGGCCCGGCTGTAAATATTATATTTTTCTAAAATAAAAATTAAGGAAAAGAAATACTATGTTAAGAAACTTCCGAATAATATATTTAGAAACTTTCTTTTTCTTATACTTATTTAGAACATTTTTTTACTTGTCACCACATTCGCCCCTTCGAACCAAACATTCTTTTCCTCAGACATTTTTTTCTATTATAGAAAACAAGAGTTAGATGAAATACCCTGTATAAATATTTCTACCTCATTAAAATACAGCTTATAATATTTCATCAAATTGAAATTGATTTCTAAATTTATCAGCTGTACTATTTGATATTACCCTTGAAGTTTCGATTAATAACTTTATGATATCATTCCATGACATATGTTCATCACTTTTTTCCTATAATCCTTTATCTGGAACGAATATACAAGGTGTCCCATAACTACTATAACATCGGGAAATGAGGGGAAGCTGAAACAATTCTGAACAACAATTTCCTTTGCAAAAATGTCGGATGACGTTTCGTTTCTGAATTATTAACGAAAAACACTGACCAATCAGAGCGCGAGTAGAGCCTACGCTCAGCCGTGATAGGGTAACTTCGAGACGGGACGTCGGACTAGAACGAATCACGGCTGAGCGTGCGTTCTACACGCGCTGTGATTGGTCAGGGGTTTTTCGTGAATAATTCAGAAACGAGGACCCATCCGACATTCTTGCAAAGGAAGTTGTTGTTCAAAATCGTTACACCAGTTACGGGACACCCTGTATAAGTACATAATCAGAAATTAAATCAGGTTCGACAAATAAGTGGCTGAAAACCGTTTTAATAAATATCCTGCTCGTTTTAAAATAATTGAAACAATTATTTAAAGTGTTATTAAAAAATATGAACCTTTGAATTTTCAATTTGCAATTATTTTTTTGAAAACAAGTCGTATGATGTTCTCCTTTTTATTTTAATTTAGTTTTGAACGATTGAAATATTTTTTAACCTGAAATATTAATTTTGTACAATTGAAATTTTTAAACGAATTCTTATTTTGTACATTTCTCCTCGAAGGTCGGATGTTTTTGAAGTTGAAAGAAAAATACAAGTATATTCCTTTTAAAATTCTGAATACAAAATAAACTCTCTTTTGTTACAGTGTCTTTAACCCATTATGATGATGTACCTACTCTAAGGGGATTTAACGTTGAAATATTTCTGAGAAAGATGATGGGCTATCGATTTCACAATATTTTTAGACGAGTCGCGTAATGTAGCTGGAAAGAAATTTTATTTGATTAAGAGATAACCGAAGAAACAATTAAGATACCTGTCAAGCAATTTAACGGTAACCATACACCATAGAATAATAATTCAGTAATACAGTTTGAACTACAGTTTATTCTATTTTCAAATATAATAGATTCTCTAATATAACGATATAATTCTCTAACTCTATCAATAAAAAGCTCTCGCAATTGACAGATTAAGATCGATCAGGATTTACATTCAACGTGAGTCAAGTTATAAAATTCAAAATCACCTCGATATCTTGGAAAAATGCAAATTATCAAAATATCTGTCTACTGGAATTGTCGATATTCAATGTACCTTTATTTCCAAAAAGAAAAAAAAGAAAAACTGATCGAATTAAGTAACCTGCTCCTTTTCGAAGTCGGTTATTAAAATTGAAAGTAAAGTAGAAGAAGAGATAAATAAAGGAAACTTACGTTTCGTCAAGAGTGTTTTAAACAAATATTATAATTGAAAATAAGTAATTTGAAGTAAACCGTTTTGGCCAGTTTGGTATACTTTCACTGTTATTCAAAATGTAATTTTGAAATGATGTTATACAGAACGTGTACCCGTATCTGTTGGGTGTAAGATTTATAGTTGTACTTACTATAAAACAGGATCTCTTTTATGTTAGGATCGCTTTCATAGTGCACCTTTACTGTTCGGTATTTCTAAAGTAGCTTTAAGCACGCTTTATTTGAATAAATAATTCATGTCTGAATTATTAATCAAAGTTGCGTTCGAAGCACTCGAATTAAATCCTACAAGATAGATCAATAAACAAAATTCCAATGTTGTCGTATCATCTACTTTAAATTACCAAATTTTCATTATAACGTATTGTTCTTAATTGAAGAACGAAAATTGATTGTTTCGCTAATTAATGAAATTCGAAATTTTATAACGTTTCGAAAGTCTCGAAATTTAAAGAATTTTGTTTGAACGACTGGAGTTAACATTTTTGCATAAGTCTTTATTAACCGTAGTTACGAAAAAAAGAATAAATAATGATACGATACTTGAAATAAATATGGGACCATTTATCAATAAAGACATAAAACGAATGTTATGTATTTGAAAAAATGAAAAATATCCAAAGATAATTTTACTTCCTTATTGCAATACAAAAAGAATTATTTTACTTTACTTTTGCCTGTTAAAATCTTGAAATTTCTGAATGGCAATGAATATATGGCAACGATAAATCAGTTTTTGAGATTATAAAATCCTGAATAATGTGATTCTCCAATTTTGGCCGGCAGTGTATTCATGATCAGGGAAGATGAACTTGGGCCATCGGTAACCAATGCAACATTAAACGTGTTAATAATAAACAATGCCCAGAAAGTCCATATCTTGTTCGAAATTAATCATTCTAGAAAGCAATCCCGAGGTTACGAACTTCATAACGGAATTCACCGATAGTTTATAATTATACCTTCAAAGACTTCAAACAATAGTATTCAATTATCAAATAAACTTGACGAACCATGTAGGTACTTGGACGTTTATTACTGTCAGGATTATTTATTAATGGCTACATTTTCTCTAACTTTCTGACGTTACAGCGAGTTTTTGATCAAATAAAGAAATTGAGTCTAATTGTAAGATATCGACTTAAATATGGAATAAAAGAATTTTCTCATTTTTTACACACGGTGGTTAAAAACATTTTATGTAAATTTAACGAATTAAATTTCACATCATCGATCTTTTTTACCCGGTCGAAAACGATGTATCATATACTTCACTAAACATTTACAACCACCAAAGAGTCTGTTTCGAATGGATTGAAACGAAGATAAAAACCTGACGACGATTACAATTCGATACACTTTGCAGATTTATAATTTTAAACAATATCAAATATAAATCACATTATCTTACTATTCATGAATAAAACAGAAAGGAAAAGAATGAAAGAGACTTGGAGCGAAGGATAAATTATTTATGGAGTTCGTGAACTTACCGTTCAAAGCAGGAAGAAATCGAGGATCGTCGGGTACGTCTGTTAAAGATTACGATCTTGAAAATGTCGAGAATTGCACGATACGATAGTGACGATGAGAAGTGAGACAGTATCGAGAGTGGCTTCGTATATATAGGGGATGCGGTGGTTTTTACGGGGTTGGAGAGTGCGGGCGCACAGGTGACCGTTCGTAAGCAGCTACACGGTCTCTTCGAGCGCAAGCGTTCTCCACCCGCGTCTCTTTCTTCTCGCCTTCCAACGCTTCCGTGGACCTTGAATTTCTTGCTATTCCCATAACATTTCCATCATTTTTCGCAACGGGTTTACGATCAACTAGGATAACAGTTCCAATAGTTTGTATCAATCCTTTGCAATCGAAGGATTTTTGGATACGATTGAATTCAGTCTACTTTACCACCAAAACTTTCAAAAACCAAATGCGTTATTCTGGAAGAAAACAGATACGATCTATTTATTTTTATTGCTTTCCTTAATTTTCTTGGTGAATTAAATATGTCCCCTCAGACGGGACAATCGAGTGCAAAGGGTTAATCCGGCTATTGGCACTTCCTTCGTTTCTGTTCCGTTAAATAAATCAAGCATGTCTGTAACTAAAATAACGTAGATTATTAATTATCGGTGTTTGGTGCCAATAACTAAAAAAATAATTGGAAAGCAGTCTTGAAAATCAATATCAGCCGAAGAGGAAAAATGATGTGAAAATTACAAGTCATGTTTTAGAAAAATATAAGTCTACTTGAAGTGTCAATAATTGGGTATTTTATCCTACTTCGTTACTTTTTAGCCGAGTAATTGAGAAATCTCGAAGCGATTACACATTGGGAATTATCTGCGTTGTTTCAGATATAATTTAGTAGATTAAATATAAACAAATTAGTTCATAATTCACAAGACATATAGATTCTTGCTTCAACTCTAAAAATGACATATGTAAGGAAGAATTATAAAACTTTTGCTTTGTCATTTGTATCTTGATCAATCGTAAGTAAAATACGATTACGCAATTTGTACATCGAAATTCTTATTTCATCGTTTTTTTGAGTTCAGATATACTCAGCCTCGATGAATTAGGGACGAATCTTAGACGCGATTCTCAGTTGGAGTTCAATCATGTTTCAATCGCAGGCAATGAATGAACCTTAGGGAAGAACATTTGATTAGCTGCGATTAAGGTACGAATCATACTGCTCTGTATGCGGTGTAGATGATCGAATAATATACTTTCTATTCTTCTTGACTTCGTCAACAATTTTCATTTACAAGAAGAAATAAATTCGAAACATTAAATTGTAAAATATAATCATTTAACACTGGACCATTCTTCCTGGAGAACAAGAAACTATTTCTTGCAATTACACCTATCCCCCCGATTTACACAATGAAAAAAAGTTTTTTTAATTCCGTTCCAACCTTATTTTATATAGGGTGTCCCGTAACTAGTGTAAGAGCCGGAAATGGGAGGTAACCGAGACGATTCCGAACAACAATTTCCTTTGCAAAAATGTCGGATGAGGCTTCGTTTTTGAATTATTCACGAAAAACACTGACCAATCAGAGCGTGCGTAGTTGGGACGTCGGACTAGAACATCTCACGGCTTAACGCGCGCTCTGATTGGTCAGTGTTTTTCGTGAATAATTCAAAAACGAAGCTCCGTCCGACATTTTCGCAAAGGAAATTATTGTTCAGAATTGTCTTAGCTACTCCTCATTTCCAGCTCCTACACTAGTTACGGGCCACCCTGTATACAGGGTTTTGGACGTGCTGAAAGTTATATTTACTTTCGTTCGTCATCAGGGTGTATTGTCGAATTGAACGTAGTCAATTATCTCCGCTATTATTACATATAAGCAAATATGTTTATTGAGACATCAACAGCCAAGATTCTCGAGTGGACATTAACGTTAATGACGGGATGTAATTTTATATGCTCTTGTACTTCTTGCGTGTATGATGTTCAATTATCGATTTTTTTTTTCTCCCCCGACAGGAAAAGATTTTGTTTAGGATAAAATTCCGTATAAAATATAACCAATGAAGTGTAAACAAATCTTTGAAAATAAAGGTTTATAAGGTGAAATTATTCGACGAGTATCCTAAACATCAACGAAATTCAGGACTCAGGGCAAAGGTTCAAGTTACCAACCCCGAGAACGTGGATTCGATACCGTTTCCGAGATTTGTCTTTACCTTGAAGGAATCGTGTTTCTTTTTCTCTAATATTTGTATAAGGACCTCGTATACCACAGCATACTTGTTTGTTTGTATACGTTTAGATTTAAATGAATATACGACCAAGCATTTCAATTGACGAAGCGGCAAAAATTTTACTTTTGGCGGGAATAATATGCTAATCGCGGATAGCGTTTAATATTAAGCTAATAATCGTAAATTTGAAAATTAACCGACTGCATCCTTAATAATTAAGATTTTATCGTGTCCGACTACGTACGTCCGTTTTCACTGTGCCACTCATGTACAGATTTTAATTAACTTTGTACCTTATTTCAGATTTCGATGGAAAATGTATAGATTAAACTTTTGAATTATAATGTGGATAGAATACCAATCATCGTTAGCCTTATATGCATATCAGTCGTTTCGTATGAATATTTTGCAGCACGTCATCCTCGTGATACGATTTCTATTAGTTCACGACAGTATTTGCACTGGATATTTCACATCTGTTTCAAGAATTTATATATGGTTAATTCTATCAAGCAGATATTCTTTTTAGAGAACGATATTTGTTCGAACTTAATCTTTATTGAAATAATACATTTTAGGGTGTCTTTTTTGACATTTATTACACGGCAACTTGTGACCGTCTAAAAGCAGATTAACTTTTATTCGTGACGATAATTGCTGAATATTCTACTGGAACAATGTTATATGTACTTTTCGAAGTGGATAAAAGCATTTGATGTTTCAATAAAAATTGGATTTTTTATTCAATATGCGTTTAGAGATGAACTGTAGTTTTTAATTAAATAATGTTAAGAAATATAAATTATTACCACTTGTCGTTGTAAACAGAATCTTGAGACGTTGAATTGTGTATTTTCAGGGCTGGATCCGGAAATCTTACTCGGAGAGGCTGAAACTTTTAAGATTTTATAGTATACATCTTTTTATTTTAATTTTATAACCCTTGGAGGAAAGGGGTGGCAATCACTCCCATCGTCCTACCTTCTGGATCGGTCTCTATAAATTTTAGAATACTAGTACTATTTCAATAAAATTCAATCTATTAAGAAATGAAGTTACAGTCATCGGTTTGTTTAAAGGAATTTATTACTGACAAGGCTCGTAGTTTGATATCTCACTGTCTATATGTCCGGGTGATACATGAATGATGCGTACGCAATTCGTGAATCCTACTTCTTGACTCCATCCACTGACAACTACGATCGCGTCGCCAACTTTGATAAATTTTTTCCTCCAAAGAAAATCGATACCGCTTTGTATTCGCTGTTCCATTTCTTTCGTCCAATCAGACAATGGATCATCTAGTTTGGTAATCATACGATCGTATTATATTAATTTCACTGACATTTGAATTATTAAATTACAACTGTGCATAAATATGAATGCAACATTCGTGAAAATTAATACAGTATACCTGATTATAATTGAATCCTTAATTACCATGGCTTGAAAACTGAAAATTTACCCTGTACCTTTTTAACGTATAAATACCACTTTTTTATCACTTTTATTCCTTTTATATCCAATAGTAAAGGTAGAAAAACTATAGAATGTTTAATATGCAAATAACGCTCTTTTATAGTTTTCATTACAATTAATGTGAAAGGACTGCTAATAATTAGCGAATGCAAACAAATTTGCTTTGTAAACGCTTAGAAGTTTAACAAGATAATAGACGATTACATTAATTTTCAAATAATTGTATTAACACGGATTAAAGTTGTATAAAAATTCGGAAGTGGATCGCAGCATACCCTATAATCCTACTAAGGGTTAAGATGGAACATCCGTACAAAAAGATCGTAAATATGTACTACGTAAAATAAGGGAAAAAAAGGAACATATGTTTACTTCTATAATGAAATGGATGAAGACCATGATAAAGTTGTAGCCATCTCGCAACGGTTCCATAACGGGTAATAGCAACAATTGGGCATCTTGGACGGTGTATTGATAATAAAACGGCGCTACGACCGGTCGTTGTTGTGATAATAATTCCAGCTGCATTGGATTTTAAGGACATCTCAATTGCTCCGACGATGATCGCGTGCGAAAGATCCAAAGGTATCGTCATCTATTTTGATGCGGAAAGACAATGTTCAAGACACGATCAAATGCTTGGTAATATGGTTGATATAAAGAAAGAGAAATGTTGACAAAGAAGTATAAGTAATTGACGATGGCAGAACCAATGGTCTTATCGAATCTTAAACTTTAAGTTCGAAGGACCAAAAAATATGGCCTTTTATTTTATTATTATTATTGCATTTAACGCGTAGAATACAAAAATATAAGTTTCTAGGCGAGGAATACACTGGTTCGGAAGTTATGTTAATTTAAAAGTGAGCATTTTCACCGTATTTGACAGGCAATATCTACGCCATATTGCCTTGCAGCCATACTCTGTGGATAAAACAGATTCACGTAGCTGTCGGTAAATGTGTATAGTCGACAACGTACATGCTGTAACGCAATTTATTGAAGGAACTGAATTCGCGCTATAGGGCGGGGAAAGGGGCTCTGCCGAATTCGTCCTCATAGATCTATCCCACCCAAAAAGCACGCCACCTACGATAATCTGTTTTACCGGCAGAGTATGGCTGCGAGGTAATATGGCGTCGATATTGCCTGTCAAATACGGTGAAAACGCTTACTTTTAAATTAACATAAATTCTGAATCAGTGAATTCCTCGTTTTAAAATTTGCATTTTTGGATTTTACTAGCCGAAATCTTTAGGACTGTGTGAAAGAAACTTAACAATCTTTGGTCCCCCGAAGTAAAGTTTAGTCTATGAAATCAAATTGTACATATTTTCACGGCTGAGCCGAAGAAAATGCAGACTTATCAATATAATTAACTAAATACCTTATGGCTGGGTTCGTTAAAAATTCCCTTTTGCCAGCGAGCACTTTCAGCTTCTCTGCATACGGTATCAACATTTTTTAATAATTCGATAGTTTTCTTGGAGTTCAAAGTACCCGTTTTAAGAAAAATTCCGTCAGAACCGGTTAACACAGCATTTGCTATCAGATTCATGTCAATTTTTGGGTTTTTGCTACAACCTACATTGAAAGCTAACATAACCGGTTTTCCTATCTGAAATAAAATCGAAAATATTTACTAGAGCGTATAATAATTAATATAATTAATTAATAATATTATAATTAATTATATAAATTACAAATCATTTAATTTACAATTACTGGATTTTTATTTTAAAAACCTTATTACTCTTTAAACTTAAATTTATAATTTAACAATTAATCATTAAAATTTGATTCTAAATTCTTGTTTAATTAAAATTTTCTTAGACAATCGACTGCTGGTTTGTAATAATTAAAATTAAAATTACAATTACAGACTGTTACTATCGAATCAAGTTTAAAGTAAATTACTTAATATAATAAATTGTAATGAATACACTGAATAATCGAAACATATTTTCTATGAATGCTTACACTCATGCACTTTGCAATTATAACTTTTTCAACAAGAAACAACTTTTCCGGTCCCGTGTCAATTTCAATACTGTTCCTGTCAAGCAGGATACCATCCGAGGCGTTCAAAATTTCATCGAAATTTTCCAAGCCTTGTTGAGTGGAAATCTTTGCCATAACGCAAACTTTATCAGCTCCTTGGAACAAAACCAATCATCATGTACAACACGTCGTATTATAATATGCATTAAGGCATATAAGGTTTAAATAAATTAATATTCTCTTAGTGTCTGTAGTTTCTAGAAATTCGCAAAAATGAAGAAGTTATACAGATTACAAAAATTCCAACCTTATTTTATACATATATAAATTATAACACTTTAAACGCGTTTTTCTTGAAATCAAATTTTTTTATATGAGGTGATCAATAATTCAGTAAATTTTCTTCCGATTTGCTTCAAATTTTGGGTAATGATTCTTAATAATATCTTCTTCAGTTGTACATAATATTTCTAAAAAGTACTAGTTTCTTTACTGATTTTCTATTCCTGAAGGTATCTTTGATTTTCACTTTTAAATCATACATTTCTTGTTTACATGTACCTGCGAGCTTCAAACGGCTCTTAATACCGTGGATGATTTTCTCATTTCGCACATGATTTGCTATAACAATGTCACATTCCAACGTCGTCGCCAACTTAACGTGTTTGTTATCCGTTTCAGAAATTTGGGGCAATGAAACTGCGCTGTCTAACAATTGTACAAGCTTCTCGTTTCTCACAACGCCTCCTTTAACGACTTTGCAAAGTATAGACGTTTTGCCTGCATTACAAAAAGCACTGACTTTTGCAACTGTTCATATTCGTATATAAAATCGTATTTTTGTATGTTGCAACAAAGATGATGGAATAGTTCAATCTTTCTCGTTTTTTAAATGTTACTGATTTGAATTTTATCAAATTATATTGATAACAAGACTATTATAGTGTTACGGATTATTTTTTAATAATAGTTAACATTCATAGACAAATTAGGCTATTTTGAATTCTGTTACTGGCTTAAGCTTCAAAAAATAATTATTGAAATGTCTATTGCATTAATAAATGATTTGTTACGTTAAATATTTAAAATTTTTAATAATAGCAATAAAAATTTTAATTATCTTTAATGTTAACGTATTAATAATGTTAAAGATAGTAATATCTTTTAGTCTAATTTTAATTACTACATAAACAAAAATAAATAATAAATTTATCCTCTTAATAAATGTGCCGTTATTTTTGAAAGTGGTATAAATCCATTTTTTTTTTATAGATGTAAAAAGAGGATATCTATATCTTACTAAAATTACGATTAATTCATTTTTTTTCCATAAGTGGACTTGTACCACTTAAAAGAAAAAAAACGGCTCAAATAACAGATTAAGTATTTATTGCTAAGAATAAAATACACTAACAGATACATTTGACCTGTAATAAAGCAGCACCGCGATCAATGAGTATTTTGTCCCCAGGACGACATATTTGTGGTAAATTCGAATAAGAAACCCAGAAACAATCAGCACGTCCTGCACGTTTTGCAATATCGTTCGTTACCAATCTTACTAGATTACCCTCTTTTAATTGAGCGTATCCCTGTACATAAAAATAATTATTTTTTTATGCAAATACTCAATACAATATATAAGGGTGAAATATTAACCCTATGCGCTCAAAGCACTTTGTACACGATGATTTTGACCTATTTTTAACAGCCAAATTATTTATTTTTACTATTTTTATTAATTTGATCTGTTCCAATACGAATAAAATCTAAATTTCATTATTTGCTCGGGACCGAATTGTTAATTCGAAACAGTGATGCCAGACGGGCAGGGTTTTTCGCGCATGCGCGGCGAACGTAGAATCAATGAAGTATACGTATGGATAAGAAGGGGTATCTTAATCACCCATGCATGATTTTACAAAGATAGTATAAAATGTGTGCGAATGTGTGAACGAATACACATATATATACATAATATATTAAAATTTAAAATAATAAATATGTATGTATAGAATTGTGTATATATGTTGATATAATTCACACTTTTTCTTTAATTCCAAATTTATCACGTGTATATTTATTTATGTGAACGATGAAAGAGATAAATTATAAGGGGGAAGAATGTTAAAATAACATTAAGCAAAATATATGATAACAGAATAAAATATTTTATTTGACAGAAAAATTAAAGAATACCAAAATGCTAATAGCACCCCTTAGATTTTAGGTTAGATACGTCACTGTTAACGATCATTCTGACCGCGCATGCGCGAAAATCGCTGCCCCTAAGAGGGGGCCTTTTTAAGTGGCAACTAAAAAAATGCATCAGCACGAAGGAAGCTTAAATCATAAGTTTAAGAAAATTTATTAAAAAGTCTGCAATAACATATAAAATTATAATTTGAGCCTCCCTTAAATTGTAAGACCCGGGGTTACAGCCCCAAAACACCGTTTTCTCAGGAAATCCCATCTTTACAGTTTGGATGCGGCAAGTTAACACCCACTATATTAGTATTTAAAGATACAAAATCTTATACTTTCTATCCAACATTTTCACAGATAATATCAACGAAAATTGGTATGAAATACTGAATAAAATGCTCATACTATGCTCGTTTCATCACCATTGAATATACCCGTCCTTATTTCAGGACCCTGAAGATTCATTGCGACTCCCAAAGGATAAATGTCGCCGGTGTATTCGTACATTCTATTTCCAGCCTCTCTGATAGACTGCACCGTGATTGCATGCCATTTTTCTTGTTGATGGGACATGTTCAAGCGGACTATGTTTGCTCCAGCCGTCATCATATCAACGATGGCTTCGGGATAAGAATTCGTAATACCTATATCAAACATACTGTGTAATGTTCCGTGAAGAAAAACTTGCTGCAAATTGTATTCTGTCCTCGTGTGCAACAAGTATGTGAAACAAAAATCAATTCTACTTCCATGAACTGTTAACACGTTGGCAGTTATTTACATAAAATTTATAGCGTCGGTTACTGACGGTCGATCCTCATGACAGTCAACGTGTTAAATAACATAAATCATATAATACCTATTTAATTTTAATATTTGGATTTTGTTTAATAACAATATGACGATTTGGAAATAGTTATACAACAGTTAGACGTGTATATAACTAACCATGTTATAATACTAATGATTTGTTACTAGGGCTTACTAACTGAGACAATAAAAGTCACAATAATTAATAAATAAATAACCGTATGATTTATAGACTATACTAAAGTAATTCTTTTGTAACTTACGCTGTGAAATACTGATTACAAATGCTACTTGCAGTTAAAACTCTTTTCATTTATTTTTAACTTTGAACTATTGAAAAATACGATTATGTGATCTTTATTATGTAAAATTGAAACATTTAATCGTACTCAATTTTAAAGATAAATATCTTGCAAAATTGATTCTTATATTTTAAAAACATTTTTGCAAGTTTAGTACAATATCTTTCTTACCAAGTGTAACCATAACTTTAGTAAGTCTTGCTAGTTTAGGACTGGAACTTATATCAAGTTTCATATTATGTTGAAGATCCGTGTTTTGGTAAGTTGCACATACATGATCATCCATTAAACATTGATCTTCTAAATGTATCATCTGTGTATTAAAATAAGCATCAATAAATATATATTTAAATAGAACATGTTCTATTAAAAAATTTCATTACATTTACATAGAAGTTTAAACAACAAAGAAGAATATCACAAAGCAAATGTTATTTGTTGCAAACTTAAATTGACTCCAATTTGCATGAAACTTAGATTTGTAAAACAATAAAATATAGCCGACACATATTTTTTTATATAGCTGCAGTAACTCAAGTTTAAATTGGCACCTTGAGCTTATTTTCAATAAAATGATTAATATTTAATAGTAAACTATATAAAAATACCCATGGTGGTCGACGACAGGATTCCATCCATTTTGTTCCTGAAGAGGTTGAATTGGAACATAACATTATGTATATCACGTATAGTGCTTTACTTGGTAATTTGCTGAAGGCCTAAATATATATAAGTGAACACATTTTAGTAATTATAATTGAAAGTTACGTAATCCATTTTGCTATTGATTTGATTATAGGTTAATAGTTTATAGTATTACATGTTGTAGTTGGAAAAAAAAAATTTGAATATTGATAATATTTTGACACTGGTACATATACATAATGTACCTATATTGCAGAAAAGATTTTTTTATCTTTTACATCAGGGACGAAGGGAAAAGAATATGCAATAATTAAAAGAGTAATAACAGAAATTGTTGAATAAAATAAGCTTCTTTATTCGCCTTTTTCTTTTACAGAAATTAGGAATCAAACATATCATGTTCTTTTCTAGTAAACAATGTTTACGATTTGAATAATTTATTGGTTCAAATAATCATCTTGTCATAGTGGTATGTATATGTATATACTGTGTGTGTGTATGTATGTATGTATATACACATTTATACAATGTATATCCTGAAGTATATATGTACATACGTCTCTTTATGGGTTATATGTATTTACGCATTTATGTAGGTACTTTGTTGTGGCAATAATACTGCAGCTACTGGCATTTTCAGATTGTTACCCATTTAACAACTTTACTAAATTCACCATACGTACGATATACAATAAATTATATACATACTGAATTTTAAAAAGCTAAAGTTACTGAACCGTTTTTGTTCTTTATAGCCCAGCCAGTGCATGTTTAATCAACATTCCTAAAAATTAAAAATTAATCGTTAAAATACATGTTACATATTATATTATTACTATGAAAAATATATGAATCAAGATTACACAAGACAACACATAAAAGCTAGATTTAAATGGACATTTATTAACATGCAGATAAACGTAATTACATTTGATAAACATGCAGACTTCCAAAATTAAAACATAAACATATATTAAGAAAAGCAGTGATTGTATATGAGGATTTAAATCACGAATTTCAGTGATTTTCAGATATATTATCAACTTCAACATTCTGAGAAAATTTACTGATCTGCAGGAAGAAGCTTCCAATCTTGAAACAGATACGAAGCTTTCGCTGTGAACTGTTAAACTGTGGATTGTGAAATTTATAAAGATCTTTAACTAAAAAAAAATAGCAAAAATTCTACAGTAATGGAATAACAAAATTATCTACCCTAATGAAAAAGTGTAATGACTTACCTAAAACTTATTTTAATTAAATATATATATCACATTTAAATACCTACATATTTAATAATATTTATTATGAAAAACTTATTACATTAATAATGTAATAATAAAATATATGCTAATTAATGTTACTTTAAAGTACATTTTAATTCTCTGACAAACATCCAGAAGACAAATCAGACGTAAACATAATGATTTTTCTTAAACGATCAAGCAAATAAATGTTAGTTAAAATTAAGCGTACAAATTATATTATTTGTGCAGCGCATGCAAAATGAATCAATTTGTAGATTATTACAAGCCGAATCGATCAGTTTTTCAAAAAGTAACCTATCCGGTGTACAATGGTCCACATAAATGTAAATTCGTTAAGACAGGTTAAAAATGCAAAGTTACATAATGTACTCATAAGAATCTGTTTCGCTACGAATAGTGCATGCATCATCGTCAGGAGGAATTTCTATGCCTACGTACACAACACGAAGCGTATTTGTGAATCCTGAGCCCTGTCGCCATCCAGTGACAACGATGACTGAATCTCCAGTTTTAACGAAACCACGACTTTTGCCAAACTTCAATCCAAACTGAACTCGTACATCGACATCCTTAACCCAGTCAGCCAATTGGGCTTCTGTAGATTAATAAATAAAACAGATTTATCTAACTTGTTCGAAACAATACGTATAGACACGTCTGATAATAATGTAGTGTATTTTTAAATACCATCGTAACAGAGTGGCAAAATACCACGATAAAGATGCGCCTGTCGTGCAATTTGATGGAATCTAGTCACAGCAATAATCGGACAACGGGGCCGGTATTTTGCGATCAAATGCGCAGACCGACCACTGGTTGTAATTACAATAATGGCGCTAGCTAAACACTTCACGGATGCTTCCACAGCAGCTACCGCGACAGCGTGTGTAGCATCAATCGGAGGTAGGGCTTTGTTTGAAAGATCATGGAAGATTTGTGTTTGCCAAATGGCTGCTTCTGCTTCTTTGCAAATGTTAGCCATTGTGCGCACACATTCCAATGGATAATCTCCTTTGGCAGTTTCACCTTAACATACCGTAATTATACAATATTTTAGTATATTTTATAATATCATGTTTGCAATTATTCATAATTACAATAATACATTTATATGTATGCGAAGTATAATTATTAATAATATGGTACCTGATAACATCACACAGTCTGCACCATCAAGGATAGCGTTTGCTACATCCGATGTTTCAGCCCTGGTTGCACGTGGTTTCTTCACCATAGATTCAAGCATTTGTGTAGCACAAATAACTGGCTTTCCAACCTTGTTGCATCTGCTGATCATGCATTTTTGCGCCAAGAATACTTTCTCCGGTGGTATCTCAATGCCGAGATCACCACGTGCTACCATGATACCGTCAGACGCTTCGATAATTTCGTCAAGGTTCGTCATACCTTGTTGATTTTCAATTTTCGATATGATTTTAATATTTTTCCCCTTTTCGCCAAGGATGGATCGAATCTCTGACAAAGCTGCGGCATTTCTTATGAACGAAGCAAAGATCATATCAACTTCTTGGTTAACGCCAAATTGTAAGTCAGATTTGTCTTTCTCGGAAACTGCTGGTAGATCGACCGGTACACCAGGTAAGTTCACGCCTTTACGAGAACCTAACATTCCACCGTTTTCAACAGTAGTCGTAATTGCATCAGGGCCTGAAATACGCAAAGGATAATTATTATATATACATACATATGATACATTACAAGAAATTAATGTAAATGTTATTGAATAGTACAAATATCATATTATCATCAAGAATTTATGTTAATTGATGCAACATATTTTGTTTCTTTTTAGTTGAAATATAATAATGGCAAGTATAAATCATGAAGTAACAAAAAATATATATCATAACTTTCATAAATGTATCTAATATGGCTTGAATTAATGAAGCTCAACAAAAAAACTGATAAAGAGTAGAAGAATAGAAGAAGCATTCTATTTATAGAAAATACGCAATGCCCAAACTGTATAAAAACTTTGCGACATACGTTTCCTTTAGCACTTTTTTCTATTTATCAAAAAGAATACTTAGAATTAACAACTTGGCCTTCGCTTATAAAGTTTTTTATAATAAAAGTTTGTACAAATCTCTAGCAATTCATTTGCGTTGTTTAGAAGAACCAACTGGTGTTACAGAATATAATAATATCAAAATGATACGTACTGACTGCTGTAACGATGAGGGAAATCAAACCGTCATCAACATAAACACGGTTTCCAACCTTCAGTACCTTAGAGATATTATCATAATCCACATATACTACATTGGCATTGCCTTTCTCCATAAGAGATTTGTCAGTAGACAGTTTAAAGTTCTGGCCCTTAGCTAACTCGATTTCTGCGGATCCACCCTAAACAAGAAAAAGAAACAAATATAATTATACAAAGTAGAGGCCTAACAATAGTTGAAATGTTATATGACAAAAAAAAAAGGTATCAAAGTGTAATTAAAATAGAATTTATCAAATATTCAAAATAATGACCATACACTTCTAAGCATTTGTTCTTTGTATGATGTTAGAATCAATCTGAGCGATTTACTTACAAAAATACGTCTGATCTTATGTTAAAATTTCATTGAAAAGAATAAAAGGGAGTGATAGAATTAGTTTCAATAAAGAACAAATTACATACGCCTTCTAGAAGTCCAGTACGGATTTCAGGACCTTTGGTGTCGAGGGCGATTGCTACAGGAACGTTAATACCAGAGCGACTGGACAAATTTTTCTGCGCTTGTCGCACGTTACTAATGGTTTCGGCATGGTATTCGTGAGATCCGTGAGAAAAGTTCAATCGAGCAATGTTCATGCCCGTTTCGATCATTTTTTCAAGAGTCTCAACGGATCTTGAAGCCGGTCCAATCGTGCAAATGATTCCCGAAAGACGAACAAAGGATGCGCAACTTTCGATGTCCAGGGCACACATGTGATCCAGATGGCTTTGAGCATACAAAGCGTGGGTATTCGGTTTTCCGGCCATCTATAAAAATATATAAATACTGAATTAAACTTTCGTTAGATCGAAAACTACTTAAATGCTACCACTGCAATTAACTCAAACATCAAACGGCTAAAGTTTAAAGCGTCTTAAGGCTTATTTTTATGTGATATCTAAAAAGTAAGTCGCTACTGCACAAAACTAATTATAAAAGCATCACTTTATGTAAGACTAAAAGAATAATTTGATTTGAGGGGATACATTTGTCAAGACAGCTTCAAAAAAATGTATTCTATTGTAGAATTTTTTTTTCTAGACAATTACTACGTAAAATGTTTCAATGTTTTTAGAGAAGCTACATCTGTCTTTGGTCTTCATTCTCAAACTAGATAAGTTCGTTAAAATCGACGCGTTATACTTCAGTGATGTCCCTCGTTAGTTTACGTACCAATGCCAAACTTGTTGCCGGTAGTGTACGTAATATAAAAGAAAGCGAATAATTACGCATCTGTGTAACATTTTTAATAAAAAAAAAATTTGAAAATAAAGACTAAAATTATATATATGTTCTGTAAAAAGATCGAAACATCTTGCTTAGTGATTACCCACAAAAAAAAATAAATTCCCAAAGTAATCTATTTTCTCGAAGTCATCTGACGGGGGTGCCCCCTTAATTTTTATTGAATTTAATTCAATAAAACTAAACTAAGAAATTAAAGAGCTAATACATACGATTCATAAAATAAAACTACTGTATTTGCAAGATTTCATTATATGTATGAATTCTGTATTTGGTATGTTCTATAAAAGTTATAAATATGTATTCAATAATAAAAATGTGCAAATTTTAACTTATTCAAATCGAAAGCTTCAATTCTTTCCCAAACCGAAAAAATACGCATTGAAGATCAATAATTCGATACGTATCGTAACAGTTGTTTCCAGGATATTGTGAAAGTGGATTTGCTATTGTACTTTGATGTGATCGATCGTTTAAAATATGATGGTTCCATGGAGCATCCAGGAATAATCATCCTTGAGTCTGCACAAGGTTATCAATCTCCATTATTATTCTAAGTGAGCAGTTCGCCCAAGTATTGGACCACCATTTACATGTTATCCATCATTGTCGACAGCTAGGAACCAGCGCTGTCAGATGGGCCACGCATGCGCGTCCAGCCCGGCCCATCTAGCAGCACTGCTAGGAACCTAATTTTCCTATTGATTCGTTCACTTCGATGATTGTTCTTTTCGCGATTTTTAAATTTGAAATGGTTGCAGCATAACTCGGTTCCTTTATTGGCGGATTCAGCATAGCTCCTGTTTTTATTTCGACTTCGACTAATTGTATAACGGAGATCTGATTGATATAGTTACCAGTGGTGTAAGACATTTTTATAATTTATGTAATTGTTGGAAGAACTTTGAGATTTATATTTATATCATATAAATCATACGGCATAATTAGTCCATCGCAGTTTGTAATTAAAACTGGTTTCATTTGAGGAAGATAATGCTGGCACAATAATTTTGTAACAGATTTAATGATTTTCTTCGAGGAATTTGCATAAAGTGCGCGCTCAGCCGTGATAGGGTAACTTCGAGCCGGGACGTCGGACCAGAACGAATCACAGCTAAGCGTGCGCCCTACGTGCGCTCTGATTGGTCCAATGTTTTTCGTTAATAATTCAAAAACGAAGGCCCGTCCGACATTTTTGCAAAGGAAATTGTTGTTCAGAATCGTCTCAGCTATCCCCCATTTCTCGATGTTACACTAGTTACGGGACACCCTGTATATGTATACACATAGCTGATATTTCCAAACATTTTACAACAGTCAACTGTCGACACGACACAGTGCTTCTAGAAACGTTAATCACCGTTTAACAACATTGTTCATGTTTATCAATTGTTTTACGAGACGTAAGAAAAGTTTAAATATTTCATGAACTGGGTTAAATTATGCACGATAACCAGTTGAATAATGCTCGTAAGAAATTATTTCGTAACTGCTGTAAATTCATCCATGAGACATATCCAAGTCCACTTTCTTTTTCTTTTTTCTATAATTGAATTATACGTATACAGAACGATCCATTTGAAGTTTCACGTCCAATTAGTTCTCAAACTATAGCCCGATTCAAAAACAGTTTCATTTGAAACATATTTTTAAATGAGCCCGGAAAATAATTAGAAATTTCAAATGTGTCATCCTGTATTTTATTTTATATAGGGCCCTGTTCATGATACATTTTAAATAAAGTAAAGTTAGTCTTTCAGGTATAGAATTGTTTGTTAAAAGTTTAGCCTTCTCTGATAACACTGTTATCACGCTAATTAACTTACATATACCTATTTTAGAAAGAAATTCTAATTCGCAACGTAACTTCTGATTTCTAATAAAATAATCAATTAATTATACTTTTTACACATGACTGGTTTCTCCTTCACACGTTTGAAATGTTGAAAGGGGTCATTCGACCCCGTTTGGTATGTTTAGCGTTAAAAAGGAAGGAAACCGTATTTTTGACCTTTTTAATTATAATTTTTTTTTACATTCGGTAAATTAATTATTTCCAGTTTCATAAAAATTGTTTAGTCCAATTTTAACGAAGTTATTCCGTTTTAAAAGGTTCATCAGCTCATTGCGAATAACTTAATTAGGACAGACATTGGCAATCCTAATTGCATCTTAATCTTGCAAAAAATGAAACTCAGCTAAAACTTATAAAAAATAATCTTGATTATGAAATGGAATGATAAAATTCATTAAAAATCAGACGGATTATAATTCTAAAAATAAGATATCCATTCAGAAGGATGTCAAATTTATTTGCTTCGATAAAACAATAAAAATAAATAACAGATGATATACATTCCGCAATGTAAACACTTGCATTAAATGAATTTCATATTGTCACTGATAAAAGAGACATAAGGTTGTAAATTGACTTCACCTCTTGTTCCATTAAACTGGTATTGATATGAAAGTTAATACAACTAACTTATCAGTATAAACGTCCATAAATGTTACGATAAACTGAAAGAAAAAGGAAGAAACTTTTTCAGTCTGTCTTCTGCGTAGTCAGACATAAAGTGATGAATAGACTGGGGATTTTCATGACTTTTTTAATATATCAAATGATACAAAAAATATGTAAATAAAGAAAATTGTTAAAAATCAGTAAAATATACAAAATTTGCGAAATAACTCGTTATCTACCGGAGACCTGTTAATAAACTTTTGGATATTGTCGACTGAGAGTCAATTAATAAACCTTTGATTATTATTTATTTCGTTTAAAACACTGTTGAAATATTGAAAGTTAGGTGCGCTGTTATTAGTGGCAGAATTGAAAGTCTACCGGTTTTGAATTAAAAAATAAGCCCTACTACTTTATAATTTGATGGTAATTAAAAATTTGTGGAAGCAACCCCTGTTACTAAATTATTCTCAACTATAGCGCACTTAATTTTCATTACTTCAACAGGGTTATATATGAAACACTAATAATCGAAGATTTACTAGTCGGTTTTCAGTTGGCAATGAGTAGTACTGAAAAGTCTATTAATAGGCTACTGGTAGACAAAATGTTAAGATACTATTTTCAATTATTCGAGAAAAAATATTTGCATAAAAATCCGCAATCCAGCGATGAATAACTATAGAGTCGAAACAACATTTGAACAACTAGGCTAATAAAAAATAAAAAATGTTCTACAGCAAACCATGCAAAAGATAAACATAAAAAGTGCTTTTCTACCTAAAATTATTATCCTAGGATACAGATAATACTTACTATACAGGGTGTCCCGTAACTAGTGTAAGAGCCGAAAACGGAGGGTAGCTGAGACGATTCTGAACAACAATTTCCTTTGCAAAAATGTCGTACGAGGCTTCGTTTTTGAATTATTAACGAAAAACACTGACCAATAAGAGCGTGCGTAGTCGGGACGTCGGACTAGAACATCTCACGACTTAACGCGCGCTCTGATTGGTCAGTGTTTTTCGTGAATAATTCAAAAACGAAGCCCCGTCTAACATTTTTGCAAAAGAAATTATTGTTCAGAATCGTCTTAGCTATCTCCCATTTGCGGCTCCTACACTAGTTACGGAACACCCTGTATATTTTAATTAATATCCATTAATAATCAAATAAAATATATGGAATCTAAAAAGACACACACACAAGTATTAATTCTGCTGTTTTCCTTGTTTGTACTTCACGCTCGTATTTTTCCGTGTTATAACGAATCGATAAATAAAAATATGTTACTTTAAGAATATTACAAGATTTATATGATTAATATTATTTGTTGTATAAGCGTAATATTTATTAATTAAATACGAAACTATAGGAATGTGATCGTAGAAATAATAAGAATATAATGAACAGTAGACAATTTTGAAATAAAAATACTGAAGAAGAATCAAAGAGAACAGCAAGATTAATGCATCTAAATTCTAATGTATAAAACAAACCACTAAAAATGTTTGCGAAAATTATATATAATTCATTCACTATTTATTAATGAAATCTTGTGATTATAATAATTTTATTCTTAAGTGTTATAAATATTTGCTTCGTAATGTTAATATCTTGAAAGAGTTTAATTTGTTAAGCCTGGCTCAATTTTGATCCAATCAATTAATTATTGTTATTCTCGCAGCTATAATGAGTTTTTCGAAAATTATGTAGATAACATTCAAATTTAACATTTAAAACACATTTGATTTATGTTTAAAATTAAAACTATCAAAAATATGAATAAACAAGAATTTTTGAGAACAAGACATACTTTTATTTCATATTCCCCAACTACTATTATTTGCGTTACTTTATATGATTAAAAAAAACCATCAAATCGTTTGATATTTTAGACTTTAAACAACTGGATTATCCTATGAATGAATAATATTGCAGAGCGGCTCATGAATTGTCTTCTTATTAAAAAATTGAATAACTTTTTGTTTTATATTTTCAAATCTTTGTTTCAAGTTTTTAAATTTCATTTTCCCGCCATTTGCAATAGAAAAATTCACAACGGAGCAACGATAATTCTAGTGTTAAAAAATAAGAAAAATTACACTATTTTTTCAATCATCGTTTAAAAATATAATAATTAAAATTTCTTTGGCATATGTTGCTGGAGTAATTCTCTTGGTAAGTATAATTTCCTTGATGCACATTGTTGAGCACCGTAGGCTTCCCTAGGGAGAATGACGCCATAAGTGAGGAATGCTTCGCCATTCATCTCAACACTCGAAAATTACAACCCATTAAATCTAAGCTGAATACGAGTATTCGGTTTAATAATTATTCCAAAGAAAATTCATTAATTTAGTAATTTAGTCAATCAATTACTTTTGAATATAAGACGAATGGTGAGACTTCCCATACATTGCCATTTTCCCTAGGAAATTCTATCGTGCTCGACAGCGTACAACAGATTGAATTTAATACTTAACTACCAATTTGTATTCAAATATTCTCATGATACAACTCTGTACACTTGTCCGCATCGATTGGCATAAAAACGGAAGTGAAAGACACATTCAAAATGATACCGCAAATATTCGTTTGAAACTGTTTACATTATACAATTCGCAAACGTTTCGCATGGTTTGTTAGAGAAGCTTAACGCCGATACATGCATTAAAGTGTTGAAAATAAAAAGAAAAGAAAAGAAAAAGACATCGGCAGAAAAGGAATAAAAATCACTGCGAAAGAATTCTCCCCTCTGGTTACTGAGATGCTGAAATACCTTATCGTCGGCGGTAACCCAAACCATTTTGGCAGACTGCGCAAATAAATTAGAGACAGGAATTAGTGACAATACAGTGTCGACGAGACCACGGCTATGTCTGGCTGCATTCGTCGATGCAGAAGGTGTAAATTGCTTATCGGGCGGGAAGTTTCGCGACAACCGAAAGTAGAGAGGGAAATTGAAGGCGCTCATCGAACGTGTTAGACGATGGCGGTGCCAATGCACACAGCAGACACACCAAAATTCGAATCGAGCCATTTTATATCGAAAATAACGTCTTCTACCAACGGTCAACTTATCTCCGCTTGGAAATAACATTGAAATGATTAGCATTAATTCACCGAACTAACACCCATGGAAATGATCCTAACAAATAATAATAATCATACCGTTTGATCAAATATTAAGGTAAATATTAGAATATCATTGGTATCCATTTTGTGGGTAGAAGAATACTTTCGAATATTAACAAATGTAATAATGTAATAATTATGTTATTATACTTCTGACATAAAAAGTATACTTATTTTTTTATTTGACTTTTGTATATTGTTTAACATTTTTATTCCTTTGCAGAAATTGATTATATATATTAATAGTAATTAATGCAATGTTTTGGAAATATAAATCAAAAAGTAAGATATATCAAAGTTCAGGATGTACTTAAAACTGTATAATAATGAAGTATTTTATTAAAAATTTTGTATTTTCCCATTCTCAAACTTAACAGACTAAATAATTGTATTAAATTTTCACTAACAGTCTTCTTGTAAATATTCGTCTTAGAAGACTTGAAGGAAAGCATTTTCGATAATCAATATCTTATACGTTATAAATATATACCTTTATATTTTATAAGCAAATTTTTAAACGAACGCATTCTTGCGTATCCGATAATTGGGTCATTTTATCTTAATTTGACAAATTTGTTTTTACGCGGTTTGAAAAATTTAACCGCGAAATTTGAAATACATCACAGTATAATAAAGGTTCAATGAATCAAACTTTTAATAATCTATTATTCAATTCAGACGTCAAATACGAATCGTTAACCTCAAATGTCACATCCGAAGCGACCGCAAAAAAAGAAATACAGATTGTTACATGACTTACCTAAATGCTCTCAACGTATCTGTTTTTAATCATCTTTAATAGTCATTAATATTAAGATAAAATAATGAATCCAGCGTTTGGGTAAAAAACTTGAAGCATATCGTTCGTAAACAACGATAAATATAAAAAGATGATATAATAAAATTATCCGTTATTTTAGAATAAAAAAGTATAATCTGTCTGCACCAGTCTCCGCCATCGTCTAAAGATATACCAATTTTGATTAAAATTACATTACGCAATATCTAATCACGCGTACACTTTAAACGTAAAAATAATTATGTAATATACGTTTAGTAACAAATTGTGTGTACTTTTTTGTTTTATTTCTACATTGAATTATAGGAAACATCGTGTACTCGTTAAAAAAGTTCTAATGCCAAATTATAATTAATGATTTGATCATGGCGAGCGTTATATTAAAACGATATGAAACCAAATTACCGGTAAATTCAGTCATATAGGTACAGTTGTAAGATAGTAAGTAACAATTTATATTCATGGTTAAGAAAATCGTTTACAATTATTTAGCATCAATTATTTCAATGTGGTGTAAGTAATTTTTTATGTCTCCAAAATAGTTGGGACACCCTGTATGTATGATAAAAAGGAAAAAATTTCGAACTGTAAAGAGTAAAAGCGAGAAATACATACGCGGAAATTTAAAAGGGATAACATTTTTCTCATATTTAAAAATACGTTCTTTTAGTTTAACATTAAATAAAATGTGATAACTTCTTTTGTGCGGTACTGTATATGTATACCTAAACGCGTTTGTGATTCCGATATATGTTCGCATAATATAAGCCAGATCGTTTCGAGATCTCGATACCACAGTATAAGAAAGAATTCTTTCTTATACTGTGTCGATACGTTCGTATGCGGTCGGATACTTTCGAGAGCCCGCTCGATCTCGCCCGAATTTTCCCGACCTGATCCGAAGCTATCTCGTGAATTCAAGAACCCGCACACCTCTGATAAAAAAGATTATCAATTCATATAGTATAACCATGCTCATTATTGGCCTATAATATACGGTACAAAATAGCGGGATTAATCAATACAGCAAATTATGTACCTTGATTAATAACGGGTTAAATAACTGATTTACTAATATGTCCTTATACTAAGAGCAAAACTATTAGTAATTTTTAATTATTTGATTAACAACATATATTTAGAGGAGTTACGATGTTTTATAACAATTTAATCGCTGAAAAAGTTTATACAATCTTAAGATTAAAGATTGCATATAATTATGAAAAATTAACAGTAAAAAAAAACAATGTAAAACCAGATCACTGATCACATTTACAATAGATCAAACTCTTTTATGCTGAAATTATATCTTTGTGTTAAACAATTAAAACTTTTTGAAGGTCATTCGGGAGGGTGACTGATAACATGTGAAGGTCATTGGAGGGTGATTCCCTAAACACCTCTTTTAGGTTGAAGTTGAAATTGAATTTCGCGCCTCTGAGTCTACCATATTTTATAACAGATTGTAACTATACGCAAACTGTTTCTGGAATTGTAAAATTCCTCTAAATGAAAAAAAAAAAAAAGATCAAACAACTGAAACAAATTGACATTTTTTACGTAACATTGCATAACAGTGAAGTGATAATACTTTAATCGTTCGTAAAACTACGATAATTTAACCTCAAGCAAAACCGGAATGTATCAGCTAATCATTTACAAAATACATAGCGATCAGGAATATGATAAAAGATTAGCTGATTAAGTGGTATCAATAAATCTTATACAAAAATCTGATCCGTAATAATGTAATCACGTACAGAAAATGATAAAATTATCACACAATGGACGCGTGGTATGAACTGTACCCTATTCGTGATACACTTGGAATATTACAACATTCATTAAGCGTTCTCGCGAGATACCAATGAGGTGATCGACAGCATAAACTATTATACAGTCGTAATCATGTCTAGTTCAAAGTCACGCTTATCTTATTATTTTCCTTTCAAACGGAAGAGATTTCACAACACGTGCTATAATAATAATTATCATAAGGTTATAGAACATAATTATAAAACCAATGAACTCTGAATAAAAGAATGATTACGCATAATCATGTAGTTTCAATTTTGTAGTTAATAATATTTTGCACATCCAATATGGTGCAATACTATATCAAATCTATTTAATATACTAAACTTAATAGAGTATAAAATTCACATATACATAAATGTAATTAAATTAAGCACAATTAGTTTTACACGTTACTTCAAAATTAAAAAAAAAAATTATATTACTTATTAGAGATAATAAGACACTAGGTTATGCATACTTTTCCACAAAACATATCTTTAAGATATATTACATTGTTTTAAATAATATATTTAATTGCTTTAAAATTTGCATGAAATCTGTTTAATATGTACTTATTAATAACTAAAAGCAAACTGGAGTAATTATATTAGATGATTATTAGAAATGTGGACAATTATCACTCTGATGATTAGTATCAGCTTCATGAACGCTATAGCCTTTGAAAATTTATATCTGTATATTTAAATACAGCCTGCTATTCAGATTATGTTTGAAAGATTCTATTAATGTGTTATAAAAATACTAATTTCTGAATTGGCACTGGTAACTTCGACATTACGTGAAAATGAATTAAAGAATTATAAGGTTAAAAGTTATGTAAGAAAATTACAGACGTGACACTGACCTTGAAACTTAATAAATGTACATTTCCTATCAACAAATGTTGTATATGAAGTAACTTTGCATTAATTATTGGGTACATACTTTTTCATAACTGTTACGTATAACACAGAATCTGCTATTTACATTCATTCATATTTTTAAAGAAAAATTATAGTTAAAATGTAAAACAGTTTGAATTAAGTATTTCACTTATATATGTACAAAAATGTATCGTTATAGTTTACACAATTAACTTTAAAATTGATTTCGTACATGTTAAATGCAGAATTAGTATCAAATAGATTGTTTTAAAAAGTATATTTAACAAAAACTTTAACATAATAGAACAAGAAACAAGTTATTTTGTAACATTAAGTTATATTTTAATAAGGGAAAAATACTACAAAGAGTAGAAAAATCATATAATCATATGTACAAAAACTTGAGATATTAAATTTCTATTAAGTACTTTAAATAAGATATAATATTTCAAGATCAAAAATTAAAATACTTTGTACTTTATTTAAAAACAAGTTGATAATTTCACATTATAATATTATGAATGCATAATGAAACTTGAATAAAATGGATTGAAATTTGAAAGAGCACATGAGAAATGAAATTTTAAAAAATGTTTTAAATCACGTAACCTGTTAAAATTATTATTGCTAAGGATCTAAAATACAATTTTGCGATTCAAATATGTAATTTGCTTTTGTCGTTACCTTTATGAAATTATTAAAATCGACGTAAAATTCAATGAAACGGAAATCAATGAACAATGAAGAAGTCCACCACGATCAACGTTCTCCCACCACAGTTTCTGAGGAACTGTTTTAAGGACACGAAAGGTCATTATTTTCTAGTACACCTATCTGTTACCTTTTGGCTGATTTTCAATATAGAATTAGTTTCGAATTTTTAGTTTACTGCTTACGAGAAGAGATGGCGACACTGCTGGTTATTAATGAAACCAGAAAATAAAGAAAACCTCTTTTTATTCCAAGTATTTGACCAGATAGTTATAAATATAGTAATATACCACTTCCGAATCTCTTATAGCTAATGTGTTTAAGGTAGGGATCTTCTATATAACTTTTATATTTGACGAATTCAAACTGACGGGTCGAGACAAAACGCTATTTTAAAAAGACCGCCACAATGTCTGCGATAAAATTGATTAAGGCGTACCTCCCACATTCGCGTCTGTTTCGTTCAAAATTCACTACAAATGAGGATCTCTAATTGATTGACCTCAAGTTTAATCCCAGAACACAAATGTTCATAATATTTACAACTGACAAACATTTTAAGTAAATGCATAGGTTACAGTAACAGCGTTAATTTAGTAAACTGGTAAATTGATTAGTAAATGTATTCGGAAGTAATGAAATTTACGTATTACTAGTAAATACGTACATTTGCATTTTTAATTTGTTAGTAAAAGAATGAACAAACAAATTTGCTATAGTCCCTGTTAGGAAAGAACGTACTCGTATTCGCGCATCTCGGCTCAGTTCAGAGTATTCCCCAACGTTGTGAGTTGCCCCTCTACAGTGTACTTCTTTTTTTCTGGTCGTTGCAACAGAATCGAATGCTTACCTGATCCTTTTTTATTTCATTTCCGAACACTCTGTCTTCGTACGAGTCAGTTGGTGCTTGCAAAATGGTCTTCCGCCTCAAACCTGTCTCATCCATATTAAAAAAGTGGTTCAAATCTAAACCTTTTCTCTCCATATATCGTTTAAATTCTTCGATGACTCTTACTGCCGATTCTCTGTCTGCATCATCACTTTCACCCTGTAGGTTAGTTAAACTGATATTATGTCGTTTTTTGAAACGCCATACCCATCCCTTGCTGGCACTGAACGACGACGGGCCCCCATTTTCATTTAATAATTCTATTGCCCTCGTTTGTAACATTAGATCTGTGACACGATCGCCTAATACGCGCTTTTCCAAAAACCATGTGTACAAACGCGATTCAATATCTTCAAATGAAGCTTTTCGTATTCTCTTTTTATAATGATTGAACGCTGTTTGTTGCTGTATTTCTACTTTTTTTCTTTTAATACGGCGCACACTTTGTACATGAATGTTAAACTCTTTACTGACCGCATTGATTGGGACACCGTTATTTAGTTTTTCTATTATTTCACATCGCTGTTGCAGCGTTGGTACAATAACGCGCTTTTTTTGGCACCCCGACATGTTGCACTGTACGCACTATGCACTTCACACTTACATGGATGCTTTCTCTACTCAGATGTTTGAAACCGTTGAGTCGGTCAACGTGTTGACCGAGGGACGGTTGCGATTGTAGATTTTTATCATACAATTAGCAAATGCAAAAACAAATCAGTGTCATTTAACAGTGCAAGTCAATGCTAATGTGGTGTGACTATTTCTCACCTGCTTGTAGCACAGGAAGATAAGAAATAATGTTGGATTTTGAGATTCTTTCAAGGGTCTTTTCACATCTTTTTCTAATGCGTTCAAAGAGAAGGTTATTACTATCGCATATGATAAAAGACGTGCAACGTAGAACTAAGATATCAGCTCAAAAGCCTCCGCTACCTGTACAATTACTTTACATCTCTTACGAGTTTTGATACATGCCGGCAACAAGTTCTCTTTCTGGTTAATAGTTCAAGGACAATAATAACCGTTTCAAAATGTTCAAAACCTACATTTCACAAAATTATATTTTGTAGTATGCGCATTCTCCAAACTTCTAATCATGGATTTGTCATAAGATAACTTTATACAACTTTCCTACTTGGACCCAAGAAAAACAGACAGTTTTCCTATTTTTGATGCATTACATTAAGGGTATAGGGTAGTGATGGTCGAACTCCAAGTTGACTTCAGCGACAGTTGCGGTAAAAGTAGGAAGTTCCCGAATAAGGATAGATAGATCCTTGTCTCTCCAACGGAGCTGTGACAGAGAGAGTGATACCACAATAGCAGATGAGACGAAGGCAGAGCGATACCCAAACAGCTCGACTTAGCAACCTGGTTTTTCCCAAACTTTGAGGCGAAGAAGCAATATTTATTTATGACTTTCGTTTTTTAATATTCCTTATATTATTACGCATTTGGGATTTGACCACTTCTGGTTGGTCAGATTCTTTATTTTGAGCGCTTCACATTTTCATTTTTGGTATTTTGATCGAACCAGATTTGGGATTTGAGCACTTCTCGTTGCTCAAACTTAAAATTTCTTATTTTGAGCGCTCGATTTCTTCAATTTTGGCACCTTGAGCAACCGATATTTGGAATTTGAGCACTTCTGGTTGCTCAAACTAAAAATTTCTTATTTTGAGCGCCTAAAATTCGAAATTTCTTATTTTGAGCGATCGATATCTTCAATTTTGCTATTTTGAGCGATTAAGTTTTGGAATTTGAGCACTTCTCGTTGCTCAAACTAAAAATTTCTTATTTTGAGCGCCTAAAATTCGAAATTTCTTATTTTGAGCGCTCGATATTATCAATTTTGCTATTTTGAGCGATTAAGTTTTGGAATTTGAGCACTTCTCGTTGCTCAAACTAAAAATTTCTTATTTTGAGCGCCTAAAATTCGAAATTTCTTATTTTGAGCGCTCGATATTATCAATTTTGCTATTTTGAGCGATTAAGTTGTGGAATTTGAGCACTTCTCGTTGCTCAAACTAAAAATTTCTTATTTTGAGCGCCTAAAATTCGAAATTTCTTATTTTGAGCGCTCGATATCTTCAATTTTGCTATTTTGAGCGATTAAGTTTTGGAATTTGAGCACTTCTCGTTGCTCAAACTAAAAATTTCTTATTTTGAGCGCCTAAAATTCGAAATTTCTTATTTTGAGCGCTCGATATTTTCACTTTTGGTATTTTGAGCACTGGATATTTGCAATTTGAGCACCTCTCGTTGCTCAAACTTAAAATTTCTTATTTTAAGCGCCTAAAATTCGAAATTTCTTATTTTGAGCGCTCGATATTATCAATTTTGCTATTTTGAGCGATTAAGTTTTGGAATTTGAGCACTTCTCGTTGCTCAAACTAAAAATTTCTTATTTTGAGCGCCTAAAATTCGAAATTTCTTATTTTGAGCGCTCGATATTATCAATTTTGCTATTTTGAGCGATTAAGTTTTGGAATTTGAGCACTTCTCGTTGCTCAAACTAAAAATTTCTTATTTTGAGCGCCTAAAATTCGAAATTTCTTATTTTGAGCGCTCGATATCTTCAATTTTGCTATTTTGAGCGATTAAGTTTTGGAATTTGAGCACTTCTCGTTGCTCAAACTAAAAATTTCTTATTTTGAGCGCCTAAAATTCGAAATTTCTTATTTTGAGCGCTCGATATTATCAATTTTGCTATTTTGAGCGATTAAGTTTTGGAATTTGAGCACTTCTCGTTGCTCAAACTAAAAATTTCTTATTTTGAGCGCCTAAAATTCGAAATTTCTTATTTTGAGCGCTCGATATTATCAATTTTGCTATTTTGAGCGATTAAGTTTTGGAATTTGAGCACTTCTCGTTGCTCAAACTAAAAATTTCTTATTTTGAGCGCCTAAAATTCGAAATTTCTTATTTTGAGCGCTTGATATTTCCAAATTTTCCTCAGACCTTAATCGCTCAAAATAGCAAAATTGAAGATATCGAGCGCTCAAAATAAGAAATTTCGTATTTTAGGCGCTCAAAATAAGAAATTTTTAGTTTGAGCAACGAGAAGTGCTCAAATTCCAAAACTTAATCGCTCAAAATAGCAAAATTGATAATATCGAGCGCTCAAAATAAGAAATTTCGAATTTTAGGCGCTCAAAATAAGAAATTTTTAGTTTGAGCAACGAGAAGTGCTCAAATTCCAAAACTTAATCGCTCAAAATAGCAAAATTGAAGATATCGAGCGCTCAAAATAAGTAATTTCGAATTTTAGGCGCTCAAAATAAGAAATTTTAAGTTTGAGCAACGAGAGGTGCTCAAATTGCAAATATCCAGTGCTCAAAATACCAAAAGTGAAAATATCGAGCGCTCAAAATAAGAAATTTCAAGTTTTAGGCGCTCAAAATAAGAAAATTTAAGTTTGAGCAACGAGAAGTGCTCAAATTCCAAATCTTAATCGCTCAAAATAGCAAAATTGATAATATCGAGCGCTCAAAATAAGAAATTTCGAATTTTAGGCGCTCAAAATAAGAAATTTTTAGTTTGAGCAACGAGAAGTGCTCAAATTCCAAAACTTAATCGCTCAAAATAGCAAGATTGAAAATATAGAGCGCTCAAAATAAGAAATTTCGAATTTTAGGCGCTCAAAATAAGAAATTTTAAGTTTGAGCAACGAGAAGTGCTCAAATTGCAAAACTTAATCGCTCAAAATAGCAAGATTGAAAATATAGAGCGCTCAAAATAAGAAATTTCGAATTTTAGGCGCTCAAAATAAGAAATTTTAAGTTTGAGCAACGAGAAGTGCTCAAATTGCAAATATCAGGCGCTCAAAATACCAAAAAATGAAAATATCGAGCGCTCAAAATAAGAAATTTCGAATTTTAGGTGCTCAAAATAAGAAATTTTTAGTTTGAGCAACGAGAAGTGCTCAAATTCCAAAACTTAATCGCTCAAAATATAAGAATTTCAAGGTAGCGCATCTGGTAGTGTGATATTACCATTTTCAGTTCTAAAACATAACAATAAAAATGATTATAAATAATACTATAAGAATAACTTTATTCTCATACAAATGCATATTCACAAATAACTTGGAAAATAATGAAAATCATAATTATAACTACAATATTCTACAACTTACATTTATTACTCAACGTCTTGTTGTATGTAGTATGTATGTATAACCAGGTATATCGTCAAGGGTATACAAGTGTGTATAAATATCATAAATAAGCATAATGCCGCCACACTTGGCTAACAAAGATGTGAACTTAGCCGAGATGCGCGATAACATATACATTCTCTCATGGCTGCTCATGGCGAATGGCGGGGCTACAGTAAATGTAAACGTTGAGTAAGAATAAGGATTGTATAATTTATTGGATTGTCATTTTTACTGTAACATATCGATCTCCAAAAAAATATTGATGCATCGTTACCACCCCTACCTGGGTATACTATCGTGACCTACTCTGATAAAAATTGACATCACACGATAGGACAGAATAAAAATATTCCAGCAACATAAAAATATACATCCATATGGAATTACTTAATATAAACTTATAATGATATGAATATTAGTGCAGAAACTAAACAAATTTAAAAATGGGGGACAAAGTTGCACCCTTAACTAATCCCTGGGATTCTTTGTCCACGGTAACAACATTTGACAAAGGTAGGTAACATAACCTTAAAATACCCGCGTAATTTAAAATGCCGTCAAACGAATTGTTTCAATGTATGAAATATAAAATGAACAGTGTCTTACTTTCATTGCAATATCGCATATTGCAGTAACTTGTTAGTATGTTTTCATAAAAATCTGCGCAAAACCTGACTTTTAAGTACAGCAAAATATTATTTATTTACTACAATAATTATAAGTTACCAAAAATTATAATCAAATTTACTTATATCTTTTGTGGTATTGGATATTTCATATGTTATTTTTATTGCTAGGCAATGCTGCAAAAACTACTGTACGTTTAAACAATAATAGCAGTCAAAATAATGGACAACTTGTAAGCGTTGTTACACCTTCTAGCAGTCTGTTAATTGAATCACTTATACAGCAACTATGTGTACTGTTTGAAGGTGACACAGTTCGCAGAAACAAATTATATTTTGGTAATACATTATATAAAATGAAATATAGCAATTTTAAAATGGAAATTCCTTTATTTAAATTCTCATAAAAGATATTGTATATTGTATTATGAAATCTGTAAGATATTTTTTTAGATCTTTAATGCAGAAGAATTCTTCATTTCCATTTTAAATTTCATCACTTATTAAGCTTAAACGAATTTAAGTGATATATTAACATTAATTATTCTCCTTATTTTCAGCTATATGTGATAGACTGCATGAGTTGAAGTTAATTGATAGTTCCTATAATATGATGGAATTTGAAACATTAAGAAGTCAGTATCAATGTGCATTGTATCATTTAGTTACAGTTGCACGTGCAGCAACTGGATGTGAAAATGCACTACAGGTACCCAGGTATAAGATTCAACGAGAAATCATATGGACAAATATTATGTACTATTATAAAAGTGCTATATATATCTTTTTTTTATGTTTATTTTATATAGTTCGTTAACAACAGAATGGTCTCGGTATAACAGAGAGTTTCAAGAAATAAGTTTTATTGCTGCTGGAGGTTTTGGAACTGTTTTTAAAGCCTTACATCGTCTTGATGGTATTGAATATGCCATAAAAAAAATAATAGTACGCTCTGGTCGAGTTAAAAGTATTATGCAGCATCTTGAAGAAGTGAAAACTCTAGCCAAGTTAAATCATACCAATATAGTTTCATACAAAGGTGCTTGGATCGAATCGACACTGCCTTCAACTTTTATACCAAGTTTATTATCACCAAATCATTTTCAAAGCAAATCAGGTTCTTCAAATCACAGAAGAAAAAACATACATAAGTCATATATAAGTCAGTCCTCTGGTACACAGAATCGGTTAAGTCCAAACAGTAATAGTAGTCAAAATTCAAAAGAAAGCAATGAACAAGATACGTTGTTGCATAAAAGTAAAAAGTCAAATTGTACGTTTGGTAAGTGTATTCATATTAAAATAACAAATAAAATTATTCACGGAAATTTAGTATGCGATCAGTGATTATATTGCTGCTATATCAGTTCAGTACATTGAATGTTATTACAGAAGAATTATTTGAAAACAACATCGAAGAAAACATCGAGAAAAATAATTCAAACAGTATATCCTTTAGAAGTGATAGCAAGTATCAAGATAAAAAGACAGCAAGTAATACAAATTACAGTGATGGTACTGATTCGTATGAAGAAACTAGTAGCAATAAAAAATTGTATCCATACATATCTCAAGTGGTCTGTATATCATTTTTATTGCTGTTTTCTTGTGCGATTAAAAAAATATCCAAAAATTCATTTGAAAAATATTGATTTAAAGAACGAACAGTATGCAACATTGTACATTCAAATGGCACTTTGTGAAAAAACTCTTCAACAATGGCTCAACGAAAGGGTAGAGATGACGCCACAAACGATGATTATCGCAATATTAACACAAATTTTGTGTGGCTTAGATTATATACATTCTCGTGGAATTGTGCACCATGACATTAAGGTAATAGAAGAATACAGGATTCGCATTCCAAATAAAATACTTAACAAATTCCTAGTGCAGTGATTATTAAAATGCATAACTTTTTACCCCTATTTTAGCCGAGCAATATATTTATTTCACTGTCAGGTCACCTGCAAATACAATTAGGGGATTTTGGCCTAGCTTGTCCATTACAAAGGGAAAATCATCATTCTATACTTGGTACACATATGTATGCTGCGCCAGAGCAACTACAGGGAAAATGTGACCCTAAAGTACTACATCAGCTTTTTATTTTATTTTTATTTAACATGTTAAGCGCCACGTCAGTCACCGGTGAGAGACACCCGAAATTTTTTACAATCAAATAATTGACAAAAAGAACGAACCAATAATGCTAATAATGTTGGCTATCGAATTGAGAGGTTAAATTTGAAAATTAATCGACTATTTTATCGTGTCTAACTACGTACGTCCGTTTTCACCGTGGCACTCAACGTGTTAATATTAATTTTAAGAAATATTTCGATTTAATGCATATTGTTTCAGAGTGACATATACAGTTTAGGAATAGTACTTCTAGAACTATTAGTATATACCAAAACTCATATGGAAAGGATTGAAGTAATTAATGGTTTAAAACGAGGTCAAATACCAACAACATTGACTGCTACGTATCCTAAATGGGTACGCATTTAAAAATAAAATATTTTATATGCAATCAAAAAAGTACTTAAAAACAAATATTATTAATTTTTGTTTAGGCACACATAGTAAGTCAATTAGTTCAAACAGATCCCCAGAAACGACCGTCAACAAGTCAATTATTACACAATTTAAATGAAGATAAAGACATAACGATAACACAATTGAAAAATGATATTGCTGAAAAAGATGATATAATAAATAACTTACAAAAACGGATATCTTTATTAGAAAGACAAATCGTTAAATATAATATACCGCTAGAAGACACGTAAGCGTTCCTTTTAATTGAACTGAGAAAAGACAAACTATCAGAAGAAGTATTATTTTTTAAATTATGGATAATACATATAAAATTTTAAGAACCTAGCAAAATATAACTATATAAATTTTGAAATAATTATTTAATAGAATTATACATCTATTTAACATATTTATTATATACAAAATTTAATTTAATAATTTAAACATAAATATTGATTTATTTCTATTAAGTTTAAATTAAAATTTGTAATATAGCACTCAATTTTTACTAATAAAATGAAATTTGACAAATTAAACTATGAATATATCATCGCATTAATAATAATACTAATATCTTACTTGCGCATGACCAAAAAGGAAAAAAATATACCCGAACTTTCCTAGAATGTCCAACTGTCTTGAAAGTTGCCCGTTGCCAGTACTGAGTTACAGTTAATTTTTGAGACAACCCGGTACTTACTCTATAAGTTGACGGTATTAGCATTCCAAATGAAAAATAATTGTATAATTACTTCTACGCTTATTTAGTAATAAGAACAATCTGTCTTTAAGCATTCATGGCAAAAAATCAGTTAGTAAATTATATCATTACATCTTATATAGTTCTGAAAATAGTTGAGATATAGATATTATATAACATTGCTTACGAAAATTCTTATTTATTTTTAGAGTAAGATTTTTTCTTAAAAGAAAACAAACTTTAAAAGTTATATATATATAATTAGTGTTGAAGAATAGTATCTAATAATTGTTTAAGCTTCATTCCTGCAGTAATCCTACTGAAGGATTCCTTTGGATTTACACACTGTTCTATTAAATGTTGTATATCTGGATATTCTTTTAACATATTTGCAGGTGTATCATGTAGAAGACCACCAGGTAATAGATTATCATTTGATAATAGCTGTAAAGATTTTTTTGTTAAAAGTAATATTAAAATAAAATGTTCTGCATCAATATGTTTGGTTATTTGTTATAAAACGTTTATATAAATTGTATATTCATATTTGTTATAGAAATAACCAACCTTGCATATTGCATAATAGTTGTGATCGCTAATTTTATGATTACATATTTCAATAGAAGAAAATGCCAAACATTCGGGACAATTGAAATCTTCGGTATTTACATGTAACTCATTCCACTTTGGTGGTCTTTCTAAAAATATTTACTTATGAATAATGTATTCATTAACATGTACATACTACTTTGCGTACTTTCGATTATCCCTTTAATAATTGAAAATAATATTACCTTCAAACATTATATTTTTATCAACGATAATCATATTTTCTAAATCTATGAATTTTACATTATAGCTTAAATCAACTGCTATGTTATCAGCTGATACATCGGTTAAATAAAAGCTGAAATTTTCATTTTTGTAAGTGAACACATGAGCAGCATTTAAAAGGCTAGAAGCTATTTTAACTCTATTTAACCATAGTTCATTGTAATAAGCAGTTAATGGTAATCCAACATATTCTTCAATTATAATTCGTCCACAAGCACCCAAATATTTTGGCACTGGCCAATTTTCAGTTGCAGATAATATCTACATAGAAATAAAAATACTATACTTATAAATTTATTCATTATTAATGAAGCTGGTTATCAATGTATGACACTTTACATTACTTTGTGAATAATTTTTACCGTAACATTATTTATATAACTTAATGTAGCTTTTTTTTTTAAATAATTTTGGGTAATTAGTACTTTAACTTATAATATCTATACCTGTAAAAGTAATGGCTCAGGGTTAAGAGTTGTTAGCATCCAAATATTGATATTCAATATTTTTGGATCGATCTTTTTATTGTTACGGTATATAGGTTGTAAAAGATCACCTAAATGTTGAACACTAGGACAAAGTCTTAAACGACTAAGATGATCTTTAGTAAAATCTAAACTGACCTGCTTCTCTATCAGTTTATAAAAATTAACATCAATTTTATTATCTGCTCTATTTGTACCCATTGTACAGATATGGGAAAAATTTGCATTTTTGCAAAGCATCCGATCGAATTCGTTTAATTCAACCGAATGTGCCAGCTTTTTCAATATAACCTTACTTTCATTAAATGTACCAAAAAATACGTTTTTCACCCCAAAGAAGTAAGAAAATGCGGAATAAAGATCACGAAATGTAAGATCCACTTCATGAATATAATTACATGCGGAAGTACCAAAACATGCTGGACATTTATCTAATTCTGTTAAATGATTTATGTCTGGCTGGAGTGTAATAATTGTAGACCATTTTAAAGATATTAAAATTGTTATAAGAAAAAATAACTCCCATTTCTTGAATTTTAAAATATTATATATGTACGTTAAAATCATGTATTATGTACCGCTTTTGTGTAACTGTATAACTAAATAAATTTCGAGTATGTAGTACATACATGGATCTCTTCTTTGCACTGACTGCTTGATAATTATTTGCGAATCGCGTGTCTTCGCTAGGGAAAATAATGATATAGGGGAAGAAAACCCCGCTATTCGTCATAAGTATAAACTCAGAAGTTACTAGTTATCGTGCGAAGGCGTAGATAGGACAGCACGATAATTAACCTACCCCATCATCCATTTTACCTCTTTACCAAACTTACCAAACAACTCGCTTTGAAATAATAAACCGAATACTCGTCATGTTTAACTAAATACAGGCACTAACCTAGGCTTAATGCGTAACAATTCTTGGTATTTCTAAGACTAAATTGAAAAAATGGATTTCAAAATTCCGTTTCCATATCTATAATAATGTTCAGTAATAACTTTGGTTTAACAATATCAACATTTGAACTTTCCACAATACTTATACGCAGGCATTTAATTTTAATACATTGAAGCTCAAAATTTATAAATCAATTACGTCAGATATATTACATAAGGGTATATAGTGCAGAATAACGTATATAGTATATAGATATGCTTTTCTAAAAATATTTAACCTGACAGTTACAAGTGAATAGTTTATCATAAATTTTATTACAATGAATAAATTCTTAATATAGAATATTACACACTTGCGTGTTTATCAAAAACATTATTTAAAATTAATTGATTAACTGATGTCATATACAACGCCGTGTTACTGCTTACGCATAATGTTGTGTTACTATTTTAGAGTTAATTGGCTTCCCGCCGTCATTTTAGTTTCGGCATGATTGCGAGTCATTTTTAAGGTCTTCGCTGGCGTAGTTTAAAACAAGTTACGTTGAGATTGGTCAAGGTACGACATCGCTCTAGAGTTGATTACTGCCTCGACTCTTGCCCCCACCATATTCTCCTGGCCGTCCTCGAGATTATTAGTTGGTCCAGGCCCCCACCATCTAGAATTCAACCTATTCTGTCTTCGATGTCTCGGAAACCTCGTCGATTTCGTTGCGACCCCGACACTGCCTATGTTTTGACTCACGTAAGTCGTGTTGACCCACGTGCTTCCTCAGGGCTGTATGTCACGACAATAATGCCACGTGGTTCACCAGTATTTACGTGATAACTTCCGTATCAGGCGAACGTTTGTTCAACTTATGTTTTAATAGTTACTAATATCTAATTATTTGATAATTATCAATGATACCTGACACCTGATGTTACAAAGAAAACTTTCGTTTCACGAAAACAGTATTTGTTAAATTTAAAAAGGTAGTATCAAAAAGTATTGCGCAGTATACAGCGGTCGAAATTGTAAACGGTAATCTTATCTGTATTTATACTACATTGATGTATTTTATGCTTTGAATGTACTTTAAAATTAATGTTGATTAATATATTATCTAATACTTTAGCGCATCTATTGCTGTGTACTTTTATTTATCATAGAAATGCGAATATCTACCGATTTTATCACAATTGGAATATTTGAAATGTACGTATAAGTAATGTAATCAGAATTACCGAAATGTATCTTGAAAATACTGTTTAGTGTTGATTTTAATAAAAAATAAATGATTTTTCTATTCTGTTAGTTTTTCTCATTTCCAAGGGCATTAGTTTCTAGGATAATCAATAACAATATTACAATTTATAATCTATGTTACGAAGTTCTTACATTAATTTTTAACTTACTCTTACCCTAATTTCCTAAGCTGATACTTATTCTAATTCTATCATCCTATAGTCGCTATATCTTTCGCTACAATCTGTAATACAACATATTAAGATTAAATTTCAGTAAATATATTAATATGAAAGATGTACATATGTATATTTTATATTAAACTCTTAAGAAGATGCGCTCAATGATATCGAAACTCTTAGAACCACGTACTGCGATTTGCTTTGGGTTTTTGTTTCAATATATTACATTGAGGAGAATGGCACTTTGCTAAAAGTTTCTCCACGCGGCCCTGGCCGAATCTTCAGGTCCTTATCTCCCCCAAAATTGCTGTTTCGGCGATCGGATTTCGTGTACTTTAGCTTCTGAAGGATTTTACGACCTCACTAGATCGTGGCAAGGACTATACTACTATAAGAACAGTAAGAAGTGCGTATCATAGCCGACGTTCTTACTGCCGCACGCGGCGTCCAATGCCCTGTCTAGAGGCAGCCGTTGTGGTTTCTCCCTAGCACACGTGCACCGCGCACAGTGGGTCATTGATCTCCTCTGTTCGAAAGTAATATCGTTACCGCTCGCAACACTTGTCTCGGGCATGACCACGATGAAATCGAATAAAATTCGGCCATTCCCAAATGAATTATATCCTACAATATGTATAATGCATTTATTCTAAGTATTTTAATATCGCAATTTGACATATCAACCTGTGTTTTTGTTGAATGAGAATATACTGTATTCGGATTATGTGCTTTTCAGTCGTAGCAGATTGACCAATGTATCCACGTCGAATTGTACCTTCTGATCCCCGACATTATATTATGTAAATACGCACATGTAAAATACATAGCATCAGAATGAGAACATACATACTTTACAGCAACTTTGTTGTAAAAAATTAAATACAAAATTACCTTTAAATACTACTCGTTTAACACGTTGATTTATAATCATTGTATAAACATTCCAGTCGAATGCATGTAAAATTCTCGTTAAAAGGTTAAATTTGACGTAAGGTGACGAAAACGTAAAAGATTAATAAAAAAAAAAAAAAATACACTGAAGTTCAATTTATGTATTTAATCACTGATAATAAATCCGTGATTAACGAAGCTTACTGTAATGTATCGTGGCGTCACATATGCGTGTGTAGATTGTGAATGCGTCGCTATAGATCGAAGACATTTCATGTCTTTGTCTGGGGGCGATCTTTGTCGCGCTTGTATCGCGGGGTCAGCCGAAACCACGACGACTGCCTCCACGTGCTGCTAAAAGCACTTACTCGCCCTAAATTGTAGGTCGCCGCCGTTGTCACGGCGGTGGGGATAATCGAAGCGGTGGGGCAGGGTCGAGCGTAGCACTTCGGTCATGATCGATGATTTCCGTCGCCGTTCGGCACGGCCAGGCGGTAAACATTGCACAGTACGATTGGCCGAGTCCTGAGGCGGGTCCTTTGGTTTTCGAGTTCGAGTTTTTCCTCGGCATTCAGTTGTGAGAAGTGACAAACGAAAGGGACATGCATTAACGGAAACGTGCGTGTTCGATTCTATTCATGATTTGATTTTTCGAATTATTTCGTCAATTCGTCATTTTCCAAAGGATGCTGAGACGGAACGTGGAATTTGGTGGCTGTGCTAGGGTCTAAATAAGAACCTCACAGGTGGGTCATTTTTAAATTTCTACATCGTATATACGAATGGGTTAATAATTTAAATTTCTTCGGAGGCTTATTAAAATTGATAATTCGTGAATGAATTGATATTGTTTTTTTTAATTTTTCAAATTTATTGCATATGTACAAATTTTATAAAAAATATAAAATCATAAAAGCAATAACTTGGAAAACGTATCTTAAATTCGAAGTGTACTTTAATTTTTCGAAAATAATAGATTTACCTGTTCTTTTCTTCTAAAACAATTGAAAAATGCATTGAAATCAATAATTTCTATCGAACTGAATATTTTTTTGAAAAAAAAAAAAGACATTAGAGAAAGTTTTCAGGAAAGGGGAAAAATTTTGGAATTAATGACATTGATATCAATAGCTTTCTCCTTGGCCACGAACTTCAGTCGCGCTGGCAGCGTCGTTTTTCGCGATCGATTCAGTTTTCATGTTAAAACAAAGTAGAAAAAAAAAAGAAAAACATTTATTCTGAAGGAGAAAAATTGCAATAGAACCTCTTAGGAGAAACGAAACGTACTGGCAGCCCGTGATGTAATTCAACGTCCTTACTGCGCGGCGCGTTGCACGAGGTCGGTGATCGCTATAAAAAAATGCGGCGAGTACACGTGGAGGCAGCAGTAGACGGTTTCTACCGCTCCGCAGTATTGCACTGCCGCCGACCACGACGACTGCCTCACAGAAGGCGACGCGCGTGCAGATTTAACCCAGCCTTAACCTATACTGAATATTACGACCTCGTAGGAGCATACAAATAACGTTGGACTTCCTTAATAAGTTTGCTATTTGATTGAACATCTTTTGCAATCAGGATTTTTTTTATTTGTTTTGTTAACTTTAAATACTTTAAATAAATTCAAATACGATCCATTATAAAGGCTAGTTATACTATGCAGAATATTCTAGAAAGAGTCTGCAATTTGAAGATTCATAACTATTTTGCAACATGTGATTTTGTTTAAAAAATACAATTTATTCAAAAAGGTATTCGATCACTTCTTAAAACGAAGTAATGTTTTTTAAATTGAACCAAACGATTTGAGCTTTTTGCGTAGCTAGACGTTCAAATAAAGAAGTTGTAAAAAAGTGAGCTTCATTATTTTCTTTGGGAGTTCGATCATTTCCAGTATATCTAAATAAAAAAGTTATACTGTTTTAAATGGTGGCCGAATACTTTTCTGAGTAACTGTACAATCAATTCAGAATTAGGAATTTTTTACGTCGGGCTGTGTGTGATTCAAATAGCAGACGGTTGAGGGGACAACGGACGTCATGTTGTCCGAGGCCCGCACTCACACGGGCTACGTATTGAGACGCGCACCATACACGCACATACAACAGATACCCATTTTCCAATATCTTATATCCGGAAAACAAAACGGTAAAGATTTTTTCGACGTTTTTCAACACAGAGAATGTACAATTTTTATCTAATTTTGTTACTATTTGTGCAGATAATTCTTATAGGATACTTTACATATTTATTTAATTCTGTTACCATCTTTTAGAAAATGTACTAATTAAAACTTATTTTCGCGCATATTTTTAAAAAATACATATTACAATTTAATTGAAAAAATAACAGCATTGTCAAGCGATAATGAACCAGTTGTATAATTAACAATGTTTAAAGATACAAAATGCTTTTATAAAGCTATCATGTACACGTAAAAAGATATTAAAAAGAACACTTTCTTATCGTGTAAATTTCTCATTTTTAATAAAATTTTAAGTTTAATGATGGAGCAAAATAATTTTCCCAACTATTATCGAATAATAATTTCCTTTTCAAAGAAGTAAAGAAATTTGAAATGTGGCAAGTTAGTGAGTTAGTAGTAGTGGTTTATCATAAACCCGGTAGAATTGGGGACGGGTAGATGTTGCAGGATGTGTGCGCGTGCGTGTTCACACAGGGCGTCGTACGATTCGTGGGCGTACTTTTTTTTTTTTACTTTAAAAAGGGCAAATGATAGAACATCGCGTCCAGACTGGCGCGTGATCCAAGCGTCTATCTTTCTATCTACTTGATTATGAAGATTATTATGAAAATAGTCTTTTAAAGTATATATAAAGATAAATCTTTTGTTACTGAATCGGTCGTTTAAACGTTATACTTTAACGTCTAAAATAGAAATTGTTGATTACAATATTTAAGATATTATCAGATCAGTATTAATTTTGATTTCAAAAATGAAAATTACTTCTCTTTTTTAGATTTGTACCTCCCAAGCGAAGAATGATAGGTTTCCATCAAATGGAACAGATCTCAACGGCCACAACGATGTCGGTTTGCAACGAAATATCAACTGTGGAACCAGTGAATCCAGTGAAAAGCCTCGTGTGCAGTCCGGACTTAAGTGTATTCACATCGCCAACATGCGGTAGCAAAATTCTGCCGGCAAATGTTGAAGAAAAGACTTATCAGTGTTTGCTGTGTCAAAAAATCTTTGACCAGAAGAGTTTGTACCAGAGCCACCTGCGCTCTCACGGTAAAGAAGGCGAGGATCCTTACCGATGTAACATTTGCGGGAAAACTTTCGCGGTACCCGCACGATTGACCAGACATTACCGTACGCACACTGGCGAAAAACCGTATCAATGTGAATATTGCAGTAAATCTTTTTCCGTGAAAGAAAATTTAAGCGTGCATCGTCGTATTCATACGAAGGAACGACCTTACAAATGTGATGTGTGCGAGCGTGCATTCGAACATAGTGGTAAACTGCATCGGCATATGCGAATTCATACTGGCGAACGGCCGCACAAGTGTACAGTTTGCTCAAAAACATTTATCCAAAGTGGTCAACTGGTTATCCATATGCGCACACATACTGGGGAAAAACCTTATGTTTGTAAAGCCTGTGGCAAGAGATTTACCTGCTCAAAGCAATTGAAGGTGCATACGCGTACGCACACCGGAGAAAAGCCGTATACCTGCGATATATGCGGCAAATCTTTTGGTTACAATCACGTATTGAAGCTGCACCAGGTTATTTGCTATTTATTTACTAAAAATAATAGAATTTTATACAGTACCAATTGTTGTATTTGAAAGAATAGTGCGATGGAGATTCTAAACGAATTACATCTATATATGCGAGCAGGGTCGCTGCCTGTACAGTGTCGAGCATCGTAAGCTTCCCTAGGGAAAATGGCGTCGTGACAAATGGCCCGTAATACTAGAGAGTTACTCTTTCAAGTAATGGTTTTTTGACATAAATTCAGTTGTATTTGAGTGCGAAAATGTGTAACTTACACTAAGCATAATGTGATGATTTTAGTATTGTAGCGCGTGATAGGGTATTTTTTCCTACAGTACCGTTTTCCTTAGGGGATCCTATCGTATACTGTACAAGTGATTCATCGCACGAGATACGTACATTTTTGATTTGCAAGTGATATCATTATCCTGTATTACGTTATAAGAAATAATTGATATAACAATATTCATACAGTATTCCACTTATACATTTCAATTATTTTTGTCATTGCAGAAACGTTTATTCTTTTAATTATTTTTATTGATCTCCAAAAGAGAAGGGAAACGGATAGCTTTTTAAAATTTGCACAAAGGTTGTTCATTAGGATGGAGTAAAAAATTTTGCGCGATGAAATTCTAATTAATTAGAAATCATTACCTGTGGGTAGTAGTAGTACATTCGTGTTAATTGGATATTTAAATCAGTTAATGTCCTCTGCCTTTAGACTTTGATTGAAGTTTTGATATTGTCGATTTTAGTGTTTTTTTTTTTTTTTTTTCACATAAAATTACTGAGGAAGGTAAGGATACGAAGGGAAAGTATTTTAGTCGTTCTCTTCGGAGCTTTACGAAGCAGGGGGAATTATTTAGAGAGCTTAGGCGTTCTTAATTCTTAAACACAAAGAGTCCATTGTGTTTTAAAGTAAGTCCTTTATCAATATAAAGGAGGCGAAAAGTTGTACGGATATGTATCTGTTTACTTGAAAAGATCTATATCTATTGATGGTCGAAGACAACGATTTTCCATTATTAGAATTTCGTCGTACAAAATTTCTTTTTCTCATTCCATTCTACTAATCATACGTTCACACACCCGGTGGCCCTGATTATGAAAATAAAGATTTTAGAAAATAGCCAAGGCATGATAAATAAAAATTAGCAATTAACGGATTATAATTATTTTTGTTGTAGAATTGATGCTGTATATATGTATATTATACCTCCATCTTCACTACTTTTTCTATTTTCATTTAGATTTAATATTTTTTTTAATAGTATGTGAAAGAAAATTCTAAATCATCGGAATTTCTAAAAGCGTTGTTCACATATAATTGATTGTTATTTAATTTAGATTATATAAATTTTATTCTATTTAAAACATAGATGTATTTTTGTTATGACGTTGAACTTGAATAACAATAATCTACTTAACATTTCAGGTTGCCCACTATGGTGAAAAGGTTTACAAGTGTACATCCTGTGACGAGACATTTGGTTCAAAGAAAACGGTGGAAATGCATATTAAAACCCACACAGAATTATCTGTTAACGGTTCTCCTCGAAACTCCCCAATTGAACCGGAGATTGAGATCTCTCAGTCGAACAGTGTAAACACTGCCAGTGATAAGGAGAATCAAAGGACTGAAGAATCAAGTGATGACGTTATTACTTACGACACTCCACACGAATTCCCATATTACATGTATTCCAGGGAACAGTATTCACAGCCACTTCTGGTGGCAGGTGAAGACAGATCCTTCCAGTCGCCATCTGTCGCCCCTGTCGAACAGCCTCATTTGTTTTTGTATCCGGAAGTTTCTCCAACCTATCCCAATTTTGGAATTCAGAATAACGATTTCGTTAACGACTGTTCGTCGCTTCTGAATTTACCAGGAAACGATGCTCGTAGAAGAGTGGAGGCCGCGCTTGAAGCAGTCGAGGAAGAACGACAAAGAGAATACGGAATTAGGGTCGAAAGAGAACCAATCTTAACTCCTCCGAGTAGCAATCCAGTGAGTCCTGTACCTTCACCGGATCCTCTGGATTTGGCGATTCCTGTACGAGAAACATTGATTCTTCCGCCGAGGAAGCGGTGTAAAAAGATTTTGGAATCGATGGAAAGTGAGAGGAGTAGCTTCATTGCCTCGCAGCGGCAAAACTCTGTTATACAGTTTGCAAAAGCTTCATAGTAAAGAAGTTGAAAAAATAAAAAATAAAAATTGCTGAAGAAACAGTAATATTTTGATATACGGAGACATGTATTCTGAATTAAATGATAAATGCGAAGGACCTAACATACGCGTTTAGGGTAGTGATGGGCTCAGGGAACTCAAACGATTAGTATTAAGATTTATTGAGAAGTTTTGTTTCAATGAATTTGGAACTTTTAAACGTAAAAAATAGAAATGCTTCGTACAGACAATAGTTTTACTATAATAGACATTTTATTTCAATACTGCTACTATTGTTACTGTCTAAGATTCTTAAAATAATATCTGAATAATACAAAACCTAAAAGGAATAAGAATCAAATGCCCATCACTAACTAATAAGAAAGTTTCGTTCCACGTAAACAACAGAATTGCACTGTCATGAAGTTACACTGTGAAGTGTTACGATCTGAATTAGTTTCATTGCCAAACTCGTTTTTCTTTTTATCATCTTTGAAATCTGACTTTCTTCAAACTTCCAAATATTTGAGAATGAAGCACAGCAAACATAGAAACACCGTGTATCATGTTCATATTAATACACTATTTACTTTAAGCATAAATAATTAACAAAGAATATTTCATTTAAGTAAACAAACTGACAATAATTTCTTGTATTTTCAAATGACGAAAGTTTGAAGAAAATCAAACAATTGTATCGAAGGATTTCCTCTGTAAGCCTTAAGCAAATCGATGGAGCAACGTCCATAATTTTACTGTTATGAGAAAATAATCCAAAACATTTTACAGTCCAGTAAGTAATAAGATAGTGGCCTCGTTATTTCGCGAATTCGACTGATTCTGAAAATTGTTTACACGTGCCTCAGGGTGAATATTGTAACATACTTGCAAGGAACATTCGATAATTGATTTATGCCGATTTGTATCTAATTGTGTACAGTTAATTTTTGGACCAATTTAAGAAGTTTGTATTTTAAAAGAAATATTCTTAAGTAGGTCCAATAAGCAATAGTACAAAATTATATAAAAATCGACGTGGATGATTCATTGAATGTCTCCTGTTAGAGCTCGCCAGCAATCAAACCTTTTTCCTCTCTTTTAAATAATGTCCGCTTAGTGGTTGCAGCTTTGATTCCGAATCGTTACTACTATCTGGGTAATCGTTCCAAGAAATATTCAGTCTTTGTCCCTCTCTAATTTGGTTTTCTGTGAACATGTTGCAGACGTAGCGACATACTGAAATAGAATAAGATATGATAAGCTTTGTTTGACCAATTTCAGAAACTGACGCGACAACTAAGCGGACAAAATCTACCACCGTTACTTAGGTATTATTGTACCTAAAAATCATACGAAAGTGTCAGTTATAAACGTGATATAACAAGTGATACAATTTTAATCCTTTGCCGATAACGGGCGGATATATTCCCCCAAACAGAATCGTCACAGTAACTCATAAATTTGTATATACGTTCGATGAATATTGTGCTGTATTCTTGAGATTTATAAGGAAGGTATTACCTGTTTTGCGTTAAATTAATCATATTTTCTGTATACATTGTGTCAAGCTTAGAAGTGCTTCGTCCGCAAAGGGTTAAACTATATAACAATTAAAATTAACAGACCCAAAGATCATTGAATTTTCAATTGGAGAAAGAATTAAGTCTAATATAAACGAATCTTTGGGCTTGTATTATTGAAAAAGACATTGTTTTCCTCGATATTTAGCTGGCGTGCTCTGTGTAATTTTTTCGTATTTCATGTTATATTATATATATACATATATGTTAGATACGTGTGTGTGCGTGTGCATGTATGTATGTTAATATAAAATTACACTATGGATTAATGTAAAAATAACGAAGATCGCGAGTCACTGTGGCGGAAGAAGATTTTAGAATGCTTAAAGTTCTTTGAAAAAAAAAAAAAATGATTTCAATCGAAATAGGAAGAATGTAACTAAATACATTCGTAGTCGTGCATTACAATTCTAAACAAATTCATTTTTCTTTGTACTGTTCAGAAAAAGTACAAAAGCTAAAGTTTCGCGAAATTTTAGATAAATCTGAAAAGATTTCAAACGAATAATCGACCGTGTCGATTCTCTCGAAGATTATGCCACTGTTAATCGAAAGTGAATCGCTTTTTACAATTAATTTATTTTCTCCTCTTTAAGAATTAAATTTCGATGTTGTGCATGTTTTGTACGTGGTAAGATTTTCTGATTATGTCGAATATTTATGCAAAAGTCAAAGATCCCAATTTCTTGCCATAATTATAGCAAGGCTGACGACAGTCTAAAGAGAAACGTTTCTTCTTTTTTGGCACAATAAACTTTCAACGATATTATAATACGAATAAAGAGGGATATTGAAGTACGTAATTGCTCAATTTCGTCGTCGCTAGATTTCTGTTTATTTAAACAAATGTTACTGTTATTTTACGGACAACGAATAAGAATATCAAAAAGCTTGTACATTGAATTCATTGCTTGATTAGTCTCTTTGGTTTTACAAGGAATATTTTAAAAGAATCCGGCGCGACGAAATTTGAGTTTATAATTTTGGAATTTTTCGATGCATAAAATTTCATACCGATCGCGTTAAGGCTTCTCCTTGCGTACATTATTGTTCAACGATAATTTTATATTTTAAATACCAGACTCGTTTTAAAAACAAAGATCCTTTGTAAAAGAAGCCTTAACTTTTTTATTGAACCTTCGAGATTCAGATATTATGATTATGGCAACACATTAAACTTCAAGTACAAAAACGTTGAGTCGAGTCTGCGATTCATAATCTTAGAAGAAGGTAAAGAAAAATTGTAATATTACATATATTTAATTGCTGATGAGTAGTATTGATCACCTTGAGAGGCTCGGTTTTAGTGGATCTTACTGGAGTAAATGGTTACAGTTTCTAGCACGAAAGCGGAATCGTTAGGACGGAAAGTACCAAACATTGATACATCTCTGTGATAAAAACTCCATAATGCCAGAATATTGAGGGGAGCTATGCTCACTGCCAGTAAAAGTATGCATGTGCAAGGTATACATGCAAATTTAATATTAAATATTAAATTGTATCGTCACAATTCATCACTTTGAAGCCACCCATATTAACAGACTGGCATCACTCCAGTACGACATCCAAAGTGTTTTATAAACTGAGAGCTAAAGTTAGTGGAAGATTCCATGAAATATATCCAATAGAAAATAATCATTATTTAAATATTATCGAAATGTTAAGATATTAATATTATCTAGTATGTTTATAAAAAATTGCATAATTGATTTTAATATTAAGCGCATAGTAATAAAACATAATGTAGCCTTTAAAATATTCAGATCGTACAAAATTGTATAGTACTTAAGATTTTTGTTCTTTTTCTCTTGTTCAAGATCTAACTTTTAATTTGACAAACGTTGGAATCTGCTGCTAACATTTGATCTGCGGTTTATAGAACAGATCGCGTATACACTGACAATGAGCCATGTTCATATACATATACAGGATGGACTAGAAATTGTAGTACAATCGGAAAGAGGATTCTTTTGCGTGAACAGATAAGACTATTCGTCCCAGGCTTCGTTTCGTTCAATCGTTTCCGATTATACTACGACTTTCGAACTATCCTGTATATCAATTAGTAATGTAATATTTATATAAAAATCCACATATATTATGTTTTCTCTTCTTTTTTACAAATGTAATTTGGCACGTGGCCTATTTCTATTTGTTGAGCACTTAGGATGTTTTAGGCGATTTTTTTTTCTTATTTTTTTTTTTTGTTACGCGTGAATGATATTTTCGTTAATTGTGTGTCACACGTACTATTAAATTTATGTGCAATCGTATGTTTAAGTTTCCGGGATGCCTGGCTGTCCTCTTTTTCTTTTTTCTTGTTTTATTAGTTTCTCCGCAAAAGTTTACTTTTGATTGATTGAATACTCGAGTATTTGTTAGAAATTTTAATAATTGTTATGTATAGAATTCGAAATGCTTAAAATTTTGAGTCGTCGAGCATAGGTCACGTGGTAGTGTGTAAAAAAAAAAAATAATAATAATAATGCAGATGCGAATTGTTAAGTATTATAATAATAGCGATAAGTAGATTGAAAAGCGCGGGGACAAGTCTAGTGTAATATTGTAATTATCTGTTATTACTTATTACCTTTAAGGTATATACATGCCAAATGGGACGTATTTTGCCCCATTATTGTCGGCATGTGGAACTGATTACATATAAACGAAAAAAGGTAAAAAAAACGTCATTTTTGTAGTTATTTCAACAAAGATAAACAAATTTTTGTAAGAGTGCAAAGAAGGACGAAGATATTTTCTCGTTCTGCGCACGCACAATTTGGTGGATATAGTAACTATAGTAACATCACAATCAATCACCGTACAAGTTATACAGCAATCATTGCGTGTAAAATTGCCTGTAATCATTTTCATTTCAATTCAATTTTATCACGGAAACAACATTATGCTCTTTTTGCATTAACAAGTATATCCTTGTTTTATTCCGCCAAACTGCGTATAAATAGTTTAATAGTCAGTTTCCAGCAGGAAATATATTTATTTATTTAATATATTCTTATATCTATAATTTATACAGGGTGTGCCGTAATTAGTGTAGGAGTCGGAAATGGGGAATAGCTGAGACGATTCTGAATAACAATTTCCTTTGCAAAAATGTCGGATGGGGCTTCGTTTTCGAATTATTAACCAAAAACACTCAGCCGTGATTCGTTCTAGTCCGACGTCCCGGCTCGAGGTTACCCTATCACGGCTGAGCGCGGGCTCTACTCACGCTCTGATTGGTCAGTGTTTTTCGTTAATAATTCAAAAACGAAGCCACATCCGACAGTTTTACAAAGGAAATTGTTGTTCAGAATCGTCTCAGCTACCTCTCATTTCCGGCTCCTACACTAGTTACGAGACACCGTGTATACATACTTATATGTACTTTTTGTCGAACGTCGGAACAAACTGTCGTCTGCTCACTGTATTAACTCTCAACCCTTAAACGACGGACTATGGATAGAGCTAACGATTTCAATCGAATATCGGACTATTTTTTGTTTTCATTGCTGCAATTTAAAAACATCACTTTATTAATTACGAAATACGTTTCCTGAGTCTGGGTCATGATGGACCCAGCTTCGTCGTTCGATGGTTAAGGTGCGTATTCACCGGCGAACCGTTTGCGAACATAAGGATTCTTTTCGTGAACAGTGCTCGTAACAAGATAACGAACAAACTTTCGGAACAGTTCCTGAACTATGTAAATGTTCTACTACACCAGAGTACACTATTTTCTTGAACAATCTGCTCGTTCCTTTCAATATACTCGTTAAAAATACAAGTTTTAAACAATTAAGATCAAAAAGTTTAAGACATCGATAAGATTAATATAAAGTGAATAGAAAATGACGAGTGTGCAAAATTAATTATTTTCACACTCGTACAATTTCTCTTTCTCTATGGTTTTGTTTCTTTCGTTCTGCCCCAGATAACCTCTACATACATTTTCTAAACTGTAAATAACCACGCATTCTTCATTCACACGAAATTATGTACTCAGTTCAAAATTGAAAAGTTCTATCATTCGCACTAATAATAAACTTCGATGATAATGCAACTGTGTATGTGACTTTTCCTTCAATCTTTTCTGCTCCAGATACTATACTGCTTGCTTTCATGGTTTACCCCAGGTTTGCTATCTGGGGATGGTGTTATTAGGGGTACAACACCCCTTTCTTGTCCAAGAGGATTTACATCGGTTTATGAATACTATTTTTTTCTTTTTCTTATCAAACTTTTTCATTTTTCCTTTTACCAATATACTTTTTCATTTTGTTCCCCTTTTAGTCGCCTTTTACGACAAGCAGAGGCTACTGTGGGTGTATTCTGCTCCCCTCCCCACAGGGAGAATACTATATATTGTTCACGTATATGTAAACAGTTGTTTTTTTTATTTGGTTTTCCATGATAAATCTGCAGTTTCTGAGATGAATTTGGACATTATCATTAATGCGTAAAATATCTTATAATAAAATATTTTACAGTATTAATAATAATTTTAAACCCTTGATTCAAAAATATTCATTTTTGAAGTGCAAACATTTGTAGAAAAGTAATCTAAAAACTCCAAGAATTGAACGATGTTTCTTCATTTTGAATTATCCCGCGCATTAACAAAAATGATACCGCCGATGCTATCCAGTGGAGAGTGACGGAACTAACAATACAAAAAATGCGGTTTTGGAGAAAACAAACGATTTTTGTAGAATGTTCCCACACTTGGCTAATGAAAATAAAAAAAAATAGCGTTCCCCGGACAAAGAAACACTATCGCCATTTAGCGGTGACACCCCTGAACTAAACATATGCATTTACCTTTGCATATGCACATTGGTTATTCGACAAACGAGCTTCTAATCAAGCCCAACATCCATGTTAATCATCAATTCGCTCATACTAAAAGAAATTCAATCGCTGTCAAGTATAAATGTATTCTCCCGTAAACCTGTCATATTGCGTAGTAATTCCCTAGCATTATAATGATGGGGATATCTTCCCCTACGGTACCATTTTCTCTAGGGAAATCTATGGTATTTGACACTACTTGTTTTAGCGCATCTCAGCTGTGTTCAGAACGCTGCTTGCCAGCTTGAAGAGCTTCTCTACCGTTTGCTTTTCACTTCGTGGTTACGTACCCGGTGAACAGAAATTTACGAATAAGAGAAAATAACGATCATGTGGACACTGTACAAAATGAAAGATCACTAAATATGCATCGCTTGGCGTCAAAAACGTCACAAAAGCGCTTGCGTGTTACTCTTGGATACAAAGTTTGCTAAAACCCAATCCAAACTAACATGCGCAGAATGAACAAAAACTCGTCCTCGTGACGGAAACTATACCAATGCATCTACGGTGTAGTTTCATGGGTCTATCTTATACGATGTAAGACGTTCATGTTCAATGGAGTACGGTTGTCCGATTGACTATTAGAAGCGTCATTGAAAACGTCGTTTTGATTAAAATATTTATGTGTTAATAAACTTTCCAAAAGACGCAGCTTATTTGCTAAACTTCTAGCTACATACAAAACACATTTATTAAGTAAGTAACTTCGTGGAGCTTACAGATCATGAAACGCCCGCGCGTTTCTCGAGTAACCACAAATTACACTTGGATATGCTTTTAATAATATTTAGTAAATATTTATCAAAAGTAATGATCCGAATTAGTTATTTTCAATTAAATATCGTTTATTGTCCCGTTGCGTGTTGTAAAACTTTGATCTATATATTTGAACCAATTGTTCTATATTCGTGTAATAGCTTAATAATTGGTAAAACAATTCAAATGATCATTAGAAGTATATACTAAGTGTGCTATTTTAATCTTTTATCTTTTCTGACGCGAAATATTTGTATTGCTTTAGATTTATTGTATCAGTTATCTTATAAACATTAATTATTTTGAATATATATTAAAAAGAGAAAATATACTTGTATTAGATTACTAAAAATTTTCATGAAGTATAGCAAGAATAGATTTATATGAGAATTATTAGGAAATTAAGATAGCATAATAGATAACAGACGTATAAGATATATGTTGCATTTAATTTATTTTAGGCCCAATTACGAAAAGTGTTTATATATTCTACATTCTAGTTAAAGTATTTTAAAACCAATATTGTAGGATCAAAAGGCAGTGTATAAATTAGAGATGACGTATTAGATTTGAAATACTTTCAACGTATTAAATAACGCAATTATTAAAACATTTAAAAAGGAAATTGATATAATATAAAGGATTTGTTAAAATTTGAACAAAATTCATATTTGTTCATTGAAAATGATTTTACAATGATTTGAATTAGCAAAAAATTATGATCATGTCATTCTAAATGGGGGAATTTGTCTTCAAATATAAAATTCTGTTATCACATTTATATAGTTATAGTTCTAAATTAAATTTTCAGCGATACCTTTCATGTTTCAGTAATGAGGCGTAAAAGTGAAAGGAACAAAGTAAAAACAGAAATTCCTGAACAGGAAGTCGAAAAGCCAACCAGAAAATCAACACGTAGACGTGCAAAACGGACACCTTCAACATCGCCAGAACAGGAAAAGAATGAAACGGTAAAAAGTGTTGATAGCAAAGAAACAGAGAAGAAGTCGGTACCAATTCAGAAAAAAGAATTAGAACAAATAGTAGAAGAACACGATGAAAAAGTTGTATCTACCGAGGTGGATAGCAAAGCTACAGTTCAGGAAGAAGAGGACAATACTGATGGATCTGTTTGGAAAGTATCAAGAGCTGATGCATCACCTGGCGAGATACAGAAGCTGAAGTTATGCAGACAACTTAATATGTCAGAAGGATCATCCGATAGTTCTTTAAGTAGGAAAAAATCGAACAAGTGGCAGGAAAGTGGTGAGGGAGTTGCAGAGGAGGCTGACTCGGCAGACAAGCAACTGGTTTCTTGCACAAGAACGCTCAGTAGCAATGAACAGCCGAACGATCCCTCCTCTTCATACCCAGGTCAGGACTCCAATGAAGAGGTAAGTGATAGCAAGGAGATCCTGCCTGAAACCACTTCAGCCAACTTGTCTGACGATAAACCAAACATAGATCAGCAAGGTGAATCAAACGAGGCAAATATCTCCAACGAAAACGCTGATAGCGAACCCGTTAAGTTGAGTAGCACAACCATGTTAGCTCCTAGTTCAAATGGTAATCGCTCATCCGAGGAAACAAATGTTATACCGGAGGAAGAAAAGTCTGTGGAAGATGTCGGTGAAAAATCAACAGAAGCATTTGGTAAAGAACCTAGTATTGAAAATACTAAACGGGGGACCAGCAGTGATGAGGACGATGACGAAAAGGGAAAAGCCCGTGAAATAAATTCGTCGTCCGAATCGAATGATGACGTTCATACTAAAAGTAATAGAACCAGTGGCAGAATACAATGTGCCAGTCGCAGAAAACATCGAACCAAATATAGAGATTCATCAAATTCTGATACACCAGATTCAGAAGATGAACCTCCTGTTAAAAGAGATCTTGAAAGTGATACTTACATGCAAGAAGAAAAGATAAATACAGAAGATTTGTATAAACAGAAAGATAATTCTGAGTCACCAAAAACAAAAGATAATTTGTTAAATAATGTGAATATCGAAGTAGAACATCCTGAAGGAACTAAACCAAAATTGGATAATCTCAATGATAATTCAGTATCAGCTGCGGCACAGTCTACAGCTTATAAACCTGTAAAAGTGAACTTGAAGAGATCATTGTGAGTACAAATTAATAATTCGTTAAATCGTATAATGATTTAGTGGATAGTTAATTTGTAAAATTTTGTTTTAGCTCTTCAAGAATGTTGACAGAGAAGAATGAGGTTAAAAGGGATGATAATAATACAAACGTAAATAATGAAACCACTATTTCAAACAAGGTTTGTTATCTTTCTCATCGTTAAGTTATCTAATACTATATATAATATTATTAAATGATTATCCATTAAATGATTTTTAAAAGTTGGGATAATAAAAATGACATAAAAAACGTGATGTATATTTCACAGGAAAATCAGGATACCACCGAACAAGATTCGAAATGTGTTCCGAGAAAACGTCGGTGGGGCACTGCATTATCCACCGACACCGCACCTTCATTTTCAATTTCTACGGATTCACTTAAAGTAATACTTTCATTTCTAACTCGTAAAACTTGTTTCATTTAAAATAAATATGTTCTTCCATTGCTTGATAATTTTTAAACTTTTACAAACGTGTATATTTTACATTGTAGGCATTAGTGCCAGGGGCGAAACCGTTATCCATAAACGAAGTTCGCCTTTCAAAAGACGATGATGAGGACAGAGATCGTTATCGGGTCACCGAAAAATGGCACAATTCTAACGAAGGAGCGAACGATAATAAGTCCGATGACGAAAATCTGGTGCAAAAGAATGGCGGAGCAAAGAAAGGGGATGCAAAAATAGACAATCACATAGGTATATAAATATGTAATACAATATTACTTTGCATTAAGTCACGATATTTGCAATCTCGGAGGCAAGGAAAATTAATTTTGGGAAAGAAAACGTTGCACTTCGTTGAAATACTTTTGTGTTTATTTGAAATTCTTATGATTTGTAGCAGCGAGGCGTAAAATATCGATTGTCAAAGAAACACCACATGTGAAATCACCGAGTCCGCCTGCTGCAAAGCCGACGAATATTCTTTTGATCAAAAACTTGGTTCGTCCTTTTACTTTAAATCAAATAAAAGAGCTCCTCTCACGTACTGGCACAATCGTCGAAAATGGATTTTGGATGGATAGAATTAAGTCAAAGTGTTTTGTAGAGGTATGTATGTATATATCGTACATTTTAGCTTTAACATTTTAAGGCTCAGATGTATAATTGTTTTTGTAAATATTATATCTAGGTCTAACTTCTCCATATCAGTGTCTGATTCTATAGCAATGTTAGAGAAATTATAATTTCAATCAAATTATTTTAGTATGCTAACGAGGACCAAGCGTTTGAAACGAGACAAGCGTTGCACGGTATATCGTGGCCTGTTTCAAATCCGAAGAGGCTGCACGTTGAGTATGCCACCAAAGATGATATGGAACTGGCGCGAGAATTGTCAAAAGATCAGTCCATTCCAAGGAAAACAGAGCCTCTTATTGCGTCTGATTCGTGGCAACAGGATTGGAATCGTGAGGAAAGATCAAATACAAAGGTACAGATTTTAATTAATATTTTATAATAAATAATCGAAAATGTGCTAGATGACGCGGTGAGTTGTAAAATGAGAAATTGTATAGGTAAAAATACATCACGAATATTCGAATTGAAAAAAATTGATTGATATAAAATTCAAGTAACGTTTATAATACGTTAGGTGATGGTAGTTCGAGAGTGGGATCTGGGTAAAGAAGATGGTCAGCAACACATGAAGGAGAAGGAACGTGAAAAGAAGGATCACGATAAGAAGAGGCGACAGAGGAGTCGAAGCCCTGCGGTAGAAGCTCATCTTCCAGCTCCAGCTCGTAAATTTAAAAAAAAAGAGGATGAACCACCACCAGCTAAGCTTTTAGACGATCTCTTTAGAAAGACAAAGGCAACGCCGTGCATATACTGGTTACCGCTTACAAACGAACAGGTACATTATGTATATAATAAACATTGGAATTAATCGATCGATCCAGTGCAAGAGGGGGAGCTATGCCATAAAATATTTAAAAACGAGATTTTTATTTATTCTGGCAGCTCTTGGTGTCTAGTTATTATCCCTTAATTTATAACTACATGGCAAAATCACTGCCACGTAAAGTACTTCTAAATAAAATATTTTATAATCAGAACAGTTTTTTGTAAAGCTTCTTTAATCCAATCTTCAGGTTTAAGTATATATAGAAAATGAAATCAGATGGAACATATTTTCCTAAATGCACTACCTTCGTATTAATAAATTTCAATTAAAAAAGAAAAATAACAGTCTTAATTACGCAATTACCTTTCGTAGAAGACTTCGTATCTCACGAACGCACCCGTTGCGTATAACTCCCTCTTGCACTAGGCTTTTCAATCGTTTGTTATTACAGTGGTGCCGAATTAGCTGACTACAAAATCATATTCAATAACTGATAGTTGATATTCCCGTCAAGTTCTTGGAATTGACTGCTTGATGTAGTCGAGACGCTACCAGATAGGTCTCACAAGAGAAGGTGCGATAGCACAAGTACCACAATAATGTTACAGAAAACACGGTTTATTTTTTTATTTTTAGTTTTTTCGGTACCGCTATATGGCGCGAAGGCCCGATACCGACACAACAGAGAAGAATCATGGCAACTCCCATGGTAACTGACCAGTTTTTCAGTCCTGAGCCTCAGTCAGCTAACGCAGCACTACTGTACTTAACCAAACATTATTATGTATTTCTCGTACATATTAATGATACTCTATTGTTGGTTCGCTCGTTACAATTGTAGATAGTCGTAAAAGAAGAAATGAGAAGGCAACACATGGCAGAACATGCACGTAGATTAGAAGAAATGAGACGCGCGGAGAGAAACAACAGGGATGGTCGTCGTCGTCGGAGCCCGAGAAAATAATTCTTTAATCCTACCATTGTCGATAAACATACCTTCTCCTCTGATGCAAATATTCCGACCTTGATCAGTCTCATTTTTAAAAAGCGGTTCTAAATCACGTACAGACAAACGGATTTTTATTCCCTCCCCCACCCTTTTTTCTTTTTCTTTTCAATGAATGAATTTGTTGAATATGTTCCATAAAACATTAGTTTCTCTTTTATTCGATACTTCACAGGGTGTTTTATATAATTGGCGTTTTAATATTTCGCGTCAGAGTGTACGCTGCTTTTTTTTTTTCTTTTTTTTTTTACTTCAGGGAAGTAACAACGTTTTCAGTTCGCGAAAAGAACGATATCTTCATCGTCTCTTTTATTTTTATTATTTCAGTTTTCGTACACCCGTTAGAGTTTCTTTTCCCCCCCATCTTCAACCAATTTGATTCATTCGTTCGTTGATGTAACATTAAAAAAAAAAAATTGTTTGCATGACCCTGTACCCCCTCCATCCTTTCTTCCCTCAAGTTTCAGCATTAAACCGTACTTCTTACAGGTCGACATTTACTATTCAACTGAGCGGCGTAACTATTGAACGAACACGATAGTGTTTGCATCGTCTAGGAGACAGGCATCACGTTCTACGATACGTCGTCGTAACGCGATATCGAAAAAACGCACCTTGGGAATTGGAGAATAATTGATCGAAAAAAAAAACTGTTTGGATAGAGAAAACGATGAAATGAATTTAGTAATCGTGATCGTTGAAAATACTGTTTGTCCTTTTATGAAAAAGAAAAAAAAAAGAATGAGTTGGGCGAGCTAAGCAGCAATAAGTGTCGCCCAGATGACGAGACTGTGGTTTATTGACTGGCATGAAGTCATTCTAAGTATCGACGGGAGAATATTTTTTTTCTCCGAATTACTTTCCTTTGTCGGTAGAAAAGTAGCCAGGCTTCCTTGAGTTTGATACGTGCTGCCACACCTTGGTAGTAATGTGTAAAGCTTTGGTGTTTCTTTTACGCGATGCATCTGCACAGTCAGAAACACGTTTGTACATAAAAGATAATTCAATATTCCGTAATTACATGTAAAATTATTAATAAATGTAATACAGTATAGGATTATGTATCAAAGTACATCTGCCGCTTACTTTACACGATAATTACACCGTATTTAGTAAACAAAAAATTTGTTATTCGTCGCAAAAATTGAGAATTTTCCACAAGAAAATACATACTTCGAAATGGAAATGAAACTAATATGTTCCGTTTATTTTGTCACTATTAATATATAAATAACAAAATGAAAAACCAAACGATTTCAATGAATTAATTGAATTATACGATAGACAAGCCAGGAATATATTTACGTGTTTCATCAAAACCAGAAGGAAACTGTTTTACATAAACTTATTCAATCTTTATTTATATTATTAATACCAACGTATTAATTGTTGTAATTGTTGCAATTTACAAAAATCGTGAATTACAGAATGTGTGCATGCCAGCTATTAATTCAAATATTTCACAGTCACAAATACCATCAATAGAAAAAAAAAACAAAAAAAAAAATAAAAGTAAATCATCCAAATTCGTCGTTACTTTCAAGAAAAGATTTTTTTAAATTCTAAACAAAACTATAATACAATAATAAACGTTTATCGTTTAATTTTTTCCCATTATTGCGAGACAAATACATTCTTTTAAACCCGACACAAAATTTCAACTAAACTGTCCTTTGCGATTCATCGTGTTTCCTTTGTAAAGAGAAAAGATAATAAATTGATCTATAAAGAAGTTTAAATACGTATTTATAACATCATTATAAATATTCCGATACTTTGCAACCAAATCGTGTTACACGCGATACAGAACCTTTTATAATATATTTAAGTTAAAAAATCAAGCTAGAAGATCGCAAAGGATTCAATGTTACGAAAATGGTAAAAAAAAAACAAAGTGTGTATACGTTACAATTAATTTTCTAATCCAGGAAATTCGTAAAATATTTGGCAATCTGAATACAATACAAAAAGTATCTCATATTTACATCGCAGATTGGTTACTTTAATTATGAACTTATTGTAAAAGATATGCCTAGCAATTATATATATTACATCTGGATTACGTAAATTTATTTGTAACATGTATACACGTATCCTTATAGTTTACTATTATTATCAAAAAAACGCATACCAAGGAATCGTTAACGATGACTGTACCAATTAATTTCTACGTTGACGAGTCACGTCGCATTCTCACTTTTCAGGTAACAAAGAAATTGATTAATGGCTTCGTTCGAGTACTCTTCGCGCGTATGTCGCGGAACAGTAGAAATAATTTAACTTATTAATACATTGATTTTGTAAACGTCAAATTAGTTAAATTCACAGTACCGTTAATTACGTTTCATCTTCGAGCAGTTTGCTTAAATAACAAGTAGAGTACTTGGTACATTTACCTCGCAAAGAGAATGATGAGGGAAAAGGGTGAAGGTTGAAGTGTGTTTTACCTATGGTCTGCTTAGTAATACGGTTAGTAAAATTGTCCAGCAGACCTTAAACGTAAATACAGTTAGGTCAAAGGATACATACTTGGATGGATAAGCATTTGCACGACAGTTAATATTGCACTCTGGTAACGAGTACGAAGAGTACCATTGTATAATCCCCTTGTCAGTGACTAACGGTATCCTGATTGTTCAACGTATCGTTCAGTATTTCAACGACTGTAGATTAGATGTTGTTGTTCCAGCCGTAAAATAGTCGCTTCAGAATAGAGGTTACGTACTCTGAACATATTACCACCTGTTCTGTGTTTTTTTTTCCCAGAGTCGCCAATTATGAGGGTGTTATAATATATCGAACACTGATACATCGTGTTGAGCAAATGCTGCAGTATTATATATATATATATACATATATTAGTATTCGATATATTACTTTTTAAATTATTGCTCTTCTCGAGATTAGATACTCGTGCATAAAAAAGGCCTAATACTCATATGCTTAATATTTTTTTGTACAAAATCAAGGTTTGTATCAACTATTATTTGTCCTTGTTATTTAATTTCATACCATGTTCATTTTCTTTTTTTTTTATTTCGGTGATTATCATTTTGTTTACACATTAGTCAACTTTTACGACACTATAGATCTTCCGTACGAACCAAAAACAAGCAAAGAATCCGATCGATCCTGTTTAACAAATAAAATGTACATGTAATATTTTTAACATTTTATATCAAAAGATTATCGAGAAAGTATAAATTTTACCTGTTAAGAGGAAAAATAGATAAACCATAATGCAAGTATAACCGAAATAGAGAAAAGTCGATGTAGCATCTTCTATATCCAATTTAGTCATGAAAAAGTGTATGCAGTAAATTAATAAATAAAAAGCGGTAAATCCGGATGTAAGGAAACTGCGCCACCACCAATGATAATCCTGTAAAGAAAGAAATTAAGGAAACGGTTTGCAAATTATTATTTTTTTCTTCTTATATATACTTCCTTAAAAATAAATTACCTCTGCACAAAGGTGGAAGTAGCAAAGTAAAATCGTCGTTTCTGAACACGTAATGACAAGTATGAGAAATACTAAAAATAGAAATCCGAACATATAGTATACCTGGCTTGACCTGAAAGAATGATTATTAAATGAGTCACCTGTTTTTGTAACGAAAGAACCCCAAATTACTGAAGTTACCTAATAACTTTCTTTTATCATAACAGTACTTACCACAAGGAATTAAGTATAAAGAACAATTGTATAAATATACATCCAAAGGGTAACACTCCACCCATTATTACTCCAGGTATTGGTTGCGTATAAAAACTCTGTTCTGGTATTTGTCTAGGAATCTGATTAGTTCTTACAGGATGTTCCAAAGGCTAAAATAAGATTTATTTCTTTTTTTTCGTAAGAATTAAAGAGATAAAAAAAAATATATCTTTACTTTTCTTTTTAACATTTCAAAATCGTAAAAAAAAAAATCAGTTTTCGATCTTTTCTTTTTTTTACACAATCTGTAGTTTTAGAGGTGTTCATTATTTAAAAAAAAAGAAGGAAATTTTAATTTACCCTTTTTCTGAATCCGATGTAAGCTCCAACAAATGTTAACGGAAGGGATACTCCGAACCAAAGTGCTAGAAGAGCGATAAGAGTGCTAAATGGTACAGCGGCTGAACTTCCGTTTGCCCAAAATATCAAATTCATTATAAAGAATAAACTGAACACGATTCTGTAAAATACAGATATTTTGATAAACAAACAATGTATATATAAATTATTTTTCAAATCTTTTCGGTTTTGCAAAATTCGATTATATCAAACACATTTAACGAATAAGAATATTGAATTTCAGTTATCCGATATTTTATACGCTTAATAAATTATTTACCCAGGACTCAACATAGATGTTAGTAGTACATTTGATTTCCATTTTTCACCGCCAAAGCTTTTATATATTCTGGCAGATACGTAACCAGCAGTGACTCCGAGGCAAACGTATAAAACCATGGCACAGGTCATTAAAGCTCCTCTATTAGCGGGAGACAGAAATCCCAAGCAAGCAAATGCTGTAGGGTATATGGAGAAAAATGTATAGAACTTTTTCTATATCCACTGAAGATTTACAAAAATGAAAGGGATACGTTAAGAGCATACCAAGTGTAACAAGTGTCATACAGAAAACTTGAATACCAGAGCCAAGTAAAACCGAGAGTAACATTCCTTTACGAGGAGGTCGAAATACATCACCGTGAACCAATTTCCAACCAAACTCTTCCTGTGCATCTTCTCCTGATTCTATCTGGAAGCAAGCCTGCGTTATTGCAACACAGACACGATTTTATGACACAAAACTAACCAATAAAATATTTTTCATTCTATTTAACAAAAACGAAATTATATTAAAAATATTTTAACACGTTGACTACCAGCTACGAAACATGTTAACGAAAGAAGTGATGAAATAAACTGCAGATAGCGTTAATATTAAAGCTGATAATGCTAACTATCGAATTGAAAGGTTAAATTTGAAAATTAATGAATTGTATTCTTAATAATTAGAATTTCAACGTGTCTGACTATATACGTCCGTTTTCACTGTGGCAGTCAACGTGTTAAATAAAACGGTACAATAAAATGTGAAACTGTAAATGTTAATTAGTGAAATATAAAGCTAATCAAACAATATTTCTTTAATGTACCTGATTGTATCGTGCGATATCTTTATGTAATGTTCGCAACATTATCATAGCCACCATTCCAGAAAGAAACAGAACGATTATCAATGAATTAAGAATACTAAACCATTGGATATTTGTATGTGGCATAGATTCTAAGATATAATCCCATCTAGATGACCATTTAACATCATCAGTTTCCTAAAATTAGAAATACAAATTATTTTTATGCAAGAGATTAATAAAATGTTATACGAAAACTTACCACAAATGTTACAGAGTATGTATACGTAACAACTAATTCCTTTCCAGTAGGAAGCGGTTCGTGTGGTATTTCTAATGGTACCTTACTTTCGCAATCAGGGATATTACCATGCTTAATGCTACGAGGAACTACTTTAACGGCTATTAAAAATATAAAATTTAATTAATTGAAGTATTAAAAATATATAGAACGCATGAACTTTATAATTCTTACATATTATGCGTCCACCGTTTTCTTTGAATGCAGACCCCCATTCTTCATTAGCACCGCTATGATATGTAATTGTAAGATCTACATGATTAAACAGGTAATAAGTTTTTGCTTTGTTATATGCACCCTAGTAAAGAAAAAATTGATTAATTTTAGTTAGTATCTGTATATTTTTTTAGATTTAGGAAGCAACGAAACTATTCTTTAAACTTTTCCCCGTTTTATATTCTTTCTTGATTTAGAGATAATAATTCGTATTTACATTGATACTACAAGTATCCGGTTGGGATCTTGGTTCCCGAGAGAAGCAACCCATAGGAAATCCGGTACTACAATATTGTTGCCCATCCTCTAATTGATAACACCACGTAACCGGCATATTATCTATAAAAAGATAAAAATAATCATTTTATCTTGTAACATTATAACACCTCTTAAATAAATTTCAATACTATTTTATTACTAAGGTATTACCAACTATCCAATGATGTTGATAATTGAGCGCCATTCCTTCTTTCAAAAATTCCAATTTCTTTTCCGATTCTTTATCACCTCCTTTGTATCTTTTTTGACACGCAACCGAACATTTCTGGTCTTTCAAAAACTCTAACTGAAAATGGACATAAATACACTTTATGCGATATTTCATTATACACTACATTATTATACTTAAATATCTATAAAAATATATTATATTAGATATTTCTAAAAAATTTGTTATTCAAAACTAATTCATGGAATTATACAGAACTGTATCGCTGCTTCGATCAGCCTTATAAAATAAGATTAAAATGCATTAAATTTAAATATATATACTTCATCGTACCTTGTAAGGAGAAGGCCTTATGCGTTCTCCAAAAACAACCTGTCCTAAATTTTCTACAGGACTTTGACTTTCATCAGAGGGACAGAAATCGAAGCTAAAGAAGAACGATTTATAATATAGTAATTGTAAGTCTTAAAAAATTAAAGAATATAAAAATGTTTGTACATTAATTGTACAAAAACTTACTGGTGATATTCATACGGTATTACGTGCTTCTCTGTGTTCAACCGATTCACATACAATTTAATTTCAGACTGAAAAATATAAAATGGAAATTTTATAATCTTTTTCTAAACGATACATGGTCCAAAAACTAAATATTCTTTTCTTTTAATGGGTTTTGAAATCTTGTTAGAGTTTTATCATCTGTTTTCCTTCTGGTTACGATTAGATTATGTTCTTTAAAATCATCTAATCGATTGACACTGATCATTTTTCCTTAAATCTAAGATTCTTTGATCCAAAATCTGTCTGCATTACATTTGTTTTTTCCTCTTATAATTTTATAGTTAGACAGCTTTTTTGAAGTGTCAATATATCGTTGAAATCTTAATTTTAATTTGGAACTGAGTATATTAATTTTACCCTCACAATCTTCAAATATTATTTGTAATTATGTATTTTGTTTACATAATGTTAGCATTATATTAATATATCAATAATTATCAACTTAAGACTGCATTTTGAAGGACAGTATCCATAATGCATATTTATCTGCCTGTCATAAACGGGCAATACAAGGTCAATCTAAGAATGTTATACTAACATTATACAAATAATTTTAGTAATTTTATTTCAAATTTTTATGGCTTAATTGTTTGATTATGAGTCACATGTCATAAAAAGCCACGTCGAAATGTTTGAAATAATCAAACACTACTTAATCTGATACTAAGAAAACAGGAAAGAAAAATGATGAATTTTCGGCTTTAGCATTTATAAATTAAATTAAAAGTAAGAGAAAACCAAATCATAGTGATTAAAATAAAATTTGCAAGATATTTAGAAACAATTTTGAATACGCACTTTACATGTTTCCGAAGTTTCTCCGGCCTTACAATAATTCACGGGAGCCAGTCCCGGTAAATAGAAGGCTAATGTACGATGAATTGTACATATCATAAGCAATTGCCAAAACAAAATTAATTTTGCCATTGTACATGAGTTTTTTATAAATTGTCGTGAAACACTCCTCGCAAAGTGTTGCGTTGTCATCCCCACTATTTCCTGGAGCTGGTTAACCGGAGTTCCACTCCGGCTTATCTATCGTCCACAATTGACTGTTAATAAATAAACCACTGAAATGGCCACCGAAATGAAAAAAGTATAAATTTTTATATTTTTTCTTTGACCGTTGAAATTCTTACGATGAAAGTGATACCAAACATAACTATATATATTATAATGATCTTGAAGTTAAACCATAAAACTGCACAATTTCAACACATTCGGCGATGAATGAGATCAGATTATATAAATAACAGTAATTAATCTTTAAAAATCTACCTCTATAATACTTTATTATTATTCGCTTTCGTTAACTATTTGTCTAATACGAATATATATGTCAAATACTGTACTGCCATAATGTATGTACAATAAACATAGAGTGTCTTTCAAAACCTACAGCGATAATTTGCGATCACTCTCACCAACGAAACGAGTGTTCAGAATGACCAATCATGTAAGGAACTTACAAAATGTAATATATGATTGTATTATTTTATTAAAAACTTCATAAAGCAACGTATCTGTGGTATTTTCGATAATGTATAAAATTATTTTGTTGGTACAAAAGTATTAATTTTCATTTTAATCATACATTTCTAATAGATATAATATTATATACTGCTTATGAGATTTAAAAGCAGTGCCTTTGTATTACATTTATGAATGGGAAGGAACAAAATAGACTTGAATTTGTTTAAAATACAAAGTACAGTTAAAATTTTTTGTTCAACAATCATTACAAACAGAATAGACATAAAAATTGTACATCCAATTTTGAAAATTCTTTAACAACTTACCCATGGACCGCTATATAACATCGTATCATTTGATTAGGTATTCGCCTATTTATTGAACAAGAGATTAGCTAATCCAATGAAATGTGTTTTACCTTTCTAAATATACAAAGAATTGATCGACTTAAACAATTCCTCAGGAATGTTATATATAAATAATACAGTGGTTGATGGTTCCAATTATTTTTGTGCTACAACGTTAGTATTTCTCCGTTGGAATCACAGATTCCAAACATCATTACTTAAAAATAATAAATAAATGTTGAATTATTCAATTACATATGATAAATCAAGTGATACAATGTTCAGCCTCGCTGTATTTCGTAGTAACACAAATATTAGAAAAGAATTTTTTGTGCCTCTTTCTTACAGTTCACTTAGTTCGATATTGTTTATTTTCCGAGTAATTAGATGAATCTTTAGTCTATCTCGGACATCTAGTTTGTATTATGCAACAGTAATGCCAACTGTTTGAAGGTAGGTCCTCAGGTGATTTGCGTTAGGCTCCGGAATTTGGTCCAGAATATTAAGTAATTGTCTTGGTGATAATCTTGCTAATCCTTGTGCCAAATGCAGGCGTACATCGCCAATAGCTATGTATTGAAAAAATTGTATTAGATTTAAATGCGTTTAAACAGGTATCTTCAAAACTATACCTTCTAATGGATCCTTTGGAGGATTTTTTGCACAAAGGAGTTGACTGTATCCTACTTGATATCCAGGTTCAGACTCAAATTCGGGAAACACCTCATCCTCTGGCAATGTAGTTTGATCTCGTGGCAATTCAAAGAATGCTACTAACGTTGCTAACAAATGTGGATAATATGTATCGTACGGCCTTTCTAGCATTAGCGTACAGTCAGTTAGTAAATTTGAAATTCCTACTGCGGCTATTTTTCGTTCAATATCACCCGATACTTTTTGTAAATCTGCTATTATTACACGTTCTATAACCATGCCAAACATTCTGCAAGCAGAGGTATCATTATAATTATGCGAATTAGGTTTACTTTTAATTCTGAACGTAAAAATAACTTACTGAGGTTGTATTTGATCTATAATTGTAATCAAACTATTGGCACCGTATTTAATGATATAATATGCAAAAAATACAATCAAACTTTTCACAAATTTTGTTGTTTTCGACGATGAGAGTCTTTGGAAGAGTAACACAAAGATTTGTTTTACGTATGGTTCCAAAACATTCCTGAAAATAATTTTATTATATGCTAATACAGATGCTAAAATCAAATAATCTAATTTGATGAAGTAACTTACGGTGCAAAATGTTCGATGATACTTTGCAACAATAAAAAGCCCTCATGGTCATTAGCTTTTGAGGCAATCAGTTTCTGAAATACACCTAACAAACCATTTGTCTTGTCTTGTGCCACTATATGGTGTGCACCGTGGCTAATGAAAGCCCTTAATAATCGATTCAATGGATGTATATTAGCGTTTCGTTCGAAAAGTACAGATGATAATAAACAAGGAAATAAAGCCAAATACGCCTCTGGCATATCCTCAGTTCGTAATTCGAGAAGCAAGGCAAGAATTTGAAAAACATATGGTAGAAACTCTAAAAAAGTTGTCGTATTAAATAATGATGAAACTCCAGTCTTAATACATATAATGCCATACCTATAACATCTTGTTGTAAAATTTCTTGAAAAATTGGAAATAATGCTTCTTCAAACGATGAAACTGCTACTTTGTGGGTTTTACATACGATCCTAGAAAAATCATTTTAGAAACGTTACAGTTTTTGTATGTTTGACAAAATTATTCCCTATTTAATTTTTATTTAAATCATAATACTTACTTAATGGATAAAGCAAATGTTTCAAAAAGAAAATGATTGAAATTAGGACAACTCGGATTTTTAGATACAAGAGCAAGTTTTTCCGTCAGTTTCGGTAATAGATCTGCTAAAAATGGCACTACAGTTTCTTGTAAAACACCGAAACTTCTCATAATAGCTTTCATTACGTATTCATTCTCTTCCGAACTAGGCATATTTAAACGTGCAAACAGACCTTTCAAGAGGTCTGCCGTTAACGGCGATAAATCACTTCCTTTAACTCTATAAAAAAAATTGTACAATTTTGACAATATACACAACAATTGTAACATTTTTGAATAAAATATTTGTTTTCTTACAAATATACATTATCGGGTCCTTTCATTGCGAGTATTCTTTCAATCGCACAAGCAGCATATGTGTGAACAACAACATTCGTAGCACTTAAGTGTCTGATTAACTGTGGTAAACTTCCAAGTATCATTTCTCTTGGCAATACTGATCTAAAGGTCATCATAAACTTAATTGCATCTGCTTTAAGTACGGGAAATTCGTTCACTAAAACGCAACGTTTAAAATTAAAAATCTATAAAACTTTTGAAATCCTATATAATCGATTTTGTTTCAAATAATTTTAAATACCATCTGGTTTAGCTAATTCTGGTTCTATATGCTGCATTGCAAACTGAGGTAGTGGAACAAGCTCGCTACTTTGTGTAACACCGTGTCTTTGTGTTTGAGCTTTACTTGCGCTACTAGTGACTAGATAAATTGCAGCATCTTTGCTTCGCCAATTTTCAGAAGGTTTCTCCGCATAATTTTGTAACATGACCTAATAAAAATAAGTTTAATAAGACGACGTATTTACAGTATGCCTTGTAAGTTGACCGCGACTTGCCAGTCATTCCAGGGAATCCTGAATGTATCTTCCGTTTCTGTTGTATGCGAATGAGAAATAACACTCAACAAAAACCTTCAAAATGTTAGAAACCGCTGCATCATAAGCTCGTTAATTTGTGATACGTGATGCCAGAGACGTGTAATGACGTACAGACGGTCAACTTACAAGATGAAATTATTTACAGACAAATTTATTTATTTACCTGTATATAAGAACCAAAAATTTCCATTATTTTCGCTTCAAAGTATTTAGAAAGTACTTTAACCAAATCACAGGCAGCACGCCTTCTTGTATCTACATCGCTACCTTCGATATCCCGCCTAATATATTCTTCAGGATTATCTTCAAATAATTCATTATCCGATTCTGTTAAGCATTAAAAAGTTTTTACTATAAACCAATCGTGATATATATTTTTTTAAATTATACCTGCTTTAAATATAACATTTGCAATAGTTACCTCTAAATTTCATATTAGGAATTATAACATTTTCACAAATACAACTCAAAGTAGCTGGATCTTCAAACAAATGTCTGTATTGACCACGATCTGCCACTGTTGCTAAAAATTGTAAGGCATTCGAAACTAGCTGCAAAAATATATAGTTTTATTAAAATTAAATTTACTTTAATATATTTGAATTTCTCCTATATTTTCATACACTATCATATTTTGGTTGTTGTCCTGTAGATGTCAGCAAATTCCAAACTGCGGTTACAAATTGAGGTAAATATGGTTGAAATTCTTCGTCATATTTCTGAGCATAAAGGCCAATATTGTCGCAGACTTGAGATTTTAGTTGCTCAATTACTCCTGCTTCTTCCTCGTCCTATAAATATGATAAATATATTACCAAAATATTACTACATGAAACAAGCATAATAACAGATTTATATGTAATAATACAGAAGACTGTAGGGCTGGAACATCAGTATTCAATAGAATATGAAAATTTCTCATCCACACATCCATATTATCTTCAAAAAATTCTGGTAAATCCTGAAAAACAAAAAAAAAAAAAATATTGTTCATTTTCTTCAAAATTTAATCAATACTTATATTCCTTTATTAGCTATTTTACTTACTTGAAAGTTAAGAGAATAGAACACTTTAGACAAAATTACCAAAGAACTATATATAACTTTTAATGCTTCTACATTGTTTGCATGTACTTGTGTTAAATTCATTGTAGCCTACAATATATAATTTAGAAATTGAAAGCAGTTAATATGCTATATTGTGTAAAAGATTTAATAAAAAAAATTCTTACAACAAACAAATCTGTTAAAGGTTTAGCAAATCTGTCCAATACAAATTTGATTTCGGTCCACAAACTTTGACTTTTAAATTCATATCTATATTTTTTAAATAAAGAATGCGCAGTGTGTAAAACACCATTAATAACATGAAAATCCCCTGTATTGAATTTGTCAACCATTTGGTCTATAAGCTCTGACCATTTATTTGGAAAATCGTATTTTCCAATGATTGATACAGCATCTGATAACTGTTTTTGGATAGAGTCAGGAGAATGCAGCATTAAATTAACAATTAATTTTTTTATAGCTTCTCTGTCTTGGGCGTGTATACGATCAACAGAATCTTCTTCCTAGTATAAAATAAATTGTTATATTTTATGAAGCATTTAATAAGAATACCAAATGAAAAATTTCAAAATTATTAATGAAAGCAAAAGTAATTACCACTTTCCAATTACGTTTGACATAGTTTTTAAAAGCAACTGCACCAGCGATCCTAATGGTTATATTAATTTCAGATTTGACCACAAGATGTAGGAGAAGTAATGGATAATTTTGATTGACTTCAACAGATTCTAAGAATTTTTCAGCTGAAGCAAGCAAAAAACATTAATTTATGATTTTACTTGGTAATTTAATGTATAAAATATAAAAAATTCAAATTTGAATATTATGTTTATAAAAAGGTAAAATATTATAATCATAATCTAAATACTTTAAATACTACAATTAATTAAAAACCCAACGTTTTACCAATGGTTTTATTGTTGTTACAAGTTATTTTATTAAATAAAACAATAAAGCATGTTATAACAGGTAATATAAAATTGTTAGATTTTCTTCTGTTTTTTTTTTTTGTAAATTTAATCGATATACCTACGTCTATTTTTAAAATAATTTGATTTGAAATCAATTTAGTTTGTTAAATAGTTGAACAAGTAAATTGAAGTATTTGTTGACACTTGCATGTAAATTTTTTTGTAAATTAAATCTATTAAAATACAAATTATGATCGTGCATGGATGAAGGTAGGCAAATTTTTGTACATAAGAACATTCACGTGGTCATTATCATATGAAAAATTGAATATTATTTTCAATAATAATCGTAATTAACAAAGAGGTTATATTCACCTGGTCGTCTTACATTTACATCTGAACTAAGTGTATGTTTTAAATATTCACTAAGCGTAAGCAAATTATCGTCTGTGAGTTCCATATTGACTTAACTTAAAAATTATATATTTTCTCAATAACTTGAAACAACGCAGTACACCGGCTTTTGATAAATTAAATTTTCTAACCAATGGTCGCAGTTCGTTGGCGCTTTCTATTACGTTCTGCGCGGGAAAGTTTTATTTTGAATTAAAAATTCAAATAAAATTGAAACCACGTTTTTTACAATGCACATCAATTATGCAAATAAAGAAAAATAATCAATCTTTCGTTATAAAGAGAAATTGTATTTTCATATTTTCTACTTCGTACATATACATGTATATACGTGAATAAATTAAACAAGCAAGTGCTTTGAACAGAGTTGATGATATGGAAAATGGCGCCATAGGGAGAAAATGTCCCACTACGGTCTCAATATTCCAAAATTTCTAGGAGGTATCGTGTATTTGAGTTAGTATTCATTTCAAATAGAGTTGATTAATTGACGGACTAGGTAAATTATTGCGTCAAGATAGCCAAAATAACTTTCAACTATAATGATAAGACGAATGATTCCCCTATATTATTATTTTCCCTAGGAATGTCTAGCATATGAGAAATTATCGACGGTGAAAACTTACTATACTTATACAGTGATGGTATATTTATTTATTTGCTTTCCCACATATTCTTTTTAACGCTTTTTATAATGGTTAGTTTAAACAATAGTATCATAATGTAAATAGTCGTACAAAAATACGGTAGTGGTGGTATAAATTATTCGTTAAAAAAATTGGTGGGCATTTTCTTTTGCTTTATTTCATTCTTCAGTTTTTGCAACATATCTTGCGCAGATTTAATCTTCAGCAGTTTAATATTATTATTTTTCCTACATCAATAAATAAAAAAGAACTGATTAAATAGCGCTTAAAGTGTTAACTATAAATATAAAATATTTAACAAATTCTTTGTTTGTGACGTTTATTACTTACATTAGATTTATTAGAACAGCATTAACTTTCAAGATTTCGTCATTCTCTTCGCTAAGATTTAAACAATTTAAACCACCATCGATTTCCGATTTCATTAATTTGTTTTTAAGTAACAGCAATTCCTTATTTGCCTTTTCACATTCTTCATGGTATTGTTTGATATCTTTTGATAAATTTTCGGTGGACTACAAAACAAGAATCATAAAAAAATAGATAATATCAATTTCATTTTACCGATTTTATCAGTAGAGGTATTATTTATATATGTATCTTAACTCATACGTGTGAACTTACATATTCTCTCTGGGCCCGCAAAAAAATATCCGTAAATTTTGTACTTTTGATTCGAAAATTGTCGCTATAAAAATCGTAGTTTTTATATAAATAAAATCGTATTAATTTTTAATTGAAATTAAATGTGTAAAATAAAAAAATTGTTTGCATAAGAGACCATTGTTCAGAGAAATATGTTGCTCTTTTTGAAACTAAACTTTTCAATTCTTGTTCCTTATAGTCTATTAATTTGGTGGACTCAACAATAGTTGTTCTAAGATGAGCTTCCTTTTTCTGTAGTTCAACGTATTTGATTTGTCCTGACAAAATATCAATCGATAAAGTAGCATAATGCGATTTCCAATAGTACCGGCTTGCTTTATACTTATCGATCATTTTCTTCAGTTCTACAAACTTCAAAATACATAATTATTAATCACTCAATTAAACTTATTTAAATCAAAATTATAGTATTATAAAGTGGCGAAGAAATATAAATTGCCAACAGAATGTTCCATTTGAAGTTATTACTTCTTTAATTAAATAGTTAATTCGATCCTCTTGACTACCAAAGTTGTCAGAAACTTCTTCCACGTTTTCTGATACTTCAACCATTATTTTGACGTTGTATTAATAAAATCGTCACGTTTCTTTCTGGTTTTCGAATTTGTAAGTATTTATGAATCCACGCGGATAATGTAAAAATGTAGTACGACACGACCTCTGCCGAGAAAATATCAAACTACTTTTTTCAAACTTGTTGAATATTTTGGTGGATTCTTAGGGAATGAGTTGCGTAGGTTGGTATCCGTGGAGCGCCGACCACTCTGCTCGTCGAACGCGCGAAAATTGAAAGACAAATTGTACCTTTATCACATCGACTATTTATTAAAGATAAAATAAACTGCTCAATAGATTATTCCAGATGTAAAATTAAGCTGTGTCGAAAACAATAACAAAAAACAAACTTGTGTTTTTTAATCCTTTTATTTGCTAGCAGTTTGAAAAAGAACATATTCAATAAAGAACCCACAAACAATTAAAGAAATCTATGAACTTCGATCGCGTGAATAAAAATACAAAACAGGAGGATCCGGTAATTTGCTATAGGGCACATCGTTTCATTTAAAATACATAAAAATACAAGTAAAATAAGTAATGTTAGTGAATAATAAAATTTCCAGCACTAATGTTTAAAAAACAGAATGTTCCTAATATTATTAAAATAATGCAAATTATAGTATTGTACCAAACTTGTCAAACAATCGAATAACGTTTCGTCGTGCAGTCATTAATTTAAACCGCCTACGTCATCAATCGAATACTATTTATGTATATGAAATGAAATATTATTCCGAACACGGAGTGTGTGTAATTTAGAATTTCAATTTATGTACATCGTGAATCGTAAGTGACTGATTATTTCCACTATGATCCTTCAAAATCATTTTTAATGTTCATTGTAACAGTCTAAACTGAAATATTTCTTTTTAAACAATCCATGGTAAGTAATGTATGTATAAATGATAAATAAAACAATAAATACTTATTAAAATGAATTTTAAGTTTTAATACAAGTGTAAATAAGTATATTAATTTTGAAAAATTTATTTACTGAGATTTCAATCCACATAACAGATCTTTTGAAACGTAGCAGACAATTAAGTAACTATCCCATCACAGATTTGATAAAAATTGGCTCGAACAGTACATTGAGATTATCAAAAATTTAAGGTTAAATACGTTCTAAACTATTGTTTGTCTGTACTCAACTCTTATAATAGAGAAATATGTAATAACATGACTTATCAGTACACAAACGTTCATTCAAATCTGAATGGATCGTTTGAAAAGCTCTCCTTGTAAGCTACAGCGTTGGAAATGATGTATCGGTGAATGTTTAAAACGCGTCGGCGGTGTTTCGTAGTCGTCAGGCAGTCGTCGCGCGAACTGCGTCCACGCAGGTTTCCCGTTACGTCTGTCGGTATCTAAGAGAATTTTAATCAGTTTCGAGTGGATAAAGTTGTATACCTGAAAAAAATATATATACTCTTTGACACACCAATTTAAAAGCAAAAACATGCATTTTCACATTAATCGGTCGTTTTATTCAGCTAAAACTTTATAATTAACGGTGAGTCACGAGACATTCATTTTGTTACTATTGTTTCTTCAAACGCGTTACTGCAAGGTATATTGAAATTACAACACAAAAATGTATTCTTCTGGTTCGCGACAGACTCGTACGATAAAATAAATTTATTGTTTAGAGATTTACAATGTTAATTGAAAACGTCATATGTTTCCTTGAATATAAAACGTCATATTAAACAAAATTATCTAATCTGTTTGGCTTATATCGAGGCGAAGACTCACTTCCTTGCTAATTGCGATGTCAATTTCATCTTACCTTGTACATTATCAAATGATCTTTATCTTTTTCTAATCTTAATTTTTATATGATTAAATATTTATTTAAGAAAACGTTCATAACTATATTACAATTTTTATCATTTAAATATCGTATCTGTGCTATATGTTATGTAATATAATTATAAGATTTATTCGAGTCACTCGAAACTTCTTACGCAGTTAATTATCGCACCTGAAGGAAGTTTCATTAAAATGACAGACGATGATACGTGCGATCACACTTTGATAACGTTATCGCTTTTTATCGGTACGAAAAATTAGATCTCTATTTTCCCGCGCAAAATGTTCGTCGTAGACAACAACACGACGAAGAGGATTAAACATTAATCGTTTAAATTGTTTCAATTTTTGATGAAAGTGTATCCTTTGAAAAGATACTTTTCTGCATCGTGGTAAGAATGAGACTAGTATTTTTGATAACAAACCACGAGCATTTGTTAATTCTTTGTTACTTCGTGAAAACTCAACAGACAGTGTTCGTACACTTGAAATGATAATTATTATTTCTTTCTGCTTCGCTTTCATATTAATATTTTTTGTAACAGAAATCGAAAGTCATATGAAAAGATGAAAGAATATTATTATCGAAGAAGAAATAAGATTAAAAATGTAGGTATGCCTTTACGTAAGCACGAGCATAAAATAATCGAGTCGCGTGGAAGATAATGTTTCGCATTTTTTTAATTACGTCCTTCCGAACGCCTAACACGAATACACAGGTTCACGAACAACCAGATTATGTCATCGCTACTTTATTCGCGTGTTTGCAACCTATTTATGTACATAAAAAAAACCTTGTATCATTGGGCAGGAGAAAGGTAAATAATTACGAGGCGTTAAAGCTACAAGTTACGTTACAGTGATAAAAGTTGCTCAATGACAAACTCATTTTTTATCGAAGAAAGTGCAAAATAACAATAAAGATGTAAATTTATTTTCATCGTTTGGTACAAATTTTTAGAAATTCAGTTAAAAAAAAAAAAAGATCTACTTTTATCACAAAGTAATAATAAAGACGTAAAATCATTTAATGCCTAACACCTGAGACTGCACACTTATTGTTTCACTGTTAACTAGTAATAAATCTTGTAAGAAGTCCAAAGGCTTAAATTAAAAAAGTAAACCACTTGCTTCACATTTTAAATGTTTGTAGATTTTTACAGTAATTTCTATTAAAACATAAAAATAAAAAATAACTGAATGATAGCTTCTGCTGCTTAAAATCAACGACTATAAATACTAAAGTACAATTGTTAGAGAAATTAAATTTAAAGCGCAGTATCTTTGATTCCATTCTTGGTTTCAAAACTATCGTAATTTCTTTTCTCCGTCAAATGTATATAAATATTATATTTTATTTTACGTCATTAACAGGTACTAATTGCCAGTAATATTAACAAGAATTAACGATGATCTTTCGTTATCGATATTGATAATCAAATTCAAATTTTCGTCATCGATAATAATTGTTATTGATAATCAAAATGAAATGCTGGACATCGACAACGGTTGTTCGTAATAAAATCATTTAAACGTATGAATTCAGACAGAATTGCTTTTTATGAATATACGGTTCCTCAAGTTTCCTTTATGGTCGACATTGGTCTCCTAGGTATTTGTGAATTTAAAATGATGATAATTGCGAACGATGCTCTTGAATTCGTGCTTGGGTAATAAAACTCAATTGTTTCATTTCCAAAATTGATAGAAACAAAGACGGAATGCGGAAGGAAGGGCGTGGTTACAATTATTTGATGCGACGTGTGTTGTAGGCACACCCTCAATCTACCTACTCGTACTACCCACTTTTTTGTCTTACAATAATTCTCTTGTTTCGCATATCACGGACCTGTTATTTTCCAGTATTGCACAAAATCGTTCACCGTATGAATTACCTATTCTTTTCGTTTAAATTAACGTAATTATGTTTTACGTGCTTCGTACAATGACATTTTTTTTAGAAATAAACAACTTTGATGATAATCTTTTATTTCCTTTATCGATAACAACATTTTTATCAACATTTTGTGCATGATTCAGAAACCTTGCTTTGAGGGGATGCAATTTGTAAAAGTATATTCCTATATTTTGATCTGATAACCCAAATATAATGAAGTTTATATGAATTATTGATGCATTACAGAAAGCAAAGCAATTACAGTATGTGTGATCGTATAATTTATTTCATGGAAGAAGAAAAATGTAAAAGATTAATAAGATTGATAGCAATATTATAATTTATATTATATTAAAATTGCTATAGAAAGCAACTTTATTTTAGTACACATTTTTTCTCATTTTATAGCTTTGGAAGGGAGTAATTGCCTCCGTTGCTCTCTTCTGGACAATAATTCTTATTAAAAAACACGTTTCGGTAATTGAGTGATTCAAAATAATACTGATTCACCTCTAATTATTTATTTTTCCAGAAAAAGGTTTTGTGAAATTTACTACTGTCCTAAAGATCTGTATAAACGTAGCATAGATTTTGTTTTTAATAAAATTGTGAATACGTCACTATTATAAATTTAAATATGTTGTACGTGACTCAAGAAATACGGAATAAGAAATAATATTTCACTTTCTTCAGAAAACACGGTGGCACGTACGAAGTTAATTGACAGGAAAGTGTGATGATCTCGGTTTGACGAGGTCGAGCAATTTCGCAAATTAGGAAACGTAATTCCATCATTTTAATTAAACAATTGTTGGTCGCTGTGACGCGGCGAAACAGGCAGAAGGTATTTTGCGGTCAGTTTCAACCGCATTGATATGAACGATGATTAAAATTACTTCGAATGCACCGTCTGGTGTATCTACTATCTTTTTAGGGCATTTGTTCTTTCCGGCATTTTTATTCCGGAATAGAATATACGTCAAGTTCTTTTATTTTCTTTGTATTTTTACCATAAAACGTCGATAACGCTATTAGATTGTCGCATGAGTTTGTAGCGGGAAAAGAAACGTGGAACTCTATGTATTTCTTTTAACTTAAAAAGTCATAATTTTAATTCGAAATATCGTAATATTGTAGTGAGATAAAATAGTTATATAAAATTTAATATTATAATAGAATTGCATAACGAACAATTTTATTCTCATAAAAAATGAAAACTCAGCCGTCCCTAAGGGTTATAAAATAAAAAACGTATGTATTACAAAACTGAATTACTTTTTATAGCAATTTTAATATAATATAAATTTTAATACTGTTAGTATATTAATCTTCATCTTGTAGATATTTCTTAAATAAAATTAATTAATTAATCACACATACTGTGACTGTTTTGTTTTCTATAATGCATAAATAATTTACGTGAACTTCATTATTTGAATCATCCGAGAAAAATGTTAATAAATAAGCTACAAAAAGAGTTTTAAATCTTCGCAAAAGGATGTAAAAATATATTTTTACAATTTTCGTTCCCGCCAAACAATGTTTCTGGATTTACCCCTGTTAACACTTTACCGACCGACAGCGGTTGCATATGAGCCTGTAAATAGGCTATCGGTCGGTAAAGTGTTAATAACCTGAAATTGTGATAATTATCTATTAAATCGGTTTCATAGAGCGATTGCTTTTTAATTGTTTCGTTTTCAAAGAGCTAAATAATTTCTACTAAATCGTTGACGAACTTGTAAACATTTGTTGATCTGCAGATCAACATACAGGGTGTCCATTAACTAGTGTAGAAGCCGGAAACGGGGGGTAGCTGAGACGATTCCGAACAACAATTTCCTTTGCAAAAATGTCGGGTGGGGCTTCGTTTTTGAATTATTAACGAAAAACACTGACCAATCAGAGCGCGCGCTCAACCGTGAAGCGTTCAAGTCCGACGTCCCGGCTGAGCGCTCGCTCTGATTGGTCAGTAGTGTTTTTCGTTAATAATTCAAAAACGAAGCCTAATCCGACATTTTTGCAAAGGAAATTGTTGTTCGGAATCGTCTCAGTTACCTCCCATTTCCGGCTCCTACGCTAGTTACAGGACACCCTGTATATACATACCAATAACTGTTATGGATATGAAATATAGCATTATCAATCTCTCCCCTTTTTCCAACAGCCGAATAATGTGGCGGATAATGGAGTTGACCGGATGACAAATAGATAACTAGCAACACTTACTGTTGATAAGAAACGCCATCAAATTGAGCGGAAAGTTGAGAATAAATTGCACCGGGCTCGTGATAACTGAATTCTCATTTTTATACGCCATGTGCAATAACAATAAAGGTAAATATAATACCTGATTTATATATAATTTAGATTTAAAACGATATTTAATATTAAATGGTATTAACATTAAAAGTAAATAATTGAAGAAATTGGCACACTCAGGATTTAATCTTTGGGTTTGTACAGTTATTTAAAAAATAAAATTTACTTTTCTTTTATTTTTACAAAGCTTTTGAATTACTTAGTCTCTGAGCGCGCCACTGTCATTATGTATGTACCATAATTTTATATCAATAAAAGTAGAAATTGTATTACGTATATATATATTTTTAACGACTGTTTTTTAACGTGTGTTGTTACATGAAATTATTTTTAATAAATTTAAAAGCAATTATAAAAGAAACGTTATTATCATAAAAATATATATATTTTTTTTTGAAAATGTTAATAATAATTAGTGCAATGCCAAAATTAGTATAGCGTATTTTATAATGAAAAGGAAAGGAATGACATTAATGATTCAAGGTGTATGTATAGCGTTGAAGGTATGTATGAATGCGCTTTAGAAACGTACGAACACAGCATATATGATGCGGACGATACGTTATAGAGTAACAATTACATACACTAGGTACAAAAAATATTCGTACATCCTTTGAAATACAATACACTTTTCTTTTTAATTGAAGTAAACGACTTGAATTTTTTTGATAAACTATAAATATTAGTTTACTATAAAACATTTGCAATTAGTCTGAAGAAAATCATGAAGGTCGTTGTTTGTAACTTTTTTTTTATCACCGATTCAAATAAAAAAGTTACAAAAAATTACCTTCACTGTTCTCTTTGATTCTGATCGATTGAAATTTTATCAAAATTACAAAAATACGTTATTTAATCAAATAATCTAAACTAGTATTATATATATATACTACGTACGAAAAATGATAAAAAATGAGAATTTTCAGACTTAATTAATTCTAGAGGGAACCCAGGGCCGTATTAAGAGGAGGCTATGTGGGGCTGCGGCTCCGCACCCGACATTTTTGTAAACCCCTGATTACTAATTTCATGTTATTACAGCGCTTTTAATAAATTCTTCGAATAGATACACCCCAGGTTTTTTAGTTGTTCTTTCATGTTATAACAGGAATTTTTAACTTAAAAAAAATATATATTTATCTTATTTTTTAGAAAATAAAAAAACAGTTTCCAGACATAGACCAATCAAAGTCACTACAATCGGGGATGGAACAGTAGGCAAAACATGTATGCTTATTACGTATACAACAAATGAATTTCCCTCCGAATATGTACCTACTGTGTAAGTATTAAGCAAAGATTATAAATTTTACTTCAATTAACAACCAGTCTATATTGTAATTTTTTGAAACTAAATGGTAGTATTGCTTCTTTTAATTTAATTAAGTACATTTTTGTAAAGCAATGAAAATGTAATTAAAAAATAGTTATGTTTTTAATATTATTTTTAAGTTAATACATCAACAGGGTATGATGTTTGTAATCTCTTTTCCTTAGCTTTGATAACTATGCGGGGACAATATACGTAGATGGACAAGAATTTGATATGACTCTATGGGATACTGCAGGTCAAGAAGACTATGAGAGAATTAGGCCTTTATCTTACCCAAATGTAAGTGAGATTTTTCTTTAACGGAATTATTCTTTTCTAATGTCTTCTAATATATTCCAGTATACATAGAATTTGAGTTAAAGATTTTAATTTCATCAATATATAACTTAATTTTATTTTCAGACAGACTGCTTCTTGATCTGCTTTTCAGTAAACTCTCGCACTTCTTACGAGAATGTTGTGAATAAATGGTATCCAGAAATTAAGCATCATTGTCCAAACACACCTGTAATTCTTGTTGGCAAGTATTTTTAACATAATACTTCATTATTTATTTATTAAGAAAAACTTTAATTTCAGTGTTCATATTGTAATTTTTTAAATGTTTATTGATAGGTACTAAGGGAGACCTTAGAAATGTAGAAAATGCGGATTCAGTTACTGTTAAAGAATGCAAAAAAATGAAAAAGAAAATAAAGGCTTACAAGTATGTTGAATGTTCTGCTTTGAAACGTGAAAATCTAGAAGAAGTGTTTGTTGAAGCTATTAGGGCAGTATTGAAAAAACCGTCGAATAAACTGTGTTGCACATTTTAAAAATTAAGTTATAAAACAATATTTATAATAAATTGTAAGATGTATTAACTTGTAATAATTTTAATATCTAAAAAAATATATCATTCCAAAGACTTTATCATTGTTCAGTATTCTTTTCAGATTGAAACTAAAAAATTATAGAATTAAATAAACTTCATTGTATATTTTATAAGCTTATAGAGTATACTAATAAATGAAAATTTATTTCGCCAATTTTGTTTCATATATTAATCTGTCTATTTATAAAACAGTTGTTAGTAAAATAAAAATAGAATCATTGTTATAATGTTATTTGTAGCTCGTGGTCAATACTATTGTTAATTTATTTATCTTTACTTATGCTATATATACAACTGTAAGAACGATTAATTTAAATATTATTTTAATTATACTTAAATGCAATTAATTAGATACCGTAATAATTATTTTATACATACAAAACTGCATACAGAAAAATAATTATTAGCAAAATCTTAACGTCCAAAAGCTCCATCCGATAAAGGTGTAACTTTCTGTTGTATTATTTTACCATAACCTCCTCTTCCACTATCAAAGTCTGATCTATATTCATCCCTTACCTACGATATAATTTTATCATGTTGTGTTAATGAGTTTTATTATAATATAATGTAAAGAATAATGCTATATACTTGTCCTCCAGTTTTTCCTCTTCCATATTGTCTGCCTTCAATAAAACCAGCATCCCAATCTGTTCTGATTATCCTATCATCTAATCGTGTTCCATTAACATATCGCATACAGTTCTCGGCATCAGATCTTTGATAATATTCAACAAAACAAAAACCACAAGGAGTCTTTTTATATTTATCCAAGCCCATTATAATTCTCCTAATGTCACCACATTTCGAAAATAGTTCATATATTTGTTCTTCTGTAGTATAAAAAGATAGATTTCCAACATATAATGTTGTAGAATTTCTGAGCAGCCTGTCTTGTTCAGCCCTTGAACCCTAAAAATAGCATAAAGTGTTACAATCGTAACAGAAAGTTTATAATATTAAAATATGTACAAATTATCAGAAGCACAATACAAATTTTGTAAATCTGAAGCGTTATACTAGGAGATACATTTGAAACACTACAAAACAAATATAATTGTACTACACAACTAACCTTAAAATGTTGATCACGGTATGAACTTAATTCAACGGAGGGTGAACTTGATGCATTTATCTTTATTGCTGCTGCCATTTTAATTATTTCTATAAGTGTTCATTAAATCGTTTTGCATAATAAGTTTATCACAACTAAATGTGATCAGTTTAATTAGTAACTGTTACTTGTTTTCACCAACCGCACTTGTCATTGTTAATATATGAACGCCAATGAACGCGTATTCGCTACGTAGAAGGGGCAAGCGATAACTATCGATAATTTCCGGCAGCTTCTATAATAGTTTCAGATTTGAAGAAAATGCAACTCAGGCAACATTAATATTTCAATAATTATTAAAATAAGTAGAAAGTATCGATAATAACACAAGAAAACTATTGATAATTGCAGTTAGCTACATATATTCACTTTATATCTGAAATTTTGGAAACTATCGATTCCGGTGACTATCGATAGTTCTCCATATTTATTACACCGTGGTCGTTTCTATACATGCTCGATAGTTTGTATGGGAAAAGTAAAACGGTTTTTCAATATTATTTACTGTTCTTAGTTGCTCTTTTCGTGCTAAAAAGAATCCATCAAAATGGTAAGTATAAAACGATACTTCAAATGTTTAAAAAATGCTATTCTAACCTTAATCACGAGTGTACTCATAATTTAAAATAATGTTAAATAAAATCAGAGATAAGGACTTTTATGAATAAAACAGTATCTTTTTATTTTCAATCCTTAGAATTATGTCTGTAACTTAAAGTAATTTTTATTTTCAGACGATCGGCAAGAACAATAAAATGCTGCAGCATATTAACTATAGGATTAGAATTATTTTGCAAGATTCCAGAACGTTTATAGGCACGTTCAAAGCCTTTGATAAACATATGAACCTGATACTTGGAGATTGTGAGGAATTTCGTAAAATTAAACCAAAGAATACAAAGCAACCGGAAAGAGAAGATAAACGTGTGCTGGGCTTTGTTTTATTAAGGGGAGAAAATATTGTATCATTAACTGTAGAAGGACCTCCACCGCCAGAAGAAGGATTGCCTAGAGTACCTATTCCTGGAGCAGCACCAGGGCCTGGTATGGGAAGAGCTGCTGGACGTGGTATGCCTGCTAATGTTGCTGGAGTACCTGCTGGTTTGCAAGGACCTGTCAGAGGTGTTGGTGGTCCATCGCAACAAATAATGACACCAGGAGGTAGAGGTCAAGTTTCTGCACCACCACAAATGCATCCTGGTGGTCCTCCACGTATGCCAGTTGGAGGCCCTCCACCAGGGATGATGGGCCCACCACCAGGAATGATGGGTAACATTGCTCTATATTTTGTTTGAAGCAACAGCATTTCTATTTCTAGTCATTTATATAGAAACTGAAACCATTGTATTTAATTATAGGTATGCCACCAGGAATGCCGCCAATGGGACGTGGAGGTCCACCAATGGGACCGCCAGGAATGAGAGGTCCACCTCCTGGTATGATGCGTGGCGGACCACCACCTCGTCCTTATTAATACTCCTTAAACTATTATGCTACTGTATCTGGTAACAATAAAGAACTCTTTTATAATACCAATATTTTTTCATTAATGTACAATGTATTATGAACTATGTATAAATTATGTAAGATAAATATTAATAAGAAAAACAATATACGAAGAGAAATTTTTTTATATAAATAAATGCACAAGAAAAAGTAAAGGAAACAATAAAGTTTTTAGATTATTAAACTTTATGATGTAATTGTTACAATAATTAGCAAACATATGCATGCGAATGATATGTGATCTTTATGTTGTAATATTTTTTCATTAATGCTTTTAACTACTCCCCTCTAATTATGTACAGTGTACAGGTAAAACATGAATGATTAATATTCAGTATAAATTTTGACAATGTATTTCAGCTATTTCACATTATTAATTACTTGTATTTTCGACTTATTCGAATTCGCAACAACAAATGTTTCAAATAACTTCAGTAAAAATAATGATGGAATAGCCGAGTTATAGAATTATACATACAAGAATATAAATGCAACAATAGTATTTTTTTACCAGTTCATAGAAACAGCTTATCGTTTATTAGAAGACTGTCACTAGTTTTTTCTTAAATCTATATATTTTTCTTAAAGAAAAAGTAATTTTCCTGTTAAAAAAAAAGTGCGTTTTTAATTACTTCAAGTTTTTTGTTTGTAAATATCAGATTAATTTAAATATGGTTGGAGTTTATACATATATATGTAGAAGTTTCTTTAGCTATTTTGCATATGCATAAGTAAAACAAGACTTTAATCTACTTTACCTATATGTATATTACATCAACAATACAGAGTAAATAAGTATCAAAACTGTAAAACTAAACTTTTCTATCTTTCGTTTAATACAATATGTACAAGATTCATTGCACATTTCAATCGATTGCAACAATGTAAAATATACAATACAAGTTTTTATAGTTAAACAAAAAATTTGCTTAATTCTCAATAAAAGCTTATAATATACGTATCAAAATAACTTTTAATGGAAAAATAATGTTTCCAAGCATAAGAAAGGTAATGCAGTGAACACGAATAAACTTTTCTATTAACGGCGCATTGAAAACAATATACCGTTTATTGATATTTGTACGATGCAAAAGAGGCCATGTTTGAGATCATCCTTCATTTCATTCATTGTCTTAGTAATCCTAATTCAGTAGATACAGAAAAATATACCATTGAATATATTTTCTATTTATAAATTAATGTATAATTTTATTTAATAATTTGATTTATAAATAGATTCATTTATAAATTAAACAATATTTACAAAAAATACCAACGTTAAAAGATATAAATATTATGAAAAAATTCTTTTTTCTATTAAAAGAAATTATAATTTACCGAAGCTTTTTGAAAATTTAGTAAAATATTCTTCGTAACAATAGATTTTATTAACTATTTAATTGTCAGTAAGTTACAAATTTGGCACGAACAAGATGAAAATTTATCCAGAATTTGGATAGCCATTGAACCATCTGCTATATTTAATATTAATTCTGTAAAGAACTGAGTTAACAAAGAACTATTTAAAAAAAAACACAGAAATATATATCTGTTTAAATAATGTAATATATTCAGTCCTTCTGTGAAATTGTCCTTTTTTAATCCTAACAACGTACATCACAAAAATTATTATTATAAATAATTACAATTCTTAATCGCAATCATGATTATGTAGCAAGTATTTGAAGTTTAAAAAATTAATAGCTGTTATTCATAATTTCAATTTTCTGTTATTCTATTATTGTTCGTCTAAAATAATATTCATTAAATGAAAATATAAACACAATTTCGGGATAAAATGCAGAATTTGTAACTGTTTGAAATAATTTAAACCATACGATAAACCCTACAAATTACTTACATTATAACAAGGTGTGAATGATACCTGATAAGCAAACAAAATAATACTAATAACGAAAGTTATTAAATAGAATTTCATTAATTTACCTTATGTATTTATAGATTACTTTGAATTTGAAAGTATTTGTTTACTGTTTGAACATTTCATAGGATCCATAGAATTTTTTAAATAAAAAATTTGCATTTGCATATATATTTTTACTTTCCTTAAAGAGAAAAATATTGATTAATCGTAGCAGCAATGGTAAAAAAATATTATGTTTCACAAAATACAACGAGTTTCAAAAATTAACAATGTCATCATCGAAAACAATAATTTTCATTTTATTTTTTATTTTAATTATGCATGCGTTAAATTGTATTCATTGATATCGTAAAAAATTTACACTGTATAATTCTATTCAAGAAGCTTACGTTTTGTGGGATATATTTCAATTTGTAAAATTGTTTGCACATAAAACATATTATTAATTTACAACGAACAATTTACAAAAGATTTTCAAAGTAATTAAAGTTAGTTGTTGGTATTACATGCACTTCTTAATAACAATTTTGTAATACATTTCGATAGTTTCAAACTGACCTGTGTTTTTCATCTTTAACAGTAGTAATTACAGCATCGGTTTTTACAACTAATTCTTTATCCTGTATATGTAAATCATTGTTACTTGGTTCTTTCGAAAGACGAGCATTTATATTTTGTATCACAGTCTTAGATTCAGAGGTAAGAACGTTAGATGATTCAAAGAGGTGAGATAATGTTTTATTTTTTTCTAAAACATCCTGCCGGAGATTGAACATAATAGTATTACCAGACTGAAAAATATAAAATAAATATTTTTATAAAAATCACAATGATGTTTAGTACTTGATACTACTAAATAATACTGTCATAAGAATTTAATACGTATTTAAATTACAAAAGTAAATATTACAATAACGTTAACAACAAAATCAATTAAATACGTTTTTAGGTAACTTTAACAGACTGCAAATAAAAAATAAACAGCAGATTTTACCTTTATATTGGATGTAACAGATTCCGTATGAGATGAGTTTGTCGTCGATAACATAGTTACAGCTTGATCTCCATTATTCAGTGTAATATGACGTGGTAGCACACTAATTGAGGCATTGTGTTGACTTGTGACACATAAACTTTTTCCACCCATTATCATGGTTCCTAATACTTCCTAAAGTGTACATATTTTTTTTCTTTTTACATTTAAAATATAAAACATATTAACTGCTACGTTAAAAATTTAACGCCTATGTACCTTGCCTGCATGAGAAAGAGTTACGCCTTTGGTTTGACCCTTCTGTATAACAATGACGTTTGTTTTAGTTCCTAACTTCGCTTCAGGATTATGAGCTATATTTACAGTTGTATTAGAATTTAATGTGACACCCTAAAATATTATAAATATTATGTTTTAAAATGAAATTCTGATAACCGTATAATTCGTATATTTTACGTTTTTATATGATAATTATACCATTTTGGCAGTGGTTTGATTATTGAGCGTCGTAGGCAACTTTTTACAAGTCAATGTTGTTATCTGTTTAGCTTGAGGTGGTCCTGGCCCATTGGAAACAGTTGTAACAGGACATACAGCCATAAGTTGATGTGAATTACCTAAAGATGATTTTTCAAAATGAATTAATACAGCAAAACTACTGAAAGATGATCTAGGATCAGATAAAAGTGCAATTACTTGATGTGGTAGTCTTAATTATCGGGGGTTTTACGTTAGAATGTATGATTGGTATAATGCGTTTTGTGTGGCCAGCGATAGAATTTAAATTCTCAGTATTTGATGTTTTTTCTAAATTATGGGACACAGATGATACTTTAGAACCTGGAATAACGTGGAAAATTTAAAACAGTTAATTATAATTAATATTATATTGTTTTTTTAATATGTTCATACTTAAACTATCCTGGGCTGATGTATCCTGAGTATTAAATTGTAAATTATTTCCTGATGCACATGATACGTTATTAGACATTAAAATTGCAGATCCAATTTTTGTATTAAGCTTATTTTGGGATGTAATTATTCTCCCCTTGGTATTGGTAATATTCGTTGTACCTACTGGGATTACTGCATTCGTAAGATTGCCAGATGATATTAATGAATGGCCACTTTCTTGTACTGCCGAGTCTTTGGAATCTGATTTTTATGTAAATAGTTCAAAAGATATCAGTACCATTTTATAAAAAAAATATATCATATAAAATACTAAAGATAATAACCTGCAATGTTTTCTCCACAATTAATATTAAGTGGTATTATTGTGACATTTTGATGTTGCGATGAATTTGTTGGTATTCGTGATAAATGAACAGTATTTTCAAGCGACCCCGTTTCAGCGTTACCATGATTGAGAGTTCCTACTGAACTTGAGGATACTACTAAGACCTATACCATTTGATGATTATTAATAATGTATCGATTACAAATACTAATACTTTTTTAACGTCTGTTTAGTTACCTTGTTTGGGACTGATTGTAAAGGAGAGGAAGGTTTACGTTTCTCAGAAACGGTACATTTTTCACCAACCTCGGTGGTATTGCTTTGATTATTTCCTTCTTTATCCTTATTTAATTCCTACAATGTAAAGTAACTAAGAAATTTAAACATATCTCCGTATTATTCGGTAAATAAGCATACAATTTTACCTCGTTCGTTACATTTTCATCATTTAATTTATCTTCATTAAGTGGGAACTCAAAATTGCTAAGCAATTTTTCTTGTACTTTTAACTTCACTGGAGATTCGCTTCTAATATCTATTAAAACAAATATATATATGTATAAATAATTAGTTTTTATTTTATAGGCTAATGTACAAAAAAGCACTAATCGCTCAAATCTTCTTAACTTACAGTTCTACAGTCATACACTATTTTACATAGACTAAAACCACACATTTACCAAAAATAGATAATATTTTTCCTTAAAACCTTTTGCATCTTCCATTTTTTCGCGAACAGGGACATTCCGTTTGTTCGCAGCTGCTGTTGCAAGGGCCAAGCTATTTGCTAGTGTTGTGAAAGCAGTTCGAGCTTTAAGCCTTGGTAAAAGTGGAATAACACGACGGCCTTCAATAGTCCAATCTGTACCAGTATTTGGGCCATTTAATCTAGATAGAAAAAGATTTTTTAAAGTACAGTCAAGTACAAAAATTATAAAAGTATAATTAATAATTAACATATAACTGATTAACAAGTATTTACTGTTCAGCTATTGTTGCCAATTTTTCATCGTTAACAGCTCTTCGTATTTCAGCACGATGTCTTTCATTAGAAATATGTAAAACTTTAGCAAGCTCTTGCAATAACTTTTGTTTCTCACTTGTAAAAGGACCTTGAGCACGTAAGACAGACACCATACTTCCATAAGCGTCTAATTCTATTCACAAAAAAATGATTTTTATTACATTAATGTGATAATTAAATCTAATACATAACATTTCAAAATATTGAATAAATTTTAATTAAATCTTGTAATAGTAATGTCTTAAGATTTGGTGAATTAAATTTATTTTAACTAAATTAACTAATCTAATGTGTACAAAAATTGGCAAATATTTAGTTATATATTTTAAAAGTTAATTTTATAATGATGCATTTTTCTCTACTTTAATAAATACTTTGGACAATTAAAAATAAAGATTTAAGCAACTATTAATTCTGGCTTTCAAATTACAATTATTGTAATATTGTAAAAAGAAGCAATTCATCTAATAGATTACAATGTAAAACAATACAGTTGTGCTTACAAGATAAAACGAATATAGTAGTATTTTCGAATAATAACGAAGATATCATTAAGTATAAAGAAAACGGTTTACAATGTTTTAATTATATTTAATAATACATAGATACATTTTTATACAGCGCTTAGAATTATTGATACATTCATAAAATAATGATGGTATCGAATACGTTCTTCGGTTATTCTTTCCATTCTCTATTTCTCAACGATATTAATCACGCGTAATATAACATTTAATGCGTGCCTTATAAATAAACTTATACTTCCAATGTGTATAACTATTTTGTGACTGTAAAAAATTATAAATTACTGACGCAAAAAAAAAACAATTAATTGAGACATAACCTTACCTAAACATCGTAAACATTTTCTGCATTCATCGCGGGTCATCGTTTCATGTCTTATCGACCACATGATTGCATGATTTAGTCGTTATAATAAACACCATAAAACTTCATCACTATTTGTACGTTTTGCCCACATTTTCGACGTTTCGTTGACAGTATGGTAAGTGATGGTAAGTTGGTGATGAAGTTGCCGTATAATTACTTTTACCGTAACTATTTTTTCATGTTTGGGGTTGGTACCACTAACCATTAAAAAGCTAAGTCAGCCTCGTACTAACTCACGAGAATACAACACAAATACAATACAAATGCAGATACAAAGTCTTACCCAATAATTAACGATCATATAGCTAAACATATACGGTATAAAATATAAATGCAAACATAAAATTTAGTCCACTAAACTTGTAACCTAACTTTACCGTAGATGCGTGCCACCTGCAGAAATATCAAGGTACTTCATACCTAAAAAATAACAATATTTATATTGTACTAATATAAATTGGATATAAGAAAGAACATATGCATAAAATTGTAGTAATACACATAAGGGTGCTGTATGTAATGTCACGAAATATCAGTATTCCGCACAGTTCGAATGAATTCAGAAGACCTCCACCATGCTCATTCCATCAGTAGGTAAGTAGTCGAGCAATAATATTTGTTAGTACCTCGTCGCGTATCCGAAAAATTCGCTGTTTTCTACTGCCTTCTAGGATATATTGCGGTCAGAATAAGAAACACTCGCGGAAGACGTGATTGGTCCCAACGTCTAAACGGTCGCCGGGGCGAGGGGAACTTTTCTGTCTCGCTTTGTCACATTTTGTTCCATAGGCGTTCTTTGTCACGAGGCGACCGCTCGTCGCTTTACCGACGGAGCGACAGTGCCCATCAGAGCCCACTTAGTGGTACGCCAAAATACACAGGGGCTGGCAGTCTTTAATAGTACCTAGTACCTCGTCGGTGTCAGTACTCATGAGTAAAGAAGAAAAAAAAAGATTATCTGGTACATTATTTCCCTTACTCGCATATATTCCTGCATAAATTTAATCCTAAATGTCTCTTGGTTAAAGAATTCGATTCTCGATTACAAATGACAGATATTGAACGCGCTACACTTTATACTTGAATATTATGCCACCCTGTCGTTCAATACGATTTATATTAATACAACTTCAGCATCATAATGTACGCAACAACTTCTCAAGATTTTAATGAAAATATTTCCGATAGAACCAAAGTTACAGATTTTTGATCGCCGAGCGCAGTTTTGTCCGGTCACGTGCATACGATTACGTACTATAAAGAACGAAGAATAAGGAGAAACCTCTCCTTTTTGAAACGAATTTGTCTGACCGGACCGCTTCGGCTTCTATTACTACTTGCTGTCCATGCCTGCTCTATTCCTTCTCAGTAACTGTATGTAAGACTGAAACAGTTGGACCTTTAAAAATACTTTCTCTCTCTAACAGAGCAGCTTGCCTTGAGGTATACTCTAATTGGAGTGAGGGCTGTATGTTTTCCTCAAGCTAAGATGTCGGGAGAGACGACACCTTCAAAAGTTCGACCGTCCAACGCGTATCGTGTAGGAGACGTGGTGCATCGTCTGCCTCTATATTTCAACACTCGTTACTTGATTTTGAAACATTGCTCCAAATATAATATGGTGGATGGATATATTTGAAACCCAGATCGTTTTATAAGGGTCTTCTTAGTCCGAACAACTAATGTTTTTCAATTTTGTGAACCAACTTACTCAATAAATTGGAATGAATGATTTTTGGGTTTCAATTTCTGGCCATTCAATTTAACAATTTCTCCTTAATTAATTTTAATCAATCATTAATTTTTCAGGGCATGTAAAAATCAACTAGTTTCCAAATAAGTGTTACCCCCCTCACCCACCTTTTTCTTTACTGATCGCAAAGCAACTTAAAATTAAACATTGAAGAATTCATTCAGTTAATTATTATAACTGAAATAATTGTTTTTCTCTAAGTTTAATGGCATTGAAGTAAAGAAGTTTAGCGAAACATTTGGCGACAAACTGTCGTGCTTGAAAAATAAATTAAAAACGGAACCTAATAAAATAAATACGTAATTTCCTTGAAAAGACTTTTTTTCTCTTCCTTTTTAAATCGTCAAACAAATATACATTTATTGAACAATATTTCTTGGTAAACGATTACTTATCACATGTATGATTAATAAATCAAGCAACGTGAAATTGATCAAATACATTAATTCCTTTCGTCCTATGTGCCACGGACAACGACTCTGTACTCGGAAATTCCCGTGGGTGACATATAAAGTTGTCCGTAGGCTTTTCCTCGTCTCAGTCGACGAACGCCAACGTCCCGCGATCTACTTATTCGTTCGACATTGGCGTGAAAGAAATTCGAATCGACGAACGCCTCTTACGAGTGTACGAAATTGATTTGACGAGAACGATAAAGGATTGGAAAAAAAAAAATATATATATATAGTGATTTGAAATGCGCGTTTTTGCGACGTTCATCCCAGTGATTCTGTTCGTCGTTTGTGTCGGTTCCAGCGTTACACATGATAAAGGTAAGTTAAAGGGAACCATTGATATTGTTATTAAATCAGTGACTTTTTAAACAACATAATTACTGCGAGAAATTTGATAATTTGGGAGAAGTTGAGTTAGTATTGAATCTGATTCTTTTTGTTATTATTTTTAAGCGATTTTAAAGATTCGTTAACACTAGAACTACCAAACGGGTCAAAATGACTTGCTTCAGATTTCTTATTTTAATTTTGAAAATTGATTAAAACGCTTCTGTCGAGTTATACATTCGCTTTTATCAACATAAAGAATTATTGTATACGTAAGTTTACATTTTGTAACGTAATTATTTTGTTTTTTAATTTATTTTTAATTCTAGGATTAAAGATGGATTATTTATTTGGTACGTCAATGTGAGGATAACAAATCTTCTGAACAGATTTTTATGTTCGAATTTAACTTTAAAGCATCAGGATTCATATTTTAATTATTTTAGTCGTTCGATAGAATTTTGTATCAAAAGTATTTTCTTTGCAAAAAGAATGACAAAATTACTACGAAAACTTGTTAAAAAATATACTCATATCGTGACAAGTAGTATGAAAAATAATTCGTCGTATTTTTATACTGTAATCTTAAAATCGTGATCAAAGAAAAAACATATAACATCATAAGCCACTTTGTATTCTATTATTATTCATTTTTATACAAATAGCGTTAGCCATTATTGTTGATCGTGTAATAATTTTTGATGATTTAAAATTTGCTCCAAAAAAGATAATATAAAATGTGACGTTACAGTTTCAAATATAAAATATAGTATAAAAATATTGATGAATTTATTTTTATCATTTATTTGTCTATATACAAACATTGTGAAAAGTAACGTAAATTGTACACAGTGACCTGCTGTACCTACAGCACGTTCCCATGGCGTGTTTATGGTATTGCAAACCAGTTCCCATACAAGTTAACAAGAAACCCGGCAATGACATGCTTGAAACGATAAATCGCTTTTGCGGTCGTTTAACTTTAAATGATTATCCCCATGATTCCTAATTATGGGGGTAAACATAAAAAATCACATTTCAGTATTTTCTACTTCTAATAATTTAGTATCTTAGTCATTCATAATTCAATCATTTATTACTTTTAGTTATTTAGCTCATATTTAAGTGATTTGGTATATTTAAGTATTTTAATATCATATTTCAAATAAATGAGAGAACTATGTTAAAAGACCCATGTTTTCCTTGTCAAGAAATTGCTTTTATTATTATTATCATAGGCTGTTATTTATTTTAACGGAAAAAATCCCGAAAGCCTCTGTTTCGAACATAATAATAAAATTAATGCATAGTAATTAAGTAATAGTATAATATCAATTAAATTTAACACTATAAAATAACAATTTTCAATTCAGATCGTTTTCTTACTTAAATGTAATTCTTTTTACATAAATTCTGTAAAAATTGAAAACCTGAATTAATAATAAAAATTATACCTACACACACAACTATTCTTAATAATTTTGTATATTAAATATACAAAATTCCCACTAATATTTTGATCCAATTAGAAAATCTTGTTCAAATTTTGGAAGTTTCCAAATATTCGAAGCTCTGTTATAACAAAAGTATTTGAATTAATTATTTTAATTAATTTTTCACAGAATTAACAGCGAGTCTTCGAGAAACATGGAACAACAACGATTTCGTAATTGCTATCTCGAATATCAAACCAACGAAGAAACCATCAGATGCAACGGTAGAGACTCTTCTTGTTGTAAGTTATGGAAGATTCAGATCGAAAATAGTGTTGATGCTCGATAGAAGATTGAAACGAGGTAAGGGAAGTTTCAATTATTAATTATTGCGTGCACTTGATTCTCAACAGGATCCTCTAGTGAAAGAATTGTGTTTCATATTTTCAAACATTTTCCTGGAATACATTGAACAGCTTTTTCATCATTTCCTTAATTATTAACTGAACGCTCGAGTTTTCACGAATAAATGGGAAAGACGCTTTTCAGTAATCCTGGAGACTATCGACGAATATGGTCGTCAGACTGCTGAGCACATTGGCGTGGATATGTTAAACGCCTGTTCATCAATGAAAAATATAATCTTCTTCGTACATCAGAGCCAAACTGATGCACGAATCGATGTCTACGTTGATTGCGTTTATCAAGGCGTCATACCGTTGAAGAAAACCTTCAGCATGCTAGCAGAATATGAGGGAGATACATTCGTAGAAGCGGTGAGTATCTTCATTTCTTCTACAGTGAAATATATTTAACAGTATCTAAAACGAAGAAATAAAAGATTCTAGGTCATTCAGTCCTAGTTTAATTTTGTATATTTAATTTTATACACTTTTTTAAGGGTTTGACTTAGATTCAAGTTAAATCGAGATTAGGTTTTAGGCATTATCAAATGTTTCTGGTAAAATGTTAATTAATTTTCACGAACGTCGCTTAAACTATGGATCTTGTAATAATCTTGAAATAAATCAGAGTTTTTGATTTTCTTCTCTTCAATTAATCGTGCTTCATCGATCTTGGAAGTTTCACTGTTTGTTATACACCACTGATGACATTAGTGATCGTAGGATGATGTCTTTCTAAATATGGTTAGTCAGACCAAGGCTGTTGTGCGTTATTACGTATGTACAGCTGTTAACTCACGTAACGCATTTAAGCATTGAATTGATTTCGAATCGTTTGGAATTCATTTTTATCAATTATTCATCACTGAGTTCACTTTCCTGTTGTTGCCATTGAGGTACGCATAAAAAGCAATCGGTTAATCGAGATAAGAAGAGCCGAAGAACATCAGTTAACTTCTTTTCTTATTATACACTATTCATTTCTTCGTCAATTAATAGAGGATATTTTAAATCATGTTATATAATTATATGTTCGATAAATATATTAAATATTGTTACTCTTTTCCTGAGAAATTTAAAACAAAATATTTATATATCACATTGCAAGGTAATTAATTTAAATCGTTGACCGCCACAGTGAAAACGGACGTGTGTAGTCAGACACGTTGAAATCCTAATTATTAAGAATATAGTCAACTAATTTTCAAATTTAACCTTTCAAATCGATAGTTAGCATTATTAGCTTAATGATAACGCTATTCGTGGTTTGTTTCGTCATTTCTTTTGTTAATTATTTGATTGTAAAAAATTTTGGGTGCCGGTCACCGGTGACCCCCGTGGCAGCCAACGTGTCAAATCGTTGACTGTCGCAGTGAAAACGGACGTATATAGTCAGACGCGTCAAAACCCTAATTATTAAGAACGCGGTCAATTAATTGTCAAATTTAACCTTTCAATTCGATAGCCGACAATTATTAACGCTATCTGCAGTTTATTTTATCACTTCTTTTGTTAATTATTCGATTGTAAAAAATGTTGGGTATCGGTCCACCTGTGACCACCGTGGCAATTAACGTGTTAATAATTATCAGAATTATAAAAAATATTGTGAAATATTGTTAATTAATATGTAACAATTCTAAACGAAGAATTATCGGTAGATATAAACTTAATTTAGGTAACAAATTATTTCATTTTCAGCGCAGGGAAAGAAGAAGCCAAGTAAATGTATATGCATCGTCATCAACCATCGACGTTTTTAAACGGGAAAATTGCCCCAAAAATTTGGCTGATATGGACACTCTATCTGACCTCTTCAAAACCAAAGGGTTCCACGAATCAAACGTAAAATCTATCCACGAACAATCGAACAATTTCGACGAGCATACCTTCAATCATCATCTTCGAGCAAAAGGACATTCTCATCGATTGAATATCAAGACAGATACGTTCGAAAACGACGATCAGTTTGATTTTGAAAAGTCACCGGAATCAAAGGGAATTAAACAATCTCATAGATCGAATCACGATCATCATTCCACTCGATCTGATCAATACGATCACGAGAAACATTTAACGCGTGATCTTTCGGGTCATTTTGAACATTCGCGCTCTTCGTTTCATGGTAAATCCGGAAAATCTAATCGTTCGTACGAATCGGATCTGTTGAATCAATCTGACGTGAATTATAAACGAGTTCCGAGAAGAGGAGACATTGGGATCCAAAGTCTGGACGAAAGAAGTGAGTAAATACAAAATTACATCAAGCTTGACAATTCAAGTATTTCAAGATTTCTTCTATATGTATAATTATTTATCAAAGTACATAATTTTTAACTCTCTAAAATACAGCATCCTACTAACAATAATTATACAAATTTTACAGCCTGTCTGACGGACAATCAAATAGTCAAAGCGTTAAACGAGCTGATCGAGGCAACTAAAAAAGTTTGGAGGGAAATAGAATTAAATGTGAGTGATAATACAATTAACTGAAGGATCCAAAATATTTCTGTATGTTCGTAGAATGGTGGTTCATAAATTTTTGTTTCAAATTTTCACATGTTATGAAATACCTTGTATGTATATCATAGCCCTGTAGAACAGGGGTTCTCATCGAGGGGAGGGATTTCATGATTTTAAAAAGGAAATTACGATATTTACTACTAGCCTTTTACGTAAATAAGAATGCTATTTAATAAAATATAATAAAATAAAAGTATTTATCAAGGTAAAATACAAAGTACCAGTATTTAACCCTTTTAGTGCCAACGACTTTGACATTTAATATTGCATATTATGATTCTTTAGCTTATTTTTAAATACTATATAATTGTAATAGAAAAATTAGTAATTTTGCAGTGTATGTAAAGTAAAATCCTCAGATTAATTTTATAAATAATTTTTTATGTCGGCGCTAAATGGATTAAAAATAAAAAATTTTGATCCCCCCAATTTCCAACATTTTTACAAAATTTTGGATTTCTTTTTTCGATAGAATAAGATGAATAATCTAATAGCTTGTATTTATACGATGCATTATTTTTTAGAGATTGGAAACGCAACACCTTCGTCAATTAATCGAAAATTGTGCAGGCTGTCGTGCACCACCCGGTGAGTGAAGTTCCGCTGTATTGAAAGAATCTATTAATCCGCAAGATAATATCTTATTGTCAATTATCCTTATCAAATTCTTTTCTTCTTTGTTTCGTTAATGTACAAACATGGTCTTACGTTGCAATAAATATGCGTTTCCCGCAAAATCGAACAAGATTGTGACTCGTTTCGAAGGAAGAAGGAATTTGTAACCACTTCACGAAAAAGGATTCTCTTTCCTATAATTGTTTCAAGATCGAAAGTCGTTCGATCCATCAATAATTTGATTAATAATTAATTTGCCGAAAAGCAACCTGGCATAAGAAGCCTGAAAGTAAATAAAATCAGAAGCTCGATCTAAATATATTTTAATTTCAAATTAAGATCACTTGTTACTATGAGCCATTTTATCTTACACTTCAATTTCTTAAAACTTTCTGCAATTATAGATTCTGTCATTTCGTACGAATATACCTGTTACCGGTATGGATACTTAATATTTCTTTAAATATTCATGACTGACGTTTCAATACGACGCTGAAGTACAGTTGAATCGAGGGGTTGAGAAACCTCGATGGTGGAAATTGCACGAAACTACCATGATAGAAATCTATCGTCCCCTAATTTAATGAAAAGTATCGAACAACCTCGAAAATAAAATCGGAAATGTTGTCGTTAAGTGGGCAAGCTTTCTTTGGAAAAATGACTTCTGACAAGTCTTGATCCTGGTAATTCCGCAGTTCCATCGACGACCACGACGGCAGCTCCTCCTCCTAGTTGCGATTACAAGTCACCCTGCTTTCCGGGTGCCGATTGCCGTAACACACCGTACGGTCCACAGTGTGGAGCTTGCCCGCCGGGTTACACAGGCGACGGGTATCGTTGTGTGAAAGCGGTAATTACTTGTGCGAACAGCCCTTGCTTTCACGATGTTCGTTGCTACGACCACGCGGATGGATACAGGTATTTTTTCATTTATCCGTGTTGCTTACGTAGTCCAGGTGAAAAAGTATTGATCAATAATCTGCGATCTGAAAACCGTCGCCACGAAACCGAAACGATTCGTTATGACGATTTAATAAGCATTGAAAAGGGTAATCGATCATTCAGCAAGATTTGAGATTTGAAATCTGTTGGGTAATTCGTTGAATCAATTTTGTTCTATGTATTTACAATTGTCAAAAATGAAATTATTCGAATGTGTTAATAATTCTTCAGCTGTGGGAAATGTCCTGCTGGTTACATAGGAGACGGCAGACACTGTGAACGACGTAGGAATGGTTGCGAAACGAATCCTTGCCATCCGGAAGTAGAATGCGAGTCAGTTATTTATCCGCCATATTATAGGTGATTATTAAATCCATATTTCCTTTTCTACATTTACCTAAATTACACTGATAATAAATTAGAATGAGGTTTATTACTTTAAAAATTGTTGGCCCCAAAAATAATCCAAAACTGCTAATACTAATAAGTTCTTGGTTCAATTATAGTTCAGCTTGTATTTTTAGTACAACTGAATTTCAAATTTAATTTCATTATAATGTAGTCAAGGATCGTTAGATATAAAATATGTGTAATATTTTAATTTTCTTTGTTTGCTCTGATCGGCACTTCCGTCGAAAATATCATCAGAGAAGTGATTGAATAATATTAATATCTTAGGTGCGGTTCCTGTCCAAACGGCTACATCGGTAATGGTTCCACCTGTCTCGATGTAAACGAGTGTGAAGTAGCACAACCATGTCATCCCGGTGTTCGATGCATTAATCTTCGTCCAGGGTTCAGGTGCGAATCTTGTCCACCAGGATTTACCGGGTCTGCGATAGACGGTGTGGGTTTGGAAATTGCCAGAAGTCGCAAACAAATTTGCCAAGATATAAACGAGTGTGAAACTAACAACGGAGGTTGCGATCCATACATGGAATGTATTAATACAGAGGTAATTATTCTATTTAATATCTTTGAAATCGATTGCAATTTCTATAGAAATTCGTTACCCATATTATTAGAAATATTTGTAATTACCTAATGAGAAATATCTGTGTCAGTTACTTGAACTTATGGTCGGTTCAGATAATATTTATTAGAAATAAAAGTCCTTTCAGCGGATTCAGCATTTTTCTTTACGCAGGGTTCATACAGATGCGGTCCTTGCAGAGTAGGCTTCATGGGAAATCAAACAGTCGGCTGCCATCCTAACCACAGTATCTGTCCCGATTTGATGACTGTTTGTGACGTGAATGCCGAATGTATTTGCATCGACACTAATCAGTATATGTGTAGAGTAAGTATTAAACGCATCACAGTAAAATTATTGCATACACATTGTGATTCGTATTATTGTTTCTAGTGTCATGTCGGATGGGCTGGAAACGGACTTTTCTGTAGCGTGGACAGAGACAGCGATGGGATACCCGATAGAAATCTTCGTTGTCATGATCGACGATGTCAAATAGACAACTGTCCAACAACGCCGAACAGCGGTCAAGAGGATGCAGACAGAGATGGTTTGGGCGATGCGTGCGATCCAGACGCTGACAACGACGAGGTACTGAATCCTTCGGACAACTGTCCTTTAATCCCGAATCCGGGCCAGGAGGACAACGATCGGGATGGTCCAGATTCAGTTGGAGATGTTTGCGATAATTGTCCGACGGTTAGAAATCCTAAGCAAGAGGACACAGATGATGATGGCATGGGTGATGCTTGCGACAGCGATATGGACAACGACGGTAACGTTTCCATATTTACCAAAAACTAGTGCGGCAATTGGTAATAGAATGTTAACCAAAATTCGAGCTCAAGGCTTTCACCTTTTTATTAATCGGTTCTAATGTTTCAATCGCATATGGATAAATGCTGCAAATCTTCGCAATGAAATCTTGTGTAAGAATAATTGCAGAAATAACCATAGCAATCTCTTTCCCCAGAAAACACTATCTTTACTCATCATTAAGGGATTAGAAACTCGAGCTTTAAATACTATAAATACCATAATAATAATTGCCATTTTTAGCTTTAAAATATTTACCACCTATTCATTCCCACTGTCTGTAAACTTTACAATTCCATTCTATCAGCTCTTTCAGAATCATAATAGATGTCAGTACATCTAAGCAAATTCAATAATTAATACAGAAACGTGTAATTTTACAGACATCATGAACCACCTGGACAACTGTCCCAAGAAGAAAAACCAGGACCAAGCGGACACAGATTTTGATAGAATAGGTGATGCCTGTGACAATTGTCCGTACGATCCTAACCCAGATCAATCCGACCAAGATGGTGATGGGGTAGGCGACGTTTGCGACAATGATAACGACAGAGACAGGGATGGAATACAAGACGACAGAGATAATTGTCCTGACGTGGCAAATCCAGGACAAAATGATGACGATCACGATGGCATAGGAAACGAGTGTGACCCTGACATAGATAACGATAGGATACCGAACCATCGGGATAACTGTCCCTATGTGTACAATCCAGACCAACGTCACACTCATCGTAAGTGGACACGTACGTAATACAAAGAAACAATAACAAAATTTGTACCATAATTTCTTCGCAGATAAATATATCGGTGACGCTTGTTGGAACGACAACGACAACGACACAGTGATCAACAGCAAGGACAACTGTCCCAACAACAGCTTGATCTGGACAACGGATTTCAGAAAATATACAATGATAGCTTTAGACCCTGTGGGCACTGCCCAAGAAGACCCCGTTTGGAGGATATATAACGAAGGCGCTGAAATTCAACAGCTAGTGAACAGTGATCCTGGAATCGCCATTGGTAACATTGACTTATTTAACAAATTAACAAATTCGACTAACAATGTTCGAGTTGCCAATTAAAGGTTGTAAAATTGAAGAAAATAAAGATTAAACTCTATCATTTTCTACGTTAGGTCCAGACGTTTTCAGTGGTGTGGATTTCGAGGGGACGTTTTTCGTTGACGACGATGGGGACGATGACTCGGTTGGTTTTGTCTTTTCTTATCAGGATAATCACAGGTTTTACATTGTTTCCTGGAAGAAGGGACAACAACCTTATTGGATGCCAACCCCGTTCAGGGCTGTCGGAGATCCAGGAATCTTTTTGAAACTCGTTGATTCGACCACCGGTCCTGGCGAGCTTCTCAGAAACAGCCTTTGGCATAACGAGGATACACCTAATCAGGTGAAGATTCTTTGGCACGATCCAAAGAAAATTGGTTGGAAAGAGAGGACTCCGTACAGATGGCAATTGTTACATAGGCCAAAGATTGGTTTAATTAGATTCCGGCTTTATCAAGGCAAACAATTAATGGCTGATTCTGGGAATGTTTATGACTCGACTTTGAAGGGCGGAAAACTCGGTGTTTATTGCTTCTCGCAGGAAAAAATTACCTGGTCGAATCTTCTATACATGTGCAAAGGTAATCGACATATAATAGTTACAAAAATTCCATTTGAAATATTTTTTAAAACGAGCTATATTTGAGGAAATAATTTGATATGAAATAATTCAATAACAATTTAACCCTTTGCACTCGATTGGTGCCCCTGGGGGGACATATGTAACTTACTCAAGAATTTTTTAAATTAAAATTACAAACTTTATTTATATTAGAATACAGTGCATTCGTAACACAGATTCATAAACATTGGTAATTTTTTCATTTCAAAATGGAGCTTTTGGTTTTCAAGAATTTCGCTATAAAAATGGACTAGATTTGATTCTGTCGAAAAACACTTCGCAAAGGGTTAACAAAGAATTATTTCACGGTATACGCAAAGAAATGCTCTTTATGAACGATTTAAATCGTCCAACCTTATCACTGAAATATTAATCGTGATAAAAGAAAATTATATTCGAGAAATTATTTTCAGTTTTACTAAGAATGATTGTAACTTTCCAGAATCCGTCCCGCAATCAGTTTGGAACGAGTTACCAACGAATTTAAAGAAGGAAGTGGCTGTGGACTTAAGTAATGAAGTTAGGGCTCATTAAGCTCAATAACCTAACTATTACAACTTGCCTTAAAGTGAAGATATTTTATGGAATTATTTAAAACGTGTCTATATTATTATATCTATTAAAAAAAAATAAATAAAAGATAGGAAATATTCAATTAGGCGTAACCCCTTAATGTTTTTATCGTTCGGAATAAAATATGCGAAACACAACAATTATTAGCGAGCATAGTGATAAAATGACTCTCCATGCAAAGATGGACAGCCATTAATAGTTCCCCTCTTCGTTGGCAAATGCCGGGGCTCTTCGGCATATAGCCTCACACTCCTTTCTTCGTGTTAGCTGAAAATCCTGACCAAAGAAGTATCGCTAATAACGACTGAGCAGAATATTTGTTTTAAAATATAATCGTTAAATTATCGAAAAAATGTAATATCTAAATTCAAGGAAAATGAACTCTATTTTGGAAAATAAAAGAATAATTCGATTCATGGCAAATTCTAATATCAAAGTAAAACACTATATAATGAGAAACATTTGTAATTATCACTTAGATATCAAAATTTGTTCATCGCGAAATGTTTTCTTGCACATATATGTATACGTATGTAAAAGTGAAATGACGGTAAAACTATTGCAAAATCGGAGGATCGTTTGACCGTTCTGTAAGTTTGAATACGTACGAAAATGTACTGGCGAGATACAAGAAAACCTTAGCCTAAAACACATGGAAATAATTTTCACGAATACTATTGTATGGTTGTACAATGATATTCGTGGTCACTATACTCGCTTTAAACGATAAGAAAAATTACAACCAATTCCCGTGTCGTTTCGGACCATTCGTCCTACGACATGATGGGAATCGGAGGAACCGTAAAGCATGCGACTCACCGTTCGTTGAGTTGCACCGTTGCACTCGCTATGCACCTTTGGGTTGACTGCGAAACGTCCCATGGATGACGAGCCTCTCCTGTATCATCGTCGCAACCGATTGTCCATCACGTGGTTGACACTGGGACCATCCGGATGAAGTTGTCTTCTGAAATTTGATAATTGCAAAGGTTAACGTAATTTCGTCGATTAATATTTCAAATCTTATAAATCGTTTTCTATTTTATATGCAATAATTAACGAATTCATATACATGCAATCATGCACGAGGCAAGTGTTGATAATTTTATAAATATTCCAGCACGTAAAATGAATCAAAGAAACAAACATGGATAAACTACGAGAGGAAACACAAAATAGAGTAAGCGGTGAAATACGTAGGGAATTGCATCAAATATGTGTACACATTCATAAGTACATAAAGAACCGCATTAAAAATCTCATTGATTCGTATGTATGCACATGTGTAAACACGCGAGAAACCGCACCATAAAACGTAGTAATATGTAGAGGTAAAAGCACATAAGAGATAAACGTACTAGAATACAGGTGTACACCCACACCAGGAAATGCAATATTACACCCTCGTACAAATGTGTAATAGCCTGATGAGACAAGTTAAACACACGCACACAATCACGAATGCATGAGCACACAATGTGAAAACACGTACCCATATATGATTCTCAAGTAAACGTGACCTCCTCGGAAGCTGCGACAAAACTAATTAAATTTGACCCTTTTCGAGCTCAAAGCGTTCATAACAAGGACCGAGGTGGTCGGTGATCTGTTTACATTGCCGGCTTATCGGCCACGCATAACTGCCTCTAGCTGAATTTCACGATGACGTCATTCTATTCAAACATATGTATTTCACAGCAATTTTTAATTTTGGCAATCATCTGTTAACTAAATTATTATTATAATTATTACTTTTATAACTTTCTCGCGTGAATGGGTTGTAAATCTTTTTTTTTTTTTTAATTATTAGATTTGTTTATGGTATTTACTCTTGTAATAGGAATTACAATTGTCAATTATGAATTTTTTTTTAATTTCATGTTTTTAATCTGTGAGTTTCCAGAATAGACGCGAGGAATGTGGTGCAATGGAGTTTTTTTAATTTGGTATTGTATGTACATTAGCTTGGTATTGTAGTACATACCAAAGTGTGACCCAGGCATTTCTGTACATCCATTGAAAAAATCCCTCGCACGTCTGTTAGATTTTATCTTGGAACTGCCCTTAGCATTATTTCGGTGCAGAAAGGAGTTTTGTAGACTTTTTGTAGACTTTATTAATATTTTTATATACAATTGGAGTTTACTATTTCTTGTCCGTGACGCCTGCAGGCAAATGGTCTGAGACATCCGAGTAATTGGAGTTGCGGTCATTAAGGGGCAAAATGGTCTAACGTTCTAACGTTTTTCCAGTGGACAATTAACATTTAATTAGTGAGGGCCTAAGTTTATAATTACGTATTCTTAAAACTGTTTCTCACAATTTTCTCCTATTAATCACTTCAAATAGTGTCATTTTGTTCGTATGCTTTATTTTCACTTTGTTGGCTTCAGGAAAACGGTGGAAATCAGTTCTGCATCCCTGCATACTTTACTACTGCGGCAAACCACGACAAAATGTATATGTATTTTGCTCTTGGAAACTTTGGGTGGAAATTACATCCATACCTTCACAATTAAGATCAACTTAATTATATTAGTTACAACGTAAATGTTAGTTTATTTTCACATGCATCTATTTACGCGTAAATCCTTTGTAACAACAAGTAGCGTCCTGTTCTTTCGGGTTCTGATTTTCATTACCAGATAGCGTGTCGCAGCTAATGTAAATGCTCTGACACCGACGAGATACTGCCAGCACCTGTGTATTTTGGCGTACCACTAAGTGGGCTCTGTTGGGCTCTGGCGGCTCCGTCGGTATATGCTTCTAGCGATGATGGTAAAGCGGCAAATGTATTGAGTAGGGTAGGAAAATGATCGCCGCCACCAGCGGGGAGATAAATGTAGATCTCTGACTTATTCATTATATAACTGCTTCGACATAATATGTGAGTATATTATTTTGCTATACATGTAACTTATTACCACTCTTATTGCCTCATTATCGTATTATATAATACATTGTTGGAATATTCTATAGATGTAAAAAAAAATAGTAAAAATAAGAAGCACGTAACATTCTAAAGAAATCATAGAATATAAAAGAAATTAATTTGAAAATTACTGTTGCATTTATAAAATAACCATTCAATATAAAATTGGAAAGAAAATACATACAATTTACAATTAATGATAAAATACTATCATTTTATTAATTGTAAGACTGTTAAGAGATAACGAAAAATAAATTTATTTATTCATTTATCGTATAGTACCACCTCTAATTCTTGACGAGGTGGGATGTTTGTAATTGTGGGATGTGCTGAGTAATAAGATATAAAGTATTAAACGGAAATTATACATATTTCTGCAACCTTCCCTCAAACATATTAAACAAAATCTAATAATATAACTAAAGAATTAGATTGAAGAAAAAGACGCATAAATTAAATATTGGTTAGGAGTATTTATATTCCTATTGTCGAGTAAGATCTCCGCCTTTATTTGAAATATTACTCGTCCAGTGACTTCGTAGAGCACGTTTATCCGTTTATTATTAAACGTTTTCATATGCCAATTGTCTGAACGCCCATTTGGTCCCAACGGCCGCGGCGGTCCGCTGCGGCACGTAGCGGCCCGCCGGCAGCCGCCGGAATCCGCAGCGGCACGTAGCGGCCCGCCGGCAGCCGCCGCGGCACGTAGCGGCCCGTCGGCAGCCGCCGGAATCCGCAGCGGCACGAAGCGGCCCGCCGGCAGCCGCCGCGGCACGTAGCGGCCCGCCGGCAGCCGCCGGAATCCGCAGCGGCACGTAGCGGCCCGCCGGCAGCCGCAGCGGCACGTAGCGGCCCGTCGGCAGCCGCCGGAATCCGCAGCGGCACGTAGCGGCCCGCCGGCAGCCGCCGGAATCCGCAGCGGCACGTAGCGGCCCGCCGGAATCCGCAACGGCACGTAGCGGCCCGCCGGCAGCCGCAGCGGCACGTAGCGGCCCGCCGGCAGCCGCCGCGGCACGTAGCGGCCCGTCGGCAGCCGCCGGAATCCGCAGCGGCACGTAGCGGCCCGCCGGCAGCCGCCGGAATCCGCAGCGGCACGTAGCGGCCCGCCGGAATCCGCAACGGCACGTAGCGGCCCGCCGGCAGCCGCAGCGGCACGTAGCGGCCCGCCGGCAGCCGCCGCGGCACGTAGCGGCCCGTCGGCAGCCGCCGGAATCCGCAGCGGCACGAAGCGGCCCGCCGGCAGCCGCCGGAATCCGCAGCGGCACGTAGCGGCCCGCCGGCAGCCGCAGCGGCACGTAGCGGCCCGTCGGCAGCCGCCGGCAGCCGCCGCGGCACGTAGCGGCCCGTCGGCAGCCGCCGGAATCCGCAGCGGCACGAAGCGGCCCGCCGGCAGCCGCCGCGGCACGTAGCGGCCCGCCGGCAGCCGCCGGAATCCGCAGCGGCACGTAGCGGCCCGCCGGCAGCCGCAGCGGCACGTAGCGGCCCGTCGGCAGCCGCCGGAATCCGCAGCGGCACGTAGCGGCCCGCCGGCAGCCGCCGGAATCCGGCATTCCGGCGGGCCGCTACGTGCCGCTGCGGATTCCGGCGGGCCGCTACGTGCCGCTGCGGATTCCGGCGGCCGCCGGCGGGCCGCTACGTGCCGCGGCGGATTCCGGCGGCTGCCGGCGGGCCGCTACGTGCCGCGGCGGATTCCGGCGGCTGCCGGCGGGCCGCTACGTGTCGCTGCGGATTCCGGCGGGCCGCTACGTGCCGCTGCGGATTCCGGCGGGCCGCTACGTGCCGCTGCGGATTCCGGCGGCTGCCGGCGGGCCGCTACGTGCCGCGGCGGCTGCCGGCGGGCCGCTACGTGCCGCTGCGGATTCCGGCGGGCCGCTACGTGTCGCTGCGGATTCCGGCGGGCCGCTACGTGCCGCTGCGGATTCCGGCGGGCCGCTACGTGCCGCTGCGGATTCCGGCGGCTGCCGGCGGGCCGCTACGTGCCGCTGCGGATTCCGGCGGGCCGCTACGTGCCGCTGCGGATTCCGGCGGGCCGCTACGTGCCGCTGCGGATTCCGGCGGCCGCCGGCGGGCCGCTACGTGCCGCGGCGGATTCCGGCGGGCCGCTACGTGCCGCTGCGGATTCCGGCGGCTGCCGACGGGCCGCTACGTGCCGCTGCGGCTGCCGGCGGGCCGCTACGTGCCGCGGCGGATTCCGGCGGCTGCCGGCGGGCCGCTACGTGTCGCTGCGGATTCCGGCGGGCCGCTACGTGCCGCTGCGGATTCCGGCGGCCGCCGGCGGGCCGCTACGTGCCGCGGCGGATTCCGGCGGCTGCCGGCGGGCCGCTACGTGCCGCGGCGGATTCCGGCGGCTGCCGGCGGGCCGCTACGTGCCGCTGCGGATTCCGGCGGGCCGCTACGTGCCGCTGCGGATTCCGGCGGGCCGCTACGTGCCGCTGCGGATTCCGGCGGCCGCCGGCGGGCCGCTACGTGCCGCGGCGGATTCCGGCGGCTGCCGGCGGGCCGCTACGTGTCGCTGCGGATTCCAGCGGCCGCCGGCGGGCCGCTACGTGCCGCTGCGGATTCCGGCGGGCCGCTACGTGCCGCTGCGGATTCCGGCGGCCGCCGGCGGGCCGCTACGTGCCGCGGCGGATTCCGGCGGGCCGCTACGTGCCGCTGCGGATTCCGGCGGCTGCCGACGGGCCGCTACGTGCCGCTGCGGCTGCCGGCGGGCCGCTACGTGCCGCGGCGGATTCCGGCGGCTGCCGGCGGGCCGCTACGTGTCGCTGCGGATTCCGGCGGGCCGCTACGTGCCGCTGCGGATTCCGGCGGCCGCCGGCGGGCCGCTACGTGCCGCGGCGGATTCCGGCGGCTGCCGGCGGGCCGCTACGTGCCGCGGCGGATTCCGGCGGCTGCCGGCGGGCCGCTACGTGCCGCTGCGGATTCCGGCGGGCCGCTACGTGCCGCTGCGGATTCCGGCGGGCCGCTACGTGCCGCTGCGGATTCCGGCGGGCCGCTACGTGCCGCTGCGGATTCCGGCGGCTGCCGGCGGGCCGCTACGTGCCGCTGCGGATTCCGGCGGGCCGCTACGTGTCGCTGCGGATTCCGGCGGGCCGCTACGTGCCGCTGCGGATTCCGGCGGGCCGCTACGTGCCGCTGCGGATTCCGGCGGCTGCCGGCGGGCCGCTACGTGCCGCGGCGGATTCCGGCGGCTGCCGGCGGGCCGCTACGTGCCGCTGCGGATTCCGGCGGGCCGCTACGTGCCGCTGCGGATTCCGGCGGGCCGCTACGTGCCGCTGCGGATTCCGGCGGCCGCCGGCGGGCCGCTACGTGCCGCGGCGGATTCCGGCGGGCCGCTACGTGCCGCTGCGGATTCCGGCGGCTGCCGACGGGCCGCTACGTGCCGCTGCGGCTGCCGGCGGGCCGCTACGTGCCGCGGCGGATTCCGGCGGCTGCCGGCGGGCCGCTACGTGTCGCTGCGGATTCCGGCGGGCCGCTACGTGCCGCTGCGGATTCCGGCGGCCGCCGGCGGGCCGCTACGTGCCGCGGCGGATTCCGGCGGCTGCCGGCGGGCCGCTACGTGCCGCGGCGGATTCCGGCGGCTGCCGGCGGGCCGCTACGTGCCGCTGCGGATTCCGGCGGGCCGCTACGTGCCGCTGCGGATTCCGGCGGGCCGCTACGTGCCGCTGCGGATTCCGGCGGCCGCCGGCGGGCCGCTACGTGCCGCGGCGGATTCCGGCGGCTGCCGGCGGGCCGCTACGTGTCGCTGCGGATTCCAGCGGCCGCCGGCGGGCCGCTACGTGCCGCTGCGGATTCCGGCGGGCCGCTACGTGCCGCTGCGGATTCCGGCGGGCCGCTACGTGCCGCTGCGGATTCCGGCGGCCGCCGGCGGGCCGCTACGTGCCGCGGCGGATTCCGGCGGCTGCCGGCGGGCCGCTACGTGTCGCTGCGGATTCCGGCGGCTGCCGGCGGGCCGCTACGTGCCGCTGCGGATTC